>CM060968.1:80648104-83048104 GCA_030765045.1 Tenodera sinensis
ACCTAGCTGTCGACGGGCCCTTAAACCTTACTCACTCACTCACTCACTCCCGTTAACATCCTTATCGCTACTATATTCCTATCTTTCTGCATTTGTCTTCCCAAACCTTTTTTCTCCATATCTTTACACTCTGTCACATAACGTGCTATATTTTGTCTCTCACCACACAATTCATATATTCCTTTTTCCCTACTTCTTAATCCTTTTAGGAATATTGTACTGCAGTAATTTACATGTGGTTCTCGTTCCCAAATTCTATTTATTTGTTTCTAAAATTGCAATTATTCCTTAATTTCTAAGCTTCCCCAAATGTACTGCCCTTCTATGTCGTCTATTTTGATTCTTACCAATTCACCCACATCACTTGCATTCATTTGTTCTAGCCTCCAGATATTTCCCATTCTTATTTCCTCCGTAATTCTTCCTATCTCTGCCCACCAGCTGTTTGTGCTCTCTATACCTTTTTGCTACTTCATGGGGGAAAACTGCGTAATTTTTGCTGTCGCCTAAATTGTACCACCTTCTTAAAAATTAGTTCCTTGATAAACTGCCATCATAGTGAACTATGTCTACACCCATGACATTTGCTGAGAGAAGAAGCCTGTGAATTGAGTTGTGCAGACGCGAGGTGAACCCACTTGTATCAGGTAGTTTCAATCTAGTTTTTCCGCCACCTATCTAGAAGAAATACTTCCGAAAAGTATGTGAAATGCTATATATTTTTAAAAATACATTAATATACTGCAATTCTCATTGCGTTACAGATTTATTTCTGTCAAAAACCATTAAATTGCAACAATTTAACAAAGAGAACTTGTCCAGGTTTCGTATTTTGTACCGGTTTCAGTTTCCTATAACGTACCGGTGTAATATAGAGAAATTTCATTGTAACCTTTTACTCGCCGTATGAGTGAAACATACATAATTGAATTGATCAAATATAAGTTATTAACTTTTATTCTAGTATAACTATAATAAACTAATTTTTATTCAATACAATAAAACACATTCCTTTCTAGATTTTTAGATCAGCCACTCTTTCATTACAAATAATAAAAACTATTATGTAAATATAAATGTAGAAGATTGTATATTTCAAAGTCCTAGATCTCATATCCTGGTATATTTGCCTTCCTTTGTAAGAAATTATAATCAATGTATTTAATTTCAGTATGGAAACTAAGTGGCAATACGGCAGGCGCTCTCCAGATCAACTGTTTCTGCCGTTGCATATATGAATGAGGATCATGGAATAAATGAATTTGCTCGAATGTACAATGTGTCAAAGCATACAATACTAAGGCACCCCAAAGAAAAAGGAAACAAACCGTAGCTCCTACTAAGGATGTGGGATCTCTGGAAGAACCAGTGTGCAGGAGTAAGGAAATCTGTAAAAAGATATTTCTGTACTAACTGCAAAGGAAAATAAATTGTTTGTGCAAAAAGTGTAGGAACCCAGATATGCAATTTACGAAACTAGTTGCCTAATTTGTACCCATTGTACACATTTAGTAAACTGAGTCTCATGACTTTATGTTAACTTATAATAAACATTCTCTTTTAGACAAATCATCTTCACGTGTTCGGAATTAAGATGCCGTTATAGACATAATTCAAAAGTTGTTAGTTACAATTAGAAAAAATTAAATGTGTAACTGGGTACAAATTAGACAACTCTTCCCTAAATAATTTCAAAATTTCCTCTTCTTCTTTGGTCAAACACCTTTACTAACACTTTATTATTCTTTCTAATATTATTTCTCTCCTTGTACCTTCTAATTCTACTAACACTGTTTCACTTAGCGCCCATCTTGGTAACCATAGTAGCTCTTTACAAAACATTATCTACGTTTTATCCACCTGTTTGTTTGCCTTTGTAGCCCCCGAGATCTCTGCTGTATAAAGTATTTATCATGTTTAATGTGGAGTACTACTAGGTAGAAAAATAAACGTTTGTAAGAATGGTTTATAGAAGAGAGATAGAAAAATCTGATGTGTTGCACTCCCATGACCTTTAGTCTTGTGCTAACCATTCTCACAAACTCTTATTCCTATATCTTCTTCGTGTTACTTGAAATAGACATTTGCAGAAATTATTGCACATTTCCTTGTAGCTGCATGGGGAATATGGGAATACAGTAGGCTTTGAGCGATATTCAAATCTTTTAAAGCTTTCAAATTCCTTTCCCTTTGCACGGCTAACATAAAAATAAATTGTTGTTGTTGTTGTAGTGTTTAACGCCCGCTTTTACTACTACGGCACCGCAGGCGGTGACACTGATGATACATGGAATGAAGATGGAGCACCGGTGGAATGAGATGGCGGGGGAAACCGGAGCACCCGGAGAAAACCCGCCCTGACGCCGCTTCGTCCACCACGAATACCACATGCGGGTCCCTGGGATCAAACCCTGGCCACCTAGGTGGTAGGCGAGCGCGCTAACCGCTCGGCCACGGCGCCGCCATAAAAATGAATGAATGAGTGAGTGTGAGTGTGTGTGTGTGTGTGTGTGTGTGTGTGTGTGTGTGTGTGTGTGTGTGTGTGGTGGGGGGAGGGGGGGAATTAAGGGCCCGTGAACGAGGTCATTTGGGCCCATGAATAACGATGGTTCATTTGACGAAAGCTTGTTTTCCAAAACTCACGCAAATAGCAAGGAATGTCTCCAAAATGGATCACTTTACAAACAAATTATTTGGACATAAATTTGGCATTTTAGGAAGATCTATGCTTTTTGTACAGTAAGATTTGGTTTCTCTCTTACGGTTAACCAGTTATACAAAAGTCATCCAGGTAGTTCTACATAGGCTATAGCCAGAAAACTGAAAATATACATTTGTCATAAAAATATCTTAAATATATGGCATTTTAGTCAAAATCAAAAGAGCCAATTTCAAGAAAATAAAAATTTTCGAAAAATTTTCCATGTAAAGGGTAGTTTAGGGTGGAGCAATTTTCTTCAAAATCTTCGTGTCCTTAAAAGATATTAAACTTAACAACTTTGGTTTTTAACCTACTTTTCGTTTTTGAGTTATGTTGCCCGCAGACCGACACACAGACACATACACACACAGGGACCTTTTTCTAAAAATGCTTTTTTTATTCAGGGGGCCTCAAAACATAACCTTCCGGTGAAATCCCGACATGGAATTTTTGGATGGAATACAATACTTCCCCTACTTCTATACGTAGTACAGAAAACAATAATCGGAAATGGATATAGTAAGCCATGTAAATGTCCACTTTAGGCTAATCGAAATAGTTTGCAAAAACCTTTTTTTAAAAAACTTTGTTATGGGTATTATACAAAGGGAATACAGTAGGCATAAGTGATACTCAAATGTCAAGAATCTTTTTCCTCCGAGTGTTCCCGTGCCCATCAAGTTTACTTCACCGAGCGAGGTTCGCCGCCTATTGCACATACTGGTATCCAAAAAGGCTCCTGGTCATGACCGTATTCCCAATATTGCTCTTAAAAATCTTTCTCGCAAAGCCCACGCCTTTCTTGCCTCTCTCTTCAAAGCTCTACTCCGCTTAGGTTATTTTCCTACCTGCTGGAAACATACAAATGTTATAGTTCTGCACAAGCCCGGAAAACCTGCACATCAGCCTTCCAGTTATCGCCCAATAAGTCTTCTACCGGCCCTGTCCAAAATTTTTGAAAAACTTGTTAATATCCGCATTTACAAATTTTTATCCGCCTCCTCAGTAATACCACCCTTTCAATTTGGCTTTCGCCAAAGGCATTCTCCGGTGCACCAGCTTCTCCGCGTAACTGAACACATCGCTCAAGCCTTCGAAAGGAAACAGCATTGCTTAGCTGCTTTCTTAGATTTCAGTCAAGCTTTTGACAAAGTCTGGCACCGTGGTCTACTCTTTAAAATTCGTAATATTGGTCTTCCTGACTACCTGTATCAATTAATTCACAGTTTCCTACTGGATCGCACTTTCTCCGTCACTTTAGGTTCAGACAGTTCCTCCTCTCGGCCCGTCCTCGCTGGTGTTCCTCAAGGTTCCGTCTTGGGACCTACCCTCTTCAACATCTACATTTCAGACCTTCCTCCCCTGCAGTCTATCAATGTGTCCATGTACGCCGACGACACCGCTTTGTTTACCTCCCACGAGAATATTCACACAGCTGGCAATCATCTTCAAACTGCCCTGGATTCTTTATCTCTATGGCTAAAATCATGGCGCATCGCCCTCAACCACAGCAAATGTGAAATGATGCTTTTCACTCTCCGCCGGCCCGCGTCTCCTGCACCTGTTTTGATAGATAACATCCACATACCTTGGAAGCGCAAGGACGAAACAGTAAGATATCTGGGAGTACTGTTTGACCGCCGACTTACTTGGAAGGCTCATATCAACAGCAAACTCAACTTGGCTTATTCCCGACTCTCCAAGCTTTATCCTCTGATTAACCGTAAATCTTCTCTGAAAAGTGCTACAGTGCTTTTACTTTACACCTCTTTACTTCGTCCTCTTCTCACGTATGCTTGCCCTGTGTGGGGTGGTGCAGCTTCTAGTAAAATTGCAGCCATGCAGTCCTTTCAGAATAAAGTTTTACGCCTCGCTCTTCACGCTCCCTGGTTTGTTCGCAACACTCAGCTACACCGTGAACTTGGAATTTCCTCCATAGTGGACTTCATCCGCCATCAGGCTCATCGCTTCTATGGTCGTCTTCACCAGGTCCCAGGTGCGGTTTTGTTCTCCTTGGGCCATAGGTCGCAGCCTCCAAACCGCATCCGCAGTCGTCTGCCGCAAGATCTGCTGCTACCACCTGACAACCCGTCAGGCACCGCAGAAGAGGATTGAGATTTACACCATTCTCACCATGTGCTTGTCCCTGAGGGGCCTATAGAGGTCGACCTCATTCTTGTTCAGACTCACGTTCTTATGTAGTAAGTTTTTGTGTTTTTGTATTCAGTTATTTCCCTGTAATTCTCACTTATCTGTATAGCGCTGCAGCGCTGATCGATAATAAAGGCAAATTAAAAAAAAAAAATGTCAAGAAGCAAACTGCTGCCATCAGTTTGCGAATTGTTCAAACCATAATATGCTAGTTATTAGAAATAGTAGTTCATTTAGCTGGAAAATGATAGAAGCCATGTGCAAGGCAATTTTCTACTTACGAGGGTATGTGTTAGAAGGACGATGAGGAGCAGAGGTATATATTTTCAAGGACGGAGGGGTGAAACAACGCCACATTCCTCTCCCAGGCACGACCTTGAAAGAATAAGTTGTGTAAAAAGAGAAAAATGGCTACCCACCCTATCTTTGGAGGCGAATCTTTAGAAAGTGACCTTACACCAAGGAGACAAGGAGACACAAATCACCCCTCCAAAAAAGCACAAAAGCCTGTTGTACTCTCCCAGAGATAGTCTTGGTGGAAAACATTGTCACAATACAGCACATAGAAGACACGCACCTTCTTTTGTTATGCACACGTGTTTAGCATACGGTATTTTAATCAAAATCATTAGAGCCAGTTTGGAGAAAATTAAAGATAAAGTAACTAAGGGTAGTTTGGGATGAGCGTTTTCTTGAAAGGCATTGCGTCGCATTTTTGAAAGATATTGAACATCAAACACCAAGTTTGATGTTACCTAACATTTCGTTTTCGAATTAAGTGGAACTGAGAAGCGGAGTTTATGAATTGTGACCTTATTATAGATAAGATAAAACAATACATGTAAATTGCTGGTTAAACACTTCCAACCTTATAAATAGTGACCTAAGGATACCCGTGGGTGAAATTTATAAATATTGCAGTTTTTATCTGGAGGTTTTCAGAATTTTATCACAGCCTCTTCCACCATATGTATTTTTGAAATGTCATGCAGATATCTTTAATAGTTTTTAGAAAAAAAAATAGTTTTATTATGCGAAATAATCAGATGTTGCATAGCATGGAAGAAACCCCGAAGCTCCGGCACAGCAGCCCATGAAGAACCAAGCCTTACCGCCCAGCCGCTGCGTCCCCCACTTCGGCCCACTACACGCGTCATTGGTGGGGTGCAGTACTGGAGGGTGGTACGTGGTCAGCGTCCCGATCCCTCGTGGCCAGTTATGCGGTCTTCACGACCTGGGGCCGCTACTTTCCCATCAAGTAGCTCCTCAATTGGTCCTACCGGGACTAACAAGGCTGAGTGCACCCTGTGCCAGACCTCCCATAGGGGATAAAATCCCCATACTGGTAACGGGGATCGAACTCGGTTCCTCCGCGCAGGAGGCAAGCGGAAGGAACGACTGCAAGTTGCAAATTTGCATTATTATTCTATTACTATTCTATGAGTCTGTGCCTCTTTTGCCCAGGCACGGATTCATAGAATTCTGGGTTTTCAGTCGAGTCTAGACTCTAGCACAGACATGGGCATGAGAGGAGAGGTAGCGATTGAACATGCCTTACCCCACATTCTCTTGCCGAGTGAAACTGTGCTGTGAAATGAACAACACCTATCAAACAAACTATTCATTTTGTTTCACACCTCAATGCGCGACTTTCTGACCTACGCAATGTGCGGTCATTGGCCTTCCAGAATACATTCGAACTCAATTCCTTTAGTTAGAGTCTGTTTAGCCAACGCATGTGCAGTTCGGCCGCCGCCTTTGAGGAACCCTTGTAATCGTTTTACAATATGGGGCTTTACTCTTGAGTCCTTTCAGGCAGAGTTGCAACATCTTAACATGAACCGTTTTAACTAATGAAACAGAAAAAAATTGGAACTCTAAATTTTGGCAACTGAGACTCCACGCGAAGTCAACATATCAGTGTTACCCTTAAAATCAGGGTTGCTCTTAGTCTTTAAGGACAGGGATAGAGGTTTGCCTTTTCTGAAGAGTGGAGATGGATTTATGAGAGACATTAGTTGTGGGTAGTCCACATTTCCTTTGTGAAGCAACTGCACATGCGTTGACTAAACAGACTACCTCATTATAGCATTCGTTCTGCTCACTCTGCGTTACGCCTTCTGTGGAACGCCAGGAGGTACTAACCAACCAGAAAACATGCTACCCTTAAAAAGTAAAATTTAAAGTCCACAAATGAAACAAATATTGATACAATATTGTTCATTAGGGAAAGTAATACTTCAGCCAGTGGATTCATACTTAAGCCGTCACAGATTCCGAGGAGCACATTCGGTTAACTAAACTTACCTGGCAAGATCAGTTCTCATCACTCGTGTTGGAATCGATACTCTCAACTTATCCACAGCTCCGAGAAACTTCCCCAGCACTTGCATGTCATCATACCAAACTGCCAGACACATCATCCGACAGAAGGATGAAGTAAACACCAGCAGCGAACAAAGGCGAATGTTCTCTGTAAAGTAATACTTGGGAATCATGTGTATTGTAAAACGATTTACATTTTTGTAACACTATTGACCACGCGAGATGGTACCGTGGTAACCAGAACGATTCGCGTTTTGGAGGTCCCAGTTCAATCCCCCGGGGCGACTAACCTGAACGGAGGTATATTTTTTCGATTTTCCTGGGTGCTAGGCAAATGCTGGGTTGGTTAATTTGGTCCGAAATTTTCCTATCAGCCCATTCTTCACTACATTTCATTCCCTTCTTCATTACCTTCACAAGTATTGGACTATGCTACGGTATAGCCTGTTTAAAACCTTGTGACACTTCACATTCGCAAGAGAGGAGAAATGAGGAGAAATGGTAAGAGTGGTGGGGGTAAGGACCAGAAATGTTTCCAGAACTTGGAGTCAGTCGCGTATACAACGTGCTTTATTTTATGTATCATACAGCAGGTGGAACATTGAACCCCATTTCTCTTATAATGAAAGCAGACTGGTTACACCTGTTGGCTTGTAGTCTTTGGGTGTGTAGGTCATGCAAACAGGAGGGTAATCCGTTGAAGAAGATCGCTATAAACAAATCCAAACAAACTGTAATGTAAAACTGTAATTAGACTGTAAAGTCGCATAAGGACATATAAGTCACAGTGGCAATAAATAAACAAATAAAAAATTGAAGATTTAGTTTTATGTTTGCTGATATAATTCTCGATTATTTGCACTACTTAGACAAATAATTTGAGATTTAGTGTTTATTTATGAAAATAAAGCAGAAGTTGTATTTTATACATCAGAAACACTTGTTTCTAATATTTGGACTTCACGAAATGAAAAAGTATGTGTATATTAGCTTATTTGAGAGTATAGTATAATTTTAAGTAAAATATCGATAATATAAAATCCTTTCTGTAGTCACGGCAGCTGGGCGGCTGAGGATGCTCGAGCTTAGCTGCCTCACACCACTGCTTTGCTAGGCAACAACAAAGGCGATCCTGGACAGATCAAGAAGCTGGACTGTCGGCTTTTTACCATAAGCTTCGAGAAACCTGTATTTCCAGGTAATTGGCCTGGACTATATAAGCGAGCCAGCTCGAGCTAGTTTGCCAGTTTTTTATTTGAGTGCAGAGAGTTGTTTGTGTCTAGCGAACAGTATTTATGCCAAGGTTACTGTTACGTCTGCAATAAGTAGAACATTTAGGGGTTAAAATAAACAATGGAAAATATGAAGATATCAAACACAGAAATAATAAAAGGAAACATGCCATTTTAACACTAACTGGAGTTCTATGGACCAAAAACATTAAGACAAAACAAAGGCATATTTATAGTAGTATTGCCAAAAGTATAATGACTTATGGCGCATTTATACCATACGAATTAGATTACTGGCAACAGAAAATGACTTCTGGCGGCGAGCAGCGAGAATTTCGAAAAGAGATAAAAATAATAGACATCATTAGGAATTTTATGGCCGTAAAATCGACAATTTTGGATGCGATTACATTCGAATAATTTAAATGGTATGGATATGTAAGAAGAATGTCCGAAGACAGAATACGAAATATGATACCTCTGCCCCACTCCGCTGCCAATGACGGCATTATTTTGGGGTATGGGTTTTACAAGAAAAAAAAATGTCTCTAACATAGAAAATCGCATAAGATGATAACAAATTAGCTAATAAATATGCATCCCAGTAGGGTATACAAACCGAGACATCTGGACTGAGAAGAAAACGCAAATGTTATCTGAGGCAGCCTAGTAAAATAGCATGTAGATTTGAATATCCTTTTTAAGCAGAATATTCCATTTGATTCTCTCTCTTTGAATTAGCTGTATATTCTGCCTTTTCAACATCTACCTTTATAATCGCTTCACTTCATCTGTCTTTATTGTGGGTCAACGTCGGCTGTTCCCACGGTATCTAAAGCTTGGTAGAGGTTGAGTCTGTGCTATTTTCTTTGTGCGAGTGTAGAACCTACGAGATATCTTTCTCTCAAACATCTTTTAATAGCAATTCCATTGCTAAAGGACTCATTCCAAAACTCTCATTGTATTTACAAACTGATGCCCCTTCTTCCTTAACATGGATTATCATTTAGAGCTGTTCCAAACCCAATCAAATTGCTCTCTCCACCTCATTCGGGTTGTCCTATGTCTATGTCCTAATGGTTTGTAAAATATACTTGCCCTGGCAATCTAGAAGGTTCCATCCTCTTAACGTGATCATTCCACTTGCTCGGATATCTTTTAATTTCTTCCACATTGTTTTGTTCCTCTGGTTCTTCTCTTACACAATTTCAGTACACAGTGGAATTTGAATAATTTGAATCTGAAGGGACAGGTAAAAAATTTGAAATACCCAGAAATTCGAATTACAAAAGTTTAGCAATGCAGGTGCATATATCCATTCTTAATTAAGGCTATAAAGTAAAGAAACTGTATATTTCAACGAAATTCTATTTATTTTTGCCACTTTTTCCGCAAACGTTATACTAGACACGCGATTTACTAAGAGACATAGAGACATTGTTGCAACACACTGAACAGTAGGAAGCTCAAGCGACAACTAAAGGCGTACGTGTTTTAAACAAGGGGATGTGGGAGCATGCATGGAACCTGAAGCCTGGCAGCTAGGAAAGCTATTCCATCCTCCAAACAGCATTACGACAAAACAAACACCTCCAGAACGATGTCTTCTTTTGCACACGAAGTTATCATATTACATTTCCGCATTTACACTAATTTCTGAATAAAAGCTTCGAATTAAAGAAAATGAAATTCGAGTTACATGTGATTTTTATTTTCTCTACTACGTATAGGAAAGCAGGGGAAGTATTGTATTCCCCCAAAAATTTGATGTCAGATTTCACCGGAAATATACCGGGTGGAAGGGAAGTCATTACATTAATTTAAACTAGTGATAGATCTTGATATTTGGAACACATTTTACATCTTACGTTTTGGTCTCTGACTATTTCCTACGAAGATATTTTAGTTTTCTCGAAAACAAGCTGGCAACACTGCAGATTGTGTGGGTGTCACTTTCCCTAGCTCAGTACATAAACACAGTAACGGTGCCTCCAGCATTCCAGCATTCGAGAACAGGTCGTACAGGTCGTACAGGTTCTCCTGTACGGTGTGCTTATCTACACAGAACCTAGCCGCTTAATGCGACTTTATCTGTGCAGTATAGAAGGGGTTCATATTTGTTCAAGCTTTTGTGTCTGTGGGCATGAGCTGTTGAACAAACTGTATGTATCTAAAATTGTTCCGTTGTAATGTTTTTCAATAAATGAAAATCAGACAAAACATTCTTTATCTTCTGCAATTTCCATGACGTGAAAAGCACAACAAAATTGACCTTTGACCTTTCTTATTACACCAAGATCCATACTGTCATCTATTTTGAGGGGGGGGGGGGTGGGTGGCAATTTTCTGAATGCTTTTTTGAGTAATAACTGTCTCCTTTTACTTCGCAGTGCATTATTTCCCTCAGTCTTACAGTCTTATTTTGGGTATTGGAGTTTGTTTTTCTGAACCTGCAAATACTTTAACCCTTTCAGACCCGAATTATTTTGCTACTTATGCCGTTCTTCCTCTAATTCGAAACCGGTTTAGATTAGTAAATTAATAAGTAAATTTATAGGCCCGCAAATGAAGCAAATATTGACGCAGTGCACTGGCCACGCACTCATAGCCTGAGGTCGTGAGTTCGAGTCTCGGCAACCGCAGTCAAATGTACCTGTGGTAAAGGACGGGGAGGGCCCACGTAAAATAATCGGTGTGTTGGCACGCGTGGATGATGACGGGGTATTATTTGACTGCGGTTGCATGGATTTTGCTTCTTTTCTTTAAATAATTTTGTACAATTCAGAACATGTTTTTACATAGGTTTAATTGGTGACGAACAGTATAACAAGAATATGGCAGAAAAAACCATTAAAAGTATTACAAGTAGGCAAAACATGTCATGTCCATTATAATGGACACCGGGACTGAAAGGGTTAAATTAAATACTTAAAAAGTCTGATGTGTTGCACTCACATTACTTTCTCTACTCTTGTAGTAACCAGTCTTACAAACTCTTATTCCTATATCTTCTTCGTGTTAGTTAAGATAAACATTTGTACAAATTATCTTATTGCTTATTTCCTTGTAAGTGCAAGGGGAATATTAGAATACAGTAGGCTTTGTGGGATAGTCAAATATTTTAAATCTTTGAGATTCCGATCTCTTTGCACACTTGGAATATAAAAAAATGAACAACTAAGTTCCATTTCACGATGTTCCATTTTCCGAAACTCACACACATAACAAGGAATATCTCCGAAATGGTTCACCCTACAAGAAAATTTATTCAGACATAAATTGTGTGTTTTAGCAAGATCTACACTCTTTATATAGTATGTTTTGGTCTATTTCTAACGGTTTACCAGGTATGCAAAAGTGGTCTAGAGTAAATACAACTACAGGGGCTATAGCCAGAAAATTCGAGATATACATTTCATTTGTCATAAAAATATCTCAAATACATGACATTTTAATCAAAATTATTAGTAATTTTCAAGAAAATCAAACTTTACGAAAAATTTTCCATGTAAAGGGTAGTTTAAGGTGAGGCTATTTTCTTCAAAATCTTCGTGTCGTATCCTTGTAAGACATTAAATTTAAATACCAACTTTGGTTTTTAACCTACTTTTTGTTTTTGAGTTATGCTGTTCACAGACTGAGACACACAGACACATACACACACACACACGTGCGCGCGCGGACCTTTTTCTAGAAATGCTTTTTTTTTTTCTTTTCCCCGACATCGAATTTTTGGGTTTAATACAATACTTCCCCTACTTACCAGTACAGAAAGTAAAAATCTGATTTGTTGCACTCACATTACTTTCTCTACTCTTGTACTAACCATTCTTACAAATCTATTATCTTCTTGCTGTTAGTTAAGACAAACTTTTGTACAAATTATCTTATTGCTTATTTCCTTGTAGGTGAAAGGGAATTTTAGAATACAAGTAGGCTTTGTGCGATAGTCAAATGTCTTAAAGTTTTGAGATTCTGTTGCCTTTGCACACTTAACATATAACAAAATGAACAACGATGATCCATTTCACAAAGTTTTCTGACACTCACACATATAACAAGGAATATCTTGGAAATGGTTCACCTTACAAGAAAATGTATTTGGACATAAATTGTGTATTTTAGCCAGATCTACATTTTTTGTATAGTATCTCTAACGGTTTGCCAGTTATGCAAAAGTCGTCCAGAGTAAATACGACTACAGGGGCTATAGCCAGAAAATTCAAGATATATATTTCATTTGTCATAAAAATATCTCAAATATATGACATTTTAATCAAAATCGCTAGTAATTTTCAAGAAAATCAAAATTTTTGAAAAATGTTCCATGTAAAGGGTATTTTAGGGTGGGGCTATTTTCTTCAACTCTCGTTGAAACACTTTTATTCACAATCAAAGTAAATGTTTGAGATTTGCCGATCGTTACGTCGTTATTGTGTCTTTACTAAGACCGAAGATTGTTACTGTAAAATGTAATGTGTCCTCACACTCGAGGATCCGGAATGCAAGTCCTGTGACTGATCTACTCGCTCGGGGATCTGGGCGACAAGTGTTCGACTGACCTGACCACTCGGGGATCTGGGCGACAAGTGTTCGAGTGACCTGACCACTCGGGGATCTGGGCGACACGTGTTCGACTGACCTGACCACTCGGGGATCTGGGCAACAAGTGTTCGAGTGACCTGACCACCTGGGGATCTGGGCGACAAGTGTTCGACTGACCTGACCACTCGGGGATCTGGGCGACAAGTGTTCGACTGACCTGACCACTCGGGAATCTGGGCAACAAGTGTTCGACTGACCTGACCACTCGGGGATCTGGGCAACAAGTGTTCGACTGACCTGACCACTCGGGAATCTGGGCAACAAGTGTTCGACTGACCTGACCACTCGGGAATCTGGGCAACAAGTGTTCGACTGACCTGACCACTCGGGAATCTGGACAACAAGTGTTCGACTGACCTGACCACTCGGGGATCTGGGCGACAAGTGTTCGACTGACCTGACCACTCGGGGATCTGGGCAACAAGTGTTCGACTGACCTGACCACTCGGGAATCTGGACAACAAGTGTTCGACTGACCTGACCACTCGGGGATCTGGGCAACAAGTGTTCGACTGACCTGACCACTCGGGAATCTGGGCGACAAGTGTTCGACTGACCTGACCACTCGGGAATCTGGGCAACAAGTGTTCAACTGACCTGACCACTCGGGAATCTGGGCAACAAGTGTTCGACTGACCTGACCACTCGGGAATCTGGGCAACAAGTGTTCGACTGACCTGACCACTCGGGGATCTGGGCGACAAGTGTTCGACTGACCTGACCACTCGGGGATCTGGGCGACAAGTGTTCGACTGACCTGACCACTCGGGAATCTGGGCAACAAGTGTTCGACTGACCTGACCACTCGGGGATATGGGCGACAAGTGTTCGCCTGACCTCACCACTCGGGGATCTGGGCGACAAGTCACCTTCCAGCTTCTCTTCAAATTCCCCTTAATGCCGTTCACTTCTTAATTACCTCTACACTGACAACGGAGTTTCGCCGAAGTGTACGTGACCATCCCTTGTTTTCCTGTTCCACACACCTGCACTAAGCGATTTCGAGGAAAATGATCTTACAGGGTTTTAGTCTGATTACCTACAACTTGCCACTAATGACTTGTCTGTACCATTATATGTCCCTTCTGACAATTTTAACCGTGAACGATGTTTCCAGGTCTGTACCTTTTATACATGCGATGATTTTAATATTTCCCGGTTATTTAATTCTGCCATGTGAAGCAGTATTATTTCCATAATTATGGCGTTTACAATTTCGGCTTTACAACCATGTGTACAAATATTAAAATTATCGTATGCCCCCATAATTATCGTACGAGCTGGCAACCCTGATTATGATAGTATCAAATACAGCAGAATAATTACATAAATACTATCACAAGGGGACGGGTAATAAAATGGTTATGATTCTCCTATGTATGTCAACAAAACACTGCTCACCATACATAAACTGAGGTCTGATGGAAACCTTTGCCAGATCATAAATACGTTTGGTTTTACTGGACAATCTCAGATAGCTATATAAATACGTCAGTGGCGATAACGCAAGAGAGCCATTAATAAAACGACCGCTGATTCAGCTTCAAGCGTTTATCAAGCGTCAAGAAACTCGTACGTACGTTTGGTTTTAACAATAAACCTCGACTTACCTTCATGAGCGTCGACAGACTTTTTTCCAGAGGAGAGGGGCCACATGGTGAAAGTTTGCAATCAGATATTATTAATTCATTATTTTATTGTCAAAATTTATATTTGCTGTAGATAACCGTACTGATTTATGCTAAATGACAATTGCTCTTAATTGAAATAATAGTTTAATAGTCAGTAATTGATTGCACATTAAGTTCACCAACTTCCAAGGGGGGGGGGCGCGGGCCCCCTTGCCCCCCGTTCGCGACGCCCACGCTTACCTTCATAGCAGATTTCACAGCACTCCTAGACGGAGGATTATCTGCTTCTACATTACTTTTACCATTACTTCGGACACAAAACTAGTGACAAGTTCGATTTTACAACTGAAATTAAGAGAAATTAGCAGCGAGTAGACATAACGCGAAGAATATTGGAGGCAAGTTGGGAACATAACCAGCAGAACAACGACTACGCGGATGTTTACAAAACTACGGTTATAATGCATGGAATATCTCTCCCCTGCCAGGCCGGGCCTAAGTCCGAGGGCTTGGCCCGAGTCCGTGCAGACCTCCAACACACACACACACACACACACACACACACACACACACACACACACACACACACACACACACACATACACACACACACGCGCGCGCGCACGCACACACACACACAAAACCTATTTCTAAAAATGCTTCTTTTGGATTCAGGGGGCCTCAAAACATATATTTCCTGAGAAATCTCGACATCCAATCTTTGGGTGGAATACAATACTTCCTCTACTTACTATACGTAGTAGAGAAAGTAAAACAGCATGTCATGCCAATTTGTCGTCAATTCAGGGATTCCCCGGGGTTCTAACTTAGGAACTTGGTCGTTTATTTAAGTGGTATTTCAATGAGAAATCCAAAATGTTAATACTTGCTGATTATCTTAAACCGCACAAAGATATGAATAATGTTAAAGACAACTCAGAACTTGGACGGACCTTGACTCTATATACTGAACCAAAACGACACACTCCCATTTCATATTCGTAAATGTGTTCATAGTATTTCACTAGAAACAAAATTCCCATTAAATATGTTAATGACATCAACAAGACACCGCACGTTGAAGTGGTTGAAAATAAAGATCTAGAAGTGTATTTTACGCTTAATCTCAAGTTTAACAGACATAATGAACCAGTAGCAAAATTGCCAAAGTGTCGAGGCTTCATTTCTTGAAATTCCTATTCATTTAAAGAAAAACACATTAACTCGACATTACAACTATTTTATTAGACGAAATTTCGAATTTAAAGCTTTTATTTGGAACGTTAAGACGACAAAACTTGTCAATTTAACACATAGAGTACAATAAAAAATAATTAAAATAGTTATTATTTAAAATAAGTGAATGTTACCCAACTTACAAAAATTATGAAAACCTTTTAGAAATAATTAAATTTAAAGGTTTAATTTTCATAAGAGACATTGTGGGATTAACATCTCTGTATAAAGCATTGCAATCGATTATTCATAGTAGTAATATTACAGCAAATATATTATTTCTAGCACCAAATAGAATAAGCAGGCTTTTTTCACCTCCAAAGTAAACACAAAAATCCATAAAAGTTCACTACATAGGTTTATATATTTACACGACACACTTCATTATTTTGATCTTGTAGGAATTTTAAGACTCAGTTCAAAAATGCCATAGTTAATAGCGCCTTTTTTTCGTGGATATAAGTATATTGCAATTATACAATTATTATTGCAGTTACAATTACTTATCATGGTACCTTCACCTTTCTTTGTATAGGTGTTTCTATTTCTTGTTTTTGTTTTTCTCCGTTAGTTTAGGCTCATTTATATTTTTGTTTGTGTGTTGTGTGCAAATTATGTGTAAATGGCTGTATGTAATACTTTTATATTGAAAATTGTACTGGGCTTATGCCCGTTATGTTCATAAGAATACATAAACAAGCAAATAAATAAATTGATAACATAGAATAATAAAAATGTCTATAAATTAATTACAATAAGTTATACACAGAAATATTTGTAAGGTAATTCTTCATGCTGAAATAAACTGCTTTTTCATTTAGTACTGTGGATAGGCATTTGATGTACAATGTTTCTTTCATCAAGTAAATTATGTTGTGGACAATCCATGATTATGTGTTTCAGTATTAAAGACATGTATAACATGGAGGCTCCTTCTTGAAAGTATGTAACAATGGGTTAATTTTGAACCGCTGGTGTTACTCTGTTTACATCGTACAGAGAAGCTCCCCACTCCACACCACGATTGCACGTTCAAGGACAAATAAATTCTCCTGATTCAATGACGGTACATTATTCTTTTATTCTCTTGTTAATTATTGGAATACGATCACTATGGAGAACTGGAATTGAGTTAGTGTTTAGTTTTACACGTAATGTTTTTCTTGGCTACAATATTGACTTTTTAATTATCTCCTATCCCACTGTGTGAGGGAAAAGGTGTAGGCTCTCTAATTTAAAAAGCTGAGAGGTGTAAGGATTTTAGAGAGGAAACGTCACTTCAGCTCAGAGTAAGCCCACACTCTTAGCTGCCGAGTCGACAGGCAAACATGGTTATTTATAAGTGCGTGGGATACATTCAAAGCCAACGGACGCAGGTTTATGTCGCTGTGAAGTATATTTTAGGTGTTTAAATACGAACACAGTTTTATTTGACTGGTGAATTGTTTTATAGTCTACATTGGTCGGCAACGTCTCTGCGCAAATAGTGGAAGAAAAAAATTGGAAATGTTTATTAAAAGAGTTATCACCATAATTACTGTCATCCTTTCAAAACAAAACCCACGCATACCCTGTGAGAGAAATCTCAGTGATCTATAGGCGACAAAGGACTGAATCAAGGGACTTAAAGGCATTATTAGGCAGCGTGAGGTATTGTTGCTTTCAATGTCTTATCATCGTGTGACCTACAAAATGCTGGCTCGGCTTCAAAATGGCAAATATTGCTTCAAATAGTCTTTCCAATGTGTGGACTGATACAGCTTCACTTGGATGTCTTGTATTAGCTTTTCTGTTGTGTTTTGAGGACCCCTAAATCCAAAAACACAATGTCCAGTTTAAAGGTCCTTGCATGTGTGTATGTGTGTCTGTGTGTATGTATGTGTGGACAGCATAACTCAAAATGAAACCTTTGGATAAATACCAAACTTGATGTCTGAGTTAAATCCTTCTAAAAATTCGATAAGATCATACCTCAAAATATCCTTTGTATAGAAAACGTTTAATTTGTGGTTTCTCTACCACTACTATAGTTTGTGAGGAGTAAGTTGAGACAGAATTTTAGACAGAGACACATCATACACTTACCCTCTCACTCGCACGGCCGTCATTAGGGACCACTCCTTACAAAAAGTCCATGGGACTGTCAGTGGCGGCCTGTTCCTCTCCGGAATGCCCAGCACATACCTCATCCTCGGAGTCAGTGCCTTCCAGGCTGATTACAAATCGGTGGATGGCCTCGTCAATTAATCCATCTTTCTCCCAATAAAAGCGTTCCTCCTTTTCCACACTTTCACACGCTTTTTTTCTAATTTTCTGAAGTCACCTTTGATGGTGCATTTTCAAGGAGAGTTATTACGTCACAGGATTTGAACATTACATTATGTTTCGCAACATCTTTCTTTACCTGGGCCCAAATTAATTCAATTGCATTGAAATTGCAATGGTAGGGAGGAAGACTGCTAACTCCGCCATAGTGTCAACTTCATATTTTCTAAACCTGTCTTTCATCAGCTTAATAATGTCATATAATACTGCTTTCGTTGATCTGGGATCATATTCTATATTCTTCTCTCGTAACCAGGCTTGCATTTCACTCTTTAAACTGGATGACACGGGGGCCTTATTTAGTTCCACTGAATGATATGGTGCATTATCCATAATAACACTGTTTAGAGGGATGTTAGGGAGGAGCTTTTCACAAACCAATCCCTGAAAACAATACCGTCCATTTCTTCATGATAATCTTTGGTTGACTTAGACTGAAAGTAGAGCGAAGCATTTTGAATAAACCCTTCAGAAGACCCCGCATGTACTATAATAAATCTCTGTCCTTTACCTAGGGGGACAATCATAGGTGTGTCAATTTCACCATCAGGTGTATCACACAACCATATTTTACCTGTAGTATGGTTCACATTCAGCCAAATTTCATCTAGATAAACGATTGGTCGACCACTGGCTCTCATTTCCTGCAATCGTCTTAAGTAATGAAACCGCTTTGCTACAATATCAGGCTTTTCCATTAAAAATTTACGCCCTACACCGTTTTTGGCATATCGAAATTTAAGGGACTTCAATATTTGTCGCACTACCCATATGCTACCTTCAACTAACTTAGCCTCTTTTAAAGCTCTGTGGATATCAATCAAACTGGGAGCAAAGCTTGTCTTATACAAGGAGTAAATTGCTCTTTTGATGGCCGATGCAGTAAACAAATCGATTGTTGTCTTTGTCGAGATACTATAGGGCCTTTTCTTGCTCGGGGTTCGGATTTTGGTCCCTGAAATGTTTGCGTTTACCTTTTCATTTAATATCCTATAAACACTTGCACGAGATACTCCAGTTGCAGCAGCTGTTCGTCCAACAACATCTTCGATAGATATTGTAGGCTGACCATTTTAAGTGCGTCAAATTCATCTTTAAAAAACCTATGAACATTGAGTGCTATTTCCCTACCTTGTGACTGCAATGGTTTTCCTCTCTTTTCAATACCAGCTTGAACAACGGTTAACACAAAAACAAATATTGTCAAATATAGAACAAAGATAAACATTTCTGAGCTCAGCATTTTGCAACATAAACTAGAATGTACTATGCAATAATGTTTTCACTTACACTACCGTTATACTAAATGCAGTCGTTATGTTGTAATAAAACGAAATTACACTACACTTCACAAGGAATGTTCAAATATCGCAAGGAAACAATTTCTAATAACATTAAACCAGAGCACTGAATTCACAGAAAAACTAGGCAATATGTGGCCGACACTGACACCTCAAGTGTTAAAACTGGCACGAGCGAGACCCTTCCTTGTGGCCATTCCTATTGTTATTTGACGAGTGGTTGACAGCTACGGCCGTTTCCTGGAGCAGGTAGCAGTCTCAACTTATTCCTCACAGACTGTAGTATGTACTGAAAATTTTGTCCAGCATATAAAAATTGGATGTCGAGATTTTACCGGAAATACGTATTTTGAGGACCCCTGTATTCGGAAAAAAACATTTATAGAGAAATGTCCGTGTGCTGTGTGTGTCCATCTATAGCATAACCCAAAAACAAAATGTCTGATAAATACTGTAACAAAAACGACAAAGGTCCAGTCCAGTTTTTCTCCCTTTCATCTAAAACTTTTGTACAACTACACAGTTAGTTTTACTGACGTTAACACAGTATACAGTCTTTCATGATATAACTCACAACTGTTTTCTTCTCGTAACCTTGATTCACTTTCTCAGTCTCTCAAAGAGTTGACTTTAACGATACAATCACTTGACACTCATCAACTGCTTCCTTATCTTCCTTTTGGCGCTACCGTACTCACGCAGTTCACACACACACACACACACACACACACACACACACACACACACACACACACACACACACACACACACACACACACACACAGAGACATTTTGCTAAAAATACTCTTTTTTGGATTCAGGGACCATCAAAACATATATTTCTGGTGAAATCTCGACATCGAATTTTTGGGTCGAACACAATACTTCCCCTCCTTACTATGGGTAGTAGAGAAAGCAAAGAAAAAAGACTAAAGTATTCTGTGCAGACAGCTAAATAACTAAATTAGAACTAAAACAAAATAATAGAAATAAAACAGGAAACATTACAGTGGTTCAACTTAATCGTGTGAATCAGAATGTGTTCTCCCGATTGTTTAAAGGGTGGACGTCATTTCCAGCATCTTATATAAGTTAAGAGTGTTATACATGCTTTACTCGCGGAGTTTATGTAGGAGCAAAGCCGGATGTGGCACACCCATTTGCGCACAGGCAAAATGCCGTACGCACGTCACGTTTTAAATTAAGAACCCTGTATTATGTTTTAAAACAGGAATATCAAAATTAATAGACTGAATAAACCATCGGCACGTATAACTGTCCTGACATTTCGCTTGATAGAGAAATAAAATTCCAGCAGCAAAGTTGATAAAAGGCTACAACATTCAGATCCTTGAAATTGTATCTATGCGCCACCTATTGCAGGGTAAGTCGAGCGTGATGCTCTTTTCATCTCGGCTCACTTGTTTTCAATAGGGCCCAATATGGTAACAGGATGAGCAGTCTGTATGATATCCTACTCCTGTGAGAAACCATATAAAATCACTCGACATGTGTGGAGCGATTGATTGTCCAGCACAACTCAATTCCTCCATTAATAGCTCTACAGAGGGAGTCCGAATAATGTCCGTTTGACTACAATGCGCGCTGTCAACACCGTATAGCTTCCACAATATTCCTACAATACACCGCTATATCCAGCTTCAACAAGATGATATCACGGGCGTATTCAGAGGGGTGGGGATGAAACATAAATAACTGAAACATACAGCCTTTATTTCGGGATCACGTTTAGAGTTTGGTGTCGCTGTGGCCGAGCGGTTACAACGTTCGCCTACCACGAAGGCGACCCGGGTTCGATCCCAGGGACCCGCATGTGAAATTCGCGGTGGATAAAGCGCCCTATGGGCGGGTGTTCTCCGGGTTCTCCGGTTTCCCCGGGCACACATTTCATTAAAATGAACAGGTTCTAGCCAATAGGGTAAGGTGGCCCAAATCACACCATCTTATAGAAACACCAACTTAACTTTATAAACATACAAAACCGTAACCAGGAATATTGTTCATTGACATTTTCAGTACTCAAGCATTCTGTGAAATTTTTCTCAAAATTTTAAATCGGTAATAAATACTTATATTATTTAAAAATTCAAACAATTTTGTTTGCAATTGGTGCCATTTGGGAAACTGTTGCTGAAAACGCACTTGTAGTTGCCATAATCGCACCTCACTAATGTACATTGACTTCAATTGATTTAACATTTATTTGGACTCTAAGTGTTCTAACAGTCAACATTAAACACAATTAAAGAGAAATAATACAAAAGATTACTAAAGTCCAAATGTCAAATATCACAATTAGCTAATGTCACAAAAGAAAACAATGTTGACAGCGTATTCTTCATGGACCCACTTTGTATACGCTTGGCACTGAAGCATATTTTGCATCTTATCCTCACAAATGAAGCAAAACCACGATTCTTTATTTTTCGTTGATCCTACCCTATTTTTAACAAACTTTTTATCAAGAGCATCCTTATGGATTTACACTTGTTCATGCCTTGGAATTTTCGAAGCTGTCGGTGAGTTTCCTCTTAAATTTCTCAAGTATTTTGTTTGCACCCTCTTTGTTATTTTCTAGCAGCAGTTTATTTGGTATTTCTGTTAACAAATCTGCTGTTTGTGCATCTTTTGATAGACATTTTCCTTGCTTGCTGGTGATCTGGGACTAATCTGTTCCACTGAAACCTTCAGAAATTTGGTATTCTTCTCACGTTCCAGACTTACCTTTTCTTATTCTTGAGAGCTACCCATAAATACGAGGTCTACCACATTATCTTGAAGCTTTCTCCATTGAGTCAGATGTATACAGAAACGAAACGAACACCACCAACTTCATCAAATTAGTGCATAAACAGATGCAGGTTTGGTACTCACAAAGAATAATGCTAGGTGACACACGCAGACAACACTGATCCTGGTAAAAGTGGTGCGATTTAGGCATGATGCCAGTTGCCCAGTGAACGGGCGACAAGGATGGAAGATTCAACGCTGTTTGCCACACCGAAACCACCTTGCGCGTAAAACTGGCAACGCCGAGAGGGCAACATTGCTGTATTGGCTAGGCCCAAGTTCATTCTTATTTTGTAGCTACTCTAAAGATTTAATCATGTCGGTAGACTTTTCAAAATGGCGAATTGTGAAAAATGTTTGGCTAAAACGATTCACAACGATCTACAGAATATTTATATGATACAGTTAGAAAATAGAAAATGTCTCAGGCTCCTTAAACTCATGGAGGGGTCAAACCAAAACTATATTCTTTTGATACTTGACAAACTAAATGCGTTGCAATTACAAGTAAATTTGTATCAACCGTTACAAATTATAACAGCAATCTATGTATTTAGTAACAATGCCCTTTCAACAGACATTCCAGTTGTTCAACTCAGTTTTATGATGTATTGAAAAGACTAAAAAAATTCTAAGATGAACTATTATAACAGGTGGCGCTTACAAGAAAATGGCGGTGACGTGATCGAGCGGTTAGACCGTTTGCCTATCGTCCCAGGAACAAGCTTGTGGTATTCTGGGTGGATTTTATCCGGGTTCTCCGGTTCCCCCACCACTCATTCCACCAACTGCTCCATCACATTTCCATTCATCCATTTCGCCTGCATTACATATCCTCTTCCTCACTCTCATACCTGGCGCTTGGCTGACCACCTGCTTCTAGGTCTTCACTCTGTCCGGCCCATTGGTTAGTCTGCTCCGCAACAGGCATCTGACTAGGCACAGGCTTATGAGTCCTGGGCGAAACGTAGTCGTATGTAAACTGGTCATTTTTCCATGGATCACCAAAGTTGAGAACAAGGACATATAAAGAAATTGTCAGACCGATATCCTAAGTATACAGTCATGCATTACTGGAATGTTATGCGTGCAGTATAGTTTGAGACGGAAACTTCTTCCCGGTTGGCCATATATTAAGGTTTACATAAATTCCTCGTATTAAAATATTTATGCAACATGTTTGCTATATGTAGTTTATCTCTTAGGCAATTTTTAAGCTATTGCTTCATTTTCTATTCCCCGTAAAAAATTTTTTCAGCAACATAAATTTTTTGTACTGTGATCCTGGGCGGTTCTCAGTTGTGACAGTTTTACGTTGCACCCTCAAGCAGCAGCATTCAAAAGAGGTGAAAAGGTCATGTGAAGGATGCTGGTTAGGGGAGTTCTTGATATTTTCGAAGTTTGGCCAGGTGCCCGAGGTCAGCGAAGGCAAGAAGAAATGTAGGAATTTTCCATTTTGACGCGTGAAGTGATGCTATTTCCAAGCAATAAGAAATGAACATTTTGTAAATTACCGGGAGTTTAGCTATGACCTTGTGGTTGACACAAGTGAACCTGGGATATGGCGCTGTTCCTTTTACTTTTCGCGTTGACTTTTAAACCCCCCTTCAAAAGTCACTTATCCGTCCGTCCGTGATGTTGGCAGGCAGAGAGCAGCCGGAGATCTGTCTGTCTGCCCTTCTTAGGGCTTGAACATTTTCATGATGGGATGTGTGGTATTGCATGGTGGTCGGTGAAAATGAGGTTCGAGTTGAAGGAAGGTAGCAATTTTTGCTCCTCAACGGCTGCAGGTCAATCTGCAACTGTCATTGGGCACCGCTGGTGTGTGGAACCAAATGTGGGTGGTTTTAATTTTGAATTTAGAAATCCAAACATCTCTTGGAAGAATTGTATAGGCGCTCAGCTTTTGCTGCTGGTGGTTTAGCTCCACTGTTACAGATGTGCCCGCATCAGCTTATCTTTTCTTTCCCGGGACAATAAATATTACGCGAAAAAACATGACTATTACATTACACTAACGCATAGAAGAAAGCAATTATTATCATACTTTCAGTAATATCACTACTGAATTATTTAATTGCAGACTTAAGAACCACACGATATAATACTGTAGCAACACTTGAACTGCTTACAGTCCGGCTGCCTTGTACACAATCCCCCACCCCCTCCGACATGAGCGAACCAAGTAAGTTGGCATAACACAAGGAGCAATTATATCTCGTTTCTGTACATTCATTTTACAAACGAATTTCTCGTCTATACAAGATGCACAATTGTCATGTACGCTGACAACACTGTAATCTACAACCACCATAGAAATCATCGTTTCGACCTTCTAGAGATGCAAAGTACATTGACCACTTCCTTTCATAGCTTCACGCTAGAAAACCGAAATTAATGCAAACAAATGACAGCTTATTTGTTTTTCAAAGCAGCTGCAACTTCCGGCAATGGACCTCCCGGTCGGCGGTCCAAGACTGCACTGCCATCAATGGGTGAAATATTACACCAGGGATGTCCAACCTTCTCTCTTTGGAGAACCTTACACAATGAGCGTCTATTTCCCACTCCACTCCTTCAGTCGGAGGGACGACACCAAGTACCTACCCACTGACGTCACAGCCGATTCCATGGTCGTTTCTAAGTCATAGCTTGAATTTTCTGGGAATGTCCTCAGAAGCCTCTTTATTCTGGATGATTTTTGCATAAAAGTTAAAAGTAAGAGACGGACAGATCTTACTAAATAAAAAATATGGATCTCGTTAAATCACAATTTATGTCAAATACCTTTTCTTTTTCCTTTTGAATGAACAATTTCCGAGATATTCTTTCTTATTTCTTTGAATTTGCCAATACTTCTACTTTTCTAATTCGTTCTTTTTTATCTCTTGGCCTTTCACACAGAACCGGATTTCACTGTCGCTTAAAGCCTACTGTATTCCCATATTCCCCTTGCACCTGCAAAAAAATTAAGAATAAGTTACTTTCTGAAAATGCTTATGTAAATTAAAAAGAAGTAGATAGACAAATTGTTGTAGTAGGATATGATAGTAGTATGAATTATAATTAGAATAGTAGTATGAATTAGAATTAGTAGAATACGGAAAGGTTATCCCGGGGTAATATCGACAACATTGTGCAATTGACAGTAATTAAGGAATAATGAGATATTGGTAATGGAAAAATAATATGTGAGCAATATGTTTTAAGCAGAAGTATTGGAGGAGAAACAGTTAGTTGCACTTTGACACTGGTATATATGACTGTCTGGAGGTTCGCTTTTAACCTCAGAGAGACATAACGAGGAAGGGTGGAACATTCCCAGACGCCTGTCACATAACAGTTTCTTATGGTTGTGGGAAATAGAGTACTTTACCCACAGAATGTTCTGGAACAATATAGCCAGAATATATAAACCCTAGTCACGAAGGAGGTGGTCTTTTGACCCGCCATTGTCAACGAGTCCATGTCGGATGGTGTATCCTCTACCCATATTCCTTGAAGCTTGTTCTGTACTGTATATAAATAAATCCTTGAACACCATATGTTGTGTGATTTCGTCTGGAATATCCAGAAAACCTCACCTACTTGCTCCCGCTCGGCACCCAACCAGATAATCCCATCCCACCTCACCTAAAGCCAGGTGCGAGGTGCGAGAAGGACACAACAAAATAAGTATTTTCAAGAATAATGTGTATAAGAGTAAGCATAGCTCTACATACCTATATTTGTGAACAATGTTTCTCCAAATTGAACTATATTGGAAGTCTGTATCGCAATAGATTACGCGGGATTACTTGATGTATCTTCTAAGGCTATGAACTTCGACTTAGTCGTAAAATATTGATAAGACTTCTTAAAGCAGCACTACCAAAGAAGTCGCTAATGAACAGATGTTTATCGCATTAGATTTGAAGGGAAGTAAAAGAACCTCAAGCCAGTGGCGGTTATTCAGGTGAAGCAGGTGAAGAGGTTTTCACCTGAAAATAGCAGTATTCTATTTTTGTTAATCTTGGCATTATTACTTTCATTCTAACAGTTTAGTCCCAAATTTCAACTGCTAGCAGCTGTAGCAGGGTCAGTGACCAACCCTTCTTTTGTTTGGAACTTACAGCCTGGCAGCCAGCAGGGAACAAATTGGTGGGAACGCGCCCTCTGATCGGTTACAAGGACAAGTGCAAAAGTCACAGTTACGGAAGAAACTACTGCACTAAACAGCTTGGTTGCCATGGCAACATGACGTCACGAAACAATGAACTACGGGGAAATAACACGGGCATGCACATGTTTCAGGCAAACAAGAAATATTTGCACTTGGGTAGAGGCACAGAACACGGTAGAGGGGATGGTTTCTGTTTTCGCGCGCTTAGAAGATAGTATTCGTTTACCTCGAGGAAGAGCTGGTGGTAAATTTAAAACATGGTGTTTTACATAACTATGAACGGCAGGTATAATTTACGAGTTTGCTAGACTCCAGTGCTTTTAATATTTAAATTACGGAATATAAGTGTTTTGTTATGAATCCAGTGAACCATATAGTTTGCAATTTGCTAGAATCCCCATTTTCCAGGTGGAAAGATGAGGACAAGAAGGATGTTTTAAACTTTGGGCGGCCCACTGATATCATTGATGTAGCCCTTACAAGAGAGGATAAGAAAATAAGGAAGACTTATTAAATTCAAAAGCTCTTGGCTCGATAACTATTTTTGGTTATGCAGTAGCCGTAGTTTGCAATCGCTATTCTGTTGGCCTTGTTTACTTTTCAGCAACAAAAGTAACGTGTGGGACAAAGAAAGATTCACAGATTTCATTAATATAACCCGTTCCCTTCACAAGCACAATGATTCGGCGGGACATTTAAAAGTAAATTACAACTAAACGCTTTTGAAAAAAAAAAAAAAAATAGAAACACAATGGCTGACGCTCTTCAGGAAAACAGCAGACCTTTTCATGTGCGTTTCAATGGAAACGTGGCATTAAATAGGCTTTTCCTGTAGTTGATTATTATTAAAGCAATATTGTATTTAGGTAAACAAGAACTTGCATTCTGAGGTCATGATGAGAGTGCACTTTCGCTAAGTGGGGAAATTTCAAGGAGCTTGTGTACTGAAACTCCATTAGAAATCCAAAACCACTATAATAAAATTAAAAGTATATTCAGCGGTGATTCTAAATCTATACAAAATGAGGTGATTGGATGTATTTTGGAATGCTTAAAAACCTGAAATTAATGTCTCAGATTGTTTTTGTTGTTGTTGTTGTTGTTGGGTTTTTTTTTTTTTTCCTGTTGAAGTTGACGACACCACAGATATTTGTCAACAGTCTCAGTGCTCTATCATTGTAAGATACGTGAATACAGAGAGCACATTGGTTGGACGATTTTTCAGATTTCATGATGTGAGTGTTGACAGGTCCGCAGAAACATTGTTCCTTTTGCTGCATGGTGCTCTTAAAGAATTTAATTATGAACGTAAATTAGCTGCACATTGTTACGATGGAGCGAGTGCTATGTCAGGACACTTGAATGGACTTCAAAAAAGAATCAAGAACAATGCTCCTCAGGCAGTTTTTGTACATTGTTTGGCTCACCGTTTAAATTTGATTTTAAAACAAAACTGTAAATATTTGCATCCGCCATGTTTATTTCTCTCGCTTACTACGCGAACTGTCAAATGTATTGGACCAAAATGAATCATAGTGTGACAGACAGTTTCTTTTGTGTATAGCTCCATTGTATACTAAAAGCTTGGTGAAAAATGTTGGACCGTGGTACACCGGCTTTGCATTGTATTTTCAGCATGCTTAAGTGAACTTCTTCACCTATTTTGTAAGGCACGAGCCGCCACTGCCTCAAGCCTGATACAGAGCCTTCTGAGCAAAAATTAAGCGGTATTTCACGCCCAATATAGAATGGGACGCTGAGAACCATAGCAGTTAAAGAGCGTCCATAAATAAAAACTCAATTTGATTTTACCCAAGGCATGTTTCAAGTTTTATGTTACCGGAATCAACTTGCCTGAGTACATACTAACAGTAGCATTCTGGCATTCTTTCCTCCAAGTCCCATATTTTCTTGTCTGCTAATGCCAACTACGACTATTATTTAATAAAAATAAGGTTAGAAAATATGTTTCTGATGTAAATATCCCCATTTCGAAACCATCGCAATGTATACGTTTCAATAAATCTTAATTATTCCATGATATACAAATCTTCTTACTAATATTTCCACAACTAGTATGTGTCTTCTAAACTTAAATGAACAAGAAATATGTATATATGTCACCAAGTAATATATAATTAATAATTCCTTTTAGCAGTAATGAGAAAATTAAATGCCATGTCATGGCCTACGTTAGGCCTTGAGCGATAGTTCAATCTTTTAAAGCCGATCGCTGTATGAAGGCTTTGAGATTCCGTTCTCTTTGCACAGCGAAGATATAAAAAATGAATTAAGACTTTCAATTCGAGAAAAGTGTAAGTATTGGAAAGCTCACTCATATAACAAGGAATATCTGCGAAATGGTTCACTCACCCAAAAAATTCATTTGGACATAAATTGTGTATTTTAACAAGATTTATACTCCATCCGGGCTTAGATCCACACCTTACGGTGTTCGTATTAGCTGCGACTAGTACAATTTTGTGATGTGCTTTGGCTTTGGGTGTATCGCAGGTTAGTTGTTGGCGCTTATGTTTACATCATGTTAGGATCTAGGAATGGAGCGATTGTACATTTTCTGCACAGCAAGATTTGGTCTATCTCTTACGGTTTACAAGTTATGCGAAAGTCGTCAACAGTAAACAGGACTACATAGGCTATAGCCAGAAAATTAAAAATATACATTTTATTTGTCATAAAAATGTCTTAAACCTATGGCATTTTAATCAAAGTCGAGAAAATTAACATTTTCCATGAAAGGCTAGTTTAGGGTGGAGAAATTTTCTTCAAAATTTTCGCGTCACATCCTTGAAATACATTAAATTTAAATACCAACATTGGTTTTTAAGCGACATTTCGTATTTGAGATATATTGCACAGACACAAGCACGCACGCACACACACACACACATAGACACACACATAGGCACCTTTTTCTAAAAATGCTTTTGTTTGGATTCAGGGGGCCTCTAAACACATATTTCCGGTGAAATCTGACATCGAATTTTTGGGTGCAATATAACTTCCCCTACTCACTATATGTGGCAGAGAAAGTTAAAAAAAAAAAAAGGCCAGAAGTGAACTGAAAGAAAATGTTTTCAACTTTCACAAGATTTAATTGATAATATGTTGACAAAAACGATTTCTCTTACGGAAAAGTTAACATGTTTCCGATAAAAACTATTTTAGAAGAACTTTAAAATTACCATTTTGATAATCCTCGTAGTAATGATACCAGTAAAATGCAAAATAATACAATGTTTTCTAAGAAAACACGCTTATTTGTAAATAAAAAATTAAGTTATTTTCAACGAAGTTAGTTGGTCTAAGTTCTGAGAAATATAAAAAACAGTGAAAAAAATACTTGGAATCCCAGCTGCCTGTGTTAAAAGTAACATCGGTTTTTTTCTGTTATATCTGGCAAACAATGAAATAACACATCTCCTGTTGAATCATTTAGATCACAGGGAATTTAAATTCTAAAGTGCAGAGTGAAGTAAGCCTTAATTGTTTATGAACGTAAGGGATGCTTTTGGAGTTCTGAATCAATATTTGGTTGCGAAGACGAAGGGGAAGGGGGACACGCTCCGGCCATGCTGGCTACACCATCACACTCTGGACAATACAATCTTATAAATACAAGAAAAAGCCATTTGCATGTCCGAGGAAAGTCTACTTCTCTAACTACTAATGAACCTACAAGAGTAATGTATGGGGCAGGGCGTCAAACAAGCTAGAATCCTTAAACTGAAATGTGTGGCTTGGAAAACAAAGTTTAACTCAATAGATTCCTCCGGTGTTTTAGCTTGTCTCTAGTACCATAAAACTGGAAGTTCTCTTCCATCACGCCAATAAGGGGCAGGGGGTAGAAAAATGTTTTGCGCACAGAAACGTCGAAAGTCTATTCAGTTGCCTCCTCAGTCCGAAAATAGAGTAGAAAGCTTCAGTCCAGCACTGATTGGATAAAAGAAGCCGAATTTTCTCCCATCTCACCCCTATGTAGGGGTATCTGCGTCTCTTTTCAACATATCTCTTTCTCTTTCTTTAGGCCAGAGACATGATAAACCACACAGGGTAAAATGCCGGCAAGCGAAGTCCATGCGCCGGTCCTTTTTACTGCATAACTTCTGTATTACCCTGGTGTTGAAATCTACTGAGTTTGAAATCATCCTTTTTTCAATGGACACAATTGCTAGAGTACTGAGCCGTTGTTGTGGCAGCAGTCCTTAGAACTTCTTTAATCCGTTTTAATGAAGTTGTCATAACTGTTGAGACGATGATCCTCAGGAGATTTGTGACTTCTGACAGTGGATCTTAAAGTTGCACGATAACGCACGTTGAACTAAAGGAACTGCACCACTAGAGTTTTTAAAATGTTGTCTCTCATAGAGATTAATGTATTTTTGTCCCAAGTAAGGTAACTTTGAGCAGGAGCTTGAGACGGCGTCTTTTCTAAGCCCTCATATTGAATTGCACAACAGAGGCATTGGGAAGTTGTGCTTCAGCTGTTATATAAGCAGGAACGATTTTTACGAGACGTGATTGTGATTAAGTTACATTTTCTTTTGGCATAGCAAAGAGCTTTATTTTTACTAGAAACATAAAGTACTTATATTCCTATTTAGCTTTGAAGTATCTTTTTACCTTGTTAAGCGACATGATTCCACCACTGACACAATGTGAGGGACTGACAGGTTCTCTGAGGTAGATAACTGCGAGGGCGTGGCCTGGTAGCTAACCGTGTGTAGCCGAGTGGGCGGGGTTAAAACTACAATGTATGGGAAATGGCACAGTGAGTCAGCTCTCCCCATCTATGATCTAGTTAAATAATCATCATCTAACTTGTGAACAGTGTAATGACAAAATAAACCTCATTAGAATATAATTTTATTATGCGAATTATTAATAAACTTCACATAGATCCGTCACCGCGAACCTTTAAAGATCACATAGAAAGGAGTCTTACAGCTTGACGACTACAGCAAGACGGAGACATTCTACATCTTGTATATGGTAAGTATACGATTGCATTCCAAGCAAAAATTCGATACCGAGATTTCACCGCAAATATATCGCAGCGGTCGCGCCTCAAAAGACTCACACCATTGCTTTGGTAAGCGCCCGCCGCTAAACAACACAATGGGCGGTTCAGAACAAACGACGTTGCACGCAGTTCTAGAAGCCTGCAGGGGTTATGTTTGCCATCCAAGTCGAGGAACTTCGATTTGCAGAAAAGACGCTGATTGTTGAGAGGCTTGGCTTGTGGGCATGAGCGTCGCGAAGGAGGGCCGACGGGGGGGGGGGGGGGGGACTTGGGAGTTAATGGATGTAATGTGCAGTCAGCTACTACTTGATTATTGCTTTAATTATGAAGTAAAGAACAGTTTTTATTTACCACAAATACGGTTATTCGCAATAAATATTATAACTCGTACCTTTTACAGTTTTTAGCAATCAACAGAATAATAAACTAATATTGTTTGACTGCAAACTTCCAACATAGCCCCTCTCTCAAAAAGGCTGGCGACACCTATGCTATCGCGTGGGATTAATAATTGTCAGAATAAATATGAATAGTTGAAATGTCTTTGTGAGACAGAGAGAGAGAGTGAGAGAGAGAGAGGGGGGTTATGTTACCGTAGCAGTGTCAACAGAACAACCGTGAGTTGCAGGCTCACGAATTGTCTATTGTGATTCAGTTTTAGAAGAAATAAGAGTGACAAAAACTACCGCACTTGTCTTGTCGCAATATCTAAATAAACAAGCATTTTTTGCATTATCAACTTTTTCTACTACTTACAAAATAAGTACCAGAAGTGTTGTATTCCAGTCAAAAATTCGATGCCGAGATTTCACCGGAAATACATTTCCTGAATAAAAAAGATCTGTGTGTGTGCGTGCGTGAGTGTGTGTGTCTGTATGTGTGTTTGGACAATAGTTAACCCTAAAACGAGATGGTGTGTAATTGTCAAACTTAGTGTGGATTTAAATTCATTTTCTTCCAAACCTGCGACAAGAAGCTTTAAAAAAATAATAAATCCCCACTCAACAATTTTTACCTGGGAGAATTTTGTTTTTATGGATTTTCTCAAAATTGGATCTTACGATTTTTTGCATTTCAAATAAAATATGTACTGCGTCTGGTTTTATGATTGGAAAAAAAAGGAAGAAGAAATATCTATAGTGCTATAAGTACGAACTATTAAGCGTGCTGGATCAATTTATACCTCTTTATGACCTCACTATTTTTTAATTTATTTAAAATCATAAAATCTTTTCCAAAACAATCTGGTTCAAGGACATGAGCTATGATAATGTTTTTGTATACAGCTATCTCTTGTGCTTCAAATATAGGTCATCAATAAGCAAATCCATATGCTCCAAAAGACTAAGCACACATAGTAAGGTGGAAACCCTGCCCGCTAATTAAAACCCGCGTACCTACGTAATAATTTGTGTATCATTGAAAACCGAATATAGGCTTTACCTTACAACTCGATCGGTGGGCCGAGGGTACAGGGATTACTTCAGGCAGGGAAAGTAACGGTACCCAAGAGAGTAACAACCCCTGAAAGAAAGGGAACAATAGGGTTGAAAAACCCAACGCTTGAAGGCGTACGTGCCTAATTGCAAGGGGAAACTGGCCAAGCGGAAGGGCCGATTTGAGAAACAGTTCTTCGCGAGAGAAAGACACTTGCTTGGTAGATCTTCAGCGGGATAGACAGACGTGTGCGTTACGCGGATCGCAATACTTCATGGTCTTGTGTGTCGGAAGGGGGCATGAGTAATGTGAAATGAACATTAAAAGGAATAGAGGACTTCAGTTTATTACCTGGACATTCCTCAGCTGGACAACCCTGAGATAAAGACCTCGTGCTCAAACAAAAACCACACTGTAAAAAACCGGAGCAATCAAGAGCACCCACGCTTTCCCGACCTACCCCTTCCCCAGTAGACCAGAAACATAGTACCCCATACACCCATCCAAAAATACCGCACCAATAGGTGTGTAACTTCTACAGTTGTATTTTCTTAACCAGCAATAAATGAAAGCGTAATTTCTTTCAGCTGTAACGCAAACGAAAGTTATACATGAAATAATTAACAGACATTGCTAGGCTACGAAAAAAAAATTGCCACAGATCTAGATAGCGAGAAATAGAAAGATGGAAGAGAGACAGTAGGAGATGGACAGAAAGAGAGAGGGTTAAATAATTTATAATTGTCTTCCTTGACGTCATCCACACACATATTCACCAGAAAACACGCCTGTGTATTAGCTTCCAACACACAGGGAATTTGCATTAGTAGGATTGATCCATTCCTACCCCACTCAACTTGAGCGTGTGGAAGGGTTTCTCGCATGAATACCATCCAGCTAAAATAACTGTGGTTATTAAATGAAGCAACCTACACACATTATCGATGTGACGTTAGGAGGACATTCCATACACGTTGCAGTCGGGCAAATTACTGTCGAAGGGCGGAGTGACAGATTTCCTTCATGATATTACTGCATTCGGATATTACCAGCATGTAGCGAAACTTCTTCTTTCTCTGTTTATCTTCCTCGTATGGAGCACTTACGCCCTCCAGGTCAACGCCTGGGGTTTCATAGGTCTGTCGAGGAACAGACGGGTATTGAATCGGAGACAATGCCTCGAAAGGTGATCAGCCGATGTCTGCTATGAGAGTGAAGGAAGTGATATGAACTGGACTAAAGGAAAGGTGATTCGGGAGCTTTTACTAGAATGAAACCGGGGAAACCGGAGAACCCTGAGAAAATCCACCCAGACACCACTTTGTCCATCACAAATCTCACATACAGCAAGACTAGAACCGTACTTTTGCGATTCTCTCGCGGCGTGAACAATTTCACAGGAACGGGAATGCTAATTCTGGTTAAATGGCCGAGACCCCTTAGGTATAAATATTATGTTACAGTGTTAACTTTAAAAAAATAACACCTGTGAATAATAAACGGACTTCGCTTCGGGATTAAAAATAACCTAAAAAATTTAAATTTCTTAAGCTGAAAGTCTTTTATCTAGAACACCCGCGTAAAAAACCCCTTGCTCTAGAGGGATAGAATAACAAACTATACTGGCTATTAGAGGTATAAGTGCAGTACTGATAATTGAGGACAGGGTAATGAACAATATTACATCAATATTTGCTTCATTTACGGACTGAGTGGTACGTTTTCAGGTTGGTTAGTACAATCAAGCAAGCGTGCTAACTAAAGAACACATGTCGCAGAGTGGGCGGAACGAATGCTGTATCGGAACTAAATTCCAATGATTTCTGAAAGGCCAATGATCTTATCTAGGCCAGTGGGTCGCGCATTGAGGTGTGAAGCAAAAAGTCTCAGGTACAAAAGTATGTGATTGATTTGTGGGAAAACTGTTAGACGAAGGGAAAAAAACAGCTAACACGTCGAAGTGGATACATATTAAGGTTACTATTTATCAATCTATTCTGCACTTGTACCCCTAGTATCTGTATACTTAACAGACATCTCTTATACATATTTTAAATGGAATTCAAAAATGACATCTGAGAAAATGCCTCTGGTGCCAACAATAAGTTTATCTCACCTTAATAAATTAAGCATGTACCCGAGATAACTTAATTCCAAATGATTCCAATAATTAATCATTATTAAGAATAACTCCAAAGACATTTACCCATTAACTTAAAGCTCCAATTTGAATTCCCTGCAGAATGTAAAATATAAGTGGAAATAAATGAGCCAAAAGGTTTACATACACATTTGTGACAATAGGCGCTCATATTATTATTATTATTATTATTATTATTATTATTATTATTATTATTATTATTATTATTATTATTATTATTATTATTATTATTATTATTATTATTATTATTATTATTATTATTATTATTATTATTATTATTATTATTATTATTATTATTATTATTATTATTATTATTATTATTATTATTATTATTATTATTATTATTATTATTATTATTATTATTATTATTATTATTATTATTATTATTATTATTATTATTATTATTATTATTTTTTTTTTTTTTTTTTTATTATTATTATTTTTATTATTATTATCATCATCATCATCATTACCATTATCATTATTAGCGTAGATCTCTATTTTATACCTGTGTATAATACATAATATCCTGCGCTAGCTTAAAAAAGACATCTGCTTGCCTTACCCTTTGGGAAACAATATTAAATGGTTTCTGAAGAAAAATTATACTTATGTCACAAGCTTAAAATACAAGGTGAATATAAAGTCTCGATCCAATTCTGCGAAAACAGCTATGTGTTTCTTTTACAGGTAATCTGAAAGATGCTATCCATTTCAGGAGGAATAACTGTGGTTTCAGGTCGTGTGAGGAGATTACCTTACAGGCAGAGTTGGTGAGAACATTTCATAAAACCGTTTTCACTAGGGCTAATGTCAGATAGGGTAGTATGCAGAATAAGAAACGTCCTGGTAGGCCCAGTCCGCCGGCTGAAACTGTGCAACAGATAGAGGATGCAATTACCAGAAGTCCAAAAGGTTAAGCAAGATGTTGGATGTACCACAGTAGACAGTCTGAAAAATTCTCCACTAAAGCTTGAAAACGCGTTCATACCACTGCAAAATCCGTCAGAAACCGGAAATGTATTGTGACCTGTTGCAGGATGATATATACACTCTACTACAGGAAGTCAGCAATGTCTATCCGCAACAAACTGCTCCTCTACAAACAAATACTTCACCTACCCTAACCTACGTATGTTAAGTCTGGGGAATTGCCGCCCAAACTCACCTTAAACGTCTACAAAACCTTCAAAACCGCTAACTTCGTACCGCTGTTGACGCAGACTGGTTCATACCAAACACCCATCGTGATCTTGATATCCCAATTCTTACTGAACACATCCTATCCCTGTCTCATAAATTCTATAACTCCTTTACACAAAGCTTCAACGCGCTTATCCGTGGCCTCGGGGAGTACGACATTGACCCCGGGGAAAGACACAAACGCCCCAGACTCGTACTTGGCTCAAACTAAAACGACTATACATTAAAAATATGGAGAACGCCTATCACATAATTAGAGGAAAACATCAATTACTCGAAAATCAAAACTCTCTCTCTGACCCAGGGTTGCCAGCTTTGTACGATAATTATGGGGGCATACGATAATTTTAATGTTTGTACACATGATTGCCAACCCGTACGATAACTATGCGAGTGTACGATAATTTGAATGTACGATAGTTCGATACCGGCGAAATATCATTTTCACTGGTTTGTCACACCAGCGAAATGAAACTAATTTAATTACAAATACCGACACCACTTTTACCCTCATAGCCTGTCTCCATCCCTCTTAGGCAACCGTTTCATACCCTACTAATCCTCCTACTCTTTATCCTCTTGTTGCCAGTGTGCCCAGGTCTGGTAATCTCAATGAAGAAGGCAGTGTTCAAAAAATTGATGGTTAATGGAGAAAACTCGGAATAAGTGATATTCCGTGTGAAATAAAGAACATATCTGAACCTGGCAGTTTCTGGAGTGCTGCTAAACACATGTCACCTTGGTGGAAATACTGATTTCAAAGTGATTTCGCTGCCGCACAGAAGCGCTTCTTGCGAAGGAGTTTTTTCTAAACTGGGTTTAATATAAACCAAAATTAGAAACAGATTGACATTAGATACTGTAAATGAACTTATTCTGACGTCTCAGCTTATGAAAGAATGTGGTAGATCCGATAATCTGCAAGTCACCGAGAAGATATTGGGGTTTATCTCAACAACAAATTTGTATAATGCAGCAACGGTTGAGGAAGATGAGCTTTCAGATGAATAGTGCGAGAAACACAACTGGTAAAGTTGTAATACTAGTTGAGGTCATCAAACTTGTAAGTGGATATAATAAACATCATTGCTATTACATGTTCATATTTTTATTGTTGTAGCATTTGGTTTATGATACACGATAATTTTGAACCCAAATCTGTAACTTTGAGTGGCTGATACGATAATTTTACTTTTAAATGTTGGCAACCCTGCTCTGACCTAACTAAACCACCGTCTTACCACCTCGGTAACGCAATCTTACAAGCATCATTAAACCAGTAAAGGACCCAGTCCTGGTATGGTTTTGGTCGAGAGGTTGCACCACGGTGGAATCCCCACATGAGGAAATGATGCATGTCTCTGCGCTGAAGTAGTAGAGCAACTACGGAAGTAAGATAATCACACTACCAGTAATATTAACCTTTGACTATATAGAGCTTTTCCTTCTAGTTTTGACATAATAACAGTCATGTTAGTAACTAAGCAGTTCTTGTTAAAACCTTGGCAATAGCATACACCTCTACCGTGCAAAACTTTGCTGTCGACTGTAGTCTGTCTACTCTCAAAACATGACAATGGGAAGCAGAGTTTATTATAACATAAACTACTTACAGACCTTTTATTAAGGATATGCTAGCTCGCTGTATCTTCAATAAAAAATTTAAAAAATGAAATAAACATAAAAGATAGAAATAAAATCTGCATTATCACTACCCTAGCATCTAGTGCATAAACCAGGGCGTCTTCCTCAAATTCTGTTTCTGCTTTAACTTTACTAGATATATATTACATACTTTTGTGTACAATATTGATATTTTGCAGATGTAAACTAATTCTATAACATCATTAACGGCAGGAGAATATAACAAAACAGAACAGAAGAAACAAAAACACAAATCCCTTATAATACTTTGCAGAGTAATTTATACTGCTCATATATTTTAATTCTAACGTTGCTTGAAATCGTCTCTTTTTGCTGCATTCTCACTACCTGTTGATGTTCAGAGATGATGTCTCCATCAACAGCAATTCTCCTCTGCTGGTGTATTTCCGTTTCCTGGATCTTCTCGTTGTACCCCGTTCCTTCCAATTCCATTCCTCCCTCCTTTATCAACTGATGACGTAGTGAGCATTCGAATAATAATGTTCCAGAGTCTCTATTGTTTTACATTCATTAAAATTAAACTACTTTGTTGTTTAACGACGCTGTCGATTGCCAGGATCATATCAGGTCGCCGGTGTGCCAGTAACTATATTGACATAGAGCTGTCGTTTTAAGTACACTTAAAAACCATCGGTCTGGGCCAGATTTGAACTCGCGACCTTAGGATTAGTAGGCCAGCGTGTAACCAATTGAGCCACCCAGACCGACTTGTTTCACATTCCTCACATACCCCACTGGTTACTTTATTAATCTTCTTAAAACAGGTACCATATGGACCATGTCCACTTAGATAATGAATTATACATTTGATTCGTTTTAGATCCTTTACTTTTAGGCGTTCTTTGATGCTCACTAATAATTCGTGCGCGTCTTCCTTCTTTCATGTCATGCTATTCTTGCTGCCAATGTAGTAATAATTCTTCCGTGATCTTCGCTAAAGGACACTCGACTAGAACAAACGAGCGGCCTGTACTGGTCTTTAGAGGAAGGTCATTAACTTTCCCGGTAGGATTCTTTCTTCACATTCACTTTACCTGTCGAATGTATAAAGCATATGGAGGCCTCTAGAAAGAACGAGATACCACATCTTGGACCCTTCGAAAGTATGTACTGGTGTATTTTTTAGACGTGGAATGACCTTGCTAGTGACATCATGCAAATTGATGTGGGGTAATGTATTTTTTTCTTGCTTGAAATAAACAAGAGACTGCTGATAATGTGAGAAGGCATTGTACATCACCGTCCCGCGATGTTTACAACTACACGGAAGTGGGAAAGATACTAACCGGACACTCCTATGGTCCTATAAACACAAAAGTAAACTCAACAATAAGCCACCACGCAACTTCCAGCCATTCGCCACGTCTAATAAATATATCAGTACTTCCTTATATGGCCTTGAAATAGGCTCTTAATCATAGTCTACAGCTGACGAAAACCCATCGTGTGCTAAATTCCGTCAGCAATGTTGATTGAGATCATACGTTCAATTCAATAACAATCTATCATTGCACGCTACAAATATATTAGGAAAAAATCTCTTAAATTATATAATAAATCCCGGTTCGGAAAACCTTTGGTGAACATAAGCAAGCAGACCGGATCTATTGAAAAGTTTATTTCATATACGCTCTATTTCATTAGTGTAATCGGTATTAGGCGTACACAAGCAAGGTTGGCAGCATTGCAAGAACATTAGTTCTTGTAAACAACTTAGCACAGGCTCAATAGTGATGTCTGTGATTGGATTGGCTGAATGCATACGATGATTCCTGATGAATTGACCAATAGGATCAAGGATATGAAATTAAATTCTGGTTGCGACATTGAAACTTTCTGGAATCACTTTGGATGCTAATTTTTCCTGGATGATACTTATAGAATGGTGAATATATGAATAGCCAAGACCTGGTATACGTGCTGGGAACTTAATTATCATAATCGCTTGCAGGTATTCTGTCTGCAACGGAATGCAGGGGTAGAGGGAGGCGGCTAGAGTAGGTATTCAAAACATGTTAATTTTCTTGGGATGACATTTATGGAAAGCGGAATACATAATTAACTGAATAAAGGTATAACTGCATTCTTGGATCTAATTAATGTATTGGCTCTCAAGTGTTCGATATGCAAAGCAATGCATGGTTATTAATAATACAGAAGCCAGGTATTCCCAAAACGTGCCTGGAGCTGTTAGGTCCCAGATATTCAAAGAAGACTTTGAATATTTATTTTTAATTAAAACTACCTAACCTATCATTTTATAAGAGCTATAACTAAGAAATTGATAGCACGCGAGTGCTCGATAGCCGAATGGATGCAGGGTTAATAGAGAGTTTCCGCACCCTAATCAAAAATCTATGTTAAAAGTTATTCTGACGTCATTAATTCTACGTCCAATAATAAGCCAGCACGTTTAACCGGTTGAATAACAAAGCACACCTACAGCTATTATCATGTCTAGTACAAGACTTCGATTTACAATAAGTGACATAAGAAACATCAAAGTATAACAAATGAACAGTGTTGCCAGTACATTATTATTTTTTCCATCAGACCAATACCCAAAAATCCGTCAAATTCCGTATTTGCTTTCAAAAATAAAAATTAAATTAAAATTTCTATTAAGAATGACACATCGTGCCAATTTTCACTCAAACAGTTTCTGGTAGGACATAATTATGACAGCAATTTTTCACGCGCTTTAATTCCTGAGGAAAGTTTTCACATTATTTAACACACTAAATGCTCTTATTTTTTAAAATGTCATACGGACCTCTTAGCCTTCTTTTCTGACATGTTTAATCAAACAACTGAAAACAAATAAGGAAAGGCACTATGAACATACGAGACACCAGAGTACTGGAACACCGAATTAGAACTGCATGTAGAATTCACACTGATTCATAAAGTAAAACAAACTGCTTCGCCACGTCCATTGCATGACATCATTACATATAGTATAATAGTTATGTTTATGCCGAATAATATAGGCAGTAATAATGTTTGTTAGTAACTAGAGGTGTTCAGTCATCTGGGATGTTACTGATAGCTCTAAATTAGCTCTGTACATTCCTTAACAGGAACAAAATTAAAGCCGTTCTTTCCAATCCAGTTTTTGCTTATATCCTATGTATATATTTAACGCAACTGTCCGTGTGTGTATATAAAGAAAACCAATATAACATTAATTAATAATTTGTAACAATATCCGTAAAAAAAATCCATCATCCGTCGAAACGAAAATATGTCCGTCATTCAACTTGAAAATCCGTCAAGATGTCAAACCTGCAAACGAAAGCTAGAAAAAACGAACACCTCCGAACACTTCCGAAAGTAATAACCTGATTACGTTACGCGAAAACTGTTTCACTGGTCATCAAAATAACCTTACTTTATCATTGCTTTGGTCAAAATAACTTTAACCTTACAAGTGCGAACACTCCCTATTAATAATTCATAACCCAAGTTTTCCAGACGGAATGGAATGTAGGATGAATGGTCCAATTACTTACATAATAACATTCAAGTGATTACGAAGTGGCACACAAAACGACAAGAAGATACAAATGGAAATGGGGAGGATATGTGGCCAGATTAACTGAGACAGATGGGCCCATGCCGTCACGATGTGGGACCCAAGAAGAGGGAAAAGAAGGGGAGACCAACAAGGAGACAGGCACAGGAGTTCACAAAAGCGATTGGACTACAATGGACACGACTATAGGAATTTTCACGTTATGAAGGCACAACGGGCTCTTATGGACCATGCTATTCTTATGGAAGATTCACGTGCGCTGTTGCCAAATGTGCGTGTTTTCAAATGCGACTAAGATAAAGTATGGACAAGCATTTCGGTGTGAAATGTGTCGAAGAATACTATGGCATGCACGATAAACCTTTTATATAATTATATAGTTTTTAAAATAATAAAATCTAAAATGTTGTCGAAAGCAGATTTTTTAACATCTTTCTCGCTCCGAACGTCAAAACATGGTTCCAAATCGAAATAATTTCAATGAAAAAAATCTGGATTATTCGCTTGCTTTTGTAGGCCACGTTGGTATTTATATTATATCAATATATCTAAGCATATTTTTCTAAATAAATAAAGTTTAAAACAAAGTGTTAAGATTCTTCATTTATACAGTGGAAAATGTCGTCGCTGGCTAATTCTCGTTCTGTAAGTCCACGTAAAAACTTCCAGCGACAAAGTTGTCAAGGAAATAACGAAATTATTTTTTATACACATATAGAACGTCTCCAGTACCGAAGTGTCCATGAATCACCATTTAAAGACAAATGTTTGCGGCGCGCCGGACGAAAGCCGGTCCTCGTGTCTTGGAGATGATGAAAACCAGATGTGGTATGACAGTTGAAGGGCCGATAAGGCATTGTACTTCAGCGCAGGTTTTCAATAGGTTTTGGGAATCTGAGGCGTGAGCGAGTTTTTACAAGTTCTCTGGTAATTATGTGCACTGCAGTTAAGTGATCAGTGCGGAATGGATCGCAGAAAAAAAGGCTAAATTATTAAAAGTGGCTACCGGAAAACAATTATTAGAGTGTATGATTATTGAAAGAAAAAGAACCCCGGATACAGTGACTCGTTTATTGTTAGTGAGCTTCATAAGGCGACTGGTGTAAGTAGGCCTACATTTTTTATATTAAGAAAAGAATGTAAAGAGGGTCCCATCACTACTCCGCGGCTTACATGCAAAACCAGCAGAAGATAAAATATGATCATTTTGAACGCAAATATGGCACAAATTTCCTGAATTTCTATTTCAAAGTACTCCCCCCTACAATTCTGACCGTGTTGAAAAAAGTCAATGAGGATGAGGACCTGCCAAATTTTAAATATTCAACCTTTTATAGCTTAGGGAGGAAATGGGATTTAATTTTGAAAACAGAGGAAATAAATCGTTTATGGTTGAGACAAATTATATTATAGTGCGGCGACATTCCTGTTTACGGAAAATAAAACAATTCAGCAAAGACGTAAGGAACATCGTGTACCTTGATGAAAGTTGGTTATCAAAAGTTTGGAAGGATAGGAAGCGCTTTTTGCCGGGTTATCCACTCGTCTTAAATCACATACTGCTCGCGGACCACGATTTGTAATATTGCATGTGGATGGTACGATTTGTACAGGGTGCAAAACTTGTTTTCTTGTAAAAAGGTTCTGTTGATTATCATGATGAAATGGACAGCGATAGATTTGAACAGTAATTCAGGAATCAACTAGCAAAACCACGGTAATCGCTGCGGCGCAACATACATGGCAACGCCGCGCTGATTCTCCATAAGAGCCATTGTGTCTTCATAACGTGAAAACTCCTATAGAGAGAAACAAGAAAGAGTGCAAAATTACAATTTTAAGTTTAGAACAAAACACTATCTGGTCTTAGAACTAAAACTGTGGTGTAAAACGAAAAAACTGGAAGTTTGAGCTAGGCACACATGGAATAACTCACCCCGTGTGTAAAACTGAGCTAAACCTACCGGGGGTAGGAGGCTCTTGCCTGCAAAGGATTTTGTGACTTTGCTTATTCTTATTGTTTTCTTAAGTGTTCTGACTACAATGAATATGGGAAAGGTGAATCACGTAGCTGCAAATGTTTGGAATATAAGGGACTGTGAGAGAGATAGCTATAACGCAAGTATTTCATGTAGAATGCGAAGGAGGAAGAGAAGATGAAAGTATAATAATATGTTCTGACCACAAAGAATATTGGGAGCAAGTTCTTGGAGTAAAAAGGAATGGGGGAAAGAATCCCCAAGAGATTTGACCAGGACGCTGCGATGGAGTGGCAAGGAGTCGTAGAATTTAGTAGCCCGCCACCTAATTTCATTCTCCACATTAACACTGGCTCACGCACTTGCTTATAAAGTCCAGAAGAACTGCCGGCGAATTCTCTGGAAAATACACCTTTTCTCGGAGCTTCTGGTAATAAGAAGGCGGTAGCTTCTCGAACCTTGTTTACTCTCCGACGTAGTCAGACAAGGGAGCTAACATCGAGCTCCTCTTTGAGGCGCGGTCACCCAACGGTGAGGTAGCTTGACCTTGAGTGTCTCTGACGGGCGGGTGGTGTCGCAATATTGTTAACACTAGAGATATTTGTTTTCAAAAATCTCTAGTCTTGAAAAAAAAAAAAAAAGCTAAACCCCTAGCGCTACAGCCCAGGAAGGGCCTTGGTTTGCCGCTCAGCCGCTGCGTCCCCCACCTCTGCCCAGTACAGGCGTTATTGGTGAGGTGCAGTACTGGAGGGTGGAACGTGGTCCGCGCCCCGAGCCCTCCCGGACAGTTATGTGACCTGGGGCCGCTACTTCTCCATGAAGTAGCTCCCCAGTTGGTCCCCCCGGGACCTAACGAGCGGGGAAAATATCCATGCTGGTACCGGCGATAGAACCCGGGCCCTCCGCGCCAGAGGCAAGCGCGCTACCAACTGCGCTACAGAGACGGTCCTCTGGAGTCTTGAGTTGCATTTAAATATGTATAGGAGATGCCTATTAAGTGGTATAGGTCAGTGGCGTATGCTGGGATTGTGGCTTGGGCTATCCTTTGGTCTACCAGATCCGGACTATAAGGTGTGGAACTCAGTTGGTCGCGCTGGGCCTATATGTGCTTATATATTTATATTTATTTTTTAACTTGATTTTTCTTCTATTCCCATGTTTAGCTTCATGTATCTTAAATATACACAGTGTTTACTAGTATTATCTTACTAGATAAATCAATAATTAGTACTACACCATATGGAAAGATTGCATTAGGAGAAACAAAGCATTGTCTGGTTCTCTTAATAAAATTCACAGATTGGGGAAGCATAAGAATTGGATCAATTACTCTACTCAATACATTTCTATTTTCTTTAATATTTTCATTATGCAAACGGTCAACAATTTTTTTCTGTGATAGTTCAATGAATGGTCTGTCCGTTGAGTGTCGAAAGTGTTTAATGCTGTAAAAAATGTTACATGCGTTGTTGATTTCTTATGTTTATCCAAAGCTGGGATTATGTACGCTAAATTTGCGCAACTCGTATTTCAGGGCGATTTCTCAGTTGCAAACAATAAGCATGGTCAGTAATAAAGTTTATTTAATTCTCGTGAACCAGTCAGCTACGCATGTTTATAATCGTTTATATTAAAGTACCTTTCGTAAGGATTCTTATTTCCTTTGCTTCTGCTCGCAATGGAAGAGCGAAAGAGCCGCAGTAGGTGTTCCCTGTTTTACTATCACTAATTTATCCTCGTATTTCAACTGCGAGAATGGTCATTTCACTAATTATTTTATTACACGTTGTTCATCCATTTAGGAGCATTAGTAGTAGTAACTGTTTTCTGCTCCGTACACTATGAAATAAATAATACTAATACCAATATAGCTGTTGAGGATCATAACAATCGCACAATTAAAAACACGCTCCAACTCGGCGTGCTATTGCTAAGTAGAATTCGTGTTCACACGGCACATTTCGGACACGTTCGTGTGGGTATAGCGACACGGGATTCCGAATCCTTAAATGCTGCACTCCTCCGCCTTCCGCCTTACCCCTCCTTGCCCGTATCATAGTGAAGGCTGCGTCGGCAAGCATTCGAAGCCCTATCTGTTAAATGATAGAGAACGAGACATATTCCATCCGACGTGCTAATTCTTCAAAAAGGAAACTGGCTAGTGTTGCAATTGTTATTACTTATCAATTTCTAGTTTGCTTTAGTATAGGCTTCGGTGATAGCTTTGATAGCCCATAGCCCACAATATACGCCATTGGTTTAGTAGAGTTTGTTATTCTGTTCCCCACGAAGAAGGGTTGTAAGCCAGCTGTTCTAAATTTGGTGGTACATTCGTAAAGTATTTTCATTAACTAATATTGTTTCCTGTAGCGCTAAAAATAATAAAATTAGTTTTCCGTTAAATAAGAATATTTGTATAGACGCCTAGCCTCCATTTGGCGGGTGCTTTAAAAGGATTTCAGTTAATAGAATCTATTTTTTGTGTTGTACGTCACGGAGGGGATTCCGGTACCTCAGCCGATGGCTGATTGTGCGTCAGACCCCGGGAGGAAGGATGATATAAAAGTACCCTACAGGCGGCCAGAACGCATCACAGCTAGAATACTACGGTGGGTCCCTAACAGCTGTCGGACTTCCAGGTCGCCACAGAAGGCGCGCCATTAGCCAGATAGGGTTGATCAATCATTGGCCCTGGCGGGCGGTCTGCCAACCACAGTGCCTCCCCTCAGCCGAGTACTGTACTCCCAGATCGCAACCTCCACCGCAGCGTATCTTACCGGTGACTCCGCTGACGCTTACAAACTGGAAATATTGGATAGAGAGAGAATGAAATGAAAGCGAGTGATCCGGGGATAAAAGGTAAATATCCTTACAGACATTCGCCTGAGTGACTCGGGAAAAAACCCACGGTCAGGAAGGTCGAACCCGCACCCTCTCGAATGCGGGCCACAGACGTTACCGCCTGAGCCATCCCGCTCGGTGTATCTATTCACTGTGTTATTTCTAATACCAGAGCAAAGTCTATTACTCACCGGAAATTATGTTCTTAAAATTAACTAAATTTTTAAGCAAAGAAACCTTATCTATTTGACTAAAATTATGATTCCCGTTCCTGCAGATTTCCTCTAACACCACACACGGAGAACGATGAGTGAATCGGAAAATGACAGTTCTCGTTTTGCTTTTTAATGCTCATTCCTACCCTCTTCTATATGTCGCAAAGTTTCGAATCTATAATATGATGAAGGGATTGCTGTCACTCCGCCCAACTGCAGCTGTATGGAATGTCCTGTTACTGTCATATCCAGAATGTGTGACGGTGCTTAATTTAGACTGCACTTATTCTATCTGGATGCCATTCATGCGAGAAACCAACGTTGAATGGATCAATCCTGCTAATTCAAAATTCTCTGTATTGGAAGCTAATATTTTCTACGTCATTATTTTTATATAACACTGACGTGTTCGCCTGTGTGTATGTGGGTGTGGGTGTTATATTTGCAAATGTGACGATGATAATAAAATTATTTCGCTCTCTCTAACCCTCTTACTCTTTTTCCTCTCTTCTATGTCACTTTCCTGTTTCTCTCCCTCATCGAGGTCCATGGATATTTTTTTATAATTATATTAGCGTTGAAGCCGAAAAAATAGGCTTTTATTTATTTCTCATCAGTGTGCAATTTCCAGGGGCAATGGTGGGATCACCCTTCTGTGCCAAAATATCCCACCCTCTGAGTTTAAGTGCCCCATCCCAATCCTGCACGCATTATCAGCTATTGTAATGCCAAAATGTTTGCTCATTCATTTTGGAAAAAGCGTTGTGTATTTTAATGTTTCAAGCCGAATCATCATTTTCATACTATCATTGATGCTTTACTCTTTTACGATCTGACATGCGTTACAGAGTTATTTTAGACGTGGCGAATGACCTTGACAGGAACTGCCCGAGTGACCTCATGCAAATTGATGGTGGGGGTAACATCCCTGTTTCCAACTTGAAATACACTTGATAATGCGACACTGTTCCGCGATGTTTACTACACAGAGGTCAGAGAGGAACTAACTTGACGCCGCTATGGTCTTACAACGGGAGAGCAAACAACTTCCGAACCGGCTGCGCGGTGGTTTGTTTTTCCGCGACCTCGGTGCTCGTTGCCGTCTGCTGCTATGAAGGAAGGCGCGCATGAAAGCATACATTTTTCAGATTACCTTTTAAGGCTTTACTTGCCAACTTTGTGCTGAAACTGGCCACTGTCGTTGTCCATACAGTTTTGGCACCTCTTTGGGAAACTGTCCATCATTCGCCGTAGTTCACGTTGAGAAATGCTAGGAATTTTCTGGTGGGTGTTTTGGTTTAATTCTTCCAGGAAGTGTGGGTTTGTCTTGTCCACGTTGTGTTTTAAGCTAACCTAAAGAAATCGCTTATTGGAGCTCTGAGAAACCTTTCTCCGCTGATGGTGCGCCATACGCCAATCTTTTCGTCAGGGGTGGGTACTTCATGAATAATATTGGGTTCTGAGTTACAGGGTCATTTTTCCGACTCAACAGTTGACACCCGCACATACATGAAAACCATTTTACCTCTTTTCTAGAGAATTAACAGATACAGTGAGCGTGATTTTGTCTTTTTTCAACAAGACTCTGCAACAGCTCATACGGCCAATCTTTTGATGAGAACAATTCAAAGTGTGTTTCAGGACAGAATTATTAGTGAAGATTTGTGTTCCCCAGATCTAATCCCCTGCGATTTCTATCTCAGCCAAACGACTGGACACATCAATTAGGTGTGGACCATACAATAATATAACAGAGTGTATAATGGCTGTCTCTAAACTAGTAAAGAACCCAATAAAGCGTCCATGTGTCTATAAGCAACAATGAGAGAAACATTTTTTGTTACGCCTCAAAGGGAAGCATACAGTTTTTGCTCAGAGTTTGACAAGGTACCTTCAAAAGCGGTTTCACGCGTTGATTTTCTTCATGATCGAGTATGGTGAACGTGGCTTAATATTGTCAATTGTTAAGGTCAGCAAAAGTCGTCTACTGAAACAAAAGACATTGTATATGCCCATCAGAGATGTCATCCTTTTCCAATACAACCCTAAGCCTCACACTGCGAATTTCACAAGGGACTCATTGGAGGACATATAGTAGAAAATCCTGCCCATCCTCCCTACAGTCCAGACCTGTCCCCCCTCCCCCGGACTATTTTTGTTTGCGTCCATGAAAGAATTGCTTGGAGGCAAACGATTCGAAAATGATGAATACCTTAAGGAGCATGTGCACAATTGGTTGGTGACACCCTCAAACTTTCGTTGAACAATGAATATTCAAGCTTTCAAATCGTTGAAATGAGTAGAGCGTGAAGGAAGTTATGTAGTGAAATAGTGAAGGTGCTACTTGTGTACGTGTTTTGTCAATAAATATGTAAAAAAACACTACCGTTTATATTTGAATAAGCTCTGTAGTTTATAAATTTGATCCAAATAATGCTGATGGTGATGATGAAGAAGAAGAAGAAGAAGAAGATGATGATGATGATGATGATGAAGATGAAGATGAAGAAGATGAAGATGGCGATGATGATGATGATGATGATGAAGATGAATATGAAGAAGATGAAGATGGCGATGAAGATGATGATGAAGAAGATGATGATGAAGATGACGATGAAGAAGATGACGATGAATATGAAGAAGATGAAGAAGATGACGATGAAGATGATGATGATGATGAAGATGAATATGAAGAAGATGAAGATGGCGATGAAGATGATGATGATGAAGAAGATGATGATGATGAAGATGAAGAAGATGACGATGAAGATGACGATGAATATGAAGAAGATGAAGAAGATGACGATGAAGATTGATGATGATGATGATGATGATGATGATGATGATGATGATGATGATGATGATGATGATGATGATGATGATGATGATGATGATGATGATGATTGGCGTACAAACTTTGAATCGTCGGTTCTGCTATTTACATCAAACCTACTCGAGAGACAATTCCATCCTTTTGTATGGCTGCAGTCCCGAATACGCATTCCTGAAGGAGAAATAAAAAATACATTGATATTGATATTTATTTTGCTCTAATCTTAAACATTTTTAGCTATCCTTGAATTGGGCCTTAGCCCTTTTATCTTGGACAGCTCTTTGCAACACATTCAATTGCATTTATCACTAGACGTGTTAGAACATTCTCATATTATTCTTTATTTAAACAATTGCCTTTATCTGTTCTTTATTTATATTTTTTCTCTTTCGTTTCTATTTGTATTTAATCCCCCCTTTTTTTAACTCCTCCTATACCCTATTCACGTCCACTTCCTTGGTTTCACTTTTACGAACTGACTTAACCTAACAGCTTCGAACTCATTTCGTCAGACGGCGAGGTGTACCTGTTGCTTGTTTGTCCTTGTCTTTCCACACATGACAGCTACCTTTCTGATCTCCTCCCTTTTCACAACCATACTTAACACCCGTTTCTTTGCCTTCCCGCTTACACACATCCACTGCCATGTCATCTTTTTCGCTCGTATTTTTTCTAATTTTCTTTGAAATTTCCCCCTTGCAATCTCTATTCCATACCCTAATAAGCTCACATATCAATTCACTCCTTTCAACCTTTTCTTGTACCTTCTTTTTCTTCTTCTTCCTTTTCTCCTCCTCCTGCTTTCCATCACTTCCTATCTCAGCTGGAGCTTCACTAAATGTCGTTTCTCCCACCCGTGCTGTACTTACAATACACGTGTTGCTTGTACACTTTGAAGAGTTCGCATTTCCTGATCGTTCACTTCCTCATCTATTCTGCAGATCCAACCTCCTCGTGTCAATTTTGTTTTCCTGGTTCATTGTCTTCTTTTTGTCCACTTCATCGTTTTTTTTTGCTCTGATGTCCCCTCTGTCATTTCTCCATTGATCCATAGCTGCAAATTTCTAATGTATGCCATTTTTCCTTGCTTATGTGCCGATCTTCTTTGTTCTATTAATCTTCTCAGTATTTCTCTTTGCTTATAAGTTAAATCCCTGTTGATGTAGTTGACCCTCCCTTTCAGTTTTTTGGCTTGTTTTATTACATCCGAGGTCAATTGCGTGCTAATGAATTTCACTAGGATATTTCTTCTTCCTTTTCTCTTGCCGAATCTGAAAGCTTCACAAACTTCGTAGTATCTTACTTCCATCCCTAATCTTCTTCCTAAAAGTTCTCGTTATCTCTCTTCTTGCATCCCTTCCTGTTCTTTCCTCAGTTTCCGTTAATTACTAGATTGTACGGTCTGTCCTTATCTTCCATTACTTCCACTCTTCTTCTAATGTTTATCATCTCGTTCTTAACTTCCTCCACATTTCTAAAGGGCGCTGATGATCTAGAAGTTGAGTGAGTGCCCGTAAACCCACAAAATCAATCAATCCACATTTCTATTAACCTCTTTTTCTCTATCAACCATTTCTGTACCTGTGTTTCTTACTAATAATCTTTCCAATTCAATCAATTCTCTCATCGCATTATCGGTTGTTTCCCCGGCTGCCATGTTCCTTGTTCCCTTCTTCCTCTCACTTATGAGCGCTGTCACGAGACACGTCCGACTGCTTCCGCTGCTGACATAGAACTCAAAAAAAAAAAAAAAAAAAAAAAAAAATTAATGTCCTGGAAAAACTTAAAGAACATCTCAAGAAAAAAGATTTATAGATTGTCAAACAATGCAAAATTACTCCAGCCTGTTTGCAAATGTTTTCACAGCAAATATGAATGCTAGGCCAAAATTGGAACAGGAAGTTGAACAAGTACAAAGGGAGTAATTATTTATTTGTGCCAGCTAACTTATTGTTGGTGCTTCTAAACACACAAGTCGTGTGTGGCCAATGTGTGAGAGGTAGAATCGGAACTGAAAAATTCAATGCCACAGCTGGGATTTGAACCACAGACCTTCCGCTCTACGCGCGGACACTCTAATCATTAAGCTACTGTGACAGCCTGCCAGAATGATATTGAATTCTCTAACCGATTCGTATTTCTCCCGGTAGACCAAAAAGGGAGTCTCACGTGAGACTTACTATCGTAAATTCGTTATGCCCCGGGATTAAATAACGTTTAGAATGGCAATTATCATTTATTTATGCCAACAAACTTATTGCTGATGTTTTTAAACACACAAGCCGTGTATGGGCGATGTTTGAGAGGTAAAATCGGAGCTGAACAATTCAATGGCACAGCCGGGATTTGAAGCACAGACTTTCCGCTTTACGCCCAGAAGCTCTAACCGAGTGTCAAGGTCTAATTAACCTAGAACTTTTCATAAATCTACCCATTTCAAAGTATACACGACACAGATAATTTGCTATGTATATACCGTATGAACAGTTTTTTTAACTAAACACCGCGAAATCAAATAAAAGGTCTCACATTTCTGATAAACATTTCTTCGCAATAAAAAAAGTCTGTGATATTTCCACAGATCTTGCTAGTTTAATAAAATTAATTTACACGCCGTACCGTATTCATTTCAATTTGGATATTTACAGTGCTGCACTGCACACCAAAGTCACTCCATCTACTTCCCCCTCCCTCTGAATCCACCTGCTGTTGTGCGGTACACTATTGTTAAACACTTTGTTGCAAGGAAACAACCTGAAATTCAGACATACGTAAGCACATCTCTAGCCGCGATTCCTGTAGATTGTTGCAACAGTTCACAGAGATTGGCATATTAACAATCAATAATGTAGACAAATTCAAATGTCAGGTATCTGCCATAAATAATCTAGATTCTGCAAAAGAGATTACATGCTTATAACGATACCAAATACTATGTAGTTACGGATCACCTATAAATGGAGAACTGCTCCGAGATTGCATCCCCTTAATCTAGCTTGAGATCCGATGCGATGTTTACAATACATGGTCAACTCATCGACAGTTATCCTTCTCTTGTCTACGAAGGGTGTATACTCATTCATAGAACCGGTCAATCAGGCGACAGGCATATCCAGATAACGGAACTTCGACACCTATGGAACAGACACTATGGTTCCAGGCTAACTGGTTCTAAAGTACCTGTACTGTGTATTCTTTACATTACGAGGAGGATCCTGACCCCTTGCAGTTCTACACAAAATTCGTGGATGTCAAATTATATGTAACCAAAGAACTGCTGAAGGAAAACTCCAGCTGAAAATAACAAAATACATGAATTGCACATCAAATTTTGCCCCCACCACATCATGTGACCTCGACCTTCTTACAATACAGTGTTTAAATTAAAACTGTAGGAGATCTACTTCTACGATTTTTGGAAAATACGTTGTACTGCACTACAACTGCAACCATAAACCATATGAAGAACAAGAAAGGGACCAATAAAGAAATGTAGGTCAATGTTCAAACTATCGTTCATAATGAACATCTGGTACGTATTTCTGTTATGAGTATTATAGATATAAATATATTGTAAATCTGTCACATAAAATGGAAGTACCTTGATTTGAAAATATAGCTATACAATTTTAAGTGTACAAGGTGTATATCATCGATTAATTATGCATATAAATTATTTCTCTAGATGAGCGAAATGACCAACCAAAGTAAGTGCGCCATGAAAATTAGCGGGTTTATGTTTGAAACATTTATAAGTGTGAACTGTGACGTAGTGCGTCGAATGTTGCGTCGTATTCATAACAGTTTGTTTTGACTTGCACTCTTTTTCCACTGCTGACCATTACAACCCACGTACAATAAACAAATTCGGACCTATGACATAATTACGCCTAACCTGTTTCATCGATGACCAAGTTTCGTTGTCAGGTCGTATCCTACATACCGAACTAAAAGTCAGCTATAAGTAATTCGCTTCATTTCAAGATGGAGACTGAATGTATTGGATTTAAACCATCCATTGCTCAATAGGTAAATAAATGGAAGTTACGTTCTCTGAAAGGTCTCTAGTTTGAAACCAAGCGTGTGGTGTCGAAAGTACTCCAACCCGTAATTGTTCCGCTAAAAGCCACATTGTAAAATCAGAAAATTTTAAAGCAGCGGAGGAGGAGCGGGAAGCGGAAGAACTATCAACCTACAAAACTTGAGCTTCAAGCAGTTGGCAGCAATAAACTAGATGCGACGTTCGGAACTCACTACGAAGTCGCAAATTTTAGGTTAGGGAACGAAATAATTAAGTTTGCAGATAGCCGCATTCATGCAGGAGGTGAAATTTATTATGCTAGTTAGGGAATGTTCTACTTAATACTCAAGCGCATACCCAGAAGTTCGCAATATAATGACTATGGCCCAGAATTTCATGCGTTTACACATTTTCCCCTCTTATAATAATAATAATAATAATAATAATAATAATAATAATAATAATAATAATAATAATAATAATAATAATAATAATAATAATAATAATAATAATAATAATAATAATAATAATAATAATAATAATAATAATAATAATAATAATAATAATAATAATAATAATAATAATAATAATAATAATAATAATAATAATAATAATAATAATAATAATAATAATAATAGTAATAGTAATAATAATAATAATAATAATAATAATAATAATAATAATAATAATAATAATAATAATAATAATAATAATAATAATAATAATAATAATAATAATAATAATAATAATAATAATAATAATGTCACAACCTACCCGGTGACTTCAACACTGAGGTCACAACTTGGTTGTAACTGGGGTACATAACTTTGGTAATCAGATGGTAGAGCAGAAAGATACTGTTTGTGGCTTGAAACATATTTATTCTGTATTAGTATTGAAACAACAGCAAAGCAGTGTTGGTTTACAATTTAGGGTTGAATAGGCTTACCCGTTACGGACGATGTCAAGTTGTGTTGATGAAGTTGAGAAGACCAGTCAACATAGTTGACCCGTCGGGTGGCTACCGCCACCCAAGCGGCGTGGAGCACAGCACACAGCAGTTCCTGGACAAGACTCCCCCGAGCGAGCTCTCAGAGCCCGGTTATAACGCGTCCTGTCCTCTATGGGGGTCTTGCAATTGCAATGGTGGCTTTTACCATATTTGGTATGCCAACGCCCTGGTGAACGGGATGTTCTAGAAAATTCTTAAGACACGTGACATCGCATGATGCAACCATTCCAGCAGTTACTATGCGGAAGGGTGACATCATAGAAAAGTCCATAGGGACTACCATAGGAAGTGGTGAACCACCCATGTCCCGTCACATATATATCTTAAGATATGTGTAACAAGTTAAAGGAATTGTAAAATGTGATTTATCACAAATTTAGAAGCTTAATAAAATGTTATAACTTAACATAAAATAGGTACTTCTCAATCACATACGTGACAATAATAATAATAATAATAATAATAATAATAATAATAATAATAATAATAATAATAATAATAATAATAATAATAATAATAATAATAATAATAGTAACAAGTTATGTGCATGAATCATCAGCTTAGGAGCTTATTAAACCCTTTTTGATGTGGCATACAAATACATATTTTGGTTTATCTGATAAAAACATCATATCTCTAGCATTTTAGTGCTTTTGTGGTATAAAACCGTCTTTTTTTTTTCCATTCAAGATTAGAAATGTTTGAAACTCCGAACTGAGTCGTTGCCCTCTGTTATGCAAAGTATCTACACTCAGTAAAAGAGGTGTCAACTTCTTAGACCCTAGTGATGCTACATCCATTGTTATAGTCCAAAATTTATTGTCTGATAGTGAATTGGAAGCTAACATTGCTTTTCTGTCTGCGTACTTTTCGGGCTGCTCCTTAGAAACAGTAGTCCTAGTCTTAAATGAAACACTCGAAGTATTTCAAGAAACATCAAACTTACCTTCTGTTTTCCGGTAGTGTAGGGGGCATATCAAAGAACAAAGTGACGAGTTGAGTATAAAAAATCTAATGTGTTGCAATCACATGACTTTCTCTACTCTTGTACTAACCATTCTTACAAACTCTTATTCCTACATCTTCTTCGTGTTAGTTGAGATAAACATTTGCAGAAATTACTTTATTGCTCATTTCCTTGTAGGTGCTAGGGGAATAATAGGAAAACAGTAGACTTTGAGCGATAGTCAAATGTTTTAAAGCTTACAAGTTCCGTTCTCTTTGCACGGCTAGCATATAAAAAAATGAATAATGATGTTCCATTTGACGAAAGCTTGTTTTCCTCAACTCACACAAATAACAAGGAATATCTCTGAAATGGTTCACTGCACAAAACAATTTGTTTGGCCACAAATTGTGCGTTTTAACAAGATTTTTTCTATAGTAAGATTTGATGTGTCTCTTACGGTTTACCAGTTATGCAAAAGTCATCCAGAGTAAACAGGACTGTAGGCTGTAGCCAGAAAATTCAAAATATAAATGTCATTTGTCATAAAAATATATTAAACATTTGGCATTTTGATCTAAACATTAGAGCCATTTTGAAAAATTTTCCATGTAAAAAGGTAGTTTAGGGTGCAGGAATTTTCTTCAAAATCTTCGTGTCGCATCCTTGAAAGACATTAAACCTAAATATCAACTTTGGTTTTTAACAGACTTTTCGTTTTTGAGTTATGCCCCCCACAGACACAGACAGAGACACCACGGATCTTTTCCTCAAAATGATTTTTTTATGCAGGGGGCCTCAAGACATATTTCCGGTGAAATCTTGACATCGAATTTTTGGGTAGAATACAATACGTCCTCTACTTACTATACGTAGTAGAGAAAGTAAAAAATCTTGGGTATGAACAGATATGTAAAGTTGGAGACATTATAATTGGAAACACTACAATTAACTTACATGAATTGCCTTTTACTGAGAATCAGTATCATTCTGGGATGTAGAGAGGAGTTTCTCAAGATATAAATCTATATAACAGGCGTTCTTTAAAGTGTAAAAACGTCACGCGGCTGTTGTGAACTTCAATTCGCCGTTTCTTTTGAATCAGTGAATCAGAAGCTTCTTTTTCTCAACAATAACTGTGAGTTCAATCTTATATTCCTTTGTTTACACTGAAAAATATTTCGGATACAAAGTACATTTTAAGTCCATATTTGCAAGTTTTTAAGAACATAGTTCCATAAAGTGCGTTATTTGTTGGCATATTTTCAAGCTTTTAAACATATTTGCATGCATATTTATTCTCGGATTTTGCAAACAAAATATCCAATTCGCAGGGAAAGTTACATCAGAGCAGGACCTTTGAGAACAAGTGGAGGCCGTAAGTTGAAGTAGGTCTTTTTGAAAATAAATCAGGACTCGGGCTCGAATGGAAGAAGCATCATTTGAACGTGCTGCTGAATCCTCTTGACCACTTATTGCCACGCAGGAGGCCGGTAATAAAAATCATTCGTCGGAGATTGAAAAACATAAAAATTATAGCGTGAACATATCATTGCTAAGGAATTACATACTCTAGCACGAAAGATATTCCTAAGCAGCAAAATAGTGGGCAAGGGTTTAAATTATTTTCTGCAAATGGATGGGATTGAAATGATAGCATGCCCCTAGCCAAACAAAAATGTAAGCATGTTTTCATTGTAGTTAATACTGTTCAAAAATGGACTATGCAAGACCCCTGAAGGAAAATGGTTCTTACAAATGGTTGCAGCTCTTACCTGCATTAATACTACTTGCACATTTCGAGAGCTTAGAGTCAGATATTAATTCCAAAAAAGCAACTTTACAGGAGGAAGAAAAGAATGTCGCAATCGCTGTTTATTTCATAACTTGCTTCTTTATTTATAAATATAGCACTTTTAGCATTCTACCACACATAGAAACATTATGCGGAGGACAATACCATAAGACTAATGGTAGTTCCACTATTATAATTAAATATTAGCACTTTTCAGAGATAACGATTTCTGGCTCCACTGTAGACATGGGTGACAAAAGTTAACGTTGTGTAGAAAGTAAACTCTGTTGAAATTCCAGCTTTAATAACGGGAAAATGATCATGTATTGAAAATCATTACACAAACATGTTGAAAATATGAAAAATGTGTATCAAGTGTTACTTCTACAGAACTGCATACCTATATCCATACTGGCAACAGGAAAATTGTTTTATTATAGGAGCAAAATTATTTTTCCATTATATATCACGTAGAAAAGTATTCATATTGAACATTTTATACATTAAAATTATGGTAATTTTATACTAAATACCATGTATAGGTAACACAAAATAATATAAGTTAATGGTGACTATTAAAAGATTGTAGAGAAAAATAAATTAGGCCCTTGACTGAACAATGCAACGAAACGATGGCATTAAAAATCTCACACTAAATAAGCTGCTGCTTAGCCATTAGTATTCCGTTGCTCTCTTTCATTTTTCGTTCTCTATCATTTTTCTTCTCCAAATAAACTGTTCCAAGAAAAAAAAACGCTATGGGCTTGAGATTATATTTTAGCTACATAGGTCTTTGAAGTCTTAGTATTTCTGGTTGTAATTTTATCCAGCCATGATATGTTCTCTTCAGTTGCACATGCTTTGCAAAATTATGGAACCCTTCTTGAGTAGCGTTATATTTGAAGTGTATGTTCCTTGCTTTCCTTTTGTATACTGAAACCATAAAATATTTAGTCATCTAACTCTGTTTCTATCAGTACGAGGTTTTGTTATTTTTATCGCTGATTTCTAGAGCTCCTTGAAGTCATAATGGTCCGTCTGAGCACAGTGTATCAAGTATATCCACCACTTTGCTAGGTCTTTCTATTTGAGCGTGGCCAATGTCGCGCTCCACCTCGGAAAATCCCGATTTAATAAAATATGATCTATCACAAGAATGTGTTAAATATTGACAGCGTATGCTATACTTGAAATTCTAGCATTTCTATTTTATCTACCACAGCTGTCAGACATCAAGGAATATTCTTCCCATCCTGGAAGTCGGTCTTTTCCGCGTCAGTTATGTGTAGATATTTAAAACATAATAGTACTAAACATGCTGTTGACGTGTTAGATGTAGAGTTAGTCCTTCTGTGAATGAATGAACGAACGAATGAATGAATGAATGGAGTGAAATCTTAAGGCGTGTGCCAACTAGCTGTTCCTCACAACAGCTATTGATAGGCTGTTAAAGAATTGGGAACTATTAACAAGCTATTTTCAAAGCACAACTCGGGCTGATCTCAGCCTGCCAGATAGCGTCGTCGTCGACAAGCGAAACCTCTAAACCATTGAAACAATATTTTAGTGCTGAGGAGCCAGATAAAACGTTACTGCTTGAGGCATATCTACAATTCTTTTCTTATATTGTAGGTAATATTCTTGTTGAAACTTCTAAGCACCTTAAAATTTCAGATGCAACTATCATGGAAGCGCTTACTGCTATGGAAACTTTGATGAAAAATATATTGGAGAGAAAGAAGATGATTTTTGGGAGCAGTAGATCGAAAATTTTAAATATCTTAGAACCTGCCATTAAGAAAAAAGTTTAAACTAATTTTGTTCAGTTCTACGAAGCGCTATATACATATTTGTTGAAACATACAAACATCTCTGACAATGTAAAGAAACCAATCCTTGCTCCCCTTGACCTTGAAGGGTAATGTCCATTTTAAAGATTTTCAAAATATTATTGTTCACTTTGAGGTTGACATAAATGAGGATAACTTGTCCGATTAACTCTGTTCTTTAAAAGACGTAATAATTTAAATAATTTCTATTGAGGGTAGTTGTGCGATAAAGTGGGTAACTGTGATGACTGAGGCAAAATCCACACATTAAAATTCATGAGATAAATAAAATTCTTTGCTTTGTTCCTAATATATCACCATCTATCGCTGGCGGCGCCGTGGCCGAGCGGTTAGCGCGCTCACCTACCACCTAGGCGGCCCGGGTTCGATCCCAGGGACCCGCATGTGGTATTCGTGATGGACGAAGCGGCGTCAGGGCGGGTTTTCTCCGGGTACTCCGGTTTCCCCCGCCATTTTCATTCCACCGGTGCTCCATCTTCATGTATCATCAGTGTCACCGCCTGCGGTGCCGTAGTAGTAAAAGCGGGCGTTAAACACTACAACAACAACAACCATCTATCGCTCATACTGAACAAATATTTTTGTTGGTGAACAACAAATAGTCTGAAACCATTGTAATGTAAACCTAATAAAAGCTGAGTTACAAATTGGTGTCAATTTTGATTACACTTGTCAAGAATTTGTAGAGAATGCAAAATGCAATCGTAAACTTCAAGCTGATGCCAAAAGTGTACAAAAATACAATTTGTGTGTGTGTGTGTGTGTGTGTGTGTGTGTGTGTGTGTGTGTGTGTGTGTGTGTGTGTGTGTGTGTGTGTGAGTGTGTGTGTGAGTGAGACAAAATTTGTTTGTTGTTTAACGACGCTGTCAATCACCAGGATCACATCAATGTCGCCGGTGTGCCGTAATTTTGTCCCGCAGGAGTTCCTTTACATGCCAGTAAATCTACGGTCGTGGAGGTGTCGCTTTTAAGGGCACTTAAAAACCATTTGGACTGACTTTGAACTCGCGACCTTGGGATCAGTAGACCAGCGTCTAACCAACTGAGCCATCCAGAAAATAGACCAAGGAAAACACTGACTGCCGTGTTGAAAGGGATACCATGTGGTATCACAGATGAAATCCTACTTCAAGATATACAAGAAACTACCCGAAAGTGACAAGAACCACACGTATCATAAGCAGGGAAAGACCAACACCACTAGTAAGGATCTTTACAAACAGCGTAGCCACAATCCAAACAATATTAGCAGAAGATGCCATTATCCGAAGACAGATATTCAGGGCAGAGCCCTCAAAGCACTCTGAACGCCATATTCCTTGTAAACAGTGTCAGCAGTATGGACATCAAGGGGAACAATGCCCTGAAAATCCCATATGCTTCCATTGTGGAGATCAAGCGGACACCAGAAGATGCATGCATGATAGTAAGCATAATGGACCTTTCTGTGCAACCTGTAGACAAACCGGACACTTCACAGGGCAAGTCAGGTGCCCAATGTATCCAAGGACACCCCCCACTACAGCAACTCAGATTTCAGAAACATACATTTTCCCCCATAATATTCCGGCACCCCCTGAACCACCTAAAGTAGCAACTCAATGGCCAGAGCTCAAATTTCCCCAAATACCGAGCAACAAGAAAGATATGACATCCAGAGAAACATTAGGAACCTTCAAACACATCATCACACAAGTAGAAGAACAAATTAAGACAATGCCAAACCAAATTTCTACGATTCAGATAACAATAACATCATTCGTCCAAGAAATTGCCAAAAAACCTAACATAACAGATACTGTCCACTTTGATGCCTCCTCTATATGATGCCACACCTCCCCACCAACGTGCCAGACTGCTTCATAATATCACACAAACTGCCCAGAAAACTTTAAAAATGGCAGTAAACACCGCTAAAGTTGGCAAACAACTAGCCATCTTCATGCACAACCTACATTAACAAACACAAAGGCAACAAGAAAAAGAAGAAGAAGGAAAAAAAACTAAACAATGGCAGCTACAACAATAACAAACCACATTCGCCACAACATCAAACTGTTACACATCAATATCAACGGCATCAGCATTAAAAGACAACAACTCTATAACTAGGGCTAGGAAGTTCATGCATTTGCATGTTTTTTCATATGGGCTAAAAATGTATGCTTTTACGTTATGTGCACGAATTATGGAATTTTCAGTTATTTGGAAATGATTTTATGGTGCATATAACTGCATATTTTCTTGATTTTGATAAATGCATATTATTTCAATATTATAGCCCCTATATTGCACATTTTAATGATTTTTATGGTTTTTTTTATCATTTTTTCCATCTGGATAACACTTTTCATATTGGTAGTATTGCACACGATGATGCAACTCACGAAGATTTCAATATTATAGCCCCTATATTGCATATTTTAATGATTTTTATGGTTTTTATTATTTTTTTCCATGTGTATAATACTTTTCATATTGGTAGTATAATATAATGTAATACTGAGTCATGTTGTTATGCAGTGAACCCCCTGTTTCCATCCCTTCATTATATGTATGTGCGTAGAGAATAATCAGTGCGTTATCTGAGAGGTTTATATTAACAAAGATAAAGTGCAGGTCAACGTTTTGAGCACCACGATTATCGCAACGCTTCCCTGCTCTCCAACAGTTGTGCCCAAATATTCCATGGTTGTGCCATGGTCTTCAAACGTAACAGTGTTGTGAGCCGGTTTCCACCAAATTAAATTAGGCGTATAAAATGTTGAAGAGCTCTTCAAATGCCGAAAATAAAACCAACTTCGAGTGCTAGATTAATTAATTTACAGAAAGAGTTTTCGAGTGATTTAATATCTACAGATAATAGGGTACTGTATTTGGAGCATGTGAGAAAAAGGTAGGGGTGAGAAAAGATTTCATATAGTTCAGCACGTAAACACAGCAAAACATGAGGAGAATTTAATCAGAAAACTCGCAAACAAAGAACCTGTTCAAAAACAGCTAATAGAGTTTTTAGGAAGTAGGGTTACTGAATTTTCCTATAACTTGTGACAAGCATTTTTAACTGCTGATATTCCCTTGTTCAAAAATAATAATCCCACATTTAAAAACTTTCTTGCCAAATACACTCGACAACATGTGCCTGAAGAAAGTACACTGCGTAAGACTTATGTAGGACATTGTTACAATAACGTATTGTCAAACATACAAAATGAATTAGCGGATCAGTTTGTGTGGTTGTCTGTTGATGAAATCCCTGATTCTGAGCGCCGTTCTATTGCTAATTTAATCGTGGGTGCTTTAAATAATGAACAAAAGACGACACCTTATCTTCTTAATGTGTGCGAATTGTCGGCCACTGACAATGTAACTGTAACCCAGTTTGTGATGGACTCTTTGAAATTCTTATGGCCATGTGGAATCAAATACGACCGGGTACATTTATTTGTTACTGATGCAGGTCCTTATGTAAAATTAGGGCAAACCCTGAAAGGTATTTTTCCTAACTTAATTCATATAACTTGTTTGCCACACGCTCTTCATCGCATTTCTGAGACAATACGCGATTCTTTCCCATTGGTAGATAGATTTGTGTCCAGTACAAAGAGAGTTTTTGTTAAATCTCCTAAAAGAGTTAAGTTGTTCAGATCAACAGCACCTAATACCAGACTTCCTCCTGCACCAGGGTTAACTCGATGGGGAACATGGGTCGATGCAGTTTTATATTATGCTGATCACATAGAAATAGTCAAAGAGGTTGTTAATTCATTGGACTCGAAAGATGCTTCATCAATACAAACTGTGCAAAATATTCTGTCAGGTACTGGGTTAAAAGAGGATCTTAGTTTCATATCTGCCCATTTTTCTTTCTTACCAACAGCCAAAACGGCATTGGAAGCTGTAGGATCTCCTTTGCATGAATCACTTACTGTGTTTGAAAAAACATTTTGTGATCTAGGTTCGGTTCCTGGTAGAATAGGACAAAAAGTGAAAGAGAAAGTGAATTATATAATTTCAAAAAAGTCTGGTTATAAACAGATGTGCGATATTCGAGACATCCTTGAAAGAAAACCATCTACCACACCAAGAGACTTGACTCTCTCTGTGAAGCAATTAACATCATTTAAATATGCCCGATAACATCTTGTGACGTGGAGAGAAGTTTTTCACGTTACAAAAGTGTTTTGGGAGACAATGGACGATGTTTTACAGTTGAAAATTTGTATAGTGTTGGTTGTGAACTGCAATTTAGCAGTTAATACTAGCGGTGAGACCACTGCTGCTTCAACCTCTAAGGAATAAGGTATCTTTATTTATTTATACTAACTTGCCTTGTCTACTGCGAAGGGGCATTGTTTTAATTCAATAGTGCATATTTCTTGGCATATTCTCAAGTTTTTAAGAGCATATTTGCATGCATATTTCAGTATTTTTTAGGGCATGAACCTGCGAGCCCTATCTATAACCTTATATCAGATCATGAAGCAGACATTATCACAGTGAACAAAACAAAATTAAATAAAAATAGAAACTTCAATTTTCAACCACTTGAAATATTTAGGAATGACAGAAGCCAAGGAATCGGAGGAGTCATGATAATGGTCAAAAAAGATTTAAATCCCAAGGAAATAGACACGCCCGCAGCATTTCAGGAACAAGAGCTCTTATTGGTTGAAATTCAAATCCAAAGACAGAAACTCCACATAGCAACGCTATACGTCCCGCCACAATCAACATTCCCAACGGACATTTTCAAATTTCTTAACGACAATTTCCCGCGCCTTATCATTGCAGCAGATCTAAACGCCAACAATGCCGAACTCTTAGACGAATTTACGAATACAAATGGTCGACAACCGAAGAAACTGCTAGACAACAGAGATTTAAAACTAGTTCTAGTACCAGGTCCTACTAGACTAGGCACAGCAAACCAACAGCCAAGCTCCCCTGATAAGATACTAACCTCAAAACTCACCTATCCTCAATAGAAGACATAATAACCGACGCTCCACCAGATACAGATCATATACCTATAATAGTTACAATAAGGACAAACCCATGGAATACAGAAAGCAAAAGAACAATCACAGTAAATAACTTCGCAAACGCTGACTGGGAATTATTCAGAAATACAACATAACAACTATCAAACAACCTTATACCACAACCTCCTACAACTTGGCACGATTTAGAACAATACGCATCCTCCATAACACAAATCATCACTCAAGCCCGCATCGTAGCAGTTCCATTCAAAATAATCAATATCAACCCTTATAGTAGACCACTTCCACCAAATGTAATACAATTAATAAAGAAGAAGAGAAAAGCCCATCGTCAATACATCAAGACACACCACCCACAGGATAAACGAATACTCAAGTTGCAAGAAGACGTCAAAAAAGCTATAGAAGAACATAACTACAACAGATGGAACAATATGTTTCCACCTAGGCGGCCCGGGTTCGATTCCAGGGACCCGCATGTGGTATTCGTGGTGGACGAAGCGGCGTCAGGGCGGGTTTTCTCCGGGTACTCCGGTTTCCCCCGCCATCTCATTCCACCGGTGCTCCATCTACATGTATCATCAGTGTCACCGTCTGCGGTGCCGTAGTAGTAAAAGCGGGCGTTAAACACAACCACAACAACAACAATATGTTAGATAAAATAACACAAAATCACACACGAAACCCGGCGAAATTTTGGAGACTTATTAAAAGCACAAAAAAGAAAGTATCCCCAAACTACCCCATCAAACATAACGGACAAACAATCCACGACACAAAAAAGAAGTAAGAAATATTTCGAAAACATTATGGCAACGTCTGCCAAATACCTCAAGATCCCAAATTTGAAAAAACGCATTATCAACGCATAAATACCCATGTACAACAACAATAACTATATACTCCACAATTCCCCACTACAGATTTGGACCCCACAAATGATGCAGAAAAACCAATTAGTGAACAAGACATTAAATGCAATACCCAAGAACAAAAATACCGCCCCAGGACCAGATAATGTAACATACATGATGCTCCGGAAACTCCCAGCTGCTACAATAGAACATCTCGCAAACATCTACAACCTGATCATAAAACATGGACATCACCCCATTCAATGGAAAAAAGCCAACATTTTACTTCTCGAGAAATCTGGAAAAGATAAAACAGATCCAAAAATTACACACCCATTTCATTAACCTCCACATTTTCAAAAATTCTTGAAAAAATAATAGTGAACCGTATAACAGAAATGTGTAACACCAGAAATTTAATACCACCAACACAAGCCGGCTACAGGAGTGACATCACGATTCAAGATCAACTTGTAAGAGTGATGTCACAACTACAGGATGCATACAATAGAGGATTCACTACCGTAGCCACCTTTCTGGATATCCAGTCAGCGTTTGACAAATGCTGGATAAATGCACTGTTATACAAGTTGACAAACATGAATATTTCACAACGCATAGTCAGATGGATAGCAAGCTTTCTTACAGATCGGACAGCGAGCATAAAGATCAACGGACAAACATCAAACCCGATTTTCATGAAAGCAGGAACACCACAAGGAAGCGTCATATCTGGAATCTTATATATACTGTATACCTCCGACACCCCACAGCCCATTCACCCTTCAGTTCAATTAGCCCAATATGCTATGATACCCCTTATTGGAGCACACATACTCAATTATTAGCTGCAAAAAAAATAAACTACAACAACAACTAAAAATATTTCTCAAGTGGACAAGAAAATGGAGAATTACAATAAACGTACAAAAAAAAAAAAAAAAAAAAAAACAGGCGATAATCTTTCGAAAAAAAAAAAAATAAAAGAGAAACATAAAAATGCCAAAATAAATTTCAACAATCAAGACATCATGTGCCAAAAAGCCATTAAATATCTAGGCATTCAAAATACATCGCACCCTTACAATAAAACCACATTATCATGAAGTACTTAAAAAAAAACCGACCGATACTTGGGACCATTGCATATCTTGCCAAACTTAATAAGCGAGGCCTCTCACCAAAAATCCTTCGGCATCTTTACATAGCCCTTATTCGCCCCAACTTAACGTACGCAGCAGTAGCCACCAAGCCCCTCATCACACCTGAATCTATGAAAAATGTTCAAGCTTTTGAAAGAAAATGTCTGCGCATCGCATTTAAACTCCTACCAAATTTCAATAACAGCAACATATATAACTATACCAAAACTATCCCTATTGATCAACATATAGTAAAACTAATGCTAAACTACATTGTTAATGCCCATACCAGACCATACAGATGACGATTAATCAACACAGCTCAGAATATGAAAACCATTCAACCTAATCAACCTGAAAAAACTCCACCATTACTCACTCTCATCCACATCTACTATAAACAGCAAGAAGCCCAACAACTACAAGAACTCTTACAACATTTCGCAAGCATTTAAAAAACTAAATTTACCGAACAAACCATAATAAACATAAAATATAAGAAGAGCTGCAGGAGCAACAACAAGAAAAAACAGTAAGCAATCAGCAAAATCCGTCTTCTTGGGTAGCGACGGCAGCAAGTTGTGTGACCTTAGAACGAAAAGAAGAAAGAATCACCAAATAACAAAAGGAAAATGTACCACCCAAACTAAAGTATCTCTGCCCTACCACAAAATAAAAACAAAAACTAGGCTGAAGAGCGGACACTCTCTAGGGCCTAGACAGCCCGGGCGTGCTTGCACGCCCAAATACCGTAATTGAATTGAAAATTATACGTGGTTTCTCCTTATTGGAGTTCCCCTCTACACCTGCAGAAAGGTGTAAAATTGCAAATGACTTGAGTGAAGTGCCTGCTTGGAAGCTATAGATGGCAAGTACATTGCCGCAATAAAACCTTCATGTTCTGGATCTCTGTACTACAATAATAAAGGAATTTACAGTATTGTATTGTTGACGGTAGTTAATGCACACAGAGAATTCATTGTGGTGAACAGTGCAATCAATGGAAGTATTTCGATGGAGGTGTAGGTACTATTTTATTAAATTTGGTGAACTTCTTGAACAGAATGGACTAAATCTACAGCTTGTCTAGAACGTCCTGACACTCCGTATGCGCGAGTGAGGAGAAATGCGGGGAAGTGTTGAGAGTGGTGGGGGAGCAAGTGATTAGAAAGTTATCAGAACTTGAAGGCAGTCCCATATACAACACATGAACTTATCACTCTCACGGCAGCTGGAAGACTGACCCCCCACTTCCATTTTATACAAGTGACTGCTCAGTGCTATTACGCATCTTTGCTTCGGGGGTGGAGGAATGTCTGGAGGTTTTGGACAAGCTGTACCAGGTACATCAACACTTCCAAATATTGACACGAAGTACCCTTTTCTTTTTTATACGAGACGAGGCTTTTCCTCTAAAAGTTCACTTAATGCAGCCCTATCCGCAGATAGGTTGCAATGATAAAAAACAAGATTTTAAATATTAGATTATCTCGTACTCTGTGTGTAGTTACGAATGCATATGGCGTCTGTCAAACAGGTTTGGAATATTAAAAAAAAAAAAAAAAAAAAAAAAAAAAAAATCACCTAACCCGAAAGAAAGCAACTATTATAGCATTAGCAGGTTGCGATTTGTATAATTTTCTCCTAAAGAAAAATATCAGTCATCCTTCACCAACTATTGCTGAAGATTTGGAGAAAAGTTGCACTAAAGCCAGTATCTGATATGGATGCGAAGAATGTTAGAGAAGGGCTTTGTGAATACATTGGGTTGGAGCAGAAACAATAAAAGGGTTTGAAATAGTCGTTGTTTTGAATCTGTTGAGTTTTTTGTTGCGCGTATGTGGCAGGTCTGCAGAGGATACCTTGGAAATGAGCTCGCCAGTTGGTTTTCCTCTCTTTGTTCTGGAAGTCATGGAGCGCTTGTTGGTGAGCGAGAGTACTGTAAATTGGTAATTACACAAACCCAGAGAGCATTTCGAAGGGAGCTTAATCAATAGGATCTACGCTATTCATTGTCGGATGCAACAACTGCTTACAGAAGGTAGCGTCAAAAACCAATCACCGCCGGGCGACCTTGTTCTGTACATTGCAAATTATGGTGGACATCTAAAAGACATTGTATTCAAAAAGTGACATATGTTCTCCAATCTCCAAGAACCATGCTTTAAGCTACTGTAGGAGGAATGCATATAAATATTAAAATAAATACAAGCATTGCAACTATAATTATTATACCAGGTGAGTCAGCTGCCCCTTATTCTCGAGTTTTATGCAATCCGCATTTTATAGTCCAACATGAAAACATCGACCCCATTACTAGGTTCTACCCGCGTATTTAACATGGATGTTAAACACTCGATGAAATTAGTACTAATATAGATGTTATCACATCGCCTTTTAATATATTAGTAATTAGACAGCTGACGTTTGCGCTTCTGCAAATGTTCACTGGAACCAGCGAATATTACATCTTAAACGGAATGTTCACCTCACACGTTACTAGGTAGCTCAGTTGGAACGCGCGCAAGACTCCGAAGTAATCTGTCTGCTGTGAAGGTGGTTCGAATCACCTGGATCTACTAATTTTTTTTACCGTGCAATCCTCACAATTTACAAATTATTATTCTGAAAACTGTTATTATATTCATTTTTATTGTTTTATTTATGTTTTATGGCATTGTTTGATGTTTCTTTATTGGTGAACTACAATTATATAGTTGTTTAAACATACCTATAGGTAGGTGCAATTGAAATAAAAATCATTTATACACATTTGAACACAGAAAGCAAGGGAATTACATTGTCAGTGTTCAACATGGAAGTTAAACTCAATTTTGCAGACAGTGAATCATTGTGCTATTAAAAATGTTTCATAGTGATATGTTTTGCGGCTCTGGAATGACCTTTTTTCTATTCCTGGAACACGACTCCTCTAACGAAGCAAGTGCTCGAACTTGTGACCTCCTTGGGTAATGCACGCCTGGGCACGCTGTTGGATGGAGCGCCTGACTTGGTGTAGCATGGCGGGTTGAACATTTCTACAAGCCATTGTAATACGCTAACGAAGGGTTTCTAGATTGTCCAGCTCCTCTGCATAAATGCATTCTTTTAAATAATCCCAGAGAAAGAAGTCAAGGGGTGTCAGATCAGGTGATCTGGCAGGCCAGGAGACTGGTCCTTGTCTTCCTATCCAATGACCAGGATGTGCAGCATTCAAATGATTGCAGACGATCCTCGACCGACACGGAGGAGCGCCATCGTGTTGAAACCACATCGTCATTCGCTCCTACAGTGGCACATTCCCTAGTAATAAGGGGTGAGCTACGGAGGAATTCCAGGTAGTGTGCTCCTGTTAGATGTCCCTCGAAGAATAATGGTCTAACAAGGTGGTATCCCAAGATTCCACACCAGACATTTACACCCCACTGCTCTTGGATTGCTGCCTCCCTTGCCCAATGAGGATTATCAACACTCCTATGGCGTATATTGTGACGATTTTCAGTTCCATTGTTGTGGAATTTTGATTCGTTAGAAAACAATATCCTGGATGCGGATCCCACATCACTTGCTTCTCGCTCCAGCAACCATACACAAAAGGTTACTCGAGCTTCGAAATCTCTCCCGTGAAGTGCAAACGATAAGGATGGAACTTATTAGTGTTCAATATTCGCACTACAGAAGATTGGTTGGTGTTCACCTCCTGAGCAACTGACCTTGTACTAGTATGCGGATTGTTCTGCATTAACACCCGATGTTGCTGGTGCGTGTCTATGAGGAGGTATTCTTGCAAGTAATGCTGTTGCACGCAGACGCCTTTCAACATTCCGGAAGGTGTTTACTGTTGGTTGTCGTCTGTTCGGATATCTCTCCCGATATAGATGCTGAGCCGCTGGTGTATTTGTTCTTGCTTCTCCGTAGATCAAAAGCATATCTACCTACTCGTCTGTCGAATACATAGTGAAAGACTGGCACAAAATATCGCGCGACAGCATACGTGTGGTGAATGCAGGGGTCGGCATTCGCACCACGCTACATCATGCCAGTCCAACGGTGCAGAAGTCATTATATCTGTTCAATTACAAAATGCAGACAACCAAAAACGATTTAAATTATGTCCTAAACCCTCAGGGACTTTATAATTAGATTATTGTGAATTCGGTTTCCAACTTTTGAGGAACATAAAAAAAATATTTACAATGCTGAGACTCGAACCTGTGTTATTCAGGGTTAGCGGAGAGTACACGTCACAATCCTACTGAGCTATTTGGAGACTTGACTGTAAGCACGTATCGCGTGCAATACTACGACTTGTATGCCTGGCGCTATGCCATTGCCACCTCGCAAGTTTGCAGGTTTGATTTAGCCTTTTAAGACAGTTTCAATCTTTTACAGCGCGTTTTAATATTATTACTTAAATGGCAGAAGCTGTTATGCATATTAATTGAGATGCACGAGGCGTAGTTCACGCAAAAATGTAAATAAACTGTTGTTTAATAATATGTTCGTTTTGACTGTACGGGTCCATGATGGATGAGGCATAGCTAAATTTTTCCTGATTTTTGCCAGCCAACCCCTGCTCAAAGTACAGGAATCCACCATTTTCTTTTTAGCTGACGTTGTTTGTGTACTCATATGATAGGTCCATTTTTTTCGAGGCGTTTACTAAATTACGTTGCTATGTATACTCTAATAAAAAGTTTGTAAAATCGGCCGGAAACCGGAATTCACTCTCATTAAACGAGTCGTATGTTTTTGAGGTATACTTTAGCGAGCAGTACGTTCTGTCCCTTAAACCACTGTTGCTCTCAATTTTGCGCATTCCTCTCTTAAGAACGTCAAGCAATACATTTTAGTAAGCGCAAAACTGGACTAAGGCGCACATGCCGTTAGATGGGTGGCCTACCTTCCAAAAAAATAAGGCGCGGCTGACACCTGATATAGATGCAGACAAATAGTTTGTGGCAATTGAACCTCTATACTCTACTATAAATAGAACCAGTAGTACGCTTGAAACCGTTGCGGAATTTTCCAAAAATGCTTGGTATCATGACTCGTACCCTCACAATGAGCCAAATAGTTCAATGGAAGTCAGGTTGTGTTTTTCATATACAAAAACATTATTATTATCATCATTAATAGAAACATACATTTAATAGAACATCCACATGGCTTTCGTATTATAGAACAATGATATATTGATATGCCAAATTATTTATAGAAAAACGAGCAAATATATACTTTTAAAAGGCACGGAAGTAGCTTATGAAGCAAAGAATAGAGAGAGAGCCCTGCTTTATCCCCACATTTGAACACCTCACCTCTTCAATGTTAGCCCTTAACGCTCCCTGTTACACCAGAATGAATTATAGAGGGGCGCTGTGTCCATTTTTTGCATTTGGTTTCTCTGGCACTCCCTCCTACCTCTCCCACACTTCCGTCGAAAGGGTGAATAAAGTTCATTGAACAGCTGTGCGTGTTACGACCCCCGGATTCAATTGTATTGAGAGACTGTGTGTGTGTGTGTGTGTGTGTGTGTGTGTGTGTGTGTGTGTGTGTGTGTGTGTGTGTTTGTGTGTGTAACGGAGGGGAAATACCTCGACCCACCGCGACTCCGACATGCATCTATTGCCCCACCCCCTCCACTAGGGGGAAGAGATGAGGCGAAGTGAGACCGTAGGTTTGTCAGAGAGCGGAGCCAGTGAAACCCAGAGACGCATAGAAGTCCCTAACGGTTACAGATATTGACACCTGGCGCACAACCGAAGTGTTCCCTCTACCCAGGGAGAGGGCGACGGGTCAATCCTTGCTGCCCGGGCAGCAGGTTCCAGGGAGGGCCAGGGTAGAGCTTCCATAGGGCAAGCAACTATGCCATCTGTCCGCAATAGCCGGAACGTACCGCGCTGCCAATCAAACCTGAAAGATGACAAGGGAGAGAAATGAGAAATAAAGGGAAAGTAATCTGTGGAGAAGATATTAGTGCACCCCAGCATTCGCCTAAATGACATGGGGAAACCACGACAAAACTCATGGGTCAGGAAGATCGGCTATGGGGATCAAAACCGTGACCTCCGAATGCGGACCACAGATCTCACCACCTAAGCCATCCCTCTCGGTTTGTATATACTTGACCTCCTGTGATTCTGTGTCTTGGGCTGAGCGCAACAGGAACCTCAGTTCGACGCACAAATGATATAGCGTGGAACACCCATGGTGGACTGTATTCATTTGCACCAGCTCTTGAAAGTTTTGAATTAATAATTTTCAAATCCCTGCGATAGTTGGAACGCAAAGGCTTTCTTCTTTTTCCGCACTAGTATCTCCAAGTGAAGCTTTAGGTTTCATCTCAGCATATGCAAACAATAGTTCATCTCGTTTATTTCGTTTTACTTTGTTCATGAACCTACATTGTACGTATACTGCGATATAAGAATGGTAAGTGAATTTTACTGGACCAAGGAAAAGTTTCAGTTTCCTAGGATTAGTAAAAACAATTAACACATGTATTGCATGCAGTTTTTGGGAGATAATTAGTAATTTAATATGGCGTATGAATGAAATGTGAAATACTTAACTTTGAAACATAACATACATCTTTCTATGTTGTCTTGATTAACATATATTAACTTATAGCATCTTTCGTATCTCTCTTTAGATTTCTCAGGCATGAGAGAAGTACAACCTATTTTCCAATTTTCTTCTGTTTCAGAATCAACACACTCGTCCAAGTTAGCCGCGATGATTACTATGGATAACTATTGATTTGAGCACGGCCTACTCTGTTTATCTCGCGGAACGTGTATTAACATTCAGTGACTCTCTGCATAATATCTTCGATGGTCATTACAACGAAAGTTGGACTAGTTCCAGTGCTTTATTCTTCTAAATTATAACGCATGCAATATAAATAAGAGTATAATTATTGAGGTAGGTTTATTATATTTTATATCTGTATTAATCAAAATATTGTTAAGTTTAAGGGTGTGAAAATGCTGGTGGCCTAGGTCTATATACATAATATAGGAGGGTGGGTTAAGTTGGTAGATGTTAATTCATTTACCTGCAATGTCAACATAACCGGAAAGGCCATGAAATCTCCCAAAAGTACTTTTGTTTCTCGAAAACACTAAAGTCAAAAGTGTGTTCGACCCATCAAAAAATAAAAGTACTTCACAACTGACATGTTTTTCTTTTGAAAAGTTGTTTATGAATCCAACACCTTGTCCGAAGAAGATATAGCAGGATTTCATTTTCTAAGAAGCTTTTAAGAAAATGTTCCCTTGTAAATGGAAGCTGAATGTTAAATCACCTTTGAAAGAATATGCTTAGCCGCCCTACATGGATCCAAAATTTTTACAGTTGAAACCGAAATTATAATGTCAATAAATAAATACATATATAATATATATATTTGATAATAGAAAAAAAACAAAAGGAGATTCTAGTCAATAGTTAAGGGGAAAAGATTATGATTATTTTGTTCTTTAACGACGCTGTCAATTGCTAGGATCACATCAGAGTCGCCGGTGTGCCGGAATTTTGTCCCGCAGGAGTTCTTTAACATGCCAGTAAATCTACTGACATGGAGCTGTCGTTTTTAAGCACACTTAAAAACCATCGGTCTGGGCCGGATTTGAACCCGCGACCTTGGGATCAGTAGGCCAGCGTCTAACCAACTGAGCCACCCAGACCGACAGTTAAGGGGAAGACGTAATAAAGCTGAATAGATTAAAGTCTCAAGAATGGAAGCCTAGGCAGATTTAAATGAGTGATAAGGTTACAATTGTTGTTTGTACGAAGCCATAGGGATTCCGCGGGTGATTCCTATCTTACCATGACGTGCTCTAAAGTTAGCCAATGGAAATCGCTTCCTTCGTGTCACGCACGCAAAACAAATGCAACGCAACACACACTCGTCTTGACTCGAGCCGAGAGAACACACGTGCAATTTGGGATTTGTATGTAAGCTAGCGCGTAACTATACATAATTCAGCGGTTGCTAAAGGGTGACAAAGTTAAAGTGTTATAACTTTGTAGTTGAAGTTACAAAGTTACATTCTATTTAAAATATCGTCGGCAGTTCTCTACCAATCTAGAAATTTGCAAATAAAGTTATGTGTTGGTTAATTCTTCGTTTGGTTCCATTCCTACCACAACTCACGCATACCCTGTAGATTAGGACCTCTTGCTAGAGCTAGTCCGGACACCAAACACGAGATCATATAGGTCTTAGAGGCGACGACTTCGACGGAGAGGAATGTTTGCGTCACAGTTCTCAATAAGACGCTCTCCAGATAAAGAATATTCAAATAAAAATCTGATGTGTTGCACTCCATGACTTTCTCTACTCTTGTGCTAACCATTATTACGCGCTGATGACCTAGAAGTTGAGCGCCCTTAAACCAAATCCAAACTAACCATTATTACAAACTCTTATTCTTCTATCTTCGTGTTAGTTGAGATAAACATTTATAGCAGTTATCTTATTTCTCGTTTTCTTGCACGTGCAACGGGAATATGGGTGTACAGAAGACTTTGAGCGATAGCCAATCTTTTAAAGCTTTCAAAACTCCGTTCTCTTTGCACGCCTAACGTGTAAAAAAATGAATAGCGATTTTCCATTTGACAGAGGTATAAGTTCTCCAAAACTTATACAAATAACAAGAAATATCTCCGAAATGGTTCACTCTACAAAAAATTTATTGGGACATAAATTGTGTGTTTTAGCGAGATCTACGTTTTTGTGCAGTAAGATTTTGTCTATCTCTTACGGTTTATGCAGAAGTCATCCAGAGTAAACAGGACTACATAGGCTATAGCCAGAAAATTCAATATTTACTTACATTTCATTTGTCATCAAAATATCTCAAACATATGGCATTTTAATCAAAATCGTTAGAGCCATTTTCAAGAAAATCAAAATTTTCGAAAAATTTTCTATGTAAAGGGTAGTATAGGGTGGAACAATTTTCTTGAAAATCTTTATGTCGCATCCTTAACAGCTTTGGTTTTTAACCAATTTCGTTTTTGAGTTATGCTGTCCACAGACACACAGACTAACAGAGACACACGCGCGCGGACCTTTTTCTAAAAATGCTTTTTTTTATTCAGGGGGCCTCAAAACATATTTCCGGTAAAATCTTGACATCGAATTTTTAGGTGGAATACAAACGTCCTCTACTTAGTAATAGAGAAAGTAAAAGTTAACAATCCAACATAAAAACTTCAAATCCTTCAATAGCCGAATAGTTTTGATGGGGGTTTTGTATGTTCAAGATGACTCTCTGCCCAATGCTATTTCACAACAATTCATACGGGAGTAATGGTAGTGATTTTTCCCTCCAAATATCAAAAGAGAAAGAAATATGAATGAATATCACTTGCAAAAATCGTCAATAAAAGCTTTGAAAGCAATCTCTTGTACACACTGCACAAAACATTTCAAAATATTTGACCATTTTGTAAAATAATACAGAGGCGTGCTTTCACTTCGGTAGAGAGAAATCTTTTACCTGCTGCAACGGACCCACGGTCCCTTTTAAAATGTTTTTACTGTTAAGATATTCTCTCCAGATATTCACTGTAGCGCACCGTCAATGTTGCCGTAGCTTTAAAACCCTTCAATTGTTTAGGAACACACCCCGGATATTTTTAAAATATTGAAGAACAGGAATTTGAGACGCCGACTTGTCGACTCTTCCCAACTACACAAATTCATATCAATACACACTCCATCCCTAGCTGGAGGTAAAACCTTATACAAGACATGAAAAATATACTCGTTTAAAAGCGATAGTACATTCCCAATGTTTTCCTGCTAAAACCTTTCTTTCTCGAAAACATTAAAATAAATTCCATGTTCCCCGTTCACAAATGTCTTTCTAATCGTCATCCCACACGCTTCCGATATTCTGAGAAAAGAATATAAATCGAACAATAACATCAGTTCCATAGACATAATAACTGTCAGCGATATTTAAAGATTGTTGGTTGTTATATTGCTCGACAATCAAAAGTTATGATATAAAGGTTAAAAGGAACATTTAATTGTGTGAGTAAATGTGATTCCGCAGGCCAAGTTGAGGAAACCTGCGAACAAAATAAAATCCTTTTAGCACGTGCATCACGCACAATTCTCAGACAATGCTGAATATTTATAGGTATATTATAGATGTAAATATGCATTATTGTTTTACCTTTTTCATGGTCATGGTAGTCATTGGGCTGCGCTGTTCAGTTGTTTTTCTTAGCATCAGTGTTAACAACATGATGACTTTTACAAAACCACAACATCCTACACAAAGAAGGCAGTGGAAAAAATAGATTTTTTTTTATCTTGGATCAGTCCAGAATCTGTTGTATGCAATGCCGTTTTGGTTTCTTGATTTTTTGGATAACAATTATAATTTCCGTCTCTCCGCTGCTTGTAAAACTTCAATAGATTCAGCACAGTCCATATTCACATTCAAATGATTCGCCATTTTACATATATAAGCATTGTATAACAGATTCGTGGCCTACTTAAATGAGGCCATGGTCACATTCTGTAAGAAACCAAAGTTGGCATTAACGGAGTGTTAAAAGCTTTTGAGCACTGAATTTTGTACTTTTAACTATCAACTGTCTAAAAAATAATGTGCTTTATCACAACTGACACGTTTTTCTTTAAATAAGAACATTATCGCTCGGCACTACAAGACGCCAAAGTATGAAAAATACCCTAATACTGCTTTTAACGCGAAGTTTCCGAACTAACTGCTCGCAATATTTCTAAGCCAAATAAGCAAATAAGGATTTTCAGGTAATAACCTACAGGCACCTCAAAATATCCTGAAAACGTTACAGTTCTAATTCGGCTTACTAATATAAGAGATAGCTTATTACTTCACTGGTGTAAAATCAAAGCGTTAAACATGGTTTAAGTTGCAATCGCTGTTTACTAATCGAGGTCGAAGAATGTAATGAACTTTAAAATAGCATTCGGAAAAATGGGACAACCATCTGCCACAGAAACAAACAATAGAGATTATAAATACAACTTTTCAACAAATGGTAACTATCTGCCCGGAAATACAATATGCCACTCTCCCTTCCAACTAGGAAGTTCATTTCTGACCTGGTCTGCATGGTTCACTCATTCTTGTCAAATGTACAGTGTGTACAGAGGTATTTTTAGAGGTGGCGTGTGTCGTAATGTTGCGCAGTAGTTCAATGTCGAGTCCACTTGTCTACTGCAAGATAAAAGGGGTTTCTGGTTAGTAGCTTTTCGACTTCTAGCCCACTAGCCAGCAGGCTGCTGGTGGAAACTTACCCCCATCATCGCTTTGCGTGATGCTCGGATATGCGCGAGTGACAAGGTCACGCGCCACCTCTAAAAAATACCTCTGTATGTGTGCTTTCTTAGAAGAACGAATAAATTTGTTTTAAGGAAGAAATAGAACAAGTCCCATGAAACTACAAATGGACGTATACAGAAATAAAACCTGATACTGAAATAGGCATACTTTACGTTAGTGGAAAGCGGAAAGTGAAGTGGTGCAAAGTGCAGTGCTCTGGAGAAGTAGCAAACAAGATTTGTTGAAGAAATTAGCTTCTGAAGGCAATGTATTTTCTGCCGATGAGAAATTCTCTTCTGTGGTATATGTGAAAAAAAGGTAAGTTGACGAGGAAAATAATAAAAGTAATAACCAACATTCTCTTGAAAAACTACCGTATTACTAAACAAGACAGTTTGGCATTATCTACAGGCGCAAAAAAAGAGAGAGAGAGAGAGAGAGAGAGAGAGAGAGAGAGAGAGAGAGAGAGAGAGAGAGAGAGAAACTGGAGATATATTTGCATTGAGAAGGTAAGAAGCATGCTCTGCCATTAACAACTATGCAAAGCATGTTTTCCTCTAACATACTAATACACATTAACTTTTAATACGAAATGTGAAAATATAAATGAATGCACGCTTCTTCCAGGGCAGAAATGCTGTAAAACGTGTGTTTATTCCGTATGAATTGCTTGGAACATCGGCCTCGCGTTGTGACGTCACGAATCGCATATCCAGGCCTGTTACTTAGAGATGGCCTTGGTTTTTTCCGGTTTCCCCCACCATTGCTCCATTATCACCCTTCCAATCATCCATTTCGCCTGCATTTCATATCCTCTTCCTCACTATCATACCTGGTGCTTGGCTGACCACTTGCTTCCAGGTCTTCACTCTATCTCCCCGACAGGCGTCTGACCCTAGGCACTGGCTTGTAAGTCCTAGAGGGTGTAAGTCCTACATAAGGGGAGGGTAATCAGGCAAAGAAGAAAGAAGTACTTGTGATAAATCAAGATCCAAAGCTAATTAAATTAACAACGGATTGCACAAGGAAATGTAAAATTTTAAACACTCGTTGCATGCAACTCCTGTATAGTTGTACGCTACTTTGCATTTTGGAAATTTACATCTTTAAGGGGAGTCGAAATGTCCTAACATGCCAATGTTATTTCATGACCCCTTATCTAGGAAAATATTTAAGATAATTAACATAATTTTTCAAAGCATCTTCAGCAATTCGTTTTAAGTTAATTAATGAAGAAATATCAATTTCTTTTTATTGGAACTAAAGCTGTGCTTTTCTTAATATAACGCCTAAACTTTTATTGAAAAATAGCAGTCTTAAATTTTAAAAAATCTTATGTGTTGCACTCACATGACTTTCTCTACTCTTGTACTAACCATTCTTGCAAACTCTTATTCCTATACCTTCGTGTTACTTCAGATAAACATTTACAGAAATTATCTTATTGCTTATTTTCTTGTAGGTGCAAGGGGAATATGGGAATACAGTAGGCTTTGAGCGATTGTCAAATCGTTTTAGCTTTGAGATCCCGTTCTCTCTGCATGCTTAATATATAAAAAAATGAACAACGATGTTGCATTTCACGAAAGTTTTAAGTTTTCCGAAACTGACACAAATAACAAGGAATATCTCCGAAATGGTTCACTCTACAAGGAAGTTTACGGTTTTACGGTTTGTGAGTTATTGAAAAGTCATTCAGAGTAAACAGGATTGCATAGGCCAGAATATTCAAAATAGACGTTTCATTTGTCATAAAAATATCTTAAACATAGGACATTTTAATCAAAATAGTTATATCCATTTTCAAGAAAAACATTTTCGAAAAATTTTCCATGTAAAGGGTAGTTTAGGGCAGGGCCATTTTCTTCAAAATCTTCGTGTCTCACTCTTGAAGGATATTAAAGTTACATACCAACTTCGGTTTTTAAAAGACTTTTCGTTTTTAAGTTATGCTGTCCACAGACAGACAGACAGACACACACACACACACACACACACACACACACACACACACACACACACACACACACACACACATACGCACGCACGCGCAGACCTTTTTCTAAACATAACTACTTTCTTTTTATTCAGGGGGCCTCAAAACATAAACATATAAAATAAAATTAATTTAGCTGCAATGTGTGGTAAACATTTCAGCACCCTGACAGTCCCTAAAAATATACGAAACATTATTTTGAACAATATTTTAAAACTATTTACAATTAGCGTTCCTCTAAGAAAGTAATTCCAAGATGGGCAGTTAAAATATATGCAATTAAAACCTCTTTGTTGAAAACAAATTGCGAAGATCACCTTGTATGATAATTGATAACTAAAGAAGGTCAGCTAGGGTGCAAAAACAGTTAACTTGACATTAAGGAATCAAATTCCGATAAATAACAGGTTTACTCCATTAACGAAGACATTAAAACTGTGAGTTGCATACTCACATTTTTCGCAGCTTTCCGGCGCTGCAGAGGTTAGGAAAGGCGCACAGTTTTAGCCAGCAAACACAACGCAGAAAATGTTATTACACGCTTTGGTGTACTTACGTGCGCAGTAGGTTTAGTAAAAACGGGAGTATAAAAAATGAAATGAAAAAATGTTTATTTGGGCATGCTGTTTAGGGAAAGTTGACAGTTTCCATTTAACCGTCGAGAAGAATTTTCGACCGTCTTCATAGATCAGTCCCTTCTAAATTGCTTCCTTGCTGTGAATAGGAGAAGGGGGGGCGGGGGGGGGGGGGAGAGGGATGGACTAACAGCTGCTGCACTGGAAGCGAATAGGGGTGGGGGAAACTGAACGTTAAGCGCGATTTCTCAGTGACTCTCGCCTCGTGGTAATGGGAATATGTCGTCCTTTGTGTCGTGTGTAACTACTAGTTGTTCTGTGGTGTGTAATACCTCGTGTTGTTGTCGTGTTGCTTCGTCTTAATCAAAGTAATAATGTTCATGTGCTTGTATTGTCATTATACGACCATGTTTTCGTGTTTATTTAGTGCAGTTTGTGCTGGTGTCGGAAAGAGTTGCTTGCCCTTACGAACATAACGTGTACGCTGTGCCATTGTAACTTAAAATGTATTCTAAAAAGGGCAAGAAGGGAAATAAAATTAATAAAAGAATTGAGAAAGTGATAAGTTGCAGCAAAAGTGACACATGCACTCCTAGCATTGTGTTCAAGAAAGTGAAAAAAAGTGCTTCCAACAATGCTGGCAAGAAGTGCAAAGGAGTTGTACTTGTGGTAAAAAAGCGACGGTGGAAACGAATTGTTCCAAAGGATGAAACTAATATGGATGTTGTTACAAAAACTGGTTCTATTTCAAGAAAGTCCTCAAAGGTTAGCTTGATTCGTCGATTCTGGAGAATTCGATTGGTCAGGCAAAATAAAAAAAGGGTAAGTTGTAACACACTTGTATTTCAATATAGGCTAAGATTGTGTATCTGCTAAAAGCGTTGTTTCGTATGTGATAAATGGGTGCAGCGTAATGCTGCAAAGAGTTGGGTACTTTTTCAAGCATATACAAGTATAGCAACTACGTTTCCAAAGGGAATTGAAATTGATTTGAGTCAAATCCCATTTACAATACGATCCGTGTTTCCATTGGATACGTAAGGCTCAAGCGTAAACAACTCAGGCTTTTATGTTGGTCACTTGGTCTATAATGGCGAACCTGTAAAATATATGGTTTCTGGTTATTTTAAGTAGCTTTTGAGGTTAGTTATTGTTTTTAGAAGAATATGTTGCGAAATTATGTGACTTTGTTGTGTTTTATTAGAACACTTTCGCCAAAAAAACAAAATAACCAGCGTGCAGTGTGTTACAAGTTCAGCTGAAGTTAGCGCCTCTGGCGGATTCATATTCCATTTGCAATAAGCGATGTTCAGTGTTGACCCCGATACACCTTTGTTTCAAGTATATACAGTCATACCACATATATAAATATGACGACCATTTTCTGAGTGTGAACTGTTATCAATTACGTGTATTACTACTAGTTATGCAATAAATAAGTGCAATGTAATGCCACTTGTGCGGGAAAAGCAATGTGAGCTGATTTAGCAAATACCCAATATTAACTAATACGAAATAGCATTAAAATAGACATTGATCGTCCATAAACTGCGTTTTGATATTTCACAATTCGAGGGGACAACAATAATTTATGCGGATTAACTTACCAATTAAAAATATGATAGAATGGACACGCTATATATGCATTTCACAACTGCAAAGCTACCAACATGTAATAAACCTTTCACGAATGATTGATTTGCGCATAATTTCAACAGTTTCATTCACTTATCGACCAATACGGCCTATCAGCTTAAATGATGTTAAACAAAAAGGAGAGAAAGAGGAGTTAAAAAAGGGAATATCATGTGGATTTCACGAAATACCCCCACCCCACTTTTACTCATAGTGTTAAATTAAAAATATTGTGGTAGAAAACATGTTCCTAACCATCACATTCTACAAAGATGTGCATTTTTGTAGAACCTACATAATAAATAAATGTGTCTGAATCTCAGCCTCATATCAGCTACGCGGGGATACTTCCTTGCATAATCGAGAACCGCCCACTACAGTGGCATTTCCCCGTCACAGCTGCACATCCTACACTCTACACTCTACAGCATAGACGGAATATTTCATTAAGTGTAAAGGAATAACAAGCCCTGCGTGCTACAATAACATTTTCCTCTTGTCATAGGACATATATCAGCAAGAGATCGCCGATGTGAAGACAGGGCTGTACGAAAGAGGGCATTATCTAATTTATCAGCTTTATCTCCAAAGAAATCTAAAGTTGAACAGTCAACAAATATGTTATCATATGCCGTATAAATTAAAAAAATTATATTATTATTATTATTATTATTATTATTATTATTATTATTATTATTATTATTATTATTATTATTATTATTATTATTATTATTATTATTATTATTATGATTATGATTACGATTACGATTACGATTACGATTACGATTACGATTACGATTACGATTACGATTACGATTACGATTACGATTACGATTACGATTACGATTACGATTACGATTACGATTACGATTACGATTACGATTACGATTACGATTACGATTACGATTACGATTACGATTACGATTACGATTACGATTACGATTACGATTACGATTACGATTACGATTACGATTACGATTACGATTACGATTACGATTACGATTACGATTACGATTACGATTACGATTACGATTACGATTACGATTACGATTACGATTACGATTACGATTACGATTACGATTACGATTACGATTACGATTACGATTACGATTACGATTACGATTACGATTACGATTACGATTACGATTACGATTACGATTACGATTACGATTACGATTACGATTACGATTACGATTACGATTACGATTACGATTACGATTACGATTACGATTACGATTACGATTACGATTACGATTACGATTACGATTACGATTACGATTACGATTACGATTACGATTACGATTACGATTACGATTACGATTACGATTACGATTACGATTACGATTACGATTACGATTACGATTACGATTACGATTACGATTACGATTACGATTACGATTACGATTACGATTACGATTACGATTACGATTACTATTACTATTACTATTACTATTACTATTACTATTACTATTACTATTACTATTACTATTACTATTACTATTACTATTACTATTACTATTACTATTACTATTACTATTACTATTACTATTATTATTATTATTATTATTATTATTATTATTATTATTATTATCTTTATCATTATACTTAGACAATGTCTCTAATCCTCAAATGTATAAAATAAATTCGAAAATAATTACATACAGAAATACTGTCTAAAGAATATGCATATTTATTACCAGCTCATTGTCCTTGCTGGTATTTGCCACAGCGGTCTCCCATCTGTCTCCATGCGAATTTTGAATCTTTGTGAAGGCACAGCATCGCTTTTTAATTCTCCTCTTATTGCCAATCCTAAAAGCTCGTGTTTTAAATCCCGTTCGTAATCTTCGGGAAGGAAATGAACTAAATAAATTCTTGCATTATTGACATTAATTGGATCAGCCCTTTTACACCGAGACACCCATTCACGCTGTAAAAGGAAAATCCTTAGGAAATTTATGATAAACTACATCCGTAGTTTTATATGAAGCATATTTACACGCAGCGACAGAGCAATGGTTTCTACTTTTACTCATTGTACTACAGAAGGTCCACCACCAGGAAAAGATACTGGATAACTGCATTGTGTTGTTTATTTTAACAGATAGGCCTGGGATTGGGACATTAACAATGTGCTTCATGTTGTAAAAGTACCCTTATTTCACTTGGTCCCGTGTATTCCGAGCCTCGCGTGTATTCCCAATGACGTCACACAACTCCGGTACTGTTTGCGCGGGAAGGCGATTCTGGCCTGCCCTGGCATGCCATAGAACAGAGAAGGGGAACCATGTGGACTACAGTAGGCTTTGAGCGATAGTCAAATCTTTTAAAGCTTTGAGATTCCGTTCTCTTTGCACACTTATATAAAAAAATGAACAACGATGTTGCATTTCACGGAAGTTTTTCAGTTTTGCGAAACTCACACACATAAGAAGGAATATCTCCGAAATGGTTCACCCTACAAGAAAATTTATTTGGACATAAATTGTGTATTTTAGCAAGATCTCATACCTGGTACTGGGCTTCCCACCCGCTTCCAGGTCTTCACTCTGTCCGGTCATTAGGTTCGTCTGCTCCCCAACAGGCATCTGACCCTAAGCCCAGACTTGTAAGTCATCCATACGGGTGAACAAGAATAATTCAACATGGACATTTAATTAGCTTTTAGACGTTTTCTGCATGGGATTTTGAAAGAAAATTTATTTAAACATCAGCCCACAAACTGAAACGAAAATAAAAGAATCAAAGTGTGGCCATTTTAATTGGCATCTCCCCTTAACAAGGGCTGATGTAATGGTGTAAGTGACTGATGTCAAATATTACATATGTTAAGCCGGTGAGTGGAGGAAACATCCATTTACGGACCAAGCCCGACTGTACTGTGATGTTACAGCCGGGAATGTGAAGTTTGCCTGAAGGCACTAACTACTAAAAACCTCCAGCGGAGAGAATTCAGGGAGGGCAAGTGCAGCAGTGCCGTAATTATCCGGCCACAGGTGAAAGAGGGTGCCAAGACGTAAACATTACCGTGACCCTGATTACGCCGTTATGAATTCAAGTCTGGTAATGAAAAGAGCAGTTGTGGGTTTCTGAAGAGTTTGTGGGTTACTGATGCCTGCGACGTCCACGCGATATTCCACGGTTCAACTTTTTTGACCAAGTCTTTTGTTTCCACTCAAAAAAACGTTGTCGTACTGAGGTGCAAAAACAAACGACAGTTCACGCAGCAAGCGTAAAAAATAGACATGGCGGACGCAAATAGTAACAATATACTGCTATATTACGTTTAGGTTTGGAGTATATTTCCATGACTCGGTAGGAAGAAAGTAGGTGTAAAAGGTATCAGTGGACACGGTCATGGTTACAAATAAGAGAATAGGGAATGGGGCGAGGTATATTGGGTCTACTACAAAACGAATTGAGGTTAGAGGACCCAGAAAACTCCCAATTTTCTAAGAGTTCACGAAGATTTATTTCTCAACTCTTACATTATGTTGAAGGCAACATTACGCGCAAAAGATTGCAGAAGTACGAACAACTACTGCAGCACAAACTCAGACTCTATATATGTATACAATAGCTGACTACATGTTGCATGCGCAGTCCGCCATATTGTTACGTTACGCTGACTATTTTCTTGTCATTGGATGAAAAAAATTAGATGTAACTATCTTGTTGGAAACAAAAAATCTTATGTGTTGCATTCATATGATCCACTCTTCTCTTGTACTAACTACTACAAGTTTATTCCTATGTCTTCTTTATGCTAGTCGTAAATACAGCAGGCTTTGAGTTCTTTTAAAGCTTTTAAATTCAGTTTTCTTTGCACGGTCAAGAGATAAAAAAGTAAATAACGACCTTCCATTGAGAAACGTTTGAGTATTGCAAAACTCACACAAATAACAAGGAATATCTCCGAAATGGTTCACTCCACCAAAAAAAGATGCATAGACATAACTTGCGTGTTTTAACGAATGTACGTTTCTGTATAGTAAGATTTGGTCTATCTCATATGGTTTACCAGGTATGCAAAAGTCATCGTGAGTAAACAGGACTACATGGGCTATAGCCAGAAAGTTCAAAATATACATTTTACTTGTCATTTTAATCAAAATCGTTAAGAGCCATTTTTGAGAAAATTTAACATTTTCGGAAAATTGGCCATGTAAAGGGTAGTTTAAGGTGGAGGAATTTTCTTCAAAATCTACCTGTCGCATCCTTGGGTCGAATACAATACATCCCCTAGTTACTATAAGTAGCAGAGAAAGTAAAAATTGGAATGAAATTGTACTTGCATCCAAGATATCTCACGATGCACTTTCGTTACATGCAATGATCTTGACCAAAAAGTTTTAATGTAAACCAAAGTCATTAATCAATAAGTGGCATCATATTGGTAAGTTTGTTTGGTCAATTTCATACTAGGTCACCAGTCCTAGGTATGACGCTTGTGACCTCCCTTATAAGCCAATTCGTTCTTCCTTCACTTGATTTTGAATTGTTTTACAGTTAACTGCATTGAAATACATCTTCACACGTGTTAAAAACCAGAACGAGACTGCATTTGAAACTTTCACAGCGTTTTTAGCCATTCATGAGTCATAACAAAGCAAGTCACACAAAAATATGATAATTTGATCTTGATGTCTCCTATTTCAATGATATTAAAGTATATACATTCTACAGAGCAAAAAATGACACGTTTTTCTTCAATCTCCGTTTTCATTATGTTGGTAAATATATAATTCCGAAGTGCAAAAGCCCTTTCCGGGCCAAGGGCTACCGCCCGACCTCTGCATCCCTTACCTCTACTCATAGCCGTCATGAGTGGGGTGCAGTACTGGAGGTGGGACGTGGTCACCTCCCCGGTTCCTCCCTTCCGGTTACGCGGTCTTCGGGGCCAGGAATCGTTACTTTTCAATCAAATAGCTCAGTTGGCCCTTAAGCCAACCAACGAGGCTGAATGCACTCCGGATCAGGTCTCCCAGCGGGAGAAAAATCCCCGCACCGGCGCCGGAAATCGAACTCGGGTCTACCACTTGGTAAACACCAAAGAGACGACCTGGGAAACATGAAGTATTTGACTTTGTTATTTTGCGCGCACCGTTTTCCACATGTATGAATAGGTATTTGTGGTGCTGTTCGGGAAAAATATATTTTTGGCTCATTTTGAATGTTGAAATACACATTTATTTACGCTTAAAACAAAACAAAAAATAATTACTATCTTCACAATGTCATTAAGGTCACAAATATCATTGATTGCTTTAAAATTTTAAAAAATATAGCAGATGTTGCAGTGCACAAGGTCACAAAGTGTGTCTACTGATTGATTACGTGATCTCGGTTCAAGGACAATTTTATCTATACAGCTGATTGAGCGTAACGGATCATTTTTAGTCCATCGCATGACAAAATCAACATTCCATAGTTTAAAATTCCAATCATAGATTTGTTTAAGCAGCCATTCAATTTACACATTACATTGAGTTTTGGATTAATTACGGACAAGTCATCTTTACGTGGTGGAAGCGTAGTTGCTTACCAAGCCAGAGACTCGGTTCCATTCCCAGTTCCGGAGTGGGGATTTTCTCCCGCTGGTCCGGGGTGCACTCAGCCTCAGGTCCCCAAAGGGCCCAATTGAAGAGTTAGGTGATTTAAAAGTAGCGGCTACTGGTTGTAAAGATAGTATATACCTGTCGGGGGGCCGGGGTGCTGACCTCGTCCCACCCTCCAATACTGCACCTCACTCATAACGCACTGGTGAGCAAAGATGGGGGACACAGCAGCCGGGCGGTCGGCCTGATTAGTCGCAGACTATTTAACAAATAATAAATATAGACCATTAAATGCTTCGCATTTAATAATTCTTAATGTTATCCGAGATACGGATACTGGCACTAAAAGTATAATTGTAAAGTTCCTCGCATGAGTTTTGCTTGTTGGTGTATTTACTGAAAAACATTGTTATAGCAGACACAAAATGTAATGGCAGCTGATAGCTGACCACTATATTTTCTTTCCTGCTGTGCAAACAAATTTTGTGAGCGAAAGTAACATCTACCTATATCACGGGCTTTGTAGTGATTTCATAGGTATTTAACTGTATACAACACCACACACCTCTGATTGGATTTCTCCTGTCACTCGCCATTAAATTTTGCGCCAGCCGTCGGTGTGCACCGTGTGTTTGCTGTCTATAAAGACTTTAGAAAAAGTAAAACAATATTACATGTTTTCTAGGTTTAACGTCTTTTAACCGGTTGGGTCACAGCTAACGAGAATTAAATGGGTTAAATGCTATTCAAATGAGCCTGGGGTTCATAGAGTTCTTAGTTACCTGGTATCTTTCAGAATAAGGGAAAACCCCGGAGAAAACCTTATCGAGATTCCAAGTCGAGACCTTTTGAATTTGAGGTGGGCATGTAGAGGTAGATATTCGAAGTTTTCTTTTCGGTCAAGTTAACGGTTTCCTTAAGATGGACCATGTCTGCCGAAGTAAAAGCAGAAGAGTTTATTTGAAAAAAGCAGGAGAAAACAGTAGAAAACAGTAGATTTTTTTAAACCGGCAATTTTGCTTAGTGTATACATATTTATGGTATAATAATGATAATGATAACGATAACAATAACAATAACAATAACAATAACAATAATAATAATAATAATAATAATAATAATAATAATAATAATAATAATAATAATAATAATAATAATAATAATAATAATAATAATAATAATAATAATAATAATAATAATGTGGGTTTGTCCTGTAGACTTTGTTTTAAGTTGCCCCAGAGATACAAATCACACATTGGAGCTCCTTTTTTGTAGTGTTTAACGCCCTCTTTTACTACATACGGCACCACAGGCGATGACACCGATGATACATGAAATGAAGATGGAGCACCGGTGGAATGAGATGGCGGGGGAAACCGGAGAACCCTGAGGAAACCCGCCCCAGCGCCGCATCGTGCATCACTTTTCCCACATGCGGTTGCTTGGAATCGAACCGGGGTCGCTTTGGTGTGAAGCGAATGGTCTAACCACTCGGCTACGGCGCGGCCATTGGAGCTCTGAGAGACCTTCCTCCGCTTATGGCGCACCATACACCAAATGTTTCGTAATGAAGGGTTACTTCATGAACGTTATACTTGAATTAACGTAACTTGGGTATTCTGACAGTTCTTTCGGCGTGCGTTGCGTACATGGTAGGGGAGTGGCATAGAGGCCTGTTGTCATGACAATCAGGTTCGACCTTGAAATAGCCAATAGACTTCGTGGCCTCGTAATCCCATTAGCTACTTCAAGGTCAAACCTGCTGTCGTGACAACAGATTGCTGTGCCACTCCCCATCCGCGCTCGAAACGCACTTCGAAGGAAGTGTCAGAATACCCAAGTTACGTTAGCTGAAGTATAGGTATTGAGTTATAGGTTCATTTTTATTTTTCGAGTCAACAGTTGACGCCCGTACATAGGTCAATACAATTTTGCCCGTGGTTTTTTTTAATAAAGAGAATTAACAGACAGGGAGGATGATTTATCCTTTTTTCAACAAGACTGCAAGAGCCCATGTGGTCAATCTTTCGATGGGAACAATTGAAAATGTGTTTCAGGACAGGATACAATTGTTCTAAGGTGACAAAGTGTGTTAGAGGTTTGTGGCCAGGGAGCAAAATGCCGGAGGGGGAGGAGGAGTAGGATTTCCCTCCCCCCCACTAATGATTTTATAATCAGAATCCCCCCCCCCCCCACTAATATATCTCATGCGGGCGGTTTATATAACGAGACAAACAGCTTTCCCCGCCACCAACTTTTAACGATTTCGCACCCTGTTTGTGGCCCTCTCGGTCCCCTGACCTCACCCCCTGAGATTTCTATCTCTGGGGTAGCTTAAAACTTAAAGTGTACAAGACAAACCTACACCCTGGAAGAGTTTAAATAGAATATCCACCAAGTTCTCACGGTGAACTACGGCGAGTGATGGATAGTTTCGTAAAGAAGTGCCACAAATGTATGAACAACGGTGACCAGTTTAGGCATCTCCTTCCATGAAGTTGGTAAGTAAAGCATTTAAAAGTAATTTTAAAAATGTATGGTTTCATCTGCACCTTTTTATGACAGAGGCAGACGCAACAAGCGCCGAGGAAGCGGACAGGCAAAACACCACATCTAGCCCGTTCGAAATTTCTTTGCTCTGCAGTTACATGTAATGTACCTGTTTCTGGAAAGGCTTATCTCGATTAAAGTAAAGTAGATGGGAAAATAGTTTCCTAAGAATAAATTTGCATAGAAAAAGTCATGAGGATTTAACACATTTTTATGGATGGTTTTTGTAATAAAAAATGAATAATTCTAAATAACTTAATTGAGAATTTTATTCTAAAGATACATTTGCATAGCATAATGTAAATTGTAAGCTACAGGTACCAAGAACAAAGTTATGGTTCACGTTGCATAATAAATAAGGCAAGGGTTGGCAACAGTTGCTTTTAGATGGAGCGTAGGTTACCGGAGTAGGTGATGCACTTACTGTGCTTCAAATCAAAATCAAAAAACTGGAATTTGGGTTGGTAGAACAAAACCCAGGCAGTTTAGGGTTTAACCCTCTTCAGCCTAGTATTTAAAAAAATTTTTTTTGCCTTGTTACGTGAGGAGAATCTTTCAGCGTGTACGTAAGGCAGATTGTTGTAGTTATTAGGGTGTGTAAATATGCTTCTTGTTGTCTTTATTATGTTTATATATAAACATAATAAAGACAACATATATATATTTATTTATATATATATTTTTTAAATTTTTATTCTTTATTTTTTTGTATCTATGTTTTTGTTTTTTGTTTTGTTTCATTTTTGCTTTTGTTTTTTTGGTATTTTGTATTATTTTGCATATTTACACATTTACAATATAAGTGTGTTTGTCAAGGCCCGGGTCCCACAACATGCCGCCGTCTCTGCTTCTGCCCTCAGACGTTTTGTTTGATGCATGGTTTTTGGATTATTTGTCAGCTCAGCCTTGCAATTTTTTATGTTATTTGTGGTTCTTGTTCTCTTGTTTCGGGGGGGGGGGGGTTGTCCTTGGGCGCCTCCAGGCCGGCAACCAATCGGAGTCCTGCTGTGTTGTCATATTTCTTTCCCCCGTAAGTGGGGCTTGACGCGAAGAAATATGACAAGAGTGGGAGTAATGAGCTTGCAACGCTGTGCACGTAAATGTATCTCATTGGCTGCAGATCAGAACTCTTCCCATTTGAAAAGCACTATAGTGGCAGTTGGGAAACTCCAAAAACATACCATTTCACTTGGACCTCTCTGTGATTAACGATCTGGATTCCGACCACAACCCTGTTGTGGTGGATGCAGACGTTAATCTTACTGCCCTGGGAGTGCCGGACTGGGTGGATGAAGTCGACTGGGATGCAGCCGTCCTAGCCCTTCAAAACTCTGTGGAAGCAAATCCTCGAATAGACTCGATAGAGGCTCTCGAGGAGGCAGCCACGGGGTTTTCTACCTCCGTCCTAAATGCGGTGCGTGCTCACACGCATCGCATTCCTACCGAAGCACCAAACCCGACATCTATCCCTGTCCCACTAAAACGCCTCATTCAAACAAAGAATGCTGTCAGACGGCTATGGCAGAGATTCCGACATCCTAGGTTAGGAGTAATACACCAGAGGTTCAAATCCCTGGTGAGACGACTCCTAAGAAAACACAGGCAAGCAGCTTGGGACGAAACAATGCGTCGCGTAAACCTCCAAGAGAGGAAACCGTGGCGCATCGTCCGAGCCTTGAGGAAAGACAAATCTGCACACCAGCATCCAGTGCACAGCCCTCGGGGAAGACTTGTCTTTGAACCGAGGGAAAAAGCGGAGGCACTAGCAGACTATCTGGAAACTCAATTCCAGCCTAGGGTAGATCCTCAGAACGATGACCACACTGACCTCGTGGAACAAGCGGTAGAAGACTTCTTAGAAGTCCGACCCGCGGGCCACGAGGAGTTCCACATCCCGGTAGTTACCCCTCGCGAGGTAACTAACACCATCCGGCACCTAAAACCTAGTAAAGCCCCTGGGCAAGACCGTGTAACAGCGGAAATGCTCCAGCACCTACCCCATAGAGCCGTGATGCACTTGACCCGCATTTACAACGCATGCCTCAGCATGTGCCACTTTCCAGCTGTCTGGAAACAGGCGCGTGTGGTATGCGTTTTGAAGCAGGGAAAGAATCCGGTTTTTCCATCTAGTTACCGTTCCATCAGCCTCCTACCAGTTGTCTCGAAAGTGTTCGAGAAACTGTTCCTGTCCCGCCTCGGACCTCTTCTGGAGGAAAAAGGTCTCCTACCGGAACACCAGTTTGGTTTTCGTTCTGGTCATTCCACGACTGAGCAACTACTGCGTGTAGCCGAGAAAGCTTCCCTGGCTTACCAGGAGAGGGCTAAAACGGTGGCAGTGTTGCTCGACGTGGAAAAGGCATTTTCTACCACTTGGCATGAGGGGCTTGTCTACAAGCTCATACAGCAGGAAATCCCCCCTCCATACATTTACTTGGTGGCTGGTTTCCTACAGGAACGTAGCTTCCGGGTGAAGGTGGAGGGATCATTCTCTAGAGAGAGGCCCATTGGCGCAGGAGTCCCCGAGGGCAGTGTACTGTCACCGGCGCTCTTTGCAGCTTACATGGCCGATCTCCCGACGCACCCAAACACACTCATCTGTCAGTATGCGGACGATCTTATGATCCTCGCTGCTAACAAGAAGCCGCGCTACAGTTACCAACAAGTACAAGCCCACATCCGTGCCATCAGTAGATGGTCCGAGAACTGGCGTATGTCGATAAACCCGGAGAAAAGCTCTGCGATTCTCCTGGCGAATACAAAAGCAAACCGGCTCCCGCGGGACCTCGAGCTTCGGCGCCGTCGGATCCCCTGGGTCACTACGGCGAAGTATCTCGGAGTCACGCTGGACCGGCGGCTGACGTATAGACATCACGTCAGGGGCAAAGTACTGCAAGGCCATGCTGCTCTCCGGCAGCTATACCCCATATTCAGTTCCCAAACCATGCCTTTACGCCTGAAACTCCAGTTGTATCGAGCGATCATCCCGCCTCTGGTCCTGTACGGATGCGAGATCTGGGGAGTGGTGGCAAAGTCCACCTTCATCAGACTCCAGACGCTGCAGAACCGGGCATTAAGGATGATCTACGATACCGGCTGGAGATTTCCTGCCCATATCCTACATGAGCACTCCGGTATCCCGTACATTGTCGACGTGATTAAAACCCGCGCTCGCACAATGTACAACAAACTCCAGAACCACCCTAACCCTCTGGTGAATACTCTGGGCCAATACGACCAGAGAGAGCCACGCCGACTACCATCAAAGAGACTACCAAAGGACATCCTAAGCCCGGCGGTTTAACTCTGAAAATGGGAAAGGCGAAAGTACAATCTGTATTCAAAACAGAGAAAATACCTGTTTCAGTTCACCTCTCAGTGAGTGACTGACGACCAGAACCCTAGAGGGAATTAGCGCGCCACCTGACCGGCCGGAAACGACCAACCAGAGACCGCGCAGAGCCCGCTCGCGGACCAATCCCCTCCAACCACCCCTCCTGCCCCTATAAAAACCCCTTGTACCATCAATCATTTCCCAGTGTATCATACATCCCTGTAGTAACACCATCAAAACCACCGCGCAGGTTAAGCCGTATAACGGCTAGGTACTGTGGACATGACATTCGAACGGGGCAAATAAAATTGCACCCGCTCGACTCGAACTGCCTCTGGAGCCTCTCTGGAAACTATTGGGCAAGCACACACTTTGTGTTTGGAGCTCGCATCGTGTACACCTCTCCACCACTCTGCTTGACTACTGGAAGAAAAGGGAAGCCAACTGCGTGACCTCTCGCCAGGGAGCAGCCACTACGCACCGCGCCAACTACATACAGTGTATTTGCCAGGCCGGGCGCCGCTAGTTCGTCGCGGAGTGTCCTATAAGAGATCTGATAAGCAGATTTTAGGGCACTCCAAACTGAAGAAGAGAGAAGAGAATCCACCGAGGCAGCTTTCCCGGAGCTGTCCTAACACAGGACCGGGCTTAGGCCCTCTACTAGCCTGTCTAGTGAAAGAGGCTCGCCGAGCTCTTTCACAAGCCAACCAGGAGGAGATGTCGGACGGAGGAGACTCGGTACCGACTGACAGACCAACGAGACCGCAGCCCCACAAGGTTGTAGCCAAGGGTCTGGACTCAGGTCTGGACCCGGGGTTCACTGGAACCCCAATAGGCGCGCCGCAAGGCGTCTGGCCCTCTGTGGGGAGCCGAATGGCACCTGCACCGACTTTGACTGTAAAACCGAGTACCAGCAAGCAGGTAAGACCTGACATGGTTTTGACACCCCCGAAACCCTGTACCTCGAACCCCTCACCCGGTCCCCGAGTGAGCATCGCCAAGGCGAAAGCCAAGGCACTTACTAAGGCCAAGAGTAGGCCGAAGGTGAAAAAGGCCGTGGGCTTTGTTAATCAAGGGACTGTCGCCCCTATAACACCGCCAGCTCCTGTCAACCCAACTCCAGCACTGCCGGACGACGATGGTTTTGTACTGGTACAAAGCCGCAGGAAAAGGTCCTCTGGTTTGAGCCCAGAGCGACCCGCTCCTTCATCGGGACCTGCAGCGTCCCCCCAGCACCAAGCCGCACAAAAGGCGGAAAAAATTCCGCCAATTGTGTCTGACCCCTTCCCTAATCACATCAAGGTGATGAAGGAACTCAGGGGAACCGCGGTCCGTGGTGCAACTCACCACTACAAAGGTGAAAGATGGGAAACCCACAAAGGTACCCCTACCACTATTCCTAGTAACGGTAGAGAAACAAGGGGAGGGAACCCCTAAGATTGACGAGGTGACTTGCCTGTACTATACACGGATCACGATTGAGCCTTATCACGGCAGGGAGGGGCCAGCCCAGTGCTATAAATGCCTGGGTTTCCACCACTCAAGCTTTGCCTGTGAGAGGACTTTCAAGTGTCTCCGTTGTGCGGGCGAGCACCTGGTAAAGGCTTGCCCGGTACCAAAAGAAGAAAGAAGGTGCGCCAACTGCGATGGATGCCACATAGGGATCTATCGCGGGTGCCCTAGGAGACTTGCGATAATGCAAGGCAAACAGGGCAAGGCTGACACTGAAGTCAGAACAGGGGTCTCTTTCACCAAGGCCCTGGCGGGACACGAAGGTGCTCTCGCGCAGGCCGAGGCCGCGGAAGTAACCCCTAGCGACCAGGTTGCCAGGTCGATGACAAAGCCAGTCCCGGAAAGTGTCCCACCCCAGGTTGCGAGCACAAAGACTGCTCCAACACCCAGCACTGCTCCTAAGGAAAAGTGTCCCCCCAAGAAGGGGAAGAAGAAAGCCTCTGTGGTGAAAAACACAGAAAAGCCTACTGTGGTGAAGGATTTCAACAAAACTGTTGGAAAACTCCCCCCACCACCAGCACCCACAGCTCAAGCTGTGTCAACCACACAGCAAGCGGCAGAGCCCGCCAATTCTAGCCCGTCCCAGCGGACTGGTCCAACCAACCCTGAGGCAGCAGTGCCTCCACAAAACATCCCGGAACCAACCTTAGGGGACACATTCGCCACCGAGGAGATGGCTGAATTCATCGAGTTGGCAACCTGGTTCGCCGACTTAGTTCAGCGTTCCCTCCCAATACTACGACGCTGCAGGGAAACCTTCAACAAACCCGGGATTTCCGCTGTGAAGAAGCACCTCGCGGTGCTTCAAACGGCTAAGGAACTCTACTCTAACTCCGTGAGCTCATAATGGCGCATAAAACTGTGCGTTCATTTAGAGCTGCGTTCTGGAACGCAAATGGGGTTAGAGACCAGAGACCTGGCCTGCTGGAGTTCGTGAACAGTCATGGGATTGATATCCTGATGGTCTGTGAAACGCACTTGCACGCTGGTGTACAGTTTAACCTGCCAAGTTACGCCGCTCATCGGTCTGATCGAGTCGGCCGACAGGGCGGTGGTACTGCCATTTTCATAAAGAACCATCTCACCCACACTCCTGTAACCATTCCTCCGCTACAACACCTGGAGGCAACCGCCATAAGGCTATCCTTGGGCGGGAACGATCTGGTGCTTGTGGCGGTATACGACCCGCCGGATGGTCACTTCTATGAAGCGGACATCACGGCACTCCTGAACCTACACCACAGGGTTTGCATTGCAGGCGACTTCAACGCAAAACACCCAAGCTGGCACAGCCGCACCCAGAACGTTAAGGGCCGGGGACTGTACCGTCTCATTAGCGGGAACCCCGCCCTTCACGCGCTCGGGCCGAGAGGTCCAACCCACCACCCGGCACGCGGCGCCGCGGATATCATCGATTTCATGGTCACCAAAAACATACCATTCCACTTGGACCTCTCTGTGATTAACGATCTGGACTCCGACCACAACCCTGTTGTGGTGGATGCAGACGTTGATCTTACTGCCCTGGGAGTGCCGGACTGGGTGGATGAAGTCGACTGGGATGCAGCCGTCCTAGCCCTTCAAAACTCTGTGGAAGCAAATCCTCGAATAGACTCGATAGAGGCTCTCGAGGAGGCAGCCACGGAGTTTTCTACCTCCGTCCTAAACGCGGTGCGTGCTCACACGCATCGCATTCCTACCGAAGTACCAAACCCGACATCTATCCCTGTCCCACTAAAACGCCTCATTCAAGCAAAGAATGCTGTCAGACGGCTATGGCAGAGATTCCGACATCCTAGGATAGGAGTAATACACCAGAGGTTCAAATCCCTGGTGAGACGACTCCTAAGAAAACACAGGCAAGCAGCTTGGGACGAAACAATGCGTAGCGTAAACCTCCAAGAGAGGAAACCGTGGCGCATCGTCCGAGCCTTGAGGAAAGACAAATCTGCACACCAGCATCCAGTGCACAGCCCTCGGGGAAGACTTGTCTTTGAACCGAGGGAAAAAGCAGAGGCACTAGCAGACTATCTGGAAACTCAGTTCCAGCCTAGGGTAGATCCTCAGAACGATGACCACACTGACCTCGTGGAACAAGCGGTAGAAGACTTCTTAGAAGTCCGACCCGCGGGCCACGAGGAGTTCCACATCCCGGTAGTTACCCCTCGCGAGGTAACTAACACCATCCGGCACCTAAAACCTAGTAAGGCCCCTGGGCAGGACCGTGTAACAGCGGAAATGCTCCAGCACCTACCCCATAGAGCCGTGATGCACTTGACCCGCATTTACAACGCATGCCTCAGCATGTGCCACTTTCCAGCTGTCTGGAAACAGGCGCGTGTGGTATGCGTTTTGAAGCAGGGAAAGAATCCGGTTTTTCCATCTAGTTACCGTTCCATCAGCCTCCTACCAGTTGTCTCGAAAGTGTTCGAGAAACTGTTCCTGTCCCGCCTCGGACCTCTTTTGGAGGAAAAAGGTCTCCTACCGGAACACCAGTTTGGTTTTCGTTCTGGTCATTCCACGACTGAACAACTACTGCGTGTAGCCGAGAAAGCTTCCCTGGCTTACCAGGAGAGGGCTAAAACGGTGGCAGTGTTGCTTGACGTGGAAAAGGCATTTTCTACCACTTGGCATGAGGGGCTTGTCTACAAGCTCATACAGCAGGAAATCCCCCCTCCATACATTTACTTGGTGGCTAGTTTGCTACAGGAACGTAGCTTCCGGGTGAAGGTGGAGGGATCATTTTCTAGAGAAAGGCCCATTGGCGCAGGAGTCCCCGAGGGCAGTGTGCTGTCACCGGCACTTTTTGCAGCTTACATGGCCGATCTCCCGACGCACCCCAACACACACATCTGTCAGTATGCGGACGATCTCATGATCTTCGCTACTAACAAGAACCCGCGCTACAGTTACCGACAAGTACAAGCCCACCTCTGTGCCATCAATAGATGGTGCGAGAACTGGCGTATGTCCATTAACCCGGAGAAAAGCTCTGCGATTCTCCTGGCTAATACGATAGCTAACCGGCTCCCGCTGGACCTCGTGTTTCGGCGCCGTCGGATCCCCTGGGTCACTACGGCAAAGTATCTCGGGGTCACGCTGGACCGGTGGCTGACGTATATACATCACGTCAGGGGCAAAGTACTGCAAGGCTACGCTGCCCTGCGGCAGTTGTACCCCATCCTCAGTTCCCAAACCATGCCCCTACGCCTGAAGCTTCGGCTGTATCGAGCGATCATCCCGCCTCTGGTCCTGTACGGATGCGAGATCTGGGGAGTGGTGGCTAGGTCAACCTTCATCAGACTCCAGACGTTGCAGAATGGGCATTAAGGATGATCTATGATACAGGCCGAAGATTTCCTGCCCATATCCTACACGAACATTCCGGTATCCCGTACATTGTCGACGTGATCAAAACTCGCGCTCGAACAATGTACAATAAACTCCAGAACCACCCTAACCCTCTGGTGAATACCCTGGGCCAATACGACCAGAGACAGCCGCGCCGACTACCATCCAAAAGATTGCCGAAGGACATCTTAAGTCCGGCGATCTAATCTCAAGATGGGAAAGGCGAAAATGCAATCTGTACTCAAAACAGAGCGAATCACCAGTTCAGTTTACCTCTCAGAGAGTGACTGACGGCCAGAACCCTGGTAGGAATTAGCGCGTAAAATTCGCGCACAGCTCACTTGCGGACCAATCCCTGCCTACAATCCCTCCCGTTACTATAAAAACCCCTGATCCAACAAATTTTTCCCAGTGAAAACATCCCTGTAGTGACACCGTCAAAACCATCGCGCAGGTAAAGCCGTATGACGGCTAGGTACTGCGGTAAAGACACTCGACCGGGGGAGCAATCACCTCACCTCCGTTCGACTCGAACTGGCGTCTGGCGTCTGGGAAACTATCAGTGTTTGGGTCGAGCGTAAAATTGTGACTTACGCGTGAAATCCTGTTTTTTCAGGAAAGAAAATAAGCAAAACGCTGTCTGAATACAAAATTTGATCGAAATCGTTGGAGTCGTTTCCAAGTTCCGCAGAATATTTATGTATATATACACAAGAATTGCTCGTTTAGATACATAAGATTACAAGAGCGAAATAATAGTAACTTGGCGTATAGTCAGTGATAAAACACAAATAGATGATCTTTCGAGCCTACCGATATACGAGATGTTACTGTCCTTAAGATATGATTATATTTGAACAGAATGTACATACACTGTCTAGCCGTGTATGTGAAATAAGCTCACATAAACAGCTGGGTAGTTTCACATTATTTCCGATGCGCATCATGGCTTTGCCAAGTAGTAACTGGCTATCTATAAAAATTGCATCCAGCCTTAGATCCAGCCTTTATATCCCTCCGCGATAACATGGTGCTCGTACACGGTTGCCAACTCGTACGATAATTATGGGGGCATACGATAATTGTAATGTTTGTACGATGGTTGTCAACCCGTACGATAATTATGGGGGTGTACGATAATTTGAGTGTATGATAGTTCGATATCGGCGAAATGTCATTTTCACTGGTTTGTCACTCCAGAGAAGTGAAACTAATTATAAATAACACCACTTTTGTCCTCATTGTCTGTGTCCACCCCATAGCTACTGAGCCTGCTACCCTTTAACCTCTTATTGCCAGTGTGGCCAGGTCTGATCATCTTAATGAAGAATAAAATTGATGAGCAATGTGGAAAACTCGGAGTACGTGCTATTCCGTGTGAAATAAAAAATATGCCTGAACCTGACAGTTTCTGGAGTGTTGTTAAACAGGTGTCATCTTGGTGGAAATACTGATTTCAAAGAACTAGCGGCCTTTGCATTATCAGTGGTTTCCTTGCCCTACAGCAGCACTTCTTATGAAAGAGGTTTTTTTTTTTTTTCCCTAAACTGGGTTTAATAAAAACCAAAGTTAGAAACAGATTGACACTAGATACGGTAAATGAACTCATTTTGTCGTCTCAACTTATGAAAGAACGTGGTAGATCTTAAAATCTGCAAGTCACCGAGAAGATGTTAAGGTTTATCTCAACAATAAATTTGTGCAATGCTGCAACGGTTGAGGAAGCTGAACTTTCAGATGAATAGTGCGAGAAATATAAGTGCTAAAGTTGTAATATTTGTTGAGGTTATCAATCTTGCAAGTGGATATAATAAACATCATTACTCTTATGTTTTCATAAGCATTATACTGATATTTGTAGCGTTTGCTTTATGATGTACGATAATTTTGAATCCAAATGTATAATTTTGAGTGGATGGTACGATAATTTTACTTTTAAATGTTGGCAACCCTGTGCTCGTACCTCCTGCGACCAACACAAACACGCGCCACGTGGACTCATGCTTCGTGATTATGATGTAACAGAACGGGAGTTTTAGGAATAGCGCTGCTGTGTTTACCAGGGTTATCATAGATCTTGAAAACTCACAGATAATCGCCAATATTTAAAGTACTATATTTTGTGGTGTGCTTTGGTTTCGTGCGGAGCGCGGGTTAGTTGTTGACGGCTTGTGTTTACATCAAGTCGGGGCCTAAGAGTGGAGCGATTATACTTCACAACACTGCAGCTCTCCACGTGGAGAAGCTGACAGCTGTCATGTATATTCTTTTAAAAATCAGACTGACGCAATCCAATCGTCTACGTACACATAAACCCAACGCGCTGCCCACGTGGTCGCTAGCTGTCTCTATCCCTCTCTTTCTCTCTCCATGAAAAGTCAATTACTTTCTTGATTGGCGCGACTTTTATTTGATGTTGCTGGCCACGTGGTATTGCGCTCTGAAAGCTGAAGCAGCGAGGAGGGAGGGAGTGAGTTAATACGTCACTGGTCTCATAGCAACCGAGGCTATTAGTGAGCCAAGCTGTATTCAATCTCTCTCCCTGGCTGGAAAGGTGGAAGCGCTGCGTTTCCAGTAGCAACATTGAAACCACGTGTTTTCCCATTTACTACTGCGATTTCGCCTTTCCCGCAAATCTCTATCTGAAGCTATAATATTGCTACTCCGTTGCACTGTAAATCGGCGATTCGTTGACTTCTCGTCCCTGACACAACAGTTAACCTTTTCGCATGCAGTTTATTTTTTAATTTTTTTTTCTTTACCCGATTACCCTCCCCTTATGTAGGACTTACAACCCCCAGTACTTACAAGCCAGTGCCTAGGGTCAGACGCCTGTCGGGAGCACAGGAACCTATGTACCGGACAGAGTGAAGACCTGGAAGCGGGTGGTCAGTCAAGCACCAGGTATGATAGTGAGGAAGAGGATGATATGAAATGCAGGTGAAATCGATGATTGGAAAGGTGATAATGGAGCAGTTGGTGGAATGAGTGACTGGGGAAACTGGAGAACCCGGAGAAAACCAGCCCTGACGCCGCTTCGCCCACCATGAATACCACATACGGGTCCGTGGGATCGAACGCTCTAACTGCTCGGCCACGGCGCCGCCCTGTTTATTAAATAGGGGAAATAATACACTTTTGACTTTGTCTACTACGCACAATACGTAGAAGTAAATAATGCATTACACCCAAAGGTACGATATGGAGATTTCACAGTAAATACATGTTTTGAGACCTCCTGAGTCTAAAGAAAGAAGCATTTTCTGGGTGACTTTAGCATAAATGTTACAGTGTAAGAGATAAACAAAATCTTACTACACAAAAATAGATCTCAGTTTATGTTAATTTATGTGGAGCGAACCATTTTCGAGATATTCCCTGTTATTCGTATGCATTTTTCAATATGTTTGTATACTTTTCTCAAATTGGAAATCATTTTTGTCTCTTGGTCGTGCAAAGAGAACGGAATTTCAAAACCATCACTAGCGACTAGCTTCAAAATATTCGACTCACCTTTATTCCCAGATGCCACTTGCACTAGCGAGAAAATTAACAATAAGATAATTTCTGCAAATGTTTATCTGGTTGAACATGAAATAGAAATAGGAGTAAGAGTTTGTAAGAATAGTATGTACAAGAATAGAGAATATCATACAACACGTCAGATTTTTAATATATTTTATATTAAATATTAGTTTAATCACTGATATACAGAGAGTGAAAATTATTCAAACCGAAAAATTCCGGGAGAGTGCTATTAGTTGACACAGTGACAACAACAATAACAATGATGATGATGATGATGATGATGATGATGATAATAATAATAATAATAATAATAATAATAATAATAATAATAATAATAATAATAATAATAATAATAATAATAATAATAATAATAATGCAAGTCAAAAAGACAGACCAAGCTTAGCCGCCATGATTACTATGGGTAATTATTGATTTGAGCACGGCCTACTCTGTTTATCTCGCGGTACGTGTATTAACATTCAGTGACTCTCTACATAATATCTTCAATCGTCATTACAACGAAAGTTGAACTGATTCAAGTGCTTTATTCTTTTAAATTATAACGTATGCAGTATAGATAAGAGGGCAATTATTGGGGTAATAAAAATCAACAAATAGGTTTGATTATATTTTGTAACTCTATTAGTCAAATATTGTCAAGTTTAAGGGCGTGAAAATGTTAGTGGCCTAGGCCTTAAAAGTAGGTACGTAATATAGAAGGGTAGGCTAAGTTGTAGGCGTGAATACGGGATAATTTATTTGCCTGCAATGTCAACATAACCGGAAAGGCCATGAAATCTTACTATCTCTTAAACATAATAATTCGGCTTCCACTATAAAAAGCTGAATGGCCGTAATGTTTTAATAGATAAGCCGGATATCTGCGCCTGACGATTTCTCCGGGAAGTAGTTCCCATGAATTTAAAAATATTGTTTGGTAGGCGAGACACGGGTAAAATACGCTAGCTGTATCATCAAAGCGTAGTCGGGCGAGATATTAAAGTCAATTAATTGGGCTGCCATTAGTAAAGGAGGAAAAATAATACTTCTTCATTCTGGGAATTTCCATGCTTTGTTTTTCCCCCCATTGATACGCTGCCTTCCGTTGGTCACTAGAGGCCTGAGAGACCCCTTGGTTTATTTAAATCAGCTATGTCCAATGTTTGCGAGAGAGGGGAGCTTGGGTTTGCCACCTTCCACTTTACTACTTCGCACCTTCTCAACCTCCAGCTGTGCATTGTGTTGCAGTGGCGGGTTGGTTATATGTCAAACGTTGCGTTTGATTTACGAAAGCACTTTCAAATCTGGAAAGGGTAGAGTGAGACTGAAAAAATTCAATGCCATGACCGGGATTTCAACCACGGACCTACCGATAAGTACTTAAGTCCCGGGCTTCTAGCTTAACCAACTATAAGGTCAGTCAATGTAAATAATGTTCTTCCACACAATAGCCATGTGTAGGATAGGATTGGAAAGGGTTGAGTGAGACTGAAAAATTCAATTCACTCTATCATTCCCAACCCTGTCCTATACACGGCTATTGTGCGAAAGAACATTAATTGCACTTTCAAATCTTATGTTCTTTAGTGCCTTTTTTTTTTTTTTTTTTTTTTTTGGTACTGCTGACGTTTAAGAAGTCAATCAATTTTTAGCGACCAAGTCGAAGTGCATTGTCCTAGAAGACCCACCAAGTGATCGCCGCCTAACCTATTATTGAGATTCAGACTTTTAATATACTTCATTTCGGAGAACTCTGTTCGTAAATATATGTAGAGCTATACTCTTATACACATTATTCTTGCAAATGCTTATTTCTCTATCTACTACAGTTTAATCGACATAAGCATTTTCAAAAAAAGTATCTTATTGCTAATTTTCTTGTGGGTGCAAGGGAAATGTTGGAATACAGTAGTCTTTAAGCGATAGTGAAATATTTTATGGTTGCTATTGAAATTCCGTTCTCTTTCCAAGGCCAAGGGATAAAATAACATATTGCTATTTGAAAAAAGTATAGTATTGGCATATTCAAACAAATAAGAAAGAATATCTCGGAAATGATTCACTCAAAAGAAAAAATGAAGTATTTGGCATTGATTGTGTGTTTTAACGAAATCCACGTTTTATTAAGTAAGCTTTTCTGTCTTTTACTGTTTACGATTAATGCAAAGGTCATCCAGAATAAAGAGGTCTTCTGAGATCATTCGCAGAAAATTCAAGGCATGACTTAGAAACTGCCATGGAATCGTCTGTTTGTCCGTCGCTGGATACTGACTGTCCCTCCGACTGAAAGTAAGATTCTCTAAAGAGAGAAGGTTGGACATCCCTGATTTAAACGTTTAGTTTTCGAACGAATGCACGCAATTGCCTGACTAGGACATTACAACTTACTACCTGGCAAAGCGATGAAGCGTATCGGAAAGAATGTGCAACTGCCCAGCTGTTTATGTGAGCTTATCTCACAAATACGGCGAGACAGCCTATGTGCAATCTGTTCAGATGCAGTCATATCTTCAGAAGAGCAGTGTCTCATTTATCAGCAGGCGCGAGCGATCATCTATTTGTGTTTTATCACTGACTACACGCCAAGTTACTATTATCTCGCTCTTCTAATAAACAAGAAGTGATCGCAGCGCTCGACAACCAAGGTCATTACACCTCAACGCTTTGCCAAGTATTGCCTGACTAAAAAAGAAGGCTAGCAACATGTACTCGGTTTCCCCGTATACAACTGATAACTGACCCGAGAAGGACGATTCATCAGTGTAACCAATGAGGAAACCTTTAAGTTTCCAAGTGTCTCTTACCGTATACCCCCCGTCCTCCTTGCTTGACATCTGTCACGTATATTCTTTTACAAATCAGACTAGTTCTAGAACACTGATCTTCACGCAAAGGACAATTAGCAAGCTGAGATCTGCTCTATCTCCTGCAAAGCAACGTTATCGCTCCTATTACTTCATGTAATTACCTGTGTGAATCATCTCCCCCCTCGAGACACGTGTGAAGTAAATTTGATGTAATGCTCATAATGCGCATGCGGATAAAACACAATAGATACGCCCACAGTTGAAATAAACAGTCGTCTGGTGTACCTGAGAGGGTGAAGATATCACAATGTGCTAACACTGCTACTGGAGGCAGGCAAGTAACTCGCATCTGATTTCATTTAAATGCTTCAGTGTTTAAAAATGATTGGGGAGCTATAGGTGCGGTGATTAGTGTTGTGTTATTTGTCAGCGAACTTAGGTAGTATGTTACTGTAACTTTGCAATATAAACATGGCAAGTGGGAGAAATATTGTAAAACATTTAATAGTGCTTGGTTAAATGATCTGCTTTCGAAGTGGCTAATGGAAATGAAAGGTGATGTTAACAAAGGTATTGCAAATTGTGCTAAGTTATAGTAGCAGCTCATAAGGCAGTTTTAGAGGAGCTTATGATATAACATATAATTAACTGGTTTCTCAGAAGAGGATCTTATCTGCAAATATACAATGTAATTAACGACGGCCAAGATCCAATGCAGATGCTTCCCTTATCATGTAACGAAGTTTGCCGAGAAGTAATAGTGTTACAAGGGTTCTAGGTCTATATGATTCAGTAAAATGTAAAGTACGTTTCAACTTGATCTAAATATGCATCTAGAGGACCGTTCCCGATGTACAGTTGACTTGAGCTTGAATTTCTGAAACCTGTTCTCTGCAGTTTTGAACGAATCAATTTATTGTTTCAAAGGGAAAATATAGATCACTGCATTATGTTTGGAGAATTGGAGAAGTTCGCTATCTTAATGCTCAGAAGGGTTTTATTTCCCCATTATGTAACTCTTGAGGTAAATTTGGACTTAGAGTATCTTTCTTTGGATAAAGTGGATTAAATTTTAGGCTATGAATTTTCTGTGCTTTTGAAATCTAGATTATATCAAAAGCTAGTTTCCAAAGGATACCCAGGTGATACAGCAAAGGTGTCAGCGCTTCCTCAAAATAGCATGTTCACAACTACTAGTCCGCATTCCGAATAATATTCATATTTTAAAAATAGTGCTAAAAGTTAGTCTGGGTATTTGCCTAAGTTAAATCCGACCTAACTTTTCTGAGCTACCTTTAAAACTTTCATCGAAAAAAGACAAGTTGCAAACACAGAGGCCCAGTGAAGGCGAATTTTACAAATGGCCTGGAAGGTAATATTTACTGGGGAAATTGGAAAAGATGGGATTTCATTTTGGACCACTGCAATGACAGTAAAAAGTTCGCTTGCCATCCAGCGCTTTAGGAACTGTCGGAGTTAGCGTTGCTTGCTTTTAGCTTATCTAGATTTTTCTCATGTGCATCTATCAAAACTAAGCTACGTAGTCGTATGGTACCTTATCTTCTTAGTTCCATACTATGAATCAAAATTAGTGTGGGAGAAAATGACATGTTATTTAAATTTTCAACCCAGTCCTTCCATGCCACACTATCCTTCCGACTTATACCAAAAGTGTGACAATCTACACAATTTATTGCAACAAAAAGGCAACAAGTTGTGGGTTCTTTTAAATTTAATTTACACAAAAACCGTTGAATCTATTGAAATACGCCAAAGGAAAAAGTTGTCATTTATTTAATTTTCTATGAATATACCCATAAATTAAGAACCTTCAATCAATAATAATTCAGCCAGGTGATGACACATTTTTTTGAAAACAATTTTTTTTTCCTAGAAAACTATAAACTTTTCAACATTTTGGTATTAGACTTTCTTGTTATTCACAATATGAGAAATTCGCTGTTAAAGTCTGGCGGATCATTTCACTTCACCCTGTATATTTCTGCTTAATTTTTCTTTTAAGAGGTTAGTAATTATAACACAGCGTTTAAATAACATTTCATGGGGCATATAATTCTTTAATTCGTGAAGTAGCCTTAATAAATGCGACTCGTTACAGTCAAATTCTCTAGATAAATTTACATTAGTGGCATTACTTATGTTAATTGTTCGGGAGGAGGAAGTGCTATGTGCTATGGCGCAGTCACGTGAGGCAATGTCGTACAGAAGGGCGCACAGTTAATTACTTAGACAAATCTGGCTAAATGAGGAACATATCACTTCAAAGGCTTGGATAGGTTGGTTATAAACCTGGACTCAAGTGGTACAGCTTCTGATTCCACGCCTGTCTGTCGACTCACATAATGGAATTTTTTACTTTCAAAATTATATTTCATAATTTTGCTTAACCACTTTCTAGTTATTGTCATTGACTTTGTCCTTGAATGCGCAATCGCGCTGTGGTTGGGGAGCTTCTTGGCAGGATGTAAACAGAGTAACACCAGCAGTTTAAAATTGCTGTCTACTATGCAGCTAGACTGTAAGGAGTACCAGTGTTGCTACAATATTATATCATGTGGTTCTTGGGTCTCCAACAAGCATTATTCATTAGTGATATTACTGAAAGTATGTTTGTAATTGTTTTGTTTTATGCAATAATGTATGTATTAGCGATGCTCTTTCGCGTGATGTTTATTGTACCGGGAAAGGACAAGTTAATTTTGAAGCAGGGTGTAAAACATCAGCGCGTTATCTCAGGTTCACTTGTTCAACCACAAGCTGATAGCTAAACTCCTGAGACCAGTGTTGCCAAAAGTGAATTGTAATTTCCCACTAATTAGCTAATTAAAACCACTAGATATTTATTTAGAGACAATTACATTTATCAGAGAGAGTTTAAAGCTAGAGTCTTAGAGTTTAAGGCTAGAATCGGGAACTCCCTCGTGTACATGAACAGTAGGATTATAATTGCCTGACTTCAGCTTACGAATCCGAGCACGGAATACAACGGTGATATTACCTGGCAAAGCCATGAAGCGTATCGGAAAGAATGCGAAACTGCCCAGTTGTTTGTGCGAAGTTATCGCATAAACATAGCTAGACGGTGTGTGTACACTCTGTTTCAGATGTAATCATATCTGCAGGATAGCAACGTCTCATATATCGGCAGGCACGAGAGATCACCTATTTGTGTTGTATCACTGACTGTAATCTTCGCAAAAGTTAAAGGCATATGGAGGCCTACCGTAGTCAGACTCCAGCGAATCCTAAACTTGCCCCTCCTGCCAGCGCTGCCGAATGTGGTACACGCATCTCACGCGCTCTTATGTACAGAACCTCTGCCGGTACACGCACTACGCTTGGCAACAGCGCTCCGCTTGAGCATTGGCCAGAGTTCACACGCCTTTAACTTTTGCAGCAGTATATACGCCAAGTTAGTTTTATCTCGCTCTTCTGATAAACAAAATAAGAAGCGATCGCAGCGCTGGACAGCCAAGGTCTACACGCCTCAATGCTTTGCCAGGTAATTATGTTGATTGTTTGGAATATGCTTTGGTGCCTCTACTGTCTGAGACGGGCTTATCTCTCAAATCCGCCATGACCCACCAGGAATAACAAACCAAGCAGTTAAAGACATTCATAGTCGGTGATTTCTAACCCATTCCATTCCCTAAGTAAGCCAACCAATACGGGAAAGAAGCCGGAAGACCGTCTGTTGTAAATCAAACTGTTTAGACATTGAAGAGCTAGTAGAGTTGTTTGCTCTGTGTTGAACAAATCAAGTAATTTTGAATATCTTTACCGTAAAACCGCCCAAATATTTTTAGAATCCACCATAATTGCCACTAGCTACTAGATGCATAATTCGCCCACTAGACAGGTGCTCTAAGTCTAAATCACAAGATTTGGTGGTAAAACCACTAACTTGGTAACACTGTGAGACAAATACAGCGGTTTGGTAGATGAAGTCGAGTGCAATTCTAACCTCGCACTGCTGCAACGAAGCGGATCATGTGATAACTGAATGACACATAAAACAGCTGAGTGCAGAGAGCGGCAACACGTGTGTGCTGACGGGAGTGATGCAATCGCAGTGTTTACGCGAGGCCCTCTTTATGCGCGGTACGTTACTGGGTGGTCATGGTTAATTCCTGCAAGGCAGTTATTTCTGTTTCTGCTACACCAATAATCATGACGTGGAAAGTGGCGCTGAATGACTTGACTACTCCGCTGTTTGAAACGTCAATCACCCATTGAGCTAAAAAGACTTGATTTATTTGATTCCAAACGCCTCAATAAGCTGTTAATGTCTACATATGACACATTCAACTGTAATAAGAAACAAGCCCAGAAGTGAAAAACGCAACAAAATAAATTACTTAAAAACTGAGTGTGCTACAAAAATAAATATCTCACTATCATGAGCGGAGGGGGGGGGGGGATAATCTTGAAAATCTTCGTGTCGCATCTGTGGATGCCTCTGAGTTTAAAAGGGTATCAATTTAGTCCACCATTCGTTAATGAAGTGTTTAATTACTTCTTGAAATGTGTACACTACATTAACATGTATATTATTATTTTCCCTACTACGTACAGTTAGGGGAAAAAATCTGATATGTTGCACATCCGAGTTTCTTTACTCTTGTACAAACCATCCTTACAAACTCTTATTCCTATATCTTCGTGTTTGTTGAGATAAACAGTTGTTCAAATTATCTTATTGCTTATTTCCTTGTAGGTGCAAGGGGAATATTAGAATACAGTAGCCTTTTTACGACAGTCAAATCTTTTAAAGCTTTGAGATCCCGTTCTCTTTGCACGCTTAACATATAAAACAATGAACAACGATGTTCCATTTCACGAAAGTTTGTTTTCCGAAACTGACACAAATAACAAGGAATAACTTCAGTTTTTAACCGACTATTCATTTTTACTTCCTCTACTGGTAAATAGAGGAAGTATTGCATTCCACCCAAAAATTCGAAGTCGAGATTTCACCGGAAATACACGTTTTTAGGCCCCCTGAATCCAAAAAAAAAAAAAGCATTTTTGGAAAAAGGTCCGTATGCGTCTGTGTCTGACGGTCTGTGAACAGCATAACTCAAAAACGAAAAGTCGGTTAAAAACCAAAGTTGGTATTTAAGTTTAATGTCTTTCAAGGTTGCGACACGAAGATTTTGAAGAAAATAGTCCCACTCTAAACTACCCTTTATATGAACAATTTTTCGAAAATTTTAATTTTCTTTAAAATGGCCCTAACGATTTTGATTAAAATGCCAAATGTTTAAGATATCTGCAAGACAAATGAATTTTCTTCTCTGTAGTATTTACTCTGGACGACTTTTGCATAACTGGTAAACCGTTTTTTTTTTTTTTTTTTTTTTTTTTTTTTTTTTTTTTTTTTTTTTTTTTGTAGGGTGAACCATTTGGGATATATGCCTTGTTATTTGTGTGAGTTTTGGAGAACTTGCACTTCTGTCAAATAGAGCATCGTTACTCATTTTTTATATTATTCATTTTTCATGTTAACAGTGCAAAGAGAACGGAATTTGAAAACACCTTAAAGGTAGATGCAGGTAAAATGACTAAAAAATTGTAATTTTTTTTTCATTCATTAAAAATAGTTTACAGTTGAATTGTATTCCTGAAATTCTACGCTTGTATCACCAATCAAAGTTCAACAAATGATTTAAATAGCAATGACTGTTACTATGCCACGCCCCCTTTTACATCCTCTTTAGAAGACTTTGCAATTTTTGTATTTCTTGCTGCTTTGTCAGTTTTCTAAGTATGGTTCCTGGTTTTTAGAAGGCTGTAAACAAAATGGTGAAATTCGTTTATTGAGGTCGCCTTATTTTGAAGTGTTTACTTTTGAAACACGTCTGCAATATTGAAAATCAAGGTAAATCTTTAACTCAACTTTTCTACAGCTTACATTTGTTCATCTTGAAGGTGCATTTTCTCAAAAAATATTGCATGTAGTTATCAAATGTGACAGTTTGATAGCAATGCTCCTAATGCATAATCCTGTGGAACCGAATTTCAATAAACATTTTAATCAAACGTAGGTGACACTTTACTCGAATGCATTTAAGAATATCAACGTAACAATATACTATTTTTATCTAAAAAATGATAATACATATAAAAATTCTGTTACACAGGGTTAAGTTGTCGTATATTAAAGATAACTCATTCAAATTTTCATTGAAGTTTCTCGAGCACTTTTAAAGAAAGTGCACTTTGTTTTTTAGATAGCCAAAAGCATAATAAAACTCAACATCAACAAATTCTGAAAAAGAAAAAATGTATAGTATATAAAGAAGCATAAGTAATCATCACACTAAATTTCAGTTTTCTAAGGTTCGGTGTTATAAAGTGTGACTGGAAGATAAATTAAACCAAACCAAAAGTTAGAAACTTAACCAGCCGCAACGTTATCTACGAAGTTTACTAAACTCGTGTTACACTATCGTGGAATGTCCTTCCTCTCCCCTTCAGTCCCCTAAGACAACGTAACTTGTGAGGCGCGTCACACAGACCGCACGCGATGGTGATGATTAGGGCTAGGAAGTTCATGCATTTGCATGTTTTTTCATAGGGGTTAAGAATGTATGCTTTTACATTATGTGCACGAATTATGGAATTATAAGTTATTTGGACATGATTTTATGGTGCATATAACTGCATATTTTCTTGATTTTGATAAATGCATATTATTTCAATACTATAGCTTCTATATAGCATATTTTAATGATTTTTATGGTTTTTTTCCTACCTGGGTAATATTTTTCATATTGGTAGTGTTGCATATGATGTAACTCGCGAGGTGGCGAGAAGCAATGCTGAGTCATGTTATGCAGTGAATCCCCTGTTTCCATCCTTTCATTACATGTATGTTCGTAGAGAATAATCAGTGCATTATCTGAGAGGTTTATATTAACAAAGATAAAGTGCAGGTCAACGTTTTGAGCAGCACGATTATAGCAACGCTTGCCTCTGCGTGGTGTTCAAACGTAACAATGTTGTGAATTGGTTCCCTCCAAATTAAATTAGGCGTATAAAATGTTGAAAAGCTCTTCAAATGCCGAAAATAAAACCAACTTAGAATGCTAGATTAATTAGTTTACAGAAAGAGTTTTCGGGTGATATAATACCTGCAGATAATAGGGCACTGTTTTGTGGAGCGTGTGACAAAAATATAGGGAATGAGAAAAGATTTCAAATAGTTCAGCACATAAACACAGCAAAACATAAGGAGAATTTAATCAGAAAACTCGCAAACAAATAACCTGTTCTAAAACAATTAGTAGAGTGTTTAGGAAGTAGGGTTACTGAATTTTCCTATGACTTGTGCCAAGTATTTTTAGCTGTTGATATTCCCTTGTTCAAAATTAATAATCCGATATTTAAAAACTTTCTTGCCAAGTGTACTCAACAACATGTGCCTGAAGAAAGTACACTGCGTAAGGCTTATGTAGGGCATTGTTACAATAACGTATTGTCAAATATACAAAATTTAGCGGATCAGTTTGTGGGGTTGTCTGTTGATGAAACCTCTGATTCTGAACGCCGTTCTATTGCTAATATAATCGTGGGTGCCTTAAATAATTAACAAAAGACTACAGTTTATCTCCTTAATGTGTGCAAATTGTCGGCCACTGACAATGTAACTGTGACACAGTTTGTGATGGACTCTGAAGTTACAATGCCCATGTGGAATCGAATACAACTGGTTGCTTTTATTTGTTACCTTATATGGTAAAATCAGGAAAAAACTTTGAAAGGTATTTGTCCTAACTTTAGTTCATATAATTTGTTAGGCACACGCTCTTCATCGATTCCTTCCCACTGGTAGATAGATTTGTGTCCAGTACAAAGAGAATTTTTGTTAAATCTCCTAAAAGAGTTAAGTTGTTTAGATCAACAGCACCTAATATCCGACTTCCTCCTGCACCACTGTTAACTCGATGGGGAACATGGGTCGATGCAGTTTTATATTATGCTGAGCACATAGAAATAATTGAAGAGGTTGTTAATTCATTGGACTCGAACGATGCTTCATCAATACAAACTGTGCAAAATATTCTGTCAGGCCCTGGGTTAAAGAAGGATCTTAGTTTCATATCTGCCCATTTTTCTTTCCTACCAGCAGCCATAACGGCATTGGAAGCTGTAGGATTTCCTTTGCATGAATCACTTACTGTGCTTGGAAAAAAAAAAAGTATGTGATCTATGTTCGGTTCCTGGTAGCATAGGACAAAAAGTGAAAGAGAAAGTGAATTATGTAATTTCAAAAAATTATGGTTATAAACAGATGTGCGATATTCGAGACATCCTCGAAAGAAAACCATCTGTCACACCAAGAGACTAGACTCTCTCTGTGAAACAGTTAACATCATTTAAATATGCCCCTATAACATCTTGTGACGTGTAAAGAAGTTTTTCACGTTACAGAAGTGTTTTGCCAGACAATGGACGACGTTTTACTGTTGAAAATTTGTGTAGTGTTGGTTGTGAACTGCAATTTAGCAGTTAATAGGAGCAGCGGGACCACTTCTGCTTCAACCTCTAAGGAATAAGGTAACTTTATTATTTACATTAACTCGTCTACTGCAAAGGGACATGAACTGTTCTAATTCAATAGTGCATATTTCTTGGCATATTTTGAAGTTTTTAAGAGCATATTTGCGTGCATATTTCAGTGCTTTTTAGGGCATGAACTTCCGAGCCCTAGTGATGATGATGATGATGATGATGATGATGATGATGATGATGATGATGATGATGATAATAATAATAATAATAATAATAATAATAATAATAATAATAATAATAATAATAATGCTGTAGTTTTCACTCCAAACACTTGGAGATAAACCTTTACAATGTTCAAGGACATTAATGCGTATGGTAGACAGTGGTGGGTGGTACTAAATGGAAAATAAAAGTTTAAAAACATGGATCGGTCTGGGAGACCGAGCCTCACAAGTTAAGGGTTAAACTTAGCTTAAATCTAACTGGGAGTTTAAACCTCTCATAATACTGGCCCTCAAACGCTAACAAAAGATACATCATTTCTGGCTCCAGTACCACCCGAGAATACCGGAATAAGTTCACAGTTCTGTTAAGTTTCAGAAATGTCAGCTAGCCGAAGACCAGTGGAAATGAGAAGGAGCCGCAGCATCGAACCCGGGACGATTACCAAATGAAATATTCCCGTTGATGGAGGTTCCCGCGTCACAATCGCACAAAGCAAAATGACCTAGATGGGAGTATGAAGAGAACGTTTTTAAAACACTGATAAGTCTGTCACGTCCGTTTTACGATGATATTAAATACGACCGTAATATGCCGTCAGTGCAGCAGAGCACAGCAAAGAATATGGGGCAACGATAACATTCCAGGAATAAAGACTCTGCAATCGCGAAATGATCGTGACTTACCTGCGAAGTAAAACGTTTTCCTGCTGTGCCAAACTTCCTGTTAATAGATGTCTGTAATACAAAACAACGTCATTAACATTGTTTTAGGACGGAAGCTATATTTTTAACTGTGATATATTATGTTCACATTACTTCGGTATTCTATATTGTCTATAAGTGAGTATGCAAACTATTCTTACCAAAGTTTATTTTTCTACTAGACCTTTCCAAAACTAGCGACATAGCAGGTATTGTAGGTATTTTAGTGATAATGGGATCAATATCTAAGACAAATAGCAGGGACACACACGTGTTTATGTACGTTTGTAATAGATGAGTATTTTGTTCGCTATATCTAATGTATACATCCTAACGCAAGAGCTTTCTAATTTGATCCAATATATTACCCACAACATAATGACACCTCGCCCCCCTCATCGCTGCGCTAACCTAACTTAGCCCAGCTCCTACTCTTCTTACTCAGTCTTTCATAATTTAACATAACCTAAGCCTCATACTACTACTCGGGTAACCTAACCTAGCATTACTTAACCTAAGAGGAGCTTAAACCTTCCTATTTATTAAGATATTTTAACCTTACCTAAGCCCCATACTTCTACTCGTCTAACCTAACCTAATCTAACCTGGCCTAGCCTAACCTAAGGTAGATCCTCTTATTATTATTTATTCTATTCTACTAACATGATACATTCCTAGACATTCATTCTGTCCTCTTATCATATATCCTATTCCCTCCTAGTAGGTAGGTTGAGGGAAGGCTGGAACAGACCCAAATGCGCAAGATGGCCGCCATGCGTAATCTAAGGATTACTAGGTGAGATGGTACTAGAAGCAGGTATTGTAGGTATTTTAGTGATAATGGGATCAATATCTAAGACAAATAGCAGGGACACACACGTGTTTATGTACGTTTGTAATAGATGAGTATTTTGTTCGCTATATCTAATGTATACATCCTAACGCAAGAGCTTTCTAATTTGATCCAATATATTACCCACAACATAATGACACCTCGCCCCCCTCATCGCTGCGCTAACCTAACTTAGCCCAGCTCCTACTCTTCTTACTCAGTCTTTCATAATTTAACATAACCTAAGCCTCATACTACTACTCGGGTAACCTAACCTAGCATTACTTAACCTAAGAGGAGCTTAAACCTTCCTATTTATTAAGATATTTTAACCTTACCTAAGCCCCATACTTCTACTCGTCTAACCTAACCTAATCTAACCTGGCCTAGCCTAACCTAAGGTAGATCCTCTTATTATTATTTATTCTATTCTACTAACATGATACATTCCTAGACATTCATTCTGTCCTCTTATCATATATCCTATTCCCTCCTCTGCTTATCTATTCTATCCTGTCATACGCTGCCCTGATCTCCCTCTAGGAATTTCATAAACATTTTGATACTATTTTGAGTCCTCTGATAGATCTTTTTAAACACTTTTAGTATATTCAGGCTGCTTTTACAACATATTTAAGAACTTTTCAGACTATTTTGAAGATAATGCAGGTTATTTGATCGATTTTTCAGAGGTTTCATGGTATTTTGACGTTGTTTTATAGACCGTTAACAGATATTTTAGTAGCTTTAGGCTGTGCAGGACGCTTTTACAAATTATTTTACACAACGGCCAGGCAATTTTGAGTGATTTAGACGCCATATTATATATTTGCAGGGTGTTTTGAGGTCCGTATGGACTCACTGGTAGATATTTCAGCCTGTTTCCAGATATTCTGAAGACTTTTACGTCCAGTTTAAACATTTTTCAGAGTATTTTCGACGAATTTGACGTTATTTAAGGCAATCTGAGAGTTATTCTGGACGCCCCTGTCTATTATTGTTTGCTTTAAACACTTTGAAGGGTAATGGAAGATAATTTTCACCATATCAGGGATACTGAACCGGCTATTTCAAGGTTGTTAGACGTATCTCTACCACTTTAAATATAGTTTCAGACATTTCAGAGACATTTTAAGCACTATAGGGGTGTTTTAGACTTTGTCACCAACATTTTGGAGGGTTTTCAGAATCCTTTGAAACGCTTTTATAGACATTAGACGCTTTTAATGGTATTTTTCGAGCACTAATTAAGACATTCCAGTTCCTTCACAGGTATTTTGAGGATTTTCAGGGCATCTTAGACACGTGAGAAGCATTTTTTCCGCCAGTTTGAAGATGTTTTAAGACACTCAAGTAGACATTTTTAACGCTGCTAGAGATATTTTAATTGATTTAAGGACATTTCACTAAGTTTTCTTCAGTAACAGCATTGTTTTATAGTAGTTGAAGAGCAGTCTAACTTATCCAGTCATTTATTGCATTTCTCGCATTATTATTTTGATTACATTTCACGAATAACCTAACTCGCCAACAATCATCATCATTACCAACTCCTCTATCTTATAGTCTGACCAAGCTAACCCAACCTAGCCTAGCCTAGCCTAGCCTAGCCTAACCTGCCCTAACCAAACCTAACATAGCCCAACCCAAGCTAGCCTAGCCTAACTATACTCTCATCACCTAAGCATACTCACCTGACCTAAGCATACTAATCAAGCCAACATAGCCCAACCCAAGCTTGCCTAACCTAACCATACTCTCATCACCTAAGCATACTCATCTGACCTAAGCATACTAATCAAGCCAACATAGCCCAAACCAAGCTTGCCTAACCTAACCATACTCTCACCACCTAAGCATACTCACCTGACCTAAGCATACTAATCAAGCTAACATAGCCCAACCCAAGCTTGCATAACCTAACCATACTCTCACCACCTAAGTATACTCACCTGACCTAAGCATACTAATCAGGCTAACATAGCCCAACCCAAGCTATCCTAGCCTAACCATACTCTCACCACCTAAGCATACTCGCCTGACCTAAGCATACTAATCAGGATAACATAGCCCAAACCAAGCTATCCTAACCTAACCATACTCTCACCACCTAAGTATACTCACCTAACCTAAGCATACTAATCAAGCTAACGTAGCCCAACCCAAGCTATCCTAACCTAACCATACTCTCACCACCTAAGCATACTCACCTGACCTAAGCATACTAATCAGGCTAACATAGCCCAAACCCAGCTATCCTAACCTAACCATACTCTCACCACCTAAAAATACTCACCTGACCTAAGCATACTAATCAGGATAACATAGCCCAAACCAAGCTATCCTAACCTAACCATACTCTCACCACCTAAGTATACTCACCTGACCTAAGCATACTAATCAAGCTAACATAGCCCAACCCAAGCTATCCTAACCTAACCATACTCTCACCACCTAAGCATACTCACCTGACCTAAGCATACTAATCAGGCTAACATAGCCCAAACCAAGCTATCCTAACCTAACCATACTCTCACTACCTAAGCATACTCACCTGACCTAAGCATACTAATCAAGCTAACATAGCCCAACCCAAGCTTGCCTAACCTAACCATACTCTCACCACCTAAGCATACTCACCTGACCTAAGCATACTAATCAGGCTAACATAGCCCAAACCAAGCTATCCTAACCTAACCATACTCTCACCACCTAAGCATACTCACCTGACCTAAGCATACTAATCAAGCTAACACAGCCCAGCCCAAGCTATCCTAACCTAACCATACTCTCACCACCTAAGCATACTCACCTGACCTAAGCATACTAATCAAGCTAACATAGCCCAACCCAAGCTATCCTAACCTAACCATACTCTCACCACCTAAGTATACTCACCTGACCTAAGCATACTAATCAGGCTAACATAGCCCAACCCAAGCTATCCTAGCCTAACCATACTCTCACCACCTAAGCATACTCGCCTGACCTAAGCATACTAATCAGGATAACATAGCCCAAACCAAGCTATCCTAACCTAACCATACTCTCACCACCTAAGTATACACACCTAACCTAAGCATACTAATCAAGCTAACGTAGCCCAACCCAAGCTATCCTAACCTAACCATACTCTCACCACCTAAGCATACTCACCTGACCTAAGCATACTAATCAGGCTAACATAGCCCAAACCAAGCTATCCTAACCTAACCATACTCTCACCACCTAAGTATACTCACCTGACCTAAGCATACTAATCAGGATAACATAGCCCAAACCAAGCTATCCTAACCTAACCATACTCTCACCACCTAAGCATACTCACCTGACCTAAGCATACTAATCAAGCTAACATAGTCCCTTTCTGGCTTTTTGATGCCTTTGTGACCTTTAGAAGGATGTTCATGGTACATCTAGTGAATTTCGGAGTCTTTTAATAGGCTTTACAACCAATCTCTCACAGTTTTACTGTCTCACTGGCTTCTATTATAGTTACAGATCGTTCCACGTTCGTTACATGGCATTATCTTATATGCTATACTTTCATATTTTCCCCTAACCTAGCCTAACCTAATCTGTTCACTTAATCTGGTCACCTATTCTGGCCACTTTCATAACGTTACAGAACTTGGCTACTAGCATTTTTGTTACTGACACAATCTATCTCTTTCACAACGTTACAGAACTTGGCTTCTAACATGTTTGTCACTGATAGAAGTATTGAGAATCTTTATCAGAGCTTTTAGACGGTTTTTTCACTAATTTCTTCAGCTTATAGAAGTTAAAGCTGGTTAGTGTCAATGCATTTTTTTTCAACGATCTCTTCTTATATTCTCAGCCCCCCCCCACCCCATTTCAACTTTTTTTCAAGATTCCTGGTGGCAACTTAATATGGCTAGGGTAATTTTTCTAAGGCATACACACTTAAACCTAAATTAACCTCAAGAGATATTTCTTCATTGTTAACGAGCATTCTTGTTTTTTTTTTTTTTTTTTTTTTTTTTTTTTTTTTTTTAATTCCTCCTTTTTCTTGAACTAACACCAGATCTTTTAGCCTTGATGTTGAAGAAGCCGTTAAGAGCATTTCCTCGCCCTTGCCGGTATGTTATGCATGTTAATCCCGGTTATTATTCTTTAGAGTAGTTCAGCATTTTCTAATGGGATCACCTAGGGCATTGCTTATGCGTTTTAGTGTCTAACCTTGCAAGCCTTGTATTCCTTTAAAGAATTTCGGAACGCCATATTCGTCAGTGCTGGCTTCTGCAGCTCTTTTATAGAGCTTCAGTCTAGAAAATAAAGTTTTCTCATGTATTTGAAGTATCACGTAGCACCACTATTTCTACGTCACGTGTCCGCAGATTATGTGAAAGCGACTGTTGAGTTTTGCATCGCTATAACGACACCACCAACACCATCTCCTTTACAACCATCATAACTAGCATTATCACCTCCACCACCATCACCATCACCAGCGTAACCATAACCTACAACGACACCATCACCAACGACCCCATATCCAGCAATACCATAAACTTTTATTCAGGTGTATGATCCTTTCGCATAGCTCTATATTATGTTTTGGTGCTAACATCTCGAACACAGCATGCAGTTTTCTAAGGCTAACCCCGCCACCTATCCTGATCTGACCTGCTTCTTTTAAAGTATTTTTCTCAGCTTTATCCAACATTGTTTTCTAGCTCTTTATAGAGCTTTAAACTATCAGTAAAATATGTTCTAACCTATGACGTTGAAGTCGAAGTTATTGGACCCCATAACATGTGAATCCTAAGCATTTTCTAAACATTTCACGGTGTGTTAATGATATTTTAGAGGTTTGCTAGATATTTTAGCCGTTTGTGCAGTATTCTGAAGGTTTTTCGGAATTTTTAAAGCTTCCTCGCAATTTTTCTAAGTTTTCACATCTTTAGTATGTTATGATACTTTTAATGAGCATGTAGACCCTCTTTAGCGATTTGTTTTGCTTTCACGATCAAATTTCTCCTTTTGTAAATTTATAATGTTCTTGTCTAGAGCATTGCTTGCAGTCTTTCTAGACTAACCTAACTTAACCATAAGCCTCTTTAGAGATATATCGTCATTGTTATTTGACATTATACATGTTTCTTCTCCTCCCTATCTCTCTTTTTTAAAACTAACATTAGAAGACGTAACCTTATTGTTTAAATAGCTATTGTCTTCGATTTTGTTCAGTGCTCCAGTATACCACACATGCTGATCTCATTTTAACGATTCTTTTATATAGTTCAGTATGTTCTAATGGTAACACGTCAGAAGTCGCTTACATTCCTTCTAAGACTATCATAACCTAACATAACTAACCATCATCACCAGCGCCCCCCATATCTGGCAACGCTATAAATTTTTATTCAGCTGTATGATCCTTTAGCTTAGTTTTACATGTTCTGGAGTTAACATCTCGAACACCCCTAGCAATTTTTCTAAGGTTAACCCCTGCCTATCCTGATTTGGGCTGCTTCTTTTAAAGTATTTTTCTCGACTTTATCCAGCATTATTGCTTTCTAGCTCTCTTTAAACTATCTCTAAAAGATGTTGAAGCTGAAGGTATTAGACCTCCTGACATGCGAATCCTAAGCATTCTCTAAACATTTCACGATATGTTAATGCTATTTTAGAGGTTTGCTAGGTATTTTAGCCATTTGTGCGGTATTATGATTTTTTTTTTTTTTTTTTTTTTTTTTTTTAGAATTTTTAAAGCTTCCTCGTGATTTTTCTAAGTTTTCACATCTTTAGTATGTTTTAATGCTTTTAATTAGACACCATCACCACCACCATCACCACCACCATCACTACCACCACCACCACCACCACCACCACCACCACCATACGACCACCACCACCACCAGAACAGATATCACCATAAGCAACATCACCACGACTATCACCAATACCCTCCACCACCATCTCCACAAACACACACACCCGCAAACAAACACACAAACACACACTCTCCATCACACATACACACACGCACACATGCAAACACACACCCAACCCACACACATACACACATACATGCACAAACACACATACACACGCATGCACACACACAAACATACACATACAATCACACATACAAACTCGCAGACACACACTCTCACACACACACCCCAACCCACACACACGCGCGCATACATGCACACACACGTACACATCCGCAAACACGCACACACGCTCATAATCACACACACACACACGAGCATACATGCACACACACTCATACACATGCACACACTCACAATCACACACACATACAGGCTCACATACGCGCACAGACATACATGCACATACACACCAGCAAACACGCACACATACACACGCCAGTAAACACACATACATGCACAAACACATACACACACTCTCCTACACACACACACAAACACATACACACACCCCAACCCACACACACATACACACGCATACACGCATACCCACACACACATACATGCACACATACGCACACAGACATACATGCACATACACACCAGCAAACACGCACAAATACACACGCCCGTAAACACACATACATGCACAAACACATGCACACACGCAAACACGCACACATGCAAACACACTCAGGCACACACACGCACAAAGATGTATAGCACACCCACAGACACATTCACACCCACACATGCAAACCTACACCTTCACACATGCACGCAAACACACACACATACACGCACACACCCACATACATACGCAGACATACACACATACACGCGCACACACTCATACACATGCATACAAACACACACGCACACATGGACCTTTTTTCTAAAAAATACTTTTTAGGGATTCAGGGGGTCTCAAAACATATATTTCGGTGAAATCTCGACATCGAATTTTTTGGGTGGAATACAATACTTTCCCTACTTACAATTCGTAATAGAGAAATCGTTTGTCTCATATAAACGTCTTTATTAGAAAGAACATGAAAAGTTTCGAGAACACAAAAATGCATTTTAAATTCTCACAAGTATATAAATTAATTCAATAATACTTTTTCCATACGTTTATCACAGTCAGTTTCAGCAATATTAACACAATAAGTTTTACCACGTACAGGATTCGTTCTGCAAACCTACGGACAAAGTAAAACACATCGTAATAACTCATACATAGAGAAAACGGGGTTCTTTCCACATTCCAAGAAGTTATTTGACGTAGGAGTAAACTCATTTAAAGATGTGTTCCTTAACCCACTCTTGTATTAAATGGAGTAGAGAGAATAGGAGCTTTTACCACCACTTAGCATAAATTTCCCATTAATCAAATCCTGTCACGCCCTCCTTCCCCCCTCTTCACCTCCCCCTCCCCCTCCCCCCTCCACCCCCACATGTGGGAATTTCCAAAAAGGTATGAGCTTTCTGCCCCACTTAACATAATTTCCCCATTAATAATCCACCCCCTCACACTCCTCTCCCCTCCCCCCCCCTTAAGTGACATGGGTATTTCTTTGGACACATGCGAATTCCGAAAAGAGAGGGTGGATGATCTGTCGCGATTAGGATGACAAAGGAAGGATAATTAATGACCCCCCGCCCCCCTGACCCTCCTATTCTAGTGTCTGCACGTGTTTTCGAAAAAAGAACGTGAGGGTAAGAAACCCTAAATTAATGGCCCCTTACAGATCTTGATATATTTATGTGACAGTTGGAAATGTTCCCCTCTGCCAGTTTTTGAAAAGAACAAGTTACAACTTGCAAGGGGGCGAGTATAGACACCCCCTATTTTCCTGTCTGAACACGACTAGTATATTCATGTTGGGGGCGAGAGAATTTCCAGCGAGAATAGAAGATGGTAATCTTATTGGTTTCATTGTGAAACTCGTATATTTATGTTGAAAAAAGATAGATTCTCAAGACCAGCACAGATGGTCTTCGCCCTCTCCCGCCACCCTGTCGCCAAATTCTGAAGGTCAGTGGGGGTGGTTAAGGAACACATCTTTAAATGAGTTTACAATGTTAATGAGTTAACAATGAAGAAATATCTCTTGAGGTTAATTTAGGTTTAAGTGTGTATGCCTTAGAAAAATTACCCTAGCCATATTAAGTTGCCACCAGGAATCTTGAAAAAAAGTTGAAATGGGGTGGGGGGGGGCTGAGAATATAAGAAGAGATCATTGAAAAAAAATGCATTGACACTAACCAGCTTTAACTTCTATAAGCTGAAGAAATTAGTGAAAAAACCGTCTAAAAGCTCTGATAAAGATTCTCAATACTTCTATCAGTGACAAACATGTTAGAAGCCAAGTTCTGTAACGTTGTGAAAGAGATAGATTGTGTCAGTAACAAAATTGCTAGTAGCCAAGTTCTGTAACGTTATGAAAGTGGCCAGAATAGGTGACCAGATTAAGTGAACAGATTAGGTTAGGCTAGGTTAGGGGAAAATATGAAAGTATAGCATATAAGATAATGCCATGTAACGAACGTGGAACGATCTGTAACTATAATAGAAGCCAGTGAGACAGTAAAACTGTGAGAGATTGGTTGTAAAGCCTATTAAAAGACTCCGAAATTCACTAGATGTACCATGAACATCCTTCTAAAGGTCACAAAGGCATCAAAAAGCCAGAAAGGGACTATGTTAGCTTGATTAGTATGCTTAGGTCAGGTGAGTATGCTTAGGTGGTGAGAGTATGGTTAGGTTAGGATAGCTTGGGTTGGGCTATGTTAGCTTGATTAGTATGCTTAGGTCAGGTGAGTATGCTTAGGTGGTGAGAGTATGGTTAGGTTAGGATAGCTTGGGCTGGGCTGTGTTAGCTTGATTAGTATGCTTAGGTCAGGTGAGTATGCTTAGGTGGTGAGAGTATGGTTAGGTTAGGATAGCTTGGTTTGGGCTATGTTACCCTGATTAGTATGCTTAGGTCAGGTGAGTATGCTTAGGTGGTGAGAGTATGGTTAGGTTAGGATAGCTTGGGCTGGGCTATGTTAGCTTGATTAGTATGCTTAGGTCAGGTGAGTATGCTTAGGTGGTGAGAGTATGCTTAGGTTAGGATAGCTTGGTTTGGGCTATGTTAGCCTGATTAGTATGCTTAGGTCAGGTGAGTATGCTTAGGTGGTGAGAGTATGGTTAGGTTAGGATAGCTTGGGTTGGGCTATGTTAGCTTGATTAGTATGCTTAGGTCAGGTGAGTATACTTAGGTGGTGAGAGTATGGTTAGGTTAGGATAGCTTGGGTTGGGCTATGTTATCCTGATTAGTATGCTTAGGTCAGGTGAGTATGCTTAGGTGGTGAGAGTATGGTTAGGTTAGGCAAGCTTGGGTTGGGCTATGTTAGCTTGATTAGTATGCTTAGGTCAGGTGAGTATACTTAGGTGGTGAGAGTATGGTTAGGTTAGGATAGCTTGGTTTGGGCTATGTTATCCTGATTAGTATGCTTAGGTTAGGTGAGTATGCTTAGGTGGTGAGAGTTTTTTTTTTTTTTTTTTTTTTAAGATTCTTTATTGTTCTACATGTTCCATTACAATATGTAATACTACATGTTGGGTTTGCTTACAAAGTAAACTGATAAATACATCTTAATTTAACATACATAATTACATAGATTTACATAGTTCAATTATTTTTTGTCAGGTTAATTGCATTGGCATACTGAATATATTCTTTAAAATAACTTTTAGCAATTTCGACTTTAGTTGGTGGCCATCTTCCTCTTCTTTGAATTATTTTCCTTCTGAATGCTCTTCTTTGTTCTTCGAGATTTTTGCAGTCATAAATTATATGGTCTGTTGTTTGCTCTCCTCCATTACATGAACAACTTGGGTCGTCTGTGATGTGGAACCTATAGTAGTATGCTTTAAGTCTTCCGTGTCCTGTCAGTAGTGTTGTAAGGTTTGCTGTTAGATTTATCCTTAACTTCAGTCTGTCTGCTACAGTAGGAAAGTATTGCTTTGTTTCCTGACCTTTGGTTGTTTCTTGCCATTGACTTTCCCAATGTTTTAGACTTTCTTGTCTTAGCGTTCTTCTAACAAAACTCTTTGGAAGTCTATTATAGCTGCATTCCTCTTCGTTTGTAATTGCTCTCTTTGCTAGTCGGTCTGCAATTTCATTGCCTTGTATCCCTATGTGTGCTTTGACCCACCCAATTTCTACATTCCAGTTTTGTTTTTCTAAAATTTTTAACATTGTTCTAATTGCTTCTGTTAGGTAACTGTGAATAGGTGGTGAGAGTATGGTTAGGTTAGGCAAGCTTGGGTTGGGCTATGTTAGCTTGATTAGTATGCTTAGGTCAGGTGAGTATGCTTAGGTGGTGAGAGTATGTTTAGGTTAGGATAGCTTGGTTTGGGCTATGTTAGCCTGATTAGTATGCTTAGGTCAGGTGAGTATGCTTAGGTGGTGAGAGTATGGTTAGGTTAGGCAAGCTTGGGTTGGGCTATGTTAGCTTGATTAGTATGCTTAGGTCAGGTGAGTATGCTTAGGTGGTGAGAGTATGGTTAGGTTAGGATAGCTTGGTTTGGGCTATGTTAGCCTGATTAGTATGCTTAGGTCAGGTGAGTATGCTTAGGTGGTGAGAGTATGGTTAGGTTAGGCAAGCTTGGGTTGGGCTATGTTAGCTTGATTAGTATGCTTAAGTCAGGTGAGTATGCTTAGGTGGTGAGAGTATGGTTAGGTTAGGATAGCTTGGTTTGGGCTATGTTAGCCTTATTAGTATGCTTAGGTCAGGTGAGTATGCTTAGGTGGTGAGAGTATGGTTAGGTTATGCAAGCTTGGGTTGGGCTATGTTAGCTTGATTAGTATGCTTAGGTCAGGTGAGTATGCTTAGGTGGTGAGAGTATGATTAGGTTAGGATAGCTTGGGTTGGGCTATGTTAGCCTGATTAGTATGCTTAGGTCAGGTGCGTATGCTTAGGTGGTGAGAGTATGGTTAGGCTAGGATAGCTTGGGTTGGGCTATGTTAGCTTGATTAGTATGCTTAGGTCAGGTGAGTATGCTTAGGTGGTGAGAGTATGGTTAGGTTAGGATAGCTTGGGTTGGGCTATGTTAGGTTTGGTTAGGGCAGGTTAGGCTAGGCTAGGGTAGGCTAGGCTAGGCTAGGCTAGGCTAGGCTAGGCTAGGTTAGGCTAGGTTGGGTTAGCTTGGTCAGACTATAAGATAGAGGAGTTGGTAATGATGATGATTGTTGGCGAGTTAGGTTATTCGTGAAATGTAATCAAAATAATAATGCGAGAAATGCAATAAATGACTGGATAAGTTAGACTGCTCTTCAACTACTATAAAACAATGCTGTTACTGAAGAAAACTTAGTGAAATGTCCTTAAATCAATTAAAATATCTCTAGCAGCGTTAAAAATGTCTACTTGAGTGTCTTAAAACATCTTCAAACTGGCGGAAAAAATGCTTCTCACGTGTCTAAGATGCCCTGAAAATCCTCAAAATACCTGTGAAGGAACTGGAATGTCTTAATTAGTGCTCGAAAAATACCATTAAAAGCGTCTAACGTCTATAAAAGTGTTTCAAAGGATTCTGAAAACCCTCCAAAATGTTGGTGACAAAGTCTAAAACACCCCTATAGTGCTTAAAATGTCTCTGAAATGTCTGAAACTATATTTAAAGTAGTAGAGATACGTCTAACAACCTTGAAATAGCCGGTTCAGTATCCCTGATATGGTGAAAATTATCTTCCATTACCCTTCAAAGTGTTTAAAGCAAACAATAATAGACAGGGGCGTCCAGAATAACTCTCAGATTGCCTTAAATAACGTCAAATTCGTCGAAAATACTCTGAAAAATGTTTAAACTGGACGTAAAAGTCTTCAGAATATCTGGAAACAGGCTGAAATATCTACCAGTGAGTCCATACGGACCTCAAAACACCCTGCAAATATATAATATGGCGTCTAAATCACTCAAAATTGCCTGGCCGTTGTGTAAAATAATTTGTAAAAGCGTCCTGCACAGCCTAAAGCTACTAAAATATCTGTTAACGGTCTATAAAACAACGTCAAAATACCATGAAACCTCTGAAAAATCGATCAAATAACCTGCATTATCTTCAAAATAGTCTGAAAAGTTCTTAAATATGTTGTAAAAGCAGCCTGAATATACTAAAAGTGTTTAAAAAGATCTATCAGAGGACTCAAAATAGTATCAAAATGTTTATGAAATTCCTAGAGGGAGATCAGGGCAGCGTATGACAGGATAGAATAGATAAGCAGAGGAGGTAATAGGATATATGATAAGAGGACAGAATGAATGTCTAGGAATGTATCATGTTAGTAGAATAGAATAAATAATAATAAGAGGATCTACCTTAGGTTAGGCTAGGCCAGGTTAGATTAGGTTAGGTTAGACGAGTAGAAGTATGGGGCTTAGGTAAGGTTAAAATATCTTAATAAATAGGAAGGTTTAAGCTCCTCTTAGGTTAAGTAATGCTAGGTTAGGTTACCCGAGTAGTAGTATGAGGCTTAGGTTATGTTAAATTATGAAAGACTGAGTAAGAAGAGTAGGAGCTGGGCTAAGTTAGGTTAGGGCAGCGATGAGGGGGGCGAGGTGTCATTATGTTGTGGGTAATATATTGGATCAAATTAGAAAGCTCTTGCGTTAGGATGTATACATTAGATATAGCGAACAAAATACTCATCTATTACAAACGTACATAAACACGTGTGTGTCCCTGCTATTTGTCTTAGATATTGATCCCATTATCACTAGAACACCTACAATACCTGCTTCTAGTACCATCTCACCTAGTAATCCTTAGATTACGCATGGCGGCCATCTTGCGCATTTGGGTCTGTTCCAGCCTTCCCTCAACCTACCTACTATTACACATTTCGTTGTAGATTCAAAGATAATAGAAATAGTTAAAACATTTAAGAAGTAGACTGTATGTGCTGGCCTAAGAAAAACATCTATGACAGAATGACTGATAAATCCCACTCCTGACACCAGAGTGACGAATTATAAGTCCAGTTACTCTTTCTGTTACTTTATTTCAGTTCTAAAATTGAAATGCAGAAACAGTTCTGCGTTGTCGTTAACTCAATATAACATTCGTCGTGGCCTTGCATCTCACAGCTGTTCTGTCTTATCGTAACCTTGACACAACACAGTCTTTCAATTCTCTCTGTCTCAAACTGCTGGCTGCGACGATCACATTCACTAAAACTGCTTTACACAACACGACTCCCAGCGGGGACGACTGTACACAAAAGCACACAGTCTCCAACACTCATGACTCCATCACAGAAACTACTCGACTCGCCGTCTCGCCTCGCTTATATGGGTAAGAATGATGTAGCACGAATTTTTCTCGACGCCTCATAAACAAGCCGGCGGCCGTAAGTCACGCGAACAGTCAGGAAACGGTTTGTTCTGCCGCTCCATTGTTGTTGGCCAGGTATTTACAAGCCGTGCAGTGGTGTGAGGTAGCTCGACCTTGAGCGTCTCGGATATGCTGCCGGTGCCGACGTCACATTACTCATTCTTTCATTGCAATCGCAGGAAACAACTGAACAAAACATTAAAAGAATGGCAAAGTATTGAACAGCCGGAAGTATTAACGATAGGGCTACCAGACGTCCAGAAATGCCCGAAACATGTTCTACATTTTAACCATTTGTCCGGCGTCTAGGGGAATTTTTTAAAAGTCTCTAATGTGATCGTTAGAAAATGCATTGGCAACTGCGAAAATAGAAATTAATTACTGGTTATAATTATTAGCCGCAACTGCAACTCAATATGGCAACAGAGCGAAACCGGCTACAGTCAAAGAGTATACTTTTGCATGGTAACATTGAACGAGACATTGACAACGGAGCATTTGCAATCCAAGGTAAAAGTTTGGTATTCTGTGGAGGTAAAGCAACACAATGCTAATATTGAAAGAGTACTTTCGCTAAAAATAGCACAATGGACGGATGAAAGGAACAGATTATCTATTGATTTAGTTAGAGGTATTGTTTTAGTGAAGCACAATTTTAAACTTAATTGCATGGAATTTCTTGATTATATTTCAGACAAGCTAGTTCACGCTTGAGCAAACACTTATGTACGATGGATACGTAAAAACCACATCGTCATAAGTGTATAGATCTCACAAGAAGTTTCCTTGTGTTCTAGTTGCAACCAGGAAAGTTCTTAATAAGTTTAGCACAACCGGAGCTTCCTGTGTGCGACTTAAATTTGTGAGGGAACCCAAAAAAATAAAGTTTAAAGGCAAACTTAAGGACAAAATATGAAATGAAAATTTCGCAAGGAAATCCTATTTGCAACCGGCAATTTCATCCGAAGGTGCTAGTTAGCACATTACTATCACTCGTAAGTAACTCGGCAGGGGGCCAATTAAAGTCGTACTACACTGATAGTTACGCACCATCGACTACTGATAGTGTTTCACTGTAATGCATTTGTTTTTAATTGATAGGTATGTATTGTGTAAGATTGCGTAGGCCATAACTTCAGCGATAACAGTCAACTTTGGTAGTCCAAATATAGCTAATATAAAAGCAGTTAAAACAAAGAACAAGAATTGCTGTGGAACCAATTTTCTGTATTCTGTGCAGAGAGAGATTATAAAACTCCTGGCTCAGTAAGAAGAGATTATTTATATTCGACAAGACTGGGGTTATACTAGAGAAACACGGCGAGAATTATAAAGAAACAATATTAAAATTATTTGTAAGTAACAACTAGAATTATACAAGAAACCTGTAAAACGTGCATAATAGCAGAATATATGCTTTTGTAGACGTCAGCAGCTAGATGCCTTCAGTCAATACCCGAAAATAAGAAAACCAATGCAGCTGCATTTTCAGCTAAAGAAATAGATAAAATGGCCTGAATGTGAGACGAATATACAAAATGTGAAGTACAACGGAAATAAAGTGTGTAAAAAATCTGATGTGTTACACTCACATGACTTTCTCAGTCTTTAGTAACCATTCTTACAAACTCTTATTCCTATATCTTCTTCGTGTTAGTTGAGATAAATATTTGCAGGAATTATCTTATTGCTTATTTCCTTGTAGGTGCCAGGGGAACATGGGAATACAGTAGGCTTTGAGCGATAGTCAAATGTCTTAAAGGTTTGAAATTCCGTTCTCCTTGCACAATCACGAGATAAAAACCTTCTATTGAGAAAAGTTTAAGTATTGCAAAACTCGCACAGATAACAAGGAATGCCCCTGAAATGGATCACTCCACAAAATAATGCATTTGGAGATAATCTGTATGTTTTAACGAGATCTACATTTTTGTACAGTAAGATTTGGTATATCTCTTAGGTTTACCAGTTATGCAAAAGTCATCAAGAATAAACAGGACTTCGTGGGCTATAGCCAACACAATTCAAAATATACATTTCATTTGCCATAAAAATATCTTGAACATATGGCATTTTAATAAAAAACGCTAGCCATTTTCGAGAAAATGAAAAGTTTCGAAAATTTTTTCTATATACAGGGTAGTTGGGGGTGGAGGAATTTTTTAAAATCTTCGTGTCGTATCCTTGAAAAATATTAAACTAAAATACCAACGTTGGTTTTCAACCGACTTTTCGTTTTTGAGCAATGCTGTTCACAGGCACACGGGGGCGCGCGCGTGGACCTTTTTCTAAAAATGCTTTTTTTTAGAGGATTCAAGGGGCGTCAAAACATATTTCCGGCGAAATCTCGGCATCAAATTTTTGGGTGGAATACAATACTTCCTCTACTTACTGTACGTAGTAGCGAAAGTAAAAATGTTGAAAGTGATTTTTCCAAAATGTTTGCTCATGAGCATATTAATAATTACACCCAATCAGTAACCCAAAATTACTAGGGAAATTGTTTTTAGAAATTTAATAATTTTTTCTACCAAACTAAATTAGTAACAAACAAAGCTGTTTCCAGCATTTTTTCTATCGTGTTCGTCTCTTTTGGAATAACATTAAAACTAACAAAATTGGTAAGTGTTCATCGTGTTTGTTGTTACACAATATAGTAAACAAAATTAATAACTTCAGCACTAATGCAGATAATCCAGTGAAATTTGGTATGTGTACTATTCTTTACATGTATGTGTGGTATAAATATGAAGCAAATATATTCTATCATGGAAGTTAGCTATTTCATCTCTGTGTATCCTTAAAAGAAACACCGAAATTCCTTTTATAGTAATTAATAGTAAGGTAGGCATAGGTGTTTACAATTATTGTATTACATCTGTCTATGAAGCAATAGGTATTGCTATCCTAACAGACATATTAGTTGAACTAGTCGAAAACCGTTTTCGCGTCACAATGGCATTAAAAAACAATTTATTTTAGATAATGGTACGCCCATACCGTTATTTATACTGTCTCTGCCAAAGTTACGAGAAAATTTAATCTCTCCTGGGTATGAAACACAGATGGTAAAGCCGGAGTGAAATTAAGGCCAAACTGTACTATTGACCTTGTCTACTACTTCCATGCAAAGAGGGCACTTCGAGTGGCGATAATTTTTAATGTGAATAATTAGTCCAAGGCCATTCATAAGCATGAAGTTCCAAAAGAACACACATTTAACATTGTAAATCGTAAGAGAATAGAAAATAATTTCGACCTATTTTAGAGATGCTATACGAACAACACAAAATGCAAGGCAATAATAGTGAAAAAAGTGTGATGTGTTGCACTCAAATGGCTTTCTCTACTCTTGTACTAATCATTCTTACAAACTTATTCCCATTTCTTCTTCGTGTTAGTGGAGATAAACATTTGCCGAACTTATCTTATTGCTTATTTCCTTGTAGGTGCAAGGGGAATATGAGAATACAGTAGCCTTGGAGCTCTTTTAAAGTTTTGAGGTTCCATTCTCTTTACACGAATGAATAACGATGATGACAGCCTCCGAAGCGCAGTGGTAGCGCGCCTACCTGTGGCGCGGAGGATCTGGGTTCGATCCCCGGTACCGGCATAGGGATTTACGGAGTGCACTCAGCCTCGTCAGGTCCCTGGGGGACCAATTGAGGAGCTATCCTGATAGAAAGGTAGCGTCCCTAAAAGGTCAAAGTAGTCGCCTTACGGTCGGGGGAGTCGGCGTGCTGACCCCCGCCACCCCCAACCTGCACTCCTCAGTGGCCTTGGCTGCGGCTGGAGGACGCAGCGGCCGGGCGATGAGGGTAACCTCTGAATAAGGGGAAGACGCCCTAGGGAAAATAACGATGATCCATTTGACAGAAGTATAAGTTCTTCAAAACTCACACAAATAACAAAGCGTATCTCCGAAATGGTTCACTCTATAAAAAAATTATCCATGCATAAATTGCGTGTTTTAGCGAGATCTATACTTTTTGTGCAGTAAGATTTTTGTCTGTTTCTTACGGTTTATGAGTTATTCAAAGCCATCCAGAGTAAATAGGACTACATAGGTTATAGCCAGAAAATTCAAAATATACATTTCATTTTTCAGAAAAAGTTTCTTAAACATACGTCATTGTAGTCAAAATCGTTAGCCATTTTCAAGAAAATCACAATTTTCCATGTAAAGGATAGTTTATGGTGGGACTATTTTCTTTAAAATCGTCGTGTCGCATTCTTGAAAGACATTAAACTAAAATACCAACTTTGAGTTATGCTGTCCATACACATATTCTCTCTCTTCTCTCTCTCTCTCTCTCTCTCTCTCTCCCTCTCCCTCTCCACACACACAAAAGTACCTTTTTCTAAAAATTCCTTTCTTTTGCATTCAGGGTGCATCAAATCATATTTCCTGTGAAATCTCGACATCGAATTTTTGGGTGGAGTACAATACTTCCTTTACTTACTGCTAGAGAAAGTGAAAATAGTACGAGGGAAATTTGTAAAACAAAGTCCGATGTTTTATACACATCAAACCATCATGGACAGTTGCAAAACTGTTTTTTTTTTTAATTATTGCTTACATCTTTCTCTGTTTTTCATAGTTGACATATTTATTTGAGTATTTGTGATAGCCATTGAATAACCACTGGATAACGAGTGGAAATTGTCAATCGCCGGTCTTCACAGATTTTTTTGTGGGGAAAAAAGCTACTTACGCCCTAACCGCATGAACGCATGCGAGTGTAAGACTCCTACCCTGGCTTCGAACCCGGGCAGCCTACTCACAAAAAAACCCCACCGGAAGTCTTGAGGTCGAGGCCTCTATGCTGCTGTACCGCATTAAGCACCTGCGCATTCTGGGATCTTTTCATCCAAGGCATTAACCAAATCAGCTGTGATCTGAGCGCGGTTCATTATCGATATTTTCCCGTCTGGCCTTGAAAGCTCTCACCCACTTACTCACTTTGCTTCGCTCATTGCATTGTGGCCAGAGATTTCACTGATCTGTCGATGAAGGTTCGCTGATGAAACATTCCTTGCTGTCAAAAACCGAATCACAGATCAAAATTCACAGGGGGCGGGCCCATAGGTTGTTTTAATTTTGAACCAACACTGTGACCAGCACACTGCAGCACTACCAGTGCAAATGGCGTGTTTTACTTGCAAGACATGCCGGAAGTCGGTGCGTATGCCTATTTGCATATTCGTGCTAAATTCTTGGAGGTACGGCGATTCGGACCTTACTTTCCGAATTACCTTCGTTAATAATGAGACGATTAATTGACATGGCCGTATTCTTTGTAAACAACGAGGTTAGTTTTCGATGCGACGTTGAAAGTTAGTCTTCTTTGAAAGGTGAAAATCAATAGAAATTGTTACTCACCTGATGCAGCACAACGGTTTGCGTCAACACCAGGAGGAACTAGGCTAAATACGTATGTCTAAAAGCAATCAAACGTTAAGAAATAATTACTAAAATAAAAGCAGACATTAAAGAAGCTCTCTTTTTGTAGTTGAGTGCGTCAATAAAACTACAGATAAAAGTTTCGCTTGGCTGTCATTGTGAAGCACATAAATACGACGGTAATAGTCCAGAACGGGTTTCTGGAATTCCATATCATCGCAATAGAGCTGCTTCTGAAATATGTAATATGTTACTTGAAGTACTCCAGGAATTTAATTTCTAAGCGAAACTGATTGGCCAGTGTTACGATCGTGCCACACAAACGTCATTCACACGTTGCTGTGCACGTGGATATTGCTTTTCAGCTATTCAGTGGCGGAAATAAAATTTCAAGATACGAGAAGTGATAATCGCGCCGAAACATTGTGAATGTCATGGAGAATGCAAAAGAAACAGGAGGTGTCTCCGATACAGGTGTAGCTCAGTATAGAAAACTCTTATTTTCAGTTTGGATAACATTGCAACTCAGAACAGATATAGAAATTTTAAGAATCTAGAATTCCTTCACTTAATGGTTTCAGTGCTTTTAGATTTTTTTTCCCCCATCAAGGAAATTATAACATTATTACGTCAGTAATTTTTACCTTTCAAGCTTCTTCATAAACGAGCTAGAGTTTGTCTACTCCGACGACTAGTTCTTGCCTCGACGTGTAACTGAAATTATGAAAATATTTGTGGAAATTGATATTCAAAGCTGCCGGAAGCTTACAGATTATTTGCTTGACTTTTACTTTAACAAACTAGTGACGTATGGAGCACAATGGAACAGGACAGGGTTACAACCTCCTTCCTTCCTTTCTTTCTTTGTTTGTTTGTTTCTTTGTTTCTTTCTTTCTTTCTTTCTTTCTTTCTTTCTTTCTTTCTTTCTTTCTTTCTTTCTTTCTTTCTTTCTTTCTTTTTATTTCTTTTAGGTACTTTCTTTTTCTCTTTCTGCCTTTCTGTCTTTCTTTCTTTCTCTCTTTCTGTCTCTCTTTCGTTCTCTCTTTCGTTCTCTCTTTTTCTCTTTCTTTCTCTTTCTCTCTCTCTTTGTCTGTCTTTCTCTCTTTTTTCTCTTTCTTTCTCTTTCTCTTTGTCTGTCTTTCTCTCTTTTTTCTCTTTCTTTCTCTTTCTCTTTCTCTCTCTCTCTTTGTCTGTCTTTCTCTCTTTCTCACATTCTCTCTCTATCTATCTCTTTCTCTCTCTGTTTCTCTCTCATTTTCTCTCTCTCTCTCTGTTTCTTTTTTTTCCTCTCTTTCCAGGGCAGGGATGCAGCTTGCTTTCTTTCTTTGTGCCTTTCTTCTTTTTCTCGCTCTTCCTCTTTCTTCCTCTCTTCTTCGTCTTTTTTTTTTTTTTTTTTTTTGACGTCAATTGAGCAGAAACGTGGTGTGCGTAAATTACGTCATGACAACCAGGTTTAACCTTGAAGTAAGTATTAGTTTGTCGGTCTGGGTGGCTCAGTTGGTTAGACGATGGCCTACTGTTCCCAAGGTCGCGGGTTCAAACCCGGCCCAGGCCGATGGTTTTTAAGTGTGCTTAAAAACGACAGCTCCATGTCAGTATATTTACTGGCATGTAAAAGAACTCCTGCGGGACGAAATTCCGGCAGACCGGCGACGCTGATGTGATCCTGGCAATTGACAGCGTCGTTAAACAACAAAATAATTTTAATTTTTAATTTTTGAAGTAAGTAGCCAATATACTTCGTGGCTACGCAATCCCGTCACGCAGTCTACTGGCTACTTGAAGGTGAAACCTGGTTGTCATTACAGTACCCTACCACGTGCGTAACGCACGCTGATGGAACTGTCAGAATACCCAAGTTACGTTAATTGTAGTAATTCGCTGGAAAACAGGATACTTAGCACGATGACGACATCAAGCGATATGACAGCATGCATGACGCATTGGTATACTTTTTAAGTAAAGGTAAATATGTTACTTTTCCGCTAGATCTGTAATTTGTGTAATATGAATTTTTGCCTACCCCGAAAATATCACAACGAGCCGTCACTGAGTAGCAGTTATACTATTAATTCTCCACGACATTTTAATTTCGGTTTTGAACTCGTGCATCTTTGCATACGATAATTCTAATGAAAAGAAGCACTCTTCTTTCTTCTTTCCCTAATTACCCTCCCCTTATGTAGGACTTACACCCCCTAGGACTTACAAGCCAGTGCCTAGGGTCAGACGCCTGTCGGGGAGCAGAAGAACCTATGGACCGGACAAACTGAAGACCTGGAAGCGGGTGGTCAGCTAAGCACCAGGTATGATAGGAACATGATATGAAATGCAGGCGAAATCGATGATTGGGAAGGTGATAATGGAGCAATTGGTGGAATGAGTAGCGAGGGCAACCGGAGAACCCGGAGAAAACCCGCCCAGACGCCGCTTCGTCCACCACGAATACCACATGCGGGTCCCTGGGATCGAACCCAGGCGGCCTAGATATAGCTCGCGCTTTATTTTAATTTATTTATTACTCATTTATTTCCTTACACTGTACTTCGTGCCGAGCGGTTAGCGCGCTCGCCTACCACCTAGGCGGCCCGGGTTCGATCCCAGGGACCCGCATGTGGTATTCGTGGTGGACGAAGTGGCGTCAGGGCGGGTTTTCTCCGGGTACTCCGGTTTCCCCCGCCATTTCATTCCACCGGTGCTCCATCTTCATATATCATCAGTGTCACCGCCTGCGGTGCCGTAGTAGTAAAAGTGGGCGTTAAACACTACAACAACAACAACTGTACTTCGTTTTCTTGCTGCTTGTTACCTTGATAGGATGTGAGAGGATTGGGATAAAAACAATATTTTTGTACTGTAATGTTGCATTTGCGGTGCTCTGAATGGCTATTCGGTTTTATATTCGTTCCTCTTCTTATAACATTTAAAGGATCAGCATGTAAACCCGTGCTACAAAAATTATCAAATCTGTCAGTCTGTCAGTCTGTGAACAGCATAACTCAAAAACGAAAAGTCTGTTAAAAACCAAAGTTGCTATTTAAGTTTAATGTATTTTAAGGATGCGACACAAAGATTTTGAAGAAAATAGTCCCACCCTAAACTACCCTTTACATGAAAAACTTTTATGTTCTTGAAAGTGGCTCTAACGATTTTGATTAAAATGCCATATGCTTGAGATATTTTTATGACAAATGAAATGTATATCTTGAATTTTCTGGCTATAGTCCATGAAGTTCTGTTTACTCTGAATGACTTTTGTATAACTGGTAAATTCCAAGGGATAGACCAAATCTTACTATAAAAAAATGTAGATCTTGCTAAAACACACAATTTATATCTCAATAAAATTTTTGTAAAGTGAACCATTTCGGAGATATTCCTCGTTACTTGTGTAAGTTTTGGAGAACTTCTGTCAAATGGAACATCGTTATTCATGTTTTGTATGTTAACCGTGGAAAGAGAACGGAATCTCAATGGTTTAAAAGATTTGACTTTCGCACAAAGCCTACTGTATTACCATATTCTCGTTGCACGAGCAAGAAAACGAGCAATAAGATAATTTCTGCAAATATTTATCTCAACTAACACGAAGGAGATAGGAGAAAAACAGTTTGTAAGAATGGTTAGTACAAGAGTAGAGAAAGTCATGTGAGTGCAACACATTAGATTTTTTAATATTAAATTAAACCACAATCAAAAACTCAGAGCAGACTTTGAGTAATTTGTCAAGGTGGCTTAAGCCTCCCTCAAGGTGAAATGCCACCTGTTTAATAAATTCATGGCTCTATGTTTTGTATCACGTAAAAACTTGCTGTTTAATCAAGCTAGCTTGCGTTCCATGTTATGCCCTGAAAGGGTTGGAATATTCAAAAGTGTGCTCACTTTATTGCGAATTTCAGAGGTAAAGTATGCGATAAAATACCATTTTACATAATATTAAAAGCCCCCTTTTCAGACAGTAAGGCAAACGGACATTTAATAGACAATAGTGACATTTTATGTAGTGAACGTGCATATAGTTATTACAAAAATGTGAAACAGGCAACATGTGATTTACGAATAATAAAAACATGATTATATGATTTAATATAAGTGCTGAGGCTTTCACGGCCGGCATTATTTACCATACATCCATAAGGTAACAGACCGAATAGGAAGACTGCTGCAACAGTACAACATTAGGACTATTTATAGGCCAACAAAGAAAGTCAAAGATTTATTTAACTCCGTTAAGGATAAAAGACATCCACACTGCACAGCCGGTGTTTACAAAATACCATGTAGCTGTGGACAAGTATATATAGGCACCACCATGCGGAGTATCAGCACTCGACTAAAAGAACATGAAAGACATAGCCGGTTGGGGCAGACGGACAAGTCAGCGGTGGCAGAACACTCTCTATTGTTCGGCCACGACGTGAATTACAAAGACACGGAGGTACTCTCAAGGACAAGCCACTACCAGGCTCGCTTGACTGGGGAAGCGATAGAGATTTTTATGCATAAAAACTCCTACAATCGAAAAGAAGAGAAACAGCAAAACTTGGCTCCCGGCTCTAATAAGAGGGAGAAGAAAACCCAAGAAACGGGAAGCTTTCTCTTTTATACCAGGATCAGAGACGTCCCATTTGCTGGCATTTGAAAATATAATTTGAGATCAATTTATTAAGAAAGGATTTGTTAGCGATAATCTCATGTTGGTATTCATATGTGCAGCCGCTAAGTTAGACCAAAATAACAGAGGTTGACCCTGAAGATGCTGGACGCAGTTTTCAGCGAAACGTTGGAGGAAGGCAATCCAACTCGACCAAGGCCCACAAGCCCGGAAAATCTACTTAACATAGTTGATTATATGATTATTCCAAATGTTTAGTTCTTCCGGGCTTATAGGCCGTGGTCTAGAAAGCATGGTAGATACCAACGTTTCGCCAAGTGCTGCGCTTGGCATCATCAGGGTAACACATTCAATTCACCATGGAGAAAGAGGAAAACAACACTTTAGCCTTCCTAGACGTGAAAGTCATGAGAACAGCGAACCATGGCCTGGAATACAGTATTTACAGGAAACTTACACACAGATCGATATTTACATAAAACCTCCAACCATCACCCTAGGCGGAAACAAGGTATAATAAAAACACTTACAGAACGAGCATCCCGACTCTGCAATAAGAAATACTTAAAAGAAGAACTCAAACATTTAAACTCCGCATTCCAGTCCAATGGATACACACAAAAAGAAATCCGGCGCGCAATTCATCCCAGGCGACCAACAACAAAAAAGGAAGAACGCGAAAAAGTAGCAACAGCCTTTCTCCCCTACATCAGGAACGTCTCCGACCGGATAGGCAAGCTTCTGCGATCACATGGAGTTGATACTGTCTACAGACCTCTTGAGATCTGCCAAAGACAAACGCCACCCACACACATCTGCAGGTGTATATAAAGTTCCCTGCAGTTGCGGCAAAGTATATATAGGCACTACTATGCGCAGTGTAGCCACCAGAATAAAAGAACATGAGCGTCACACCAGATTGGGACATACGGATAAATCGTCTGTGGCAGCGCACGCCTTGTTATTCGGCCATGATGTCAACCTTAAAGAGTCCTGTCTTCTGCAGTTAACTACTATGCCCGACTACAAAGGGAGGCCATAGAAATCTACAAACAAAAGGACAACTTCAATCGCAAAGAAGAAATACTACGTGTACATAAAGCATGGATACCGGTTTTAGATAGACTTTCAGACACACACAACAGTTGTAATAAAACCCCACCTACAACCGGCCAATCACTACCGTGGACGACGCAACAATGCCCCGCCCACCCCCACCCATATAAATAAACGTAACGGACATTAACGGCTCCAGGGTTACCAAATTTTCCGAAACGACAGAATTGGCAAACAGGGGGGAGGGACTGCTATTTTGCTGAGAAACTCAATTGCTCATGCTCCTGTCACGCTGCCCGCACTGGCAGCGTTAGAGTGCACGGCTCTTAAAACATATGTTGATAATAAAACGGTGATGCTGGTAGCACTTTATCGGCCCCCTAACTCCCCAGATTTCATACGTGACCTCGAACAAATCCTCGCTTTAGAGGAGCATATTATAATTGCAGGAGATTTCACCCCTGGTGGTTTTCTCGCCGAGCAAACGCGGCCGGAAATCTCCTGGTTGAACTTATAACAGAAAATGATTGAGGTACATCTCCCCCCAGAACCCACCTTTTGGCACAGATCAGGGCACTTTGACCCTGATATTTTGGACCTCGTACTCACAAAAAATGCGACACTCTCAAATAACTTCACTGTGTATCACAGCCTGGACTCCGACCATCTTCCTGTGCATTTCGACATACAGGGCGCTATTACGGCCGGTGCCTCTGGCCCTCGAAAGAGGGCAGACACCGACTGAGATAGGTTTACCGTGTAAATGCACAGGATGGCGCAACTCGGACTGTCATACTATAGCGAGGCAGACATAGATGTCGCCATTGAAAACTTCACTGCCTCGCTACGCACGGCCAAAAGAAATGCTACCACATACACCACAAGACCACCCGGTTTTTGCACGTACCCCGAGGTAGAGCAACTCATTGCGCGGAGACGACGCTTGACAAAACTGTGGCGATACACCCGTCAGCCTGAATATAAAGTGCTAACAAAATGGCTACGCAACGTCATTCGGCAACAAATTAAAATCAACAAAATTGAACAGTGGGAAAACAAAATGCTGAGTACCACCCATTCGGACTCTTCTTTGTGGAAATTACTAAAGGCTTTTAAAGTTTCCACGAGCGTTAACTCCGCAACTGAGGCGCTGCACACTCAAGGCGGCCTGCACTTCTCCGAAGAGGAGAAAGCCGAGGTCTTCGCTGACTGTCTCCAAGACAGATTCACCGAAAACCCAGTGACCAACCGTGAAATAGAACGGGAGGTCCAGACATGGGTACAAACCTGGGTGGCGCAGAAGCAAGAGCAACAGCTATCCCTAATAACACCGCAGGAAGTTTACAAGCTCATTAGGAAATTACCTAATGGTAAAGCTGCCGGCCCAGACAAAGTGACTAATGAGGAACTTAAGCATCTCCCGAGAAAAGCTCTGGTGCAACTGACAAAGATATTTAACGCTTGTTTGCAGCAAGGCTATTTCCCCTCTACTTGGAAACGAGCCAAGGTCATCATGCTCCCAAAGCAAGGAAAAAGCATCAGACAACCGCAAAATTACCGCTCCATTAGTCTCTTGTCTGCTATTGGTAAATTGCTCGAAAAACTTATCCTTTCTCGACTTCAAAAACAAATTTCGGAAACACATGAACTCTCAAATTCACAATTTGGCTTTAGAAAAGGACATTCCACAGAATTACAGCTTCTCAGACTAACTGATGACGTAACAGAGCAATTTAACAATGGGGCTTCAACGTTGGCATTATTTCTGGACGTAGAACCTGCATTTGACCGGTGCTGGCACAATGGCCTCATTTACAAACTGCACCACAATTTCCCGGCACTCCAAAATTATCTGTACCTGCTGCACAACTTCTTAGAAAATCGACACTTCTACGTCCAAGTGGGCCCCTCCTTCTCTCGGGAGAGAGTGATGCGTGCTGGCATCCCACAAGGGGCAATCATGTCACCGTTCCTGTGCATACTGTTTACAAATGATTTCTCAGTGGATGCCAGATGCAAGGTCGCCATGTATGCAGACGACACTGCAATATACAACCACCACAAAACTCCTCGTTTCGGCCTTGCAGAAATGCAAAAATACACAAACAACTTCCTCTCATGGCTCCATGACTGGAAAATAAAAATTAACCCCAATAAATGCCAGCTAATACATTTTTCAAAGCGGCATCACACTTTGGCAATGGACCTAACGGTCGGTGGTCAAGTAGTGCAATGTCACCAGAATGTCAAATACCTTGGCGTCACCATGGACCGCACGATGTGCTGGTCCACCCACATAAAAAATACGGCCATCAAAGGCAGACAGCGGATAAAGTTATGCGCCCCCATCTTGCGCAGCAACAGCTACAACTTAAATCCAAGCTGATTTTATATAGGTCATTTATACTCTCGGTGGTCCTGTACGCATGCGTGGCCTGGGCAAATGCCTCTAAAACCGCCCTCAAACAAATTCAAACCCTCCAAAACCTCTCCCTTAGAAAAATCCTCTCTGCTCCAGTCCTTACCACTAACCAAACTCTTCACCTCGAAACTCAGATCCCATCCATCCCAGAGGCAATAGCAAAACAGCAACGGCAGCATGGACGCGCATTGGGAACCACGAAAACTACGTGATCGCCAACATTGGCAAAGGCGAGCCGAAGCACCGCAAACATACTAGAATAAAAATGTTCTGGACGCGGCACAGCTCGCCGACTATTGCGTGTCCATGGAATCTCGCTCTTAGGCCACACACACGTTACGGCAGAGGCCCTCACCTCGGAAAACACCCAGTAGCTACACCCTGCCCGCGCAGGAAAACAGCGGGAAAATGTAAATATTGTAAATAGTGCAGTGCGCGAGCTGGGACGCATTTTTCTGGTGTGCCCAGTGAACGTGTGTGTGTAAGCGTGTGAATGTGAGTGTGTGGGTGAATGCGTGCGTGTGTGTGTGTATATATAGATGTATATATGTATATAAGGGAAAAAAAAAATAATAGGAATATACACCAAAAGACTAACGAAAACTATTCTCGGTGGCCTAAAGGTGGCCACCGTATGGGTTTTTGGTGATACCCAAAACTATAAGCTTGTAAAAAAAAAAAAAAAAAAAAAAAAATTGTAAATGTAAATTTATAGCCTGTAAGCCGGGCCCCTTGTACCGGCACCAAGCCAAAATTATGAATAAAGAAAACTTCAAAACGGTCATTGCTTCCACTACTTCCCTGCTTCCACATTCTAACTCTGACCAGTGCAGATGGAGGATCGTGTTACCCTGATGATGCCAAGCGCAGCAGTTGGCGAAACGTTGGTATCTACCATGCCTTCTAGACCACGGGCTACAAGCCCGGAAGAACTAAACATTTGGAATAATCAAGACACCGGCCGTGCAAGCCTAAATACATGATTATATGAAATCATCTTCACAAGCATTAACCTGTTTTGTATAATCACAAATACCATGCTAATTTTGCTAAAACACACTGAGAACGTCCGAAAATTTGGAATTTGTATTAAATATGCCGTATTACATAGTTGCTTTGACCATTAATTTCTGCCCAAAAGTTCTCGCTGCTGTGACTTTTGTAATTATCACATTTGAGGTTACAAAGACATGGATTTCGCCTCCTAAGTTGATTAAGAAACAGAAGATGTATAAACAAAACTTTTCTGCGCCGGTAAATCACATATTGTATGTATCACACGCCAATGCTTAGCCACTATACTGGTACTCCGACCCAGTGTTGCCAATAGAGGATCAAGAAAAATAACCAGACAAAAATAAGAAATCCACTAAATTTCTGTGTTGTCAATGTTAAAAACATTTCTGTCCAACCAAACGCAGTTTGCCAAACAACTAAATCCCTATAGTAGCAATGTTAAATTTATAAATTTTGACAACTAAAGATCTTCCCAGAAAGACCAGATTTAGTTTAAAAACAACTAAATTGGCATCACTACTCCGACCAGTCGTGTCGAAACGTCGAGCCAGGCAGTCGCGAGTATGAAAACTCCTCTGCGCATGCTCCGGAATTCACGTCATGCTTGGGAATCACACCTTCCCAGCATTACGAAGCCTTATTTCATAACTTTAGATTACCAAAGGTTTGGTTACTTTGTGACCACCACCAGAAACAAAATGTCTGAGCATTTTTAAAACAAATTTAGTTTAAAAATGGGTATTCTATCTTCTCATGATTATAAAGGTAATGTTTAACACTGTTTAACTATTCCATTTTACCTTTTTTTAGATGAAGCACATTAGATATCGTGCCAATCCTTATTATGGAGCTTATACTACCTTTAGAGGTGATCACCACTGGTAACAAAAGCAGTTTTTAAAACAAATTTACTTCAGAATTGGGTATAACTTGTTATGTTTATAAAGGTAATGTGTAACATTGTTTAACTATTCGTTTTTACTTTTTTTACATGAACCCCATTATACCGACGGGGCAGTACTTTATGACTACCTTGATTTTTATTGTTTCTCAAAAAGACCAACAATGACAAAGTACTTTTTTTGCAACGGCCTCAGATTGTCTGTATGTTACCCCTATGATTTCTAATTTGTTTGATAATTTACTTCGCCTTTTTACTTCGCTGTATAAATTTTCGTGCTTTAGCTCCTTATTTAAGGTATAATTTTCTTTAGTGGGACGACGTTTGTGTTGATAGGAGGTTTTCTTCCGTTTTACGGTTCTATGGCAATCATTGTTCGGCCTGAGAACAGTTTTAATGTTATGACTTGGTATTATTTTTGGAATACTGTAATCTGCGCGTGAGGATGGACTCGTTAAAGTCTGTAATAATTTAATTGATATCATTATGTGGAAAGCCTGAAGGTGAGAGGCCTGTGCTGCTATGTGAGATTTAAATTTGTTGCAGTCCCCTCTTTTTAAGGTTTATATTGAATTAATGAAGATATTCTTTGTGTGATATTCAATTCAGCAAGAACAGGAAATAGCTCCCTTGAGGCTCTTTATAAACCTTTCATTCATAGACATCTGTTATGCTTCGTGAGCTTAGATTTGTCTATTGATCTGTGCCATGAGTCAAAATGTGCAGCTTCATGAGATCTGTGTAGCTTTTCAAAGTTTCCTGAGTTGGTAACGTGCATCCCTATAAGGTGTTGTGGCTATTAATAAATAATCATCGCTAGGGCGTCTCTCCTATATAAAGGTGCCTGGCCGTTGCGTCCTCCAGTCGGAATCAGGGCCACGGAAGAGTGCTGATGGGGTTGGGGGGGGGGGGCGGCGATTCCCCCACCGGAAGACGGCTACTTGACCTTTTAGGGACGCTCCCTTTCCTTCAGGATAGCTACTGAGTTCACATCACGTGGCTGAGTGCACCCCGGACCAGACCTCCCAGCAGGGAACAATCCTCTTGCCGGTAGTGGAGTTCGAACCCGGGTCCACCGCACCAGAGACAGGCGCGCTACCACTGCGTTACAGGTGTGGTCTGGGACTGTTAAAGTCTTCAGATATGCTTGGCTGTTGTAGTTTGATTTAAAATGCACAAGTCATTAAATGTATAAAAAATACAGGTACTACTTTGACATCTGACATGTTTACGTGATTGGCAATGCTTACCAATAACTCATTAATGGCACCTGCAGTAATTTGAATTGAACTAAGTCAATTGTAGCACTGAAAGAAGCGCTTAAAAGCGGTAAACAACGGCTTGAATGACTCTCTGCGATCGAGTTTTCAGCCTTCTAGCTTCTTAACCCAGAGGTCCCGTGTTCGATTCCCGCCTGGGATTGGTAATTTTTCTTTAACCAGAATAATTTCCTATTCCCCACAGTGGAAGTGTGAATGTGGGAGCGAGTGGGATCGATGATTCGATAATTACTTCCTCAATGACATAATATGGTAAGCTAGAAGTATATTTCACCCAAAAGTTAGATTCGAGGTTTCACCGGAAATATATGTTTTGAGGCCGTGAACCCCCAAAAAGACATTTAAAGAAGTGTGTGTGCATGAACAGCATAACTCAAAAACAAAAAGGACTGCGAAAATTTTCAAACAAACAAACAAAAAAAAAAAAATAAATAAATAAATAAAATAAAAATAAATAAATAAATTAATAATAATAATTAATAATAATAATAATAATAATAATAATAATAATAATAATAATAATAATAATAATAATAATAATAATAATAATAATAATAATAATAATAAATAAGTAAATAAAAATAAAAAAAGAAGTCCTCACATCCCTTCCATCCAAAACTACCCTTTACACGGAAATTTTTCGAGAATATTGATTTATATATTAATAATTCTACGAACTGCTCCTCATACTGAATTACTTTTGCTTTTCTGGTAAAGCGTAAGAGACAAAAGACAAAAATCTTTCTAGTAGATCTAGTTAAAGCACACAGTTTATTGAAAATACTTTGAGGGGATTTCTTTGTTCCAATTTGCCAATACTTCTTCCATTCTTCTAAAGTTTTGGCGCCTTTTTCCCTCCCAATTACTTAAAAAGGGTATTGAACATATATAGAGCTACCTCTTTTAAGCATGACTACCTATTTGCTTTTCCTCCATCCCATCCCCATAGCAGTTTTAAAGAAATGTGTAATGTAACCATTTTTGCAAAGATTTATCTTGGCATGCGTAAGCTGTATGGGAATAAATTATGGTAGGCAGAGAAAGTTATGTGAATATAACATTGGTTATAAGTAGGCCTCGGATTTTAGGTAAAAGCCTATTTTGTTCCTTATGATATATACGAGTAGGAAATAAAAGTTGTGTATATACACAACTATTTATGGAAATATTTTCGAAAACGTAGCTATATACAACCTAAATATAACTAATTTCACGTTAAAACCTATGTTTACCCAATTTTACATTTTTGAGTTTCTTCGCTTGTTAATATGGAAACGCTGTGTAAGCCTGTATATCAGTCGTGCCTTGGCAACAATCACAGTGAACAATGCATAATGTGAAGGACACTAAGAGCATTATTTTGAAACTAGAGGAGAATGCAGTGAGGATTGCTTCAGCTAAAGAACTTCTTCAGAACCCATTATATTGTATCCATCAGATTACATTTGTATTTCTGGTCCCTTCTATTAATGCTCTAAAGTCTTCAGGTAAATCGGTCTACACACAACTGGGATTGATAGAAGAGGTGACAGAAAAAAAGTGCACTTGGTTGCTGGTCATGTTGGTGAAAAAGTTTCTGAAAAAGTCAAGTCAGTTTTTCAAACAAATCCAGGACTGACAGTTTTCCTCACAGTTGCTGACATCCTGTCTCACAAAACACCTGGACATGAATGTGTATTCCCTTGCCTCTAGTATCAACATTTAAACATTTAAACATTCTCCGGTGACATCAGTCGATGTGGAACGTTCATTTTCGGCTTATGAGATGGTGTTACATCTTATACATAACAAGCAATGCAGTTTCTCAATGGAAGTCTTAGAAAAGGCATTACTTGTTTGCTGTGACTAATTATGGACGCGTACAATAAAGGCACTCAAATGTTTCGGCTAATTGGTAATGGGAAATAAAGTGTCATTTTTTCCACCTATTTTTGTAATTTTAGAACCTACTTTGCTTTGTGATAGAACCTATTTTAGGTACCTAATTTAAGATTTTTTTTTTTTAGGAACTGAAAGTCCGAGGTCTGGTTATAAGAAATTCGAAGGTATTGTTTACCTTTATCGGACTATCAGAAAAGTTATGTATAATAGATGGCATGTTTCACTCCCAAGTGCTGCTGGCTGCCTAAATAATAAGGCGAGCATAATGTGTCTGGTTTGGTTGTTTCATGTTAGAGAAATGACCGGTAGCAGTTCAGCACAAAGCCAGCTCTGTATCTAAATGGCAACCATCACGCTGCAACCCTCAGTTCTACCCAATTCTTTATACTCTAGGGGTAAACCTTAAAGAGAATAGTCAGGCTGGTCCTCAGTCCGACATGCATGGACACACAACCCCATACTACGGTAGAGGCTGTTTAGTTAACGTAGTTCGGCCGCCTCCCTTGAGGAACCTTATAATCACTTTACAACACAGGCCCTTCCTCCTGACTCCTTCACTCAATGATAACTTGCGTAGGGGGACTTTGACATTGAATTTCAAATGTTTGTTACCACCTAAGTGTTGTGTTAGTTGTGAACGTTGATGTGCCGTTATAGATTTACCAGAATTTTACCATAATAACTGAAAATACCCTTAAATTCCGCAGCATATTGTACACGCTAACTTATGCTACTTTTCACTCTGAGCATCCTCTTAAGTAAAAGTCAGGGACGTTTGTAGTGTACCCGGGATCGTGGCGAGGGTGTCGTTTGGATGTTCTAGCAGCCATGATGAATCCTGAGTTGAGTGTAACGTGGACCAAAATAGTGTAGGGTGAACGTTGAACGTGAGGCGGTCGGGTCCGTAGGGCTTCAGTCAGGAAGGCTGCGAGAAGGAAGTGTGTTTCATTGTGTTGCCAAAGTAGGTCAGGTTCGTCTGCATTCATAGACCTGTTCTACACTCAAGTATGTCTCTCTCACGGATAAGACTACTGTGGTAGACACGAACTCTCTTGCCGGCTGATAGCTGACCACCACTATTCTCTTTCCTGTTGTGCAAATACATTTTGCGGACACAAATTATATTTACAGCTTGATTTCGCAGCGTGTTTAACTGCATAACAGTGCAAGGCCTGGCAAGCCTCTGCCACTAGTTATTAAAAAAACAATGCTTTTTAATGTACCTTTTATACGTCGCCTTTAACATCGAAGGTCATATCGGCGGCTTTTAACGTCTTGGAGCAATTGCGCAACAGCAATGGTGTTCACTAGTTTAAGGGTGGTTTTGAACTTTGGGTTTCTACTAACACACATTCACACTCCCGTTCATACTTGCAGACTCAATGGAGGGTGGAGAATAATCCTGGTTAAAGTAGAGAAAACCGTATGAATATAATACATTGCATTTTTATTTCAGCCATAGAAAATTGTATGAATTGTATGTTGAAGGGCAATCAGAGGAGTACATGTGAATCTGTTACGTAAAAGAAAAACGATTAGAGAAAACCATGTGAATGTAATACGTTGGTTGCATAGTGAAATGGACAAAATAAAAACCCGTTACACCCTATTTGTAATAGGGATCATATACTGTACTGGAACAGACAATTGTTGTTCCCTTTTGGTGTATACAATATTCTCTAATGTTAAAACGTTCCTGGTCTCACAGTTCAGGGAGACATAAACGTATATTTTTGAAGCTAAGATGCAAAGTGCTCGCAGCACGAGGCGAAGAATTTCTTTGTATTTCGTCGAGGGGTAAAAGTTTTTGTTCCATTGTTATTCTTTTGGGACGTCAAAGTGTAGGTGAAAGTAGTGAAAGCAGGGAAAGAGGGAAAGTCCCTAGTCATGTGGGTGGAGAAGTCATATGATATGGAGCTAAAGCCAATGAGACACAGGTAAAGCGACGTCATAAATCGGCGCCAACGAGGGCGGGAAGAATTAACTATTACCTGGCAAAGCGTTGAGGCGTATTATTGACCTTGGTGGTCGAGCCCTACTATTGCTTCTTATCTTGTTTATTAGAAGAGCGAAATATCAGTAACCTGGAGTATAGTCAGTGATAAAACAAATGAATGATCTTTAGCACCTGCCGATATATGAGACGTTGCTGTCCTGCACATATGATTGCATCTGAACAGACTGTACGCACACCGTCTAGCCATGTTTATGCGATAACCTCGCATAAACAACTGGGCAGTTTCACATTCTTTCCGGATACGCTTCATAGCTTTGCCAGGTAATAATAAGTGCTTCAACGCCCGCGCGTGGATTATTTTTATGTATGAACCAGCGAGTTATTTTGTTAGTGCTGCAGAAGTCCATATCCGTTAGTACAGAAATATCCGTGCACAAGGTTAGCTGATGTACCCGCAAATGTGCCGAAGATTGTACCCTCTCCACATTACAAGAACATTTAGAATAGCTTCACGTTTTTGTCAGTGGGTAAGCCAACATCCGTTGTTAGCCTAAACCCTTAGTATCTGACCGTGAGCCATCTGGCCACTATGTGAATCATCGGCGGAACATTTGCCTTCCTTAAGCTCCCCCCGATAGTGGAGATGCCGCATATCCTATAAGTACTCCTTGACGGTAAATAATCCTTGGTCGGAATGGAATAAATTGCTGAGGTAAATAGGTTAAATTTTTGTAGGTCCCATCATTATTTAAGGAGACGATAAAATGAAATTTCATAGAAAATTGAATTTTTGTTTTGTATGTCGTTAAGATGTTTGAAAGTTTTTCTATCATAACGAAGATTTATACTTTTATTAGAGACGCATTTAAACCTCATGCACCTATTTTGAGGGCCCTGCACAACTTATATTTTAAACGTCTGCTTGGTGTGATATATGCTACTTCTTTCTGCCTAGGTAGTGCATTTTAAATTGAATTTTGTGAGTTGTGTCACCTTACGGTACTTTCTTATTTAGTGTGTTGGCGTTGCTGAAACATACGCAATGTTGTATCCATTTCGAACAAAAACGAAACAATGTTGTGAGTGTGTTGAATTGTTTCTAAGATTTTTTTTCAGATTTCTTTTTTATTGAAAAGTTAAGTTTTATATAGATAATTGCTAACATTTGTTAGTTGCCAGAGCATATGCATCTTAGGGTTTATAGCAATCTTTGAATTAGGTTGTAACTCTTTTTGATTAAGTTCGCTTACTGGTTCAAGTTTTTAAATATGAATAAATTGAATAACACTCGTTGCAAAGGCAAACTACCATGTAAATTCAGTAAGAAATATGTTGGTCTATTAATAAATTAACGTTGTAAGTCATCTGCACCAGAACCGGGTAAACAATAAGTGAACAATACGAAATGTGGAACCTCATACGTTTACGAGGGTAATCCCAAAACAAAGGTCTCCAAAGCGCTGGGGTCGCAGGGAAACTGTTTGTGTGGATGTTGGCCATGCTGCTTCTTTCCTTCCCTCCTTCACTGTCTACAGACACCACTACACATCCGCTGGGGCTTGGAGTCAGTTGTAATGGAGCTCTGGTTAGCGACTACCGCCAGGTGCGGAGTTCACGCAGTCATTCGGCTTTTGAGTGTAAAAGGAGTTAAACCAATTAAAATTCATGGGCAGTTGGTGGAAATGTATGGAGAGTTTTGTATGGATATCAAAAATGTTCGCAAGCGGTGTAGAGAGTTTTCACGACGAGGAAAGCAGCGGGAGACCGTCAATTCCCGACGAAAGAATCGCAAAGGTTGAGCATATCGTGCTTCAAGATCGGCGTATCACTCTCGATGAGCTCTGCGTTGTTCCTGAGATTTCTCTGAGGACTTTGACTGAGGAGTTGAAATTTCGGAAGGTGTGCCCAAGATGGGTCCCAAGAATGCTGACAGAAGATCACAAAAGGCAACGCGCTGAAAGTTCCCGCCAATTTCTTCAACGCTATGCTGACGAAAAGGACATACAATAGTCACAGGTGATGAAACTTGGGTTTTCCACTTCACTCCCGAGACAAAACAACAATCTCGTGAGTGGCGACATTCCAGTTCACCCAAGCAGCGTAAGTTCAAAAAAAACACAGTCTGCCGGTAAAGTCATGGCAGCTGTGTTATGGAATTGAAAGGAGATATTGTTGGCTGACTTTATGGATACTGGGGTAACAATCAATGCCGACAGGTATTGTCAAACATTAAGAAAACCCAGACGGGCAATTCAAAACCGAACAGGAATATTGAGCAAGAGCATCAGCCTTATCCACGATAACGCTCGCCCCCACACTGCCCGTCAAACTGTAGCTCTCCTGCATCAAGATGGGATACCATCACCCACCCACCCTATAGTCCGGACTTAGCGCCCAGTGACTACACTTGTTTCCCAAATTGAAAGAACACTTGGCGGATGGTGCTTTAGTGACGACGATGAGGTGAAAGATGAGGTCCAACGCTTCTTCAAGAGCATGGCGGTGGACTGGTATAACATGGGCATACAAAACCTGCCACACCGTTTACAAAAATACATCGATCGAAATGGCAATTATGTGGAAAAATAGAAAAATGCTCAAACTTAAAATCTATGCACCATTTGTTGTCAATAAACGTTTGTTTAAATTTTTAAAAAACTGGAGACCTTAGTTTTGGGACCACCCTCGTATCTATATGCAGTGCTTCTATAGATAGACCGCGAACAAAATAAAGTTGGAGGCGTGGCTTACCGAAACTGAAGCTCTTCTGCTTTCCCCCTCCACTGTCCTTTTGGGTTGCCACTCCTCCACTGCGCCGTCTGCTCTGGTCAGCTACTCACTCGCTCTCGCATTCATACAAGGGAATGCGAGGAGGGCGGGAAGCGTACCACGTGATGCACGGGTGGTGTGCAAGGGACATGGCTCTGCTGACGCATGCACACACCGACTCTTTTGCTCGCGGTTTGTCTAATACTCGTAACTGTTTTGTCAGTGCTATTGGGAAGACATTCAGCTCATACAGGGCAGCACCGAAGCCTCCCATACCCAGGTAGCGTAGCAGGTATAACAATCCCCAAGCCTGCCGCGGAACCGGTCTAATTAGCCAGCAGCTGGTGGCGAAACATACAAAATTTGAGACTTGCACATGACTACTATTTCAGAAATGAAATCGGAACAGTTCTGAACTATGTATTTGATTTCAAATGCTGGATCTTGATATGGTTGGCGACGGTTTTGCTGAGGACTTTATGGTAGCAATATCCGTCTCGGAAGAACTACAGACGTTTTGCGACTATCTAGTGGAAACTTACATCGGCGAAAATGCACCCTTTCCTCCTTCGTGTGGGCAGTAATAGGTTGCAATAGACAGAGAACTACCGACGCTTGCGAGTTTCCACAACAAATATAATAATCAATTCTACTCCTGCAGCCCAGGTCTATATAGATGAAGTACTGAAACAAATTCAGCTGGATAGTAAAATTGCAAACAATTCCTCAATAAATAACAAAAACGAAAGTTATATTCCCACTTGAAACTCATAATGTAGCAGTGGAAAATTTCAAAGCTAGAAAAATTTCAACAATGGTATACGTCGATTTCTTATAGGATCAAACCTGGAAATAAATGGAGGTAAAAGGAAAAAAAATACCGCTTATTTTAAAGGCGAAAATACATGTTACTGTATGTCAAAAATAACGAAGCATATAATTGAGGATCCACTGTGAGTAAATTACAGAGAATAAAGAAATAAATAATGACGAAGCTCATAAATATGGAATGTTTTGGGGTACGAGCCAGTTCTCCTCACGGTGCACCCTGGGTAACGGTAAACGAATTGAAACAAGACCCGCTAATTTAAGCATTAGAGGTTCATTTTCTTTTGGTATTAGAGCCGTGTTTCTTTTTTTATTAATCATAAACTCAAAAATGTTTAACATCTTCCACTAGAAGTATGTATGCTTCACCAAATATTCTAAACACCAAACTGGAACTGCTACCTGCTTTGATGGGAGGCTTGGGGCTATGTAATTAGGGACCTTTACCTTTAAACGTCTGGAAGACTTCGGAGCTATTCTTATGACCGCGGGAGGCTCCGGTCCTGCGCCCAACATCGGCGCAAGTGAGAATAAACTTATGACATTTAGTACAATAAAAGCTTCTAAGTTGCCCTTGCTAACTCAGATTATTTGCATTCTAGTTATGGTCTGGGCTGTGCACAGAAAAGCAGTAGCAGTTGTGACGTTTGTAGCCGAAGGCAGATCCACAACTAGGATTTTGTGGCAAAATTAGAGTGCAGTGTTCTGAATGCAATGATCTATACACCAGCTCATATGCTCACTGTGGACTGAGTGGTAATGAGAAAGCTGATTTTCTTGCAAAAAAGGGTACCAGCGGTGTACAAAAATCTATAGTTAATCTACCATTTTATGCAGCTAAAAGATTAGTCAACTCTGAATTCAAAAAAATTATTGCAAAATATTACTATGAAAAATCAAAGAATAAAAGATGGGAGCTATCAAACATTCAAACAGTAATTCCTGAGTATCCTCGAAAAACAGCAGTTGCAACCTTCAGGTTGATTACAGGACATGATTGTCTGGCAAAACATTTAAACAGAACTGGGATATATTCTTCACCACTTTGTCCTCTATGTGATCTGGAAGAGGAAATGGACCGAGACCACCTTCAAATATGCGCGACCACTTCTAGTGCCCCATCCATCAGTGAAAAATATTGGAGAGCAAGAGGATTAATGACTTCATTGTCAGAAATCCAGCATTAGCTAACAACAACATATGCAAGACTTTAAGAATCCTTTGCAAATGTTGTAATGCCTAAAATAAAGGTTACTTTTTACCATGCTTAACTGTAAAAATTACTGCTGACAACCTTGCAATAAAAGAATTTGTTACTGAAGACCGTATTAAATAGGGATCACTTTCGAAATTTTTGTAAGATTGTTTCATCAGAACTTTGTCAGGCAACAATTATTACATTAATGTAATTAGGATATCAAAAAATTCCTAAAAAAATATCGATATTTCTGTAAACTCTCCCGTCATAGGACAACGCCAACTAGAATTTAGTAGTTTTGCAAAACATTTATCCAAAATATATCAAACAGTTGGAACATTTTTAATTACGGCGAGTCTCCGCTGGCGAGCCTGAAGATTCTTTTAATAATCACTAATCTCAGGCACGGCACGGATACATCAGATACATTAAATAATCTATTTCACTTTAAAGAATTTTTTAACGTTTTATTGACACAGGTAAATCATTACTTTTCAACAAATTAATTACTGGTAATTACTAGGCACAGCCAACAACTGTTTAAGTCAATTTTTCTGGTAAAACTCACATGATAGTTCCATCATGATCATTACTTGCATCATAGTTCACTCTTGAAGAATCGCAACAAACCCACTGTTATTTTTCACTTTATGTTTTATAATTAATACTTTATATCGAGACGTTAAATTTTAATTCATCGCACTACCTTCTTCATGGCACAAGACAAAAGAAGTCGGCCTATGCTGTCTATACCTTAGGTTGATAATATCAGGGGGCCTTCATTTCATGTCATTGCAGAGAGCTTACACAGAGATACTGCCTCACAGTTAAAATGTATCAAGCTGAAAAATACATACTCACATATAAGGGTTACGACTTTATCGTTTTTGTTACTGTTTGAACTGCAATAAAGATTTTAGCTAAACATTATTTCAAGAGTAGCGTAAACGATAACTTTTAGTCTCATAATTAGACCATCTGTAGATAGAATTGTAAGCTTTAATAAGAATAACTTTTTTTGTCGTGCAGTCAATACTATCACTTAAATTATCAGCTTAAACATGCTAACAAAGAAATAAAGCAATCAAACTGTAAATTCCTGACGACAATTCGTTGATGACAGAGCAGTAGTTTTGCAGACTTCTGACATTTTGCTGAAGGGTGAAAGACTTTAGATTGCCGAACTTGCATTTTTGCGAGCTGGTTAAAAGACTAATCAGAAACAGAGGTCAGTGTTCATGCAGCTATTGCTGAGAGGAGGGAATTCACAGATCATCGTCGTCGGCGTCGGCGTCATCATCTTGAGGGAAGTGACAATCTTGTTCCTTAATCGTACTAACGGGAGAATGTCTTGGAAATAATAAAAATACTTAGGGAAAGTCTGGAAAACCATGTGATAGATGTTGAAATTTCGGGGAACTAGGTCGTTTTCAGAGAAATCCAGCTACATTTTCACGGATTATCTTACTGCAAGGTTTGCAATGAGGAAAAGGACATGTGCAGATTCATGCCCTTTTGTTGTACAAGAGCGGGTAGAGAAAATCATGTGAGTACATAAGATATATGTATATTTTTTTAGTAAACTCTTACCTTTCGTCCGGTTCTTAGAATTCAGTTTCATTTGTATTCGTACCTGCTGCCATTTTATCAATTATTGAGTTCGTAGATAATTGAGTAACGATTCAGATTAATGCACAAGACTACCAACACAAGGTACAGATTAACTGGACAACGCTTAGTGTTAAATTACTGTATGATGATTTGAATGGTGCACCAGATCTGCGACTGTCATCAAAAATTAATTCTGCAAACAGGCATAATTGAAATGGAAAAGGTAATCAATGTCGATTTATTATAATATCAAATACATATTAAGGATAAGTAATATGTTCAGCAGTACCAGGTGTTTCTGGTTAAAGAAAGAATATTCTATACTTAGATTCATAGTTAATTATAGCCCCACACTGTCACACTGCATTGGTTTCACCCATTTCTGCACTGGGAATGAAAGGATCAACAAAAACCTACGAACCTAAATGCGTTTTACATAAGGCTTAACATTTTTGTTGCTGGTAGCCCTGATTATTTTGGACTGGAAAATCTGTTTCTCAAACTTAACATTGGACCACGGAAGGGAATATTAATTGCAGTTAAGCTTGGTTCAAACTCTAAACATCATATGGTATTGTATTTAATGCTATTGTATTTAATGTGTTGTAATAACGATTAGTTTGCAGTTCTTGTGCAAGCATCAAACTATACCGCTCGCAAAAGTTAAAGGCATGTGAACGCTGGCCAATGCTCAAGCGGAGCGCTGTTGCCAAGCGTAGTGCGTGTACCGGCAGAGGGTCTGTACATAAGGTTGTGTGAGATGCATGCACCACATTCGGCAGCGCTGGTAGGAGGGGCAAGCGTAAGATTCGCTGGAGTCCGCAGTACGCCCCGCCTCCATATGCCTTTAAGTTTTGCGAAGATTATAATACCTTCAACACATTTGCTTATGCATGCGTAACTAAGGTGTATTTTCTTTGAATTGAACAGTTTACTTCTTGCAAGATAATGCCTGTTGCCAAACTGACAACTACGGTAATGTACCTGGGTTCAACTTAGTAAGTTCGTGATCGATTTAAATTTCTTACAACATATATTAACGAGAATGGTGTACAGTTATATCATAATAGTTACGAGACCATTCCACTCACCTCTTGGTCGTGGTATTATCGCTTTGGTTATATCAACTTGTTCCGCCAACCCAAACATTTTCTTACGTTTCGGATACCTGAAGTATCTATGCCCAGTAAAATAAATAAATGTAAAATACACATCCGTGAATGTCACACACCAAACAAAGCAGCCGTCTTCATTTACTTTGAAAATTGTACCTTTAACAACTGTAATTTTAAATAGAGCAGACCCACCTTTGATGAATAGCCTGCTAATGCAAATTCGTTGATTTATATTCTTCATGTCTAATTCCCCATTTTCTGGTACCACCCGATACGACATTACGTTGGAGGACGTAAACAAAACAAAACAAACTCATCTTCTGGAATCAGATAAAATAATTGTTGCTCTCACAGAGCCTACTGGATTAGTTGTGCCAAATGTGAAAATAAATCTTAATTAAAATCTAAGAACGTTATTGTAAGTTTACTTTTAAGTCGCTATTAAAGTCGCATAAATAAATTAATTCTTGATTATATCGCAGAATAAACAAATACCGCTCGAGGCTTTCGTATTTGGGATAGTTTCCCGCTCGTATTACTACAGGTAATTTTTACAATTAGCAGTTTTTTTTCAAATTATTTTGTTGTTTAACGACGCTGTCAATTGCCGGGATCACATCAGCGTCGCCGATGTGCCGGAATCTTGTCCCGCAGGAGTTCTTTTACATGCCATTAAATCTACAGACATGGAGCTGTCGTTTTTAGGCACACTTAAAAACTATCGGCCTGGGCCGGATTTGACCCGCGACCTTGGGATCAGTAAGTCAACGTCTTACCAACTGAGACATCCAGACCGACATACAGTGTAATAACTAGAGCTGGGATTTCTATGTAGTTACATATTTTTACTTTCTCTACTACGTAAAGTGCAGGAAGTATTCTATTCCATCCAACAATTTGATGTCGAGATTTCACCAGAAATATGTTTTGAGGCCCCCCTGAATGAAAAAAAAAGCATTTTTAGGAAAAGTTACGCGCGCGTGTGTGAGTGTGTGTGTGTGTGTGTGTGTGTGTGTGTGTGTGTGTGTGTGTGTGTGTGTGTGTGTGTTTTGTGGACAGCACATAACTCAAAAATGAAAAGTCGGTTAAAAAGCAAAGTTGGTATTTAAATCTAATGACTTTAAGGAATGCGACACGAAGATTTTGAAGACAATTTCTCTACCTTAAACTATCCTTTACATGGAGCATTTTTCGAAAATTTGATTAAAATGACATGTATAAGATATTTTTATGACAAATGAAATGTATGTTTTGAATTTTCTGGGTATAGCCTATGTAGTCCTGTTTACCCTGGATGACTTTTGAGTTACTCGTAAACCATAAGAGATAGAACAAATCTTACTATATAGGTATCGCTGAAACACAAAATGTATGTCTTTTCTTTTTTGGTTAAGGTAGAGTGAACCATTTCGGAGATATTCCTTGTTATTTGTGTCAGTTTTGGAAAACTTGAGCTTTCGTGAAATGCAACATCATTGTTAATTTTTGGGTTGTTAACCGTACAATGGGAACAGAATTTCGAAGCTTTAAAAGATTTGACTATAGCTCAAAGTCTACTGTATTCTAATATTGCCCTTGCACCTATAAGGAAATAAGCAATAAGATAATTTCTGCAAATGTTTATGTCGACTAACACGAAGAAGATATAGGAATAAGAGTTTGTAAGAATAGTTATTACAGGAGTAGAGAAAGTCACGTGAGTGCAACACATCAGATTTTTTTCTTTGCTATGTAGATGCTGAGAAAAGTGTTATGTTTACAAAGCACTATGTTAGGGTTAATATAACTTAATTTTATGTTACATATTTTTACATACTAGTGAGTATATTACGTATTTTAGTGATGTAACATAAAAGTACATATTTTAGCATTTTCCTATTGCGTTGAATTTTGACACTCAGTGTGGGCCTATTTTGGTTGCCTCAATAGTTGGAAGTATGTTTGATCTGCTGAGAAGAGCTGGACTTTACATATCACTCAACTATTGCATGATTTGTCAATGATGGATCCTGACGTAATTCCAAGTATTTCTGAACCATGGGTGCATAATTGACGCACTTAATGGATTAATTTTACTTTCTCTACTATGTATGTTAAATAGTTAAATGGAGCCGCCATACTACGTGCTAACAAAGATTGGGAAATATCTCAACACATTTCGTTGTATTTCACACACTTGGTGGGGCATCCGATCCTTCTACCTTCTTTCATTCTCTTATTCGACCAATATTGAAATGTTTTGACTAGTGAATCCAATGGGTCGACGTTAGCCGATGCAGAAATATGTACTACATATCTTCATTGTGGACTCACAAGTCCTTTTTGAATATATTGCAGACTTGTTACAATAGGTTTTTCTCCTCTGAGAGGTCCTGAAAAACGCAGAACGCACTCGCGCGTGCTGTACCTGTAAAGCCTCCATGCTGATTTCCAAAACCCTACGAATTACATTTTATGAACCTTTCCATAGAGTATCTTCCTTAGTTTTAGAGATCTGTTTGGCTGCCCGCTGCGAACCTTAGCCAGCAGGAGGGCTGAGCTCCTTTGAAAACTATACTGGACGAGGTGTAACTTGGCACTTGCTTATTAGAAAAAGAAATGCCGTTTTTTTCTAAGCCGTCTCCCTTTTGTGGCGAACCAGGCGGGTAAACACCCCGGGGGCGGGTGATTCTTCTTCATTGTCACATTGACAGCCGATACTTCACTTGCAACAGTTGCAACACTACGGATGCTTACGTACTCTCATATCACAGCAGGTAATTAGGAAATACAATAGGGCCTTCAAACGGACTGACCATTTCAAGGAAGATTTTTTACAGCCCGTGCTATCTATACAAGGATAGAAGAAAAAGTACCAACAAAACTCGTCCCGTATAGTACCCGTTCTGCACTTTTCATCCACCTGCCAATGACATGGAGCTACATGTTTTGTCTTTTGTGTTATGAGGATATCTTTCGCATACTGGCCCCTAACAGGGCAAGTATAGCTCACGCCGATTTTTCAGTTCTATTTAAACAAGCTGAGACTTGTGAGGTTTCTTGGAGGGGTGTGCTTCCACTTCCTTTCCCATCGCATACAAGCTGAACTTTGAAGGGTAACGCGTTATCATGTGGCACTGCACTCTAGCATGTGGTTTAGGGCTGCTTATTAGTTTTCATGTGTATTCCCTTTATTTTCGCATTTACTTTGTGTCGTCGATGCTCGTATGGTTGCTGATATATGCTCTAATACATACAACGTGGCAATGCAGTACTTCTCCGTTTCCAGTGAGCTGTCAGTAGTCTCAGTTGTTTAAAGGGAACTGTAGGCTGCGCATAAAGAACTGTGCGACAACATGACTAATCTGTCTCAAACCAAAGCGATCCTGTTGTAAACATGCCATGGAAGAAAGAGAGGCAGATACAGTAACTGCTCCTAGGCTGGTCATTGGTGGAGGGAAATTCGTATGAATTTAGTATACCAAAGGGAACGAACTGAAAGCGGGACAACGCTCGAACTCCAGTATGCACGAGCTCATTTGTGTTCGAAGGCATGAATGCTACAAACTGATGACCAAAACTCGTTCAGTGGACAGCCGTAATGCAAAACACCTGTAGTTAACATTTCTATCGATAGATGACTTAATAGATAGATGACTACTATCTTGAGCATCAGCATATTGAACGTGCTGGAGCGTAGTTGAGGCCTTTGAAGAATAACAACACGAATTCGTATTATGCTACACAGTTTTTCTCTCAGTTTCTTTATTGACAAGGTTTTGCCTGGTGCCGGTACATTAGGCCCGGCTTATAGACTACAATTATGATTGACTTATAATTAGTATTATTTACAGTTTGCTGGTTTGTTAAAAACCCATACGGGGACGATCATTAGGTCACCGAGAGCAGTTTTTTTTTCCCCCGTAGACATATATATAGGATGTCCCAAAATTAGACCAACATACTTTAGGAGCTGATAGATGACATTATTTTAAATACTTCTTATTAAGGACAGTTTTTTGCTGCGGTGCTTCGTTTAAGCGCTAGACGAGTTAATGTCACTACCTACTGCCTCCCACCCAATATAAGTATTTACGGCAAAATCAACAATGCAAATTAGTATTGCATTTATCTTAATAAGGCACACAATGTTAATCCAGAAACAAACAACAGAACACATAAACAAAACACAAACATCTCATTGTTTACAGTTAATCACAACTTTACTATTCAAAATTAGACCAACCAGAGAAATGGCTGATGTGCTTGCTAGAGTACGGCAGAATAGGGCACACCGGTGCACTCATTTTATTTATCGCAATGGGCGTGCGTTCCAACATTTGCTTTGAATAGTAAAGCTGTGATTAACTGTAAATATTGAGATGTTTGTGTTTTGAGGGTTAGAGACAGTTATTAAAACAAACCAGAAGCGTGTAACTTCTTGCTTTCATCGTATAAGACAAACAAAAGGTGTTCACCTGTTGAGATAAAAGGCGTCAAGCGTTAGACACAAGGCAGCAATAAAAGTTAACATCAGTTCGTAAAGGAGTGTGTGTGTTTATACTGATAGGAACTTGTGAAGTGTTACTACGTTATTTATTTAACATTTTCTGTAAATGTTTGTAGTTGTGGAGGGGGAAGCCAGGAAGGGAGGATATATTGGTAAATTAAGAAGTAAGGAACGCCAAATAATTATGAATCTGTTAGATTATTTTTTTCAAGTCAAACGAGTATTAGTAAGGCAGTAAAAGAAACAGCCAACGCTATCGGGTGTTCAGAAGCAGTAGTGTATAGGATTAAAAAGGAACTAATGAAAGGTCCTCTAAGAACGCCACGAAAAAGAAAGCAAAAAGGGCGGAACAGCGCAAAACGCTAGGTTAACGCAATATGATGGAATAGTGCAAAGCGGAGTGCGGCGAATTGTTCATTCTTTAGTATTTGAAAATATACCACCCACGTTGAATATAATTTTGTCACGGTGATGATACCCTACCAAATTTCTCAAGGGCCGCTCTGAGTCGGTTCTTACATGATTTGCGGTTCGGGGATGAAAGTAGACATACATATAGTACATGTTGCAACGTTGCGCCCCATTTAACGTGTACTGTCTATTAAGGTTGAGACGAGCTATAGTTACCACAGTGAGAGCGAGCTATGCACTGATCCCCACCTCCCCTATTAAGCAAGTGGGCACGCCTCTTCTATTGCGCATCTAACCTCAGGAGTGGGGAAGTGTCACGACAATCTGGAAAAACTGTACATTAAGTGGGCAATGCTATGTGTTAAAACAGTGTATTGTTGCGGTAATACAGTGACTTGGAACTCACAAAGTGTATGAGGAAAGAAACCGGAAGGAAGTGCTTCAATAGTAAGTTCATTATTATCTGGTAGGTATGTTGTTTCCTTCTGCTAATCACAGGGTTTGGCAATTTTTTCAAGGCCTACATTCGATAAAATCATTCGAAACATGGTAGCACCAGTTATTAGATCAATTTGGGTTCAAGAAAGAAAAAAGAACTTGAATTCATTAAAAGCTTGTGGTATACCTATATGGTTGTCATGGGATGGGCAGTATGACTCCCCAGGATTTTCAATCAAATATTTAGTTTATTCTATCATGGATTTAAATTCACGCAAAATTATTGATTTTGAGCCACTTCAGAGAGGTGTGGTGAAAGGTGATTTGGTAAAGGCTGCTTGCGACAACATAATGACCAGGCTTGCGAAACAGGAAATGTATAGACTTGAAATTTTTCTCACCGACAGACATAAAGGTATAAGATGTATGTTAAGTTCAGCACACAGAACATGAATTTGACGTATGGTATTTGTCTTAAAAGTCTAATGAAAAAATTAAAATGGTAGAAAAACAATACACAGAGTCGATGGTATGGAAAGCCAATACAAAATAACCGCTTATGGTGAGCTGCACTAAAATGTAGCGAGAACATTGCCATATTAATGGAAAAATTTATAGCAATTCTTCCTCATATAAAAATGAACATAAATACTTAGAAAATAGTGAATGGAAACTTTGTGGATATGATGCATTTTTGTAAGAAGGCCAAATAAATCAATTACGGATAAGGCGAATCAAATGCCTATAATGCTCTGAAGAAAATAACTTGGATAGCAACTTCGTAAAAGATTTGGCTCATGAGACATACTGGAAATTTGGTGAGATACCACAGTCCTCCTCCCAGAAATGCTCCAAAAAGAATACATTTTTCATGTAATGGTCTTCAACTTTCACCAATACATGGAATCAGCACGATCTTCGGTGTGCACACTGTGTCGGAATCTTCAAAATCCTATCTTGTCTGAGTTCAGTGGAATAACTGACGTCACGGGTCATATCAACAACTGCGAGTAACATAAGAACCACACACCTTGGGATGCTGAAACTGCGTTGCTATCTATTTTTGTCGACGAATAAACTTATGTGGCGAATGAAAGATTCATTTTTGTGTTTCCTTCCCCTTTAATCAAAACAGCAAAGAGCCTTTAAAACACCTAAGATGAAGGCAACAGTGCCATGCAAATTCAACTGCGTAATTAGAGCTTTCACAGGAAGAAATTTAATGGGCGTTACCATTGTTACTGCGCATCCAAGTCCATCGCCCTTAATATCTTTAGTAGATTTTGTACCCACCCAGTCCTTAGTGACTTCCGCCCATCTAAGTGCTATACTTGTTAACATACCAATTATGCAGTTCTGTTTACTTCGCATATCCTTGTATACATCTTTATTACTTAAGTTAATGATTTATTGTGTTTTAAAATCACTATGTCTCTAATTTGTATATTTTTTTTCTTTGCAGGTGAGTAGTGAATTGCAGCCTTCTCAGCGTTTTCAACATTTGATGGGATATTACATAAGGTGCTGTTGCCTATAGAAAGGCGAGTAATTTAAACCCTTTTAAAATTAAGTTAATTATGTCAATGTTATCCTATTAGTTTTGTATGCCTCTCATTGACCCACAAACGAAATAATGAAGTAGTTTAAATGTTACTATAACTGTTGCTGTTAAATCGCTGGATTTACGGTTAGGGATTATTTGCAAACCAAGCAATTTAAGGGAAAATAAGGGTGTTTTTGGACAAGGAAACTGGTAGTGGGAAATTTGATCGGTAGAGAAAATAGGAACTAACCACTTCTTGTATTGTTTATCGGAAACACAAAGGAATGTAAGCCGGGAAGAATGCCTTTTGGGGCGAGGGTGTTATCGACCTTTAACTGAATAGGTCACATCGGACGGTGAATGACAGGGTTGAAGTGTGCTCAATGGGCCTTGGGTCCCTAGAGGTTAGAGTTACTCAGGGTACGGAAATACCCCAGAAAAAACCTCTTATCCAGGTAACTCACACTTACCAAAACCGCTACCCCCACGCCACGAAGATGGGCTTCTGGTGTTTATGAAGGCCTTTCTTCACTGAATTTTCATTTCCATGTACATGGTTTCCTCTCCACTTCTTATATTCGCTTCTGTGTTAACTTTAGCGTTATTAATTTATTGATATAGCAAACCGACTACAAAAATGTTGAGCACTTCAAAGAATTATTTGTTCACAATTAGGTGGTTTACTGTAGAAAATGCTGCCAGTTGATTGAAAGTTGCTTCAAATCATGGCAAGATGTAAAATCTTACATTTGAAACACCAGTCCATCTCGAGCGGCGGCAATTCCGAATTATCGTGGGAACCGCTTTATTAGTCCAGAAGATAACCGGATTTGATGTAGATACACAGGTCACTTTGTATGCCTTCCGTTAGTCGTGTATGTCATTTCTGAGGAATAAACATAAGGCTCATATGAATTCCTCTTCCTCGGATTACCCTCCCTCTAGCATTTACAGGTTCTTGCTAGGGGCAGATAGGGAACAGACGAACTTATGGACCTGACAGACTGAAGACCTGGAAGTGGGTGGTCAGCCAAGCAGCAGGTATGAGAGTGAGGAAGAGGATGATATGAAATGAAGGCGAAACTGATGATTGGGAAGGCAGTGATGGAGTAGTTGGTGGAATGAGTGACACCGCTTCACCACGTGGGTCCCTGGGATCGAACCCTTGGTATCGTACCAAGGCGAACGCCCTAATCGCTCGGCCACGGCGCCGCCTCATGAGAACTTGTGTCTTAATAATAATAATAATAATAATAATAATAATAATAATAATAATAATAATAATAATAATAATAATAATAATAATAATAATAATAATAATAATAATAATAATAATAATAATAATAATAATAATAATAATAATTGCATTTAATACAGAGTAAATGAAGTAAAACTCGCGATGTATAGATGGGTCACTATCCGGAAGATCTCTTTAACATCTGTGTTACCATTACACGATATCGTCGGCCTGGATGGTTCAGTTGGTTAGACGCTGGTCTACTGATCCCAAGGTCGTGGGTTCAAATCCAGCTTAAAAACGACAGCTCCATGTCAGTAGATTTACTGGCATGTAAAAGAACTCCTGCGGGACAAAATCCCGGCACACCGGCGACGCTGATGTGATCCTGGCAGTTGACAGTGTCGTTGAACAACAAAATATTAAATATTATTAAATTACACGATATCCTGTCTCCGTGTCCGGACAAAAGTGTACAAGTCCAACCATGCTTCTGGACAGTTTTCAGTTATACAATTGATAGTTATTGAATTGATATTTAGTGAAATGATATTCAATTGTAGTAATTGATAACCGCAACAGACTAGACATGTGAAAATTGTAACGGGAAGTTTTCTCGAAAGCAATATACCCAAACATCAACAGCCAGGATTCTCGAAGTGAGCGTTCCGAAGGCGTCTTTCTGCCCTAAGTCGTTAATTTTAACGAGGGTGGAATGTTGTCGAAAATAAATGGTCAGGAATCTGAGTGGTCCAGAAGAGGAAGTTGAGGAAAACCAGAAGCGAGTTTGGGGGACTTCAGGGGGTGACTTGGATGGAGCAGACGTATATGAGTCATTCCACGTCAAATCACACAAAATATGGCAAAAATGACCTTGATCTCTCATATTCTCTTGAATTTTTTTTTGAACAAAATATATTTGACCCGTGTTTCTTCGTTTTATAAAAAAATTATTTTAGCAGATATTAATTTTTGAAATGTCCCAAAAATCGCGCGTTCCTCACTGTTCGATCAATCATACCTCCGATAGTAATGAAGCAAATTACTTGATCTTTGGCTCAAATTAAAGAAAAATCGCAGTATTTCCTGAGGTATTTATTAGAAAATTTTATTAATTATTATTAATATTATATTTTATACGATTAAAGTTTTAATGTTAGATAATAACATAAACTCGACCATTTAAAAATGTGGAAAAAAAAAAAACCACCTAAGAATACAATGAAGTTTATTCAATATTCTCAGAAAAAAATCAGAATGGAATCTAATAGTTCAGTTGTAATTAACTTACTTGCAAATCAGTGCAGCGGACTCGCGTGGCAGCGGTTACCATAACCTCACACAATTGCCACCTTCCATTACGGCAACTGTCCACTACTTGAGGTTCCATGAATGTTACAACAGTACAGTAAGGAGAACACTGCTAGCTGACACTGTTATATGCACACTATTAGCATCTTCAAAATGTTTTTAAAATATTCATTTTAAACTAATGTTTCCATACAACACACAACTTTACCTCCTTCTTCGAAAGAAAATTGTTTCACTAAAGCTTCAGTTTTTGACAAAGGAATGAAGGAGTGTCATTTTAAAGCACAGCTGGTCCCATCGTTGTTGGCCCCTGACCTTAACTGGAAGTCCTGTTGGCGAATCCATAGCTTTTGCCTCTTTCATCAGCTCATATTGTATAATTCTGCGAATGAAACCATGCACATGGGGAGGGAGGGGGAGGTAGTGATGTCTGCATGATCTGAGACAGCCCTTGCTAATTCACAGGTGCTTTTTAGTGCAGCGTGCAGTTGGAGACATAGATTTTTGCGATAAAGAGTGAATATAGTGAATTTGTGAGACATTGATCATAGCGTAAATCAATTATGCCCCCTGTACGTTCTTAATTAGGGACCAAAACATTACACAGTCAGAGTAGAGGAACTATTTCAAATGTATGGACGTACATGAAGGAAGAAGCTAAAAGCAAAGAACTGCTTACGTCAGAATATTTTTTCAAAAAAATTCAAAAGTTCAAAAGCACGCATCAGATGCCACAGGAGTATCAGAAAGAAGGTACACTCTGGAGACATTTTTTCTGCATGGATTGTACTGCCTTAGTAAGAAGAAGTTATCTGAGTAGCATAGCTGTTGCACCAATTCGCATGCTGTCTGCAGTTACCTGGATTGTTACTCGCTTTCAAGGGGCCAAGAACGGTGAATCCAGCTGTACAAACGGATCTATAGTTCATGGCGTCCGTGAACTCTTGCAGGCCTCCAGAAAAAAAATTGTAGCAAATGCACTAATACAAGCTCCATAGTTTTCAACATCTTATTTTATAGGTAAAATGTCAGGGAATACGTGTGTAATTTTTTTTTTTATTTTTTATTTTTTTATTTTTAACACATCGATTTAAATTCTATTTTTGGTTTTATAAAATATACCATAAAAAACAGTCCAAAATTTGTGTGTAATAATGATTGGTCGAAAGTTGTTAAAAAAAAGTCGTGTTTTACGGGTGTGCGATTTGACGTGGATTGACCCATATATGTGATAGTACGTATCCACGAATGGGCAGTGCGGAAATTAGGGCATCGAGGATTAAGTTTCATCAGGGAAATACCGGTTGCAACGGACAAGAAATTCTATACGCTCGTGGCGATTGTTCTCCGAGAATTCTGGCACATTGGGCAATTGTCACGACAATGACAATAAAAGTAAAAGTATAGTGCAGAAGATAGTCTTCCTTATTGGGCGTCCGAAGGTCCTCCGTCACCTTCATTAATAAACTGATATCGGCCTAACGTGTTTCCCTACATGGACCGTCAATAGTGTGGCCGGCGCTAAGCACGACTCGCCTACCGAGCAGCCGAAGGAACGACAACACAAAATCTTAATTAAACCTACGAACCGAGTTAGTTACCAGATCAGAAGTTGACCAGTCGATTGCATGCTGCAGTGCATGAGACTATGTCAAAGAGCCTTACACCCACATATTCATTCCTTCTCTGCCTCTTGCTCATGAAGTGGAAGACATGTGCAATTATTTCCTTCCTCCATGTAGTATCTTAGCAGTTCACTTTGTCACCACGTTCTGGACAAACTACAATAGAGAAAGTAAAAATTTAACACAGTAGGAACTAATTGAAATATGCTGTCATATACCACACCAATTTCCCTCTGCTTCGCGCTTCTATCTTCCCTGAATAGTGAAGCCTGTACCACTGTTAATGCGTGACGTATAATTCACATACATGAAACTGATTTATTATTCTGAAAATAGGTGTGGGAGAAAACACTACATGTGTCATAGAATTGACTGGCGAGATACATATAATATAAATTGCAGAAAATGACATTGATAGCAATGAAACAACTTAATGAAAAAGAGCGAGTAATCTGCATAGAGTATGACTTGTTTTATTAAGACGAGTTGTGGTACATACCAGAGACGGTCTCGAGTTCCTCATGCAGTGCTGGAATTATCTTATATATTTAAACGAGTCATTCTTGTATATAAATATATTCAGTGCAACTTGGAAACGGCTCGAACGATTTCGACAGAAGTTTGTATTCAGATAGGGTTTTGCTTATTAAGTTTATCTATATAGGTGCCATTCCTGGGGGGGGGGGGGGGGGACCGATTTTACGCGTAACAGTCACACTTACTCTAAACCTTATTTTGGCCATAATTTATCTGTTAATGGACCAATTACAACAAACAAGAAGCTTTCAGAAACCTAAACAAAGTTGACTTAGATGTATTAGTCGAAGCCTTATTTTGGCCATAATTTCTCTGTTAATGAGCCAATTTCAACAAACTACCCAGGATATTAAAGGTATCGTCAAGAGCTTTCAGAAAACCTAAAGAAAGTTTACTTATCTATCTTAGTCTACGCGTAACAGTCACAATTAGCCGAAACCTTATTTTGGCCATAATTTCTCTGTTAATCGACCAATTTCAACAAACAAGCCAGGATATTAAAGGTCTCGTCACGGAAACTGCTCCAACAATTAGGATGCAAATGTATATTTAGTTAACATTTTGCTTTTCAAGTTTATCTAAATAAGTATCTTCTCAAAAAAAAAAAAATAATAATGATTTAAAAAGAAGAAGAAGAAGAAGAAGAAGAAGAAGAAGAAAAAGGGAAAAGAAAAGAATGGCCGAGCAAAGCTGGGTTGTCCAGGTGCTGATATAATTATTAAAACAGACATGAGCAAAATCGGCTCAAAATGTCATTATCAGATCATCTGAGCTATCATGTGAGAGTAGAGCAGGTCTCAGACGCTTTCTCGTCACGTAGTGGAGGCTGCATAATCATATCAGGTCAGGGCTTTGTTAGGAGATGCAGATGAATGGAAACCAGTCCTCCCTAGGGCTATTCTCCACGATAACGGAGGGGACCCTCAGACAAAATACTTTAATTCAATGTCAGAGGGGTCATTCACTTCCTCGAAAGTACCCCGGGGTGGAAATGTAAATGGGAATCTAACTGTCGTGGTTCACTATAGATTGTTGATGGCCTTCTCCTTTTATAATTCGGAAAATACTCCTTTCATGAACACAGACAACAGAAAACATATAATTTTCCAACCACAAACTCCTAACAGGTGATATGTATTTGGGATGGGTCGATAACAGTGTTTCTCGATACTCGGTACCGATACATGATATTTTCCACGACACCCGACACTCGATACCGTCATTTCTATTAGTTTTAGTCCAAAATAGAATGTTGGGGAAACTATGTCAATGGAATTAATTAATTAGGTGCACATATTTAATGAGACAAAATTTAAAACCATCAGTGTACTTTTAAAAGCAAAATGTGTTTTTGAAACACTCCACTTTTGTAAGTTTTTGCTCAAAAATACTTGCATTTTCTCTCTTTTGGGGTTGAGTTTACTTCTTTTTCTGTCACATACGAGTCCTGCTGTGCTAAATAGTATTTCAGAGAAAACTGTTGCAGGTGGAATACACAAATATTTAGCGACTAATTTTTATAGTTTTGCAAATTTTGCATTTGTTTCGTTGCACTATAAACAGGTGACAATGGTAGTTGAGATATACAGTGATTTCTTCTTATAAAACTGTTAACTGCAGTGAATCTCACACATGATTATTTTCTTGCATAATGTTACTGTACAGGCGCAACATTCCTGGTAATTTCTGGACCTTGCAGCAGGTGAGATAAAATTAAATAAAGAAAAGTTTGAGAACTCATCGATTTTTACGAGTAAGTCAGTATTACACGACTATCCCTACATAGGTTTCCGAAAATCTGAAGAAAAAAAAATAAAATAAATAAATTTTACCTGATCATTTTTGGATGCAGGAAGAAAAGGTTTCTTTACCTGCGTTGACATTTCTAGTTATCTCCAGACAAAAAGCACTTCCTAGGAAATTCAACCCGACATGTAATTAGTCAGGTTCTTGTTCGACTTGCAGTGAGGTAATTAGATGTTTGGGTTTGCACTTTGCACTGAATAAGCAGGAATTGAAGGAAGGGCCTTCCTGACCTCATCTCCGTCTTCCTCTACTGTTTACGTGGTCATTGCGACCACTTTAAAATGTTCTACTTGCGGCAATAATATTGTGTGATTTTAAAATAAAATAAATATTACAGAATCACCACCGAAGTATCGAAGAAGTACCAAAAGAATTTTCTGAAGTATCCTTCGATGTCGATACCATGCAAGACAGTGAGTATCGAGGTATCGCAAGTATCCTGCATTCTCTACTAAGGTGTATATTAAGTAGGGGAGGTACTGCATCCCGCCCAAAAATCCCAACTCCTTGAATCTAAAAAGAATAACATTAGAACGAGGATTCGCGCGTGTGTATGAACAGCATAACGGAAAGTCGGTTAAATACCAAACTTGGTATTCAAGTTCAGCATCTTACAAGGATGCGAGGCGAATGTGCTAAAGAAAATCTCCTCACCTTACTCTATTTTCCTAAAAATGGCTCATGATTTTTATTAAAATATCATATGTTTAAGATATTTTCATGGAAAATGAAATGCGTATCTTCAATTTCCTGGGAATGTCCTCACAAGCCCTCTAGATTTTGGATGACGTTAGCACAAGTGGTAAACCGTAAGATATAGACAAAATCTTACTACACCAAAATGTAGATCTCGTCAAAACACACCATTTATGTCATACCTTTTTGTGCTAACGTTTTCCAAGACATTCTTTGATAATTATTTGAATTATCCAATATTTATACTTTTCTCAAATGGAAAGCCATTTTTATGTTCTGTACATTTAAAGAGAATGGAGTGTCAGAACCATCACATAGCGACCATTTCTTAAAAGAGTTGACTATCGGCGTGTTCCCATATTTCCCTTGTATTTACCAGAAAATTAGCATTGAGATAATCTCTGCAAATATTCATCTCGATTCACATGAAGTGTTACACCCGACGCAGGGCGCAACGTTAATATCCGGCATTGTGCGCAAGAGTGTATGTTTTTAAGAGGCCTGAACATTGCAGATGTGTTGTTGATCCAATGTGCAGGATTTTGATTCATCAATTTTTCCCTAGTCGGCCAATATAAATTGTGTATCTTCCCATCAGGTACAGCTTTCTTCAATTCTAGGCACTCCAGTAGGTGTTCTCCATTTAAAATCTTGTCAGCATTGCACATCTTACATGCGTTGTCAGTTATCAAACCAAACCTATGCAGATGTTTCGCCAAACAGTCATGTCCAGTGGCTAATCTGAAGTAAGCAACTGTTTCTTTCCTTGGGAAATTTTTTATTTTTTGTACTATTTCTTTTATGTTAGAATAATTTTTGTTGGAAATTTCATTTTGTATATTATGTTGGTATTTTTGTTCTATAATAATTTTGATATTTTTTAGTTTTCTATCTAATCCACAAGACTTTATAGGTTTTGAGTGTAACACTGCATCTTTTTTGGCTAGAAAGTTTGCAGTTTCATTACCAATCACTCCCACGTGTGCTGGTATCTACTGTAATATCTGTTGAAAGTTTTGGGAGTAATTTATAATAAGATGTTGCATCCTTAATATTATATGATTCGTATGGACTGTTATGTTGTTCAGTTGCTTGAATGGCAGAAACTGAGTCTGTGATTAATGGTTATTGTATTGCAACCACTTCACGTTCAAAATTTATGGATAGTTTAGGCAATGTAAAATAATGTGAAAAGTATTTACAATATACCTATACCACCTCCCACATTATTTCTCAATTAATCTGCAGAACTATCTGTGGAAATTCTGAGCTTCTCTGTTCCGGGGAATTGATTATGTAGAAGTTCAATTGTTGATATGTTGAAACTCTAGCCTTCAACTTTTTGAGCAAATGCTGGGGTCTTTAAGGTCAAATACATTCCTTACGGCCACATTTTCATGAGAGGAGCATAGTGATATATGTAGATAGCAGACTTTTTAAAAACATCATTGTGAGCTGCCATGTGATATTAACTCCCCTTTCCCCTCCGAGTGCAGAACACGCCTACATCCCTCAGACGTTTTCTCGTCAGAGACCTGCTGTATCTGATGAGTGAAGTGACGCTGCATATTTTCTCCTTTCTTTGTATTTTAAGCACCTTAAATGTTCCTTCACACTTAAACAGTATCAAAAACAAATAATTGAAGTGATCAATAAAGAGGATCTCTTTGCGGAAAATTCAAGATAGAGACGATTCATCATTCCTTTGTCTCAGATATGCATCTTTAGTCAAGTTCATTAGTCATTTTTGAGCAAATAAGAAACTGTTCCCTGTAAAGAATTGTTTGGAAAGGAGGAAAGAAATTTCTTGAAAATCTTAGCTTGCACCTCTAAACGGTTATGACAAAGGAATGGAAACGCATGTGCTCCTTTTGAAAGGAACAAAATGGCAGCCAATACAGCGATCAGTACTTGCATCATAGTTCACTCTTGAAGAATCGCAACAAATTCACTCTTCTGTTTCAGTTTGTTTTATAATCAATACTTTATATCGAGATGTTAAATTTTAATTCATCTCACTACATTCTTCATGGCACAAGACAAAAAAGGTCGGCTTATGCTGTCTATATCTTAGCTTGATAATGTCAGGGGGCCTTCATTTCATGTCATTGCAGAGAGCTTACACGGAGATACTGCCTCACAGTTAAAATGTATCAAGCTAAAAAAATACATACTCACATATAAGGGTTACGACTTTATCGTTTTTGTTAGTGTTCTAACTGCAATAAAGATTTTAGCTAAACATTGTTTCAAGAGTAGCGTAAACGATAACTTTTGGTCTCATAATTAGACCATCTGTAGATAGAATTGTAAGTTTTGAATAACTATTTTTTGTCGTGCAGTCAATACTATCACTTAAATTATCAGCTTAGTTAAACATGCTAACAAAGAAATAAAGCAATCATACTTGCAAATTCCCGACGACAATTCGTTGATGACAGAACAGTAGTTTTGCAGACTTCTGACATTTTACTGAGAGGTGAAAGACTTTAGATTGCCGAACTTGCATTTTTGCGAGCTGGTTAAAAGACTAATCAGAAACAGAGGTCAGTGTTCATGCAGCTATTGCTGAGAGGAGGGAATTCACAGATCGTCGGTGTCGGCGTCATCATCTTGAGGGAAGTGACAATCTTGTTCCTTAATCGTACTAACGGGAGAATGTCTTGGAAATAATAAAAACGCTTAGAGAATGTCTGGGAAACCGTTTGATAGATGTTGAAATTTGGGGGAACTAGCTCGTTTTCAGAGAAATGCAGCTACATTTTCATACGGATTATCTTACTACAGGTTTTGCAATGAGGAAAAAGACATGTGCAGATTCATGACCTTTTTGTTTTCAATATATTTAATAATAGTAGGTTTTGCAATGAGGAAAAAGACAAGTGCAGTTTCGTGACTTTTTGTAGTACTGAAGGGCGGGATGCGGGATGACCCTGTCAGATAATTTCACTGGTTAACATTTTTTTGACCAAAAATTCTTTAGCCGAGCAAGTCTCGGGGTGAGAAGCCAAACAATAATTGCTATCCATTTCTCTAAAGGGGAGGGTCTACCGAGCCTCGCTAAGAATATAGAGGGTTTCAAAGATGTCTAATACCGCTAGATAGCATCTTAAGGGGAAAATATTGCGGATATTTCTCACTTGGGTGTCTTCAGGGGGAGGAGAAAATCGCATTTCCTTTTCAAGCGGTTATATATTTTCACAGGGGTGACATTCCAACCGTCACATAGTTTTTTTCATACCGCCATAAATATGTCAATTTCACAAAGGATCCATTAAGATGACCATCTTTTCATCCTCACTCGGAGGGATGCAAAGACCACCCTCAGTGACCTTGAATATGGCGACAGGGGATGGTGAGGGGAGGGGTGATTAATGGTATAGAAGGAACCCTTCCATTATTATGCTAATAAGATGTTAATTGGTGCTATAGGAACTCCCTCCCTCTCAAAACGCTTATAAAATACAAACTAGCATTCTTTAAAACAACTTTGGAATGTAAGCCTTTTCTCAGGTAATTCAATAACAAACCGATTACTTAATTTTTGCACTCTCATCTGAATTAACCTTTAAGCAGTTCAATGAAATGCTCTGTCAATTTTATGACCTGGCATATTATTTTAAAAATATGTCCAACATATGGCATTTCCTTTTGAGTGGCGGTCCAGTAATAAATATTGTTTAAAATTTGTCTGTCGGACAGCTAATAGGGGTGGAGCGAGCTGTTAAAACTTGCGGCAGTACAATATTTTGGTCAGGCATGCTAACTTCACATTTCTGTTGGCAATCCTGTTTTTAACCCATGTGTGATTACGCAACCCAAAAGCATTTCAAAATGGTTGGGCTCTTTGGAACAGCACCGGTATTTACGTAGTTCCCAGAAATCTTTAAACTTATAAATGCGAGACTACGTTTACGCTCAAGTTCCAGTTAGATTGTCGTGTGTTGTATTAGGACAGGATAGCAGTATGAATTATGATTAGATAGTAATATGAATAATTAGAATAGTTGTATGAATTACAACTACAGTGGACACTGTAGTGGAATACGGGAAGGTTATCCCAGGGTAATATCGATAACATTGTGCAATTGACAGTAATTATGGAATAATGAGATATTGGTAATGGAAATATAATAATATGTGAGCAATAAGTTTTAAGCAGAAGCATTGTAAAGCACTTGGGGGAGAAATAGTTAGTTGCACTTTGACACTGGTATGTGCGACTGTCTGGAGGTTGACTTTTAACCTCAGGGAGACATAACGAGGAAGAGTGGAACATTCCCAGACGCCCGTCACATAACTGTTCCTTATGGTTATGAGGAATAGTGTACTTACCCACAGAATGTTCTGCAACAATGTAGCCAGAATATATAAACCCTAGTCACCAAGGAGGTGATGTCTTTTGACCCGCCATTGTCAACGAGTCCATTTCGGATGGTGTATCCTCTACCCATATTCCTTGAAGCTTGTTCCGTACTGTATATAAATCCCTGAACACCATTTGTTGTGTGATTTTGTCTGGAATATCCAGGAAACCTACTTGCTCCCGCTCGGCACTCAACCAGATAATCCCATCCCACCTCACCTACAGCCAGGTGCGAGGTGCGAAAAGGATTCAACACGTGACACTCCCCCACTCCTGAAGTATAGATGCGCAATACAAGAGACGTGCCCACTTGCATAATAGGAGAGGTGAGGATCAGTGCATCGCTCGCGCTCACTGTGATAACTACACAATAATTGTTTATAATACGTAAACATACATCGCTTGTGTATGTGACTGCCTGAGTTCTGACATCACTCGCTTGTTCCCCATCACCCCAGTCACCTCTCCTTAATTTCTCTTCTCTCGCGCATGTCGACTGTCACCACGTTTTGAACAAACTGTAACTCTGCTTTAAACAATAGAAGAGAATTAACGGCACTTCTTTTTCACACTTGAGTATTCCATATTACATAATATCGGACTATCAATGAAATGTGTGAAATGATGCTCAAATGAGCACGGGGTACACAGAGCTTAGAGTTACCCGAATGCGTCTCTCAGGATAAGGGAAAACCTAGGAAAAATCCTTAAACGATATTCGAACTTGGGCCCTCTTGAATGTGAGACAGACACGCTACCTCTACACCAGAGAGGTGGGGTAAAAGTGTTGTTTTCAGGTACAATAAAAGAAATATGCCCTTTCATGAGTTAGTGAACAGCAGTAGAATTTACCAACATACCTTAAAACCTAATGCATGTTTGGGTCTTCAAAACAAATAACGAAAATAAAACTTTTGTTTCCTCAGTGTTATGTTTTCCTAAAAATAAGATCTTTTGCACACTGGAGTAAATAATTCCCTGAAAGCTTAACTGTGTTTGCGATAGGCAAAAGCGGTTCTTTTATTTTCCCCTTAAAGGTAAACAAAGACATTTCAACATTTCCAGATATTTACGAAGTTCCTGGATATCTTCAGGCTTCTAAATACTAATCTTGATATTTTTCCACATGAGTTAGTATTTTGGTGGAATCATTTCCTTAAATGTTAAGACAAGTTGATTCAGCATTAAAATATTCCAGGGCCACGCGACGAAGCCAATAGCTCTTTCTAGGGTTTAGTATTTATAATTTAGCGTTTGTAATCTTAGCTTACTGTGTTTGAAGCATAAAGTAGTATATTTGATCGGATTAAAAGTTTGCTGTTCTCCAGATAAATTCGAAATGTCATGTCAATACAGACAATGATGGCCAAATTAATCCATGGTATGGGACTAATATTGCTTATATGAAGAATTTTATATTGACAATGGCTGTTTACCGACGTTACGCGGTTAGTTTTTTAAACTTCAATGACGATCTAATCTAACTCCCCCGGTTTATCATAATATAGCCTATTTTCATGGTGGATCCTCTTTCTGTTTACGAAATGATTGTACATTAATGTAACCTGTTTCCATGGTGGATTCTCCTCTTTACCCCTTATAATTATATGCTCGTACAGCTCCGGCTGTTCCTAATAATACTGAAAAATCTACGATGTTTACAAAAGCGATGTGAAACATAGGAACGTACCTTATGTTCTCACTGCAGTCTTTCAAGTTTTGGAAATGCTGCATAGCCTATACCACTTGGCGGTGGAACAATGGTCATTGGTCGGAATGGCTGATTACTTTTTTTAATCACGGTTGGTGAAGCTTTAAACCATTGTATCTTGTTTGTTCCATAATAATAATAATAATAATAATAATAATAATAATAATAATAATAATAATAATAATAATAATAATAATAATAATAATAATAATAATAATAATAATAATAATAATATTATTATTATTATTATTATTATTATTATTATTATTATTATTAATAATAATAATAATAATTAATAATAATAATAATAATAATAATAATAATAATAATAATAATGATGATGATGATAATAATTCACATTATGGGGAGACCCTTAAGTCATACAACGAGATATATGTGAAGGTGGCCAGACAAGGACGCCTACGACCATCCAGAAAAGTGATTTTCTCAGTTGTTAATTATAAGGCAGCAAAACTTGGGCACCGATGAAACCGGCTAGGTATAGCTGTGCTGTAGGTTTTCAGGGTCTTTTGCAAGTGCGAACAAAGCGATTTGAATGCTACGCAACCCTTGTGACGGGAACTTCTCCCGAAAACCATATGCTCGAAGAAAAACAGCCAGAATTCTCGGAGTGGGCGTTTCGAAAACATATTTGTCCCCTTAGGTCGTTAATTTTAACGAGGGTGGATGTTTTCGAAACTAAAAGGGCAGAAATCTGTGTGGTCCAGATGGAAAGGTGCGGAGGAGGCACCAGAGCTAGAATTGGGGGACTTGAGCGGTGTGACTTGGAGGAGGCAGACGTGAAAAGATGTGTGATAGGAAGAATCCGCGAACAGGCAGTGCGGAAATTAGTTACCTCGGGGATTAGAATTTCATCAGGAAAATACCGGTTACGAGGGACCAGAAATTATATACAACCTCGGAAATTGTTCTCCGAGAATTCTGGTGCATTTTGGGCAGATGTCACGATAAACACAATAAATCAGAAGTGCGGTACAGAAAATATTGTCGTCTTCCTTGTTGGACACACGAAGGTCCTCTGTGACCTTTATTACACCCTGAGATCGAACCAACCGGTTTCCCCACATCCCTACATTGACCCTTAGTATGTGTGGCCGGCGATAAGCACGAAACGCCGATTACGAGCAGCCGAGGAACGAAGACGATTGTCGGAATGCCATTCGTGCTCGAAGGCGTGCACTTAGGGTTTTCCAACGTCACCCTACTTTGGAAAACCTAATCGAATACAAGAAAATGCGCGCCAGGTCCAGACAAGTCATTAAGGATAGCAAAAAGTCATCATGGAGCAAATTTATAGCTTCATTTAACCGACACACACCTTCCTCGGTTGTGTGGGATAGATTAAGGCGTGTTGCAGCTAAAACGACCCAAATACCAATAGCGGGACTAAAAACAGCCACAGGAGCTGTTGTTGATTCATTTGAAGTGGCCAACACCTTTGGCAGTGCTTTCGCACAAGTGTCTAGCTCGGAAAACTACTCCCCTGAGTTCCTTCCAATTAAAACTCAGGTGGAATCTCAAGGCTTCTCGTTTCGTTCCAGAAACGTAGAAGATTACAATCGCCTTTTCACCATGGCAGAGCTGGAGTATTCCCTGAAATCTTCGCGATGTTCAGCACCAGGACTGGACGGTATTCATGTACAAATGTTACAACGGCTCTCTCCTGAAGGTAAGGCATTCCTGCTCGAGGTCTATAATCGTGTTTGGGTTGACAGTATACTCCCAGAAAATTGGCGGGAGGCCACCGTTATTCCCATCTTGAAGGCTGGAAAGGACCGTCATCTTCCCTCCAGCTACCGTCCTATTTCCCTCACCAGTTGCGTCTGCAAGGTGATGGAACGCATGATCAATAGACGATTGGTATGGTGGTTAGAAAGTCGTAACCTACTGACTAACATCCAGTGTGGTTTTCGACGACGCCGTTCAACTGTTGACCATCTTGTGTCAATATCGACACAGATAATGGACGGCTTTATGAAGAACTGTCAAACCGTTGGCATATTTTTCGATCTTGAGAAGGCTTATGATACGTGCTTGCGAGCAGGGATTCTACGTTCCCTGTATGCCTGGAACATACGTGGACACCTACCACTTTTCATTCAGGAGTTTATGAAGGACCGCTTTTTCCGAGTAAGGGTCGGCTCGGTTTTTTCTAATTCTTCTGTTCAGGAGGAGGGAGTACCTCAGGGTTCGGTGCTAAGTGTCACGCTCTTTGCTATAGCAATTAACTCCATCTGGAAATGTGTTCCACCTGGAGTTTCGTCAAGCCTATTCGTAGACGACTTCGCTGTCTATTGCACTTCTCAGCGCACGGCGTTCTTACAACGGCGCCTGCAGCAATGTTTGGACTACCTTAGAGAATGGAGCGTGAAAAACGGCTTCCGTTTCTCAACTGAGAAGTCAATCTGCGTTAATTTCTGGCGCCGTAGGAGACGATTACCACCTTCGCTCCGGTTTGGTCCAGATTCACTTCCCTTCGCAGAAGAGACGCGCTTCCTGGGTTTGATCTTGGACAGGAAGCTTAGTTGGTCGTCGCATATTGCACAGCTAAGAGCGAGATGTGACCGTTCCCTAAATATTATGCGAGTACTGAATGGCAAATCGTGGGGAGCGGATCGGACAATTTTGTTGCGAATATATCGGGCATTGGTCCGATCCAAACTAGACTATGGGTGTATTGTTTATTCCTCAGCACGACCAACTCTGCTGAGAAGATTAGACGTCGTCCACAATAGGGGCATCCGCATTGCAACAGGAGCATTTCCAACAAGCCCAGTGGTGAGCCTTTACGCCGAGTCCGCAGAACCTCCTCTGCAATACCGGCGTGAGATTCTCTTGGCAAATTATGGTTGTGCGCTTAGGTGTATGCCTAAGCACCCAACGTTCGCTTCTTTTTTCACCACTACGCTAAGAGAACGATATAGAAATAGCACCCTTAGTCCTAAGCCTGCGGGGTTCCGTTTCCAAGAGCTCCTAGTGAAGCTTGGAGTGGAACTGCCTATGATGTTCGCCAAGGGCGAGAGGCTTTACCCCCCTTGGCTATCTGGTACGCCCCATGTAGATCTTGGGATGACCATACACCAGAAGTCCACGATGCCTATTATCCGCACGTGTTTCTGAGAATTTTTGTCAGGCTACACTGACCGTCGATATATTTACACCGATGGATCAAAGAGTATCAACGGTGTTGGATGTGCTTATGTTTATGGAACCGAACCATATACATTCGGTTTTCCAAATAGCACTTCCATTTTTACTGCAGAGCTTTATGCAATTTATCGAGCCGTTTTGTATGTTCGCCGTCGTAAATTAGGTGACTGCCTGATTTTGAGCGATTCCCTTAGCGCACTGCAGAGCCTTTGTCAGTTGTACAACCCCCACCCTATTGTACAACGTATCCAGGATGCCCTCCATGTTTTACACGCTTCTGGCGTTGACGTGGTGTGTGCATGGATTCCTGGTCACGTAGGTTTGCCGGGGAATGAAATGGCAGATTTAGCAGCAAAGACGGCAACTACAGAACCTAGTATTACCATCTCACGTGTTACTTCGGAAGACTTCAGGCTTGAAGTGCGGAGAGCGGTGCTGTCGTCCTGACACGACGAGTGGTCATCTCTCCGCGGTAATAAGCTTAGAGAAGTGAAAGAACTTCTGATAAACTGGGCAACTTCCTGCCGCACATCTCGTCGCGAGGAGGTTAGTTTGGCTTGATTAAGAATGGGGCACTGCAATTTTTCGCATGGTTACCTATTTAAAAGGGACCCTGCGCCTCTATGTCCGCTGTGTGACAACCTTTTGTCGGTTCGCCACGTGCTGCTAGAGTGTTGCTCTCTAGCGCACCTTCGGGATTCTCTGCAGCTGCCTGCCAGACTTGCAGAGGTCCTAGCGGACAACAGGACAGGGTTGATAGAGTTTTTAATTTTTTAGCGGAGTGCAATATCAATTTGAGGATTTAAAATTTTTAATTATGTGTTTCTGATTTTGGACATATTTATCACCTTGTTTCATATCTGGCTATTGCCACTGCTTTTTACCTTTGTATATTTTTCTTGTTGCTAGTATTTTTATTTTTTGAGTGAAATTTGTATCTGGCTATTGCCATGAATCTTTTAAGGGCGCTGAAGACCTAGAAGTTGAGCGCCCTTATTATATATATATAAAGAAGACGACGACGTCCGGCGCCCGATGCAAACCGTCGCCGCCGCCGCCACAAATGGCGCCCAACGTGGGGCCCGATGCAACCAACACCAGAAGGAATGACGACGACGCCTAGAAGCCTCTGTAACCGACACGTACCTGAGGAGGTAGGAGCTCATCCTGTAGAAGACAGCAACGGGACAGCAAGTGCTCACAGGGCATCTAGGATCTAGAAGGAGCCAACGACGGTTCGACGCTACACTGACGTCGTAGGATATCAACCCGGCGTATGGGGTGCCTGAACCACCGCACAGCTATACCAGGGAGAACGGCGCAGCTCATCAGGTAGACATAACAACTCCGGAAATACAAGTAAGATACTTTAAATAGTTTATGCGAATAGGTTAATGTACTTAAGAAGTGGAAAGGTTATCGGGTTATTCAAAATGGAGGTATGCGATAGATTAGAGGCAGGTAACGGCAGCACGGGATTAGAAAATAGCATGAGTTTAGGGGAGGATGAAATTGTGGCGCAGGGGCCCGAGAATAGAGAAACTGATGGGGGAGGTAACCAAAATAGCGAAATGGAAGGACCCATGGTAGATAGAGATTAATAATGTAAAAACTATCACATTGTCTATCAACGCATCTCAGGTGCGTAGCGAGGCTAAATTAGCGGAATTATCAGAAAAGACTGATAAAGATATTAGAGAAATAAGGTTAGCCTTGGATGGGTTAGAAGTAGTAAACCCTAGAACATTAAGTTTAAGCACGCAAGATAATGGTAGAAGCCAGTGTGAAGCGTCTGGAGGCCAGTCTCCCCACGCGGAAGCACCGGTTTCAACAAACGCAAATTTTGTAAATGTGTCAGTTGGTCCAACTACTCCAGGTTCGGCAGATGCGCAATATGCTGCTTATGCAAATCATCTGATTAGTGAGTTAAGTTCCCCCATTTTTCACGAGGAGTCGGATGATAATCCTAGACAGTTTATACGGGAACTAGACGAATATTTTAACGTAAAACGAATTCCAAACCAGGTGAAAATGATTGTGGTCAGAAAGTGGTTAAAGGGGCGTGCTCTAAATTGTTTGAGGTTGACGCTTGGCGAAGACGCCGATTACGAGACATTCAAGCACGCATTTATGGCTAGATATTGGGGAATAGCACAACACAATAAAGTACGTTTAGAAATCAACAATGGCAGATATGACCTGCGGTCTGGAGTGAGTATGGTGGATTACTTTTTACAGTTGGCCCAGCGGAGTAAATTAATTGAACCGCCGGTTTCTGAACACGAGTTAATAAGCTTAGTTAGTGGACACTTCCCTGAAAACATACGCAATCATTTGATAGTGGTGAAACCAACTACATTTGCGCAATTTATAGAACTGATCACCGCTTTTGAGGGCAATATTCATGGCCACGGATGGAGATTTCAGGGATTTTCGCCAGGTAGAGATGTGTGCGCATACGGCGGGAACCGAAATTTTGAAGATAGACGTCATCAAGTAGGACGAGGGGCAGGTAGCCCAAGATTTTCTAACCATCGGCGGGACCAGGTTCGGAATAGGTATCAAAATGACATGCCTAGATTTGAAGGAAATGAACGTTTTGGAATGAACAGGGAATTTAGGCATAGGGGGAAGATAGAGATAACGCCAACCCACCTAGACGAAACGCGCAAGTCAATATTATGCAATGTGAGAGACCTGGTTCTGGAGGCAGAGGATTACGGTTTAGAGAATATGGTCGAGACCATAACTTCTCGGGATTATGGTTCCAAAGGGGCACCAGAAATGATAGGCAAAGTAATCATGAGGGGCGTGATTCACCTAATAGGGAAGGTCGAGAGGACCACTCCATAGAAATTCAAAGTGGCTGTCAGAGTCAAGTACAAGTATCCCCACAGGACGCGAACTATCAGGAATCCGGACCCTCGGGAAACCAAGTGTCGGCCTTTACGAGGTCCGAGTAAAGGTCTCTGAACCGTCCCAGGTACAAGGCATACCAGGGCCACTCACGTTTGCGGAGGAAAGACAGAATGATACCGATAAACACGGAGGAAACAGCGAAAATAAAAAGTTCGAAATTATAACAGAATCCCCTTTCGTAAAATTAATGGTAATGAACAGGGCTACGGAAGCCATGACTGACACGGGAGCTAACGCGTCAGTTTGTAGCGAGAATTATTATCGTCATTTGCTGAATAATAAAGCTAGGGTCATGTCACTGCCGGTAAAGAATACATTTTATAGTGTGGCGGTTGGAAGAAAAAAGGAACGAGTTAAATTCCAGGTCATGCTCGATATCGAAGTCGAGAACAAACTTTTGAAGTAGTATTCCTTGTTATTCCGCGTCTGGCGCATGACTTAATTTTGGGGGTAGACATTTTAGATTCGTGGAACGCGATTGTAGATTTTGAAACTAGAAGACTTATGATACAGGTGGAGAATGGTGAGAAAATAGAGGTACCTTTTAGTAACGGAGCGAACCAAGGACTTTTAGATCGGGCGCAGCCAGATTTACCGTTGCATGATGAGCATTTTTTCATAGAAAATTTGAGGTTAGGTGAAAATTGTGTCATATCAGAGTTAAGAAGCGTCCCAGGAAATGAAAATGGTATCTATGAATACTCACATGAAGACGAAGAATTAGCGTACGAATCTGAGAATAAATAAATGGCCCGTAAAGAAAACGAAGCGAATGCCGATAATTGGTGGGTCAATGAGACCGGGGCGACCATAACAGAGGCAAATGACACATTTACAACCTCAAGCTGGCGAGAGGGGAGTAGACAGGTTGACCGAAAGAATGTTGAGCTAGAACAGATTCTGCAACAAAAGGCGATGGTCTACTTCACTGTTCATGCCCCGAAATGTTTCAAAAATGAAGCCGGTGATTTTTGTGGCGCAGCTATTTTCGTTGAATATTTCGTTCTAGGGAGATAACACATGCACAAAGTTAACAACAGATAGCAAATGTACACTTTTAAACTTACATTATATGTGTATGTTTTAAAATCAAAATGCTTCCATTTTGTGGGACAGTTTTATACACATCTACATATATCTATAGTATCCGAAAGGAACCGAGGGACTGACCCTGTTCCACCCTCCAGTGCTGCACTCAATTCATCACGCCCGTATCTGGTAGACCTTGGCCCGGAAAGGGCTAGTAGGCGGCGGGTTGGGATGTCTTGTATCCCTAACAGAAATGCCACATGTTAGCTGTAAAATACATGGTAATTTTTTTACAGGTCCATTTCTTTTTCATGTTATGCTTTTATGACTAGAGAGACACACACACTATAATATTTTCTAAAAGTCTCAAAGGTAAATCTGCTCTTCTTACTTAAACACTGTACTGCGAAAATACACCCGAGGTCACATGGTGTAATGAGGGCAAAGCGTTAATAATTGGTGTGCAACTCATGTGCATTGTTATTCTCAAATGTTCCATTTCCTTTCAACACATTCTTGATTATGCACAATTTACCATATCCACGATGTTTGTATACATAGAACCACAACGGGAAGAACCCACATTGTAGGTCTCTTGAGCACAACCTGAAGTCATAACTCTCTCTCTCCCATCGGTGTCCAAGTTTCGCTGACTGACAAGTATAAAATATGCGTTCACTGATTTCTAACATTAGTTTGCCTTTATACAATTATTTAACATGCCCTGCTAACGAACTTAATTTTATAAGTAAACATTCCTTACAGATTGGTTATTAAAACATTTTGAAACTTAATTCGAATAAAGCGTGGCGTTACTAGTAGATCCGATTCACGTTCTTCTGCTGCGTCTTCTTTTTTATTATTTTATTTATTTGTTTTTGCTAAATTGTGACCGCCCACGTGTAATGTTGTTTGGAATGAAATTATGGCGGCATTTGTCTATTTTACCTGCATTTTCTGTGGAGTAATAACTACTTTCTACTCCATGATGTCAATGGAAAATCAAAGACGTGTCTCTTATATGTTTAAACGAGCAACTTGGAAATGGCTCTAACGATTTCGATCCAATTTTGTACTCAGACAGGGGTTTGCTTATTAAGTTTATCTATATAGGTGTCATTCTTGAAAAAACGCGATTTTACGCGTAAGTCACAATTACTCTAAACCTTGTTTTGGCCATAATTTCTCTGTTAATGGGCCAATATCAACAAACAAGCCAGGATATTAAAGGTCTCATCAAGAGCTTTCAGAAAACCTAATGAAAGTTTTACTTCACTATCTTAGTCTACGCGTAACAGTCACAATTGGTCTAAACCTTGTTTTGACCATAATTTCTGTGCTAATGGGACACGGAAATGGCTCCAACAGTTAGGATGAAAATTTATATTTAGTTAACATTTTGCTTTTCAAGTTTCTCTAAATAAGTATCTTCTTCCCTTCCAAAAAACACAGGATTAAAAAAAAAAAAAAAAAAAAAAGGAAAAGAAAAAAGCTCGGTCGCCCAGGTACTGATCTTTTATAACTCCAGTATGCCCATAGCCTTTGTAAATTATTTTAGCAATTGTTAATTGAAATTGTTTGATAGCCCATATTCGTAAAAAGAAATGGATTTCAACGGTGAAAGAACCATAAAAATTGGTAGAATGGATTTTGAGATTATTCTACAGAAACACACACACACACACACACACACACACACACACACACACACACACACACACACACACACACACACACACACATACCCACACACACGCATTCCTTCTTTCTCTCTTAGTAATATTAGTCTAGATAAAGCAACCACAGCAGTTAATGGGCATCCATAATTAAAAACTCAATTTCCCTTTAGATAATGCTGTGTGGCAGGAAAATACAGGATGTTTCAAAATAATATATAGGTTTTAAGACTAGTATTTATTACACTTACCTTAAACTTGTAAATCATGCATCAAATGAAAGAGCACATCAAATAGTGTTGTTGGATGACACAAAGTACATTTCCTCACTTGGAAGAAACTGAACCAGAGAACTTTATTTGACAGGAAGATAGTGCCTATCGTTTTCGGTGAGACAACTATAACTGTTGCATCTTACCTTGGTGCACTACAACTTGGGCTCTTCCCTCTATTGGAAGAAGTTGAACCACAGAACTTTATTTGGCAGCAAGATTGTGCGCCGCCTCACTGGCAACATTCAGGATGCAATTGGTTAAATGACACTGCACCCAACCGCTGGAATGGCACAAGGGACCAGATGACACAGCTTGTTTTGCATGGCCTACACGTTCACCCAATCTAACGCCCTGCGACTTTTAGCTTTGGGGTTTCATAAAGGACCATGTGTATGTGCCTCCACTACCAGCTGACCTACCTGAATTAAGAAACAACATTCCAGTAGTTGTTGCAACAATTACTCTAGACACTCTGAACAAGGTTTGTGAAGAACTCACCTGTCGACTGGATGCGTGCTCACATTGAACACTCGTAGGAAAAACTATTTGCATTGCTCTTTCATTTCCTGTATGATTTATAATTATAACTTCAATGCAGTTGACACTACCAAGCCTTAATGAACACCTATACTCATTTTGAAACACCCTGTATATTGCTTCTGGTTCTCCTTATAAAACCTGGGCTAAAATTAAACTAAGGGCAGATGTAAACATTTTCAAAAACTGCATCTTTTTTCTTTTTATTAAAAATAGTTTGCAGTATGTATTAGAATTGGCTTCTATCATCATTCTAAGTATTAAAAAATAATTTTAACTAACAATGATGTTACTGTGCTACGCTACCCTTTTACTTCCTGTCTAGAATAGCAATTTTTACTTTCTCTACCACGTATAGTAAGTAGAGGAAGTATTGTATTCCACCCAAAACTTCAATGTCGAGTTTTCACCGTAAATATGTGTTTTGAGCCCCCTGAATGCAAAAAAGAAAAAAAAAACACTTTTAGGAAAAGGTCAGTGAACAGCATAACTCAAAAACGAAAATTCAGTTAAAAACCAAAGTTGGTATTTAAGTTTAACATATTTCAAGGATGCGACACGAAGATTTTGAAGAAAATTCCTCCACCTTATACTGTCTTTTATATGGACAGTTTTTCGAAAATTTTTATTTTGGATCTGGCTATAGTCCAGGTAGTCCCGTTTACTTTTGATGACTTCTGAATAACTGGCAAACCTTAGAGATACACCAAATCTTACTATATACATCTTGTGTATACATCTTATTAACACAGCTTATATCCAAATGCATTTTATGTGGAGTGAATTATTTCGAAGATATTCCTTGTTATTTGTGTGAATTTAGTGATACTTATACTTTCTCAAGTGGAAGGTCGTTATTCGTTTATCTGTTCGCCGTGTAAAGAGAACGGTATTTGCAGCCTTCATATAGCGACCAGCTTTAAAAGATTTGACTCATGCTTAAAGCCTACTGTATTCCCATGTTCCCCTGGCACCTACAAGAAAACTAGAGCATTTCTGAGTAGGGTATATATAGCGACTCTGGCTCAAGAAGTGGCATAAGTGACATGTTCCCTTTGGCTCAATTAGCATAACAATACACCCCCCCTCCCCCCTCCCCCCTCCCCCCCCCACATGTGGGAATTTCCAAAAGGCAATAGCGACTCTGGCTCACTTAGCATAAATGTCCCATTAATCAAATCCACCCCTCCCCACCTCCCCCTCCCCTCCCCCCTTAAGTGACATGGGTATTTCTTTGGACACGTGGGAATTCCGAAAACAGAGAGGGCGGATGGTCTGTCGCGAATAGGATGACAAAGGAAGGATAATTAATGACCCCCCGTCCCCCCTGACCCTCCTATTCTAGTGTCTGCAGGTGTTTTCGAAAGAAGAACGCGAGGGTAAGAAACCCTACAATGAATGGCCCCTTTCAGATCTTGATATATTTATGTGACAGTTGGAAATGTTTCCCTCTGACAGTTTTGAAAAGAACAAGGCTTCATCTTGCAAGGGGGCGAGCATAGACATCCCCATTTTCCTGTCTGAACAGGCCTAGTGTTTTTCTCTTAACAAAGCAGCCAAAGATCGCCCACCTGCAGGAAGAAACCTTTTCAATAGCGAAAGAATACTTCTGTATTGACACGAGGACCACCCATGTGGTTCCCCACTGAGAGGGTTCCCTGCCTTCCCTCACAATGACCGTATTGTGCGGAAATGGCCATCCAACCCCCCCAACACTTCAATGCGTTCCCACACAGTGGGGACAAAAGGAAACCTGTAACATAACTCTTAGCAGAAAAAACAAACTTGCAGTTCGACATAACGAAACTTTTACTGATCAAAATCTACCCCCCACACACGCATTCTTCCGAAGAAAAACCTATTCTCACTGAAATTTTCGGACCGCACACATCTTTGACTTTGCACTATCCATTAAGCGGAAGGGTAACTCATTCTCCCTATTGTACTTGCAGGTGGCTGCTTCAAGCATTATTTAAGCATTGACAATGACGACAAAAAGTTAAGGGGTTTCTCTTACACATAGAGGCAAAGACAGCAACAGTATTGTATTGAGAAAGGACAGTGTTGTTTGCTTCTTAGGGAGCATCGCCCAATAACGTTATTTTATACTTGCAACATTCATTTTGTGTATAGTATCATGTTCGACAATCAGAGAGGCTGTTTCTCGTTTCTTTCAAGCAAATTTAAGCTTTGACAACATGTTACTTAAGCTGAAAATATTGTCTCGTCTGTTACCCTCACGCAACTTTCTCTACTCTTGCCCTAACAATTATTACAAAATGTTATTTGCACTAACATCTTCGTGTTAGCTGAGATAAACGTTTTCACAAATTATCTCCCTGCTTATTTCCTTTTATGTGCAAGGAGGTATATTAGAGTAAGGAAGGCTTTGTGTACTGATCAAAAGCTACATGCAATTCTACTGAAAAAGCATTCACAAGGGAATTTTTTTGGGTCCATCCACATCTCTTGACTTCGCATTTGTTTATGTTCCCAAAACTCAACTAAAATCATGGAAATATCTCCAAAAAATCATACAGGCACACACACATACTCACACGTAAACACACACACACACACATACACCCCGCACACATGCACACAAATACACATGCACACCTACACACATGAATGCACAACCACACACACATACACACACACACACACACACACACACACACACACAAACAGACATACATACATACGCGCAAACACACGCACAAAACCGCATAAGCTTCATTTATAATTTCCTTAAATTAAGGACTTTATGTTAGCCAATGCATCACTTTTCACAAGGATACTCTACTCAGTTTTCTTTGTGAAATATCCGGGTGTTTAAGAGGACACTTATTTATACATTTATTTTCTTGTTTATAGTATCTTACGAGATTACTATGCTTGTTTAATCCTAGCAAGTAATATTTTTTAAATCGCACCAAAGAATAACGATACCACAATGCAGGAACAGTAAGCACCCGAGGAACGTAGCTGAATCATTGAACCATCAGCAATACAGGTTTCAAAGTAATGGGCAAATTTCAAACACTAAGTAATATCTCGCCTTATTATTAGTTTCTTTATTGACAAATTCGAGAGTTCTGGTCAAAGTAATTACTGCAATAACACATGTTAACATATATAATAACCCCTTTCAATCATACAGAAAATTCTTTTGACTTCATTTCTACATAAACACAAATATTAAAAATCTGATGTGTTACACTCACGTGACTTCTACCCTCTTGTACTTCCCATTCTTACAAAATCTTATTCCTATATCTTCTTCGTGTTAGTTGAGATAAACATTTGTACAAATTATCTTATTGCTTATTTCCTTGCAGGTGCAAGGAGAATGTTAGAATACTGCAGGCTTTTCTGCCATAGTCTAATGTTTAAAAGCTTTGAGATTCTGTTGTCTTTGCACACTTAAGATATAAAAAATGAACAACAATGATCCATTTCACGAAAGTTCTAAGTTTTTCCGAAACTCACACACATAACAAGGAATATCTCCGAAATGATTCACACTACAAGAAAATTTATTCAGTCGAAAATTGTGTATTTTAGCAAGATCTATATTCTCTATAGTATGATTTGGTCCATCTCTAACGGTTTACCAGTTATGCAAAAGTTGCCCAGAATAAATACGACTACAGGGGCTTCACCCAGAAAATTCAAGAAATTAATAAACGTATGACATTGTAATCAAATCGTTAGAGCAATTTCCAAGAAAGTCAAAATTTTCGAAAAATGTTCCATGTAAAGGGTAGTTAAGGGGGATATTTTCTTTTCAAATTCTTCGTGGCGCATCCTTGAAAGACATTAAACTTAAATACTAACTTTGGTTTAACCGACTTTTCGTTTTGAGTTATGCTGAGCACAGACTGACACACACACACACACACACACACACACACATGCCTACACATACACACACACACATTTAGACATGCACACACACGCACACATACACACACGAGCATACACACACATACACACACTCACACACGCGCAGACACCCACACTTACACACATACACTCACACACATGCACCCCAAGCACACACATACACGCACCTTTTTGTAAACCTGCTTTTTTGGATTCAGGGGGCCTCGAACATATATTTCCGGTGAAATCTTGACTTCGAATTTTTGGGTGGAGTACGTTACTTCCCCTATTGACCAGTAGAGAAAGTAAAAATAGAGGTTGCGACAACTGAGCATAAAAAATACACAACGCTAATTTCATTTCAATATATGAAACTCCTGATATTATTCTTTGTTATCAAATGATTAAAAATTGAAGAGACAGAATAATGAAAATTTCATTCATCTTACCCTTGCTATTGAATAAAGTTAGTGAATGAGACCTGATGCTCTGAAATTATTTATTTTTTCTCAAGTAGTAATAGATAAGGGGTTAATAAAATCTCAACAGGAACTTTTTGTCACTAGATGTAAGTTTATTTAATAAGTTTGCCGGTTTATAGCAGGTTTGTATAAAACAATTGTACTATTAAATCTTACAATCCAGAGGCTTTTAAGGGGAGAATATGTTTGGAAACAACTCAAAGAATGAGTGAAAACTGCGTACCAATATTCATTACAAATACAAACCAAAACGGATAAGTGGGGCTTGTAGACAGAATACAAAACGAGCTCTATGGTGTTAAAGGAAATTAAAGGCGCAAAACTCCTTATGTGACTTAATCCCTGGGAATGACTGATGGTAGCATGGAGATGGGAACAATAACAATGATAATGAATAGGAATCCCGCCAGCCTATATTTTAAACATTTTGTTCGGTGTTATTCATCTTTATTTTTTTTTATTGAAGCATAACATTTCTTGTCATTTCTTACTGAACCTTCAGCATTCAGTTCATTGAATAAGAAAAGAGAATAAAGACATCTTTCAGATGTTCATACATTCATTTTAAATTACATTAAAGGTTGGCTTTGTCACTTTCATTATAAAACAAGCTATTATGTATATCATTTCACAGTATCCAAATATTGGAAAGAAAGCTAACTTCATAGTTTAGCCAATAGAAACAAAGTTCGGCGGGTGGGGGGTAGCTGTTTCTACTACGCAGCTGCACAGGTGTGCTGGGGGGAAAGCATTCTAACCTATAAAAGGGTACACCGGCCGCAGGAGTGATTGCAGTTCTAGAGGGCGAAACATCAGTTGGCATTTACACATCACTGCAACAATAACATACATTCCATAATGGCAGGTAAGCCCATTTTATTATACTTTAAAGAAACATTTTGGTGTCTTTCTACGAGTGAAAGTCATTAAATAGGAACAAAATACGCAGAAAAAAGTTTTTATATGTTAAATGGCATGTATTTCCTTACAATGGACTTGAAATTATCAGCTCATCATTCATTGCCTTTACACATTGAAAGATTAAGTCAAAGTGGAAATCCGAACTAACGATGAAATTGCCAAATGTAGGAAAACACGATAACTTTTTTTTCCCACTATTCATTAAATGTTTTCTTTTGTTGTTATTTTTATTATTATTCTTTTATTCTTTTGTAGGAAACATCGACAGGGCAAATGAATCTAACACGAGCATCAATGGCTCGCCCCCTGGACGTTGCACAACACGACTTGACAAAGTTACAATGCCAGTTAGGCCCAATAAATGCAGTTGTGATAGTTGTAAAAATATTTCATCACTGAAAAGTCTACTGGGGGAAATTCAAGGTAAGAATTATTAAATATTGAAATGCTAGTTTATATTGTTCCTTATTTGTCTCATTGTAGGAATTCCATCGTAAGCAATTTTTGTGTACATTCTGTCTTCCAGCGTTAGCATTTCAGCTCCAAACCATATGTTCAATCGAAATATCATATATGATATTTTGTTTTTCATCATTCATCTGACTTATAGTATCCCTTTTAATACTCTCTTCTTCATATCAAAGTGACTTATCTCAAATAATCTGTCTCTAAGCCAAAAACATTTTCTTTTATACCTGAATTAAATATAGTCTTTTATTCAATCTTTAATAAATGTTCACTTGCTGAATATGAATATCCACTTCAAATATTATAACAACATTAATAAATTTTTTGTTTCATCTTACTTCAGGCCCATATGAACAAATGGACCTTTCATTGAATCGCCAGCCTAAGGAGCAGCACACCATGAGACCTTCACAATCAGCTTTACACAGAGAATCAGCGCAAAAGAGGGAATTATACCATAAATCACTTTGCGATTGCAAGATCGCTAATCAAGCTGGAAAGAGCACATCTTCTTCAATATCGCAGAGTAATAAGCAGTCGCATGAAAACACCCATCAGATTACAGATGAACAATTATATCAACAACGCAAGTACAGCTGGGAACCTTCAAATAAAAGATGTCATACTCATACAAGGGAGCAATTCAACAGCCCGCAGCAAAGAACTCAACAAAACTTAAAGGAATTGATCGAAAACAAGACAAGGATATGTATTCATACCTGTGAAACTATGAAATGTGATACTTTGAAAATTGCCATAGAACTTATTTTATAATTCAATAAGATTTCTTAGAACAGATAACCAGCTCTTATTGAGATACGTTATTGACTTTGGCAGGGACTCTAGGTCATATCTAACGACAGTAACAATCATTCATCATGTAATTCATGCTTAGCCTGCAGAGTCGCAGTTATCAGAAGTAACAGGTATTCTATTTTATTCCAAGGGCGGAAAAACAGCGTGATAGACACAGAGAGAGAGAGAGAGAGAGAGAGAGAGAGAGAGAGAGAGAGAGAGACTGCCCGTTATGTGCAGGTGTTTTACCATATTTATGAATTCTGAATAATATCCACAGGCATTTAGCCTGAAGCAGTATCTACTTATATTGTGAAATCATCAATTATGTTGAAATGTAAAACGATTTTGATTCATTTAATAAAATTTATGAATAGAAATATCAGCGTTATCATTTAACCTGTCGTAACCTATCCTAGCCTAAGCAAGCCTACCCTATCCAAATTTAGCCTATCTTAACTAGGAATGCATGCAGGAATAACATAATGCATGATATAAATTAACAAAAGAACATAATTACAATCAGATAATTTTATTTAACTTATAAAGATGAATACACTACCATTACCATTCAGAAAGCAAGCATATACTATTGAAAGACAATACATATATATTCATTTCATTTCTTAATCATTCAATGATGCCAGTCGATTTCAGTTCATTGATAATTCCTTGAATTTCCTTATAGTGATTCTGTCCGGTCGATTCTTGTGACATGATTAATAATCGTAAACGTTTTACTAATTCATTTGGATCGAACCAAGGATATTCCATGCGAAAAGCAGCACTTGATGAAGGAGCATCTTGCATGTTATCGGAGACTTGGAGATTATTACTTTCTTCCAATGAAGTCATGTTTCCAGATGTTTTTACAAGGACGCTTAGCGTTGATTTTCCATCTTCATTATTAGATGTTTCATCAATCCCAGACTTTTCACTCTCTTGCAACGGAAATGCCCCTGATTCAGAATTAGCTATATTGTTCACAGGAGCATTAGAAACTTCTTTCTTGCATACTTTATTATGGCGTTCAAGCCTACTTGTTGTCCTATTCTTTAAAGTCTGCCCACACTCACAGCATTTGAGGAAACGATGCTTTCCAAGACTAATATATGAAAAATTAAGTCTTGCATATTTTGAGCAATACAACCTTTTACTGTGATCACTCATAGTGAAATGCAGCTGAAGCTGACAATAACCGTTTTAAGCAAAAGTTAGAGATGCTCGATATTTTATACATTGATTGTTCATATGTCAAATATAAACTCGCAACAATGCAAAACAATTTAGTGTAAGCAGACACCCTAAGTAACCACGGGTGACCAAGGGTGACCAAGGGTGACCATGGGTGACCACGGGTGACCAATGGTGACCAAGGGTGACCATGGGTGACCAAGGGTGACCAAGGGTGACCAAGGGTGACCATGGGTGACCAAGGGTGACCACGGGTGACCAAGGGTGACCATGGGTGACCACGGGTGACCAAGGGTGACCATGGGTGACCAAAGGTGACCATGGGTGACCACGGGTGACCATGGGTGACCACGGGTGACCAAGGGTGACCATGGGTGACCAAGGGTGACCATGGGTGACCACGGGTGACCAAGGGTGACCATGGGTGACCACGGGTGACCAAGGGTGACCAAGGGTGACCAAGGGTGACCAAGGGTGACCATGGGTGACCAAGGGTGACCATGGGTGACCACGGGTGACCACGGGTGACCACGGGTGACCATGGGTGACCACGGGTGACCACGGGTGACCACGGGTGACCAAGGGTGACCATGGGTGACCAAGGGTGACCAGATTAGGTGACCACGGGTGACCAAGGGTGACCATGGGCGACCACGGGTGACCAAGGGTGACCATGGGTGACCAGGTGACCAAGGGTGACCATGGGTGACCAAGGGTGACCAGATTAGGTAACCAAATAGGTGGCCCGTGACCCAAGCACGTACGTGAGCAAAATAAGTGCAAGCTAATGTGAGACTATCAAACATTCAAAATATATAACCTAAACCTAACCTAAGCTAACATAATGTTACCTGAACCTGTTTGCTTGAATCTACACACTGTAACTATTTTAATTGAGGATTTCATTCTGCTTGCACCAACAAATATAACATTACCTAAGCTGAATTCTTCTATTTCAAACTTTTATTCTTGTAACACATGCACTAAGTCATCCCATCCCATACAAATATTCAATTTCCGTATAACATAGTCTAATCTACTCTTAATGTGTTTCATGTCTCTTAAGACACGATTCAACATTCAGAGAACAATGTCTCAGGTCGATTCTATAGACACAATTAACAAATCATTTCTGGAAAGTAATGTTATTCCACTATTCTTCCATACATCACCCCTACAGGTTATTCACACCAATCAGATAAACATATATCCTACACTCACCTAACTCTAATCTAAATTCAAGCAAACTATTAAGAGAATGCTATTGTATTGTAGATGCTCTGATGAAGTCAATGTGATCATTTCCTCTCATATACAAGTATTCAATACTCTGAACACCAAACCTGGCTTAATATTCTTGATGGCACATAAAATAAATCACAATTAATTATCTTGAGAGCAAGGTGTTTCGATTATCTTCTGGCGTGCTTGATTTTATGTGCTATCAAGAATATTAAGCCAGGTTTGGTGTTCAGAGTATTGAATACTTGTATATGAGAGGAAATGATCACATTGACTTCATCAGAGCATCTACAATACAATAGCATTCTCTTAATAGTTTGCTTGAATTTAGATTAGAGTTAGGTGAGTGTAGGATATATGTTTATCTGATTGGTGTGAATAACCTGTAGGGGTGATGTATGGAAGAATAGTGGAATAACATTACTTTCCAGAAATGATTTGTTAATTGTGTCTATAGAATCGACCTGAGACATTGTTCTCTGAATGTTGAATCGAGTCTTAAGAGACATGAAACACATTAAGAGTAGATTAGACTATGTTATACGGAAATTGAATATTTGTATGGGATGGGATGACTTAGTGCATGTGTTACAAGAATAAAAGTTTGAAATAGAAGAATTCAGCTTAGGTAATGTTATATTTGTTGGTGCAAGCAGAATGAAATCCTCAATTAAAATAGTTACAGTGTGTAGATTCAAGCAAACAGGTTCAGGTAACATTATGTTAGCTTAGGTTAGGTTTAGGTTATATATTTTGAATGTTTGATAGTCTCACATTAGCTTGCACTTATTTTGCTCACGTACGTGCTTGGGTCACGGGCCACCTATTTGGTTACCTAATCTGGTCACCCTTGGTCACCCATGGTCACCCTTGGTCACCCGTGGTCACCCATGGTCACCCTTGGTCACCCGTGGTCGCCCATGGTCACCCTTGGTCACCCGTGGTCACCTAATCTGGTCACCCTTGGTCACCCATGGTCACCCTTGGTCACCCGTGGTCACCCGTGGTCACCCGTGGTCACCCATGGTCACCCGTGGTCACCCGTGGTCACCCGTGGTCACCCATGGTCACCCTTGGTCACCCATGGTCACCCTTGGTCACCCTTGGTCACCCTTGGTCACCCTTGGTCACCCTTGGTCACCCGTGGTCACCCATGGTCACCCTTGGTCACCCGTGGTCACCCATGGTCACCCTTGGTCACCCATGGTCACCCTTGGTCACCCGTGGTCACCCATGGTCACCCGTGGTCACCCATGGTCACCCTTGGTCACCCATGGTCACCCTTGGTCACCCGTGGTCACCCATGGTCACCCGTGGTCACCCTTGGTCACCCATGGTCACCCTTGGTCACCCTTGGTCACCCTTGGTCACCCTTGGTCACCATTGGTCACCCGTGGTCACCCTTGGTCACCCGTGGTCACCCTTGGTCACCCGTGGTTACTTAGGGTGTCTGCTTACACTAAATTGTTTTGCATTGTTGCGAGTTTATATTTGACATATGAACAATCAATGTATAAAATATCGAGCATCTCTAACTTTTGCTTAAAACGGTTATTGTCAGCTTCAGCTGCATTTCACTATGAGTGATCACAGTAAAAGGTTGTATTGCTCAAAATATGCAAGACTTAATTTTTCATATATTAGTCTTGGAAAGCATCGTTTCCTCAAATGCTGTGAGTGTGGGCAGACTTTAAAGAATAGGACAACAAGTAGGCTTGAACGCCATAATAAAGTATGCAAGAAAGAAGTTTCTAATGCTCCTGTGAACAATATAGCTAATTCTGAATCAGGGGCATTTCCGTTGCAAGAGAGTGAAAAGTCTGGGATTGATGAAACATCTAATAATGAAGATGGAAAATCAACGCTAAGCGTCCTTGTAAAAACATCTGGAAACATGACTTCATTGGAAGAAAGTAATAATCTCCAAGTCTCCGATAACATGCAAGATGCTCCTTCATCAAGTGCTGCTTTTCGCATGGAATATCCTTGGTTCGATCCAAATGAATTAGTAAAACGTTTACGATTATTAATCATGTCACAAGAATCGACCGGACAGAATCACTATAAGGAAATTCAAGGAATTATCAATGAACTGAAATCGACTGGCATCATTGAATGATTAAGAAATGAAATGAATATATATGTATTGTCTTTCAATAGTATATGCTTGCTTTCTGAATGGTAATGGTAGTGTATTCATCTTTATAAGTTAAATAAAATTATCTGATTGTAATTATGTTCTTTTGTTAATTTATATCATGCATTATGTTATTCCTGCATGCATTCCTAGTTAAGATAGGCTAAATTTGGATAGGGTAGGCTTGCTTAGGCTAGGATAGGTTACGACAGGTTAAATGATAACGCTGATATTTCTATTCATAAATTTTATTAAATGAATCAAAATCGTTTTACATTTCAACATAATTGATGATTTCACAATATAAGTAGATACTGCTTCAGGCTAAATGCCTGTGGATATTATTCAGAATTCATAAATATGGTAAAACACCTGCACATAACGGGCAGTCTCTCTCTCTCTCTCTCTCTCTCTCTCTCTCTCTCTCTCTCTCTCTCTCTCTCTCTCTGTGTCTATCACGCTGTTTTTCCGCCCTTGGAATAAAATAGAATACCTGTTACTTCTGATAACTGCGACTCTGCAGGCTAAGCATGAATTACATGATGAATGATTGTTACTGTCGTTAGATATGACCTAGAGTCCCTGCCAAAGTCAATAACGTATCTCAATAAGAGCTGGTTATCTGTTCTAAGAAATCTTATTGAATTATAAAATAAGTTCTATGGCAATTTTCAAAGTATCACATTTCATAGTTTCACAGGTATGAATACATATCCTTGTCTTGTTTTCGATCAATTCCTTTAAGTTTTGTTGAGTTCTTTGCTGCGGGCTGTTGAATTGCTCCCTTGTATGAGTATGACATCTTTTATTTGAAGGTTCCCAGCTGTACTTGCGTTGTTGATATAATTGTTCATCTGTAATCTGATGGGTGTTTTCATGCGACTGCTTATTACTCTGCGATATTGAAGAAGATGTGCTCTTTCCAGCTTGATTAGCGATCTTGCAATCGCAAAGTGATTTATGGTATAATTCCCTCTTTTGCGCTGATTCTCTGTGTAAAGCTGATTGTGAAGGTCTCATGGTGTGCTGCTCCTTAGGCTGGCGATTCAATGAAAGGTCCATTGGTTCATATGGGCCTGAAGTAAGATGAAACAAAAAATTAATTAATGGTGTTATAATATTTGAAGTGGATATTCATATTCAGCAAGTGAACATTTATTAAAGATTGAATAAAAGACTATATTTAATTCAGGTATAAAAGAAAATGTTTTTGGCTTAGAGACAGATTATTTGAGATAAGTCACTTTGATATGAAGAAGAGAGTATTAAAAGGGATACTATAAGTCAGATGAATGATGAAAAACAAAATATCATATATGATATTTCGATTGAACATATGGTTTGGAGCTGAAATGCTAACGCTGGAAGACAGAATGTACACAAAAATTGCTTACGATGGAATTCCTACAATGAGACAAATAAGGAACAATATAAACTAGCATTTCAATATTTAATAATTCTTACCTTGAATTTCCCCCAGTAGACTTTTCAGTGATGAAATATTTTTACAACTATCACAACTGCATTTATTGGGCCTAACTGGCATTGTAACTTTGTCAAGTCGTGTTGTGCAACGTCCAGGGGGCGAGCCATTGATGCTCGTGTTAGATTCATTTGCCCTGTCGATGTTTCCTACAAAAGAATAAAAGAATAATAATAAAAATAACAACAAAAGAAAACATTTAATGAATAGTGGGAAAAAAAAGTCATCGTGTTTTCCTACATTTGGCAATTTCATCGTTAGTTCGGATTTCCACTTTGACTTAATCTTTCAATGTGTAAAGGCAATGAATGATGAGCTGATAATTTCAAGTCCATTGTAAGGAAATACATGCCATTTAACATATAAAAACTTTTTTCTGCGTATTTTGTTCCTATTTAATGACTTTCACTCGTAGAAAGACACCAAAATGTTTCTTTAAAGTATAATAAAATGGGCTTACCTGCCATTATGGAATGTATGTTATTGTTGCAGTGATGTGTAAATGCCAACTGATGTTTCGCCCTCTAGAACTGCAATCACTCCTGCGGCCGGTGTACCCTTTTATAGGTTAGAATGCTTTCCCCCCAGCACACCTGTGCAGCTGCGTAGTAGAAACAGCTACCCCCCACCCGCCGAACTTTGTTTCTATTGGCTAAACTATGAAGTTAGCTTTCTTTCCAATATTTGGATACTGTGAAATGATATACATAATAGCTTGTTTTATAATGAAAGTGACAAAGCCAACCTTTAATGTAATTTAAAATGAATGTATGAACATCTGAAAGATGTCTTTATTCTCTTTTCTTATTCAATGAACTGAATGCTGAAGGTTCAGTAAGAAATGACAAGAAATGTTATGCTTCAATAAAAAAAATAAAGATGAATAACACCGAACAAAATGTTTAAAATATAGGCTGGCGGGATTCCTATTCATTATCATTGTTATTGTTCCCATCTCCATGCTACCATCAGTCATTCCCAGGGATTAAGTCACATAAGGAGTTTTGCGCCTTTAATTTCCTTTAACACCATAGAGCTCGTTTTGTATTCTGTCTACAAGCCCCACTTATCCGTTTTGGTTTGTATTTGTAATGAATATTGGTACGCAGTTTTCACTCATTCTTTGAGTTGTTTCCAAACATATTCTCCCCTTAAAAGCCTCTGGATTGTAAGATTTAATAGTACAATTGTTTTATACAAACCTGCTATAAACCGGCAAACTTATTAAATAAACTTACATCTAGTGACAAAAAGTTCCTGTTGAGATTTTATTAACCCCTTATCTATTACTACTTGAGAAAAAATAAATAATTTCAGAGCATCAGGTCTCATTCACTAACTTTATTCAATAGCAAGGGTAAGATGAATGAAATTTTCATTATTCTGTCTCTTCAATTTTTAATCATTTGATAACAAAGAATAATATCAGGAGTTTCATATATTGAAATGAAATTAGCGTTGTGTATTTTTTATGCTCAGTTGTCGCAACCTCTATTTTTACTTTCTCTACTGGTCAATAGGGGAAGTAACGTACTCCACCCAAAAATTCGAAGTCAAGATTTCACCGGAAATATATGTTCGAGGCCCCCTGAATCCAAAAAAGCAGGTTTACAAAAAGGTGCGTGTATGTGTGTGCTTGGGGTGCATGTGTGTGAGTGTATGTGTGTAAGTGTGGGTGTCTGCGCGTGTGTGAGTGTGTGTATGTGTGTGTATGCTCGTGTGTGTATGTGTGCGTGTGTGTGCATGTCTAAATGTGTGTGTGTGTATGTGTAGGCATGTGTGTGTGTGTGTGTGTGTGTGTGTGTGTGTCAGTCTGTGCTCAGCATAACTCAAAACGAAAAGTCGGTTAAACCAAAGTTAGTATTTAAGTTTAATGTCTTTCAAGGATGCGCCACGAAGAATTTGAAAAGAAAATATCCCCCTTAACTACCCTTTACATGGAACATTTTTCGAAAATTTTGACTTTCTTGGAAATTGCTCTAACGATTTGATTACAATGTCATACGTTTATTAATTTCTTGAATTTTCTGGGTGAAGCCCCTGTAGTCGTATTTATTCTGGGCAACTTTTGCATAACTGGTAAACCGTTAGAGATGGACCAAATCATACTATAGAGAATATAGATCTTGCTAAAATACACAATTTTCGACTGAATAAATTTTCTTGTAGTGTGAATCATTTCGGAGATATTCCTTGTTATGTGTGTGAGTTTCGGAAAAACTTAGAACTTTCGTGAAATGGATCATTGTTGTTCATTTTTTATATCTTAAGTGTGCAAAGACAACAGAATCTCAAAGCTTTTAAACATTAGACTATGGCAGAAAAGCCTGCAGTATTCTAACATTCTCCTTGCACCTGCAAGGAAATAAGCAATAAGATAATTTGTACAAATGTTTATCTCAACTAACACGAAGAAGATATAGGAATAAGATTTTGTAAGAATGGGAAGTACAAGAGGGTAGAAGTCACGTGAGTGTAACACATCAGATTTTTAATATTTGTGTTTATGTAGAAATGAAGTCAAAAGAATTTTCTGTATGATTGAAAGGGGTTATTATATATGTTAACATGTGTTATTGCAGTAATTACTTTGACCAGAACTCTCGAATTTGTCAATAAAGAAACTAATAATAAGGCGAGATATAACTTAGTGTTTGAAATTTGCCCATTACTTTGAAACCTGTATTGCTGATGGTTCAATGATTCAGCTACGTTCCTCGGGTGCTTACTGTTCCTGCATTGTGGTATCGTTATTCTTTGGTGCGATTTAAAAAATATTACTTGCTAGGATTAAACAAGCATAGTAATCTCGTAAGATACTATAAACAAGAAAATAAATGTATAAATAAGTGTCCTCTTAAACACCCGGATATTTCACAAAGAAAACTGAGTAGAGTATCCTTGTGAAAAGTGATGCATTGGCTAACATAAAGTCCTTAATTTAAGGAAATTATAAATGAAGCTTATGCGGTTTTGTGCGTGTGTTTGCGCGTATGTATGTATGTCTGTTTGTGTGTGTGTGTGTGTGTGTGTGTGTGTGTGTGTGTGTGTGTATGTGTGTGTGGTTGTGCATTCATGTGTGTAGGTGTGCATGTGTATTTGTGTGCATGTGTGCGGGGTGTATGTGTGTGTGTGTGTGTGTTTACGTGTGAGTATGTGTGTGTGCCTGTATGATTTTTTGGAGATATTTCCATGATTTTAGTTGAGTTTTGGGAACATAAACAAATGCGAAGTCAAGAGATGTGGATGGACCCAAAAAAATTCCCTTGTGAATGCTTTTTCAGTAGAATTGCATGTAGCTTTTGATCAGTACACAAAGCCTTCCTTACTCTAATATACCTCCTTGCACATAAAAGGAAATAAGCAGGGAGATAATTTGTGAAAACGTTTATCTCAGCTAACACGAAGATGTTAGTGCAAATAACATTTTGTAATAATTGTTAGGGCAAGAGTAGAGAAAGTTGCGTGAGGGTAACAGACGAGACAATATTTTCAGCTTAAGTAACATGTTGTCAAAGCTTAAATTTGCTTGAAAGAAACGAGAAACAGCCTCTCTGATTGTCGAACATGATACTATACACAAAATGAATGTTGCAAGTATAAAATAACGTTATTGGGCGATGCTCCCTAAGAAGCAAACAACACTGTCCTTTCTCAATACAATACTGTTGCTGTCTTTGCCTCTATGTGTAAGAGAAACCCCTTAACTTTTTGTCGTCATTGTCAATGCTTAAATAATGCTTGAAGCAGCCACCTGCAAGTACAATAGGGAGAATGAGTTACCCTTCCGCTTAATGGATAGTGCAAAGTCAAAGATGTGTGCGGTCCGAAAATTTCAGTGAGAATAGGTTTTTCTTCGGAAGAATGCGTGTGTGGGGGGTAGATTTTGATCAGTAAAAGTTTCGTTATGTCGAACTGCAAGTTTGTTTTTTCTGCTAAGAGTTATGTTACAGGTTTCCTTTTGTCCCCACTGTGTGGGAACGCATTGAAGTGTTGGGGGGGTTGGATGGCCATTTCCGCACAATACGGTCATTGTGAGGGAAGGCAGGGAACCCTCTCAGTGGGGAACCACATGGGTGGTCCTCGTGTCAATACAGAAGTATTCTTTCGCTATTGAAAAGGTTTCTTCCTGCAGGTGGGCGATCTTTGGCTGCTTTGTTAAGAGAAAAACACTAGGCCTGTTCAGACAGGAAAATGGGGATGTCTATGCTCGCCCCCTTGCAAGATGAAGCCTTGTTCTTTTCAAAACTGTCAGAGGGAAACATTTCCAACTGTCACATAAATATATCAAGATCTGAAAGGGGCCATTCATTGTAGGGTTTCTTACCCTCGCGTTCTTCTTTCGAAAACACCTGCAGACACTAGAATAGGAGGGTCAGGGGGGACGGGGGGTCATTAATTATCCTTCCTTTGTCATCCTATTCGCGACAGACCATCCGCCCTCTCTGTTTTCGGAATTCCCACGTGTCCAAAGAAATACCCATGTCACTTAAGGGGGGAGGGGAGGGGGAGGTGGGGAGGGGTGGATTTGATTAATGGGACATTTATGCTAAGTGAGCCAGAGTCGCTATTGCCTTTTGGAAATTCCCACATGTGGGGGGGGGGGAGGGGGGAGGGGGGGTGTATTGTTATGCTAATTGAGCCAAAGGGAACATGTCACTTATGCCACTTCTTGAGCCAGAGTCGCTATATATACCCTACTTTTCTGCAAATGTTTATCTCGAATAACATTAAGAAGATAGAGTTAAGAGTTTCTAAGAATAGTTAGTACAAGAGTAGAAAAAGTTATTTGCGTGCAACACGTCAGATTTTTGTATTTCTTGCTCTTTTGACTGTCAGTTTCCTGGAGTTAATGTTTGTACACTTTAGGAGGACCGTGCACCAGATGGCGAAATGGATTTATTGAGGTTCCTTTGTTTTGAAGTTGTTTACTTTTGAAACACTTCAGTACCAATGAAAATCAAGGTAGATCTCAACTTTTCTACAGTGTATATTTTCTCATCTTGAAGGTGCACTTTCTCAAAAATTATTGCATGTACAATTATACGATATTTGCCATTTTCATAGCAAAAGTCTCTCCATAATTCCTTGGAACAGAATTTCACTTAACATTATAGTTAAAGGTTGGTGAGACTTTACTCGAATGGATTTTGAAGAGTTATGTCAAAAAACAATATATTATTTTTCATCTTAAAAACAATAATACAAATAAAAATTCTGTTTCACAGGATTATGTGCTGTATATTCAAGATAACTTATACAAATTTTCAATCTCTCAAGTACGTTTTGAGAAAATGTACATTATGGTTCTTTATATAACAAAAAGCATAATACAGCTCAGTGACGTCAAACAATTCTGAAACAGTTATACAGTATGTAAACAAGGATTAGTAATTAGGTACGACATCAAGTATCAATTTTCTAAGTTGGAGAATGTAATCAGGTGATATTTTTAACTACACCCTCCCTCTTAAGAAACACTGTAATCTTCCCTTATCTTCACTTACTAAGCTGTGGTAATGTATAATGTATTCTGCTTTGCAAACACTCATTTAGTAGTAAAGATACTTAGCTTAAATTTTGAAATTATGCCACTCTTACCTATCTTGGTGGCTTTCGGGCAGAGACTCGCCCACTCTAAGTGTTTAATGTGAAGTACTCCCCACAGCAGGACCTCGGTTGAAACAGGAGTTAGGACTAGTCACATGGAGGTGTCTCTAGTAACTGGAGAAAAAGGTCGCAATTCGCTTGCGCCATGACTTCTGGGAGGAAGGGATGAGGGGAAGACCCGAAGGGCGGTGTTGTGTGCAAGGAAGGACGGGGTCCCTAACGATTCAATGTGGAACCAATAATAACTTCGGCTAGTGCTGCCAGTACAACCGTTTCACTCAGAGGCATAGTGTCAAAGGATGTGAGAGATATATTACATACCCTGTAGTTTTTCCCAAACCGTTTACCAAATTGGTGTTCATTATAACTGTGGTTTCTTTTTTATGTTTTTATATATTTGTGACTTCCTAACGGATGTATTACCACAGCCGATGTCGGAAGCTGGAAAACAATTTTGCGGAACGCGAAGCAAAGAAGAATCCAATTCCACATGAGGTCGTTATCTTATCATGCCATAAGCCTCTTAAATATAACATATGAGATATTCAGACGTTTAAACATACCAAATAAAATCTTTGTAATTGCGCGGAAATGTAAGATTCGAGTTAATGTTTTCATACGGGGCAATCAATAATAACCCCACTTTTTAGTGTAATTTTCTGTTGTCTGGCACACCAGCGACAGAGCATCTGGGCGGTGGCGGTGGTGGCGGTGGTGGCGGTGGCGGTGGTGGTGGCGTGGGCGGTGGTGGTGGCGGTGGCGGCGGTGGTGGTGGTGGCGGTGGTGGTGGTGGCGGTGGTGGTGGCGTGGGCGGTGGTGGTGGCGGTGGCGGCGGTGGTGGTGGTGGCGGCGGCGGTGGTGGTGGCGTGGGCGGTGGTGGTGGCGGTGGCGGCGGTGGTGGTGGTGGCGGTGGTGGCGGTGGCGGTGGTGGTGGCGTGGGCGGTGGTGGTGGCGGTGGCGGCGGTGGTGGTGGTGGCGGCGGCGGTGGTGGTGGCGTGGGCGGTGGCGGTGGTGGTGGTGGTGGCGGTGGTGGCGGGGGCGGTGGCGGTGGTGGTGGCGGTGGTGGTGGCGGTGGCGGTGGTGGTGGCGGTGGCGGTGGTGGTGGAGAAGGAAGAGAATCGTTGCATTCGATTGGCATTAAGTATTTTTTCTTTTTCGCTGCTAAGGACGGCCATTGAGATTGAACCTTTAGAGCACTTTGATGGTGGTAAAGGTCACAAGATTTGTCACGTATTACACATACACCCGTTTGATCCTTCTCATGTAATTTCTTAATTTTACATGAAATCCAAATAAGACCCAAAAGGGCAGGTACACCTATGACACATCTCGGGCTGCTCTCAGCCTGCCAACAGAAGGTCGGTCGGTCAGTCATGACTGCCGCTGCTCCATCTTAAATACCCGCACCGCTAAATGAAAGTAGTCCGCGAAAACATTTGACCAACGCTCACCACACATCTTGCTCTTTTCGGATTCTCGTCTACTGGCACTGCCGTGTAGCTGCAATACTTTATCGTGTGGTTTCTGTAGTTTCCAATAAACATAAATCATTAGTGATATTATTCAAAGTATGCTTTGTTTTATGCGGCAATATGATGTACTGTTTATTGTACTGATAAAGAAACGATAAGTAGCTTTTGAAGCAGGGTGTAAAACAGCGCGAGAGGATAAAACAATAGAACGTTGCCTCAAGTTCACTTGTCATAGCTAAACTCCACTGTACTGCCTAAATACAATTCCTGGTTTCCTTAATTCGGTAGTAGTGTTTTTCCATCTTCACATATATGGTTATCCTTGGCACCGATATGAAGTGTCAATTCAATAGGTAATTCCAATATTTTACAACTGCTATCTGACGAGTTAAAGCTATATTGGATGAAAAAATTCATATCGTTGGAAATTATGTTTGGTTTTGTTGGAAATTTAATTATCTGCTCTACCTACTACGTGCCTACATTCGTATTATGGTTTATGTTATCAGTTTTGCGGTAATGCTATCACTGTAGCTATGACTCATTCGTATTCATCATATCCAGGCGAGACGCACTGTTAAAAAGTCCAACTCATGTTTCATTTGTCTCTGGAAGAAAATGTTGCATCATAGCATCGTAGCTTTAACTCGTCAGATAGCAGTTGTAAAATATTGGAATTACCTATTGAATGTGACATTTCATATCGGTGCCAGGGAATTATTCTGTTGGCTGGCCCCGTAGCTCAGTTAATAGAGAACCTTGCCTGCTGTGTCAGGCGCCGGGTTTGATTCCTAGCTGAAAGACTGGGCATTTTCTTTAACTCGGATTATTCCGCATCCTCCCTCGAATCTGGACGTATGCTAGGGTGTGTGTGTGTGTGTGTGTGTGTGTGTGTGTGTGTGTGTGTGTGTGTGTGTGTGTGTGTGTGTGTGTGTGTGTGTGTGTGTGTGTGTGTGTGTGAATTTAATGTAATTAAGTTATTCCAAAGTAAGAAACTCAGGGATCAAAATCACCGCTGAGCGAGTGAACATCATTGCTGTTGAGTAATTGTTCCAAAGGTTAAAAGGCGTCGCACAAATGGAATTAAAATATACTTTCTCTTAAAATGTCAGTTAAAAACCAAGTACCAAGGTATTTTAGAATACATGAAGCACCAACCTAGCACAAAATTTGCACCTGTTACATTGGGCTATAAATCCTGTAATATGTGTTTATTTTAAGTGATAGCAGTTGGTTAAGAAAATACTCAGTGACACTATAACTAAAACGTAAGATTCTGGAACATATAAATGTTAATATATAATATATAATTTTCCTCTGGTGACGTTTAACAAGGAGACGCCATGGCCAAACGGTTATACCGTTCGCCTCTCACCAAGGGTTCAATGCGAGGGGCCGCATGTAGGATTCGTGGTGGACGAAGTGGTGTACGAGTGGGTTTTCTCCGGGTTCCCCGCTTTCTCCCGCCACTCATTTCACCAACTTTTCCATCACCTTTCATTTATCCATTTCGCCTACATTTCATCTCATCCGCTTCCTCACTATCATACCTGGTGCCTGGGTGACCACACGCTTCCAGTTCTTCACTCTGTCCGATCCACAGGTTCGTTTGCTCCCCGACAGGCATATGACCCTAGGCATAGGCTTGTAAGTCCTACTACACACGCGGAAGGTAACCAGATAAAGAAAAAGAAATTTAGTGGTCAAGAGTTGGACAGTGAAAGTTCGTATAAACTAGAAACACGTTCCGTACTTGAATGCACTAAACTAAACCCCCAGCTCAACAGCCCACGAAGGGCTAAGGTTTTCCGCCCGGCCGCTGCGTCCCCCACCAGTGCTCACTACAGGCGTCATCAACGGGAGGGTGTGACGGTGCTGCTCCGAGCACTTGAATATACAGGCTGTCCAAAATTTCTAAACACTCCTTGATCTAGTAAATGAATTGTAATAGCTTTTTTCCTTGACTAAAAGTTTCAAAAACAGAAATAAAAGCCCTGGACAAATTATATATTGAAAACTTCTAACAAACGCTCTTCATTTGGAGAGCATGCGTAATTTACAGATGGAGAACATTTATTCCTTGCACACACTCATTAGAGCCATATTTGGGAAAATAAAATTTCCTCTATAGCTCTTCTTCTTTACCTGATTATCCTCCCCTTATGTGGAACTTTCCTCCTAAGACAAGCCTGTGCCTAGGGTCAGATACCTGTCGAGGAGCACAGGAACGTATGGACCGGACAGAGTGAAGACATAGAAGTGGGTGGTCAGTCAAGCACCAGTATGATAATGAGGAAGAGGATGATATGAATGGAAAGATGGTGATGGAGCAATTGGTAGATTGATCGGCGGGGGAAACCGGAGAAGCCGGAGAAAACCCGCCCAGACGCCGCTTCGTCCATCACGAATACCTCTTGCAGGTCCCTGGGGTCAAACCCGGGCGCCTAGGTGGTAGACGAACGGTCTAACAGCTCGGCCACGGCGCCATCTCGCTATAATTCAGTATAGAAAATCTTCCTTGCAAGAAACACGTTTGCTCTACTTTGACAAACTGCTAATAATAATGTTTAATATAAAAGTCAATAAGGAGAATGAAACTCAACAATTTGTCAACAATGCACGGTAAAACTCACATTCAAAGCTGGCAAATAAATGTCGACACAATTACAATCATAGTCACAAGGAGTGCTACCAAGGATAAAATACGCTCTTCAGCATAAATGTATTTTTTTATTTCCAATTTTTAAAATTTGAATCAAAGTTCAGTATAGTACTGTATAAGGTCAAAGACGATTAGAGAAAGCCCCACAGAAGGATATTTGTTATGATTTTTTAATAAAGGAAAAATTTACTAGCAACGTATGCCCATGCTTGGTGGTTGTAGGGTTGAGGTTAGTGTTCTTCAAGGATCTTCTGGTTCTCGAGATTGCAGGTTCAAACTAGGCGCAGGCTTCCAACTTTTATACAGCAAATGGGAAATGAGGCAGTTGCAAGCTATCTACCACATGGGCAGAGCGTGACGTCATTGCCCCAGTACAGTGACAGCACAAAGCACGCTGCCTACAGTGCTTAGTGTTTCGAACGTGTTCACTAGTTCCGCACACTATAAAATGCTTTGAGCATAAAAATCGAAATATTCACGCATTGCTGAACTTGTGCAAGAATTTGGGAGTGAATAGTTTACTGTAAATGGTGACAGCATTGAATATTAAGTTACGTAACAACGTTATCTACAGCATTCGTGCGTCTACTGTACCAAGTCTCCCATGTGTTGTGATCATGTGAGACTGACCCCTCCCACTTACTGCAGTCCATACTCCGCAACTTTTCGTTCTCTGTATAAAGGTTCGTAGAGATGACTTTTTTCGGACGTAAAAATATCCCTAGTTAGGGAACTAATCCGGTGGTCCCGTGTCTAGATTTACTTAAAAGAACTTTAAACCTGATAAGGTCGTCTCTGAGAAAAATTAAGCGGTATTTTTGCCCGATATAGAATGGGATGCCGAGAGCTATAGGAGCTAAAGAACGTCCACAAATTAAATTTAATGTTTCCAAGGATGCGATATGACTTCCAAGAAAATCCGCTACTCAAAGCTTCCCTTTACATGGAAAAATGTTCCTAATTTTTCGTTCTCTCAAAAATGGTTACAATGACTTCAAAAGGCCGTATGTGTATTTACATGACAAAATAAAATATGTTGTCTTTAATTTTCGGGGATTAGCCTGTGTTATATTTCGTTGTGAATGCTTTCCCATAATTGGTAAACCGTAAGAGCAGGCCTGGGCGACTCGTGGAATAGCTTGAGTGACCATCACTTGTTTACCTACTGAACATAGTTATCGGTGCAAGGTTGTGAGCAGGCTGTGCTTAGAGAGCATCAATTACCCAGGCCTGCAAATTATTAACTATTTAAAATATATGTCGCACTCACATGACTTTCTCCACTCTTGTACTAACTATTCTTACAAAGTCTTATTCCTCTATCTTCTTAATGTTAGCCAAGATCAACACTTGTAGAAATTATCCTATTGCTCATTTTCTTATAAGTTCAAGGGTAATATGGGATACAGTAGGCTTTGAAAGATAATCAGATATTTTACGCTTTGAAATTCCGTTCTCTTTGCACAGCTAAGCTAAAATCTGATGTGTTGATCTCACATGACTTTCTTTCTCTACAGCAACAGCTACAGGAGCTGTTATTGATCCATTTGAAGTGGCCAACACGTTTGGCAGCGCTTTCACTCAAGTGTCTAGCTCGGATAACTACTTCCCTGACTTCCTTCCAATTAAAACTCAGGTTTAATCTCAAGGCTTCGCGTTTCTTTCCAGAAACGAAGATTACAATCGCCTTTTTACAATGGCAGACTTAGAACATTCGTTATCATCTTCGCGATTGTCAACACCAGGACCAGACGATACTCACGTACAAATGTTACAACAGCCCTCTCCTGAAGGTAAGGCATTCCTGTTCGAGGTCTGTAATCGTGTTTGGATTGAAGTATACTCCCAGAAAATTGGCGGGAGGCCACCGTTATTCCCAATTTGAAAGCTGGAAAGGATCATCTTTCCTCCAGCTATCGCCCTGTTTCCCTCGCCAGTTGCGTTTGCAAGGTGATGGAACGCATGATCAACGGACGATTGGTATGTGGTTAGAAAATCGTAACCTACTAACATCCAGTGTGGTTCTCGACGACGCCGCTCGACTGCAGACCTTCATGTGTCGATATCGAAACAGGTAATGAACGGATTTATGAAGAACTGTCAAACCGGTGGTGCATTTTTCGATCTCGAGAAGGCTTGTGATACGTGCTGGCGAGTAGCGATTCTACGTTTCCTGTATACATGGAACATACGTGGACGCCTGCCGCTGTTCATTCAGGAGTTTATGAAAGACCATTTTCCCGAGTAACGGTCGGTTCGGTTTTGTCTAATTCTTTTGTTCAGGAGGAGGGAGTACTTCAGGGTGCGGTACAGCATCACACTGTTTGCTATAACAATTAACTCCATCTGGAAATGTGTTTCACCTGGAGTTTCGTCATGCCTATTCGTGGACGACTTCACTGTCTATTGTACTTCTCAGCGCACGCCGTTCTTACAACGCCGCCTGCAGCAATGTTAAGACAACCTTAGAGAATGGAGCTCAAAAACGGCTTTCGTTTCTCAGCCGAGAAGTCAGTCTGCGTTAATTTCTGGCGCCGTAGGAGACGATTACCAACCTCGCTGCGTTTCGGTCGGTCCAGATTTACTTCCCTTTGCAGATGAGACACGTTTTCTGGGGTTGATCTTGGATAGGAAGCTTAATTCGTCATCGCATATAGCACAGCTAAGAGCACGATGTGGCCGTTACCTTGCGGGTACGAAATGGCAAATCGTGGTCGGATCGGACAATTTTGCAGCGAATGTATCGCGCACTGTTCCGATCCAAACTAGGCTGTGGGCGTATTGTTTATTATCAGCACGACCATCTGTGCTGAGAAGATCACACGCGGTCCGTAATAAGGGCCTACGCATGGCAATGGGAGCTTTTCCAGCAAGCCCATTTGCTCGCTTCATTTTTCACCACCACACTTAGAGAACGATATAGGAAAAGCTCCCTTTGTCCTAAGCCAGCGGGTTTTCGTTTCAGGGAGCTTCTTAGGAAGCTTCCTATTCAAATTCCTAACATGTTTCCCAAGGGCTTTAGCCTCTTTGGTTACCTGGCACGTCCCATGTAGGTCTTGGGTTGACCGTACAGCGCAAGTTCACGATGCCTATCTCTATTATAGTATCCGCACTTGTCTTTTTTTTTTTTTTTTTTGGTAAGAATTTTTGTCAGACTACTGACCGACGTTTTATACACCGTTGAATCAAAGAGCACCAGCGGTGTTGGATGTGCTTATGTTTATGGAACGGAACCACATACATTCGGTTTTCATAATAGCACTGCAATGTATACTGCAGAGCTGTATGCAATATACTGAGCCATTTTATATGCGCGTCGTCGTAAACTAGGTGACTGCCGGATTTTGACTGATTCCCTTAGTGTACTTCAGAGCCTTTGTGAGCTGTACAACCCCCATCCTATTGTGCAATGTATCCAGTATGCCCTTCATTTTTATACGCTTCGGGCGTTAACGTGTTGTGTGCATGGATTCCTGGTCACGTACATTTGCCGAGGAATGAGATAGCGGATTTGGCAGCAAAGGTGACAGCTACAGAAGAGAGTATTACCATCTCTCGTGTTACTTCGGAAGACTTTAGGCTTGAAGTGCGGAGAGCGGTGCTGTCGTGCTGGCACAAAGAGTGGTCAGCTCTCCGCGGTAATAACCTTAGAAAAGTTAAAGAACTTCCGTTAAACTGAGTAACTACCTCTCGCATATCTCGTCGCGAGGTCAACTTGGCTTGATTGCGAATTGGCCACTGCAATTTTTCACATGGTTTCCTATTTAAACGGGACTCTGCTCCCCTTTGTCTGCGATGTGACAACCTTTTGTCTGTCCGTCATGTACTGCTAGAGTGTTCCTCTCTAGCGCTCATTGGTAAGGTTCGCCAATGGCGGCCGAAACGTCACTTCGGCGTATGCGGAGAAATATCCCATGGGTAACGTCCCCCAAATACCTAGGTGTTCTCGACCACGGACTAACATTCTCTCTGCACGTCCGCGCAGAGGCCCAGGCTGCGCTCTTAACATTGAAGGTCATATCGGAGGCTTTTAGTCTCCTGGAGCAACTGTTCAACAGCAGTGGTGTTCAGTCGCTTAAACTTCGGATTAATTTTTACATTAAATTCACACACATTCACACTCCCGTTCATACTACCAGGCTCTAGAGAATATGGATAATAATCCGAATTAAACAAAAATTCCCACCCTTGCAGCCGGGACCCTTTGCACACCGACTGAGCTACGGGGCCAACCAAGAGGCCTTTGCTCACGAACAGTTGAGAAAATTTTAATTTATATGAAACCGAACAATTGCTTGGAATTTGCAAGATGAGCTAATGCTTTTATTTATACTAACCAGTTACATAAATATCATTACTACTGACGGCAGGCGACTCTCATCCAAGCCTTCATTTAAATATGTCAGTGTACAGTGTGTGCTGTAGTTGTTTCCTCTGCAAAGCACAGTGGGTGGACAGATTTCCTACACAATGGGTAGTGCAAGGCTGAAAAGAGCAGTAAATACCTGCAGTTGTTCATGGAATAAAAAGTAAAACCGGGTATTTCAAGGACGTGGTATATCGGCCCATTGTCTTCAAGGCGGGTTTTAATGCATCTTACTCTTTATCTAATGCGAGGTTAACGACACTCTCCGAGACTAGCCGATTGTATTCTTTACTGCTCTTGCACACTTCCGTTACTCGTCTCAGCTCTGATAAGTAATGCTTGGTTTATCAGCGGTCTCAATTTCAGCGCAGTTGTGAGCTTGCTTTCACAGTTACGTTGTAACGCAAAATGGAGCTAGTGGGGAAAGGAATGCAGCGAGGAAAATTACAAAACTGTCTCAGAAAAATCTCCCCTGCAGTCATGGAAAGAGTATGGCTGTTTATTTTAATAGTTTTTAGTGAATTAATTAGATCTAGAAGAGCGATGTCCAAGGTTTGCGAAAGAGGGGAGGTTGGGTTTACCTCCTTTCACTTTATGAGGATTGTGCCACTCTTTTAACACACAGACCTGCATTGTGTTGTTGTGGTGGTTTGGTTGTATGTACGTTGCGTTTGATTTACGAAAGTACTTTCAAATCTTATGGGATAAAACATATGTTCATTAGTGACTTTTTTGGTACTGCTTATGTTTAAGAGATCGTCGCTTAGCCTATTGTGATACAGACTTTTAATATAGTTCAATTTGGAGAAACTGTTCACAAATATAGTATGTAGAGCTCTATTCTTATACACACTATTCTTGCAATATTTGTTTCTCTATCTACTACATTGTAATGGACATAAGCCTTTTCAGGAATTATCTTATTGCTAACTTTCTGGTAGGTGCAAGGGGAATACAGTAGGCTTTAAGCCGTAGCCGACTGGTTAGACCATCCGCTTCTCATCAAAGCGTCCCGGGTTCGATCCCACCGGTGCTCCATCTTATTCCATGTATCATCAGTGTCACCGCCTGCGGTGCCGTACGTAGTAAAAGCGAGCGCTAAACACTACTAAAAACAGTAGACTGTAAGGGATAGTGAAATGTTTTAAGAGCTGGTTGCTATGCGATGCCTCTAAAGTTCCGTTCTTTTTGGCAAGGCCAAGAGATAAAAAAAGTTAATATCTAACTGAATTATAGGTGTTGGCAAATTCAAGCACATAATAAGGAATATCTCAGAAATGGTTGACTAAAAAAAAATTAGAAGTATTTGAGATAAATTTTGTATATTAACGAGATCTATTTAGTAAACCTTTGTCTTCTACTGTCTACCATTTATACAAAAATGCAAAAATCATTCAGAATGAAGAGGTTTTCTGAAAACAGCCGTTCTTATCTTGCGGGCTCATATAGCTTGAGAAAGGATGTTTATATTTTCTTCCAACCGAAAGGAGCTGACATCAGTTCTTCCAGTAATGAATAACAAATTACAACTTCTGGCCTATGTAATCGAGCATTAAAGAAGTTGGATGGTTACTTATTAAAAATAATTCTGCTGCTGCTTTTGTGTGACTTTATGTAAATATGTGAAAAAAATTAAAAAGAGGTTTCCAATGGGCAATAAACTTAAAATATATGCTCCAGTATGAATATTCAAAACATTAATCTCAGTTTCAAGTTCATATTAAGATGCAAACAAAATAGGTATTTGCCAAAAAATCTGAGACCCAATCATCACCTTCATTTTGAAGTCTATGCGAAAGGTTATTATTGGTAACGATTCTTCCATGAAGTTTGTGGTCTAACATGGAACCCAACGGACACAAACGTTTCGACAACCTAAGCTTTCAATCTTTTACTGCACTATGTCCTACAGCAAGTTTTGAGCGATTTCATCCACAGTGATATACCTGTCATCTCTAATGAGCTCATCAACTCTTACTTTGTAGCGTTCCGTGGAGGCAGTTCGAAGGTGACCACTAACAGGCTCGTTTTGGATACTCGTGTCCAATTTTGGACACCTAGCAGTGCTGGCGTCCATGCAGACATCTCCATAGGCACGTTGAAGTCTTAAGACGAATTTCACAGCAGATTTTTCCTCTTTAACAAGGAATTCAATTAGAGCACGCTGTCGGAAAGAAACATTCGTAATTTTGGAAATATGCCTTTAGTCACGTGATAAACGCTAGTGACAATGTGGCAACATCTGTAAAGTCTGTAATTACATACCCTCTCTCTCCCGCCTGAGTTCGGACTCACCCCTTCACATTGACCCTTATAAAATTTTCGTTCACGTGTACTTAATTTCATAATACATCATGGCTGCTAGAACGTCATCCCAAATCCCCCTATAAAAAACGCCCAACCACAGTCCCATACCACTGAAGGATCTATGTCCTGGTTCCAGTCGGCAGACTCCACTTCAGGTGGAACAATTTCCCGACGACACCCTCGCTGCGGTATGATCCTGGAGTCGTTTTTGTTGGATTTTTAGTTTTAATTGTGGGTTGAACATGAGATCACTGTGGCCCTCGTATTTCCCGCTGACAGTGATTTTAGCAGAAATGTTTGCGATTATATTTCCTTATCAAATTATTTTCATTACTGTTTTACCAATGAATAAATTCGCCCCCGATGTCAGGGCTCTCAAACCAACAGGTTTATGTCCATGCTTCCTACGACGCGTCGGCTCGCTAACTCCATAATGAAGTCTGGGACCAAATCCAACCATGTGACGTACTTCCACTGATAACCTCTGCGTAAGAAATAGTGCCAACAGTTCGCATACGTTACATACATACTCTCCGACTCAGCCTTGTGCCACAAAATCGACACATTTAGGATCTGTCAAACACCATAGCTTAACTTACAACTACAAAACAGTACTTGTTACATTCACGTCACTTTCTCTACTCATTGTCATTTATTTATTTATTTTTATACATTATATTGTTACAAAAATTACATGTTTCCATCTGTTTTAAGCTAATCGATTTAAAATGTTTGTAATTTAATTACACACTTCGTTGTAGCCACAAAGAGGATACAGGAGACGCGAGTCATGTTTTAAAATGTGGTGTATATCTTGGCTTTAAAAGTCAATGCTTTTTTCATGACATTGCAAGAAGTAACAACTCTTAAAAGATCTGTTGTATTTACATGACTTTCCCTACCTAGCAACTATTTTGCCAAGACTTATTTATTCTTCTATCTTCATGTTAGTCGAAATGGTTCGTACATATTTCCCTTTGGGTACAATGGGAATAGGGGAACACAGAAGGTTTAAACAGTCAAATATTTTAAGGGACACTGGGAGTGAAATTTTGGTCAAAATTGTTAAAAAGTCGAATTTTTTTTTTCTTAAAATGTTCCTGGAACTTCTGTGCATTTGGATCAGCTAACATTTTTCATATCCCCCACTCCATGTGATCATTACAGCCCTTTCAAATATTGTTCTTCCCTTAACATACACAGGATGCTCCTATAGAAAAGTCTGATTTTCTCAAAACTGCATTTCTGCGTAGGTATTCCAAAAGAGGGTCGCGCCTGAGTTTTGCTTCAAATTCAATGAAAATTTTCAAAAGTATTCATAAACAGCAGCTAAAAAATTCTATAATTCAATATTGATGTTATCAGTAACATGAATTCCAAAAATATTTTTGTTTAAAAAATCAATAATTTTTAAGATTAAATTTTCTTTGTTATTAAAAAATATGTAGAGCATAATCAGCAAATGTATTTGAAATATCTCTTCATACAATTGTTACCCATGTTTTACAGTACCAGTTCTACCAATATAAACCAATTTTGAAAAGTCAGTAGACGCGTGTCACATTTTGAAAATGTGCCTGTTAAATTCATAAAATAATTTATATATGATAAACGAATTATCCAATTTTAACGAAATTTGTTCTACATCCTATTCTTATATAAATACAAACACAGTAAACATTTCAAAAAAATCTATCAAGAAATGTGGAGCTTCAAAATTTCACTTCCAGTGTCCCTTAAGAGCTGAACTTAGCATTGCTTATTTTCAACTCCTTATTGATTAAGACTGTTGTACTTGGGTAATCAGGGCATACTTTCTGTACTTGACCTTTAAGGCTTGGGAAAATTATAGCATATCTTAACAAATTCAGTAAACTACTCAAATTCATTTTCAACCACATATACGCCACTTGACCAATCTGCACAAAACTTTGTGTACGAATTAACTTTCTGGACCACTCAAGACTTCCGAAAACCCTCCCAGTACTTTCTTATTTAAGAATGTATCTGTGGAAATACAGGCAAGGCAGCTGGTGTTTCAATTAATAGTAATTTATTCAAACTGGTAGATAGCCTTGACGATTGTAGCAATGAGTGTTTAATGGAGAGCATCTGAGAGATTACTTTGCTTCCCTGTATTTCATTTGTTGTAACTAACTTGGCTTGTGGAACCGATAAGCCAGTCTTGCATGCATTTCCTTCCTGGAAGAGAGTGAGCAGGTGTTACGGTCTGTGATGTAGCCTGCTATCAATATACATTTAGATCGTAATTCTGTATTAATATACCTAGGTTTTTGTTTGTTCATAGCTTAAAGGAAAGAATATTACAAAATCGTTTCATTCTTCTCCCTGTATGCCACGGTTACGAGTATCCTGTTATGTCACTGAGACGAAATGTAGCAGTAGTTTATATGTTAAAGTTATGAGTAAAAAAAATCCTTTTCGAGTATGACTCAGAATGCCGTAGAACAAACAACACGTGGGTCATAGTGTAAAAGTTAGCCGTGCGAAGGATGTTTTTCTTCAGAAGGCTCCTAGTTGAGTTGGACACGGGTCATAAAGACATACCGCCAGCTTTCAAAGCCAGCTCCGCTGTTAGGAGACGTCTATTTTGCTCTAAGGGGGAGTGTTGCTCAGAGCTCCGGACAAAGACAATTGATCAGTCATGAAGTAATGGTGTGCAAGAATGCGAGCTTTTGGAATCCACCAAAGGCCAACTGTGACATATTTACACCATTGATTTTGCTGATATCCCGTTTGTTCAGTTGGCATCAGTTCCAGCAAATGTTCCTAGAAGATACCCCTGGTAAAGAAAGATATGGCGATATTTGGTGTTAATTAGAGTTCTTAAGTGCATATAATTATATGATATTGTTTCTTTTTTTCTTCTTAACAGCAATTGGAATGAATGGCGGGAGAAACCGGAGAACCCGGATAAACTCCGTCCAGACGCCACTTCGCCCACCACGAATACCACATGCAGGTCCCTGGGATCAAACCCGGGCCGCCTAGGTGGTAGGGGAACGGTCTAACCGCTCAGCCACGCCGCCGCCATACGCCCAATTACAGTCAGACTATACTAGTTATCTACATAAATATTAGGTCACGAGTGCCATAATAAGCCAATTATGCAGGACACTGTAACAATCTGTTTATAATGAGAAGATTGCATAAAGGCATTAAAGCGTGTATATATTTGTAATTTTTTTTTCTTCGGTTTGACTCCTAGGGTGGAAATTCTAACTATACCAAAACTATTAGTAGACTGAGCTGTCGAAATTCCTCTGCACTTCATAATTAATTCTCTTAAATGCAAGAGATAAAAAAAACACGCTAGTTTTAACGCTTCTGGTAAAAGGGACGGTGATGTTGCTGTTAAATTCTGAAGGGTGCTTCGAACATGCGGAATTAGGATATCATTCTCTGGTCTGTTTTGCTTCCAATTAAACCTGGTTGAATAGAAATGAACTTCTGAAGGGGCATTGTTCACTAATGATAACCGTGCAAGCAAAGCTTGCGCTTGTTTTAACTATTCTACCCGATTATTCTCTCCCTGTTTACTATTAACTGCTTGAATGTGCGTAGTTTTTTACTGATGACTTTGCGGGCGTAAAGCCGATGCTGCAAAGCTCTAACTTTGAGGACAGTGGTAAAAAATAACTGCCGTGAAATTACGGCTTTCTCTTGGAGTGCTGGTTTTCGGAGTAAATGTCATGGTAACGAGAAAGACAGCCTACGGCGCGAACTGCGTAATTCTCGTAGTCCAGTCATGGCCCAATGAAATAAAATCACTATCGCTTAATACATCCATGTTCTAAACAACCAAAAAAATTGCTCTTTGGATTCATACAAAAGATACAGCTTCATCGTGATGGTGCGCAACGTTGTATCAGTCTATACAGAAGTTCAAGCTGTGAGCGATGCAAACTGGGTGTACCTCGCATCACGAGTTTCGGCATTCAGTGTTGAAACATTGTGGCGGACTTTACAAACTCGTTTCATATTATAACACTCTGGAGACGTCGCTTCCATTATCGCTAACAATACAGCAGACGAATGTGAACGAATAATCATCAGTTAACATACTTTGCCACATTTTAACCTCCAACTATTCGGTTCTGAACTAGACGAGCATGAAACAGAACATAATAGAGATGTAGCAACCATATACTCTGTATACAGTTGCCACTTCGTGTTTTAGCAGACGAAAGCCAATTAAAAGTTTAGTGAAAACGTGAAAATAAGCGAAGCATTTGTTTGTAGTGTACATATAGAACTGCTGGTACACTTATTCATTTCGTTTGATAATAGATTTGTTGAAAATTTAAAAGAAGAACCGAAACATTAACTTTCGTGGCTAAACTTAGCCATGATTGGACGCGTTCCCCTCTTACCTGAACCATCCCATTATCCTACTGCTACTTTCGGTTTGTATCGCTCGTAGCCTGAACTTTGTATACCATTACTACATAATTCCGATTCGCGCCGAGGTCTGTGAAACCGAAATTATAATGTGAATATAAGTAATTAATAGAAAGAATTAAAAGGAGATTGTGATCAATAGTTAAGGGGAGAACATTGTTAATAAAGCTGGATATATTAAAGTCTCAAGAAAAGAAGCCTAGGCAGATTAGATGAGTGATAAGATTAAAATTGTTTTGCGAGCAAAGCGTGGAGAGTTCAGCGGGTTGATTCTTATCTTGCCATGACGTGCTCAAAAGTTGACCAATGAAAATCGCTCCCTTCGCGTCGCACACATTCGTCTTGAGTCGCGCAGACAGTACACATGCAATTTTGTGTGATCTCCTGTGCGTAAGCTGGCGCGTATACATAATTCGGCGGTCGCGAAAGGGTGACAAAGTTCAAGTATTATAGCGTAGCAGTTGACGTTAGAAAGTTATATTCTATTTAGACATCGTCGGCAGTTCTCTACAAATCTGGGAATTTGTAAATAAAGTCAAATGTTTGTTAATTCTTCGTTTGGTTCCATTCCTGTCACCACTCACGCATACGTTGCTGATTAGGACCTCTTGCTAGAGCTAGTTAGATACTAGGGCACCAAACACAGGATAGGAGATATCCTGGAGACAAGATCTTCTAGATCCTAAAGGCGACGTCTTCGACCTGCAGCGGGAGAGGATTGTGCGGCATCTGTCTTTCTTGTTAACCATATAATGCACCAATCAGAGGTACACTAGTTCATAACCAAGCGGCTGATCCACCAAATTGCACTAGGCCACAACTACGGTGCTGACCACCATTTAAAATATCGGCTTCGCCGTCTGCGGCCATTCCCACGCAAAAATATCGATTCCCGTATATGAAATAAAGATAATCTGTTTATTTAATAATTAGTGTTAATACTACAAATAACATTCTAATAAATTCGTCATCTCGTTTAAAAGTCTACTTTTTAAACATTATAGTATACGTATTCTGTCATTGTGTTAGGCCAACATAACAATAAAAGTTGAAGGTGGAACTCTCGACTCTCGTATGTATAATGGAATAGCAAATACATGATCAAATATCGGGCACCAGTGACAATAACAAGCAGCATAGAATATTAAAAACATTTTACAAATGTTTAAAACTTGACTTCTGGTCGAGCATAAAGTCATATGAAACTTAAGTGTAATGGCAATTAAAATGCTCGCAGAAATATTATGATACTCGCCACCGCTGGTTTCATAAAACATAAATAAATAAACAAGCCCATCTGTGGGGCAAGGGCCTCCTACCACCTATGGTTAGGGCTAGCTCAACAGTATTGGCAGAGTGAGCTGGTCTCTCTGAGTTAAGTTTCCCTTGGACAGTCTTGTTATGCACCCTGCTTACTGTGTTTACCTTCCCTTTATACTGATATTATGACCCCACACTTTTCGCTGCACTCTTTTCCACTGCACTATCTATCCTATATTTTTAACCTCTCGCACATTTCATTCCACTTCACTCTGTCCCTCGCCATTCTTATCCACTGCACAGCCATCACTGCATTAAATTCTTACCACCATCTCTGCTGTAGGCGTCCTCTGTTCCTTTTCTGTCGTCTTGGGTCCCATACCCTTGTCACTTAGGTCCACCTATCCTGTTGCATTCCTGCCACCTGGTCTCCCTAACTCCATTTGATCCTCCTATAATAGCATGATTGCTGAAGAGAAGTGTGGTCCACAAACCCGTCCAGCTCCCTCCACTTCAATCCCTAGAGGCCACGGCCACTTGTGTCCACCTCGGAGGTACTGAAGTCCTGATGGTGTCTGCTTACCACCCACCCCAGAGACAGTTCGTAGTGAACGACTACCTCTCCATACTCACCCTACATCCCCATGTCATTCTAGCCGAGGACTTAAATGCTAAGCATCAGCGCTGGAATAGTGGCCCCTGTGCGGACAGAAGAGGCAACGAAATCATTCGCATGGTAGACGCGGACCCTCAACTCAGAGTAGAGGATCCCCGGTAACACAGGAGCCACCCCATCAACAGCGCAAGCTGAGCTCCTTTACAGTCCTTCCAAGAGAAGCTTGGAATTAAAATTCAAAATTTTAAACCTCCATATTTGGACCTACACACCAGCAGTACCCAACGGAAGTTGCACACTGAAAAACAGCCGATGAGGAGCATAGACTTGCCTCCTCCTTACCACCTACAACCCAAACTTCACCCGTCACCCTGCAAAACCCCACATCCCGTCATAAAGTGGTTAAGCCCTAAAAGGGCAGATACACGCATGACACACCTCGGGCTGTTCTCAGCCTGCCAGCAGATCGACCGACCGACTTCGGTGAACTTCCAGGTTTGGCTTCCGAACCGGGATGACACAGGCTTGCAGGATGTCGGATCTTGTGTTGATATTGATATGTTTATTTAGTAGAATAAATTTCATACTCCAAAGTTTACTCCAGGTCAGTCTAATTCTCCTTTTTATTTCTATATTCTTATTTTCAGTCACACCGACTGATTGTCCTACGTAAATGTATTCCCTACAGTATTCTATAGGCTCCCCATCTATTTCTAATTGGTCGTTAGCTTGATCTTTGATGGGTTCATTTGCAGACCTACTTCTTCGCTTCTTGCCTTGAGCTTTGTTGGCATATCTTTTAGCTCTGCCGCAATGTTCCAGAATAACGCAATGCCATCTCCAAATTTCAAGTTGGTCAACCTTCTCCCATTGATATTTGTGCATCTCATTTCCTCATCCCAGCATAGTTTTCTTAACACTAGCTCGAGGGTGTATGTGAATAACTTTGGGGATAGATGGTCTCCCTGTCTGACTCCTCTTTTCATTCTCAAAAGGTTCCTGTCAATTTAGATCCTCACTTTCGCGCTGCTTCTCATGAATATCTTGCTTATCAGTCACATATTTTGGGTGTATGACTATTGCTTTCACTGTCTTTATAACACTGTTATGTTCCACTTAATCGAATGCTTTTGTACAATTCGTTAATGCCATGTATATAATTATATTAAATTCTTGTGCCTTCTGGATGACTTGGTTAATTGTTTGTAAGTGGTCTATAGTGCTGTATCTTGCTCTGAAGCCGACCTGTTCCCCTGTTTAGTTTTCATCTATTATCTTGGAAAGTCTATTTGTTGGTGTCTTTCAGAATATTTTATTAGTGTTTGACATTAGGTTTGTTGGCCTGTAGTTGTTCAAGTCGTCTCTATTTCCCTTTTTTGTATGGGAATTATTGTACTCGTCTCCCATTGTGTTGGTATCTCTTCGGTTTCTATTAATTTATTAAACAGGTCTGTTATATATTTTGTCATTTCTTCTTTTTCCATTTCAAACATACATCTTCTCCTGGGGTTTTGTTACTTTTCAGTTGTGCTATCTCATTTTCTACCTCCCTAGACAATATTGGTGGTATATCTTCTTCCCACTTCAGCTTTTGGAAATTGGTGTTGATTAATGGTGAGTTGCTGTGATATATCTGCCTATAAAATTTGTAGCTGCTTTGTTTATTCCATATCTTGATCTTGTTTCCCCTCCACTTTTGTCTTTTGCACCAATCATCCAGAATTTGTCATTTCCCAGCACGTTCTTCGCTCTTTTAGTCGAAATTTGAACTCTGGGTGTACTTCTTGCTTGATTGAGGTTGTATTCTCGTGTCTTTTCTTTTTCCCTCGTCACTCTTGTCTAGCTCTGAGTATTCGGTTGTGAAACTTCATGTTTGTAGCATTAACTGTTTCACCCTTTCTCTTTGTTACAATAAGCCGATTGTGCTCTCTGATAATTTGTGTCCGATACTAATCTCTTAATCTCTAATTACGTTTTTTTTAAGGCTTCTAAATATTCTGTGTTAAAATACATCTTAGCTGGTATTTTAGACGATGTTTTCTCCCTCTATGAACAACAATCTGCTTTCCGGATTATGTATCGAGCCAGGTTTCTAGGAAAATACTTACGCACCCCGCTTTTATAATGAGTTGCTGTAAATTGGATGCTGTTTCAAGGAAATTGGGAAAACGCGTTTCTACGAAATCTGATTTACTGCTAAAAAGCATCCATGTGCTCTATCCTCCTTTCAGCTTAGTAGAGGATGCAAAAATATAAGAAAATATACGCTCGGCCATCCCTTCATTTATATACCGCCTTAACAACGAAGATCAAATGGACGTTTAGAACAACTGTCTATTGGCAGCAGTGTTCACACGTGAACTGGTTAATCTTCGGGTTTTACGCATTTACAGTCTCACTCGTACTCGTACGTGTTGATGAACGTTGCAACATTTCGTCATACAAATATTCCAAATCTACTTGCTACTTTTTTTAATGGTTTGTAAAGAGAATTTAGTAAGATTATTTAACGATACCTTCGTAGCTTCCCCTCTCCAATGAGAGGAGTATTTGTGCTACTGGCTGGACATAGTTCTTACCAATGACACGTCGGCATGAAAGGGAAGTATTGATTATTTCTGTCGGCTCACTAAATCGTTACCCATCTGTTGCTTGATTCACATCATGCCGTATACATCAGAAGCTACACGTGGCCAGATTGTTGGTGGATGACAAGCTGGTAACACAGTTCGAGACAAATTCTGTGTGAATTCACAGAAATGCAGTTACATTTTAATGCCACCCAAGAAAGGCGGCTTATTACATAGGTATTACAAGAAAACATTTCATATGAAAACGGAAACTATGTTATAATATAATAGACAAACACATTTAGAGCTCCTTTGTTACGAATTTTAATTCCGGTATAAATATTCCGAGTATTTGTAGAAGGATTAAACGATTTTACATTTTTTGCGATATAATAATGTCACAACCTACCCGGCGACTCTAACACTGATGTCACAACTTGGTTGTAACTGGGGTACATAGCAAAGGTAATGAGATGGTAGAGCAGAAAGACACTGTTTGGCTTGAAACATATTTATTTTGTATTAGTATTGAAACAACAGCAAAGCAGTGTTGGTTTACAATTTAGGGTTGAATAGGCTTACCCGTTACGGACGATGTCAAGTTGTGTTGATGAAGTCGGGAGGACCAGTCAACATAGTTGACTCGTCGGGTGGCTACCGCCACCTCAGCGGCGTGGAGCACAGCACACAGCAGTTCCTGGACAAGACTCCCCCGAGCGAGCTCTCAGAGCCCACTTATATCGGCTTCTGTCCTCTATGGGGGTCTTGCAATTGCAATGGTGGCTTTTACCATATTTGGTATGCCAACGCCCTGGTGAACGGGATGTTCTAGAAAATTCTTAAGACACGTGACATCGCATGATGCAACCATTCCAGCAGTTACTATGCGGAAGGGTGACATCATAGAAAAGTCCATAGGGACTACCATAGGAAGTGGTGAACCACCCATGTCCGGTCACATATATATCTTAAGATATGTGTAACAAGTTAAAAGGAATTGTAAAATGTGATTTATCACAAATTTAGAAGCTTAATAAAATGTTATAACTTAATATAAAATAGGTACTTCTCAATCACATACGTGACATATCCCGCAACGTTTAGAAAGGCGACGCCTGGCGCCGGCTAAAAACAACAAGAATGTAACATAAAGTGATACTCCTATATAATGGAAAGGGAGGGACCAAACACTGCAAACTAGCCTAATTACAAACATTATTGTATGTATTCATAGGCAACCAAGCATACTTGCGAGGTGCGAAATCAAAGAACATGTATAAAACTGAAGTATTCCCTTACATACATAGAAATAAAAATAACAAAGGAGTGTAGCACCTGCGAAATAAAAGAGTAAGAGGGATTTACAGGGGGGAGGAGTGGATGAAACTAACAGGGAAGGAAAACAGAAGTTACATCGTTGATTCCACGTTGAAGGAGGTCCAAGTCCTTGTAAACACGCTGTACCAGCAGTATGGAAACTGTTTCGAGTTTTGGGACACCTTTAGAACACACTGTAGATTGCCATGCAGGACTATACCGCTGAACGCAGACCATGAGGATAATCATTAGTACATAGTCCGCTATTCAGTCACGATAAGTACACTTATTTCCTGCGCCTTCTCACTATGTCCAGAGAATGTGGTCCTTGCAGGAAATCCGGCGTTACACCTAGAGATTTTTAAGAATAGTTTACAGGCTTTTAAATACATGCTCAACACTCGAAGTTCAATATTCCACTTGGGAAACGCAGTGTTACGGTTCATTCAAGAGGAAGCGTAGACTACTAAGTGTGTGCGTATTGGTGAGGTGCCTCCAAAGTCCTAATTGCAGAGTGGTGTGTCTCAGACGTGTAGGCGTAGGCCGTGTGGGTGACAAAAGAACACAAAAATACAAAGGAATTAGGAAGATATACAATAAAAGGGGACACAATATTTATGTAGAATATAGGAAGGCAGAGGGAATCAAAGAATATAATGTGCGAAAGGAGGGAGAACGAAAAAGAATAAGTGAGAGTATAATACGGGAAGGAAAAGGTACGTAAAGCAATATGGAAGGAGAGGGGAAAAAAAGAGGGAAAGGTTTTATAGTAAAGGTGCTACAACTGAGCTTAATAAAACAATGACAATATAATGTACGTAATGAGTTAAGCCATGACATACATTAAGTGAAACATCGAGGTAATAGAATCGAACAATAAAATTCCATATCAAAATTGATACTTGTAGTTTGTATATTAAAAGGTATTTAATGTGAGAGAGAAAAAAACATTTAGTGAAGAAAAAATAAGTCACATAGGGAAGGCTTCAAACCAATCTGCTCATTACTAGTATACTTTGCAGTTTACACAGATGTTTCACCGAAATTACAAAATATTACATAATGAAAAATCAACATGAATAAGATAGATTATGTTGCACAAGAATATAGTGAACTAAATTACAATTGAAACTTTCAGTTTTGTTATAAAATGGAGCTTCTTCTTGTTAACATAATAGTGTTATAATCAAAATTAAACAAGGCAATTAAGAATTCTATTCCATCATTATAAGAATGTAACTAATAAGGTTAAAACAACTACATAGCTGGAGTAAATAAGAATTTTACCAGTAATAGGAATACAGTGATGTAATCTTCTAGGATATCCAAGTGACCATAATGTAAAACAAAAATACCAAGGAGAACTTGTATGCGACGGAAGAGGAAAAAACATGGCCCAATGATAGCATAAATATCTAAAAATGAAAGCATACCGCTAAACTTAAAGGTATCGTTCTTCGCCAATAAATAGCCTGCGCAGTCCTAGTTGGCTATATTGTCAAAGGATCGTCCCTCCAAGTCAGTCAAATAATGCTTGTATGGGCATTGTAACATTCCCTATTTGTGATATTTATTCAGAATGAATTATGGGAGATTCGTGCATCATAGCACTCGCTCCTGTGATATCTAAAATATCTCAAATTTAGAGAAGGTCTTATCGACGAACTAATAGTGAATTATGGCATCCTTAAGATTACAGACTGAATCCCCAAGGAAACTACATAATTTATCAGAACAGATTGAACAATTTAACGAGCTTTCTAAAATACATTATGCAATGTGGTATCAAGTATAAATGAGTTACAAAGGTAGGGGGAAGCTCGTAATAACTCATCATAAGCAGCAACAGGGCTAGGAATACATGTTTGAGCTGAGCTCAACTAAAAGGTCACAATAACTAGTATATGACAAATTCATTGGCTGTCATCACATTTAATGATTCTTTAAGGAATCTTAAAATACAATAGAAGTTGTCAGAGTCCATATAATACATATTATAACAGATGCGGTACTCTTCCGCAAATTCACATATTAATATCTCTCAACAATATCCATGGGAGCGACCCACTTATTAACTACATAAAACAAAATTCATCGGCCTCTGTGCACAGGAAAAATTAACTCTCAATAGTTCCTTGAACTATAATCTCTCAAAATTACCATTTGGTGGGGCCTCGCGGCTCACCCGCCAAGATGAAATAATCTTTGTATTTCATCAGTTATCTCTCAGGATCTTAGTCTGTCAGGACCTCGCGGTTTACCTGCCAAATATAAGAACCATTTTGTTTCATCACTTCATTATATTCAATAATAACCACATTTCATGGAATCTTGCGATATATCCATGAAAGAACGCAATACTTCCCTAAATATCGCGTCAAGAACTCCATTCCTCGGGGGCCCTGCGGCACTCCCGCTGAAAAAGTTGTACCTCATAAATCTGATAATCATAAAACAAATAAAAAAGTACTCTGACATCCCCTATGTACTAACAATATAATCACAATATTCATATCTCTCTTTACAAAAGAAGAGAAAGAAAATTATAAATATGACCCTAGTTGATGACACCTAGTTTATTTTAAATACAAAATCAGTAAAAGGTAGCTGAAACACATCCAGACAAATACCATAAACTCAACTGTTAGGTTTTAGTGGCTGCTTATGTAAGTATGAAAAACAAAACAAAAAAATGATAGTACCTATTGAAATAAAATGAAGGCTGTATCGTCGCGAAGGTGCGGAGCACTTCCAACAAGTAGCTCTTGATGGCATAGTCAACAGAAGAACGTTTGTTTCGCTGTTAGCAATTGAACAATGTCTCTGCAAACATAACTCAGGAAAACACAATGAGATTTTATGAAACAAAAAAATTAAACACGGACTTGCAATACTGTGTTTCAGTCGTTCAGTATTTTCTCTGATTTCATTAAGAATCAACACTAACACATGGCAGAAAGATAATCGTGTAAATGTTTGTAAGTGTGAAAAAATTAAGTGATTTTATAGCAAAATATATACAAAGTAATACAATTATTAAATAATGTACTCATCAGGGAAGAAATATAGTATAGCGATTGTATTTCAAAGTGCTCTACTTCCATTAATGAATACCCAGAAAATAATTATCGTATGCACCTACTACTAGCAAACATGAGAATTCAAACTGTAATTTTAATGTGAAGTACCATAATAACTAACATGAATGGGGAATAAGAAAATTGTGTAAACAGTTACTCTGACTGTATAACTATGAAAGCAATATTGCCAATGAAGGACACAGCGTCTAGTAGAATTGCGAAGAAATAGTAACATAACTAATTCGCTATACCAAAATAATTATTAATGTGAAAACAGAAAAACGTGCGTAAATATGCATCTGCAGTTATAAGGAAAAAAGGGAACATACAGTAAATACCATGAAAGTAGGAAGATGTATATATAAAGATTTTAAGGAAGTGATCTGTGACTGGTTGAGTATTGGATACCGTAAAATTGTATTTCGGTTAACAAGAAACTAAGTGCACAAGCAACCAGGAATAATACAAACGCATTAGTATTCAATGTGTGCCAGGATATACGCAATGCTGTGAAAACGTAGGGAAAAAAAAACACATGTTCGAGGTAAGTTGAGTTTTTGAGAAGGTGAAATACAACGTAAAGTTGTCAAAAGTAAAACATAGCAAATTAAAATATTTTAAGTATCAGCAAATTAGTGATGGTATCGAAAATACGATCTACGCAATTACCTTGGTAATCAGAACATGAAAAGTTTGTGTATTTTGGATCAGTCATATAATAGAAAGAAGTTACTTTCAAATTGTCTAAGGGGGGTAAATTATACACGTACCAAGTTTTGAACCTTTGACATCAAAACATCACAATAAAAACCTCAATGTTACCTTATATTAGTACAAATACCGCTTTAATACCGTAGAAGTGCAGAAGAAAATAGTACCAAATGAAAGTTTTGTCATAGACGGATTTGAAAAATAAGTAATACCTTTTAATGTCACACGCTATCATATTATCGCGTATGGAAGTGTTTTACGGAAATAGTGGAGGAAGACGACTCACTGAAATAACTACTCTATCACGCTTATCTTTTGTACTTGACCTTGCAGGAATCTGCATTCGCATACTTCCGGAAGGTACACAGCCGGAATGAGATAATATTGTGGTCGAGTTATACAGATATAGTGTTTAGAATACAAGGTTTATGTAAGGAAGGAATTAAATGTTTTGTTGTAAATGCACTTTTTTTTTCTTTTTAATCCAAGGTAGGATTTAATCATTTATTTTAAAAAGAAAAAGATGCAGCTTAATTTTGACTCAATGCTGTTTCGCGTAGTCAATTCTTGTGTAAATGCATCGTGTTCACACATAATCTTCAAAAAAATAAATAGAAAAATCAGTATTACTAATATGGAAATTAAAAGATGTGCAACATAATCCTAATGATTCCACCTTTATCTGACAATTTAATATTTATTGTGCTACACACTTTCAAATTGAAATCGAATATTGATGCATATAACTCTCGTCAGCTTATTGTTATTATTAGGAAAACCATCATACTCTTCTAGTACGCCAATAACTTAATGTAATGTGTATCTATTTAAGCTTTTAAGCATTGATTTCATAACTTTCATCGCTATTGGATTTCCACTTTATCTGAATAAATTCGTATAAGCGTGAGTAGAAAAACAGACCAACTTCGTAAATAGTTTTAGAAATAGATGTAATTCATGAAACGTATCAGTAGAACACGTGAGGTGTAGCTCTCAGTAATACACCCTAAAAGTAAATGAAAGGAGTAGTGAACATTAGGCATCAAGAGTAGTATTAATGTAGTTAATTTGCATGATTAATTTGCATGCAGAAGTGTGTACACATTAGGCGACAATAATTTATCTACTTTGGAAGAAAAATCATTCCTATTATCCTAAACTAAAAATAAATGCAGTTATTTATCTCCTTATAGATGGAAAGCAAAGAAAACAATATTTCTTCTTCTTCGAGATTTGGTTCTTTTTATGCTAATTAGAGTATTTAAAATTAAGCACACTGATGTTTTTTTTTTTTGTTTTTTTTGTTTTGTTTTGTTTTTTTTTTTTTTTCAAAGAAAAGTGATAATTATAGCAATCGTAAAATACTTTTTAGTGATGTAACCTGTATTTGATACATAAAAGCCTAGTAATTGATATATGAACTTGCTCGTAATTTAAAATTGTTTGAATAAATAGGATTTGACAAGTGATGTAATTACAATATGATTAAGCTGAAAACTATTCATATGTTCAGCAAGATCTGCAGTGAACTTTAATATGGAGAGGATTAAGTTAACAATGTAGGATAGTAACGCAGTATTTCTAAAGTCTCCTTTTGTGTTTTCGTTTTAATATGTCGTTCATTTATCATTTTCCTTTAGGTTCTTTCAATAAGTATTGAACACATTATTCTCCAAGTGGGTGAAAATAAATTACATAGTCTTATGCACAGAAGGTTTATAGTTCGTAAAAACAATAAAACTGAATATGTGTTATTCTTTCTTGGTCGTTACTGTAGTTCTTATTTGTGTTACCTTGTAGGTTTGAATTCTATTATGTTTGGTAATTAATTTAATGTATAGATCAGTTTTGACAATTTCTTGACCACGTAATTCACAATCATGACATGAATCTTGTTATAGGAAATTAAATTTAATTAAAGGTTGGCTGAATGGTTGGAGTTTAACACCAAAATATGATTTAGAAATAGATAAATAGGTTTTTTTTTTTAAAATACTACTTACCTATGTTATTTCTAGTATTTGAAATTAAATACACTCACAGACATAATTTTAGTATAAGGATAATGGGGTACTAGAAAATCACATAACGATTAAGTTATGAGAAAATATTCCTACGAGAAACAAAATTAACATATATAATTGATAATTACAAATGGGAAAAAGTATTCTTCGCGTTACAACAGAAAGATCTGGTGGTTCTGTAGAGAAATATTGCTTTCACCTATATTTAACCCAATGATGAATAACAGACACACCAACAGCCATAGTTCTAAAAAAAGCAATACTTGTTACCAGTGATAGCAAAGAAAGCACTGTCATACGCCAAATATTTGATGAGAGGATACTTAGTGAAATTTGCACAGCCCTATCAGTTTCGTAACTTTAACACATTTACATTCTTATTAAGCGTAGGTTCAATTATGTTTACGTAACTCTGAGCCAGAAGTATTTATGAAACTTTAATTACCAAGCACTTATGCTACAGCAGAAAAATTAGAGCGCAAGTTTGGTCACTATGTATATAAATATTTCCTGAACAGAGCATAGTAACCTCAAAAAGTATAATTGAAATGAATTGAAAGCTCAACACATTAAAATGTTGGATAAACAAACCCAGACTTAAAAATGTATTAGGGCGAAATAAAATAATAAATTGAGTATCTCAACAATATGAAACAACTTAATTACTATGATCTCTCAAGCCAAAAGTGATTACCCGTGTTTAGGGAATAACACTAGTTTTTGTATTTTTTTTTGTATTATTTTATTTTTCTTGTTTCTTTTCCTATCTTTTTTTTTTTTTTTTTTCATTGCTCTGCTGCATTTGCTTTAACTTTCATCAACGTTTGCCGTTCCGTGTTCATAAACCTAGATAATGAGAATTTATAGGAATAACACAGTTTCAAGGAAGAAATTATAAGTTACCTTATCAATGTAATTATCGCCATATTAACGGGACTATCGCTCCTAATTTAGAACAGGTGATGTGTATGTCCAGAAATAAACCAATCCTAAAATAAATGTGCGGCATATTCGTGTCAGGAGGGGGAAGGGTGGGCGGGGAATATTAACATTCTGATTGAATATTACATCACATATGTAAGAACTTCAGACTTCTAGATTATAATAAACCCTTAAATAACCCATGAATTGAGCCAGCAATATTAAGGAAACGGTGCGGACAAGAATCGTTTTATTGCTGACGATTTGAAGTAAAATGTGCATGCCTCTGCTTAGGTGGTCTTAACATTGAAAACAGGAGATACAAATTTAGAAAAGGAAGACAATCGGGTCACACATGTCAATATTTTACAAAGCACACATTACAACATACAATAAGTCTGATGTTAATAATGAAGAGACTTGGAACGGAAACCATATCTCTAAAAAGTATCAGAGATGCCGTGCCTCCGCCATATGACAAAGGAAAACTATACAAATTCAACAGGTACATGACCGAAACCATACTTCTCAAAACATTTAGGAAAACTAACGTCTTCAACATATGACAAGAGAAATACCAAAATTTAGAGGTTACCGAGATTGAAACCATACTTCTCGCGAAAATTTAGCGAAGCCGGCGGCTCCACCAGTAATGCAATAGAAACACAGAAATTTAGAGGGTATCGAGATCGTAACCATATTTCTCCAAAAAATGTAGAGAAACCGGCGCCTCCGCCAATAAGTCAATAGAAACACAGAAATTTAGAGGTTATCGAGATCGTAACCATATTTCTCCAAAAAAATTTAGAGAAACCGGCGCCTCCACCAATAATGTCACTATGTGTTATGTGTACCGTACAGCTTTACACTTCTTTTGTGATTCTAAGGACAAAGTTAAAACTTTACTTATAGCACAGAATGGTTTAACGCAATAAATGCTGCTTATTTCAAGCAACATTTGCAACCTTTTCAATAGTAGGCATTAACAGTTTGCGGATAAATCTAAAGAAAATTGCAACTTGGCTTTTCTACGAGGCCAGGTGTGTCTACTCTCCCCATCCTTATTACAGCGACACGCCTCTTGCCCCATATTGCAAACTATCGGCTGTTCATTGGTCATTAGTTATGCCTCACCACATACAAGACGATAAGAAACTGAGATAGTACCAAACAGTGCATTTTACTAAATCTGTTTTGTGTCCAAGAGTAGAGAAGGGCAGAGTGCAACACATCAGATTTTTTGGGAGATAAGAGTGTGTGAACAATAATCATACTTAATTTTTCGCTATCAATTTGATTTGCTGATGCATGTTTACGCTTTTGATCAGTAGGGAATTTTCTACAAGCAAATATATTGCTTACCCTGCTGACCCTTGACTTGTGATGCGATGGGTACTTGAAAGCTTTCTTTCATATCTCTGATCATCCAATGCTGGAATTAATGAACTACCTTGTTTTGTCTCCCTCTGGAACTCTTCCTTGCTTCTGGCAATATAACCTACAGAAATCAATCGTTGAGGATACATCTCCGGTGTATCTTGAGCTGCAGAAACGTTAAAATTCCTCTTTAACAATCCGCAAGCAGTTTTTACATCCAGAAAATTAAACTGCTTTCTCAGTCTAACAGTGAAACAACATATTACAAGTTGTAATAATACAGAACCTTCATTATCAAAACATTATTTACTTGCAGTTTTCGCCATGTGTTACTCTGAAACTAACTTGTAATTTTTACTTTTTCCACAGCGTACTTTTGGTGCGTGGAGGAAGTATTTAATTGTATTCCACTCAAAAATTCGATACCGGATTTTCACCGGAAGTAAATGTGACCTACCTGAATTTAAAAATAATTCTATAAAAGGGACTGGTATGTGTGTGTGAATGACATAACCCAAAAATGAAAAGTTGGTTAAATATCAAACTCGGTGTTTAAATTCAGCATACGACGAGAAGATTTTAAAAAAACCTCCCACATTCCAAGTTATCCTTCACATGGAACATTTTTTGTCTTGTTTAATGTTTCATTTATATACCGCCTTTAACATTGAGGATTATATCAGCGGCTTTTGACCTCCTGGAACAATTGCTCAACACCAGCGGTATTCGCTCGCTTATCGGTGAGTTTGATCTTTGAGTTTCTATTACTCTGGGTTAATTACATTAAATTTGCACGCGCATTTACACTCCCATTCATACTTCCAGACTCTATGGAGGATAGGGAATAATCCTCCCGACCTTCTAGCTGGGAATCGAACCCTGGAACCCTTGCACAGCAGGCAGGTATTCTACCGACTGAGCTGGAACATTTTTATGTCCTCAAAAATACCTCTAACGACTTAAATTAAAATACGTTTAAGATCTGTCACTGCGGCCAAACGAAGTTGATATTTGAACGCTTGTTTCTGCAGAGAATTTAAGATGGAATCTTAATACGCACATCATCAGCACTATGCAGATTAGGTAATATACATCAGTACCAAAGGAAGCCCATACGCAATTCTGATCTCTGTGATGCTACAATGTGATTAATCCCGTGAAACCCCATGCAATCTCTGAGTCGCATCCTGACAGAATTCTGTACCTATTCTGTTGTTTTCCAGAAGGTATCTTCCAACATGCAGGTCTGTGTCAATTTTCTGAAGAAAAATAAAACTCTGCTACTTGTTTTGAACGGGTGGAGAGTCTATAATTACGGGCATTTTATTGGCTCCAAGTAATAAGGATTATTTTTATGACCGCGAGGGGAATGGGTCCTAAGCCATTAACAACCACATAATATATTGCTTGGAGTTTCTCTCGACAGCTGCCCATTCAAACATACATATCAGACACCACTTTCTACAGGAAGACGACCACATACTGGTCTATGGACAACAGTTCGTTCTCAGCAAAAAATAAACCTCATCTGATATAGTGTTTGAACCTCGACTTGACCAGATGTATTAAGACCCTATATCTGCGTAGCAAATAAAATGCGTATCCTAAATTTTCTTATCATTCTTCATGATTTGTATAATTGGTGAACCGAGAGATTTTACTACAGAAAATATTTTTTTTTTATTTTATTTATTCATTCAGTTCAATACAGTGGAATACACAATTGAACCATATCATGAGTCAATACATAAGATGATATAAAAAGGTACCCTATAAGGGCCCATGTCATGAGAAACATAAATAGAAAGGAATTTAGTAATTACATAGTATATACAATATAATTAGATAAGAAGTTAAAAGTACAATTAGTATAATCAAAACATCATAGAAAATATCTATAAGTTTAGGTATTCTTCAATACTGTAAAAACCTTTGGTTATTAAATAATTTTTTATCCTATTTTTAAAGGTATTATAATTTTCATATGATTTTAGATTTTCAGGCAAAGCATTATAAAACTTTGCTCCCATATAACTAGGGACCCTCTCTGATAAATGTAATCTGGTTCTGGGGAGATGTAGATCTCTTCAAAACAAATAAGTTTATTGGTGGGTTAAACATTTCCGAGATGCTCATTGTTACGTACTTTAATATTTCGGTATATCTGTTGTTATGGCCTGAACAATTTTTCATTTAATGTCATGTTAAAAATTGAAATATATAATTTAAGTCCTTCGCTATATTTCTATAAATATAAGTTTCTCATGGCGCCGTGATTTTTTTCTTTTTAAAATATGGCTTTATGAGCATTTTTGAACTTAACGGCTACGTGCATGTCAATTTATGCCATTCAAATGATCTTAGTTTTGTAGTCTCATTTCTGTACCATTTGAAAATGGGGAATGGGGAAAGACTATGCTGTAGGGTTTTCTGTGCGTCACGAAAAAAGTTATGTTTTTTCTAAGTCCTACGCCCCCCAAAAATGTTTTATTGTATTAAAAAGTGACATTTTCCGCGTTAAAATTAATAATAAAAAATAATAATTCAAAATTATAGGTAAGTGAATCGGAATAAAAGGCAATGTTTTGTGTGTATAGGTTTTTGAGATGCTAGATGCTTCACCAGCAGATTATCATGTGCGGCTGCCCCACCCCCACCCCGCGCCAATCCTTTCTATAGTAAAACTTCGTTTATCCGGACTAACTGGCACCAATGGCAATCCGAATAATCTGGGTAATATGGGTAATAAGCAAAACAAAATTATTAAATCCTGAAATAAATAGACTTGCTATATATGACGATAAAAACTATGTATTGTAACAAAATGATGTACTGTACATAGTATGTATTGTTTACAAGCATTAAGAAACTGAACTGTGCCTTATTAATTGCTGAGCTGCCTTGTTCTCGAGCTAAGGCTCAGGACTTACCTACAATCCCGAAATTTAAAGCCATGTCTAAAAACCGTTACGCGACAAAAGCACACAATTTCTTAACAAAGGATTGATCCACAGTCTTCTGTTTTAAACACGTGTGGCGTTTGAACGAAGTATGACACACAAACGGTTTATCATTAATAGTTCAGCTGGAGTGAGGTCGGGCTGACGCTCCAAGTACGCCATAATGTTTGTCAGCTGGTGCGCAGCTACTCCAAATTCAGCAGCCATTTTCTTCAATGTTTCTCCGACCAGTTCGATTAAAAGCATCCAACTTTTTATCCCTTGAAACCACGACCATCTTTCGCTTTGATGCCATTTTAAACTTGTACACTGAATTACACTTCCAATATTTTGATAAGACACAGAAACAATCCGTTTGAAACAGACACGATGGACTTAATAACACGAGCCGTATGAAAACAGTAGGAAAACTGAGGATATTAAGGGAAGTGGGGATCAAGGTCAACGCTTTCTTCCGGCGCTATTTATAGCAGTGAGACATACCGCGTCAGCACCGTGTGGCACCACTAAATCTTTCTTAAACTCAACAGGTAGCGTTTTACAGTAGAATACAGTACGTATTGCATAATTATTGTACAATTTATGCAGGAACCGTTTACCGAGTCAAATTAAAAAGCTAATATTTGGCGTACATATCCATAGTTAAATTCTTGCTATCATAGTTAACCTTATTATCAATTGTGAATATTAAATTAAAAAAAACTGTAAATCTGATCCGGAGATACGGATAAATGAGGGCCTGATAAACGAGCTTTTACTGTAACTGGTATTTCTACACCACGTTGGTTGCTTTGAAATGTTTTGTTTCGAATGTTGAAGGATACAGGAGCACATGAAGACGTGCATAAAAGCGGTCTAGTTCTCATATCCAAAAAGTTCGACTATTGCTGCCATCTTTTGTCTGATACAAATACTACCAATTAAGATAATCTTAACACCAAAAGGCTTTCATTGTTAGTAAATTAGCCACAGTTACTTCTTGCTTTATTTGTTTAAGATCATCTTCTGAAGTGCATTTATGGTCTAAAACAGAATAAACTAACTAGTGTAGGATTGCCAACTTAACAGCTCCGCCCAGATCAAGAGATATTGTTATTACGCTGTTGTTTGTAAATACCTGCAACAAAAATAAATTAAAATACTGTGGACTGTCAAAAAAGTAAGCTTGAGGTGTGCGGTTTAACTGAATTCTAATAAAATATACTACACTGTCCACTAATATTTCTTTATTTGGTGTGTACAAAACTATTTTTCTCACTTTTACAAAAGTGAGAGACTTTTTACAGATATATTATTTAGACGAGGCGAATAGCTTGAAGTTGCGCATAAGTTTATTTGAGTTTTCTTTTGTATTTATAAGACCATAGAGGTGTCAGGTTAGTATCTCTCCGACTTGTGTGTTCGGCCCGGGTTCGATCCCAGGGACCCGCATGTGGTATTCGTGGTGGACGAAGCGGCGTCTGGGCGGGTTTTCTCCGGGTACTCCGGTTTCCCCCGCCATTTCATTCCACCGGTGCTCCATCTTCATGTATCATCAGTGTCACCGCCTGCGGTGCCGTAGTAGTAAAAGCGGGCGTTAAACACTACAACAGCAACAACGACTTGCGTGTTGTAAACATCACGGAACAGTGCGCGATTACTGTGTGTTTACCAGCTTATGGTCTAAGGGGAATGTAGGGCAGGGGAGAGACATTCCACGCAGTGTAACGCAAAGTTAGAGCAACATACCTTCAATATTATTCGCGCTATGTTTACTCGCTGCTAATTTCTCTTAATTTCAGTTGTAAAATCGTATTTGTTAATAGTTTTATGTCGGAGGTAATGGTAAATGAAATGTAGAAGCACATAATCCTCCACCTAGGAGCGCTATGAAATCTGCTGTGATATTGTGGTTGCACAACAAAGAGGTTCAGAGTGACAGTTCTATGTGTAAAATAGATCTTTATAGGATGACTGAATCAAACAAACCTAAAGAGGCTCTTAAAGCGGACACATTTTGGTTCTATTTGGCAACACTGTCGTTTACTTGCCCTCATACATGTGTGATCCCAATTCCATAGAACTAGTTTGCGTCAAGGTAAAATTAATACTTAAAGAAATGTAACAAATGGCTTATTCTTACAGGAGTTGCACGATATAATGCTCGGGGGTACATCACTTAAGACTGGCAGTGTTTTTGAGAAATATAGAAAAGGCAGAAAGTGATCAGTGGGAGAAAGACGGAGTAGTTGAAAATATCGTTTACCTGTTATAGGCTAAATATACTACATGAACTGAAAATAACACTTAAATTGTGCCATTTTGAGCGAATTCTTCGCTCTAATCTAGCGAATGCATATTCCAAGGTTGGCGACATTATCGTAAACGCCATTAGAAGCACAACTCCCATTTCACATATCATCATTTATCTGAAATAATTGTTTAGTGACGTAGTGGTTGGCTGTGTGGCGGCGGCGACGGTTTGCATCGGGCGCCGGACGTCGTCGTCTTCGTTCCTCGGCTGCTCGTAATCGGCGTCTCGTGCTTATCGCCGGCCACACATACTAAGGGTCAATGTAGGGATGTGGGGAAACAGGTTGGTTCGATCTCAGGGTGTAATAAAGGTCACAGAGGACCTTCGTGTGTCCAACAAGGAAGACGACAATATTTTCTGTACCGCACTTCTGATTTATTGTGTTAATCGTGACATCTGCCCAAAATGCACCAGAATTCTCGGAGAACAATTTCCGAGGTTGTATATAATTTCTGGTCCCTTGTAACCGGTATTTCCCGGATGAAATTCTAATCCCCGAGGTAACTAATTTCCGCACTGCCTGTTCGCGGATTCCTCCTATCACACATCTTTTCGCGTCTGCCTCCTCTAAGTTACACCCAAGTCCCCCAATTCTAGCTCTGGTGCCTCCTCTGCACCTTCCCATCTGGACCACACAGCTTTCTGCCCTTTTAGTTTCGAAAACATCCACCCTCGTTAAAATTAACGACCTAAGGCGACAAATATGTTTTCAAAACGCCCACTCCGAGAATCCTGGCTGTTAGTCTTCGAGCATATGGTTTTTGGGAGAAGTTCCCTTCACAGCTGCATTCCTGCCAGGGACCATGAGCTGGTGAACAAACTGTAAGTACATAGCCCACTCGCACTATCGACTGTCGCTTGTTTATTTCAAGTAGGAAACATGTTACCCCTATAATTAATTTACATGACGTCACTCTCGCAGAGCAAGGTCATTCGCTACTTACCAAAAATACCTCAGTAGATTATTTGCCACCACAGGGCTTCCTTCAAAGTGCCTAGATTTTTTCATTTGCATATTAATGAAATGAAAATACTTCAACAAAGTGCTACAATATCAGTATCGGAGGTCATTAAACTCTGGATAAAAGCAAGGATACCAACTCGTAAGAAATAAGACCTGCATAAAATATTGGCTCTTTTCAAAAAGAATTTCAGCCGACAAAACTACATCGCAGAAGCGAAAAGCAGAATGATTATTTTCTGAAATGTTGTACAATTCGTTTAATTGGATACACAAATATGCTAATAATATTTGAAGAAGACAAAAGACTACCCAAGCACAGCGTGAAAAGAATGGAAAAGGTTTCTTAGGAGGAGCGTATAGAACGCTCTAATTAACAGAAGGGAGACGTCTCAAAAGATCGATCGATCGATCGATCCTACAAGAAAAGCGGGAAAATAAGAAAGCATGGCAAGGGAGCAAGCAACAATGGGAAAGAGAGCAAAGTATCCATTCTTTTGTGGGATATTCCAGGAAATCCTTACTGGAACAAGGAATTAACTGCAATTATTTCTGTTTTCACGTGTTTAACATAAATAAAGCCTCAATTTGATTATGCTGTCAATTATTACTTGTTTACCGTTACAGGTTCCTTTTATACTTTCTCTCAATTTAATTGGTTTTCTAGCAGCCGCACTATAAGGCGAGAATTTTGCATTTGCTGTAGATGAAACTTAACCATTCGCTTAACTTCAGAAGTACAAGCCACAAATTGTGTTACATGAACACAGAATTGATGATAAATTACTGTGAAATCGCTTTATTCTGAATAGTTCCTAATCAAAACGAATTAACTGTTCAGTATGTTTTTGTATACCTTCCTCTGTATCGTTCGCTTAGGCATTTCTCTCAAAAAGCATAACAGAAACTATATGTAAGGTATTAAAGGCCGGACCAACAGTTCAATCAGTAGTGCACCTGCCCACTGTGAAGGGTCCCCGGTGCGATTCCTGGCTGGAACATGGAAATTTTTCTCTAGCCAAGGTCCCTATTCTCTGGAAGTACAGAGACAGACAAAAGTATTCGGACACACGTAATACGTAATATTGAACCAGTATAATTATATTTAAAACACCCATATACTTTTCCCTTGTGATTGCATTTTGTCCCCTTCAGTCCTCTTGACTACTAGTATTATTATTTCAACAAAAATGTTCTTCTTTGATAAAATATGATAATTTCTTTACCATCATCTGTTATTATGCTTGGACATAAGTATTCAGATGCACCCCAATTTGATGGTACAAACACTGTAAACAGTATCTAGATGCAGTGTCTTGTTAGGTCAGTACTGTACTCGCAGTGTCCTATACACATACAATATTAATATGTGCAGTTGCCGCATTTAAATCACAATGGGGCAACAAAGGACCGGAAACTATGATTGTGGAAAGAAAAACCATCAACCTTTATAACCAAAGAAAAAAGTGCGCAGAAATAACTCTTGCTGTTAAAAGAACTCAAGAAACAATGCTCAGCATTGTAAAAACTACAAAGAAAGGAAAACAGTCATCGGCATTGCAAGACAAGGATGTCCATGTAAACTTAGCCTTAGGGATAGGAAGATAGTTGTCAAAATGGTGCAGAAAATCCACAAATTTCAGCATCCAAAATCACAACCCTTTTAAGAGAAAATGTAGGAAAAGCCGTCCACTTCCGAACTGTCACCAGAATGCTGAATAGTGCTGGTTTCAATGCCCAGGATAAAACGCTACGTCAGTAAAGCAAATCAGAAAATGTGCAAGCAATTTGCAGAGGAAAAGATGAAGAGTTCTGGAGCAGGGCATTGTGGTCCGATGAAAGTAAATTCAATGTGTACCTCAGTGAAAGTATGACAATAGAAGAATAAAGAGTGGGATGTTAAGAACATGCAAGCCATGGTCAAACCCAGGGGCGTTAAGTTTTGGTCTGGATATGTATGGTTTCATTTGGTGTGAGTAAACTTGCAATAATTTATGGGATCAAGGACAAGTATGTCTATTTAAACATACTGAAACAAAACGTGAAATTGAGTGCTGAGAAGTTAGGTTTATGTAGGAGTTTCCACTTTTAGCAGGAGTTTCCACTTTCAGCAGGATAATAATCCCAAGCACATTGCGTGTGTAGTCAAGCTTTGGATTGATGGATGTCATTCATATTCTGAACACCCACCTCAGTCATCAGACATAAATCTTAAAATAAATATTGCATAACTGTAAATCCTGAAAATATCTGGAGGAATTACACAATAGGTTAAACAACCAGTTACTGACAAAAATAGATCATCTTAAACAGATAATTCTAGAAGAATGGAAGCAATTAAGTTCTGATGACGTCAGGAAGCATGTAACTCCATGCCTAAAATATTACGGACCATAATACAAAGAAACGGGCATACTATAACGAAACATTAAGTTTGTATAATTGTGTGTCTGAATACTTTTGTCACAAAGGAGAAGCAGGTTTAGTTTTTTATTGCTTATCACATGGATTCAAGTTCATTTAATATGTACTTAATGTTTGTGCTCTTCAATAAGATATAGTTGTGTTATTTAAATGACAGGTCTAGCTTTTGCTATTACCGGAATACAGATGAATATTTAGTTGAAATATTGGTGTCCGAATACTTTTGTCTGTCTCTGTATAAACGAGAGCGTGAATAAACATATATATGAGAGGTGTGTATTTGAGGAAGAGTTTGTGGTTGTGTATGAAACCTAACCAGTCAAATATCACAAGTTTGTTTATCTCTTAATGGTAGGAAGATGTCAATGTACTGTAGTATTCTGTTGGTTAGTATATGTCTGGAAAATGTGGACCCTTCTCACGGTTGCCTTCTCTTAGATATTATGATAAAGCACGTGCCTCTGTTAGGTTGAGGTTTGTTTAATCCGCAGTGCCTTTCTTTCCTTCACGTGCTGGCCATCCACAATGGCTCTTCTGCCCGCCAGATGGGCACTTTGGGTTGCCTTTGTGAATTGCAAAAGTAGTGACCTTGGTCTCTTAACGAAAACACGCTTTCTTTTCCCAGTTTTAGGGACAAAACATGGAACACTTATGGCGGCACTTTGGCCGGGTTAGACAGTTTGCCTCTCACCGGGTATGTGAGATTTCTGATTTAACAAAGTCGCGTTTGGGCGGGTTTTCTCCACTTTCTCCACCATTCATTCCTCCAACTGACCGTCAGAACCTCTTTGAGGCAAATCTCCTTTGTTAACCCTCGTAAGAAAATGGTAAAGACCTTGGGAAGACATACTCTTATGTTACCCTACAGAAAAATAACAACGCTTCAAATAAGTGCAAAAAGAATGTACTGTATCTGAAATCTGAATGAGAAAAGTAACGTTTAATATATCCAGTGCTTCTCTAACTGCAGAAAGCTATAATCATTACAAATCAGAATAAAGAAGATACAAAGTAAGATATAATAATATAAAGATTGTCTTGTATATAAAGTGATAGCTTTTCCATCGCAAAAATGTGAAAAAGAGGCGTTTTATGACGTACAAACATACTACATCATAAACTTGTTATTGGTAGGAATTTTCTAACTTTACCTTTCTTAAATGAAAGTAGTTATTCTATTTCTTTTCCTTTCTTTCTTTTCGCTTCTGGTCATGCATAGAGAACGGAAGTTCGAAGCCATCGTATTGCGACTATCTCTTAAGCCTATTGTATTCTATTACCAGTGCACCTACAAGAAAATATGCAAAACCATTTCTTTAATATTTATCTCGATGAACATATGGTACATAGAAGATTAAGCTTTTTACGAGGTGTCTCAAAACTAAATTCCACTATTATTTTTAAAATCCGCGAGTTAGGCGGGAAAAGTCCAGGAACTAGTCTGGGTGTAGTAGCAACACTAAATTCCTAGGCGCCTACCATTACCGCTTTAATGTTAAAACAGCAGTAACAATGGAAACTGCAGTCGCTCCTACCACCGATTGCGAAGTTCGTGTTGTCATCCGCTTTTTGACGTCAGAAAATAAATTTGCGACTGAAATTCATCACGAGTTGTGCATTGTGTATGGTAAAGACGTTATGTGGGGTTTCTCGGCGTAAATAATTCGTTGAAGGTGTGGAAGCGAAAGCATGAGGCAAAAGTTGTTACATCGGCTGGCAAGGTCATGGCAACGATATTCTGGATTCGAAAGGGGCACTAATGATCGATTACCTGTCCCGTGGGACCACTACTACAGCTGCTCGCTATTGCGAGCTGCTGAGAATACTCAGAAGGGCGATTCAAAACAAAAGGCGGGGAAAGTTGATCAAATTAGTTTTTCTGTTCCACGATAACGCTCGCCCGCACGCGGCTCGTGAAACTCAAGCCCTGTTTGAGCAGTTCCGATGGGATATTTTCGGTCATCCACCTTACTCACCTGATCTTGCACCGAGTGATCATCGTTTTCGCAGCTGCAGCATCTTGGGGGAAGGTGCTTCGTAAATGACAATGAGTGAAAACAAGAAATGGAAAGATGGTTAGCCAGTTTGGTGGGAGAGTGATTTGATACTGGGTTGAAAGACCTGTTGTCACGTATCAAAAATGTATCGAGATTCAAAGAGAATCGAGATGTATCGTATTGAGATTCTGTAGAAAAATAGTTACTGAATGTAGCTTTCAAACTATACGATATTTAAAATATGTAAACGTTGTATTAAAAATTGTAACTTTTGAGACATTGCTCGTAAATAAGTTTATTGCAGAACAGGCAGTGAAAGTCTTTTTAACGTAATACTCATACATTACAGTTTTCTTTTTCATTTACGGGTATCTCGTTTAGTTCCTAATTTAAACATTTTATGTGACTATTGTACCATCTTCTATTAATTAACAATTCTGCAAGAGAACGCACGCAGTGTGCTGTTGCAAGATCCACCAGAAGTAAATATAGGTGCATATATTTATAATAAAAAGGAAGAAGGAAAATGAGAACATTAATTTTTGCATTTTTTCATATCGCCCTCTGCTCTCCAGTCGGTGAAGGTAGCTCATTTGGTAAGGCGCTGGCCTACTGGTCCTAAGGTGACAGGTTCAAATCCGGCCCAGATCGGTGGTTCTTAAGTGTGCTTAAAAGCGATAGTCGCTCGCCAGTAGCTGTACTAGCATGTAAAAGCACTTCTGCGCGATGAAATTGCAGCACGTGGTGGCAGGTTTCGGTCCTGGCAACTGACAGCGTCGTTAAAAAACAAAATATTTTTATTCTTGGTTTCTCCGCTCCTTGATATATTGCAAATGCAAGCTTGCATACATCCAAATGACTTTTGAATTATTTTGCGTGAAAGCTAAAAGTGTTACCAGTGATTCTCAAACTAGAGTTCTTGAAGAATTAACTGAAGGCCGCGTAACTTCAATTTGTGGTCGAGAAAATATAATCTTCCCTACTGTAGAGCTGTAGATATTTTTGCATTATGTACCACCTACAGGGAATATTGCATTCCGCCCAAAACTTCGCCAAATATGTAGGTTGCACCAGAAACGTAGTTTGGAAATTCGTTGAATATGAGAGAAAACATCTGAAGGTGTTCGTCCAAGAGAGAGAAAGAGAGTGTTGTATAACTTTAAAAATGATAAATATCAAACTTGGTTGGTATTGAAGTTCAGCATCTTCCAATAGCGCGGCAAGAAAACCTCTCCTCCCCCCAAACTACCCACATGGAAAAATTATAACCTTTTATTTTCGAGAATATGCCTCAAACAATAGTAATTAAAATAAATTAAAATAATTTAAATGCAGTGCGTTTTAATTATTTTATGGCATTGTGAATGAACTTTGTATTGGGGAAGTCAGCCGTTCAGCCGATGTTTCAGCTGTATACCATTACTAATAAGGGCTAAAGTGGTGGATTCACCCTAAAAACTTTCAGGATCACTGCACAAGTTTCATAAAGAACGGGGCCAGGTAAACGAAATAAATTCTTGGAGTTTAAAATGCTATCGATGCAACGTTAGATGAGCCCACTACGTCAGACTCAAAATTTAATGGCAGCTGAAATCTGATCATTACTATTATTTTTCCTGTTGTGCAAATAAATTTTGTGGGAGCAAATGATATTTATATCACGGCTTTATAGCGTAATCTCAGAGTGTGTCGAAGTATGTAACAGCGCAAGCTGTGGTAAGTCCCTGATTGGATGTTGTGTTGAACCATCCGCCAATAAAGTTTGTGTCAGCCGTAGTTTTAACAATATAAAACTTTTGATAAATTAGATATTAGCTGGTGCTGAAATTAGGATTTCATAAAGTAAATACTCATTTTAAAAGAATAAGGGATATAATGAAGTAGGGTCAATAATTAATAGATTCATAGAGAAGATAGTCCAGTAGAGAGAAAATATAAAATCAGAGGAATATATTGTATCACGTACAGTGGAAAAAGGTCGTTAGGTAATTAGTTAGAAGAGCCCGAGAGGGTAGGTCATTAGGGACCAGGTACGAGTTCGAGAAATTGGCTGTGGCTGATCAATTCCAGGTAATTGGGTGGTTACAAAGAATTAGAGAAGTGAAAGGGTACATCACAAAGCCGCTTGGAAGTAGATGGATTTCTAGGAATTAAAAAGAGATGGACATGGACCTCTTCTGTGAAAACGCGGTCACGAAAAACACTTAGGCGACGAGGGTGAAAGTCACACGTAACCTATCACTGTGTGTTAATAACAAGTGCTTCTGTAGCGTGTCTGCCTTACGTCCAAGAGGTCGCGAGTTCAAATCTCGCTTAGGGCGAGTTACCCGTATAAGGTTTTTGAACAGATGACCATGAGTGCGGCAGTGCAAAGCGATTCTAAACTGTTCGAAAACTTTCGACTGCCGGCTTATCTACCAGAAATCCGAGAAAAGGTGTATTTTCCATAGAGTTCGCCGGCACTTGGTCTTGACTATAAAACCAAGTATTTAAGTGTTGAACGAGACGGCAGTTTTTCATAGTCGAGTAAAGGTGGGAGCAGGATAAGATTAGTGAAAAGGTGAAAGCAAACATTCACAAATTAAACATGTGTATGTATAACGTAATTATATACTGAAGGACTGCCCTAATAGCAAAAGGGCCAGGACCCAACTCAGGGGTTGCCCAAGGTGTGTAAGATTTAGTACTCAATAAATCTTTATTCATTATTCATAGCTGAGGGTTCAGTTTTTAATATATGTTGCGTACTGTCAGTGTAGAGAGAGTTTCATTATCCGGAGACAGTTTCAGATATTTAACTGTCGCGACGGAGTTGTTTGTTTAGAGCAGGGGAAGACCGGTATCGCTGCTGTGACGTCAGTCCACTCAGCTCCGAGGCTCGCGCGAAATACAGGCTACGGCCCGATTGCGTCATCTTTGAAACAGCTGATCGAAGGGAACCGACCGAAGCCGAACCTGAATATGACTTCCCCGTTTGGAGGAACAGCGTAAGGAAGTCATTCATTGAATTATCAGTCATTATTGAAAATAAAAACACGTAACAAAAATACCTGCACAATATTATAATACGTTACATAAATAATAAATCACATATCAATATAATAAAGATTAACTACCTATCTCAATAGCTGCTGTTATTATCATCAAATTTTAAACATGAGGCACGTGATTATTGCCAAACTTAATTCCATTGAAACTGAATATACATGTAAATGGAAATATTCCATCCTCAATATTTTGATTTTTAATGGCCCATTGTGACTAACCGATATATTATTATAACTAGTCAATCATATCAAAATAATGGTAATATTGATATGTTGCCTGCCCCGGAGAAGCTGGAAGACTTATTTTTCAATATCGCTTGTATAAAGTACTTACCAATGTATCCACTTACCTTACATAATATTTATTAATGATGGAATCTAAAAATATTAACTTATTATCAGCGGGGCATATATAGTTTTCTCAGTTTCAGTTTTGTTTATTGAGAGAAAGTTTGGCCTGGTGCCGGTACAAAGGACCCGGCTTATAGGCTACAATTAACATTAACTTAAAATTATAAATATTTACAAAGTTTACTGTTTTTGGATTTAACAAAACCCATACGGTGACCATACCAAGAAGCTTTTGGGTTTGGATTTGTCCTTTAGATAGGCATCCGAGAAATTGAAGCAAAATACTAATTAAACTCAGTCTATCAACATCTACCATGCTGGTTTGGTAAATTTGCACATAAATAGCAATTATCAACAATAGGCTAAGCTGTGATACCTGTGTTAATTTGTAAAAGTGGAGAAAGAGTTGAGATAGGATGTTATAAAGTTAGGTTAGGGTTGCATACTATTATTGATGGCAGGTGTGGATGCTGCCTCTGATAACACAGGCTAAATTTTGATAACACAGGACTCTGTCATCCTGTTCATATAGGTACACAGTAACCTAGGTGTCGTTGCCTACATAATTCCATCATGTGTGAGTAAAGACAGAGGACAAAATTTGACCCAAGTATAATAGTTTTCCCTTTTTGATGAAGGTGGGAAAAATGTAAATACCTAGCTACTGCCTGTTTTCTAAATTTATTGATTAACTTGGTAAATGTTTTGTTAACATTCATTGCATTTAACTGTTGCCAGAATGGTTTAACAAAAACCAACCCATACCATCTTTAGTTCAACAGTTTTTGGGTGTAGATTTGTCCTTTCAAAGTGTTTCATTTATATATATAAACTGTCCTAACTAGTTTTACATCGGTACACACTACAACCTCGACCCATATTGTTCAATTCTACATCTAAAATAAAAGTAGAATTACATACCTTTCAGTACCGGTACCACCATGTTACAATATAGGTTATGGATTCTTGAATAACTTCACTGAAGAATTAACCATTTCTTAAATCACTTAAAATTACACACTATAAATGAAAATAATCATTTTAGTTTAATAGTTCAACTATAACAAGTAGAACTTACGAAAACCAAGCGAAAAACTGTTCAGTTGCTCAAAAGAAACCGTTAAAAATTGCAGCGAAAAAAATCTGTTATAATTCTCGTACTACAACAAGAAAACTACTGAAAAATTAATTTTGATTAATTTACAATATTTACAAATAAACACAATCACTGAAACAGCATTTACCGCCACTAATTCACTTTCAATTAAACAAAACTAACACGTGTTGCCCCATAACACTCCACACTGGTAGCCGTGTTTGTTAGCATACCCGGTTCCCGGCTATCAGCTGATCGGCCCGGGCCATAGCCTGAGATTCACGCGAGCCTCGACTCAGCTCACATGCCCGCAACGACGACCAGTTGAACGTGTGACGTCACAGGGCGGAAGAGGAAAGGCGTGCGGGACATCGCAATTTTAATGCTGACTGTTTCAATTACGATATAGTCACAGATTATAAATAATTACATTTCGGCTTTATGCCATATATATGAATTCCAGTTCATGGTAACAGTCATGTTATACCGCAAATAGAACAGAAATTATAACTATTTTGCCTGAGCTAGAGGAGAGCTATACAGAACAATTAGGTGGACATTTTCCGACATTTGTCGTTTCGCTTTTCTTTAACTAGTTTGTCAATGTTAGGGCGTAATGTACGGCACATTTTTAGCTGAAGACTGCATGTTACATTGTGATCTGACAATATGCTTCGGGATTTTGATTTAGAAAGGTTATTAACAGAAAAGAATTGTTTGCACGCATACGTAGAACCAAACATACATAATATTCGTGCAACAAGGGCATACAACCTCAGAAATCTAGTTTGAGGAACATTCTTATAAAAATCAGCCAAGTCTTCCTCGTGTTTACACTTGTCGTTCAGCAAATTTTCGCACTGTAAATTTATCAAGTCAATTTGCTACCTGCTAGAAACATAGTTAACATCCAATGAATACGGGGTCGCAAAGACCTGAAACGTAGTTGACAATGTTTCTACATCTTGAAGCCTGGTCTCAAACTGGTGTGAAACACGGGGAACTGAACACAAACACAAAACCACTACACAACGTCAACAAAAACACAAAATATAAACAAAATTCGCACTAACGCGGTTAAGATCCCTCACACAACAAATAAACACCCTCAGACTAGGCTGAAGAGGGTTCTCCCTAAACAGCCCGGGTAGGTTGCAAACATGCCCAAATAACATTTTTCATATTCATTCGGTTTCGTGCAAGTAGCGCCGCTGATCTATGCAGCACAGCAATACACCGCTTTCGCCTGACGTCACACGAGCGTACAAGCTGGCTCTTCGTTTAAATACGTCACACGGCCCGAAGTTGTCTTCCCCTGGTTTAGAGAGTGAGAGAGATATAGTTGTAGAACTGTGAAAATTAAGATCAATTCTATTTTGAGATTTAGAGAGTTTCAGGGAGAAGTACATAAATACTGCAGGCGTTTATTGCATATATTTGCATATTTTAATTTTTTCCTCGCACAAACCCATGGTCAATATGATGCAGAATGTGACGATACACCTTTGCTTAACTTAGGGTACACAGCTCTTGCCTTCCATGTTTCATGGGAAAGGGTTAGCAACCTTTTAAGACGCTTTCCGAGTCATTATCATCATTACTTTACTAGACGGGCTTATTGTAGTTTGGATCAACAGGTTTCCGGAAATACGCTCGCGTTTGAGTGCTTGTTATCAGCACACAAAGAAGCCAATTACTAAACCTAAAGAGAGGAAGTTTTCTCGTTCACTTCTTGACATCCTGATATCACATCAAAGGAGTTTCTATGACAGAGAGGAGATAATCGTTTCTAAGTACCACATTGTATCTATCGATACTGTTCATTTGTCAGATCTATTCTACAAATTACACACATCTGGTCAATTGAATGGGCTACTACTGCTGTCCGATCTATCCATATGCATTAATTTGATCAGTTTTTTCCTGATGGTATACAATGCTAGTATCAAACTACAAATACTAGTAGCTCCTATTCGCGCCGTAACCTGTCTTTCTCGTTAGTCGTACTCCAAAGTGTAGGTGCTTTGTTTAGATTTGTTTTAGTTTCTTTATGTGGTCTTATCGCGACTGATCTGTTAAGAGATACAGATGTGCCAGGCAACTGTAACTTTGCTTCTATACGTGACGAGCAGATGGCAGCTTCGGCATATGTCCATGAAACTGTACCCGTGGTTCTGTACGTGCTGGGCAAATGACATTAGGGTGCTGTCCAGTCTGTTTTCATTATCTGCGGATTGATGGCAGCGCATTTGTTATTACCATCTATTTTCATGACGATATAGCTTTATACTTACGGTTTATCGTTCATTTTTTAAAAACTGCTTTGTTGCAACAAAGTACCGTTGTCAACGGAAGTTTAGGATTATTTGAATTTATTCTGTGTTTCTACATGACACAAGAATAAATTCTAACTGAAGTCTTGTTAATACAAGGTTTTAAACCGTGTCAAAGGTATATGTTTGACGCATAGCTTTAGTTTTGTCTCATACTCGTGGACCTAATTACCGCCTCTGGGTGCACTAATCTGACGGGTAGGCAGAAGGAAAGGTCTGGGCCTGTATGCAACATAGTATAGACTAGCATAGCGAATTGGTTTCCAGGTGACTCACCATAGCCTTCCCTATGCTCGCCTATACTTACACAAAAATTTGTATTGAAACTACTACGAGTAATTTGGCTTTCATTTTTCGTGTCTAACAGCAAGTGGACAGAAACTTGCTATGTAGATATACACGAGAAAGTCTTATAGTTACACTAATTTCTTTTTCTTTCTTTTCAGGTAAGCAGAGTTTTCTTAATGTGACATATAGGGTAAGTTTATGAAACACAAAAATATATATTTTGAAGAAATGTGTGATTGGTTGTTTATAGACAAGCTTAATGTTCAGAATGTTTAAGAATAAATACAATTATTTTTGGGAATACTAACACGAATACTATATTTATGTTCAGTGTGGATTATTTTGGCAATCTTGACCATTCTATAATGAATTAAAACGTATCTTTCCCGCTATTTCGCTTTTATTGATTCCGGTGAAAAGTTCTAATCACTATTCCGCTCACACATGACTTGATTAAAATCAACCAATGATATGCATAACTTTTTAAAATTTCAACCAATAACGGCCTTCGCGAAAAAATTATCACATTGGATTTTAGTTATCTGTCTTTCTTATGTTATGATCAGATTAGAGAATCTGACTGACGTAATTCGACGCAATAGAGCCGGCATTCAAATGTCAACTGTGGCTGACTCGATTCGGTGAAGAATGTAATGCTCAAATAGGTGAAATAATTCGAAGAGGGAAACCTCACAACACTGAATACAATAGGGAATGTATTTGGAATCAGTCTGACAAATTTTGTATGAACAAAATTATAAATTAACAGCAGATACTCAAACTTCTGACATTGCCAACATCTTAAAAATTGGAGCATCAATATGAGAATCTTGTAGGCAGTGCCAATGGACGCTGATGTATATGTAGATGTTAGTAATTACAAGACATCATTTAAATAACATTTCATGAGCTATATCATCCCTTAATTCCTGAAATAATGTTTATAAATGCTACTCTTGATAGATTCTTTAGATAAATTCTCTCCTCACTGCATGACACGAGAATTTATCGATAAATTGACAGTTACTCGTGGCATTACTTCTAAGCAGGTCCCGGATGTTTATGACCTAAAAATGTTAGAAATATCAAGCACTTACGACCGAAAATTCTAGAAAATATGAGGATAAATATGACCTAACATTTGTTTTGGGGTGCATTTTCGAAATCTTTAAAAATGTTGTTACATTTTGAATTTAATTGCTTATCCAGAGCTAACCCTCAGCTCTGCACACAATGAAATAAATGTCACATTTTGAAGGGAGACCAGAAAGAAGAATTACAATAGCAGATTACATACATTTTAGTTTTCAAAAAGGAACGACCACATTTCTGAGAATTCTAATTATGGAAGCAATTAACCTTGGCAGGAAACCTGACAAAAGCTGTACTAAACTGTCCATGCTTTCTTTGCATCTGTCACTTGCTACTCGACTATCTTGTTCCATACAATGCAGCTTACCCTCCAAATTTTGTAGAAACTACATTTCTAAGAAAGATAATTGTAAGAAATATTACATACAAGAATGAGGCAATGTGAAAAATCTGTTTTTGGGACGCCTGCAAGCACAAATGCAAAACTGGAGTAGAAATATAAAAATATGACAAAAGTTTAGGAGACTTTAATATGAAAAACGACAAGAAAATGACAAAGAAACATTAACAAAGTTTTATATGACCCATGAGAATTGCATAATTTTAATCACATTGATAAAATTGTGCTTTGCTTATATTTTCCATGGAAAAAACCACAAACTATGACGTCCCCAACGTGTTCAAATACGAGCATTCTCCGACGCTCCTTAGATTCCTTCTTCCATTTCGGGCGGACATTTCTGGGCATGACACATCCAACTCATTCTCTGCCACGCACCAAAGTCATTGTTATAATTAAATTACTTCTTCATATTAACTTTCTCCAACGGAATACCATATTGAGCGATGAATGAAATGGGTGAAATGATGCTCATATGTACTATCTTTCAAATATATATACCCTACTCCAGTGAGACCTGCGCGAATGGTCATCAATTTCTCAAGCGTTCCTAAATTTATTCTCCTTGCAACACTTGAGAGAGAAAATGCAGAGATAATTCCTCATTGATACCGGTCGCAAAACGACTGAGTCTGATCTGTGGACTCCTGAAATCAGCCAAGGAATGGGATGTGTTAGTTAGTTAGTTAGTTTATTTTAAAAGTATTGGCCTGGTGCCGGTACATTGGGCCCGGCTTACAGGCTATATTTACATTGATTTACAGTTGACTTTGTTCATATTTACAGTTTTCGCTATATACAAAAACCCATACGGTGACCATCTGTAGGTCACCGAGAATAGTTTTCTTTTGTCTTTTGTCTGTTTCGTCTTTGGGTTATATATACATATGTACATATTTACAAATTATATACAGACACATACACGCACGCATTCACCCACACACACACTCGTACACACATACACACACATCTTCACTGGGCACACCAGAAATATGCGTCCCAGCGCACTACACTATTTACAGTTTTGACACTATATACACTGTCCCGCGGTGGCAGCTCCTGAATATTTTCCGAGGCGAGGGCCTCTGCCGGAACATGTATGTGGCTTAGGGACGAGGTTGCGTGGACGCGCATTAGTCGGCGAGCCGAGCCGCTTCTAGAACATTTTTATCCTAGTATGCTTGCGGTGCTTCGGCTCGCCTTTGCCGATGTTAGCGATCACGTCATTTTCGTGGTTCCTAATGCGCGTCCATGCCGCCATTGCTCTTTTGTCTATTGCCTCCGGGATGAACGGGATATGAGTTTCGAGGTGAAGAGTTTGGGTGGTGGTGAGGAGTGGAGCAGAGAGGATTTTTCTGAGGGAGAGGTTTTGGAGGGTTTGGAGTTGTTTGAGGGCAGTTTTGGAGGCATTAGCCCAGGCCACACATGCATACAGGACCACCGAGAGAATAAATGACCTATATAGTATAAGTTTTGACTTTAGTCGCAACTGTTTACTACGGAAGATGGGGGCGCACAGCTTTAGCCGCTGTCTGCCTTTATTGGCGCTATTTTTTATGTGGGTGGACCAACACATTGTTCGGTCCAAGGTGACACCTAAGTATTTAACTTGCTGACGGCAGTGCAATATTTGACCATCGACCGTTAGGTCCGTTGCCAAAGTGTGACGCCGCTTAGAAAAATGAATCAGCTGGCATTTGTCGGGATTAATTTTGATTTTCCAGTCATGTTGCCATGAGAGGAAATTGTTCACATAACGTTGCATTTCTGCAAGGCCGAAACGTGGATTTCTATGGTGGTTGTATATTGCAGTGTCGTCAGCATACATGGCGACCTTGCATCTGGCGTCCACTGGGAAATCATTGGTGAACAATATATACAGAAAAGGGGACATTATTGCCCCTTGTGGGACGCCAGCCCGCATCACTCGCTGCCGTGAGGAGGAGCGGCCCACTTGGACGTAAAACTGCCGATTTTCTAGAAAATTGTGCAGCAAGTATAGATAATTTTGAAGAGCCGGGAAATTGTGGTGCAGTTTATAAATAAGGCCATTGTGCCAGCACCGGTCAAATGCAGCTTCTACGTCCAGAAATAGCGCCAACGTTGAAGCCCCATTGTTAAATTGCTCTGTTACGTCATCAGTTAGTCTGAGGAGCTGTAGTTCAGTGGAATGTCCTTTTCTAAAGCCAAACTGTGAATTTGAGAGTTCATGTGTTGCGGAGACTTGTTTTTGAAGCCGAGAAAGGATACATTTTTCGAGCAGTTTACCAATAGTAGACAAAAGACTAATGGGACGGTAGTTTTGCGGTTGTCTGGTGCTTTTCCCTTGCTTTGGGAGCATGATAACCTTAGCTCGTTTCCAAGTAGAGGGGAAATAGCCTTGCTGCAAACAGGCGTTAAATATCTTTGTTAGTTGCACCAGAGCTTTTCTCGGGAGATCGTTGTGTTGCATAGTTATACGGCGAAAGGTTCACGAATCATATGGATTCATCAATCCGCTTCTGCCTACCCCTGTCTTAAGTTATCCTGGAGAGGACGAATGGCCTGTGTAATTTCTAGATTGAAGTTTACACAGGTTAATACGCAGTTTGAATTACCGAAATGCAAACAGTTAATCAATGCTCGTAGTTTATGAGTTACATACATAAGGTGCTTGTAACGATGTCAGTCGGAAGCTGGTAATGGACACAAAACCACCTGTGGATTCTGAAGTGAATCCCGCCAGCTTTTGTATCGCGAGAGGAAACATTTAGCAACATTTGTTGAATGTCGGGTGTTGCTTTTAAATATGAGTAGAACCCTTTGTGTATTTACAAAAAGTAAATGCTTAAGTATCTAAAGTTCTCTGGTTGTCTATTATCCTAAAGTGTTTCTTTTTTCAGCACAGAAATCAAGAACAAATTTAAGTCGTGCAGCAGAGGGGTAACAGTTGTTTTCTCTCTTTATTTTAACGGTTCTCTATATGTGTGAACCACAGTGTTCCTCAGTTATGACCCTCGTTAATCGAAAGTAATATTTTCGCAACACATATCATAGCAAAAGTTACACGAAGATTTATACTGGAAACGGAAACGAACTGCAGAGGATATTGTGGCGCTGCGTCTCGAAGAAGGATCGAAGTCAGCTACCTCACACTACTACGCCGCTACGCAACACGTGACAATAGATGGCTTAGAACAAACGCCGTTGCACGCATTTTCTGGAAGCTAATGGCCACAGGAACTGTTTACTAGAATCTTTGAGAAAGTTCTATTTCCAGAAGTCACCAGTAATTCTTGACTATATCAGCAAACCGGCAAGGACCGAGCCAGATGTTAACTGTCAGAGTTGAGTTTTAGTTGAGTTGAGGTTAGGATACAGCAGAACAGCTGTGAGTTGCAAGGTCGCGAAATATGAATTATGATTCAGTTTTAAAAGAAATAAAGTGACAAAAAGATAACTGGACTTGTTGTTCGTCTAAAAATTTAACATGGGGAGTATAGACTAGGCTATGTAGTATAAGAAAAAGAGGACAACTCTACGATCACTTCACTGAGCGGTAATAACCAGAGCTCCGTCATGGCTACGGTCCAGCACACGCAAACTAGCAACTTGCTTCCACTGCTAGGCAGCATCTTCATATTACGGGACTAACACGGGTGCTAATGCGGAACCGCGCCGATGCATCACATGGACTCCTCACTTGCTCTTTCCTTACCTGATGGAATAAGGCAGCCAACATGGTTTTATATTTTCCCAAGTCCTCCTGTAATCATAAATAGCATCTTTACGATTATAGCAATGTAAAGTTGAATGTTGGCTAAAAATAATGAAAAATATCTTTTTCACTATCTGTACTACGTGTAGTAAGTGGAGAAAGTATTGTATTCGATCCAAAATTTTAATGTCGAGATTTCGCCTGGAATCACGAGGCCCCCTGAACAAAAAAAAAAACAAAAAAAAAACAAACAAACAAACAAACAAAAATGAACTTTTAGAAAAAGGTTCGTTTGTATGTCTGTGAACATCAAAACTCAAAAACGATTGTCGGTTGAAAAGAAAAGTTGGTATTTAAATTTATTATCTTTCAAGGATGCGACACGAAGATTTTGAAGAAAATTCCTGCACCCTAAACTACCCTTTACATAGAACATTTTTAGAAAAGTTCGATTTTCTCAAAAATGGTTCTAACGATTTTGATTATAATGCCATATGTTTAAGATATTTTTATGGCAAATGAAATGTATCTTGAATTTTCTGCCTATAGCCCATGTAGTCCTGTTTATCTTGACGACTTTTACAACTGGTAAACCGAGATAGATAAAATCTTATTATACAAAAAAAGTAGATCTCTTGAAACACACAAATTATGTCAAAATGCATTTTTTGTGGAGTGGACCATTTCGGAGATATTCCTTGTTGTTTGTGGAAGATTTACAATACTTTAACTTTTCTCAAATGGAAGGTCGTTGTTCACATTTTTATCTCTTGGCCATGCGAGAACGGAATTTCAAAGCCTTCGTATAGGAACCAGCTTTAAAAGATTCACTATCACTATATTCCCATATTCCCCTTGCACCTACAAGAAAAAAGCAATAATTTCTGCAAGTGTTTATCTCGACTAATACAAAGAAGATAAAGGAATAGAAGTTTGCAAGAATAGTTAGTACTAAAGACCGGAGACGTGTGCGTTTTTCCATAGGTATACTGTACATGGACTTCCCTGTTATCGTTCGCGCATGTAAAGCATGCAGGTAGGTGCAACCTGACAATGAAAACCGTCTCACTGCAGACAACCTAAAAGCATCGTAGGAACACTAAGGAACAATATCACTCCGAGAAGAAACAAAACAGTTGCGTTATACTACACCTTGACTTTGCGTCTGCAAACACTTGCAAGGCAATGCTTCACCAGTTTGCAGAGTACTACGTTACGTTGTTCTCGACTCTTGCTTCTAGTGACAGTTGTTTGCACATTTGATGGCCGTGCTGTACTTCTGCCGTCATTCATACTCTGCGTCCAGTTAACCTGTATCGCATGCTAGCGCACATCCCTCCGGCCTTTAGTTATTACAAAAGTAGAGATCATGTGAGAGTAACACATCAGATTTTTTTATTCTGTCTAAACATTGTACTTTTGTACAATCTATATTTCTTTTTTCAATTCGGACCTATTTAGGGTTCCCCGCGCTGGTTTAAAACATGAGTTTTAAAAAATCAGCAATATGTGAGTAAGATTGTTTACAAAGTTAATATTAAGGTTGGTAGCACATGCAGCTTTCAGATTTAGTGCATTGTGTTCACAGCGCATGCGTACCATGCGGCTAAAATTTCAAGTTTATTAATTAAAATATATAAAATTTTAAGAAATTCACAATTGCATTGCCTTTGAGCTCAGGTACATTTTTTTTTTTTTTTTAATTTCATGCCTCAAAAAGTGGTGGGTAATGGGATATTTTACTATTGATGTTTTGCTTAGAATCAGTACTTACGCACGAAGAGCAAAATCGTTTCATTTTACAGAACTGGTGTAATTTGGAATAATAATTCTCTGTTATTCTAGGTGTACCTTATGCTGTTACTGCAGTGTTATACCGGGTGCAAGGTAGTGCTTCGACCAGAATAACAATAAATGTATTGGACATATTTGTCACGCTCAGGTAGAGTCCCTGGTTAACGTATGGCCGAAACAGTACCTTCCACCCGGTATTTACTAGATCAGTGTTGTCCAGGCAAGGAATTTCTGCAGGTTTTCTCAAGCGACGTCTGATAATGTGATAAAGGGCTTCAATTTAACATTGCACGGGAATGGACGTGCTTCCTCTCGGTCCGAGAAGCGCCAGAGGAACGAAAAATGTGATTTTCAATGAGTAGGTTGTAACTTTTCCGTTTAGCATCTGCCGTTCGGGTCGAAAATGCACTTATATCCTAATGGGCTTCCGAAGTGTCAGTTACGGACGGGTGATAGCACAAATTTGCTGCGCTTTTACGGCGAATTATAGCCGTAATGCAAACAAGAGTGTGCGCTTCTAGGAGTTTTCAGCAAACTGAACTAAAGTGAATTATTTTCTGATTTTATCACTCGCTACCAGTTGAAGTAATCATTTATTTTGCTTTAAGTTGATGTGACCTTTGAAACAGGATTAGCCAATCCTAGGTGCAACAATTTGATGCCCAATTACATAGTATTTTGTCGGTAACACGTTGATAATACTGTTTGAAACAACACTGCTTCACGCCGCCTAATAATCCCTTGGATTCAGTCCTTTGCCGCCGGTAAAGCTATGAGATTTCTCTCCCTGGGTATGCGTAGGTTTTGTTTTGAAAGGATGATACCAATTCTGATGTTAACGCCGTGTAATAAAAGTTTTAATCCTTTCACATTGAGATATTGCCGACCAATCCACATCTCTTATAATATAATTCACCAGTCAAACAAAACTGTGCTCACAATTATACATCCAAAATATGATATGTTTTACTATGATAACTTCGTGTGTCTGTTGGTTCTCACGCACTTAGACGCTGCCAAAAAATTAGGTGTCAGTTTGCTCTGACGAAAGTGACGCTACCAAAGAAAAGAAAACGTTGAAATTATTCAGCTTTTTAAATTTGCGAGGCTACGCTCGTTTGCATTCGTTTTCTCTATTCATTTTAATTTAAAATGATTACTCCATTATTTTTAAATGATTAATTTTATGTATCTATAATTTGGATATCACAGTCCAAACTCTCCAGAGTTTAATTCCAAGAACACGCACGTTGACATGACAACAGTATAGAAATATCAAATAGTATATAATAGTAATGAATAATTACGAATAGCAAAAATAATGCAATTACGATGGGCATAAACCTTGATAGACGCTCTCATTGTGTATAATAATTAGTAATATATTCCATTAAGCATGAAACATTTTTATAAACAAGACCTACAATTTCTAAACAAATGAGAGCTCGGCGTGCGTGATCAAGGAAAAGTTGCATGTAATTTGTGTGTATATGTGTGTGTGTTTAGTGTTTAACGCCCGCTTTTACTATATATAGCGCAGGCGATGACACTGATGATACATGGAATGAAGATGGAGCACTGCTGGAATGAGATGGCGGGGAAAACCGGAGAACCCGGTGGAACCCGCCCTAGTGCCACTTCATCCACCACAAATACCACATGCGATTGACTGGGATCGAACCCGGGTCGCTTTGGTGAGAGGCGAATGGTCTAATCACTCGGCTACGGCGCGGCCATGTAATTTGTCCTGTATGCTTTTATGCTATATATATAATGTGCAACACATCCATATGAATCGTACTTAATGACTTTCTTTTAAAAAATGTAAAGATTGCAATCAAGTATGAAAGAGAATTCTGATTAATGTATACGAGGGGGGGGGGGGGAGGGGGGACAAGATGATTGCACAGGTATAATGCAACTACTGAAACTCTACTGCTGTGTACTTCGGTCATCTAGCGACCTTGAGGCGGTGACCAGGCTGCGCCGACCTCGTTCACTCCGGTGAATGCTTTCAGTGCGATTTGGTACCGAATGCTTGTATCTGAACCCATTTAAATCAGCTGACCGCTCCCGTAGCACAGTGGTAGCGCGCCTGTCTCTGGACCCAGGTACCGTCTTAAGGATTTTCCTCGCTAGTCCGGGGTGCACTCAGCCTAGTGATGCCACTTGAGTAGCTATCCTGGAGAGATCCCCCTTTTCTTGGTGGTGGTGGACAGGGCGAGCAACCCGCAGATGAAAATCGACGGGGTCTCGGCCATTTGCTACCTCCGGGTGAAGGTGGAGGCAGTGAGGAGCTCTTTTGGGCCTCCTCGGTGCTACAGGTGCCTTGGGTTCAACCACTCAAGCCACTTCTGCCATCGCAATCTCCGGTGCCTACGCTGCGGCGAAGCGCACCTCAAGGACTCCTGCCCTCGTGCGACCACGGACGAACCCACCTGCGCAAATTGCAGGGGTAAGCACGTGGCTTGTTACGGTGGGTGCCCCACGCGGAAGCGTGTTATCGCCTCCAGGCGACCCCAACCTGCGCAGAAATCTAGCTCCCTAAATGGTCAAGTATTGTCTGTTCGCCAGCTCGTGGCCTTAGGGGACTGAAGGGACATTCCACGATAGTGTAACCCGAGTTCTGTAAACATCGTAGATAACGTTGCTGCTGGTTATATTGCCAACTTACCTCCAATGTTATTCCCGCTATATTTGCTGGCTAATATGCTAATATCGCTTAATTTCAGTTAAAAATTGCACGAGTCACTACCGTTATCTGGGAAGTAAAGAAAATTGTGACCATAAAACTGGAAGGTCTCTTCCACAACGCCGGTTAGGGGAAGGGGGTAGAAAAATGTTTTGCGCGCAGAAACGTCAGAAGCCTATTCATGCATGCCTCTTCAGTCTAGCATTGATTGGACAGAAGCAGCCGAATTTTCTCCCACCTTCCCCAAAACAACACAGACACAGAAGGGTGAGTATCTCATTTCACACTTCGTGATTGGAACTCGCCTAGTGTACACCTCTCGACCACTCTGCTGGACTACTGGAAGAAAAGGGGAGCCAACTGCGTGACCTCTCGCCAGGGAGCAGCCACTACGTACCGCGCCAACTACATATAGTGTAATAGCCAGGCCGGGCGCCGCTAGTTCGTCGGGGAGTGTCCTATAAGAGATCTGATAAGCAGATTTTAGGGCACTCCAATCTGAAGAAGAGAGAAGAGAACACACCGAGGCAGCTTTCCCGGAGCTGTCCTAACACAGAACCGGGCTTGGGCCCTCTACTGGCCTGTCTAGTGAAGGAGGCTCGCCGAGCGCTTTCACGGGCCAACCAGGAAAAGATGTCGGACGGAGGAGACTCGGTACCGACTGACAGACCAACGAGACCGCAGCCCCACAAGGTTGTAGCCAAGGGTCTGGACTCAGGTCTGGACCCGGGGTTCGCTGGAACCCCAGTAGGCGCGCCGCAAGGCGTCTGGCCCTCTGTGGGGAGCCGAATGGCAACTGCACCGACTCTGACACAAACACCGAGTACCAGCAAGCAGGTAAGACCTGACATGGTATTGACACCCCCGAAACCCTCAACCTCGAACCCCTCACCCGGTCCCCGAGTGAGCATCGCCAAGGCGAAAGCCAAGGCACTTACTAGGGCCAAGAGTAGGCCGAAGGTGAAAAAGGCCGTGGGCCTTGTTAATCAAGGGACTGTCGCCCCCATAACACCGCCAGCTCCTGTCAACCCAACTCCAGCACTGCCGGACGACGATGGCTTTGTAGTGGTACAAAGCCGCAGGAAAAGGTCCTCTGGTTCGAGCCCAGAGCGACCTGCTCCTTCATCGGGACCTGCAGCGTCCCCCCAGCACCAAGCCGCACAAAAGGCGGAAAAAATTCCGCCAATTGTGTCTGACCCCTTCCCTAATCACATCAAGGTGATGAAGGAACTCAGGGGAAAGTTAAAGGCGGTATTTCAGGCAACACGACACCCAGGGCGTGTTGTCATCCGAACCACTTCCTCTGGAGACCATGCGGCCGCAAAGGAAGTGCTGAAAGCGAGTGGAATAAAATTCCACACGTATTCGCTACAGCGACCCCACGTGGTCCGCAGGGTAATTAGAGGTCTCGATTCGGAGACAGACCCCCAGGATATCTGTGCCGGCCTGAAGGACGAACACGGAATCGAACCGCGGTCCGTGGTGCAACTCACCACTACAAAGGTGAAAGAGGGGAAACCCACAAAGGTACCCCTACCTCTATTCCTAGTAACCGTAGAGAAACAAGGGGAGGGAACCCCTAAGATTGACGAGGTGACTTGCCTGTACTATACACGGGTCACGATTGAGCCTTATCACGGCAGGGAGGGGCCAGCCCAGTGCTATAAATGCCTGGGTTTCCACCACTCAAGCTTTGCCTGTGAGAGGACTCTCAAGTGTCTCCGTTGTGCAGGCGAGCACCTGGTAAAGGCTTGCCCGGTACCAAAAGAAGAAAGAAGGTGCGCCAACTGCAATGGATCCCACATAGGGATCTATCGCGGGTGCCCTAGGAGACTTGCGATAATGCAAGGCAAACAGGGCAAGGCTGACACTGAAGTCAGAACAGGGGTCTCTTTCGCCAAGGCCCTGGCGAGACACGAAGGTGCTCTCGCACAGGCCGAGACCGCGGAAGTGACCCCTACAGGCCGGGTCGCCGCCACAGTAGCTCAGCCGGTCCCAGATAGCGCCACACCTACGGTTGCGAGCGGCGAGACAGCTCCAACAACCAGCAGTGCTCCAAAGGAGCAACGTCCCCAAAAGAAGGGGAAGAAGAAGAAGAAGTCAGTGGGTAAAACCACACAAAAACCTGCTGAGGGGCAGAATCACAACAAAAAAGTTGAGAAACTCCCCTCTCCACCAGCACCAAAAGCTCCAGCTGTGTCAGCCAACCAGCGACCAGCTGAGTCCACCAGTGCTGACCCAGCCACTTCTGAGGCACCAGAGCCACACATCTCGCAACTATCCGTAGGTGACACATTTGCATCTGAGGACATGGCTGAGTTCATACAGTTGGCGACCTGGTTCGCAGACTTGGTTCAGCGTTCCCTCCCAATCCTACGACGCTGCAGGGAAACCATCAACAACCCCGGGATTTCCGCTGTGCAGAAGCATCTCACGGTGCTTCAAACGGCTAAGGACCTCTATTCTAACTCCACGAGCTCGTAATGGCGCATAGAACTGTGCGTTCATTTCGAGCTGCGTTCTGGAACGCAAATGGAGTTAGAGACCAGAGACCTGGCCTGCTGGAGTTCGTGGACAGCCATGGGATTGATATCCTGATGGTCTGTGAAACGCACTTGCACGCTGGTGTGCAGTTTAACCTGCCAAGTTACGCCGCTCATCGGTCTGATCGGGTCGGCCGACAGGGCGGTGGTACTGCCATTTTCATAAAGAACCATCTCACCCACACTCCTGTTACCATTCCTCCGCTACAACACCTGGAGGCAACCGCCATAAGGCTATCCTTGGGCGGGAACGATCTGGTGCTTGTGGCGGTATACGACCCGCCGGATGGTCACTTCTATGAAGCGGACATCACGGCACTCCTGAACCTACACCACAGGGTTTGCATTGCAGGCGACTTCAACGCGAAACACCCAAGCTGGCACAGCCGCACCCAGAACGTTAAGGGCCGGGGATTGTACCGTCTCATTAGCGGAAACCCCGCCCTTCACGCGCACGGGCCGAGAGGTCCAACCTACTACCCGGCACGCGGCGCCGCGGACATCATCGATTTCATGGTCACCAAAAACATACCATTTCACTTGGACCTCTCTGTGATTAACGATCTGGACTCCGACCACAACCCTGTTGTGGTGGATGCAGACGTTAATCTCACTGCCCTGGGAGTGCCGGACTGGGTGGATGAAGTCGACTGGGATGCAGCCGTCCTAGCCCTTCAAAACTCTGTGGAAGCAAATCCTCGAATAGACTCGATAGAGGCTCTCGAGGAGGCAGCCACGGGGTTTTCTACCTCCGTCCTAAACGCGGTGCGTGCTCACACGCATCGCATTCCTACCGAAGCACCAAACCCGACATCTATCCCTGTCCCACTAAAACGCCTCATTCAAGCAAAGAATGCTGTCAGACGGCTATGGCAGAGATTCCGACATCCTAGGATAGGAGTAATACACCAGAGGTTCAAATCCCTGGTGAGACGACTCCTAAGAAAACATAGGCAAGCAGCTTGGGACGAAACAATGCGTCGCGTAAACCTCCAAGAGAGGAAACCGTGGCGCATCGTCCGAGCCTTGAGGAAAGATAAATCTGCACACCAGCATCCAGTGCACAGCCCTCGGGGAAGACTAGTCTTTGAACCGAGGGAAAAAGCAGAGGCACTAGCAGACTATCTGGAGACTCAGTTCCAGCCTAGGGTAGATCCTCATAACGATGACCATACTGACCTCGTGGAACAAGCGGTAGAAGACTTCCTAGAAGTCCGACCTGCGGGCCACGAGGAGTTCCACATCCCGGTAGTTACCCCTCGCGAGGTAACTAACACCATCCGGCACCTAAAACCTAGTAAAGCCCCTGGGCAGGACCGTGTAACAGCGGAAATGCTCCAGCACCTACCCCATAGAGCCGTGATGCACTTGACCCGCATTTACAACGCATGCCTCAGCATGTGCCACTTTCCAGCTGTCTGGAAACAGGCGCGTGTGGTATGCGTTTTGAAGCAGGGAAAGAATCCGGTTTTTCCATCTAGTTACCGTTCCATCAGCCTCCTACCAGTTGTCTCGAAAGTGTTCGAGAAACTGTTCCTGTCCCGCCTCGGACCTCTTTTGGAGGAAAAAGGTCTCCTACCGGAACACCAGTTTGGTTTTCGTTCTGGTCATTCCACGACTGAACAACTACTGCGTGTAGCCGAGAAAGCTTCCCTGGCTTACCAGGAGAGGGCTAAAACGGTGGCAGTGTTGCTCGACGTGGAAAAGGCATTTTCTACCACTTGGCATGAGGGGCTTGTCTACAAGCTCATACAGCAGGAAATCCCCCCTCCATACATTTACTTGGTGGCTAGTTTGCTACAGGAACGTAGCTTCCGGGTGAAGGTGGAGGGATCATTTTCCAGAGAAAGGCCCATTGGCGCAGGAGTCCCCGAGGGCAGTGTACTGTCACCGGCACTTTTTGCAGCTTACATGGCCGATCTCCCGACGCACCCCAACACACACATCTGTCAGTATGCGGACGATCTCATGATCTTCGCTACTAACAAGAACCCGCGCTACAGTTACCGACAAGTACAAGCCCACCTCTGTACCATCAATAGATGGTGCGAGAACTGGCGTATGTCTATTAACCCGGAGAAAAGCTCTGCGATTCTCCTGGCTAATACGATAGCCAACCGGCTCCCGCTGGACCTCGTGCTTCGGCGCCGTCGGATCCCCTGGGTCACTACGGCGAAGTATCTCGGGATCACGCTGGACCGGCGGCTGACGTATAGACATCACGTCAGGGGCAAAGTACTGCAAGGCCACGCTGTCCTGCGGAAGTTGTACCCCATCCTCAGTTCCCAAACCATGCCCCTACGCCTGAAGCTTCGGCTGTATCGAGCGATCATCCCGCCTCTGGTCCTGTACGGATGCGAGATCTGGGGAGTGGTGGCAAGGTCCACCTTCATCAGACTCCAGACGTTGCAGAACCGGGCATTAAGGATGATCTATGATACAGGCCGAAGATTTCCTGCCCATATCCTACACGAACATTCCGGTATCCCGTACATTGTCGACGTGATCAAAACTCGCGCTCGAACAATGTACAATAAACTCCAGAACCACCCCAACCCTCTGGTGAATACCCTGGGCCAATACGACCAGAGACAGCCGCGCCGACTACCATCCAAAAGATTGCCGAAGGACATCTTAAGTCCGGCGATCTAATCCAAGATGGGAAAGGCGAAAATGCAATCTGTACTCAAAACAGAGCGAATCACCAGTTCAGTCCACCTCTCAGCGAGTGACTGACGGCCAGAACCCTGGTAGGAATTAGCGCGTAAAATTCGCGCACAGCTCACTTGCGAACCAATCCCTGCCTACAATCCCTCCCGTTACAAAAAAAACCCCTGTTCCAACAAATTTCCCAGTGAAAACATCCCTGTAGTGACACCGTCAAAACCATCGCGCAGGTAAAGCCGTATGACGGCTAGGTACTGCGGTAAAGACACTCGACCGGAGGAACATTCACCTCACCTCCGTTCGACTCGAACTGGCGTCTGGCGTCTGGGTGAGTATCTGCGTCTCTTTTCAACATATCTCTTTCCCTTTCTTTAGGCCAGAGACAAGATAAACCACACAGGGCTTTATAGAAGCAGATAAAGCCCCATATACGAGTGCTGTGAAATCTGCTACGATATTGTGATTGTAGAACAAAGGGTTTCAGAGCGACAGCTCCACGTGTAAAAGGATTTTTACAGGATGATAGAAACAAACCTAAAGAGGTTTCTAAAGAGGACGCATTTTTGTTTTCATTGGGCCACAGTAATTTTAGCTTGTCCTCAAGCAAAATTAGATACTATAAAGCAAGCTGAAGTTAAAGGTATAAAAAGAGATAAATTTCCTATAAAACGAATATCCTGAAAAATTTTTACATTATGAATTACTATTCCAGCACACATAAATAATAAAGCCTTAAATAAAGCATGAGTTAATAAATGAAAAAAAGCCAAATCAGAAAATCCTAATGACAAAATTCTTAAATGTGTGATCTTAGTTCCATGCAACTAGCTTGGACCAAGGTAAAACGAATAGTTAAATAAATGTAACATGACTTTTCCTTACAGGAATTTACGATATAACGCTGGAGGGTGTATCACTTGTAACCGAAAGATGCTGGCACGGTTTTTGTAAACATATACAAAAGGGTAGAAATTGATCAGTGGGAGAAATACGAAATAGTTGAAAATATCGTTTATATTTTATAAGCTAAATGTACTGCATGAACTAAAAATAACATTTAAGTTCCGCTACTTTGAGTGACTTCTTTGCTTTGATCTAGTGTGAATACACATTCCAAGGTTGGCAACATTATCGCAAGCGCGATAGGAAGCAAGACTGCTGCTTGAGATATCAGAATTGTTTACTGACGTACTGTCTCGCTACATTCCTCCCAGGGACTATGAGCTCGTGAACAAACAGTAGTCGGCTTACAGTCTGGGAAGTAGCTAACCCCATCCTGTACTCCTCCGTGGCCTTGGCTGCGGCTGGAGGACGCAGCGACCGCGTGATAGAGGTACCATCTGTATAGAGGGACGCCCTAAGGATTATATTAAATCTGCCACACAGGACCACTGACTTTACTTCCTTTCCGAAGGAAGGAAGTCATGCTGGGAAGTTTTATGCCCGATAAAATCCATCGCCCGCGACCTTGGGAGCCAGAGGCTAGCATGTTACTTCTAGATCCTGGAGGACGACAATTTGTAATATTAATATAATTTACTTTATTCTTATGTAAGACATGATTGACTGCATCTGTGGTCTTGCGTTTAGCATGCCGGCTACTATATCCAGAGGTCCCGGGTTCGATTCCCGGTTGGAAGGTGGCAATTGTTATTTAGCCAGGATTATTCTCCTAGGGTTTTGGAAGAGTGAGTGAGTGTGTTTAAGAAAGCCAAATTAAAGAACATCCCCCCCCCAAAAAAAAACAAAAAAAAAAAACAATAGTAAATAAGTGAACATCATTGCCAATGAATAATTATACAAAAGCCCCGATATGGCTTAAGGTGTTAAAGATGGGATATAAATGAATAACACAAAGATCCTAATTTTCCATTCTTATTACATTTTACAAGAATGAAAAATACTGAATACAGCCAAAGTCGTTAAAGCATTGACTTTTGAGTGGGAGGTCAGCAATCCAATCCCACCAAGACATCTTTCTCTACTAACGTTTTCCTCAATCCTCATCCTAGCAAATGCCGAGAAGTACAAACTTAGACCTAGAACGTTTCATTCCTAAATTTCTTTTCCCGGTTATAAATTTAATTTCTTCTCCCACCAGCGTTTACTGCCTCTGGTGCCGTCTGCAGCAGGAACGAGCGTTGAACACTGGTAAACATATGATCCAAGGCACGTTTCTGATTTTTACTTTCTGTACTGCATATAGTAATGGAAAAATTGTATTCGGCCCAAAAATTTGATGTCAGATTTAAACGGAAATATATTTTGAGGCTCCCTGAATCCAAGAAAAGCATAATTAGAAAAAGGTCCGGTGTGTGTCTGTCAACGAAAAGTTGGTGATAAACCAAAATTGGTATTTAAGTTTAATATCTTTGGAGGATGCGACACGAAGATTTTGAAGGAAATTCCCATGGAACATTTTTCGAAAATTTTAATTTTCTCAAAAATGGATGTAACGATTTTGATTAAAATGCCTTGTGGTTAAGATATTTTTATGGCAAATGAAATGTATATTTTTAATTTTCTGGCTATAGCCTATGTAGCTCTGTTTACTCTTGATGACTTTTGCATAACAGGTAAGCCGTAGGAGATGGACCAAATCTTACTCTACAAAAATGTAGATCTCGTTAAAACACACAATTTATGTTAAATGGTCTTTTTTTGTTAAGTGAACCATTTCGGAGATGTTCCTTGTTATTTATCAGAATTTTGCAATAGTTACACTTTTTCAAAATGGAAGGTCCCTATTCATATTGCGGCGAGCTTTAAAAGATTTGACTATCGCTGAAGGCTACTATATTCCCATATTCCCCTTGCACCTACAAGGAAGTTAGCAATAAGAAAATGTTTGCAAATGTTTATCCCACTAACGTGAGGAATAAGAACTTGTATGAATAGTTAGTACAAGAGTTGAGAAAGTCATTGTTATGAAGTTGCGATATGCAAATTAGGGCTAATTGCGGCATCCCTAAGGTTGGTGACGTGTAGATAATACAATAAATTGAATGTTATTTGCGCGCTATTTCATTTGGAATTCACGCGCGAATATGGGAGTATTTTCAGAATATGTGTACACGAATTAATATTTACTGCATTACAAAATTGGTGCTGTTAATATGTTTGGAATATAAAGAGAGCCGGTAGTTGGGGATTTATTTATAAACGAACGGAATTGCTGCTACCCATAGCAACGACTGAGTGGGCGCAGTACCCTCTCTCTTTTCCAGGAAAGTTGCGGTAGAGGTCCCATAATCCAGAATGAGCGTCGGAGGGAATCAGTCAGTTCACCTCGATACCGCCTCGATAGTGGTACCGCCTCGATAGTGTTTATGGAAAAGCTTTCCGTAACCCTTAATTTCAGGGATGGTGTGTGGCATATTGCCAACGCAGCTGCGAATGCGCCGGTCAAGGAGGAAGTCAACACTTTGGTGAGCAATACATGTGCTTTCAAACCGCGTGCTCATTTTGTTCATAAAATGTCTTCTTCAAACGCAATTTAGGTGCTGCAAATTTATGCTCTAAAATCCTTTCAATACGTATGCTTTTAAGCATTAAAGCTGCTTTAATATGCACATTATTATGGCATTATACAGAGTGCGAAGCCGACACTGAACATTTTTAGAAAATCAAAGAAACTATTAGTTTTAAAAAATTTAAATGATTTTAGTGTTTTTCAAAAGCAAGGATGCCACTCTTCCAGAGGGACTTCAGAAACAAGGTTTGTATTATGCTCCACTCCTTCCAATAAAAAGTGATTTCAAGCAATTTCAACTTTTAAGTGTGAGAACAAAAATAAATCACAAGCGCTGTATGGTGTAGGCTCCGTGATGCTGAGCCAGTGGCGTATCTAAGGTTTTAGGGGCTCTACTTACTAATAATGCTTAAAAATGGAGAGATTAAAATATTACATATTTACTCATATGCAGGGTGGAAGTGAAATGATCCGCCAGACTTTAACAGTGAATTTCTCATGTTGTGAATAACAAGAAAGTATGATACCAAAATGTTGAAACGTATATAGTTTTCTAGAAAAAAATACTTTTATCAAAAAAATTTATCATCACCTGGCTGAAAAACTATTGATTGAAGGTTCTTGATTTATGGCTATATTCATAGAAAATTGAATAAACGACAACTTTTTCCTTTGGCGTATTTCAATAGATTCAACGGTTTTTGTGTAAATTAAATTTAAAAATCCCACAATTTATTGCAGCAAAAACGTGGGTTCTTTTAAATTTTATTTACACAAAACCGTTGAATCTATTGAAATACACCAAAAGAAAAAGTTGTCGTTTATTCAATTTTCTATGAATATAGCCATCAATCAAGAACCTTCAATCAATAATAATTCAGCCAGGCGATGATAAATTTTTTTGATAAAAGTATTTTTTTCTAGAAAACTATAAACTTTTGAACATTTTGGTGTTAGACTTTCTTGTTGTTCACAACATGAGAAATTCACTGTTAAAGCCTGGTGGATCATTTCACTTCCACCCTGTAGAATAAATGTTAAAATAAGACTGGCTAAACGCATAATGCACATATGAGGAAACAAAAGCGTTCCGGTCAATATTCTGGGTAACTCAGGTATTAAGCAAAATTTGTGTTACCTCAGATATCGTTCAGAAGCAGTAACACTGAACAGCTTATTAAAACAACACATACTGATTAACCTTGATGTCTTATGACCAAATTTTAAAATAACCCAATTTCTTGGCTAATCGAGTGCATTTTCAGATAGATACTAGCGGAACACACTGTGTAGTTTGTTCGGTTTTTACTACCATGTTAAATAAAATACCGTGCTTTAATGAATTTCTCTACGTGATTGTGAATGCTTTTGAGAGCTTTTGGAGGTAAGCTTGTTTGTCATTTTTACGCAAGAAAGGGTAGCAAATGCTTACATGGTGCGCTTTTCTTGTCAGTATTTCACCAGTGAACTGCATCTGTCCCAGCGCTTCTTCCTAGCGATTTTCCATGGCTGAATTTAATATAAAATGTCATTTTTAGGAAAACTATTAAAGGCAGTATGGGGCCCTCTAAGGATTGGGGCCTATCTGCACCGTGGGGTCTGCTGGCCGTTATTTACGCCACAGTGCTGAGCCTTTGGGCATCCAGATGCTCAGTTGTTTCTTCTGCTGTGTGCACCGATGCGCTGTCATGATGTAAAACTATTTTTTCTTTTGAGCGTTTTTACAAACTTGTTTCAAAACTTAGCTGTGAACAGACATTTGTATACCAAACAGCAGTCTTTCTTCTAATGCTGTAAAAGCAGTATGGCCTGTTTTAGAAATAAATAAATAAATAAATAAATAAATAAATAAATAAATAAATAAATAAATAAATAAATAAATAAATAAATAAAAACTAGCTCTTATTTTCTTACGAGCACTGCGGGAGAGGCGCAGGTGCTGTTGGAAAGACCCGTTGAGCCGATTGAATTTTTTAAGATTCATCAGCAGTAACGATATTCCAAACCAAATTTGAAGTACCGCCTTGAAAGTTTTCCAAAGCTTTTCTGCACCAATCAATGCGTTGTTTTTGATCGGGAGTCAGTTATGTGGAATCCATCGACTATAAGTTTTTTCGTGTGTATGTGTTGATGTTAAATGTTTTGAATTTGACTCATACCAGTGCCAATAAGAGGTCCGTCGTTTTTCTTCAAGCATGCTTGAATAGCAATAATATTTTCGTCAGTAACAGTAGTCCTTGTTTGTCCTTCACGTTATTATCAATAAGAAAAAACCGATCTCTTTTGAATTCGATGTACCAATTATAAACTTTTCGTTTAGATCGGGCATCTGCGCCAAATGCATTTCTAAGCCGGTCTTTACATATTTATTTAAAACAGTAGACAATTACAGCCTGGAAAAGTTCTCTAGTCTGATTTACTTTTGGGTGAATCCAAAATATTGGCAATTAACAAAGTATTAGAGCAAATCGACAAGACAACACGGCAGTCAGCTCCCAAAACACTAGATAGTAGCTGTCAAATATATACGAATTTTTAACTATGAACAAGTTTCATTTGTTTTTAGAAACATGACATTCAAAAATGTATCAGTGTCGGCCTCGTATTAATACAATATACTGACAAAATAAAAATGTAAGGCAATTTAACGTAATCTCTCCATGAATAAATTATTGTGGAAGCCATATAAACTGTTTGATTCATCAAAATTTATTTGAAGAGTTAGGCTATACGCCTAACCCAGCTTTGCCGCTTACTTTTGTTCTTGGAAGATTATTCAAACATCTCACTTTCGGATTAAACTACCTGAAAAATTGAATTGAAATTGAAAAACGTCATTTGGGTATGTTTATCACATGCCCAGGCTGTTAAGGGAGATCCCTCTTCAGCCTAGTGTGGAAATTTTTGAATCTGTGTCCATGAGATCTAGCTGCATTTAGTGCGCTTTAAATATTTTAATTTTTTGTGTATTTGTTTAAATTGTGTAGGGTTGTGTTTGTATTGTTCCCCGTGTCGCAGATTGCCAGCTTCCCAAGAAGACCATATGTTTTTTAGTGATGTCTTATTTTTGTATTTTTGATGATGCACTTCGTGTGATTTTTAACTTGTAGATGTTTTTGTATGTTATGGCGTGTGTGTTTATGTGTTTTATGTATTTATGTTTTGGAAGTGCTGTAAGTATTGTTGGAGTTGTATTTGTTGTCGCTGGTGTTTGTCGTATACTTGTATCAGGTTTCCGGTGAAGTCTCGACGTCGAATTTTTGGGTGGAATACAATACTTCCTCTACTAAACTTAGTAGAGAAAGTAAAAATCTGTGATGTTGCAGTCACGCGATTTTCTGTCCTCACTCTTGTACAAATGGGTTTATTACTGTTTCCTTATGGGTATAATGGTAATAGGAGAAGAAGCGGTAGACATCTTTTAAGAGTTGATCGCTATGCATTGGCTCTTAATTGGTCAAGAGGTTAAAAAATTAGTAATAACGTATTCCTATTTGGGGAAAGTACAAGTATTTGAAAATTCAACCAATAACAAGAAATACGTCAAAAATGCTTCACTCCACAAAGAAATTTAACAAATTTTGTGCTTTAACGAGATTACATTTTTTGTATAGTAACATTTGTCTATCTCTTACGAGTTAATGCAGGATATTCAGAATGAAGGGTTTAGAGGCTATTTATTCCCAGTAAACTCAAGAAGATTAACATGTAATTTGTCATAACATATGTTAAACATATGATATTTGTATCAAAATTGTTGGAGCCATCTTTGAGAGAAATTTGTCCATGTAAAGCGCAGTTCAGGGATGGTTTTCATGAAAATCTTCGTGTTGCATCCTGGGAAGACACTGAGTTTCCGCAGCAAATTTGGTTTCTTTAAACATATAATCAACTGCTAAGAGGTTTAATGGTTGTTAATTACGAGCTTATCTCATTCCTGCATAACATATTTATTCAAATACTTTCCAGCTCGTCAGGCCCAGTGCACTGTTAGATTGGCAATCAAGTGCTGGCACTAAGATATTGTGCAGTACATTATCTTGAATAACGACTGTCGTAAACGAGCATTAGAAGTATTTGCTCATAGCAATATTCAAGCTACAAACGTTAGGTTGCCAGAAGTGAATATTATAAAAACATAAGGTAACTAGCCAAAGACCGATGAATAAAGCGTAAACTGGCGTTCTTTTAGAGGATTCAACCTGACCTATCACGACGGTGTTAAAAATGCCCATAAACATGTTTCTTTTTCTCAGTAACTTAAGTGTAGGAAGTAGACAATTTTACCACAAATTCTGGAAAGCATTGGTAAACGTTTAACATGAACTTGAATATAAAAAGCATGAAATCCTTTGGTCAATATTTTTTTTTTTTATTTTTGTGAAAAATAGCATCAATAAAAAATCGTTATGTTGAAATAAGACAAATATATGTAGGGAATGTATGGTAAAAGTGTCATTGTTATACTTATTATGGGAGCTGTGATATAAAGTGCTTAAGTGTGATAAACTGTAGTTTTTGGGAAATAGCTCTTAAAGTGGGCAAACTTTCCAAATCATACCTTAGTGCATTCCTGGATCATCCGGCTCCTCTTGCTGGTACAGGTTCTCCAGCCTTCTGTCTGCTATGTGGGCTGGTTGCCTGGCCTTTCCGTTGATTACATTTTCTCCCCTCTGTTGACTCCAAATAAGGTCCAATTGGTCAATTAAAACTAATTTTCATTCCCAGCATCTTCATCATTTGCACTTACCAATATTTCCCCTGTTGAACGATGATACTGCGTCATAGACTCCAAAATAGTTCATCCCAGCAAATACATTTTTTGGAAGACGAGTTCAGATTGTAATACGCAGCGATTCGTTGGGACTTTGTGTTCCACCATGAAGACACAAGTTCTGGGTCAGCTAAATCTCTGAATATTGGTTTCATCTCAGTCATGAAGGGACAAGAAAGATGAAAATGTTCTTTATGGTTTTACTCTTTTTCGTCTCCCTTTGTTTTCAAATACTTGCATCACAAAAACTACATTGAAAGATCCACAGAAACTGCCATGTTTATATATGCAGTGTAGTGTTAAAGATAAAAAGAAAGTATTAAATAAAGCGAATTTAAATACGTATTACATCATTTCAATCGTCAGATTTCAAAGAACAAAAATAAATAAAAACACTATGTTGAAAATTTTGATATTTTTGCTGGGTGCACCCCTTAACATGACTATGCCAAGTCACAGAGGGGGGCTTGCACCTCGACCGAACGGCGATCTTTTGTGCCTATGCCACTGATGGAGCACCCCTCGGGAGGAAGGATGAGGCGAAGGGATTCTAAGGGTGACCGGAACTTGCCATGACAGAGCAGGTGGCAGGGTCCCTACGTGTTCCCAGTTAGAAGCACCCCGGCGGTGGCTCACTTACCTCCCCTCCCACCTTGCCCATGGTAGTCCGCGACGCTCGCCGATGCTTTCAGCCCCGAAAAATCTTAACGGGATGAAGGCTGAACTGAAATGATTAATATAACGAAATGCAGGGACAAGACATTTGGAGGGCACCTATCACCTCGTTTTACAATGATTTTTTGTGCATTCATCCCTGTGAGGAACGGATGAGATGAAGGAACCGCAGGAAACGTATGACCGGCCGGCGCAGACAACGGAATGGCGCAGTTTTTTTCCTATAATTTTCAAGGGTTGGCCCATGGTTGGAGGGCGCTTTGCGGCTTTGCCAGCTGGCATCTGGTGGGGCCGAAAAGTAACTTAAATTCGGAAGCCTCTGCGCCGTTTTTCCGCCGTCAGCCGACAGACGGCCACGGAGTCAATCTGTAACGTGAAAGAGGGAGATGAAATGAGAGGAAATGGAAGATAGAAGATCCGTGGGAAAAGACACTACCCGAGCATTCGCCATGTCGACGAAGGAAAATTGGAAATTCCCATGTTCAGAGTGGGCGGCCAACAAAAATCGAATCCGGAAGCTCGCGAATGTGAGTCTCTCGAGTTCTCGTCGAGCCATACTCAGCAGCCAGGCGTAGTGTGATCTTTGACTTAGCCAATTTTGCACTGTTAGTTGAATGGTGTGAAATAAGTAGGTACACACACAGACGAACTTTATGATGTACCTCTGATTGCACAGACATTTTAACCGATTAGGCACTCCGGTAAAGCCGGTAAAATAATTTCAAAGGCTGGAGAACTTATTTCTGGCACTTTTGACAGGTTTTTGCACACCCTATCAGAAGTTATAAGCTAAAATAAAATTATGTTTGTAATTCTAATTTTGTTTTTCAAAAAACATACTTAAGTGTAATATTATTAATTTACATCCAATACTTTTTTACCAATTGATGGAAGTATGAGCTTACGTTCCATGAAAAATTTCAAGATTTTTTTTTTAAGGTTTACTTATCCCACATGTACTTAATTGATCATATGGGTTATTAATATTGAGATTTGGAACTTGTGACTTGTCGCTGCCGCTACACAACTGTATCGCGGATGGTGTAAACTAAGCGTTGTGGCGTTTAGGTCTTCAGGCGAATTTGCCGTCCCAGACGTGACTTTTTTTTTAATCCACGGCTGTACATAAATACGTTTAAAAATTGATGTGTTACATTCGCATGATTTTCTCTAACCATTCTTCAATAAACCGTTTGTACAAAAACTTATGTTGTATCTACTATGCAGATCTTACTTGAGATAGACATGTATAGAAATGGGTTTATCACGTATTTCCTTACGTCTCGTTACGAGGTTGACACTGAAGTATATTAGAATGCCGCGTTTCAAAACCATAAATTTGTTTATATTTGAGAGCTACTTTATAATATATTACGAGTTGATAACCGTGTATTTTGTTCTATTTGTTGTAATAGTTTGTGAATAATCATAGTTTAAAGCTTTTGTGATCACCCAAAAATGAAGTTTCCAAGCTACACCCCCCCCCCCTCTCTCTCTCTCTCTCTCTTCCTCTCCGTGGTTTTTGTGTGACCAAATGTGCAAATATTGGACTGAATGCAGAATGGCCAAAGCTAGATGATTGTAATCCATGGAAATTATGATTGAGCACATTAGGGTCTTACGTCGTGTTGCGGAGCGGTTTACACAAGTCGATATTTCCAACATGTAGCTGAGTTTATTAATAGTTTCTGTTCCACGTGTTATTGTCTGTCGGACACACATAGGCTGTGTCTTGAATCACCACTCACATTTGTATTTGCGAGTATGTAGTTGCTCGATAAAACTCCCCACCGGTATGAGTACAGAAATTCAGTTACCAAATTAGTTGCATCGGCAATGGAGGTTTAAATAGTTACCATTGCAACGCAAGGAAAGCCAGTCAGTTGGTAGCTTAAGTGCTTAAGTTACGTTGACAATGTTATGCTTCAGTTCGCCTTCAAATCCTCCCTGCTCAACCAAACAACCGAGGGCAAGGATTTTGCTTCCTACATATCTACAAAGCTGCATCACTGCTGATTATTTCTTGGTAAATAACTTAGCAGAGAAGTGAGGCACATGTTACACATCGCCGCTTTTGTACCTATCTGTGCAAATCCAATTCCAGACTAGACAGAGTTCTGTGAATTCGTTCTGTAAGTTCTGTTAAATATGATCCAAATGACTCACGGTTGGGAAAATTGCAGAATAGCTTGAGCGACTGTAATTTTTTAACCTGCTGAACACAGTTTATCAGTTTAAGGCCGTAAGTGGGTTGCCTCAGAGAGTATCTTTTCCCCGGGCCTGAAATGCCTTGAGGCTATTTATTGATTCAGGTAAAAGAAGCCAAAGGGTGTGTTGTTATTCAGAGTAAATGCTCTTTCTTCAGTTCCAATAGCACACACAATGTAGCTGAAGAATTATGATAATTTGAACTACATTTCAGTAAAATATGCCTGAGGTCCTCATCTGAAATATTTGACATAAATTGTGTTCTTGAACAGATCTGCATTTGTTGTGTGTTAAGATTTGATCTCTCTCTTGAGTTTTACCAGCTATGTAAATGCTATTCAGAATGAAACGGACTTCAGAGGTTATTCCCAGGAAATTCATTTTATACATATACTTCTTGTGAAAATATCTTAAGAGTATTTTTATCAAAATCGTTAAGAGACCTTTCTGAGAAAATAAAAAATTTCGAACATTTTCTATGTAAAGAGCAGTTTGGTGGGATTTTCAAGAACATTTTCGTATGGCTTCCTTTGAAGTTTGTTATTTAGCTCATATTTCGTGTTTGAGCTACGCGCGCGCTCACACACTTACGTCCGCGCTGACCTTTTTCTAAAGATTTTTTATTCAGGGGACCTCAAAACATGTATTTCCAGTGAAATCTCCATATTAAAATTTTGGTTGGAGTGTAATGCTTTTCCTACTTACACTATGCAATAGAAAAATTAAAAATGAAGAGTATTTGGGTATTTTTAGACTGGTGAATGAGTTGCTCAGTGATTTATGATCGAGTTCACGTTTGTATTTATGAGACCATGGGGGTGTCAGGTTAGTGTCTCTCCAACTTCCGTAGTAAACATTGCGGGACCGTGCGTGATAAAGTACAGTGCCCGCTCGCATGATTAGCAGTCTCTTGTTTCCTTCAAGTAGGGAAGAGACGTTACCTTCACTATCAATTTGCATGACGTCACTCACGTAGATCCTAGCAAGGTCATTCGTCACCTCTAAAAAGTACAATTTTAATGTGCATTCCTGTTGGGAGAGCTAAACTAGCCGCTGAAGAGGTAGGTTCTGTGTAGTGATTGCTGAATGAAAAAATGAATTAAGGAACAATAAATGCGTAAACTGTTGCATACCATAGAGCATTTGTAAATGCAGGACAAATTTATTAATATATTTTTTCATGATAATGGGTATTAAGACATCAGTAATTGGAGGCAAAGAGATGGATCCAAACAGTTGTAACATACAATTTTAGGAGAGCTTGTTAGCGAAATGGAAGGAATGGAGCTGGGTCTAATAAAATGAATTGAGTTATGAAGGAAATTAAACAGGAAATTCAAGGAACGCACAGAGTTATGGGGTATGTTAAGACAAGGAACAGAATGGAAGAGGGGCTTCTAAATTAAATCTGGTGTTTCCAGGAAAAGAGCAAAGAAAAGGGCTTTGCCTATTCAAGAAAACTTGGTATAAGAGAACCAAGTTCAACCCCTTCCAATGAGGATTCACAAAAGCGAGGACGACAGTGGAAAATATATTGTTCATTAAAATTTAACTGAATAAATATTGCTGATAAGGTAAGAATTATGTTATAAGTTAAAGTGGCAAGGATTGATTGAGTTATTAATTTAATAATTATATCAGTTACTTCACACCACATGCCGTGCCGGCCAAAGCGTTCAAGGCGTTCAAGGTCGGGCGGCCTCGCGCGACTGCTGTGCGTAGAGTCTGTTTAGTCAACGCGTGTGCAGTTCGGCCGCTTCTTTGAGGAACCCTAATAATTCTTTTACAACACGGTCCCTTCCTCTTGAGTCCTTTCAGGCAGAGTTGCAACATCTTAACATGAACCTTTGTAGCTAATGGAAAAGAAAAGAACATGAATTCAGAATTTTAGCAACTGAGACTCAATGTGTAGTCAACATATAACTGCCACTCCCTTAAAATCAGAGCTGCTATTGGTCTTCAAGGACAGGGATAGAGGTTTGCTTTTTCTGAAGCGTGGAGATGGATTTATGACAGACATTAGTTGTGGGTAGCGCACATTTCCTTTAAGCAGCAACTGCACACGCGTTGCGCGAACAGACTACGCGACTAACAACAGTCGAAGCGGCAGAACCAGAAGGGGCATTTTCTAGCGCCTTCGAAAAGGATCTGACTACGTCATTGCCGGTGCGTGTGTGACGTCATCCCCACTATGTAAGGAGACCAACAAACAGCAGTGAGTGGAGCTTACGTTACAGACATGAATCGGTCAGTGTGTCAGTGAATGCGAGACAGCAGTGTGTGTTTTTTACTCGCGTGCACCGTAAGAAGATTTTAACGGCCGTCGAATGATTTTAACGTCGTAGTGAGTGTATGACAGACAGAGAAAGTGAAGACACTTAAAGGACTGAGCAAGGTTACGGAAGTAAAAATTGTTAGTTGTGATAGTACGAGAGACCGTAGACTTGTGTCAACGACGAAAAAAAAATTATTTGTGATACAGGTTTAGAAGGCAAGAAAGTGACAGAAAAGTAAGCAGACTGGATTTTGACGATTTGTTACATTGGTGTCAGGGATAGGGATTTGTTGAATTATTTGGTTACAATAATTTGTATATATATATAGGCGACATAGCCAGTCTTAATTTAGCTAAACCACACATGCCAACTATTTAGAACAGGCAAATTCCAAGTCTATTACATGCTGTAATTTAATGTCCGAAGAGATGTTGTAAGTGAACCTAAGCAACAGAAAGGTCATACTATTTAAAAAAGGAACTGAAAATCAGAAAAATGAGTCGGTGGGTTAAAAGATTCCAATCGTGGAGGACTTCATCAAATCAATCAGGAGAGAAGGCTGGGAAAAAGAAAAAATGTGCGGTGGCAAAGGGAGATTAACAATTGGATTACTGAGAAAAGGTGTGTATATATTTAGCTTCAAAGAAAAGAGATGTGGTTTGAAAGGCTTCGTGCAGCGGCATAATAGCCAGAGAAAATGCGACAAATGACAAGTCCAGTTACTGTTAATGCTACCTTATTTCTCCTAAAACTGAATCAGAGAAAAAGTTCTTTTTTACGTTCTCTACTGATAAGTAGAAAGAACTATTGTATTCCACCCAAAAATTCGATGTCGAGATTTCACCGGAAATATATGTTCTGAGACCCCCTGAATAAAAAAAAAAAAAAAAAAAAAAAAAAAAAAAAAAAAAAAAAAAAAAACCATTACAAAAAGGTCCTGTGTGTGCGTGCGTGTGTGGGTGGGGGGGGGGGGCAGCGTAAGTCAAAAACGAAAAGTCGGTTAAAAAGTTTCATGTCTTTCAAGAATGCGACACGAAGATTAGCCCCAACCTAAACTACCCTTTAAATGGAACATTTTTCGAAAATTTTTATTTTCTTGATTAAAATGTCATATGTTTAAGATATTTGTATGATAAATGAAATGTATATTTTGAATTTTCTGGCTATAGCCTATGTAGTCCTGTTTACCCTGGATGACTTTTGAATAACTCGTAAACCGTAAGATAGACAAAGTCTTAATATACAAAAAAATGTAGATCTCACTAAAACATAAAATTTATGTCTGAATAAATTTTTTTGTAGAGTGAACCATTTTGGAGGTATTCCTTGTTATTTGTATCAGATTCGGAAAACTTGAAATTTTAGTGACATGGAACATCGTTGTTCATTTTTTTATATGTTAAGCGTGCAAAGAAAACGGGAAATTTGTACGTTCGAAAACTTCTTTAATTGACAGCTGTTTGAAAAACGAATACACGTGAAAAACAATGTTTCTAGCTTGCTTATGTAAATTCTTACGAGTTGCCCACTACTACGCATACTTGTACTGCTGTTGCTAAGCGACATATTTACTGACTTTGAAAACCACATCTGCACTCTAAAGTAACATGACTTTACTGAATGCAAGTTACAAAATGCATCAGCTGTATGGCGTGTGTCTTTTTCTTCATAAGTAGTGACGGATTCTTCTCTTTATGGTCAGGCATCTTATCTATCTCCGAAACCAGATGTCCCAGAAAAATAGCTCTGTGAAATAGGAAAAACAAAATAATCCTATACTTCTGAGCGCGCAAAGAAATTAGCAGTAGGGTTCGGTACAGCGAGCCTGTATTAACTGTACAACGCCGCACGCAGCTCACTGCTAGTTAGCGATAGACCAGCTACGCCTAGCGCCGCCTTATGTTCATTCCTGTTTAGCAGTTACCTTAATGCTGAATCTGTGTTGATAGCCAGCTGCAATGGCTTTTGGTAGCTCATAATCCCCTACACGATTGCTGCTATGGTTAAGAATTAGAATATCTTGTGAACATAATTGAGAGAAGTCAGTCTGTTCATTCTGCACACTACAGAATTCAACACTACTTGTGGGACCGAATTCCATTGACCACAGTACCTGCATCTTAGCAAATAAAGTCCTTCTTGTAGGACACAATAAACGCTGGGCTTGTACAAATACACGGTCCCTACAACCACGCAGCCCTACGGCAGTTGTATCCCATCCTCAGCTCCAAAACCATGCCCATTCGCCTGAAGCTCCAGCTGTATCGTGCGATCATCCCGCCTCTAGTCCTGTACGGATGTGAGATATGGGGAGTGGTGGCAAAGTCCACCTTCATCAGACTCCAGACGATGCAGAACCGGGCTTTAAGGATGATCTGTGACACTGGTTGGAGATTTCCTGCCCACATCCTTCACGAACATTCCGGCATCCCGTACATTGTCGACGTGATTAAAACCCGCGCTCGAACAATGTACAACAAACTCCAGAACCACCCTAATCCACTGGTGAACACTCTGGGACTATATGACCAGAGAGAGCCTCGCCGACTACCATCTAAAAAATTGCCGAAGGACATCTTAAGTCCAACGGGCTAATTTTCGAAGATGGGAAAGGCAAAATGAATATCTGTACTTAAAACAGAGTAAAACGCCTAACTCAGATCACCTCTCAGTGAGTGACTGACGGCCAGAACCTGGAGGAGATTAGCGCGTCACCTGATTGACTAACCAGCCAATCAGCATGTATGGGCATTGCCCGTTCATGGACCAATCCCTACCAACCATCCATCTTGGCCCTATAAATACCCCTGATCCCAAACATTCCCAGAGATTAAATCCATGTAGACCAAAACACCATACTATCGCGCAGGTAAAGCCGTATAACGGCTAGGTACTGCGGTAAAGACACTTCGGGTGGGGGAATAAGCTTCCCCACTCGACTCGAACTGCCTCTGGAGCCTCTACAGGTGCAGTAGAAGCTTCCAGCCAAACCCTTGTAAGCTCCTCTTCTTGAAAGGTTCGAATGCCACGCCTACGATGCACATTCCCATAGGATTTGTGCATCAATACAGATCTAGTTTCGCGCAATGTCGATCGGGCGTTTGGAATGTCCATTGCATTTGCAACATGGAGCAGAAAATGACTCATTAGCCACTCAGATGCGATCGCAATTAACGTCTTAGCATTACACAGTTCAGCTACAGCCGTATGCTCAGCTTGTAGGCTGTGAATTACTATGTGCTCTGGAGTAGTCGTGTCTGTGATGATATTGGATTTTTATTATGCGTACACTATTTTATGAACACGATACTATGCTTAGCTTCAGGTACATTACAAGGTCCGGATGAACCGTTCTGGAATATAGAATTGTTTCATTTGAAGAAACTACACATCTATCATGTCCGTCAATTACTTCTTCCCAGTATCACAATTGAAATCTAGGTAGCTTATATTCGACCTCTGGAAAAGTGGTGTTTCTTGTAAGATCTGTCTCACCTCCAAAGTTTAAAACTACATTAGCTTTGATCGTGAAAAACATAACGCAAAATCCGATGTGTTGCACTATGTGGCTTTTTCTGCTAATTTTCCTATTCTTACAACAGTGGCGGCTCGTGTCTTACAAACTAGGTGAATGTCACTTAAGCATGCTGAAAATACAATACAAAGCCGGTGTCCCAGGGTCCAACATTTTTGACCAAACTTTTTGTATCCAATGGAACTGTACACAAAAGAAACAGTGTCTGTCACACTATGATTCATTTTGGTCCAATACAAATGACAGTTTACGTAGCAAGCGAGAGAAATAAACATGGCGGACGCAAATATTAATTTAGCGATTGCTATATTAAGTATAGGTTTGGGATGTATTTCCATGAGTCTCAGTAGGAAGAAAATATGTATTAGAAATAAAATATGTTGTCATGGTTACAGAGAAGAGAGCCGGGCACGGGTCGAGGTTTATTGGGTCAACTAGAAAACGAGTTGAGGTTAGAGAACCCGGAAAACTATCGCAATTTTCTACGAATTGGCGAAGAGTTATTTCTCAGCCTTTTGCAAAAACACATCAGGACACGCATATGAGAAGCGGGAAAGAGATACGGAACTGTTGTAATGGTTTTAATCTTGGCATGGATGGACAGAAGATTTTAACTCATTGCATAACATAGCATGTAAACATGCTGTTGACTGGATGTCTTATAATTTATGAAATATAGCAATATAATAACCACCTCAGTAGTATATGTTAATGGTCACGAAAAATCTTTAATGAATCTTTCAGAAAAAAATTAGACGTTTTATTAAAATACCCATCACATTAAAAGTGCCACGAGCCGTACAGACTCAACAGCTAACTACATGTTGCCTACGCAGTCCGCCATATTGTTACGTTACTGACGCTGATTGGCTATTTTCAAGTTGTTGGATGAAAAATTAGATGCAACTCAATCGCATTGTATACAAACAGATTGGATACAAAAATAGGACAGAAATTGTACGCAACAAAATTGTATCCCACTGTCGATGTCTCACAATGCACTTTTGTTGTATACAACGTATTGGATCAAAAAGTTGGACTGAGGGCCACTGGCGTAAGACTACCATAAAATAAGCATGCACGACTCCCCTATTTCTTGTAAACTAAGTCGATCCTCCTATTTTTTTACAGCGGCAAATCTATCGATAATGTCTTCATAAAAGGATGACGTTGCATAAGATCAGCTAGTAGCTCTTTCTCAATGGAGATGATCGCCGAACATGAAAGCCGTTCTTATGAAGTGGTGTTCCTTGACCAAGTCTTGATTCTCTTTAGACAAGAAAAGCTTCTTTCAACGGATGCACTGGTTAAGGGAATTGTCAGAGCCTGGGAGAAAAGTCTGTAGGTTTGCTCAAACACATCTCGATTTTTCTGCAATGAGCACAGCACTTCTTGAAGTGAAAATCCTTGTAAATCAAATGACCTGCCTAAAACAAGCACTGTTCATTTTTAAGGCGTTATGGCTTGCTGAACAATTGAGGGTAACAGTGTTGCAACTGGCAGAGAGCGTTTGAAGGAAAATTAACGGAATGATTTTGAAATTTTGACGAGTCGACAAGACACAGGAACTGCAATTTCTCACAATTTTGAAACCGAACGCTTATTCAATATGTTGTCAAGAATTTCAAAGTAAATGAGCTTAGAATTCTGGAAAGAATTGTCAGCTGATTCTCTTGCAGTACTCAGACTGGCGATATCTGATGCTTTGTTAAAGTGTTCTGAAATACTTTTCATTGCGTATGCCTTTTATTAAAATGGTATTTTGAATTTTAAGTCACACGGCAGTTAATGTCTAGAGAGTTTTTCTGTAGGATATCAAAAAAAAAAAAAAAAGTTCGTTAAGCTGAAAATATCGAACACCACTGTCAGAATGGTAAATTGAAAATTGTTCATTTTGTTGAGGAACACTTCGCTAGATGTGATTGTTGTGTCACCTGAATCTCCATTGTTTATTAAAACTTCAAACACACGTTTCAGCTTTTGCCAATTTTGAACCATTACATGGGTGATCTTTGAGTTGGAACTCCACCTTGTCTCAGTTAATGTTGGTATTCTTTTGGTCAAAGCGGAATCCAACACGTACGACCGTTTTGCCGAAGAGTGAAAAAACTATGAAATACCATTCTCATTCGCAAAAAATATGCGACACTTAGAAATGACTTTACAGCTTTGTTTTAAAATGAAATTTAAACGGTCAGCTAAACAATGTACATAAACTGCTTGAGGAGCATTATTCTTGAATTCCATTCAAATGTCCTGACATAATGCTCGTTCCATCGTAACATTGTGCAACTATTTAAGAGGTGGAATCAAGACTTGAAAAATTCGAAGCCATAGCCGGTATTTGAATCAGAGATAAATACCCCAAGGGCGACTTACAAATTATTGTAAGTACTTTATGTCCCGGATAGTTTGCCCACACGGCTTGTGTGTTTAAAAACATCATAAGCAAGCTTGTTGGCATAAATAAAATAATAATTGTGCAACTAATTTACGTTCATAATTAAATTCTTCAAGAACACCATGCAGCAAAAGGAACAATGTTTCTGCGGACCTGTCAGCACTCACATCATGAGATCCGAAAAATCGTTCAACCAATGTGCTCTGTGTATTCATGTATCTTACAATGATAGAGCACTGAGACTGTTGACAAATATCTGTAGTGTCGACAACTACACACACACACACAATACCCATAGATACACATATAGCCAAACTCATGATAAAATACATACATAACGCACACACCAGACAATACAGAAGAACACTAATCAACACTGCACAAAAAATGAAAACAATAACACAAACAGAGAAAGACAAAAATCCTCCTCTCATAACACTAATTGACGTATACGACAAATACCAGCAACAAGAACAAGACAGACTACAAGCACACCTACAACACTTCCAAAACATCTAAACACACAACAAACACAAACACAAAATAAAAACACACACACCTAACACATAAACACACAGGTACAATCATGAAAAAGTTACCGATGAGCTGTTGCAGTAAGCATATAAACCCAACAAAAATCCAGAAAAAAAACATTTTCTTCTTGGGTAGAGGGCAAGCCATGCAGCTAGGGATGCCTAACACACACCATTCTCATCCAACACAAAACCCACAACACCAACACACATACACGCACACGCCATTGAAATCCGCCACACGACCAATAAAAATCACAAAACTAGGCTGAAGAGGGGTGCCCCCGAGCAGCCAGGGCATGTTGAAAAACATGCCCGAATAACATTTTCTTTCATTCATTCATACAACTTCAACAGAAAAAAATCTGTAACATTAATTTCAGCTCTTATATGGCCCTGTAAGTATACCGAAATACATCCAATCAGCTCATTTTGTATAGATTTAGAATCACCGCTGAATACACTTTTAATTTTATCATAGTAGTTTTGGATTTCTAATGGACTTTCAGATATTAATAAGGACACAAGCTCCTTGAAATTTCCCCGATTTAGTGAAAGCGCACTCTCATCATGACCTCTGAATGCAAGCTCTTGTTTACCTCTCCTACAATGCTGCTTTAATGATCGACCGCAGGAAAAGCCTATTTAATCTCAGTTTTCATTGAAATGCACATGAAAAACTCTGCTGTTTTCTTGAAGAGCGTCAGCTATTTTATTTTTGCAAAAGTGTTTAATTGTAATTTACATTTTAACTGTTTCGCCGAATCATTGTGCTTGTGAAGGGAACGAGTTAGATTAATGAAATCTCTGAATCCATCTATGTTCCACACGTTATTTTTGTTGCTAAAAACTAAACAAGGCCAGCAGAATAGCGATTGCAAACTACGGTTACTGCATAACCAAGAATAGTTCTCGAACCAAGAGTTTTTGAATTTAATGTTATAAGGCTTCCCTGTTTTCTTATCCTCTCTTTTAATGCGTATATCGATGATATCAATGGGCCCCCCAAAAGTTTAAACATCTTTCTTGTCTTCATCTTTCTACCTGGAAAATGGGGTTTCTAACAAATTGCAAACTATATCGTTCACTGGATTCATAACAAAACACTTGTATTCCGTAATTTAAATATTAGAAACACTGGAGTCTATCATACTCGTAAATTATACCGTTCACAGTTATTTAAAACATCACGTTTAAGTTTAACACCAGCTCTTGCTCGAGGTAAACGACTATGTTCTAAGCGCGCGAAAACAGGAACCATCCCTTCTACACAAGTGAAAATATTTCTTGAAACATGTGCATGCACATGCTATTTGCCCGCAGCATATCGTTTCTTAATGTCATGTTGCCATGGCAACCAAGCTGTTTAGTGCAGCAGTTTTTTCCACAATTCACACTGCTTCACTTGGCGTTGCAGCTTATCTGAAGGCACGCTGGTTTTCACCAACCCCCACCAATTTGTTCCCTGCCGACTGCCTGGCTCTAAGTTCCAAACAAAAGAAGGGTTGGTCACTGACCCTGCTGCGGCTGCTAGCAGTAATAGTGCCAACATTAACAAAAATGGAATACTGCTATACTCAGGTGAAAACCTCTTCACCTGCTTCACTTGAATAGCCACCACTGTCTTACAACCGTTTATGCTTAATTTCGTGCTACTCGAGATAAACGTTTGTAGGAATTGTTTATGGCATTCCTTGTAGGTACAACGGCATTAGGAGAACATGGTACTCACATCTTTTAACGGCTGTTTATATATAATCGGACTGGATTGATGTTGTTGAGTAAAAGTATTACACTGGGAACTATACTTCAAGTTGTAAACATACCCTAAAGGATGCTTAAAGGCTTGCAGCCAATAACAGAGGGCAGTGTATTAGTTGGCAAAGCGACGAGACGTATTAACCTTGGTAGCCGAGCGCTGCGATCGCTTCTAATCTTGTTTATTAGAAGAGCGAAATAATAGTAACTTGGCGTATACTCAGTGATAAAACACAACTATAATAGCTCCACCGTTAGATCCGCACTTGATGTAAACACAAGCCATCAACAACGAACTCGCAATACGCCGAAACCAAAGCACACCATAAAATATAGTACCTTAAATATCGGCGATTGTCTGTGAATTTTCAAGATGTACGATAACCCTGGCAAAGACTATTTAAATATAACGCGATATTTCTAAAATTCCTGAGTAAATATTGTCCTGTTGCAACATAAATACGAGGTATGAGTCCACGTGGTGTTTGTTTTGTGTTAGTCGAGGTGATAACATCAGGTTATCGCGGAGTGATACAAGGGGCGGATCTAAGGCTGGATGGAGTATAGATGATCTATCGCGCCTGCCGATATATGAGACATTGCTGTTCTGAAGATGATTGCACCTGAACAGAGTCTATACACACCGTACTGAAAACATTTAAATTGTGCTGTTTTGAGCGATTTGTTTGCTTTAATCTGGCGTGAATATGCATTCCAAGTTTGGCAACATTATCGTAAACGCGAATAGAAGCAAAACTGCTCGCGATATTGTTTATCGGGAATTGTTTACTGATGTAGTGGCTGGCTGAATTCCTGCCAGGTACCTTCAGCTGGTGAACAAGCTGTAGCTATAGCCGTTGCTAAGTGTCGGGCTTTAGAGAAGGAGAGCAAGGAAGGAGAGCTGTAATCTTTAGTCATAACAAGATAAATCAATAGCGTTGTCTGTGGCGAGTCCGCGAAACGTGCTGGTCTTGATGTGGGGCTAATATCCGTTGTTGATGAAGGTCAGCAGTTGGTTGAGTTGGTTTGTGACTCGGTTTGTGGTTGTCCTATTCTGGAGCGTGTTGGCTAAGGGTTGTAGGTAGCGGAGCTACTGCCTTAATTCGACCTTGTTCATTTATTGCCCTTTGCCGCCGAAATTGTTTAGGTCGGGTGGTTGTTTTGACGGGGTGTGGGAAGTTCAGAAGTTAGGCTAGGTAAGTATAGGAAAGGAGTGAAATGGAGAAGTAGGGAACTACACTTAAGCACCTCCGCGTGCTTGGGTTATCTGCAAACATGTGTCGACTGGGTCTGTTGCAAGCTCGTTATTCTTTCAAGGGTGACTAAGGTTCGAAACCCGGAACGTGTGCCCGAAGGTCAACTGTGTAACGTTAACAATATGTACTAAGTGCCAGTTCCTGTGTGTTGGTACTATAGATGTTTGTTGACATGCAATACCGGTTTCTTATGCTCACAAGGTTCCACCACCTCCATTAATATGTGCTGATTCCAAAAGTGTGATTTTTAGCACTTCAAGATCTTTCTACTATGCATTAGATAAATCATCTGATACCATCACTGTGAAAAGAATCACGTCGAGTAATCTAGATTGTTTCTCACAATAATATCGCTGGAAACAGCTAAGCTACCAATGACGCAAAAATTCGTTCAAGACTGCCTCTGTCTGGTGGTTAGCATGGTATTTCCAAATCCAGAAGTCCGGATTCGATTCCCTGCTTGAGAATGGGGAGCTTTCTTAGCCAGGATTATTTCCCATTTTCCTTAGAGTGTCAGTATGAACCGAAGTAAATGTGTGTAAATTTCACGATTTAAAAGAGAACCCAAAGTAAACAAACCCAAGGGTTAAACATAGATGTTGGTTACACAGCACAGGGGGACACCTCGCGCATTGCGACCCACATGGATCTACTAAGGTTAACCCCCATGTTGAAGGAACTACAGGAGGCTACAAGGGCGTATTTAAGGCGGAGAGATACTGTATATACAGGATGGAAGAGAAGTCATTACATTAATTTAAATCAGTGATAGATCTCGGTATTTGGGACGCATTTTGTTTCTTACGTTTTTGTCTCTGACCATTTCCTACGGAGATATTTTAGTTTTGTCGAAAACAAGCTGACGACACTGCAGATTGTGTGGGTGTCACTTTCCCTAGCTCAGTACATAAACACCGTAACGGTGCGCCTTGAGAACACAAACAAATACCCTGTCTTGTCCTTCCGTGTTTACTACGCGAGTGTAGGCCAATCACAATCGTTAACTTCCAAAACACTAAACGAAAGCGAAAGTACCCAACCTGTTTACATGCACAAACCAGTTCAATTCCCTGACCAACCTCAACGCAACGTTGTCGACTTACTTCAAGTCTGAAAAAGCTGCTTGGAGTATTCCTCCACGTCCCTTAAGTGATCAATTATTTCGAAACCCTGTGTGATGTCCCTAATTACTACCGAAGTTATGTCAGAAATAAGTTATTCTAGCATCTTACAAGTAACAAACTGTTATCTTCTTACATTCCTGTGGAATTACGCATCCAATTTGGATAAAAAAAAACATTTAGTTTTTCGAAATTGGCTGATCAAAGAACAGAATGCCATTACTTTCTAACGGAAGTAAAAGCTTCACGTTGTGGACGCCAATTTATGGCCGATGATCTCACTTTGAGGTAGCCAATTTGAAGTGGATATGATGTTAAATATGCCACTGATGGGAAGAGGGTCCACTGGATGCTTTAAAATGTTCTTGGTGCAATTACGTCGGCTTAACTTGGTAGAGCATGGATTTGAAGTTCTCAGGGTACTTTGTGAGTATTAAAGGAATAGCACAAACTTCGTTTTTAAATATTTATTCGATGCATTCATTATTTTCAGCATCTAGAGGAGCCGACCACGATTACTTTCCAGCAGCTCTGCTCGTCGCCTTTAATCGTACAACCACAACGGTCTCTCATAGCGTACTGCCGTTCCCATACTCGTGCACCCCCTAGGTTTTAAACATTCTAGCGTTGATCACGTGAAGCCGGGATGTTAACCTCGCGGTCAACACGTGACCCTTGTTCGCGTACACTGAATTTCTGTTACAACTTTTTTGTTTGTAACACTTCTAGAAGCACATTAAAAGGAATGTAATGACTTCCCTTCCATCCTGTATATCTTTATAATCAAATACCTAATATTCATAATCGGATACCTATAAACAAAATATTACTCCGATATAAAATAATATCTTTGACGATTAAAAGTAAGACTAAATGCAGATAATGTAACAATTCACTAAAATGAACCCGGAACAAGCGTAGGCATAGGTCGATAACACCGCAGGTACGACATTCACAGAAACAGTCCTTTTGAAAGAGGCACAGCCGTTTGACTCGGCATACGAAGCAAAGGCACAAAGGTTTCCAGATTCCGGGAATGTATATCGTAAACAAGCCAAAACCGGCGATGGACTGGAATCTTTTCAGGCTAACTCACAATGTGCCTATAACAAACTATTGTGTCTTGTTTGAGAAAAGAAATTGGAACGTATCCGCCAGAAATTAAATACAGCGTGGGAATATTCCTCGGAAAAACTTACATCCGGGGGTATGTAAAAATATATATTTTCCAGTCGAAGGAAGAGGGATTAGACCGCGAATAAGGGTTAACCAGTCTCGTGCTAGTATAAAACTTATACTTAAACAGTAGTGGGGGAATTTTTGCAATATGGTAGAAACATAATTTTGGCAAAGAGATCACTCTCAGAAAACCCCTGCGGGATACACGCGTGAACTCTGAAAAAAGAATTCAGTGCCATACCGCGTGGAAGGTACTACTTTGGACACACATTAACCAGCAGTTCCATATTATGAGTGTAAAAATATGTGCAATACACTTATTGTCAATGAAGAGCAGTTTTTTCGCCGAAAAAAATCAAATATTTGGAGCCGTCTAGTTTCTTGACCATTTGTTTACTATTTCACGAACTATCGCGCATACATTGTGTAAACAGAGCTGTAATGCATTTCTACCTTAATTCGAAGGAATTTAGCCATAATTTAATGTTAAAATATCAGGCAAAGCTTAATTCCTAAGAGATGTGGCAATGCCACGTCTCGTGTTCTCACTTTGGTTGAGTGGCGGGCATATTCGGATTGAGGGGAGGTTAGACGCCTGGTGTTACTAAAAATAAGGGGAAAGGGAAGGGTAGGCGACAAGTTTATCCGCCAGGTGTATACATTGGTGGGTGGGTGACAGCATTAGCTGCCATTTATGACAAGGAGATCATTAGTTTTATTTTAGCCCGGTAATCTACAAAACAGCACAATTGTTTTAGGAAAATGAAGAGATGGCGTGGTTGATTGAGAATGGTAGCTGCTTTTCTCGGCGCTAGGTGGCTTTTGGAAGGTCTGGTCCTCCGTTGGGAGGACCCACGGTGTGATGGTTGCTCGACGGGGCCTGGCGCCGGGATGAAGAGATCTCGGCTCTTGTTAGGGACTTTCGCGCGTCTCTGTGGCCTGTGTAGCTGCACCTTCGGTTTCCTCATTTCATCCTTGCCTCCTGGGGAGTGGTAGCCATAATAAATCTGTGGAGGTCGAAGTGAGCGAGGTGTCCCCTCTGTGTCTGTACCCTGTAGGAAAATGAAGAGGGATACTTTTATTTCTCTATTAAAAGCAAGTATATAACCCTCACCTTAACGGCCTTCCTCATCCCACTGTCTTTTAGACACTCTGAGTGCACAATAGTGCATAAGCGACTTGACAACCGCAGATCCTTTTGCTAAGAGTATATTGAGACGACCCTATCTATTGTGTCACGCCATTAGCAGCGGAAGAACAGTGAGAGACAGATATACAGTTTCTTGGAATGTGGTCAAGGGATGGGCACTACTGTACTATTGTTTTAGCACTAATGCATATTGAGTGAACGCATCGTCAGAGTTTTTGTGAGGCAAAGAGAGAACTGAAAGATAGAAAATTGTGTGCTAAGGTACGAGAAAACAACAGCTTGAGTTGTAATATCACGAAGGACTGTAGACCTTGTTAACATAAGTAAAAGAGAACTGGTTTGTTGTGTATCCATTTACTAGAAAATAAAAGAATAGCTGGACTGATTTAGTCATTTTGTTAAAATATTATTTTTATGTGCAAAAAAGAGGAAAATAGTTGGTTGAAATGGTAAAATATGTTACTTAATGTCACAGAAACGGGAGAAAATAATTTATTTTTGTTAGAAGTGCTTGCTACTTCAGATGGATAGCAGCTCCTAGCATGTTCCCTTAAATGCGCAACATACAACGAAAGTCTCATCCGAATTGTTCATCACGAAGGCATGTGGATTGTCGATACTGTGTAAATTATCTTTTCACATCACAGGACGCCAGACGTATTTAAACGGAATGTCACTAATACACACTCTAAATTACCTACTTCTTTACCTACCGGGATTTGAGTCACTCTGCACAGGTTTTGAAAGCCTGCGTTCCCTAAACAGCTCTTTAAATTTGTCTTTTTGTACTTTTAGCCCTGTTGATGAATTAATTTTCTTTTCAGCAGGCCACACCGCCCTAAGTGTTTCACTCATCACTGGTGAGTCATCAGATTTGTGAAAGATGTTAGCTTTTATGGCGTCACAACAAAAGTTAATTGACCATCTTTCAATACATATACGCAATCACATTATCTATGAAGAGCATGAACTTCACATGTGACATGAATCATTTTAGAAAAACTCGTGGAAAGGTCTTGACCACCTTTTATCATGTATCTGCTAGAAATAGTAATACGTTGCGGTATTTTGTACACAGTTTAGCTTTATCTTACGCACAGTTTCCTTGAATAACCTCACGTACTTGCTGTCATAGTTGTTTACACGCATTTAGTATTTCGCGATTTTTCAATACACCAATGTTTTGAAACTTGAACCTTAGGTTTTATCAATGCTCTCCCAAGTTTTTCTTTTTCACATCCTACCCTAACTTTGTGCAAAGTTGCACTTATGAAGATATTTTTTACTTTCTCTACTACGTATAGTAAAGTAAAGGAAGTATTGTATTCCACCTAAAAAATCGATGTGGAGATTTCACCGGAGATATATGTTTTGAGGCCCCCTGAGTCCAAAAAAAGCATTTTTAGAAAATGGCCCTATGTGGGTCTGTGTCTGCCTTTCTGTCAGTCTGTGGACAGCATAACTCAAAAACGAAAAGTCGCTTAAAACCAAAGTTGGTTTCTAAGTTTAATGTCTTTCAAGGATGCAACACGAAGATTTTGAAGAGAATTCCTTCACCCTAAACTACCCTTTACGTGGAAAGAGTACTTCCTGTGGAACTAGAGGGTTGCTTGGTTGATGGGTCGTTCATTGTTCTCTAGACAGCTTCAGCAGTGGGAGAGGTCCTCTAGCTCGGAACTGTTAGGGAATTCTGCACGTCTCTGCGGTTATCCTTCCTGCAGCCTCTGTGGTTCCTTCACTCCCCTCTGTTGTTGGTGAATTCAATTCAATTCAATTTCTGTTGTTGGTGGATAGCCATAATAGAGAGATGTATTGCGCGAGGTGTGCCACTCGTTGATAACCTCTATGTTATCACCAGAACATCAGTTTAGAGACGAAAGTGAAACGTCATTTGATCGAGCAGTGTCATAATATTAGTAAACGTAAACCTTTGCAGTTCAACATTGACGAGTCTACAATATGGGCATTGACAATCAAGTCTATATCTGTCTAATAGGCATCTGAAAACTTTGGGGATTCTTGCAAGTTTCTTGTAGCAAAAGAGTGTGGAGTTGTGTGGGATTTTTAGCTTGAACTTCAAACTTACTACAGCAGGAAAGCTAAAAGGTTGATGAGATTTATTCCTGCTCAACTTGCGGCCTTGTCAGCTGTGTGACAAAGATCACCGTCGCGTGTAGGAGGACCAAGGGATGTAGGCTGGTTGTAAGAGCCTTTGACGTTGCGGCATATACGACCGGAAGAGGCGGCTACATGGTTTAAAAGAATGCGTTGGTTGTCGATGGGGTTGTTTGAAAGTCACAGCATATTGATCATACCACCTGATTATGAACTATCACTCTCGGGCTATCAGAAATCCTATTTTTGTGACTGTGGAAATCAGATCTTGAGGGAAATGAGTTAAGTTCTATGCTATGTTGAAGAAATTGCTCTTTATTGGATGGCATAATGCAAAGTAAAGTAAATTTGACTTGTATCACAATGCTATGAAATAAAATTAAATTTTCTGATCAAACACCAGGAAGGTACCCTTTCATCAGCTTCATCATTATCATATAAGTGCTTTTAGCTCTGTGGAACTCCAGGCAAAAGGAAAACTATCTACACCCTTCAGATTTGCCTAAAATCATAGTTCAATCACGAAGAATGAAGTGACTTACTATAGTGCAGATGAAGCAGGAAAAATTTGTGTTGATGGTAGCTTTGGAGAAGACTGTTGACCCTAAAAATAACTGGTGTCCAGTATCTAAGCTAGCTTGAAATGCTTGCTATTTATAAACAATTACGAATGATGTTCCAGTATTATTAATTCAAGGTGAAATTCATGCAATTTATAAAGAAAATGTGATAATTATATAGACAGAGTGTAGACGGAGGAGATTCCACATGAGCCAGCTGTTTAGGTTATTATAAGTCAGATCCCTGGAGGAAGATATGAATTGAGAAGCTCTATGGGCGTGTTGGAACCAGGGCCAGCATTGATAGGGTTTCCATTGGGTCAGGAAGCTCGGCCGTGGGAATGACACCCACGACCTCCCAAATGTGAGCCTCAACATGTTACCGCGCTTCGTATATTTATATCACCACACTTAATCGTATTTCAGTATTAATACTATCCCTAATTGAGACTGTATTACAAATACATCTAAGAACTTTCCTGATCTTTCCCTTCACAGGCCTAATACAAAAACTTGAAAAGGATATGTATGTTTATATCGTAATTGGCAGAGAAAGTATAATTGGCTGGCCCCGTGGCGCAGTTGGTAGAGCACCTGCCTGCTGTGCAAGGTGTCCCGGGTTCGATTCCCGGCCAAGATTATTCCTCATCCTTCCCTGAGTCTGGAAGTATAATGGCGGCGCCGTGGCTGAGTGGTTAGACCGCTCGCCTACCACCTAGGTGGTCCCGCATGTGGTATTCCTGGTGGACGAAGCGGCGTCTGGGTGGGTTTTCTCCGGGTTCTCCGGTTTCCCCCACTAAGTGCTCCTTTATCACCTTTCCAAACATCCATTTCGCCTGCATTTCATATTTCCTCTTCCTCACTGTCATACCTGGTGCTTGGCTGACCACCTGGACCTATGGACCGAGTGCACCAGGTATGACAGTGAGGAAGAGGATGATATGAAATGCACGCGAAATGGATCAACGGAAAGGTGATGATGGAGTAGTCCGAATGAGTAGCCGGGGAAACCGAAGAGCCCGGAGAAAACTCACCAAAACGCCGCTTCCTCCACCAGGAATACCACATGCGAGCCCCTGGGATCGAACCCGGGCCGCCTTAGTGATAGGCGAACGGTTTAACTACGGCCACGGCGCCTCCTTGAATGAATCTTTGATATAAAATTCATACTGAACCATTCCATTTGTAACCTTCATAATTCTGTACCACTATCTTTTATACTATAGGAAATACATTGCAGCGAGAGGGGTATAGAAAGAAATGTAACAGTTCTTAATGTAGAAGTATAAAACCTGAGTTCTTAAACTTACGTATACTGAAATATTAGTGTGGTAGGTGCCTTATTCCAGCATTGAGATTTCCGAATGTTAGCCATGTACCTACTCGTACTTTACATGTGTATATTGCATATTATTTTGTGCATGATGGGCATTTATGTCAATTTAATTACTTGTTGAAAAATTTATATCTATACAATCATGGACTAAGTATTCGTACAGTTGCAAATACAAACCAAAAAATCTGATTGTTGTACTCACATGACTTTCTCTACTCTTGTACTAACCATTCTTACGAACTCTTATCCCTATATTTTTCGTGTTGAGATAAGCATTTGCAGAAAGTATCTTATTGCTTATTTCCTTGTAGGTGCAAGGAGAATATGGCAATACTGTAGGCTTTGAGCGATAGTAAAATCTTTTAAAGCTTTGAGATTCCGTTCTCTTTGCACGGCTAAGATATAAAAAAATTAATAAGGATCTTCCATTTTACGAACGGTTTAAGTATTCCAAAACTCACACAAACAACAAGGAATGTCTCTGAAATGGCTCGCTCTACAAAAAAAAAAATGTATTTGGACATAAATTGTGTGGTTTAGTAAAATCTACATTTTTGGTATAGTAAGATGTGGTCTATCTCTTATGGTTTAGCAGTTACGCAGAAGTCATCCAGAGTAAACAGCACTACATAGGCTATAACCAGAAAATTCAAAATATACATTTAATTTGGCATAAAAATATCTCAAACATATGGCTTTTTAATCAAAATCGTTAGAGCCATTTTCCAGAAAATCAAAATTTTCCATGTAAAGGGTAGTTCAGGGTGCAGGAAGTTTCTTAAAAATCTTCGTGTGGCATCCTTAAACGATATTAAACTTAAGTATCAGCTTTGGGTTTTAACCGACTTTTCGTTTTGAGTCATGCTGTCCACAGACAGACAGATACGAACACGCACGCACAGACACGCGCGCGCCTACCTTTTTCTAAAAATACTTTATTATTATTATTATTATTATTATTATTATTATTATTATTATTATTATTATTATTATTATTATTATTATTATTATTATTATTATTATTATTATTATTATTATTACTGTTACTGTTGTTGTTATTATTATTATTATTATTATTATTATTATTATTATTATTATTATTATTATTATTATTATTATTATTATTATTATTATTATTATTATTATTATTATTATTATTATTATTATTATTATTATTATTATTATTATTCAGGGGGTCTCAAAACATATATTTCCGGTAAAATCTCGACATCGAATTTTTGGGTGGAATACAATACTTTCTCTACTTACTATAGGTAGTAGAAAAAGTAAAAATTGTATTTTAGGTATTTGTCGGTCACAAAACTTAGAACAAAACTCGCAATATGAACTTCATACACGCCATCACCGCACAGATTTATTAGAATTAAATTTATGATGTCCTACATAAATAGATAAAATGTTTGTCTTCACAGGTTGCATTTAAGGACAAGTATTCGTATATTTTTGTTTTGTATATGGGCGTATAAATAAAAAAAAAAAAAAAGCAGGCATTTCTTCCTCGTATTCGTATCAATGACCGTCTTCGCAGCGCGCTTGCCTCTGGCGCGGGGGGCGCGGGTTCGATCCCCGGTACCAGCATGGGGATTTTTCCCCCGCTGGGATGTCTGGTACGGGGTGCACTCAGCCTCGTTGGGTCCCAGGGGGACCAGTTGAGGAGCTACTTGATGGAGAAGTAGCGGCCCCAGGTCTCGACGGTTTCATAACTGGCCGGGAGGGCTCGGGGTGCTGACCACGTTCCACTCTCCAGTACTGCACCCCACCAATGACGCCTATAGTGGGCAGAGCTGGAGGACGCAGCGGCTGGGCGGCAAGCCAAGGTCTTCGTGGGCTGTAGTGCTAGGGGTTTTGTTTTAGTTTTTTATTCGTATCAATAAAATGTACTTTCCAGGGGCAATATTTCCCTCCAACTGAAGTTGCTTAGTGATGTTAGCTTGGTAGCAGTATTCACCACTTCCGTATCGATAAATTATAAGTCGCTCTCGAATTTTGGAGTTGTAAGTGATTCCTGCTCAAAATAGCGAAAAATGTAAAGTAGTATGACAGTACCTGATGGTTGTTCATCGCGTAAAAGTGTATAAGCCCCGTCGAGACGCATTACTTATTTAACGATAAGCAGCTTTACTGATTTGAAAAGGAAAATGTGGGATGCTTAGTGGAGCTTTTCCTTTAATATGGCAACGGAACAGGAGAAGGGGCGTCGTGTAACGAAGAAAAGATGTTTTTCGTTATATAGGAGATCCTGGGCTTCAAACTGGTGTAACTGAAGATGTTGGTGTGAGTCACACTACAGTATCTCTCCAATTTACAAATATATGGAGGTCGTATTAAAAAGAGCACATACTTCGATAAGGTTCCTTGAACTTTGAAGCACTGTTAGTCACATGTTGGAAAGGCAATTTCATGCAACAATTGTGAAGCCGAATCAGCGTTTCGTTGTTCACAATTGATGAGACAGTTTGAAGCAACAATACCTCACGCCGCCTTATAATGCGCGGAAGCCCGATAGAGCATTGGGATGTCTCTCTCTGGGTATGCGTGGGTTTTGTTCAGAAAGGATGACACTAATGGTGGTAACGTCTTTTAATAAATGTTTCCAATCTTTTCACTATTTGCACTGAGACGTTGCGATCAGGGTAGATCATAAAACAATTCACTAGTCAAATAAAACTTAGTATTTACACACCGGAAATACGCTTTACTAGGATAACTTTGTGTGTTCGTTTGATTCCATGAATTTAAACGCTCCAAAGAATTACGATCAGTTCACGTCAACAGACAAGCTAAGAGTGTCTGTTTCCTATGAACTAAAGAGATGCTACCAGAAACCGTTACATCCAACCAGCTTTTAAAATTATTGGACACAAATATTAATTTACACAAATTGTGTAGTTTGGCAAGATCTATATTTCTGTATAGTAAGATTTGGTCTGTCTCTTATGGTTTACAAGTTGCAAAAGTCATCTAGAGTAAATCGGACTACATGAGTTATAGCCGGAAAATTCAAGATATGCATTTCATTTGTATTAAAAATATGTCAAATATATGGTATTTTAATCAAAATCGTAGAGCCATTTTCAAGAAAATCAATATTTTCGAAAAATTTTCCACGTAAAGGGTAGTTTAGGGTGGGGCAATTTTCTTCAAAATCTTCGTGTCGCATCCTTGAAAGACAATAAACTTAAATATCAACCGACTTTTCGTATTTGAGTTAGGCTGTCCACACACACGGATCTTTTCTAAATTTTTTTTTTTTTCCCCCTCAGGTGCCTCAAAACATATGTTTCCGGTGAAATCTCGACATGGAATTTTTGGGTGGAATACAATAGTTTCTCTGCTTACCAGTAGAGAAAGTAAAAAGCGGAATTTAAATGTTATTTTCAGTTCTTGAAGTATATTGAGCTTATAAAACGCAAACGATTTTTAACTGCTCCGTTCTTTCTCTCACTGATCGTTTTCTAGTTTTTCTATTATTATTATTATTATTATTATTATTATTATTATTATTATTATTATTATTATTATTATTATTATTATTATTATTATTATTATTATTATTATTATTATTATTATTTTTTTTTTTTTTTTTTTTTTTTTTTTTTTTTCCTTCCAAAAATCCTGCCAGTCTATTTCGGTCTTAAGTGATACATCCTCGACCGTTATATCGTGCAATTCCTGTAAGGAAAGGATAAGTCAACAGTTACATTTAACTATTAATTTTATCTTGGCCCAAACTAGTTCTATGGGATTGAGATGACACATGTCTAGGGGCAAGCAAACGGCAGCGTGGCCCAATGAAAGCAAAAGTGGGTTCGTTTTTAGAACCTCTTTAGGTTTGTGTATTTCAATCATTGCATAAAGATCTCTTTTACATATAGGACTGTCACTCTGAATCCCTTTGTTCTGCAACCACAATATTATAGCAGATTTCACAGCACTCTTAGGCAGAGGTTTTGTCTACTTCTACTTAAGAGAAAGTAGCAGCGAGTAAACATAACGCGAATAACATTGGAGGTAGGTTGGCAACGTAAGCAGCCGAACGTTTGGCTCGGAAGTTTACAAAACCCGAATTACAGCTCGTGGAATGTCTCTCCTGTCCCCTTCATTCCTCTAACGCCATGAGCTGATGAACAAGACAGTAACTGCCAACAGCTGTCTCGTTTAACGCTTAATGACTCCAACTGTTCTCTCTCTTTTGCTTATATAGGCCAGAACGCCCAGCACGGATTTTTCTCGAACTTCTCGTAAATACGCCGGCAGTCGAAAATTTCTTTAACAATCTGGAAACGCTTTGTTTTGCCACACTCACAGTATTTGTTCTGACCGTTCCATTGTCGTCGAGCCACGTATTTACAAGCAGTGGTGCGAGGTAGCTTGGCCTTGAGCGGTTTTTAATGGCGGCTGCCGGCCTACGTCACACTATCAGTCACTTTGTCAATTGGAAGAGAATGTCTTGGTATGCTTTTGCAGTTTCTTTGGTGGAGTGCCCTATGATATTGTGAGGAAATGACAAAATTGAAACGGTACATAGTCTTATGTATATAGTACATTAGGATAGGGTATAATTTGTATGCAGCTAAATATTTTAGGATAACAATTCTTTAAATGTTGTTACTGATAAGAAGTTTCACTTGAGAAGTAAATAGCGACCAAGCGCTCTTCAAAGGCCTCGTTCAGCATAAGAGGAAACAAACAGGATGTGGGAGGTGACTTGACATTTGTCACGCTGTACAGAAATTCAATAGCCAACCCCTACTGCTCGGGTGTATCTAAGGGATGGATGCTGACCGTAGCGAGGGTAGGTAGCGTTAAGATCAAAGTGGAGTTGCACAAAAGGATCGGCTCAGTTAATTCAGGAGCAGAAAGACTCAAGTGCTTGGATGAGGCGGGTGAAGCTGTTGGGAGCTGGTATAAGATAGTGTGAATAAAGCCAAGGTCCGAATGCTACGTGACATTTATTAATCCACCTGCATAACCACCCCTGAGAAAGAGTCAACAACCGAGGGCAACGCAGACGGCATCTTGGCAGCACATTGTCCTCCCTTCACAACACACCAAACTACCCGTCTCAAAATTGTTTTTCTATCGCTTATTGTCTAAAATTTTACCACAAACACAGTGTTTTCTTCTCGTCGTTAACACAAGTCTACAAAACTCAATTTTTACTTCTCATAACCTTGCAAAGTCCTTTTAGTGTCTTCACTTCCTCTCTCTCATGCACTAATTACGCTCGTTGAATCTTCTTACAATTTACATGCACACTTGTCTTGCACTCACAAACTGACCGATGTGGTCTCATATACTAGGGGTGACCTAACACAGACCTTTATCGAGTTCATACATACCACGCACCGAAAATGACGTTGCTAGAAGTCTTGTGAACGTTCTCGAAATCCCTTTTGTTTTTGCCGCTTGCATTGTTGACAATCACATACACACAGCAGTCGCGCGAGTCAGCCTTGCCTTGAACGTCTTTGTCCGCTCGCTGGCGCGACGTATGATGTGAAGTAGCTTGGCCCCGTCTGTCCTTTATTGTGCGCAGAGCCTGACGGCACAATATCAAGTTTTATAAAGCTTCGCAATATTGCTGAAACATGCATTTATGAATTTGCTTTTTAATAGATAACACCGTTAAAAGTGGCTGCCACAGAATCGCCAGTGTTATTTTGCCTTGTATATAGGTAGGAAACTGGGTGCTGCACATTTTTATTTTTATTTCTTTATTTTTTGTGAGTGGGTTGGGGTTTCTCGTGTTTAGGTAAATTGCCCTTTTTGTCTTTTTGTTCGGCATTGAAGCACCTCATATTCGCTCGTCATCACTGATGCGTGACATTGATATTTTTCAAATTACCAATATATTTAGTACACTTTTTACAAACAGTACAGTGGACAATAGTTCCGTAGAGAGCAGCGAACGGACTGGGAAGGTGACTGTAATAGCTCGGTGGAAACAAAGAGAGCGGGAAACCTTTGATATGGCTACCGTGTAGTGTTTACAAAACATTTCCTAGCTATACGAGAATCACATCCACGTAGTTCCATTGGCTCTAGTCAAAACATGTCGGTTGTGTCGGGAACTTGGCGCGTGGTCACAAACATCATTGTAATTGGAGTAGATTGACTAAACGTGTAGTGCAGAATCATTAAATTAATTTTACGAACTGGAAACTAAAAGAAATAAAATTAATGTTATCATACATTTGCGAATTAGAATCGTACTTCGTATAAAGTTTACATTAATCAAAGCGCATAATTTTCGTTCCTTTCTCTACTACATACAGTAAGTAGGGGAAGTATTGTATTAGATATAACATTCGATGTCTAGACTTAACCGATGTTTAAGGCCCCCTCAATTACAAAGGAAAAATACATTTTTAGAAAAAAGTCCATAACTCAAAAACGAAAACTCAGTTAAAAACCAAAATTGGTATTTAGGTTTAATATCTTTAAGGGATGACACACGACGAGTTTGAAGAAAATTCCTCCACCCTAAACTACCCTTTAAATGTAAAATATTTTTAAAAGTTTAGTTTCTCAAAGATGGCTATAACGAAGTTTATTAAAATACCATATGTTTGAGATATTTTTATGGCAAATGAATTGTATATCTTAAATTTACTGGCTATAGCCCATGTAGCTCTATTTACTCTGGATGACTTTTGCATAGCTGGTAAACCGTAAGTATTAGACCAAATCTTACTATACAAAAATGCAGATCTTGCTAAAATACACAATTAGTCTCTCTCTCTCTTTTTTTTTTTTTTTTTTTTTTTTTTTTTAAATAGAGTGAACCATTTCGGAGATATTCCTCGTTATTGTGTCACTTTTGGAGAACTTATACTTCTGTCAAATAGAACATCGTTATTCATTTTGCAAAGAGAACGGAATTTGAAAGCTTTAAAATATTTGACTGTCGCTCAAGGATTAACAATAAGATAATTTCTGCAAATGTTTATCTCAACTAACACGAAGAAGATATAGGAATAAGAGTTTGTAAGACTAGTTAGTATAAGAGTAGAGAAAGTCATGTGAGTGCAACGCATCAGATTTTCATCTCTTGGCCTTGCAAAGCGATTGGGATTTCAAAGGCATCGCATAGCAACTAGCTCTTAAAACATTTGACTATCGCTTCAAGCCAACTGTATTCCAATATTCCCCTTGCACCTACAGCAAAATTAGTAATAAGATGCTTTCTGAAAATGCTCATGTCGATTAAAATGTAGTAGGTAGAGAAATAAGCATTTGCAAGACCAGTGTGTATAAGATTATAGCTCTGCATATACTATTTGCGAACAGTGTTTATCCAAATTGAAATATATTAAAAGTCTGTATTGCAATAGGTTACACTTGGTGTATCTTTTAAGGTTATGCACTTGGACTTTGTCGCTAAATATTGACTTCTTAAACGTAAGCAGCATCAAAGAAGTCACTAATGAACGGATGTGTGGCGTATACGATTTTAAAGTGCTTTCGTAAGTCAAACGCAACGTACATGTGATTAAACCACCATTGCAACACAATGCGTGACGGGGGCTTGAAGAGAGGCGAAGTACACGTATAGTGGAAGGAGGTGAATGTAAACTCCCCTTTTTCGCAAACGTTGGCCTTCGCTGATATAAATCATAGTAGCTAAAGTATGTGAAATATCATATTGTCATATTATTTTGCCATTTTATCCCGGCTTAACAGTTTAAGTATTCTACTCTATATGCAGGGGAAAGCGTCTCGGCCGCGAAACTTGATTTTGTCCCCGAAGTGCCCGAATCAATTTCTGCTTTTTGCAAGCAAGCATATTAACCAGGGTCATCTGAGTAAATCGTTATCCGTCACCAGTGCAATTAGTCATCACCCGGTTAACAGGCAAACAATAATTTCCCACCGCTCCATATGAAATTGGCGTTAATGAAGCAATTTGATAGAGCCCTGGACAGACCACTGGAGTAATACTCGGTATGCCCACGGTGTGTTATTTAATTACCTCAGGAGCCCAGGTTTTAACTGCGCCCTTATAGTCTGCCACGAGAGACGGATTTTTACGGAGAGCTAGCGAATATTTTCAGTTCATTCAGGGTTATTTTATAACTTCGTTGTGAAAAAGGCGGTCACAATTATTTTTTAAGCTGAAACATCCGCTCTTCACAAGTGTGCCGCTATTTGTCATTCCGTAACTCTTCTGTTATGTCCGATGTTTATTTCCTCGCGGTCCTTTGGACAACTGCAGTGACTAATGGAAACTCCGTGCGGTCTGCTTTAGTGTTTTGTTTTCCCACCATCACCAACACCGGAATGCTTTTGTTACTCTTCCTTACCGAAATGGAGGCGCGCTGTGAAACTTAGCACGAAAGATAAGGAATATATGTGGAGGTTTTAAATTCGCATCCATTGCTTAGACTAGGGACTGACTTCAAAAACCTTGATGTCTCTATTACGTAGTATTCAACCCAAACATTCGATGCCGGGATTTCACCGGAAATACATGTTTTATGGCCCTCTGAATAAAAAAAAACAAAAAAAAAAAATATTTAAGTTTAATATCTTTCAAAGATGCATGCGAAGATTTTGAAGAAACTTCCTCCACCCTAAACTACCCTTTACATGGAAAATTTTTCGAAAGTAATGATTTTCTCAAAAATGGCTCTAACGATTTTGATCAAAGTGTGATATGTTCAAGATATTTTGTGGCAAATGAAATATACGTATATTATAAATTTTCTGGCCGGAGATACCTATTCATTGCTATTTATGTGAATTTAGCAACACTTATGTATACTTTTCTCAAATGGAAGGTCATTATTCACTTTTCTATCTCTTGGCCGTGCAAAGGGAACAGAATTTCAAAGCCTTCATGTAGCGACCAGGTTTAAAAGATTTGACTATCGCTCAAGGCCTACTATATTTCCATATTCCCTTTGCACCCACAAGAAAATTAGCAATACGATAAATTCTGCAAATGTTTGTCTCGACCAACGTGAAGAATACAGAGGAATAAGAGCTTGCAAGAATAGTACAAGAGTAGAGAAAGTCATGTCAGTGCAATCCATGAGAGCAGTCTTCGCTACTATAGCAGGATTCGTTCATTGATATCTTTCGTTGGACTGTATTTTTTTTTGGGGGGGGGGGTGGACTCACCCAGGGGCTGAACAAACGTGGCAGTGTCCTTACAGAATGAGTTTGAACTTGAGTTGTTATTATTATTGTTGTTGTTGTTACAGTTGTTCGAGTAAATTGTAGCATTAAAACTATGTAACAAACGCGTTAGTAAAAGGGTCTCAGGGTTTATTACGTTCTACAAAGAAATCTTCATTCTTACAAAATGTTGCTTTGTTAGGAAATTACAGAATACCGAATAGCACGCAACACTTAGCGACTTTAACAATTTGTGAACCCTTAAAATGTTACCGAATAGCCCTGAATGCATTATGCAAAAGATTACTAAAATGAAAAAACTTAGGAAGATAAATGTGAAGAAAAAAAAAATTTTTAAAATAACATCAAGTACTGCAACTAATAGATTTGTGTGACAATTATGTGTTTGTATAAATCATAATATAATTGATAACATGCAGTGAAATAAACATCTGCAAGTTTTTCAGCCAATTTCTCCTCCCAAGTTTTATCTAGGGTTGCTTTATGAAAGATTTACGAACTTATTATCACCGGAAAAAAATCATCTTCATTGTAGTAACAAATGCACCACGTTAAAAATATTTACAGTGTTGTTGCATTAATTTATTGATGTCCGAAGACATGATCTCCGCATTTCTATTTTCGTATGTTTTCCTTAAAGCGCTTCCTTTCAATATTTAAGCTGTTGGAATCGTTTAACTAAGTCTGACAGTGCGGATGTCCACAAATTCTTAATAGCTTATGTAATGAGGAAAATATGAAGACGTGTAGGGGAAAAGTTACTTGGAAGCTTACTTCGAAGTGACTCACTAGCGTTTGATGACTTGGAGGCCATAGATGAGATGGTTTATGTACTAGTTTTCCAAGTTACCTCTTGACTGCACGTCTTAACATTTAACTATGGCGGGGTCAGGAAGACCCCAAGGAAAATTGTTTACTAGTATGTGAAACTTGATATCTCTGTAGTGTTACGCTCTGGCTCTCAGTACTTTCAGGCAGTATGCTTTGAGCTGTTGAGGTTGTGGTGCAAGGAGTGTGTATACGTCAATAGTACGGCAAGGCAATTAATGATTTTGTAACTTTTTCTTATGAAGATTCAAACATTGCTTGCTTGCGTGTAAGGAAAGGTATGCCATTAACTAATGGGTTAAATAAAAGCAATTTGTTAGGGCATTGTTTTGCATTTTCATAATTTTTTTACGGATGTTATTTTTTTGTGAATTTTAGGTTATTTTGAACACCTTTAGCACTCTTCCGGAAGGGTGGGAGATTATTTGTATTTAATTAGAGATTTTTATTATGATTCAGTATTTTTCCTTGTCAGTACAATTCTTGGAATTAAGTAGTTCATGCTACCTCCTACCCATATTTTTTTTAAAGGAATGTGCACTATGAACTTTCCTAATTCTAAGAATTCAATTTCTTACAGCTTATGTTACCCCTATCCCTATTTTTCAAGGAATGTGCATTATGAACTTTCCTAATTCTAAGAATTCAATTTCTTAGAGCTTATGTTACCTCTATCCCTATTTTTCAAGGAATGTGCATTATGAACTTTCCTACTTCTAAGAATTCAATTTCTTACAGCTTATGTTACCCCCAACCCTATTTTTCAAGGGATGTGCATTATGAACTGTCCTACTTCTAGGAATTAAATTTTTTACAGCTTACGTTACCGCTATCCCTATTTTTCAAGGAATGTGCATTATGAACTATCCCACTTCTAAGAATTTAATTCTTACAGCTTATGCTACCTCCTGCCCCTATTTTCAAGGAATGTGCTTAAGGGACTTGTCCACACTCCCAAGAGAATACCTGTCTCCAGGTAAACCGGCATTGTTGTGCTGTTAAGTGAGGTGGTCAGTTGTTCCTAACACTGTACGAACACTACAAGAGTAAAATGCCTAAAGTGAAGGGAAATACTAGTGTCAAATTGAAGGAATTTGTTTCAAAATATGGAGAAAAGAAATGTCCGTGCTGATAAATATTATTCTGCAAGATCTGTGATGTGAGAGTGGCTGCTGAAAAAAAAATTTATTCTAGAACATATGTCACGGGAGAAACATAAACGTTGTCTGCAGTGACTGGAAAATAAATCCAGTGTAAGCTTGCAGTGGATGCTTCAGGGCGAAACGCGTTCAACATTTTCGCCATTTTCTGAGAAACTATGTGAAGCATTTTTATCTGCCGATATGATTCACAAGCTGAATCATCCTGAGCTGCGCGCTTTCTCAGAAGAGGAGATCGGAAGATTAATTCCAGATGCCAGAACATTGAGAAGAACCTACGTGGATCGGTGCTACGACAAAGCTTTGAAAAAAAAAAAAAAAAAAAAAAAAAATTGGAGCAAAAAACATTCGTATCCATCGACCAGAGAACAAGGCCGTTATATAGCAAATGTTACTGTTGGAGTTCTGGAAGCACACAGCCCTGGAAAACAATTTGTACTACATTGTGAGCAGTTGGACAAAGTGAACTATTCAACCCTCAGCTTGTATTTCACCGTGCATTGAGAATACTTAGGCCTAATAGGATTCGAAATTCCAATGTACCTATTGCTTTTTATAACAGACGCAGCACCCTACATGATGAAAGCTGCTGCCTCTGTAGGTACACTCATCCCAAAAATGGTGCGTGTGACATGTTAATTGCACACTAAGTCACGGAAGAAGTACATGCAAATTTTCCTAAAGTGGATAAATGAATTGGATGCGTCAAGTAGGTATTCTTGAAAGCCTTCTCTCGAGTTGTAGCATTCAAAGCAGAAGCTCGAGCAATTCAGTTGTCCTTGTCACCTGTTTTGACTAGATGGGGAGCATGGCTCGAGGCTTGTAGTTATTACTGCAAGAATTTCGACTTTGTGAAGAAAGTAGTTGATTCTTTTGATAATGCAGATTCTGTGTCAATAAAAAAGGCGCAAGAACTGCTAGCTGATAAAGAAATTGCGGGTAAACTTTTTTACATAAGAACCAACTTTGGATTCCTTCTTGGAAAAATCTCAAGTGAAATTAGTGGAACAGCTACAAATAGTGAATAAAGTACTGAATGATACAAGCCGTGCATATGCTAAAGTGGGTGATACAGTGGCAATGAAAATAAAGAAGTGTATGGACAAGAACAGGGGGTGTAAAACATTGTGTCCACTTGACAGCTGGTGAACATTTTACTCTTGCTGACTGTGGGTTAAATCCAGGAGATATTGCTTGCTTTCAATATTCTCCAATTTTTCCGTTGAAGTACAGAGGAACTTTTCCATTTATAAGTCAGTACCTGCTTGCAGTCAATAGACAGTCAGTTTTGTTCGAGAATCTCCGCCAATTTGTGATTGTTATAAAAGTGCACTGAAATGAATTGTCTACAATAAACATGTTTTAAGTTACTTTTATAATTTTCTTTTAATATTTTGATGTTATGTTATATTTTATGTAAGTTAGTAACAAAGTGAGTGCCAATGCAATAATAAATATTTTCTGTATTTTTTGTTGTCGTTTTTAGGTCATTTTTTGTAATTTTTAGATCATAATGCATTTTTTACCAAATTATAGGTCGTTAAATGCTTTGCCCTAGGCATTAGTGAATTGTTTTTCTTCTCAGTGGGATCAGGGTGACCCCACCATACCGGTAACCTAAGTACTACATGGCAAAGCGAGGAGGCGCATTGACCTTGGCTGTCGAGCGCCGCGATCGTTTCTTATCTTGTTTATTACAACAGCGAAATTATAGTAACCTGGCGTATAGTCAATGATAAAGCACAAATAGAAAATCTCTCGCGCCTGCCGATATATGAGACGTTGCTGTCCTGAAGATGATTGCACCTGAACAAAGTGTACATACCCCGTCTCGCTATGTTTGTGTGATAAACTCACGTAAACAGCTGGGCAGTTTCACATTCTTTCCGATACGCCCCATGACTTTGCCAAGTGGTATATCACATCGCATTGCGGCATGTTTGAAAAAGAGACAACATCTTACGCAAACAAATGATGGCTGATGGCCCACAATTTGATGAGTGGGTTTTATCGATTACAAATAAGTTAGAGTGTGACTAATTATTTCGAGGAATCACATCTTGATACGGACTACGAAAGTGTTCATGACAGTGTTTCAGAGCTAGAATAAGAATACAAAATGGAGTGGCGAATGCTGATATGAGTAGAAGGTGGCATCTTTGGTATTTTCCACAATGATGAGCATTTCCAGGGTAAGTGCATTTGTAATATAGGTACCTATTATTAATTAAAAAAAAAAATCAGAAATCAGGCTTTGTGTTCACCAAATCTCTGGCATGGCAGCTATTTGAAATACATCTACCGAGAAGGATGAGTATTCCACACCTCCTACCAGAGTTGAGAAATAACATCGCCAGGATGCTTAAATGCGAAATTCTTAAGCAATTAGCAGTTATAATAAACCGGTTGTGCAAAGCGTCTTAGAACAAAAGCCAAGAAAACAGAATATGTTATGTAACTTGCAATATACCAGCATGTAGTAAGTGCACAAGAAGTATTTGTGCTGATTGCTTGTAAACACTACTGTGGTTTTGTCCAGTTCATTTTAAGCTACACAAAAGTAAAAAAGGTTATGTTCTAAAATATTAAAGTTAGACTTAATTATTTGCACAGGTATTACTAGCAACTGATCACCTCCGTAGCGCAATTGGTAGCGCGCTTACCTCTGGCGTGGAGGACCGGGTTCGATCCCCGGTACCAGCATGGGAATTTTTCTCCCGCTGGGAGGTCTTTTACGGGGTGCACTCAGCCTCTTTAGGCCCCGGAGGGGCCAATTGAGGAGCTACTTGATGGAGAAGTGTCGCCTAACTGGCCGGGAGTATTCGGGATGCTGACCACGTACCACCCTCCAGTACTGCACCCCACCAATGACGCCTGTAGTCGGCAGAGGTAGGGGACGCAGCGGCTGGGCTGGGTTTTTTCTAGTAGTTTTATCACTGGCAACTAAAGAAATATGTGTACCAAATTTCACTCCAATGTATAATCACGTTCCTAATTTATTAATTTATATCAGTTTTATTGGGTATAATCAAAATCTATCTCCTCCAACAGGTGTTGAACAACAAAGTTTATTTTTTAAAATTGCATCTCTTATTACCTTTGTTTCAAATTAAAGGAAGAAAATTATAATATTATGAATAGTTTTTCTTAAAAAAATGTTTAATGCCGCAAAGTGTAAAAATGTCGTAAAACCAGCGCATTATTGTATTATTTTTAAAAGAAAGATATGAGAATATCAAAATTACAAACGGACAGTTTATTACCCACATTTTGAACTAGATATATTGAAAACAATTTTAGATCCCTAATAAGATTTTTTGGGGGAAGATAGATTTTGAGTATGAGAAAGTAAAAAAAAAAAAGTTTCCGAGAAAAATAAGTTCAAAGTTGAAATGAAAGGTGCGAGCTTGTCCATTTAATTGGCCAAAATAAGGTTTAGAGTAATTGTGACATACATAGGCTAATATAGCTAAGTAAACTTTCTTACTGTACCTACTCTGATAGCCCTGGAAGAGAACTTTAATACGCTACTTCGTTTGCTCTGTAGAAGCGGGAATAAAAAATGTTATTTTTATGTAAAATCGCGTTTTTTTCAGAAATGACACCCGTATAGATAAACATAAAAAGCAACTATCTGAATACAAAATTTGATCGAAATCGTTAGACCCGTTCCAAGTTGCGCGGAAGATATACATATACAAGAAATGCTAGTTTAAATATATAAGATATGGGAGTCCCTTGTGGTCCACCGGGTAGATGAGAATCTGTTACGAATTCATTATTTGTTCATTTCTTATGTCCTGACAGGCAGAGAGTGAAATGTCAATGGGATCACATAGCAACCAGCTCTTAACAGATTGACTATCGCTTAAGCCTATGCATTTTCCTATTCCCATTGTACCTACAAGAAAATAGCTAATAAAAAGATTTATCTCGATTAACATGAAGTGGACAGAAGTATAAGAGTGAGCAGAGAAAGTGATGTGAGTGCACACATATCTTTTGTTTCAGTTTAATTCATCACGTTATGTTCAAGTTCATTCAAACCCAAGATCAAATCTATACCGAGGCAAATACAGTGTATTTTGAGACCCCAACCTGTCACTCATTTCTTCATGGGAGGGGACGGGGATTGCTGGTGAGCGCCTCGCCCGCTGAATCCTGAAACTTCTGTTTTTAAAAGAGGGAAGAGATAAATGAAAATCCCTGGTGTTGTGAGGGCAGCACTGAAAGCAATATTTTTAATTCTACCAACGAGGTCCAGGCTATTTATAATTTCTGTGGTTTTGACGCACTGCCGTCTACGAGATTAAATTCCTTCGTTGAGCTTATTAAAGCCTAGTTTGTCGTATTGTTAATTAGTCGCATTATCCCAACGCAGAGGACACGGTTTACAGCACGTTTTCTCCTGTGTTTGATTCATATCTCTTATAGCACGATTACTGTCAGTTAGCCCCAATTTCTCAACTCAAAGGATTCTGTTTTCAGCTGCCATATAACACGGAATAATATAAGAATGATGGTATACATATATTTAATTCCAACTAGCCGAAGCAACAATTATATGGTTCATTATATTAATTATGAGATCAGATGTATTGGTCTTTTGCCGAATTGTTCAATTTCATACTTTCTCAAAATATGTGAAGCGTAAAAAAAATCTGTGTTGCACTCACATGACTTTCTCTACTCTTGTACTAACCATTCTTATAAAATCTCTTTCCTGTATCTTCATGATAGTTGAGATAAACATTTGCAGAAATTATCTTATTGCTTATTTTCTTGTAGGTACAAGGAGAATATGAGAATAATGCTTTGAGCGATAAGCAAATATTTTAAAGCTTTCAAATTCGGTTCTCTTTGCACGATTAATATATACAAAATGAACAGCGATATTCCATTTGACAGAAGTACAAGTTCTCCAAAACTTACACAAATAATAAGGAATATCTCCGAAATGTTTCACTCTACAATAAAATTTATTTGGACATTAATTATGTGTTTTGCAGATCTACATTTTGTGTATAGTAAGAATCGGCCCATCTCTTACGGTTTACCAGTTATGCATAAGTCATCCAGAGTAAATACGACTACAGAGGCTATAGTCAGAAAATTCAAAGATATACATTTCATTTGTCATAACAATATTTCAAACATATGACATTTTAATCAAAATCGCTAGAGCCATTTTCAAGAAAATCTAAATTTTCGAAGAATTTTCCATGTAAAGGGTAGTTTAGGGTGGAGGAATTTCCTTTAAAATATTCGTGTCACATCCTTGAAAGACATTAAACTTAAATACCAACTTTGTTTTTTAACCAACTTTTCGTTTTTGAGTTACGCTGTTCACAGACTGACACATTTTATCCTGAGCTCTGAGACACCATTGTCGAAGACGGCAACAGAACGGTATTTATGCCGTCGTGCTTTAAATTATGTCACAAAATATCTGATGTGTTGCACTCACATGACTTTCTCCTCTTGCCCAAAATATTCTTACTCTTATTCCTCTATCTACTTCATGTTAATCAAGATAAACATTTGTTGAAATTATCTTATTGCTAACTTTCTTGTAGGTACAAGGAAATACAGTTTACTTTAAGCGATAGTTTATTCTTTTAAGAGTGGTCGCTATATGATATATGATGTTTGAAATTCCGTTCTATTTGTTTGCCCATGAGATAAAAAATTAATAACGACCTCCGATTTGAAAATATCTATAAGTATTGCAAAATTCTGACAAATAACAGAGAATATCTCCTAAATGGTTCACTTCACAAAAAAGATCGTTAACATAAATGATTGTGCTTTAACGAGATCTTCAGTTTTGTATAGTGTGATTAGGTCTATCTCTTAAGGTTTACTTGCTATGCAAAAGTCGTCAAGAGTAAACAGGACTACATGGGCTATAGCTAGAAAATTCAAAATACACATTTCATTTTGTCATAATATCTTAAACATTGTATTTTAATCAAAATCGTTAGGAGCCGCTTTTGAGAAAACAAAAATGTTCTATCTAAAGGGTAGTTTAGTATGGAGGAATTTTCTTCCAAATCTTCACGTTGCATCCTTGAAAGATATTAAAGTTAAATACCAATTTGGTTTCTAACCGAATTTTCGGTTTTGAGTTATGCTGTTTTCTCTCTCTCTCTGTCACACACACACCAACCCACACCCACACACATAAACACACACACATACAGTCACACTCTCACACACACCCACACACATAAACTCACACACTCCCACACACACACTTACACACACCCACACACATACACTCTCACTCACATACACCCACACATAAACTCACACACTCCCACACACACATTCTCACTCATACACACATACACACACTCACTCACACACACCCACACACACACACCCACACTCTTTCACACGCCCACCCACACACACTCTTTCACACACCCACACACATACACTCTCACTCACATACACCCACACACATAAACTCACACACTCCCACACACACATTCTCACTCATACACACATACACACTCTCACTCACACACACATACACACACTCACTCACACACACCCACACACACACCCACCCACACTCTTTCACACGCCCACCCACACACACTCTTTCACACGCCCACCCACACACACACACCCACTCACACACATACACTCACACACACCCACCCACACTCTTTCACACGCCCACCCACACACACACCCACTCACACACTCTCACTCACACACACACACCCACCCACACTCTTTCACACGCCCACCCACACACATTCTTTCACACGCCCACCCACACACACACCCACTCACACACTCTCACTCACACACACATACACTCACACACACACCCACATACTCTTTCACACGCCCACCCACACACACTTCCACACACCCACCCACACACACACTCTCACTCACACACACCCACGCATACCTACACACACAGACACACACTCTTACACACCCACACACACCCACTCTCACTCACACACACCCACGCATACCTACACACACAGACACACACTCTTACACACCCACACACACCCACTCTCACTCACACACACCCACGCATACCTACACACACAGACACACACTCTTACACACCCACACACACCCACTCTCACTCACACACACCCACGCATACCTACACACACAGACACACACTCTTACACACCCACACACACCCACTCTCACTCACACACACCCACGCATACCTACACACACAGACACACACTCTTACACACCCACACACACCCACTCTCACTCACACACACCCACGCATACCTACACACACAGACACACACTCACACACACGCACACACACCCACTCACACAAACTTACACACACTTAGACACACACACACACACACTCACACACCCACACTCTCTCACACACCCACACACTGACACAGACTCTCACACTCTCTCACACTCTCACTCGGTTAGACGCTGGCCTAGTGATCCCAATGTCGCGGGTTCAAATCCGACCCAGACCGATAGTTTTTGAGTGTGCTCAAAAACGACAGCTCCTTGTCAGTAGATTTACTGGCATGTAAAAGAACTGCGGGACAAAGTCCCTCGATAGCGGCTACGCTAATGTGCTCCTGGCAATTGACATCGTCGTTAAACAATAAAATAATTATCGGACCTTTTACTAAAAATGCCTTTTTTGATTTAGGGGTCTCTAAGCATATATTTCCGCTGAAGACTCGACATCGAAATTTTGGGTCGACTACTACAGTTCGCCTCCTTAGTATATGTAGTAGAGAAAGTAAAAGCAATGAGTTGTACATGGGTTCAGCATTCTTCTTCAGCTTAGCCAACAGCTGAAGTGATAGACTATTGTGAGAAGATGCTGATGGTTCTGGATCTGCTTCAGCCTTTTGGTATTTTTGTGTCAGTTAAACACAAAGATAAAATTCAGAAGTTTTATTTTGTCAAAGGTAACGCGATGCAGTGATTTGCACAAGTGGTAACACTGGAGTATGGACAACGATGCTCGGTTGTTAATTTGGCATAGGGCTTCTTGACTCGGTGTTCATAGCACTAGATCTCAGGGCTCAAAATAAACTGTGCGAGTGGTACGAATGTTGACAGGCCCAAAAAGGGAAAACTGCACCAATGTACAATATATCAGCAGAATTCCATTGTTAGGGTTCATGTTAAGTGAATTGACGGATCGGTTCAAATTACACAAATACCAACAGACTGTGGAGGGATGGCAGCTTTGAGGCTCACCGCTCAATGCAAAGTTCCGCAATAGTTCAACTCGGTTACCTTTGTCCCTGCCGTTTAATGTTTAGACGTTTCGCTCCATTGGATTATAAAAACTTTAAACAGTTCCTCAATAAATTGTTAAATAACATTTCGTTTTAAAAAGTGCCTGCATTACAGTGAAGTTAAATGGCTGGCGAGAGCAGAGTTAGATATTTATTACATAATTTAACGTTACATTTTTCTATTGTTGTTTAACTATGCTGGTTCATTTTGAGAATTTGAATTTATTGCTGGTAGTAATTTTTGCATGCAGCTTCGGTACAAAAGCATATAGAGAGAGATAATCATGATGATAGCCGCCCTAACTAGGTTTCCCAAAAGGATCGGCCTACTAAAATGTAATTAAACATTTGAATGTATTAACAGGATGGAAAGCATTAAGTGAATTTAAAATGAATATAGAAAACAATTTTAGGAAACGTCATAGTTATGTTGTTTCATAATGTTTATTTTATATTTGATGGCTGAAAATGGTGTTAGTATTACGTATTATGTATCTTGCGTTTCCCCGTCTCCCTCCCCAACCCAGACCAGCTGTATGTAGCGGGGAGGAGCCAACTCATTTCAGTTCTCTGAATGGGTAATCGTCTATGGTAGAAGACCTTGAGACGAAAGTAGGGGTGACTGGTGTTAACTATATTGGTGTAGATAGGCGATGCAGTCGGAAGCGTCTCTTCAGACTATCAGTTTACACTTGGCCCTTACTAATAGTAATAATTTGATCTTTAACAAGTCATATTACTTCAACAACCTCAGCATATTGTCTCCCCACCTTGACAACTAACACGCTAAAAATAAACGACATCCACCTGTGTAGTCTACGATCTTCGAGATGCGACAATACGTGAGGAATTTGAGTGAAGGTGGAATTATTTTAATAAATAGATGTGTGGTGAATATTTAACGTCATATGGAAAGTGAATACCGTTACCCAAAATTGCTTTAGATGTTTTCGAGAACACAGAGTGCTGTTTCTGATTGGGTGCAGTGAGGTGGGCTAATGATCTTGGAGTAGTGCCCCACCACGTGCAAGTGCAAACCTCTCTTCGACAGTTATTGAACTCTCAATTTGTCACCAACTAATCTTCCCGAAAATTCGGCGAGTTTCAAAATTCCCTGTACTATATGACAACTATGTACATACATTATTGACATACATACATAGTGAAGAAAGACTGAATGGACTAGCACCAAAAGCACATGACGAAGTGACACCAGTTCTCAACGATGGAGAGTGGTTTTTGTTTTATAACAATTTTTGGTGAGCTAAGTTTTGTTTTAAATTTAAGATTATTGTTATTAGTATTATTATTAAAAATATGTTGCATGTTTAGGAGTTATTTGCATTTCTGGTTAAGTCACTACCTTCACCTTGGGGCGGGGGTTGTTTCAATTTGTTTTCTTGATGTAGGCTCTCGAGACATCAGGGGAATGTTTAGATAACATCCTTACCGTGTCACCCTGCTTGGGTTGGGGAGGGCGGAACTGCACATAGCCTCATGGGTGCAAGAAGATGCCAGCCAGACATACACCAAGTTATACAGGGTGCTGTAAAATTCCGCTTATAAAGTTCAAGGACTTGAGGTGACTGAGTGGATAATATTTTGACTGGGCACCAATATCCGGAAACGTACTGTTTCCGTACTACAACTAAGCGAAACATTTAACGCGACCACTTTTGCAAGTAATGCATTAGGCGTGACCCAATGCATTGTTTTACAGTTATTAAACTCATGAATAACCAAAAAACCAGAATGGTTCGTTAGCCTTCCGATCCACTACAAGTAAGGTTCGATGTGGCGACCATCAACTTCGTTGCACATGAATGATGTGGTAAACTCGTTCTATCACACCTGTTGTCTCTCCATTCTGTACCGCAACGACCATGCCACCAGATCTTCCAGGAGTCCAGGAGTGAGTACGAGTCGCCTGGGTTAACCCAAGCGGATGGTAAGGTGGCTACGGTACCTATCCGTTTAGTTACGGATTTACCCGTGAGGTAGTATAGGTTTGTCTAATTTTACAAGCTTTAGTATAATGTCTCTAATGGTGCAGGTTAGCTTCCTATGTTGTCACTGGGGGTGGGATGAGTCAGATCTTGGATGTCTAGCCATCCGAGCGACCATTGTCCTACTGCTTACTTCGTAGGCCGCTTGTGGAACCGTCGAGCAATGCAGTGCCAGTGACAGGAAACCGAGAGGAATAGGTGAAGGGTGTGGTGGTGCCAAGTGTGAAATACATTTGGCGGTTTGGGTGTTTGAAGGGACAGCGGTATTTACCAGCCAAGGGCGTCCTTGGGCAAGCGGTAGCTCTACCGCCGTCTAGGCAGGCGATGATGATACTGCCCCAGAGTGTTGACCAACTGGTTTGGGTGAGGTGTGAGTTTGGCATACATTGTGCGAGTCCTGTCTCGCACGACGTCCACAATATAAGGTATGCCGGAATGAGTGTGGAGGATGTGATGGAAATCTACGGTCGGTATCGTAGATCATCCTAAGCGCCCTGTTCTGCACGGCCTGCAGCCTGCGGATGGTGGAACGAGCCACCGTACCCCAGACCTCGCACCCGTACAGAATCAGGGGTGGGACGATCGCACGGTACAAGCGTAGTTTCAGGTGAGTAGGCATGGTTGAGTGGAGTATGGGATATAGCTGTCTCAGGGTGCCATGTCCCAGACCGACCTTTGCCCTGACATGTGAGGTGAAGGGTAGACTACGGTCAAGTAGTACCCCCAGGTATTTGGCGGAGTTAATCCATGGGATTCTTCTCCGCCGCAGTGCCAGGGATACACCCGGCCGCCAGTTACGAACTTTGCCCAATAGAAGAGGCTGACTCTTCTACGGGCTAATGGCCATTCTCCACTGTTCACTCCACCTGCCGATGGCGTTAAGCTGTCGCTGTAGTGGAGGGAAACAGTACCGAACATTTTTGTTCTGTGCCAGTATGAGGACGTCGTCTGCATACTGGCACGTAACAGTATGCGGTTCTACGGGTAGGTCAGACATGTAGGCAGCGAAGAGCAACGGAGATAGCACGCTACCTTCCGGAACTCCAGCCGCTATGGGTCTGGCCGAGGATAACTTCCCCTCCACCCGTACCCGAAAAGAGACCAGATCTTCTGTCTCCACAGGAGTGTATAAACCAGCGCCCGGCAGATTTTGTTACTTGGGAAGTTATTTAAAAGGTTCACGATTTGATTCTCGCTGATCGAACGAAAGTTCGCGAAGCGGCGTGTCGTCAGGAAAGGTGATTCATATTTTGCATGTTATGTTGCAGATGAAAAGTTGTCACTCCAATGGGTTTGCTCACATGGGACAACAGACGGGTGTCGCTCTGAACTTCGAAGCAGCGTTTAGAGTTATTTAAGCAAAATCTGAAGGACTTCTAGAGTCGAGTTGTCACCGTCGATTAAAAAAAAATTATTTTCTTGTTTAACGACGCTGTCAATTGCCAGGGTCACATCAGCGTCGCCGGTGTGCCGGAATTTTGTCCCGCAGGAGTTCTTTTACATGCCAGTAAATCTACTGACATGGAGCTGTCGTTTTTAAGCACACTTAAAAACCATCGGCCTGGGCCGGGTTTGAACCTGCGACCTTGGGATCCGTAGGCCAGCGTCCAACCAACTGAGCCACCCAGACCGACATCACCGTCGATGACATCTAGGTTCATGATTATACGGCGGAAATCAAGCTACAATCAAAACAATGGGTAGCTTGTGGTAAATCTCCCCCAAAGAAAGCAAAGACGGTCCCATCGGCCATAGAAGTGATTACGACGATTTTTTGGAATGCGAAGAGTGTCGTGCTTACTGACTTCTTGGAGAAAGGAAACATTCCTGGACAATTCTACAGTGAGTTATTGGCCCGATTCAACAAGAAGTTGAAGATTTTAGATCAAATGAGCATGTCATCGTCGAGAGAGTAACATATTTTACAGAACTAGACAATTCCTATTTTTGGAGGAACTAAAACATGGCCGGGGTCTTTGGAGAATGACTATACTGAGATGTGTAAAATTTGTGTTTGAAAAAAAAAAAAACTTCATCCGTATCTGCCCTTGGAATCCTACCTGTACTTAAACCAGAGGTCAGATTGCGTAATAAAATCAGAATCGATCAAATTCGAGTATCAAGGTGACATTTATAAATGTAACAGATAATTAAAATAGTGGTTGAAATTAAATTATTTTGTTGTTTAACGACGCTGTCAATTGCCAGGATCACATCAGCGGCACCGGTGTGCCGGAATTTTGTTCCGCAGGAGTTGTTTTACATGCCAGTGAATCTACTAACTTGGAGCTGTCGTTTTTAAGCACACTTAAAAACCGTCGGTCTGGGCCGGACTTGAACCCGCGACCTAGGGGTCAGTAGGCCAGCGTCTAATCAATTGATCCACCCAGACCGAAATGGTACTTGAAGGAAGGAAGAGAAAACAATGAAGAAGAGTTTGTAGAGTTAATCATCCAAACTATTACGTGTGGCAGATAAAAAATACCTATACAGGTGTAACAAAAAGGTGTGTCAAAACTTTGAGTAAACATTTCTTGCATATAGAGGACAAAAAATGTTATATGAACATAGGTCCGAAAATTATTTATTTCCATGGTCGAGCTCTTTTTCTGCAACTCTACTATACGGTGAGATATGTAATAGATACTGTAACCATAAACCCACAATAAAACAGTTGTTCAATTTACAGCAGTAAACATTCGCTTTTACATTTAGTTAAATCGGGTGGATGTGACGTCATTGTGCTGCAGTACAATACTGTCTTGTTGCAAGATACTCTATTAGCAATACAATGAGACGTGTACTTCATGCACGATGGAGCACCTCCTCATTTCAATCTTTCAGTCGGTCGAGTTCTGAATAACAGGTTTCCTGGTAGATGGATAGGAAGAGGCGGACCAATTTCGTGGCCTCCAGGTTCGCTTGACTTAAACCCACTAGATTTTTTATTTGTGGGGACATTTGAAATCTCTCTTTATGCAGCTCCAAGTCCATATTAGAGACTCTTCGAGCTCGTATTGTGGAAGGCTGCCAGAAAACACTTAATTCTCCAGGACAAACTCAGCACATTAGAGAGTGCATGCGACGGCGGGTTGATGGATGCAATTGGAGCTAGTGGAGGCAGTTTTGAACATGTGTTGTGACTTCCTGCTTCCCCACGGCACTCTCATCGAGTATACTTGTATGGGGTTCAGCTATAGAAAAACTGATCTAAAAATGAAATGAACAATTTCTGGACCTATGTTTATATAACATTTTTTACCCTCTATCAGCAAGAAAAGTTTTCCAAAGTTTTTGACATGCCTTTTTGTTACACCCTGTGTAAGTATATGTTATAGAGTAAATACAGCCAGACGAATGACAAGCGAATTGGACTCACCATTTACTGAAGATGCCCTCCTGCAGCATCAATACATAGCTGTGCGCTTCATAATCATATTGAGATACACCCGGCGTAAAATTGCGATATCGATGATGGCAGCTTGACGACTGCTGTCTTTCAGTTGCTGTGTTGTATATAGGTTTGTTTTCTTCAAATGTCCCAGAGAGGGCATCATAGACTCGTTCTAGGGACACGTTACACGTGTGGCTAGTCGTCCCATCTTGCTGGAAGTGTAATACTTTGGCGAATCTCAATAACTTGTGGTGTGAAAACTGAAGGAATTCTTCCTCGTTTTACATTCAGCACAGATCTCGTAGCGCGCCATCTTGACTAATTTCTGCATTGTACTTTGTCGGCAGTCCTCTACCCGGAAATTTGCCCCCGAAAATTTCGAGGGTTTCCTCAAATTCACATATTTAGAAGAACGCTAACTATAAAAATTAAAATTATTTTGCTGTTTAAAGACGCTGTCAATTGCCAGGATCACATCAGCGTCGCCGGTGTGCCGGAATTTCGTCCTGCAGTTCTTTTACATGCCAGTAAATCTACTGATATGGAGCTGTGTTTTTAAGCACCTTTAAAAACCATCGGTCTGGGCCGGATTTGAACCCGCGACCTTGGGATCAGCGTCTAACCAACTGAGCCACCCAGACCGACATGCCAACTATAGGTTATGAAGAAGAATGGCAACGTAAAATGGCCCATTGTATTGTAGCTCGATTCAGTTTCAACGATCAATTTCAAAGAAATTCATATTAATAACAACAGCTCTTTCTGGGCCAAGACCCCCCGCCCGGCCGCTGCGTGCGACACCTCTGGTCACCACAGGCGTCATGAGTGGGGGTGCGGTACTGAAGTGTGGGAGGTGGTCAGCGCTCCGGTTCCTCTCGGCGTGTATATATGGTCTTTGCAACCAGGAGTACTTAATCAACCAGCTCCTCAATTGGTCACACAGGGACCTAACAAGGCTGAGTGTACCCCGACCTCAGTGGGAGCAAATGTCCGCGTTGGTACTAGGAATCGAACCCGGGTCTCGCATTAGGTGAGCAGCACGCTAAGGACACACCCAATGTATATTAATACTAAGTGGAAATGTCGCATTTGTATTCGAACGGGACACGGGCCACTTTTATCTGTGCTCCCTGTATTTATAACTGTATATAAGACAGCAGGAGATGGTTATTGGCTTGGGAAAGAAAATAATTAAAGATTGTTCCTAGCCGTGGGAAACGAAATCAGATTATTAAACAAATATATTTTACCGTTTAACGACACTGTCAATTGCCAGGATCATATCAGCGTCGCCGGTGTGCCGGAATTTCGTCCGCAGGAGTTCTTTTACATGCCAGTAAATCTACTGACATGGAGCTGTCGCTTTTAAGCACACTTAAAAACCATCGGTGTGGGCCGAATTGTTCCTACGCGTGGGAAAGGAAATCAGTGATTGTTCCCAGGCGTGGGAAAGAAGCCCAAGGTCTATTCCCACGCATAATGCCACTCTTAATGTCCCACATTCCTTTCTATTTAAACCACCCGCGTTTTATCTGACTTCCTCCCCAACCACCACATTCATTTATATTCCAAGCATGCAGCCATATGACTTAACCTCCGCATATTCACTTGTAATCAGAACACGTGCGGGGGAGAAGATTTGGGATTGGGAATAAATAACTTGTGTTTGAAAAAGTTGGTCTTTATTCCCAACAAGGGTACTTACTGAACCGGCTTGGTATGTTCTCAGACTACTGTTGCGTTATCATCATGTAATACAGCTATTTATATGAGAGATTGAAACTGGCAAGGAACTTGATAAATTATTATTTACTTTTTAAGTTCAACGTATCTTCAAGCGCTTTATAACTATTACTGCAAAATTTTTCTACCTAACGTAGAAGTATGGCATTCCACCCAAAAATTCGATATCGAGATTTTAATGAAACTACGTGTTTTGGGGATCCCCTGAATAAAAAAAAAAAAAATAAAAAAAAAAAAAAAAAGCATTTTTAGAAAAATGTGCCTCTGTGTGTGTGTTGTGCGTGTGCGTGCGTGACTGCCTTGACATGAGACATTTTCCCAAAATGTTGTTTGTTTTTATAAAAAAATGGCTCACGATTTTGATTAAAACACTAGGAGATATTTTCATCACAAATGAGATGTAAATCTTGGATTTTGTGGAAATGTTCTCAGCAGTTCTCTTCAGTCTCGCTGGCTTCTGCATAACTTGGTAAACCTTAAGAAATATACAAAAGCTTACTATACAAACAAATGCAGATTTTATTTGAATTTTCCAATATTTAACTTTTCTCAAATGTGAAGTGGTTAAGTCCTACGCTTTTTCGTCTCTTAGCCATGCAAAATAAGGTATTTCAAAGCCATCACATAGTTAATAACCCCTAGAGCAGCAGCCCATGAGGAGCTAAGGCTTGCCGCCCAGCCGCTGCGTCCTCGACCTCTGCCCACTACAGGCGTCATTGGTGGGTAGTTACTAGCTTTAAAAGAATAACGTATTATTATTATTATTATTATTATTATTATTATTATTATTATTATTATTATTATTATTATTATTATTATTATTATTATTATTATTATTATTATTATTATAAAGTAACCTGATGTAATGACGTAGTTGTATGTTGGACTACGAAAATTAATGTTGTTTTTTATGGTTTTAGGGTTTATTTTCTTGAAAAGTATTATTAGGATATACATTTTAATTCAGACTGCATTAAGAACATTTGTGTAATCAATAAAAAATGAATGGAGATACGCGTTTCCGCCGTTTTGTATTGCTAAAATATATGTAAGTCGACCACGATATTATTGCACTTGGCCTTCAGTGAGGTAACGCAGCCAAAGCTCGTCGACGAAAGCTGCGAAAAACTTCGGTAATACTATAAATGATAAAGTCGTGTTACCTCAGTCGATTGAAGGCCATATGCCACTTCCACTCCCCGCAATGTACCTGCCTCCCATTGTCCACTCACTCACTGCAGTAGATACACCTCAAAGCGTTGTTAGATACTGAGGTGTAATAATAGTAAATTTATGGTAAAAGTAAAGAAAAACTCTTAGTTTTATTTCATACCTTACAGATGCTCCGCATATACTGATAGTAAGAGATAATTTTATGGCCAATAAAAATTTTGAATGTCGCTATGAAAAAATGGCTTAAATGGGATACAATCTGTGAAATAAAATATAATATATTACTGTTATAGTTTGCATTTCAAATTGTATATGTAGCATTTTCATTTAAATAACAAATAAGCGTGGTTTCTAAGTTCCCTGCTACATATTGGTTCTTTTGTCTGACAAGTTATTGCATGCTGAAAGAGCTCTTTCACTATCAAAATTGAAACTTGAAATACACATAGACTGGAGACATTTTAAGCCAACTATTGATAATCTTGTATTAATCCTTGTACAATTTGTTCTACATTACTTTTGCAGCTTTATGTAGAATTTAGCAAAATCATAAACTTGTACATTATCAAAAAGTGCATTTTTTTTTCTTTCCCAAAGAAAAATATACTACAGCAATTTTCAACTCATGTAAAGTGAAACAATTCTGTAATAGAATGATAAAGTTCATGTCTAGGATCTTCTAAAACCAAATGTATTCCATGCCAAGATATTTTAACCCTTTCTCTGCACCTTTTTTCCTATCATCTGACAGATTATTCAAGTTAACTGTTTCTTATTTTAAAATAAAACTCTCCATAAGTATATAGTCATCAATAAGTTAATTTACTTTAGCAATAACGTAGACTAGTGCATAACCTTTGCGTTAAAACAGGTTATCATTTCAGCCATAGCTGCACAGTGTCCTTTAATAAAGGTTGCTTCACATAGGATGATATTAACTTCACTATCATTTAATTTCTGAGAATAACTTCCACTAGCATCTGGCTTCGAAACAGCTTTATGGCGAGAGAATATGAGGGTTGCAGTGGTCAGTGGTGCTGTGTAACTGCAAACTGCTGATTGGCGGAAGCTTTCAGTGCCATGCTAACTTTTTCAAACGCATGTGTGCACCTAACAGTCAGAATAGACAAGTTTTAATTAACTGTAAAACCACGCGCCTTGGTTCTACAGTGCAACAATACAGGAAACCAATTCGGCGTTAAACTCGTGCCGTTTTTGGCATTAAACTCGCGCTCCCTGCTGTCTATCGCAGCCACTGGTGAACTTACTGTGCGAGTCTAACCTGTGTGCGTTTGCGGAGTGCAGGAAGAGCAGTAGGTGGGAGAACCAGGGGTGGTATAAATAAAAGAAAGCCTTCTGACCTTGACCGCTGAGCTAATGCCTGCGAAATGGTGTAAAGTAAACTGTAAACAAAACATGCCTTGCTCGCTGTTTTAGGAATATTTTGCGGGCTATTTTTTGAAGGATGTTCCTTAGGTGCCTCAGCTTGCTCAACCACAGTTAACTTATTACCATGGCATGATGGTGGTTGTTCAGCGGAAAATAAAAAATTATATAAGACGCAGGGTCTCTGTGTGAGCAGATAAAACATATTTACCGGTTTGACAAAGAAAATTAAACAGCATGTTTTACTGGAGTCAAATGAAACACAAGGTGAAGCTATTAACAATGCTGCTTTTTAAGGTGTGTATGAAATCCTGATTTTGAAGCTGGTGTTGCAGAGGATCCTAATGTTACAGAGGCTACGATCTCAAATACCTTCTAGGAAGTAGTTGACACTTTCAACGCTAGAGCGCCTTCTCTGACCCCTGTAAACCGAGCTATGCTACTCCAGCGCTCTCCCCAAACAACTGCAATCTTTTGTCAGACAGGCAATAACATCTGCTGGTATATCAGTTCTCATAATTCAAGAATTTTTCTGAGATGTTATAATCTTACCTGGTTACGATAACGATAAATAGAATGCGAGTGATGTCATAGTGGTCCACTTTCATTACCGGAAGCCTGATAATAGAATCAACACAAATACAAACGTGCAACACGTACTTACGAGCAGAATGTTCGCACAAACCAAAGCCGAATTATACAGAGGGACACAAAAACATCCGAACAGCTGCGCGGTGTTTTTCCACTACGCACCCGCAAATACGATAACGCAGCTGCTGTACACAAGGTCATGTGGTTGTCTTGTTTTTCTCTGCTCTGAAAGTGCAGTATGAGCTAACGTGATAACGTGTGGCTGAATTATTACCAGTGTGCTTTATTATTTTGTCCTGTACTTAGTCACAAAGCATATTATGGCTCAGCATTTGTTTTCTACTGCACAGCGTGTATTTATTTGATTCGTATCAAATTATCGTATCGGGAAGAATTAAAACAAAATATCCGTCAGGAAATTGCCAGCAGTTCTCAACGTGAACTACGGCGAGGTAAAGAGGTGCCAAAAATGCATGGACAACGACAGTGGCCAGTTTCAGCATCTTCTTTGATAACATTGGTAACTAAAGTCTTTAAAAGTAGTTTTAAAAATGCTGTAGGCTTTATCCCGCGCTGGTCTATAACAGCGGCAGTCGGCGACGAGCGCAGAGGATTCGTACAGCCAAAACACAACGTAGCCGGTTCGGAGTCTTTTGGCTCACCCGTTATCTAAAGTTTCCTATAAAATAAGCCTAATATGAAACGCTTTCACAAAGCAGGTATAGCTTGATTTCATGATAACACTTTTTAATATCTTGGAATTGTCTATTTTGATATGCTACATTTTAATCGCCCAGTTGCAGGGGAGAGCAATATATGATCCCAAAACACAAGTACAAATAATATTCAGTATATCACTTGTGATAGACTCAGTAACATCAAATCGAGGGAATCAGGGTTTAAATTTAGAAAAGGACAATTATCATGCGTCGGAAGTTCGGATGAATCCCAATTACTATTTCATTCAACCCCCCCCCCCCCAAAAAAAAAATGACGTCAACTGCGTGCTTTAATTAGATACACGTTTTTATGTAGGAAGATTTCGTCTATCTCCTGTACACAAATGTCATTCAGAATGAAAAGGACTTCACAGGCTATTCCGCAAAACTTTAACATATACCTACATTTTAATTGTCATGTAAATATCTTAAATGTGTGCCATTTTAACCAAAATACCAGTGTATTGCCCATTTCTGAGAAATTAAAAAATTACGAATATTTACCTATGTAGAAGTTAGTTTTGGATGGATTAAAGTCGTGTCGCACTCTTTCAGGATACTAAACTTCAATACAAAATTTGGTATTTAAGTGACTGGATTTTGATGTTCACAGACAACGTACCCACACGTGCGCACCTACGCACCTAGACCGTTTTCTTTCTTCTTTTTTATTTTTTATTTTTTTATTTATCTATTTATTTTATTTTATTTATTTATTTTTTTATTTTTATTTATTTTTTTTTTTTTCCTTCATTCAGGAAGTCTCAGAAGGTGTATTTCTGGTTAAATCTCAATATCGAATTATAATGCAATAATTCCTCTACTATACGTGAAGTCTTTGAGGAACTAAAAAACTGCACAATATGCAGGGACTAGGATATGAGCAGATATAAACAATTATAATCGCATTAAAAGAGAAAATATAGACTTGCTCCTTCAGCATTTTCTTCCAGAGGGAAATGAAACATGAAGGGGACCTTTTAACAATGCTGAAAACATGTTCAGGTATTCTCATCTTGCCTGCGTACGATAACGCTAAACAGAGTGTGAATGAGGTAACTGTGACCCACTCCCATTACCGACTGATAATGTAATCAAAGCGATACGTATAGCAGAATGTTGTGCAGATCAAAACCGGGTTATAACTGAAAACTTCCCTATAAAACCAACCATAAATTTAAATTTCCACAAATGAAGCTCTTTCATCCGGTATAGCTTTAATTCATGATGAAGTGTTATAGAATTTTGGAATTAGGTATTGATATTTTATATACAGGATGGAAGCGATATGATCCGCCAGATTTTAACAGCAAATTTCTCATGTTGTGAATAACAAAAAAGTCTAATATTAAAATGTTAAAAAGTTTATAGTTTTTTAGAAAAAATGTTTTTATCAAAACAATTTATCATGACCTGGCTGGAAAATTATTCATTGAAGGTTCTTGATTTATGGCTATATTCATAGAAAATGGAATAAACAACAACTTTTTCTTTTGGCGTATTTCAATAGATTCAACGGTTTTTGTGTAAATTAAATTTAAAAAACCCACAATTTATTGCAACAAAAAGGCAACAAATTGTGGGTTCCTTTAAATTTAATTTACACAAAAACCGTTGAATCTATTGAAATAGGCTAAAGGAAAAAGTTGTGTATTCAATTTTCTATGAATATAGCCATAAATCAAGAACCTTCAGTGAATAATAATTCAGCCAGGTGATGATTTTTTTGATAAAAAATATTTTTTTCTAGAAAACTATAAACTGTTCAACATTTTGGTATTAGACTTTCTTGTTATTCACAACATGAGAAATTTGTTGTTAAAGTCTGGCGTATCATTTTACTTCCATCCTGTAGATGTAAAGGATATCAGTATAATGGTACAAATACAGGATCATCTACTTTCAATATATCAGTTGATAGCAAGTTCTCAGTACTACAAAATTAAGAAAATCAGGGATTGAATTTAAAAAGTGTATAAATGTTATCGGTGGAATGTCAGGTGAATCTAAATTTCTATTTTATTTGCCAAATTTTTACTTGCATTTCCGTTATTTAAAATCAGAAACTCTATTAGGCTTATTAAACGAGGATGCGTTAAACATGAGTAAGTATATGAATATTTAAATGTAGCAAGAAAAATAAGCCTGTTTGTTTACGTGACACGGTGAAGGTCGCCGAGCTAAAGCTTGGTGTTAACAGCAAAAGCTGGACGAAGACAGCCAATACCAAATACAACCTGTTGCTTGATTCTAAACTGTTTACCAGTTGTAGCTCACAAGAATGAATGAATGAATGAATGAATGAATGAATGAATGAAAAATATTATTTGGGCATGTTATGTAAACATGCCCTGGCTGTTTAGCACTAGCTACTGTTCTTTTATTTATACCACTCCATGAGCTTTCTGCGGCGCTTTGATCCAGTGATGGTGCTGTAACATTGTAGGTGTTATTCTATCCGTTCATTGAACGCTCACGTACGCCACTGGTTATCTGTCATATATTTCCTGCTCTGCTTATAATAAATATAGTCGCATTTCTTCCAGCCACACGAAGCTTGGGCTCTTGACCTCACATCTGGCATTCCATGTTGCAGAAGGTGAGATATACCTTGTTTTCTTCTTGAAAGAAATCTTTTAACATCAGGTTCGCAGAAACAGCGCAGTAGATAAATAATTTCGCGGTAAATCGTAAATAACCGTTAATTTCGCGAGTAAATATCGCAAACAATTAGCAAATTCGTGACATCTTAACATGAACCTTTGCGGCTAATGAAACAAAAAGAACTGGAATTCAGAATTTTGGCAACTGAGAGTCCACGTGGGCTCAGGTTCGCCCTTTCTGAAGTGAGATGGATATATGATAGTGTAACCGGGTAGCACACATTTCCTTTGTGGCTCAACTTCACATGCGTTGACTAAACAGGCTCTACCCATCCCTTAGCGACCAAATTCCAAGAAGTTGTATAACTGACCCTCAACCTTCTTCCGCTGCTAATAACGTCAACATAATAGAAAGGGTCCTCTCAATATACCTATAGCAAAAGGATCTGCGATTGTCAAGTCGCTTACTGTTGTGTATTCAGAGTGAAAGGCGTTAAGGAATGAGGATTACCATAAATCTAAAATACTCATTTCACTAGTTGCATTAAAATTCGCTTTTAATCGGGAGAGCAAAGTTTGGTAATTAGGCGAACTATCGCTATAAAATTGATTCTGAAAGCTTTTTATTGGGTATTAACAAATTTCGTGTTATCGCGACTATCACTACTGATAGTACAGTAATCCATCCCGCCATCCGAGCGGTTAGCGCGCTCGCCTATCACCTAGGCGACCCGGTTCGATCCCAGGGACTCGCATGTGGTATTCGTGGTGGACGAAGCGGCGTCAGGGCGGGTTTTCTCCGGGTGCTCCGGTTTCCCCCGCCATCTCATTCCACCGGTGCTCCATCTTCATTCCATGTATCATCAGTGTCACCGCCTGCGGTGCCGTAGTAGTAAAAGCGGGCGTTAAACACTACAACAACATCCCGCCATATAGCATGTTCCAGAACGTCACTGTTGACCAGGGCGCAAGTGGCAAAGTTCCTGAAGATCAGCAGGAGAAAAAGAAAGCATTTCTATCTTTGTAGGAATGTCAGTTGCCAAGATATGTTGCATACTTTATTTAATACTATACTTTAAACGTTTTATGAATAACGCTTGATTTCTTTTCTTCTTTTGCAGGTGAGTTGACTTTATTTTCCTGCCTTTGAAGTCTGCTCCATTTTGAAACACCTATAGGGTAAGTTTATGAACTAGTAATAGAAAATAATAGTAATAATAATAATTTATTATTGTTATTATTATGAAATTAAATGTTTATGGAGCTATGGTTATAGAGAAGACAATATTCATGACCTAATAATGGACCACTCAGCTGTAAAGTCTTGACTACCATCTATTTCCTCCGGTAGCAGCACCAGAAGCAACTGATAGAAATTAAAGCAAACCTTGTTGCCTATATTTGAAGAATACTCTCCCTTAATCATTTATTATGCATAGAATGACTGAATGACAATTTACGGAGGGGTATATACTTAGTACCCCGACCGAAAGGCGATCTCTTGTGCCTATGCTCGTGACGGGGCACCTCCGGGAAAATGGATTACCATTAATTTTGTTGTAGTTAATCATTTATCGTAGGCTTAATTGTGCAAAATAGATTACTTCATTGAACGAAAGAATGGATCGGTCTGGGTGGCTCAGTTGGTTAGATGCTGACCTACTGATCTCAAGATTGCGGGTTCAAATCCGACCCAGATTGATGGTTTTTAAGCGTGCTTCAGTTTATATAGATAAATACCTACAATTCTAGATTTTTAGTGAAAAAGTAAACCTTCTTACTTACATTTTGCTGTTGGAAGAACACTTAAGTTATGTCCCTTGTAACCGGAATGCGGAACTTAAAAACACTTATTCAACAACACGTAACCTCCTTTACCCAACTGAGGGATTTGATATTCAGTCATGGTATTATATGTTGCCGGGAGGAATGGTTGACAGTCATCCAGATGAATGACACTTCTACATGCCGTGATTTAATGTGGTATGCCTAGTTCTATTTCCATTAGCTTCTTCTGCGATAAGCATTCCTCCAGAACGATTGACTGCTACGTTAGCGTGGTGCGTCCATCTCTCTTTATCTCACAAGTTGCTCTTGTGACGTCATAATCACAGTCTACAGTTTGTTCACCAACTCATGGTCCCTGGCAGGAATGTAGCCAGCCACTACATCAGTAAACAATTCCAGGTAAACATATCGCGAGCAGCAGATCTGCATCTAAACGCGTTTACGATCATGTTGCCAAACTTGGAATGCGTATTCACGCCAGATTAAAGCAAACAAATCGCTCAAAACAGCACAATTTAAATGTTATTTTCAGTTCATGCAGTATATTTAACTTATAAGGCGTAAACGATGTTTTCATCTACTCCGTCTTTTTCCACTGATCATGTTCTGCCTTTTGTATATTGTTAAAAAACACAGCCAGTATGGTTCGGTCTAACGTGATATACCCTCGAGCACTATATCGTGCAATTGCTGTAAGAATAAGTCAGCCGTTGCATTTTTTTAAGGTATTCATTTTACCTTGGCCCAAACTAGTTCTATGGGATTGAGATCACACATGTATGAGGGCAAGTAAACGACATGTAGCCCAATAAAACCAAAATAACCAATAATAACGTTATAACAATTGAGGAAGAATTCAGTCTAACAACTTCGCATTCCCTCCTGCAGGATCAAAGAATGAAGTATTAACACTTCGGTCAGTTAATAGTATAGTAATTGTTCATGCAAGTACAGGTAATGAAAGTAATAGAACAAAGGCAATAGTACCTTTAAGAGCCTCTTTAGGCTTGTTTGATTCAATCACCCTATAAAGGTCTGTTTTACTTAGAACAGTCACTCTGAACCCATTTGTTCTGCAACCACAATATCACCAGATTTTACAGCGCTCCTAGGTGGAGGATTATCTACTTCTACATTATCTTGACCATTACTACCGGCACAAAACTAGTGACAAGTATGATTTTACAACTAAAATTAAGAGAAATAGCAGCGAGTAAACGTAGCGCGAATAATATTGGAGATAAGTTGACAACATAACCAGCAGAACGACTACACGGATGTTTACAAAACTAAGGTTTATTACCTGGCAAAGCCATGAAGCGTATCGGAAAGAATGTAAAAGTGCCCAAAGTTTTACGCGAGGTTATTGCACAAACATGGCTAGACGGTGTCCGTACACTCTTCAGGTGAAATCATATCTTCAGGACAGCAATGTCTCATATATCGTGAAACCGAAATTATGTCAATATATATTTGATAATGGAAAGAAACAAAAGGAGATTCTAGTCAATAGTTAAGGGGAAGACGTAATAAAGCTGAATAGATTGAAGTCTCAAGAATGGAAGCCTAGGCAGATTTAAATGAGTGATAAGGTTACAATTGTTGTATGTACAAACCTCTAACGACTCAGCGGGCTGATTCCTATCTTACCATGACGTGCTCTAAAGTTAGCCAATGGAAATCGCTTCCTTCGTGTTGCTCGCGCAAAAACAAATGCAACGCAAGACACATTCGTCTTGAATCGAGCCGAGAGTACACGTGCAACTTGGGAGTTGTATGTAAGCTAGCGCGTACACATAATTCGGCGGTTGCTAAAGGGTGACAAAGTTAAAGTGTTATAACGTTGTAGTTGAAGTTAAAAAAATTACATTCTATTTAAATATCGTCGGCAGTTCTCTACAAATCTGGAAATTTACAAATAAATATGTTGGTTGATTCTTCGTTTGGTTCCATTCCTACCATAACTCACGCGCACCCTGTAGATTAGGACCTCTTGCTAGAGCTAGTCCGGACACCAAACACGAGATCTTATAGGTCTTAAAGTAGACGGCTTCGAAGGAGAGGAGCATTTGCGTCAATCGGCAGGCGCGAGAGATCATCTATTTGTGTTTTATCACTGACTATACACCTTCGCTCTTCCAATAAACAAGATAAGCGATCATAGCGCTCGACAGCCAAAGTCAATGCGCCTCAACGATTTGCCAAGTAATACACTGCGTGGAATGTCACTCCCCTTCCCCTCATTCCCCTTAGACCATGAAGTGGTGAGGATACCTCAGCACCTCGGCTTTGTAGTTAGAGGAACTAACTAATCGCCCGCTCAAGCATGCCATCCGCTATTCAGTGTAGTAAACATTTCTGTTGAACAGGATTCAGCCGGCTCAACTGGTGTTACTCGTGTAGCTTTCTCGCCATGATAATTCTGTATTTCTGGATCATTCACCTCAAAAGTTTTGTAGTGTCCTGTAGTTCTTCGTGTTTGTTGTGCTTTCCTAATGCATTGTCCTCTTTTTGTCTGTCTCAGTGTTTTTCCCTCCACTACGATGCCCCTTCTGCCATTTTACCATAAGTCCATTACTGAATAATGTTTATGTAAGCTGCTTTGCCTTGCTTGTGTGCCGCTTTCCTTTGTTCTTTTAAGCTTCTCAGTAGCGCTCTTTGCTTAGTATAACAAAAATCCCTGTTGGTGTAGGCATATGTCCGTTCCTCTTCGCTTTTTCTTTATTTTTTCCCCAGCTCGCCATCAATGTATATGTGTGCTTATACATTTTACTAGTGTATGTGTTCTCCCTCCTCTGTTACCAAATCCTGAAGGCTTTACAAATTTTGTAATATCTTGCTTCTATCCCTAATCTTATACTAAAAACCTTGAGTACCTCTGTTGCATCTATTCCTGTTCTTTCAACTCTCAAAATGAAGCGATTGTACCCTCTGTTCTTATTTTCCAAGCTGTCCACTCTTCTTATAAGGTTCATAATCTCGTTCTTGGATGTGAATCTTTTCTTTGTTAGACCTTTCCGTACCTGTGCTTTGTTCCAATAATCCTAATTCTAACAATTCTTTCATCGTTTTGTCGTTGTTTCCCTGAATTGCCATCAACGTTATTTGCTTCTTCCTCTCAATTACGGGCGCTGCCTCAACAGGTCCGTCTCTTTCCGCTGGTGAATATACCTTATTTAAATTAATATAATACAAGCGTACCGTTTCTTTTTGTTTATGTTTGAAGTTTTGTTTGCAGGCCAAAGAAAAGCAGCTTGCACCCAGACCATAATTTGGCAAACCCTGCTTTAATGAAACGTAATTGTATGAAGGAAAATAAGTTCATGGACTATTCCACTCTTGGTCGTTATCACTTTGGTTATACCCCTCCTTGCGGTTCCGCCAACATTTTATTACGTTTCTGAACATCTGAAGTATATATACGAATATTCTAGTGGGGATATTGATATTTTAATTGAACAGGCGCGAAGTCAAAAAATATGGAAGAGAGCAGGTCATGTGTATGGAATCAGTTTCAGATGTTTTGCAAAGTAAAACTTTCCGGAAGTACCAACTGAACAAATTATTTATATTATGAGAGATTAGGCTGTAAACATCAAACAGTGATGCTTATAAGGAATACCCTATGAAAGTCATGTGGAATGCGACTGCCAAAATTGTTCATCAGAAATATTTCAAACATCATGGGCGAAATTTCAATTCATTTTCAGACCAGGAGTTTCGATGTGCTTTTTTTTTTTTTTTTTTTTTTTTTTTTTGTGTTCTTACAGCCTACTGAATTAGTTGTAGTGCCAACTGGGAAAATAAATCTTAATTAAGGTGTGTGACTGGCATTATAAGTTTTTACTTTCTCTACTGGTAAGTAGGGGAAGTATTGTATTCCACCCAAAAATTTGATGTGGAGATTTCACGAGAAATATGTTTTGTGGTCCCCTGAATAAAAAAAAAAAGCATTTTTAGAAAACGGTCCCTTCGTGTGTGTGTGTGTGTGTGTGTGTGTGTGTGTGTGTGTGTGTGTGTGTGTGTGTGTGTGTGTGTGTGTGTGTGTGTGTGTGTGTGTGTGTGTGTGTGTGTGTGTGTGTGTGTAAACAGCATAACTGAAAAACAAAAAGTCGAATAAATGGTGTTTAAATTTGATATCTTTTATGGATGCAACACGACGATTTTGAAGAAAATTCCTCCACTGTAAACTACCCTTTGCATGGACAATTTTTCGATAATTTTGTTTTTTTCAAAAATGGCTCTAACGGTTTTCATTAAAATGCCATATGTTTTAAGATATTTTTATGCTAAATAAAATGTATATTTTCAGTTTTCTGGCTGTAGCCGAAGTAATCCTGTTTACTCTTGATGACTTTTGTATAACTGGTAAACCATGAGAGATAGACCAAATCTTATCATTAAAATATCTGATGTGTTGCACTCACATGACTTTCACTACTCTCGTACTAACCATTCTTACAAACTCTTATTCCTATATCTTCTTCGTGTTAGTTGAGATAAACATTTGTGCAATTATCCTATTGCTTATTTCCTTGTAGATACAAGGGGAATATTAGAATACAGTAGGCTGTGAGCGATACTCAAATGTTTTAAACCTTTGAGATCCCGTTCTCTTTGCACGCTTAACATATAAAAAATGAACAACGCTGTTCCACTTCACCGAAGTTTCAAGTTTTCCAAATCTGACACAAATCACAAGGAATATCTCCTTAAAAAAAAAAAAAAAAAAAAAAAAAAAAAAAAAAAAAAAAAAAAAAAAAAAAAAACCAACTATTCAGAAATAAACTGTGTGTTTTAGTGAGATCTACATTGTTTGTATATTAAGAATTTGTCTATCTCTTAGGGTTTACGAGTTATTCAAAAGTCATGCAGAGTAAACAGGACTAAATAGGTAATAGCCAGAAAATTAAAAAATATACATTTCATTTGTTATACAAATGTCTAAAACATATGACATTTTAATCAAAATCGTTAGAGCCATTTTCAAGAAAATCAGAATTTTCGAAAAATTTTCCATGTAAAGGGTAGTTTGGGTGGGGCTATTTTCTTCAACATCTTAGTGTCTCATCCTTGAAAGATATTAAACTTAAATATCAACTTTGGTTTTCAACAGACTTTTCGTTTTTGAGTTGTGCTCTCCACAGACTGACACACACACACACACACACACACACACACACACACACACACACACACACACACACATACACACACGCGCGCGCGCGCGCGTTAAAACACACAAGTTATGTCCTAATGCATTTTTTGTAAAACTGAACCATATCAGGCGGCGCCGTGGCCGAGCGGTTAGCGCGCTCGCCTACCACCTAGGCGGCCCGGGTTCGATCCCAGGGACCCGCATGTGGTATTCGTGGTGGACGAAGCGGCGTCAGGGCGGGTTTTCTCCGGGTACTCCGGTTTCCCCCGCCATCTCATTCCACCGGTGCTCCATCTTCATGTATCATCAGTGTCACCGCCTGCGGTGCCGTAGTAGTAAAAGCGGGCGTTAAACACTACAACTCTCTCTCTCCGAACCATATCAGAGATATTCCTTGTTCTTTGAGTTTTGCAATGCTTATAGCTTCTCAAATGGAAGATCGTTATTCACTCCTCTTGGCCGTGCAAAGAGAACAGAATTTCAATCCTTCATATAGCGACCAGCTTTATCAGATAATTTTTGCAAATGTTTATCTCGACTAACAGGAAGATAGAGGAATAAGAGTTTAAGATTAGTTAGTACAAGACTAGAGAAGTCATGTGAATGCAACAGATAATTCTGCGGAACAAACACATGCTCTTATGTAATCATTATATGCTTCCTAAACAACCTTGTACAAGTCAGGGCCTGTTCAGGGTTTTCCCTCCCTCGTCGGTTTGTTGTTCTAATCTCGTAACGGAAGGAGAAAATGATACGTAGCACTCGGCTGCAGTGTTGCCAACTTAGCCTTTTTAAGGCTAGATCTGGCCTTTTTGAGAACCTATCTAGCTATAAATTTTCTAAAAAGCTACAAGTAGCTTTCCTGGCCTTTTTTCTAACCTTCATTAGCCTTTTCTAGCCTTTTTCATTTTTTACTTATCTACCAGTACCTTTAAAATAATACATCATTTAATCTCGCTACTGCAGCTATTCCACATGATGATATAATCCTTTTGGCGAATTCATGAATCTTTTGAATCTGGGAGTATGGATTCCACCAAGTTGTTAGATTCCTTGGCACTTTTTAGAAAAAGGTCTGTGTGTGTATCTCGAGCCTGTGGATAACATAACCCAAAAACGAAAAGTTGGTTAAAAAGCAAAGTTGGTATTTAAGTTTAATGTCTTTCATGGATGCGACACGAAGATTTTGAAGAAAATTCTTCACCCTAAACTACCCTTTACATGGAAAGTTTATCGAAAATTTAGATTTTTTCGAAAGTGTCTCTAACGATTTTGATGAAAATGCCATAGGTTTGAAATATCTTTGTGACAAATGAAATGTATATTTTGAATTTTCTGGCTATAACCTCTGTACTCCTATTTACTCTGGACGACTTTTGCATAACTGGTAAACGGTTACAGATAGACCAAATCTTACTATAAAAAACTGTAGATCTTTCTAAAATACACAATTTATGTCTGAATATTTTTTTTTATAAATTGGACCATTTCGGAGATAAGCCTTGTTATTTGTATTTCTGTCAAATGGAACATCGTTATTCAATTTGTTGTGTTAACCCTGCAATGAGAACGGGATTTGAAAGCTTTAAAAGATTTGACTATCGCACAAAGCCTACTGTACACAAATATTCCCCTTGCACCTACAAGGAAATAAGTAATAAGATAATTTGTACAAATGTTTATCTTAACTAACACAAAGAAGATTTAGGAAAAAAAGTTTGTAAGAATGGTTAGTACAAGAGTAGAGAAAGTCATGTGAGTGCAACATATCAGATTTTTCATGCGCAGTCCCAGACGAAATATTGAAGCTTGTTGGAACAAATGCTGCATACATGTAAGAGCCTAAGGGAAATCCCAGCTGCAGCAGTAGAAATGAGGCAGAGGGGGATGACGAAGACTACGTTTATTTTTCCTAGGTGATCCATGCGTACTTATTAATAATGTAGTTTTCTAATATTTATATAGGTATTAAAATATAATCTAGCCCTTTCTAGCCTTTTTGGCAAGCCGATTTAGCTTGTTTTATTGAATTATAGTTGGCAACACTGCTCGGCTGTGCTTCTACAGGTCATTTCTTTTGTAACGTGCTTGGCTGGTATTTGTGACAGTGCATAGATTGAGCGCTTAATGAGACATGTTCGTTCGAAGCAGCTTATTTGTCTAGCAGATCCCACAGTTTGTAACATTTTCCATAAAGAATGTTTATCACTTAATTAAGCATATTTCCTTGGGTAAAGCCTTGCTTTCCTCCAATCTGAAAACTGAACTGAACTAGAACATTGACTATAATGGCTGGAATGTGGTTGAGAAAGTTGCATGACAGTGAAGAAAGTGAGTTGGAGTTGGATACTTTGATGTTTATTCTGGTTGATGAACTAACTGATAATGAGCAAAGTTGTGAAAAACGCTCTGAGGTACATCCCATGTTTGCAAATCGTAGTTCAGAAGATGCCTTTGAGATTTAGGTTATGAGGCACCTGAAGGACAATACAATACACATTTGTTATTAAATAGAGCTAGGATGTTTATATAAATACATACTCTTTCCCTTTGCTTATACATAACTAAAATGGATAAATGTCCATCAATTAGAACCGTAGCTATCATATGACATGCCATTGTTACATATTTGAGCATAATGACGTTTTTTACATATTTGTACCTTACTTTTACCTTTAGTGGACAAATAGCTTTAACAGTGACTATGAAAATAATGCAATAGACATATTTTACCTATATTATTACATAAATACGTACTCGTACATGTTCATGTAGATATTGCATGATTCTCTGTCGAGTCACTATGTATTATTATGTTACTTGATTTGACAAAGCTGATATTTCTGTATTGAAAGCACATGGTGAATAAAATGAATTGAATACATAAAAATGTAAGTTCTAAACATGTTTATTTGTTTTTCGTAATTCCTCTGCCAGTTCCTTCCACAGTCTCTGTTTTTTCTCACTATTTCTATACTCTACATGCTGCAGATTGTATAGAAGTTCATTCTGCCGAACAAAATGAATAATCCTTTCCTCTTCCAGGTATGAGAACATACGTTTTACACTCATTTTGCCTAAACTTGCAAGTAAAGAAAACGATATCGCTATTATAACCTCACTTCTGATCACAGAACACCTATTCAGATCGCTCAAGTTCAACTGAACTGAAAAAGCGACTGCCAACGTAATTTTCGTCGCCTAATTTTTCAGTGGAGAACTGAAAAATCTAGTGACAAACGAATTCAGTTCTCAGATCAGTTTAGTTCTCGGCCGGAGGAAAGCATTTCCATAACAAAAAATGCACCCAGCCACGACCATGTGACCCTCAGCTGAAAAATCTTAAGTTCTAGTTTAGTTTTCAGATTGGAGGAAAGCAAGGCCTAACACATCAAAAGGCCGTAGCATTTCTCATACGGAATTTTCCAGCAGGTGTAAGAGAGGGAAATGTATTACAGTAGAACAGTACATCGTTGGAGGTGCGTAACTGTTCATCCTGATACTTCAACGGGAGAGCAGTTGGAGTTACAATATTCTACAAAATAGGCATAGCTTCTTACTTTTTTTTCAAGTGGAGGAAAAATCCATTTACGGAGCCCCATGTGCTGGGATGGCACAGAGGGGGACTGTAGGCTTCACCCGAAGGTACTACCCACTAAAAAACCTCCACCGGACAGAATTCAGGGAGGGAAGGACTGGCAGTACCGCTATTGCACCTGCGGATTCATGGAGCGAGTTTATTGACTTGGCCACAAATAGCCGAAGCCAGGAGAGCTAGAGCCAGGACGTAAACTTCTGCTTAATTGCCCGCTTTATACTCATTCACTAGTTATACATTAGCACTTAATACGCATTTTGTGAAAGGAACTGAGCGAGTAGAGCCGCATTTGGAGTTTGCAGGTTCGATCCCAATTGATCGCGCAATCTGATTTGTGTTTTCCTTGTCACATAGGGGAATGCTGAAGTGCCTATTCTAATACAACGATTTCTTTTTCATCATTGGTCCTTCATTCCATTTCCTTCTCATTTTTCATAAGTGCTTTGGTGTATGGCGTGCGTGAAGATGACACGGATGCATGCGTAATGTAAAGAGTATTCTTCGTGGGCTCCGGTCGCCCTCTCTGGCCGCTCGAGCAGTGGATCGGCCATCATAATTGGGCATGCTAACTTCCGCGCGTCTCTTTGGCCCAATTGGCTGCGGCCTGTAGCCTCATGTGGTACCCTAACTTTGTCTTTGTGTTAGCCACAATAGATCTGTATAGGTCCCAGTGCGCGAGATGTACCGTTACGTTGTCTAACAAATATTTTATTGTTCAATGACGCTGTCAATTGCAGTGTCGTCCCGGAGGAGACGACCATTTACATGCCAGTAAATCTACTGACATGGAACTGCCGTTTTTAAGCACGCTTGAAAACGACCGGTCTGGGCCGGATTTGAACCTGCGACCTTGAGGTCAACTGAGCCACCCATACTCATCGTCTCTCGTATAAGACACCAGTTCATCACCTAGGAACATAGCCGATTCCACTGTTATTTTTTTTTTTTTTTTTTGCAATATTAGATGTGTAATTATGCTATTTAAATAGTTAAATACATTCTTAGTCATTCTTGGTATAGTCTCGTTTAAAAAACCCAAATAGAGGCGCAGCTTAAATTACAGAAATGTTATTTAAGATTTGACAAATGAAACAAAACTTAGATTCATAATACTTTCAACAGGTAACATTCATCCTCTTTCTAAATTCAAATCCTCGCTTGTTTAATTTGATAGTATTAAACACCTGTCATTAGCAAGTGAATTATTGAAAGTAGATTATTTCTAGTTGGGTTTTGGATCGTTATATTGATGTCTTCTTAGACACAAAAACGCCTCTTGCAGTAATGCCATGGTTTTAAGACGTCATGGTATAAAACTGGATAGAAAAGTTGCATTTCGTTGAAAGATAAATTTGAGATTGTTTTTAGTTTTAATCTGGCTTTGATTTTTAAGAGCGTTGTTTGTAAACGCTAACAAGTCTTCCGGTAATGAGAGCGGATCAGTATGACCTCACTCACATTCTGCTTAGCGTTATCTACCCAGGCAAGTTGTAAACACCTCAGAAAGTGCAAAATAAACAAACTGACAGTTTGTGTAATGAATAGTTGTAATGTGTGTACCATATGACTATTAAATGTATATTTAGCCAACGCGAATATGTAGAATCACATTCACAGCCCAAACCCGTTTTGTATTACCGCAAATATGATACATTATAATTATACTTAAACACGATAAACGCTATCGCCAGAGAACTGAAGCCTTCTGGATGTCTCGACATCTCGAATGTTCTGGAAAGCTCCTAGGACTTGAGGTGTTCGGGAGTACGGAAGTGTGGCAAAGCAAGTCAATGGGTACATCAGTGCGTCAGCGGGGGAGTTGTGTGCGAGGAGTTTGCGCAGACTGTGGTGAAATGCGGTGTCTGCTATTACTTTACGTGATTAAAGACATATTTGTTCGACTGAAGCGGATGGAAGAAGAGGCCACGTCGGGCGTAGCTCGTTATGCCGCGGAAGAAAGAGAAGTGAATGAAAACTTGAGTCAAGTGACGGATAAACTGGACGATCTCACAATATGGTATAATTAAGAAAAATCCCATTTTCGTTAATATCGAAGTTACTGAAGTAATCGGTGAAAAGGCATTCACCTGCATCTTTTAAAAAAAACTCAGTTTCTGGGACAATGACTTATGAATTTAAGAGGATTAACTGGCGGGATTTGGCGTTAACTCCATTTGGAGTAAAACACAACGTTGCAACATCTCCCCTGTTTTCTCTCTCTCTCTCTCTCTCTCTCACTCTGTTAGTTTTCTCGTGACATGGTCTTTTAGAACTAAATGTCCACGCGTAGTTGTAGAAAACATGGCAACGTTGCTGCTCGCGACATGCATACTTCCATTTCTCACCTGATTATGACGCGCCGCATGTTAACCATTAGAGTAGCACGATAATACTAGCATACTTTTTCATAAAACATTTTATGTTAAATTTGAGGTAAGGAGGCAGGATATCAAAAGTGCATGACCGGCCTCGCTGTTCACTACATTTGTGAAGCCTAACGAAAAAGTAAGGGCTGAGGAGGGAAGGGGGTGAGAAAGGGGACAAAAAAAAAAATAAATAAAATGTGCCTTTCGAATTTCCCTGTGCGTGTACAAAGGACAAAGCAGGGTTTATGGGCACAAATTCAAGAAGCCTGTAGCCTCTCGTTCAGATTGCTATAAAACTTTCATAACATCTAAATATCTAAAAAAACATAAATAGGTTTAGGGACCAGGGAAAATCAGTTGTTTATTCAGACGAGTCATTTGTAAATTTAGCCCACACAGTGACAAAGGCGTGCAGGGATACCAAAGTTAAAAGTGCCTATCAAGCAGCAATTGAAGGACTCCGGCCACCTCGGGGTCGCGCGCGAGAAAGATTCGCAACTAGTACATGCAACACTGCGCTTCATTTAACGTGTACTGTCTTCTAAGGGTGGGATGCGCTATAGCAACAAGTCGCTAGAGATGGCAACACCGCTGCCAGTGCCCCTTGGTTCAAAGTAGTGGTGATTACTATAGAATGATTACTATAGAGGAAAATAAACACCCCTATTTCTGGTGTTTCCTAATCGTGAAAGGTCATCCGAGCGATGAAGCAGCTTCGTTTGACAGACTTTTCAGATAACTTCAAGTTTTTGTTTCGCCTACTGTTCTTTCCATATTATTTTATACGTGCGTGGAGAAATATTACACATCAAATGCTTACACCTAGTGGCTTAGAATTATCTCTGTGTTTGTTTACGTTGTAATACAGAGACGTGGTTATATAGATAATCCTAATACAAACGTTGATAATTTTAGCACATATTTTGGTTATCTTATCTATTTGAAGTGAGTGGTGTAATGCTGTCTATACGCTGCTGTAATTCTTACCAATTAAAGCAGGCTCACACTTGGACGCGCAGAGGCTAAGCGTGGCGCGCCGAAAAATGAGTAGCTTGTTTACAAATTAAACAGTTTTTCATGGATGTCTCGAAGGGGGAGCAATGGGGGCCTGCGGCACCCTCCTGGAAATTAATGCATTTAATGTACAGTCACCACTAGACTATTGTTTTAATTTTTATGTCAATAACAGTTTTTATTTAATACAAATTAGTATACCTATCCGCAACGAATACTATACTCATATCTTTTATAGTTTTTTGGCAATAGATTAATGGGTTAATATTGTTTGATATCAAACTTCCAAAATGCCGCCCTTCCCTGAAAAATCTGATGTGTTGCACTCACATGACTTTCTATATTCTTGTACTAACCATTCTTACAAACTCTTATCCCTATATCTCTTCGTGTTAGTTAAGATAAACATTTGCACAACTTATCTCATTGCTTATTTCCTTTTAGGTGCAAGGGGAATATTAGAATACAGTAGGGTTTGTGCGATAGTCAAATGTTTTAAAGCTTTGAGATTCTGTTGTCTTTGCACAGTTAACATATAAAAAAATGAACAACGATGATCCATTTCGCGAAAGTTCTAAGTTTTCCGAAACTCACACACATAACAAGGAATATCTCCGAAATGGTTCACCCTACAAGAAAATTTATTCAGACATAAATTGTGTATTTTAGCAAGATCTACATTTTTTTGTATAGTATGATTTTGTCTATCTCTAACGGTTTACCAGTTATGCAAAAGTCGCCCAGAGTAAATACGACTACAGGGGCTATAGTCAGAAAATTCAAGATATACATTTTCATTTGCCATAAAAATATCTCAAACATATGACATTTTAATCAAAATCGTTAAGGCCATTTTCAAGAAAATCAAAATTTTCGAAAAATGTTCCATGTAAAGGGTAGTTTAGGGTGGGGCTATTTTCTTCAAAATCTTCGTGTCGCATCCTTAAAAGATATTAAACTCAAATACCAACTTTGGTTTTTAACCGACTTTCCGTTTTTGAGTTATGCTGTCCACAGACTGACAGACTGTTGTAGTGTTTAACGCCCGCGTTTACTACTACGGCACCCCAGGCGGTGACACTGATGATACATGAAGATGGAGCACCGGTGGAATGAGATGGCGGGGGAAACCGGAGTACCCGGAGAAAACCTGCCCTGACGCCGCTTCGTCCACCACGAATACCACATGCGGTCCCTGGGATCGAACCCGGGCCGCCTAGGAGGTAGGCGAGCGCGCTAACCGCTCGGCCACGGCGCCGCCCTGACAGACTGACACACAGACACACACACGCGGACCTTTTTCTAAAAATGCTTTTTTTTTAATTTAGGGGGCCTCAAAACATGTATTTCCGGTGAAATCTCGACATCGAATTTTTTGGTGGAATACAATACTTCCCCTACTTACCAGTAGAGAAAGTAAAAATGTCTGCCGACGTCCATGTTGCTTGTCCTCCATAATCATCTGTGTTTTCGTTTGATATCACTAAATTGCTCACCTCAAGTACTTATTTACTACAACAGCTACGTCTAAATTCCAGACAATTGAAGCTAAAAGAACATTCGTTCGGCTCGTTGAATCTAGCCAGTTCATTCCTTAAATCACATTCCAGATCTAATAGGCCGTGAATATTATGACCACCGCTAGCTTGATCCAACGTTGCACTGACTTCCGATCAACACGGCAGTGATACTGGCGCATTTAGTACGGAACTAGACCTTAAAAGATAATTTGAAACCAAAGCATATTCAACATTCATTAATTTTAAGTTCATTTTCAACGGGCCGTAATTTATATTCCGGCGGCCGCGAGCCCTGCACGACTGCATTAAAATAACGGCTTGCTGTCACAGGAAACTGTCACAGGAAACTGAGAAAATCTCTAATGCTGAAGTGCCAGTCGCTCCTAATTAGATGATATTCGTATTACAAATAACAATACTATGAGGAGCTGGCCGCCTTGTTTGGGAGTCTCAATAGTCACGGCAGCATATCGTGTTACACAACCAATGATCCTGAGCAGGTTAGGCAAAACAATTGGCTGGCAGTCTCGTATTATTAATGCTGTTAAGATTATCGCTGGCTATTTAAATGTACTACTTGGCAAAATCCCAAGGCTTTGGAAGTTGTGCATCATCTACCTTGTGCTGATGATGCCTTACATTGTATTGCAATTTCTATGAAGCAGATAGCTTCAATTCTGAAGATAAACTGAAAATGAGCAGTAGAAACTGATCATAAAGAGGAGGATGAATGCAACTATGTCATAATATGTATTTTGTTGGTAACATCACATGCTGGTTTATTATTATTATTATTATTATTATTATTATTATTATTATTATTATTATTATTATTATTATTATTATTATTATTATTATTATTATTATTATTATTATTATTATTATTATTATTATTATTATTATTATTATTTTTATTATTATTATCATAATTATTGTTAGTATTGTTATTACTTTTATTATTACTATTATTATCATTATTATTAATTGTTTATTATTATTATTATTATTATTATCATCATCATCATGATCATCATCATCATGTTTATTATTATTAAATCTGACCTAAAGGTTTGCCATGTGACACAGAATAACTTACAGGTGTTTTAATTGAATACATAAAAAGGTTTAAAAAAGGTTTTTGTTAGTATATGGTATATGGTACAGTTAAAATGATTATGTAATTTATATTATTAGCACTTTCAAATTTAAATATTATGGTTACCATACAAATGATTTCGGCATATTGCCACAGAGTATTTTATTGTGATTAGGACAATGTCGTCCTGTAGCTGTTTAGGGGACTTATATTGTTGTCTCCATTGCACAAATGATTTTGGTATTGTGCCCCTTGCTCCGAAGAATAGGCCTGTGACCATGATGTTTCTGATATTATATGAGGCACTGCAGAATGGAATAGTGGGCTCAAATATTTTCTTCTTTTCACGATCCACTTCTGCTGGCTGGTCTAAGGATGTCTCAAACCTCACTATGGGATCTAAGATCTCAGGTGCTCCTTTCTTCCTGTCGATAGCGATGATATCAATTCGACGGTTAGTGCCAGTCTGCCGCAGTCAGCCACACAGCGTACTTCTTCGTGGACTCCTAATCCTGTGCTTCGCAAAGCATTGGCAAGCAGAGTTCTTATGGTGTTGTGACTCTTTATTCGCAGCAACTCTCCCTGAGGCAATTCCCGAGTACATACATGCGGTAAGGTTTCTATCTCACTGCAGTGTCTGCAGTGGCTTGTACCCGTGGAGCGTCCTGGAAGTGAACGTACTGGAACCACCATAGCTGTCATCTTCAACATGTCACGCCAGTCTGAGCTAGATAATCCATTACGTTTCAAAATCCAAGTGTTGGCAGCAGGAACTTCGCCAAAGAGTGCCACTCCTCTTCCTTTCTGTGGGTATGCACACCAGGCTTCAAACTCCTGGCGTCTTAGTTTCTCCCTGTTGTTGTTGTTATTATATTATTATTATTATTATTATTATTATTATTATTATTATTATTATTATTATTATTATTATTATTATTATTATTATTATTATTATTATTATTATTATTATTATTATTATTATTATTATTATTATTATTATTATTTAGTGTGGTACAAATTATAATGTATGGTGTACTCATACCACGTTTTATATATCTGTGAACAATGTAGTAAGATAATGCTAATAAATACCATACATATTTAAACTAAATGAAGCTAAACTTAGGAATGAAGGAAAAATACAATTTAAAAAATTATGCAAGCATTTAAGCACAAAAATATGCCTGGGCCGGGTTTGAAGTTGCGACCTTCAGTACCTCAGCGTCTATCCAGTTGAGCCACCCAGATTGTCACTAGAGACTTCTGGTGTAACCACGTGTAGGACGCCTCTACATTGGATCACCGTTGCATAAAACCCTGCAGCTGTTTGGACGTTAAACCAGGCTATAGAGAAAAAGAGAAAAGGTAGAAAAAGAAAAGAGCAGGAAAGAAAACTTGATGCTCTCTGAAATTTCCAAAATGTAGGCAGTGCATTATCGTAATTCTCTTTATCTTTAAATTTCCACAGAAATCCCCGCTGTAAAACCACATCTAACGGATTTTGAATTTCCGCTGGTCTTTTTTCTCCTCTGACAGGAAAAGTCACCGCAAAAGCCACATTTTCCTTTCTCCAGTTAACTTGTTCTCAAACTATCGTTCACCAAGAATAGATGTTATCGGAATTTCCGGATGGACTGGGTATATATTTTGTGTGTTCGTGTTTTCATGTTTCATTACTAAGCATGTACATTGGCGCACTAAGTACACTACAGCTACCAGGAGCAAGCTCTTGGTTAGTTGCCCATGCAGCGGTCATCCGGAGTATCACCACTTGCTGGTGCCTCGTGAGCGGGTAACCTAAGCCTGAAGTTCCTATCTCGCTCACACCAGGGCGGTGTTACCCAATACTAAAGTTTGAAACATTAACGATTTAAGCAATTACAAGATTGCAGTGGACAAAACATCATTTTTGCTCTAGTTACTGACATGCTACTATTCACATGAGTTTCTCTATCCACTATCGGCCCCGTAGACCCCCGATCTTTATGGGCCCCCTTTAAAATGACATTTTATATTCAATTTTACTTTCTTTCCCTGACTACCCTCCCCTTATGTAGGACTTACACAGCCTAGGACTTACAAACTTAGGCAGACTCCTGTCGGGGAGCAAAGGGACCTCTGGACCGGACGGAGTGAAGCAGGTGGTCAGCCAAGCACCAGGCATGAGGATGATATGAAATGCAGGCGAAATGGATTATTGGAAGGGTTATAATGGAGCAATTAGTGGAATGAAGGACGGGGGAAACCAGAGAACCCGGAGAAGACGCCGCTTCGTCCACCACGAATACCACATGCGGGTCCCGCCTAGGTGGTAGCGAGCGGTCTAACCACTCAGCCACACGGCGCCGCCATTATACTTCCAGACTCAGGGAAGGATGGGGAATAATCCTGGCTGGAGAAAAATTCCTCTTTCCTCTGGATGACTTGAATAACTCGTAAACCGTAAGAGATAGACAAAATCTTATTATACAAGAAAATGTACATCTCGCTAAAACACACAGTTTATGTCCAATTTTTTTTTTTTTTTTTTTTTTTTTTTTTTTTTTTTTTTATTATTAATTTATAGAGTGTACCATTTCGGAGATATTCCTTGTTATTTGTGTCAGTTTCGGGAAACTTAATACTTCGGTGAAATGGAGCATTCATTTTTACTTTCTCTACAGGTAAGGATGTATTATATTCCACCCAAAAATTCGATGTCGAGATTTCACCGGAAATATATGTTTTGAGATTCTCTGAATATAAAAAAAAATAATAAAAAAAAATTTTAGACAAAGGTGTGTGTGTGTGTGTGTGTGTGTGTGTGTGTGTGTGTGTGTGTGTGTGTGTGTGTGTCTGTCGGTCTGTGGACAGCATAACTCAAAGGGAAAAGTCTGTTAAAAACCAAACTTAGTATTTAAGTTTAACACCTTTCAAGGGTGCGACACGAAGATTTTGAAGCCCAAAACTACCTTTACACGGAATATTTTTCGAACATTTTGATTTTCTTGAAAATGGCTCTAACGATTTTGATTAAAATTAGATATGTTTAAGATATTTGTATGACAAATGAAATGTATCTTTTGAATTTTCTGGCTCTAGCATATATAGTCCTGTTTACTCTGACTTTTGAATAATCGTACACCGTAAGAGATAGACAAATTCTTAATATACAATAAATGTAGATCTCACCAAAACACACAATTTATGTCTGAATATATTTTTTGTAGAGTGAACCATTTCGGAGATATTCGTTGTTATTTGTGTCAGTTTCGGAAAACTTAAAACTTCAGTGAAATGGAACATTGTTGTTAATTTTTTTATATGTTACGCGTGCAAAGAGAACGGGATCTCAAAGCTTTAAAGGATTTGACTATCGCACAAAGCCTACTGTATTCTAATATTCCCCTTGCACCTACAAGAAAATAAGTAGTAAGATAAGTTGTAAGAATGTTTATCTCAACTACCACGAAAAAGGTATAGGAATAAGAGTTTGTAAGAATGTTTAGTACAAGAGTAGAGAAAGTCATGTGAGTGCAACACATCAGATTTTTTCCTTGAGTGAACCATTTCCGAAATATTCTTTATTATTTGTTTGAATTTGCCAATACTTATGCTTTCGCAAACATAAATATGTTATTCGTTTTTTTTATCTCTTGCCCTTGTAAAGAGAACGGCATTTCAAAGACATTGCGTAGCAACTAGCTCTTAAAACATTTCACTATTGCTTAAAGCCTGCTGTATTGCCCTTGCACCTACAGGAAAATTAGCAATAACATAATTTCTGAAAATGTTTACGTCGATGTAAATACAGTAGAGAAATAAGCATTTGCAAGAATAGTGTGTATAAGAGTGAGTTTAGCTCTACATATATTTGCGAACCGAGTTTCTCCAAATTAAACTATATTAATGGTCTGTATCGCAATAGGTTATCGTGACGATCACTTGATGGATCTTCTAAGGCTATGCACTTCGACTTTGTCGTCAAATATTGACTGACTTCAGTGCCAAAGAACTCAGTAATGAACAAATGTTTATGGCATACGATTGAAAGTGCTTTCTTAAATCAACCGCAATGTACATATCGCCAAAACGCCACTGCAACACAATGCACGGCTGGGGGTTAGTGACAAAGTTCCTGCGTATAGTGGAAGGAAGTACTATAATCCAACCTCCCTTCTTTTATAAACGTTGGACATCGCTGGGCTACAGTATTCGTCTCAGGAGTTTAGCTATGACCTTGTGGTTGACACAAGTGAACCTGAGATAACGCGCTGTTGTTTATTCCTCTCGTAGCCTTTCTTTCCTGGGCCAATAAATACTACGCAAAAGAGCATCACTGAAACGTTACCACATAAAACAAAACAATTATGGCCATACTTTCAATAATATCACTAATGAATTGTGTTTATTGGGGACTCAGGAAACCATACGACGTAATATTGTAGCAACATTGGCACTTACTGTAGACAGTAGTTTTGAGCTGCTGGTGTTACCTATTCTATTTACACCGTACTAAAACCTCCCCACTTTATAGCGCGATTGCGCATTCACGGACAAAGACATTCTCCTGAGCAAAGGACAGTACTATCTCTTATTTGAGACCACTGGGTATATCTTATTAGGATCCAGGACTCACTAAAAGTTCATGGCTGTGACATTCAAGCACGTTATTATAGACATTACAAAATCAGGTTATAACCTCCTCTAAAAGTAAGTAAGCCCCAGCGCGACAGCCCATCAGGGACCAAGGCTTGCCGCCCAGCCGTTGCGTCCCCCACCTCTGCCCACTCCAGGCGTCATTGTTGGAGTGCAGTACTGGATGGTGGTACGTGGTCAGCCTTCCCGGCCAGTTATGCGGTCTTCACGACCTGGAGCCGCTACTCCTCCATCAAGTACCTCCTCAATTGGCCCCCAGATATCTAACGAGGCTGGGTGCACCCCGTGCCAGACCTCCCAGCGGGGAAAATCTCCATGCTAGTACCGTGGACCGAACTCGGGTCCTCCGCGTCAGAGGCAAGTGCGCTACCGAGGCGGTCATAAACTACTCTATGGGTCGTATATTATTACTAGAGGTCGGATTTGTGCATGTTTGGATGTTTTATTCTTTCAAATATAAACATATGCATGGAAGAGGAAAAGGGTTTCATGTCATGTGGCATCAATTGGCAAAGTTTTATAGTGCATAGAAATGCATGTTTCACTAATATGTGCATATATTATTCCACTTTTTTCTCCATTTAATGCTAAGATGTTAGTTTTAACCCCATAAAATGACAAGTTTCTGCTTTATTGTAATGTTTTTGAAAATGAAGATAATCTTGTTTTCATAGAAAGCCAGCATCCCTATGTTGTATATGAAATATTCGCCTTTTCACACAACAGTGACAATGCCGAGCATAGGTCTGCAGTTTTAAATTTCAACAGCTCAATAAAGCAATCTGGCCTAAACCATTTCCTAAGAGGACAATTTCAGAACAGAGGAACGTACTTGCCCACAATGCACAGTTGGTGGTTATTTCCTTGTTTTCGTTTTCAACCGGCGATATTCTTTGAAGTTTGAACATCAGCTTTACTGTACCAAAGCGGGAATCGAAGTTTAAATTCTTAGCTGCTTCTCAAATACAGTATTTCAATGTCGAAGGAAAAACCCAGTAAAATATATTTGCTTCAGCAATGGTTTGGTGGGAATCCTACATTAACAACAAAGGAAAAATTGTTCTATGCCAAGACTGTGACAAACACGTATTTTAAATAACTTAATATCAGTTTATTTCACTATTAAATCAATATAATTCTGCGCTGAATGTCTTTTCATATACAATAAAGTAAGGTGAATTACATTTCACAAATTATTCATTTTACTTACAGGTTCCCTCTAACAGAAAGTTTCAGATCACGCATCACTTACAAAAAGCAGCCCACAAGAAAAATGCTGCTGGGATAACCACGTCAAAAATTCAGACAAATTTAATATTAGCATTTTCTGCGAGAAACAGTGGAAATTATGTTTTTTCAACAGATCTGTGTAAAGCTTTGGTGTCCGCAAACATTCCGTTAAAGAAATTAGACATTTTCAGAACTACGAGGATTCTTGGATATATATTGCGAAAGAGAGGTTCCTGACGAGTCTACTCTGAGGGAAAATTACATTGGACCTCTTTATGAAGAGGTAAGTTCGTTTAATTAATGAAATTATGAAAACGAATAAACTTGATTACATAAGAGCCGTACGTTTTTACAAGAGCAATATGCACGAGTTGTCTTGTCTTTAATCTTCTCTTAGTAAAATTAGCACTGTATGTGTTTAAAATACAAATTTCAGGAACATTTATTCCGTGATATATCGCAACATTTGACTTACTGAGCGAACTGGTTGGATTACAGGAAAAACAACTCATACACTTCGAAAAAGTCTATCTGAAAGTAAGAAAAACTTTTGTTGTTAGTCACAGATGCGGCAGCGGATATGATTAAGGCAGCTAAAACTTTTAAAATATTTATCCGAAGGTACTGCATCTGACATGTCTAGCTTATGGCCTTCATAGATTGGCAGAAGAAATCAGAGCAAAATTTCCAGAAGTGAATACCTTAATTTCTTCTGTGAAAAATGTGCACGTGAAGGTTCCATCAAGAGTGAAATTATTTTCTCAAATGGTGTCAGAAACTCGTCTTTCCCCAGAGCCAATCCTTACAAGATGAGGAACATGTATAGAAGCAGCATTGTATTATTGTGGCCATCTATATAGCGTTCCACTCTTAGAAGACAGTATGGAGTTAAATGGGACATCTCTGTCTCTATCTAGCGCATACAAGTTGCCATTAGCCGCGTCCTTTTCTACCCTCGCGCTGTTGCCAGACTACTAATAGCATGGTATAAATATTCATTTGTTATAAATTTCAGGTTTGAACACATTATCCTATGCAGAATTTTTTTCTCTATCAGGTTATATCCTTTTCAGAGTCATTATACCTTTCTATAGGCCCAAATTTCTTCATAAAACGTTTTTTTCAATAGAAGTCCGGTATTTGCTGTTTCTACACTCATCACGAGCTAACTAACAAACTAACTGCTAGAATGCATCTATATTTTTTACTTAGGTAGAGTAGACCATAGTGCTACTACCTGCCTACTTTGAATTCTCTATGTTTACCCAGTTAAGTGTTATAATTTTTTAAATTAAATGTTTTCGGAAAATGTTATATCTGTGCACTGCAAAAGTTACGCAGTGTGAAACGTTTTTGTTACTGAGTTTACATCAGGGAACCAGCGAGAACAAATGTTGAGGAAGGTTGGAGAAAGTTTTTAAAATAAACCAAAAGGCAGTAACCTCTTTCTTTTATCCAGTAAGGCAAACAAAAGGTATCCATCTATTCAGCGTCAGGCCTGACACAGAAGATAGTATAAGGAGCAGCACTAACATTAGTTCGAAAGAAGCCGTGTGTGTAACTGTGAGCTGTTATTGCGTTATTTGTTTAATATTTTTGTAAATACTTGTAGTTATGGGGGGGGGGGGGGGGAGCTAGGAAGGGACGATATGTTGGTAAATAAAGAAGTAAGGAACGCCAAATAATTATGAAAGTGTTAGATTATTTTTGAAGTAAAATGCGTTTAAGGCAGTAAAAGAAACAGCTAAGGCTGTTGAGTGTTCAGAAGCAGTAGTGTATAGGATTAAAAAGGAAGCAATGAAAGGACTTCTAAGAACGCCATCGAAAAAGAAAGCAAAAAGGGCGGGACTACACAAAACGCTAGGTTAACGCAATATGATTGAATAGTGCAAGGTGGAGTGCGGCGAATTGTTCATTCTTTACTGTTTGCAAATATTCCACCCACGCTGAATATAATTTGTCACGGGTCAACAGTGATGAGACCCTACCAAATTTCTCAAGGACCACTCTGATTTGGGGTTCGAATATGAAAGAAAGGGAAACAAGTGCATATTAATAGAAAGAGACGATATCGATATCATCAGATGGCGACATAAATATCTAGAAAACATAAAAAGGTTTAGGGACTAGGGGAAATCAATTGTTTATACAGACGAGTCATTTGTAAATTTAGGTCATACAGTATTGAAGGACTAAGTACAGGACTCAGGCCACCTCGAGTCGCTCGCGGAGAAAGATTCGCAACTAGTACATGTTGCAACACTGCGCTCCATTTAACGTGTAGTGTCTTCTAAGGGTGAAACGCGCTTTAGAAGACGTGAAAAAGTTGCTGGAAGCTTTGGATGTGAATGGAGCAGCAACTATTGCAGTTGCAGTGAATGTATGCAATTAGAAAAGCTTACGGGCTAAATTAGCTTTCATTAAAACCTACTTTAGTAAACTACCAGCCGCAGTCACATGTCTGGAAGAAAGAGGAGTGCCACTATCTTCTGCCCTGCAGATGTATGAAGCCGCAGTCGCCCAAGAAGTGAATAGAGAAACTGGAAAGACACTTAGTGAGAAAATTGAAAAATCAGACAGGAATCCAATCTAAAGTTTATTCGGGATGTGAACAGTGTGTTACAAGGTGAATCTGAAAAACAATTTAATTCTTATTCTTATTCGGTGAGGACATTTCCTCTTTGCGATGCTCTCCTGTGACACTTGAGATCAGACGTCATGCCAAAATACATTCGTACACTTCCGGTTTCTATTTACCCATTTTGTTTCGTGGAAAATGTTTTTACACTGCTAATACGCGAAAGAGCGCCGATGTTTTCATTACGGATACACTTTCGGACTGTGGCTCTTTCCTCCGGGAATGTTCCCCTCTTGTGGATACTGCCAGCGGTGTGGTGTGGGGATGGCTTGACTATCGGTGGAGGGGTGTGGTGAGGCATGACAATACTGGCGGCGCCCGGGTGGAGGGGGAAAGCGCCTGCAATAATTTTCCTCGGAACTGTCTGACTGCTATGTGCTGCCATTCGTATACTCAGATACATACTCCTACCTCTTAAATTGAATTTTGTAATTTAAATTGATTGTAAAAGAAATTTAGTTCTGAACTAGCTAACTTAGCCATTTAAGGTACAGTGTTTGCACATTTGCGATAAAACGATACCAAGAAAGTGTATTAATACTACATATATGTTGGTAATTTTGCTAGCATGACACATTGAATACGTATTACGTCATAATACAAGCAATGGTGCCAACCTCTGAAGCTCAAAAGTCCCAAACGAGTATTCAGAACGTCCCTTTTCTGTATAGTGTCCCACGGTAAGAAAAATGTGTGATTGCTAGTTTAAAAAAGAAGAAAAATACCCCACATGTAGGGCGATAAATTAGTAGTGGAGTTTAGGGTGTCCAACTACAATATTTACGAGCACCCTTGCAATACTAGGTTAGGTACATATAATGTAAAATCAGGACTTCAGTAGATACAGCTTTCCTTTTATGGAAACATTACTTCCCAAACACATACCTACTCGAATCTCGCCTCTAGGTAATATTACTGTTGTGTAAGTAAGCAAACCTACTGTGTCCTTAGTGAGAGTGCTGACTGCTGATTGAACAAATGACAGTTTGCATGTGTTGTGTATTTAACTTCCATGAAATGTTTACCTTTGCTGTTGTGTGTACCATAACCATTACTACACTATGTTATTGGCAGCAATTATTAAACGTCCCATATTTATCTCAGCTTTTTTTTTTTTTTTTTTTTCAGAAAAGTCCATTTGTCCCTTCCTGAAAAAATATTTGTCAAAGTGTCCCACAATATGGGACATATTCCACGGGTTGGCAACAGTGTCTGAAAGTAGTTGTAACGGTTAAACCACCCCAGTTTTAGCATCGGTGTCATGATGTGAATCTTCACAGGGACTGTTGCCCTATTTGTAATTCCAAAATGTTCCCTAGACATTTTTTCTTACTGAAGAAGCGCCTTACTTTTTCTGGGAATACTACGATAATTGCTTTTGCACCCAGCTTGTCCGCGTCACCTCGTTAAACATTTGGCTTGGACTGCAGTATTTATGGCCAGCGGATACCCTTTTTTATTTCTTGTTATTACGTGCTATCATTGAGGAAACAATTTGAACACATTTACTACTTTTATTTTGTACATTGGTATAATCTAGGGAGAGAAAATATACTAGGTATGACATTTCAAATTAATGATGGATATCGATGCTGATCGGATATCAGGATGCGTGAAAGACATAATTTGGAGAAATAGGTATATGGCAATAGAGAGTAAAGTCCGCGTTTATAAAACAATAGACCAATCTTAACTTATGCATCAAAACTCAGAGCAGATACAGTCAAAACAAAACAAATATTAAGTACATGCGAATTGAAAATATTAAGAGCAATTCAAGAAGAAACTTTATTAGTTAAAATACACAATACGGGAATCAGAAAATTGCCAAATTCAGGATGTAACAAAATTTATTAATGAGCGACGGAAATACTGGATGAAAAACAACCGTCTATATACTATAGAAAGAGCCAAAGAATGCAGGTCTAGCTGGGAAAGAACAAGAGGAAGACCCGCTAGGATATGGATTGACAATATCTATAACTCATCCGAGGAATAAAAGGGGAAATGAACAGGATATTATCCTGTACACAAAGAAGAAGTAGAACAAAAATAAATAAGAATTGAGAAGCCAAAAATGTACAGAAAAATTGAACCACATGCGTAAAACCTGCGGTAGAGATATTAAAATCAGAAGCCTCAGAACAGCCGGGGAAAATGTAATTATTGTGACCGAGACAGAAGAAAGTCCAAATAAAATCGGCAGGAATATCAAGAATTGAGATATACATATAGAGGAAAATAGAGAATAAATCCATAATGGTAATTTACGCTGTTAGTGGGAAGCAAAGAAGAATTTATTGAAGATAGATACAAAACTTTGAGGATATGATTAGGAAAAAGGAATTTGAAGGCAGTTTTAAATTTCGATTTAAAAAGGCGCCAAAGAATAGGGCAACTGTCCATCAAGTTGTGAAAGTGTCATCACAAATTGGAAGAAATACGCTGAATTTTAAGGAGGGGTCTCTTTACAGATTGCTGGAAAGTGGCCGAAATGATGCCAATCATAAAGATCCAAGCGAACCAATACCTTATAGGTCAAATTATATGTTTATTAAATACAATTGGAAAGTATTTGTCCTGTCCTGTGGCATTACAGCCCTTTGAGTGTAGCCTTGATCTACCGCTCGGCCGCTGGGTCCCCCACCTCTGTCCACTACAGGCGTCATAAGCGGGGTCCAGTGGTGGAAAGTGGGACGTGGTAAGCGCCCGGAGCCCTCCCGACCAGTATATGCGGTCTAAGTAACCGGAGTTGATCATACACAGGACCTAGGATCAGCCCGAAGATTGGTGTGAGAGTGAGGAAATTGATGATACGAAATAATGACAAAAGGTGATGATGGAGCAGTTGGAATTATGGCGGGGAAACTGGAGAACCCGAAAACCCGCCCCGCCGGTGTGTCCAGTACATATCCCACATGCGGAGTCTGGGATCGAACCCGGGTCTCTGGTGAGAGCCAAGCGGTCTAACCGCTCCGCCACGGCGCAGCCGGAATTTATTTGAACAATTAGTTAATACAAGGATAGCGCAATTTAGACCATCATTAGGGTTAAATTAGAAACAATATGGGTTGAGAAAAGGAAGATCGACTGAAGACTTAACTCAGTTTTTGAAACGCTGCATCTAACATTTAATTGACCAATTTATCGACTTCTCTGGTGCTTTTGATAATCTATGGTAGTTTTTATTTTATTTTATTTTATTTTACAGATTAAGACAAAACTTTCCTAAAACTATAATATTTTCAAGCATTACTGTATTAATTAAAAATGTACATTCAGGGCATAGATAAAATAATTCAAATAATAATAAACAAAGGGGTCGGTCCTAGGGCCAACTTTCTGGAACATTGTAATGGAAACATTATTGGAAGATTTGGAGTAAAATCTGGCAGTTAAAAAAAAGAGACCATAATTGCTTACCCCGATGACGTTATTTTTCTAATTGAAGAAAATTCCAGACAACTTGGAAAAAATCGATTATATTATTAAGCAATTTAGGACAATGGTGTATGAAATCCAAACTTAAAATTGCACCGCAATGGCTAGCGACCTGGGAAAAAATTACATTTTCATGAAAATCTCTTTAACATGCGGTAGTTTAATCTACTTCGTTAAGAACTATTTATAATGACTTTGGATTTAGCTTACAGTGGCGCAGCAGTCCTTACCGGGCAAAGGTCTACCGGCCGGTCGCTACATCTCCCACCTCTACTGATCACAGTCATCATGGGTGGGGTGCAGTACTGAAAAGTGGGACGTGGTTACCGCGCCGCTCTCTGTATAGAGGGATTACAACAGAAGTATTACTTATACCATAGATGGGGAGAACTGACACAATATGCCATTTCCCCATACATCGTACTTTTAACCCCGTCCACTGTGCTACACGCTGTTTAGCTATCAGGCCAAGCCCCCGCAAACTAAGAGAACCGGTCAGTCCCTCAAATTGTGTCAGTGGTGGAATCATGTCGCCTAACAAGGTAAAAAGGCACTTAAAAGTTGAATGGAAACATAAGTACTTTTGTGTTCTTAGTAAAATGAAGCTGTGTTTGCTATGTCAAAAGAAAACGTACGTAATGTAATCACAGTCACATAATCACAAAACCAATACATTGTGGTTCTATTTGGTTCCGCCACTGCACGTCTTGAAACTTACCTTATTTGTAAAGACCTTTATCTCCGTAAATAAAAAGGCGGAAAAGAGAGGCGGGCCTTCATTTAGTGATGGAGTAAGTGAAGAGGTTAAATACTGGATTGTGTTCCTGTCACCTCTCTTCCCCGTGCCTGACCTATAATAAACCTACCGTAACGTAAACCAAATCAACAAGAAGAATGATAGAAAGTAATTGATTCGTGGAGAGCCCAAGCTGCAATCAGCCCGTGTGGCTGTCAGGGGAGCCTTTGACCCTTTTATCACAACCAAGCAGAAGTTTGACCGTATCAAGTACAAGGGTTGTCTCAATTCTTCTTGGGAAGCCGTTATCAAAAGCTACGGTGTAACTTCCAAAGTTCACCCTCGTTCCATTCACGCTTATAGCGATTACTCTGTATTAACTGATACTATGTAAATATTTATGATTCACTTCGTGACTTCTACCAAACATTTAATAACTACTATACAGTCCTAATGAGTTAAGATAATAATTATAAAAGGCCTACGGCATAGTGTACTGAATGATTATAATTTCTGGTCCATCTTTACACATTTTGTGGACATTAAATGTTGAAATAAAATGTATATGTAAACGGTAGATTGCTATGAGGAGGGGGTGGAATTTTTGAGAAGATTTTCAGGCCGCATCCTTTGAAGATGCTGTTCAATATTTAACCGACTTTTAGTTATGCTACACACACATGCACACAGTATTGACATACATATATATATATATATATATTGGGTCTTCAAATTGTATGGCAACCGGTTTCGCGGGCTCTCTGCACTGTGCGAGAGAACCGACAGTCGCCGGGAAAATTGTCCCGTCAGAGGCGCACCAAAATCCTTACTTGCTGGATTCTGCTCTCAGACAACATATTTCCTAAGCTCAGAAGCAGAAATTCTTAAGGTCTTTTCGCATGATGTTATCACTAAGTTCCTGTTGTGTACGAGGGTTAAAACGATGCACCTTATCTTTCAAAAAACAAATTTGCAGTTGCAAATTCAGTGTTCGGTGCTGGAAAAGAGCCATCCTAAGAGACGAACGGTTCTAACAGAAAACAAACTAGATGAAATCGTTGCCCCTTTGGAGCAATCGCCTCGAAAATCGCCAAACAAATAAAATTAGCTCAACAAACAGGAGTATCTCTTTCTTCTGCGAGAACTAAAACCCTATCGCTATACTCGAGTGCAAGCGTCGAAACAAAATAATCCCTCTAAGCAAGTGTTGGTTTCTCGGATCTGAGAAAGTGGTTTCATTGATCCACAGCTTTTGTTTTCCTCTAAGGAATCTTGGTTCCTAAATGGACGCGTGAATACTCATAACATTCTATGTTGGGCTTCAGAAAGAGCTGTGCTATTGCTTAAATATATAAATTCGGGCCTTTTCCTTTGAAAATAGGAGTTATAAAATGTGTATCTGAATAGCGAATTCTTGGGTGGAATACTTCTACTTACTATAATAAATACAGGAAGGAAATTGATGTGTTTATATTCTCACAGTGGTGGCTTGCGAGCCCAAACGAAGGGTGGGCTAATGAAAAGCGCTGGCATCCCCCCTCCGAAAAAGTGCTATTTTAACTATTTCAAAAAATACTGTAAGAAATTACTAATTAATCATTATAATTATCGAATTAATTCGTTCATTAATGAATGAATAATTAACACAGACGCGTGAAGCAGTTCAGATTTACTGCACTGATACTCAAGTATTATTTTTATAAACAACTGCTTAAAGTGTCCTAAATCCAGTATCCTATTTTTCAGTGTTCAAACAAATCGAATTTCAGAGACCCAATAAATAATATTATTCATTTTTAATTATTTTTTGTTTTAATTATTTTATCTGAAATATACCTATTTAGACTTGTATTTCATTTGTGCTGATACGTAGGTTTTTAATTATTTCTTTGTATTAATAAATAAGAGCAATTAAAATTGTATATTACTCGCACACTTTGCCTTGAGCTCTTAGTGGCTTTGTTGTCGAAGACGGCAACAGGACTTTTCATGCACTTTTTCGGTTTTACGAATTGACTGGCACCCATTGTACTTTTCCAATGTATTTATTTTCTCACTAACTTCTATTTGTCCTACAAATTGTTGCAAATGCTCTTCTACATCTTAGATCTTTTGGATAACTGAGTACATATATCCTAGCATCTTTTTTTCTCCAGCCGTGTCAATGTTTGTATTCGTAACAACCTTATAAGTAATATTTTCTGAGGGCGGGTTCATCTGGAGTGTTCTGCCCCGTATGACACAGTGGGGAGGGGGACTTCGCACCCAGAAACCAGTAGCTCGCCTTCCAATCCGGGGGACGAGATATCCAGCATTTGTTCCCCCTGCCGTGCTGCTGCCGCGACGCTCGCCGACGTTTCCAACCCTGAAAGAAAGCGAACGGCATGAAGCTTGAAATGAAATGATTAATGTAACGAAATAGAGGAACAGGCAATTCGGAGGATATAGAAATCCTTCCCAGCATTCGCCTGGCGATCCGGGGAAACCTCTGAAAAGACCCAGAGGTCAGGAAGGTTGGCCACAGAGATCGAACCTGCGACCTCCCGAATGCGCGTCACAGTCGTTACCACCTTAGCCATCCCGCTCGGTATCTGCCCCACAGAAATTGCCAAAATGTGGCATTATTGGACTTTGCTAAAGGGCTATTGGCAGAAATCAGTGCATTTACAAAGATCGCTCTAAAAATCTGATGTTTTATATTAATCCCCCACATTTCACTGAGAGATAATTCGAATGGTTTTCTGTCCCGTATACGTGCAATAGCCTTAAAGTGCTTGTTGCGCCGGTTATGCTGCTGCACAGTAAAATGATTCCCTGGGCTTACTTCAATTTCACTCAATTTGCAAAGCACTGTTCGCTAACGGAAAGAAAGTCCCTGACAGGAGGTATAATTGTAATTATAGCTGCCCTTGTCTATTTGGAAACAGTGCGACAAGGACAGCGAGTTTGTGTGACAGAGAAAGTTTAGCACACCGAATAAAGCCATTCAAAAAGCTGTTCTGTTGTCATAAACAGGAGGGTGAGGCAGTTTCTCCCCACACTTCAGCTCCCGGGAATTTCTTTGCTGTGGTAAACTGTAGTGTACTGTTGGAAATACATTAGCATCAAATTCATCACTTTCGCTAAAAGTTTTGTCAAATGTTCTTTACTATCGGTATTTTAAAAGCTTGGCTTTGGCTGTTCATTGGGACTGTGTGTAATAACCTGTAATCTAGGCACATGCAGCCACGGAATGAGGAAAAGTTAACCTTCGTTACGCAGCGAGGTCAGAAGCTGCTATGCAATAAACAACATTGTCTTATTCAACATCCACGTGATTGGTTTACAGATGTGTTGCAACCATAAGGAAACTGTGCAGTAGTATTTAGTAAACTAACTGCAACTTGAGTATATCGTAAAGCAACAATGGAGAAAATGCAACCAAAAGTGCAAACTTTCCTTTAGAATGAACAATAGACATTAAAACTCTGAAAAACGATAAACAAAAGTCTGATGTGTTGCACTCACATAACTTTCTCTACTCTTGTACTAACTAATCTTACGAAATCATTCCTTTATCTTCATTTTAGTCGAGATAAACATTTGCAATTATCTTACTGCAGGGGCATATGGGATTACAGTAGGTCTTGAGCGATAGTCAAATCTTTTAAAGCTTAATTCGTTCTCTTTGGACAGATAAGTGAATAACGACCTTCCATTTGAGAAAAGTTGAAGTATTGCAAAACGCATGCAAATAACAAGGAATATCTTTGAAATGGTTCACTCCACAAAAAATTGAATTTGGATATAACTTGTGTGTTTTAACGAGATGTACATTTTCAGTAAGTTTTCGTCTATCTCTTACGATTTACCAGTTATGCAAATGCCATCAAGAGTAAGGACTACGTAGGCTATTGTCAGAAAATTAAAAACATACATTTAATAGCCATGAAAATATCTTAAGGGACACTGGGAGTGAAATTTTGGTCAAAATTGTCAAAAAGTGTACTTTTTTTTTTTTAACCTTAAAATATTCCTGGAACACCTGTGCATTTGGATCAGCTAACATTTTTCATATCCCCCACTCCATCAGGTCATTACGGCCCTTTCAAATAGTGCTCTTCCCTTAATGTACACTGTATGTTCCTATATAAAGGCCTGTTTTTCTCAAAACTGATTTCTGCACATTCCAAAAGAAGGTCACGCCTGAGTTTTGCTTCAAATTCAATGAAAATTTCCAAAAGTATTCATAAATTGCAGCTAAACAAAACTATGATTCAATATTAATGTTATCATAAACATGAATTCCAAAAACTTTTTTTATTAAAAAGTCAATAATTTTTAAGATTACATTTTCTTTGTTATTAAAAAAATATGTACAACATAATCAGCAAACGTATTTGAAATGTCTGCTCATATAATGTTACCCATGTTTTAGAGTACCAGTTCTGGCAATATAAATGAATTTTGAAAAGACAATAGACACGAGCTACATTTTGAAAATGTGCCTATTAAATTCATAAAATAATTTATATATCATAAACGAATTATCCAATTTTAATGAAATTTGGTGTACCTCCTGTTCTCATATAAATGAAATACAAACACAGTAAACATTTCTGAAAAATCTATCAAGAAATGTGGAACTTTCAAATTTCACTCCCAGTGTCCCTTAAGCATTCTAATCAAAATCTTTGTGTTTCTGGTCCGCACTGTCAGTGCTCAGGCAAACCTGTCTACACGCAACTGGAATTAAAGAAGAGGTGACACAAAAATCAACTTGGTTCCTGGTTATGTTGGTGAAAAAGTTCTTGAAAAACTCAAATCAGTGGCTCAAACAAACCCAGGACCGACAGTTCTCCGCACCGTTCCTGACATCTTGTCTGGTAAAACACCTGAACACATGAAAGTGCTGCTCCCTTGTGTCTAATACTAACATTGAAATATGCAGTTGATATGAAACGCTCATTTTCGGTGCTATCTGACAAGCGATGTAGTTTCTCAATAAAAAGGTGTTAGCTGTTTACTGTGACTCCAGTTATTGTCATGTGCAATAAAGAAATTGTAAATGTTTGGGCTGATTTGTAATGAGAAATAAAATGTCTTTTGTTCACCTATATTTGTAATTTTAGAACTTATTTTGACTTGTGATAGAACCTATTTTAGGCAAATTTGAACTAAAAATCCGACACATCTGACACATTGGAGAGGAAAAAGCAGACCGCGTACAATTGCTGTGCCATTCAGCATTCTTTTTCGTGGAATTGACAAAAGGTTTCCGGCAAGAGGATGGAGGTAGAAAAGTTGTTTGACGTATTAAGTCACATGCGGTGCCGACGACCTGGGGCTTGAAGAGAAAGGCAAAACCCCCAGCTAAGGAAAGACAAATGTCCTTGTAAAGGCAACCTGACCCTTGCCTGGAAGATTCAACTGGTGTTCACGCTGGGCCAGCGAACTGCGCCATGGCCACATGGCAGAATGCAAAGAGGAAATTTGTTAACCGCGCCCGCGCAAGGCAGACCTACGAAACTAAAATTTAGCGCGCCCAATGTATCTACATAAGCTATGTCCATTTCAATTTGGAATTTATAAAATTTAACTAGAATAATAACCATCGTAATGTTCCGCATTTTAGGGTATTTTGGGGCATATGGCTTCTGCATTCACATAACCTTCTTTATCCAATTTCGTTCAATTTTAAATAGACTTTCTAAACTATTATGAAGTCTTAGGTATTTCTTTCTCTACTGCACATAGTATGTAGGAGCAGTATTGTACCCAAAAAAGCATAAAGGTCATAAAGGCCCGTGAACATAGAATATGTCAAAGAAATGCACAGTATAGTGCAGTATGTACAGTATAGAAACAAATGTGTGTGTATATGTGTGTGAGTGAGAGAGAGAGAGAGACAGAGAGAGGGAGAGAGAGAGCAGCAGTATCACTCAAAAAAAAAAAAAAAAAACAGTATTCGTGCCGCACTCTTGGAAGATGCTGAACCTAAATACTAATCTGGTATTTACCGAAATTTCGTTGTTGAGTTATGCTGTTCACAGACATACGTATATATCTAAATGCGGATCCACTTAAATCCATGGGATCTCAAAACATGTATTTCCGGTGAAATCTCGACGGCGAATGTTTAGGTGGAATACAATATGTCTATACGTATCAGAGAAAGTAAAGCTTATTAGGTGGCCTCAAAACACGTATTTGCAGTGAAATCTCGGTATCGATTTTTTTTACTGTAAGCACGTAATAGGAAAGTAAAATTAAAACTCTGATATGGTGCACTCCCTTCTCTAATCTTGTACTAATCATTCTTACAAACTCTTATTCCTCTGTTTTCCATGTTAGTTGAGATAAACATTTACGATTATTTCCTTGTAGGTGCAAGGGAATGGGCTTTGAGCAATATTCCTATCTGTTAAAGCTTTGAAATTCCGTTCTCTTTGCGCGACTGAGATATAAAAAAAAAATGAATAACGATCTTCCAGACGAATGTTTAAGTATTCTAAAACGTACACAAATAACAAGGGGCATCTCCGAAATGGTTCACTCCACAAAAAATGATTTGGACATAAACTGTGTGTTTTAACGAGATATACATTTTCTGTATAGTAAGATTTGGTGCATCTCTTGCGGTTTACCAGCTTACCAGTCATCGAGTAAACAGGACTACATAGGCTATAGCCAGAAAATTCAAAATATACATTTCGTTTGCCATAAAAATATATTAAGCATGTGGCATTTTAATAAAAATCGTTAGCGCAATTTTCGAGGAACTAAAGTTTCGAAAAACTTTAAATGTAAAGGATTGTTTAGGGTGGAAGAATTTTCTTCAAAATCTTCCTATCGTATCTTTGAAAGATATTAAACTTAAGTACCAACTTTGGTTTTTAACCCACTTTTCGATTTTGAGTTATGATGGTCATAGTCACACACACCTGCGGGCGCCTTTTTCTGAAAATGCTTCTTTTTTATTCACTTGGCCTCCAAACATTGTATATTTACTGTGAAATCTCCATATAGAAATTTTGGGTCGAATATAATACCCTATTTACTATACGTAGTAGATATAGTTAAAATCGGTTAAATGGCTTTGAGATTACCCTACACATGCTCACGCACAAACCCATGACCAGGCACATCTCTTTAGAAAATATGGATAGGCGTCCTCTGAAGGTATTCGCAGCATTAAATATTCATACTTAATTGTGAAAGTAATAGAATACCTGTAGCAGTGGTGCTGCAGCTCAACTGTTATTCTTGGAAAGCTTAATGCTTCTCTTAAATAGTATAGACAAATTCTTAGTATAGTTACCAGGTAGAAACTGACGGCGGAACAGCTGGTTTCAATTGCAGACCATCCTCACTTCCTGTTTGCCTGCCATTAGCAGGATTCTCGGGAGTGAGGATATGATACCTGAATATAGGCTTAGGTTTCAGCTACAGTTATTTGAGTAGAAATGTTCATTTCTCCGTGAGTGGTGCTGCAAGGAGGTTTGCTTGTTAAGTGCGAAAATTTTCACAGTGGCATAAGAGGTGTTCATAAACTTGCAAGCACTTGTCTGGATGGCAGTAACAGATCGAGAAAGAAAAAGCAAACGGAATCCTGACCTTCTCCGTAAACAATGGACTGCGGTAAGTGTTCGTGTTTTATAAAATTAAACTATAAAATGTTATACATTGTGTATACATAGTGCAATGTTTGTAATTACTGACATTTTTATTTTGTCCACAACTCACCTATTGCAAGTAGCTGAAGTACATCATTGAAAAAATTCGACTATGGAAAGTTCCGTAAAATACAAATTTTGAGGTTTCTGAATACAGAAAGACATTTTTAGAGAAGACAAAGTGCCATATTTGGCATGTACTTCTGCATCTATCAAAGACGGACACGATTTCCAGTAATGTTTTTTTTTTATTTCATCTATTTTTTTTTGTTTGTTTTCTCAAAGTGGATTTGATTTTTATTAAAGTACCATATGTTTTAAGTTATTTACATGATTAATATACACTATATTCCGCGCAACTTGGAAACGACTCTAACGATTTCGATCAAATTTTGTATTCAGATAGGGTTTTGCTTTTTAAGCTTATCTATATAGGTGTAATTCCTGAAAAAACGCGATTTTCTATTTAAAAAAAAAACACAGCATCTCCTACAAATAACTTATACAATTTCTTAAATTGTTGAAATATAAATGCTAGTATTACATTCACACTGTTTTCTCTGCTTACTTTTAGGGAACAAATTCACATCTGTCTACTCACTCTTCTACGAACAATTTGGTTTTCTCTAATCGCTTTTCTTTTACATTTTTTATATATGGAAGCAGCTCGTCTCCCTAGGTGCATGTCTATGTTCATCATTGGACGTCTTATGGCTGAAATGATGATGATGCTATGAAATATATTTTATATCGATTTATGTACAGCTCGTATTTCCGAAACGAGTAGGATGAAAATGTATGTTTAGTTAACATTTTGCTTTTCAAGTTTATCTAAATAAGTATCTTCTCCCCCCCCCCCAAAAAAAAAACGATTAAAAAAAAGTTAAATGAAAAGGATATGTCACATGCTATTTACAGGAAATTCGAGATTACCTTAAGCCTGTTACTTTTAATCAACATCGTATGATCCAATAAATAAAATAAACCGTTTTCCTTGTAAAGGGCTGTTGATGGAAAGAATGCCGGGAAATATGGTAGAATTATGTAATTTATGGTTTTTTAGTTTCTCTACCACATACCTAACAGGTAAAAAGGTTCGCATTACACTCAAAATATCAACATTTCATAGAAGTGTTTCGAGGGCCCCGAAAACGACATTTTTAGAAAAAAAGTGTGTCTGTAAGTAGCACATTTTAGGTTTGTCTTCCAAAGATGCTTATGTTTCAAATGAACAGCATTAACGATTTTGATTAAGGATATTTATGACTAAAATTTCATGAAAATGGAGAAAAAAGCAAAGTTTTTGATTTTATAAAATAATTGAGACTTCTGAGAATGAAAAATGCACAATTGATCTTCGGACGCCATTGTTAAATGCTCTGCTGCATATTTAAGCATCGCGTGGATTTTAATGTGAGTTATGCATTACATTCAAATATTTAATAGCATTTTCTCGCTATTGATACTTTCAGCATTTTTCTTACTGTAGAATGTTCCATGCGGAGCAGTTTTGTACTCCACTAATGTCAATGTAATATCATTTATTATGTACTCCCATATCATCATTTGCAAATATAATTAGTGTGGGTTTTGATATTGGAATGCGTGAATGATAGAGTGATATGGAATGTGATAATGCGGCCTTAATGAGGTGTGCACATTGTTCTCTTCCACTTTGTTTTAACCACTTCATCAAAATTCCGCATCTTCACTTTGAGGACTAAGGTAAGCACTATCAGATGTGTAGTATATGTATTTTGCGCCATTATAAATAGTTTAAGCAGAGGGTTTTTGGCACTGTTGATTGAAAATGTAATGATGCACTAACGTCATTGAATTACAAATAATTTCCCTCCTATGGTATTGATATCTTGGTACTTTGTTTCTCTGCATGAAAATGACACAGACTATTGTTTTGTTTTTGATTATAAGCCCGTTTTCATGAGGTTCCGAGGTCAAAGGTGTCCCTTGTTAGTGCAACGCCAGGGCATCAACCTTTTAAAACGTTCTCTATCCCTGGCCATGCTGTGAAGTTGATGCATTGTTTTTCCCATTCTTCCAGCAACCTGCTTCACAGCATCTTCCCATGTCATCCTTGGTCTTGCTGCAGCTGTTTGTCCTTGGGGCTTTGCTTCCACAAACTGACGCAGCTTCCTATTTTGTGTGCAATTCCATTGAATACAAAAGGCAGGGTCAAAAAAGTTAGAGCGTGGGACATCGACTGGCTTCAGTTGCTATTATCTTTACAGTGACTCAGTGACTGGAGCAGGTATCGATTTGACCCAACAAACATTTCTAAAGATTTTCCCGCTTCTTTTGTATTCTTGCTTGGGTCTACCTGCTAACGATCCTTCGTGCTGGCGCCAGACAAACCTACAGAATGTTAATTCTTAAAGCACCACGTTTCTACATATACTAAACGACTCCGCGAGGTTGACAAAAATTGAATAAAACATTTTTGTGTGTCTTTCTCAAAACTGAAGCGTCCCACAAATACCAAACTATATTTATGTCAACAAACTTATGTTGGTGTTTTTAAACACACAAGCCGTGTGTGGGCAGCGTTGAAGAGGTAAAATTGGAGCTGAAAAATTCAATGCCACTGCTGAAATTTGAACCACAGACCCTCCACTATTGGTTAGAGCACCTGCCTGGTAAGCGAAGGGTCCGTGGCTCAAATCCCAGCTGTGGCATTGAATTTTTCAGTTCCAGTTTTGCTTAATTTTGCTCATAGAACCTCTTTATCAGACTTGACATTCTTTTACGTGCCGCAAATCTACGACAGAGCATCGCAGTCTTTACTTCCCTTCTGCTAAGGATCTCAACGCCCTCCGCCGGGTTTGAACCCGCGACTTCGGGAACCAAAGGCTAGCACGTTACCCCTAGACCACGGTGGACGACGAGACATGAATTCATAACAGTAGTTTGTTTTTGTAGTGTTTAACGCCCGCGTTTACTACTACGCCACCGCAGGCGGTGACACTGATGAATTGACGATACATGGAATGAAGATGGAGTACCGGAGAATGAGATGGCGGGGGAAACCGGAGAACCCGGAGGAAACCCGCCCCAGCGCCACTGCGTCCAACACGAATCCCACATACGGTTGCCTGGGATCGAACCCGGGCCGCTTTGGTGAGAAGCGAATGGTCTAACCACTCGGCTACGGCGCGGCCTCATATCAGTAGTGATACCTAATTCTGACAGTAGTACCCGTTCACTCAAGCAACTCTTTCCAGACAAGAGCACTAAATTCTCTCAAATTCTTTTGCCATACCAAACTAAATGTGTGGGCCCAACAAGTTAAATGAATCAAATGTCATCCCATGTTTGCTGTAATAACTCACAAAATTGTACCATATATGTGGCAGAATCTTAACATTTTCATGATCAATTCCAAATGCATGCAAAGTATTCATAATTATTTGGGAACGCGTGTGGTTTCCGCGGTATCTAAAGCGCGTCTCACCCTTAAAAGACAGTACACGTTAAATGGAGCGCAGTGTTGCAACATGTACTAGTTGCGAATCTCTCTCCGCGAGCGACTCGAGGTGGCCGGAGTCCTGCACTTAGTCCTTCAATTGCTGCTTGACGAGACGGACACTTTTAACTTTGGTATCCCTCCACGCCTTTGTTACTGTATGACCTAAATTTACAAATGACTCGTCTGTATAAACAATTGATTTCCCCTGGTCCCTAAACCTTTTACGTCTTTTAGATATTTATGTCGCCATCTGATGATATCGATATCGTCTCTTTCTATTAATATGCACTTGTTACCCTTTCTTTCATATTCGAACCCCAAATCAGAGTGGCCCTTGAGAAATTTGGTAGGGTCTCATCACTGTTGAACTGTGACAAAATTATATTCAGCGTGGGTGGAATATTTGCAAACAGTAAAGAATGAACAATTCGCCGCACTCCACCTTGCACTATTCAATCATATTGCGTTAACCTAGCGTTTTGTGTAGTCCCGCCCTTTTTGCTTTCTTTTTCGATGGCGTTCTTAGAAGTCCTTTCATTACTTCCTTTTTAATCCTATACACTACTGCTTCTGAACACTCAACAGCCTTAGCTGTTTCTTTTACTGCCTTAAACGCATTTTACTTCAAAAATAATCTAACACATTCATAATTATTTGGCGTTCCTTACTTCTTTATTTACCAACATATCGTCCCTTCCTAGCTTCACCCTCCATAACTACAAATATTTACAAAAATATTAAACAAGTAACGCAATAACAGCTCACAGTTACACACACGGCTTCTTTCGAACTAATGTTAGTGCTGCTCCTTATACTATCTTCTGTGTCAGGCCTGACGCTGAATAGATGAGTACCTTTTGTTTGCCTTACTGGACAAAAGAAAGAGGTTACTGCCTTTTGGTTTATTTTAAAAACTTTCTCCAACCTTCCTCAACATTTGTTCTCGCTGGTTCCCTGATGTAAACTCAATAACAAAAAAGTTTCACACTGCGTAACTTTTGCAGTGCACATATATAAAATTTTCCGAAAACATTTAATTTAAAAAATTATAACACTTAACTGGGTAAACATAGAGAATTCAAAGTAGGCAGGTAGTAGCACTATAGTTTACTCTACCTAAGAAAAAAATATAGATGCATTCTAGCAGTTTGTTAGTTAGCGCGTGATGAGTGTAGAAACAGCAAATATCGGACTTCTATTGAAAAAAACGTTTTCTGAAGAAATTTGGACCTATAGAAATGTATAATGACTCTGAAAAGGATATAAACTGATAGAGAAAAAAATTCTGCATAGGATAATGTGTTCAAACCTGAAATTTATAACAAATGAATATTTATACCATGCTATTAGGAATCTGGCAACAGAGCGAGGGTAGAAAAGGACGCGGCTAATGGCAACTTGTATGCGCTAGATAGGGACAGAGATGTCCCATTTAACTCCATACTGTCTTCTAAGAGTGAAACGCTATATAGAGGCACACATTCAGACGAGTCCCTGTTCAAATACGGCATCTTGACATAGTGAAAAGACAGTGACCTGTTGATTCGTTTGGTCGCAGATCAATAGCAAATCTCATTTTCTTACCATAGATTGTTTAATGCTCTGAAACTATGTATGCTTCTGCGGTAGTCATCTGGTAGGTTTGTATGTACCTTTCCGCTGCTTGTGCCCAGTTCTGACTCGGTCGATATTTGCATGAAGCTCTTGTTTACAGGCGTTGGCGACGGAAAAGCTATCATTAACTTATATACAGTGACAAATTCCATTGATCTTTTTATCTTCTTTATTTTGATAACGCCCTTGGAATGCAGAAGCACTGGATGAATTACAATTTACTTTTTTCATGTAGATTTTAGATATATTACATTCCTTTCGTACTTTTCGAAGTGTTACTGTGTTTCTAAAACATGTGACTATCAGTTTCCAAAGCCTCTGTATTTCACATTACAGTTTACAAAGAAACTGTTTCAACTTCCGCGGATTTCGTTGGTGCAGTGAAGAACGTACAAAGGTATTTTAGACGTGGCGAATGACCTTGCATGACGTCACATCAACTGATGGTGGGGATAAACGTCTCGGTTTCATAAACAAGAGACTCCCGATAATACAAGCAATCGCTGTATTATCGTGCTGCTCATATGGTTAGCATCGCGGTATCAAAGGTGCGATAAGATTGCAGGTGTCGCAGAAAGCAACGTTGTCACATTTTCTCCAAGTAACAGCAAGCATAGACATTTATTTCTTAGAGTACCAATGAATGCGAAGAATGAGAGAGAAAACAGTGAAGACGTTGCAACGCTGTGTTTTACACCACGTGGAGTTAATATCTGTCATTTGTGATCTGTACGCATTCATTGGCCGAAGTGACGTGCTCCCTGGCGTACTGCAAAACGTATCGATTTCCAAAAATAATCAGTACCTAATCTGAGAGGTAATAGTTCAAATCAAACACACTATATCAATACACAAACACAAGTCCCATAGATGAACACATAGCTAAACAAATGATCACATATATACACAATGCACACACAAGAAGCTACTGACGAACACTTTATAAAACACAGCACAACAAATGAAAACTATACAAGAAACAGAAAAAGACAAAAATCCTCCCCTCATCACACTTATACACGTATATGACAAATACCAACAAGAACATGACAAACTTGAAGAATTTTTACAACACTTCCAAAAGATTTAAATAACACATAACACCTGAATGCACGCACACACGCACACACCCCAAACATACAAAAACTTTCATAAATTTAAAAAGTATCTGATTAAGTGCAGCAGCAAGAATTAAAAATCTGAGGTGTTGCACTCACATGACTTTCTCTACTCTTGTACTAACCATTCTTACAAACTCTTATTCCTATATCTTCTTTCTTGTTAGTGGAGACCAACATTTGTACAAATTATCTTATTGCTTATTTCCTTGTAGGTGCAAAGGGAATGTTAGAATATAGTAGGCTTTGTGCGATAGTTGAATGTTTGAGATTCTGTTGCCTTTGCAGACTTGACATATCAAAAAATGAACAGCGATGATCCATTTCACGAAAGTTCTAAGTTTTTCAAAACTCGCACACATAACAAGGAATATCTCAGAAATGGTTCACCCTACAAGAAAATTTATTGGGTCATAAATTGTGTATTTTAGCAAGATCTACAGTATAATTTGGTCTATCTCTAACGGTTTACCAGTTATGCAACAGTCGTCCAGAGTAAATACGAGTACAGGGGCTATAGCCAGAAAATTCAAGATATACATTTCATTTGTCATCAAAATATCTCAAACATATGACATTTTAATCAACATCGTTAGAGCCATTTTCAAGAAAATCAAAATTTTCGAAAAATTTTCCATGTAAAGGGTAGTTTAGGGTGGGGCTATTTTCTTCAAAATCTTCGTGTCGCATCCTTGAAAGACATTAACTTTAAATATCAACTTTGGTTTTTAAACGACTTTTCGTTTTTGAGTTATGCTGTCCATAGACTGACACACACACACACACACACACACACACACACACACACACACACACACACACACACGGACCTTTTTCTAAAAATCCTTTTTTTTTTATTCAGGGGGTCTCAAAACATATATTTCCGGTGAAATCTCGACATCGAATTTTTGTGTGGAATACAATACTTCCCCTACTTACCAGTAGAGAAAGTAAAAATGACACCCCAATATGCAAAATCAATGGTTTTCTTGGGTAGATGCTTGCCTGTGGAGCGATGGATGTGTAATACAGGGAACTGAACACAAACACAAAATCACAATACACAACACTACACAACGTCAACAAAAACACAAATAAAAATAATAAATTCGCACTAATGGCGTTTAGATCCCTCACTCACCAAATAAAAACTCTCAAGACAAGGCTGAAGAGGGATCTCCCTAAACATGCCCAAATAACATTTTTCATTTAATTTTATTTCTGAGGTTTCTATTAACAAAGATAAAGCGAATGTTAACCTTTCGAGCAGCACAATAGTACTTCTACACTCATTCCCACAATGTTGGCTGCACGGAAGTCGATCTACTAACCTGACACTCCTAAGGTCTTATAATACAAAAGTAAACTCGATCATAAATCACTGCGCAATTTTTCTTCATGTGCCACGTCTAAAAATACCTCTATTCTCGCATTAGTTTGTTGATTCTTGGAAGTTCTTCGGATCCTAGTAAGGAAGTAAAGGAGAGAGGGGGGGGGGGGGGCATAAAATAAAATGGAGTAGAACAAACTAAGGCAAACGCATTTTTACCATGATAAATTACATGGGTCCTATATTTCTATCTATGTAGGTTTATAATAATAAATTTACCCTCCTAGCACATACCTTTGAACCTAATATATTCTACTGCGTTGTTGGCTTTCATAAGATTGCAGTTGTGTTCTTAACAGTCAGTTGTTTTTCCCCGCTGAATTTTAGCCTTCTTCTGTCTTTCTACTGCAAGGTCTATGAAGTTCTGGCGTTTCGCAGCTGCTGTGTTTAATTTGCGTTTCAAACGTTTGTTATTTTCAAAACAGTCTTTTGATACGGTTTCTTTTTTCTCCCACTCTGTTAGAACATCACATGACCTGTGCATCATAATAGTCTTTCCGACACACATAAACCCTCATTAGCAGACTGTTACACTCTCGTGTGCACTGCAACATTCACTATCCGTCTTCGCAACTAATTACAGGTTCTTAAGAATTAACATTTGAAAGAAAATAATGAAGAGGTAGAGAAATAAGTGGAAACAGTTTGATATTGGGAATTCCCTACCCTTTTGTACTTGTCATTTGTCTTACTTCGCAACCCATTCCTTCTCTATACTCTCAGTGCAGACAGGTAAAAATGGGTCAGTTACTAAGAATGTTGATGTGTCCCTGATATCCATCCACTAATGACGAGCTGGGACTTGTAATTACATATTTTGTTTCGATACTGGGAAAAGTTGTATGCTTACAACCCACAGTGTTTTATAATTTATAACTGAATTTTATTTTACTATGTTTTTAAATATTTGTGGGTGTCTTGCGTATTTTTAGTGATATTACATAAAATTACATACGTTAGCATTTTAGCATTCGTGTATATCAATTTCTGTGTTGAACGTATCAATGTAGACCTGTTTCGGTTGCCTCAGACATTTGGGAGAAATCTCTAAAATAGGTTTTTACCAAAGGTTCTAATTATTTAGTTATCGAAAACAGGATGCTTTAAAATTCTACACTGGTGCCAGTCTTTCTTTCAGCCCAATACTAGCATTGTCTCAGGAGAATGTCTTTGTCCTTGAACGTGCAATCGCGCCGTTTAGTGGGGAGTTTCTCGTTACGATGTCAACAGAGTAGCAGCAGCAGTTTGAACTTATGCTTTTGAACCGTAGGCAGTGCAAGTCTTGCTACAGTATTATATCGTGTGATTTTAGGCTGCAGGTTTAACAGGTTTATTCATTGAAAGCATGATCATCCTTGTTTTGTTTGATACGTTAATGTAATGCATTACTGATGCTGGTTCGCGTGATATTTATTGTCCCGGGAAAGAAAGGATAAAAAGGGTGTAAAACATCTGCGCGAGAGGAAAAAACAACAGAGCAATTATCTCAGGCTTACTTGTGTCAACCACAAGTTCATTGCTTAACTCCTGAGACAGACTAAATACAGTAGCTAAGCTCATTGACTTTATAACCCATCAGCTGCATACTGGAATTTCCATAATATACATATTCTGTGCCAGTCTTTACCGACTTTTCAAGTTACGCCGTTCACATACTCACACATGGTCCTTTTTACTTTCTCTACTACGTATAGTAAAGTAGGGGAAGTATTGTACTCCACTCAAAAATTCGATGTCGACATTTCACAGGAAATATATGTTTTGAGGCCCCCTGTGGGCAGCATAACTCAAAAACGCAAAGTCGGTTAAAAAACAAGTTTGTTATTTAAGTTTAATGTCTTATCAAGGATGCGACACAAAGATCTTGAAGAAAATTGCTCCACTCTAAACTACCAATTACATGGAACATTTTTTCGAAAATTTTCAGTCTTGAAAATGGTTCTAACGATTTTTATTTAAATGTCGTGTTTGAGGTATTTTTATGACAAATGAAATGCATGTCTAGAATTTTCTGGCTATAGCTCATGTAGTCCTATTTACTCTGGATAACTTTTGCATAACTTGTAAGCCGTAAGAGATAGACCAAATCTTACTATACAAAAAGTGGAAATCTCGCTAAAACACACAATTTATGGTGGTGTTTTTTTTTTTTTTCCAGAGTGGACAATTTCGGAGATATTCCTAGTTATTTGTGCAAGTTTTGGAGAAATACGTCTGTCAAATGTAACATCATTATTGATTTTTTTTTTATGTTAAGTGTGCAAAGAGAACTGAATTTGAAAGCTATAAAAGAATTGCCTATCGCTCAAAGCCTACTGTATTCTAATATTCCCCTTGCACCTACAAGGAAGTAAGCAATAAGATAATTTCTGCAAATGTTTATCTCAACTAACACGAAGAAAATATAGGAATAAGAGTTTGTAAGAATGGTTAGTACAAGAGTAGAAAAGACATCAGGACCTCAAAACATGTATTTCCGTCGAAATCTTCTTTCCCTGATTATCCTCTCCTTATGTAGGACTTACAGCCCCTAGGACTTAATAAGGTAAGACGCCTGTCGGGTAGCAGAGGGACCTCTGGACCAGACAATGAAGACCTGGAAGCGGGTGGTCAGCCAAGCACCAAGTAGGATGGTGAGGAAGAGGATGATATGAAATGCAGGCGAAATGGATGATTGGAAGGGTGATAATGGAGCAATCGGTTGAATGAATAGCGGGGGAAATCGGAGAACCCGGAGAAAATCCAGACGCCGCTTCGTCCACCGCGAATGCGGGTCCCGCCTAGGTGGTAGGCGAGCGGTCTAACCCTCAGCCACGGCGCCGCCATTATACTTCCAGACTCAGGGAAGGATGAGGAAAAATTCCTGCCCCCCTGCCGGGAATCGAACGCAGGTACTCTAGCAACTGCGTTACGGGGCCAGCCTCCGTAAAAATCTTGGTTTCTTAATTTTTTGGTGGAATACAATACCTTCTCTAACTTCTATGTACGTGGTAGAGGAAGCAAAGGATCTAACTTATTAATTTTTGGACTCAGTGTGAGGAAAATATAACCCTGGTATATGTGGTTATCATTAGCATGTTTAATTAATTGTTTTATTTTAAATTAGATGTGTGAATTCTTTCCAAGTTCGAAATTATGTTGTTAATTCCGTTCTAAAAGTACAGATATAAAACCAAAACAATATTTATACATGTACACGCTTGGAGAAACTATTTTCTATTCGTCGAGTAGAAAACTGCTTTTTAAAAATATTCTCTAGATCCCTCTGTGTCATTGGAGCTGATGCAAGACGCTTCCGTCGTTATCCAACTGTTTAGTTCTGGAGCAAGCGAGCAGTAGTATGTAGATAATAGCATTTCCGCTGAAAAATTTCCACCTCTCCTCACTGGCAAATTCCTTCGTGAAGGAATGACATCATCAACTTTATTTATTTATTCCAACAAACTTACTGCTAGTGTTTCTCAAACACACAAGCCCTGTGTGGGCAATCTAGTCCCGGCTATGGCATTGAATTTTTCAGCGCTGCTTCCACCTCTTAAATCAACATTAGCATGGCTAACGAGAAAGACAGGCTATAACCGAACTTAATGTAATTCTCCTATTCCAGTCGTAGCCCAATGAGTAAATCCACGGCCGCTTAATACATCCATATTCTAAGCAACAACAACAACAAAAATGCTCGTTGAATTCATACAAAAGATATACTAGGGTCACTCCTAAAGTAATGCACATTTCTTTTTTAAAAAATATAGTTTTCATTCTATATCTTTTAAAGTTTTACCCAGTGTACATATATCCTTCCTGCTTGTTCAATTTTTTTTTCAACCTGTTCCCGCGAGTGGCGCTGTCTCAGCATGCCTTCAAGATGGCTGCTGCACTTGACATTCTTCAGAAGCAACGCGCTGTCATAGAATTCCTGTGCTGTGAAAACGAGACAGTGGGAAGCATCCACAAGGGGTTGAAAAAGGCGTATTTAGATGCTGCTGTTGATCGCAGTACAGCTAGTCAGTGGGCAAGCAGATTACGTGATGAAAACGGATGGTGCAATATCCACGATTCTCCTCGCAGCGGCAGGCCTCACACTGCACAAACTCCTGGCAATGTGCACGGAGTTAACGAACTGGTTTCTGCTGACAGAGACACAGGGAATGAATTTTCACTCTACATTGGAGGGGAAGCAAGTCCATGCAGAATACTGAAAGTGTTGGGGTCATATGTCAGTAAAAAAAGAACGGAAGTGATCACAAAACTTGGATGGACAACATTGAAACACCTGCCTTAGAGTCCTGACCTGGCTCCGTGTGACTGTCAACTGTTTGGGAAACTGAAAGAATCTCTTCATGCAACGAAGTTTGAAGATGATAGCTCCCTTGTGAACGCTGCCAAACAGTGGCTCTAACATGCTCGTCCAGACTTTGACCGTGCGGGTATACAGCCACTAGTTCCAAGATGGCGTAAAGCAGTTGAAAAGGATGGGGATTATGTGGAGAAATGAAATGTTGTTCCTAAAGGATACATCTTCACACTGTAAAATTTTCAAAGATGTAGAATGAAAACTGTATTTTTTAAAAAATAGTGTGCATTTCTTTTGGAGTGAACCTAGTAGTTTTATCATGATAGGATACAATTTTAGTCATGTATCAGACTACTCCGATTCGCGCCGCAGCCTGTCGTTCTCGTTAGTCATGCATTGTTAATAGATTTTCGTTTCTTAATATTGTAACAGTTTTTCTTGTATGATCCTCCCTTTACTTTCTGAGATTTTATTTCTTGTCTCTTGTAACTCTTCAGAGAGTTTTCCAATGGATACCATACCTATATAGGTAAAGAATTTTATGATTCCTGAGCCTTGGAGTAAAATGTGAGGGACATATAATACCACGGATATAATTCCATATAAAGAGTTTTAGTTTTCTCGGTGAGTACCTGAAATGCAGAAACATTTATGGTATATTTACTTGCTGTCGTCGCGAAAATGACATAGACTCTCGGTTTATCGCCTATAAGACCTATTTTATTTCAATGTCATGTCTTGATTATCTTTTTTCTTTCATTATGTATTGATTTATTTTCTGTCTTCTAATTTGCCACTGCATTATTGGCAATATTTAGACAATTTGCAGTAGACATTCAAAGCAACGGCATCTACGTATGCATACAGAAAGCCCTAATATGCATCACTTTCAGGATCAAAAGAATGTGCATCAGTTATATCGCCAAGATGCTCACTATAGAAAGTAACTGCTTCTATCCATGTTCCCACCTCGTTAACAGTGGTTCAGAGAACAGTGTTATCTCTGGCAGTTGCTGTTTGTAACAGAGAACTCGTGGGGTTGTTTAGAAAAAAAACCTTTATGTTGCTGAAATTAAAGGGGACAAGGTTCAACTTGGCACCTACTTTTTAGAAAGAGAAAGAAATAGGTATTCTCCATCTCTTTCTAAGCCGCCCCTCTCTTATGGCGAGCCAGGCAGGGTAGACACAACAGTGGCGGTTGATACTCCTTCATTGTCACATTGACAACCGATACCTCACTTGCAAGAGTTGCAACACCACTGATGCCTGCTTACCCTCATACCACCGCAGGTATTGGGTAGACCATTTCAAGGACAGAAACCAACAGTCCGTGCTAGACAAGGATAGTGCAGAAAGTTAAACCTGTGCATTATAACCTATTCACTTGCGGGAACCTAACCTTAATCCTTAATATCTTTGGCAACAGGTTGCAATTCATATGCCAAAAGTATTTCCGATCTACTCTCCTGTGTTGCATATTGGCTCGTCATAGCAAACGTCATACGTAGTGTTGATTGATGAGAAATATGTTGCTTGCAATATTTTTTTCAGAAAAGATGTGAATTCAGGAACTTCCAGTTTAAACCATAGGACAGGGGTTCTCAATACTTTCAAACACTGTACTCCTTTTAAAAAATAAAAATGTTGCATACCTCTTCTTAAGTAAAAAACTTGGTTGTTGCAAAAATCGTTAGATGTTTTTCAGTTGATATGGTTTAACCTCAGTACTTTCATTACGAAACATATTCCTAATAAAAGAAAGAGATGTTTCTTATATCATCCTTTTTAATAACTTTTTTGTAACACACAGTATTTGAAAATATGCCCACTTTACAAAAAATTAATAAGAAGGATGAGTTTGTTTCTTTTTACATAGTTGATCAATGTTCGGCTTTAGCTTTGTTAAATACAATCTTAAACCATCTTCAACATTAAACTTGTTTCTGTACTTACCTTTTAGATAAGTTAAACTCGAAAATCCTCTTTCACATAAGTATGTAGTTGAAAATACAATAAAAACCTTTACAGAAAACTTTGAAAGTTTTGTATTCCATTCCAAGACCAAAATTTTAACAATGTAGCACCTAAATATTACTTTTTGTGTTGGATCACACGATAACTCCATTAGTTCCTTCTAGGAAATGGTCATATTTACTTTTTTACATTCCGTTTGCACGTTATAATCAGGACATTTTATTTGCATTTTGTGACGTCAAGGTCCAAGCGACTCATAGAGGGATGGTGCCAGATCCATTTTAATTTTTATTAATCTGGCGCGTACCTCCAGGAAATATTCGCGTACCCTCAAGGGGTACGCGTACCATAGATTGAGAACCGTTGTCATAGGATATTAGATGCAATCACCGTATTACATAAATTTTTATAAAAGGGTCACTTAAGGGGAGGATGTAAACTGGTCTGGGTAAAAAATATCAATCTTTTTTCTGATTTTGCAACTTCAACCCCTATTTTATCAGAATCTAGTCTTTTTACCCCAAAACGTGCCAGAAGTGTCTTTAAATTTAAATATCGAATGACGAGTATGAGTGAAAAATAATATATTTGTTAAAAGGTTTTTTAAACATATGGATACAATATCAGGTGATATAAAATTCAGTACATTAAAAACATTGATTTATATGTGCACCAAATTTCACACTTGTAGAGTAAATACATAGTTTCTCTGAAAAATGGAGTTAAACTTCTTAAAATTAACATTGCAAGCGTAGAGCTTACAACCTCCCCTCAACTGTGATTGAGGTTTTCTCAAGCTTATTTTTCTGCATTTATCCCATTTCTCAGAAACCACTCATTTCTGGGTTGTTTGTGATGGTACTGACTTTTTCTTACAACACTATCATTAAAATCATGGATGCAGGAAATTTTGCTCAATTAAAAATGGGTGAAATTCATTATAATTTTTTTTAAAAATATGAACCAGATATCTATGTAATATAAAAACTCAGTATAATCAGAAAGCGTTGATTTATATATGTACCAAACTTCATGGTTCTAAAGCAAATAGTTTCTCCGAAAAGTGGAGTTAAACTTCTTAAAATTAACATTGTAAACATAGAGCTTACAACCACCAGGCGAAGGCTGCATCTGTGTTAAAAGTATTTGTTTCTTCCGCATACCTCCTAATTGTTAGTTTCTTCTATGCAGAACCTTTTGTACATGTTGTTCAAGTTGGAACATAATGGTGCATGTGCGTACGATATGTTTGTTGCATGTTTGACACACTTCCGTCAGTTGTCGACTAGACTCCTTTGAACTCCATTGGCGGCTATTCAGGTGTAGTCTGTTTGGTCAACGCGTGTGCAGTTCGGCCGCCTCTTAAAGGAACTCTAATAATCGTTTTACAACACGGTCCAAGCCCCACAACAACTACAAGATCTCCTACAACATTTAACAAACATTTAAATAAATAAATTTAAAAAAAAAACACCAAATTTACCGAACAAATTACAACAAACATAAATAAAAAGTTAACAAGAGCCTGAAGCAGCAACAAGAAAAAGCACTAAGCAAACAGCAAAATCCGTCTTCTTGGGTAGCGACGGCAGCAAGTTGTGTCACCTGGGAACAAAACAAAAAAAGAAACATCAATAATAAGAGGAAAATGTACCACCCAAACTGAATGATCTCTGCCCCACCACAAAACAAAAACAAAGCTAGACTGAAGAGGGGACACTCCCTAAGCAGCCCGAGCGTGCTTGCACGTCCAAATACCCTCATTGATTGATTGATTGTCCTTTCCTCTTGAGTCCTTTCAGGTAGAGTTGCAACATCTTAACATGCACCTTTGTAGCTAATGAAATGGTCTACATTTTTCAGAGCCTCATATTCCTCCATGAAAATATGGGCCTTGAACACAATCTCACAGGCAGACTGCAATGGTTTAAGTTTCGTCCCTACGCCAAGTTAAAAAATCGGTAAAACAAAAAATAATTAAATATGGAAGCAATGTAATAAGCTCTGAAACAACACAAATTAAGCATAACATGAATTAGGTCGTGGTGTGACACTATACGATACCATCCGCCACTGACAAGCACTTGCAGGTAGCTACTGATCCTGTTGAAGAAGGCCAAGTTTCCCGAAGGGTCCTTTTGTTCGTCCAAGTGGCTGGGTTTTGCCCACCCTTACTTTAGCAGGTACCTGCTCCCAGTTAAACCTCACTATAATATAATATAATATTGCTTCTGTTTGTGTATTTAATGCGTCTTTGGAGACAGCATTTACTTGCTGTAAATGTGTGTATTTATGCACTTGTTTTAGCTATGGTAAATAACTACGAACGAGGCTAACATTGGGGGGTGGCTTGAAGAATGCATTATGGTGGGTATATGTTAGAATTTCATACCTTTGCTTGACAACGAATTAATTTCTATTAGGACACAGTAAGGTAGACGTTCAGGAAACACCTGCTTGCTAGTATATGCAACAGGTTTGAAGTCCAGTCAATCTGGGGCTTTTAAATTTGGGACTCTTAGGAGATGCTTTATATTGCGATATATGGATGGTAAGTGATTTTTACTGGATCAGGAAAGATTTGAAAAGACGAAATGTGAAATACTTAACTTTGAAGCATAACGTTCCTCTTTCCATGTTGTCTTGATGGTTGAGCTCAATTAACATATATTAACTATAGCATCTTTCGTATATCTCTCTCTCTCTCTCTCTTTTTTTTTTTATTAACGTGCTCCAACACTGTGTCATGTCGGACGATTTCGTATCTCTCTTTAGATTTCTCAGGCATGAGAGAAGTACAACCTATTTTCCAATTTTCTTCGATTTCAGAATCAACATACTCGTTCACGTTAGCCTCCGATTACTATAGGTAATTATTGATTTGAGCACGGTCTACTCTGTTTGTCTCGCGGAACGTGTATTAAATTCAGTGAGTCTATGTGCAATATCTTCGATCTCCATAATAACGAAAGTTCGACCGATTCAAGTGCTTCATTCTTTTAAACTATTACGTATTCAATATATAAATAAGAGGACAGTTATTGAGGTGATAAAAATCAACAAGTAGGTTTGATTATACTTTATAACTGCACTAATCAAAATATTAAATCTAAGTGTGTGAAAATGCTAGCGTTAAAATATATAATATAGGAGGTGGGTTAAGTTGCGGGGACCTGATTTTGTTCCACAAAAACTGGCGGAAAATGAAATACCTAATGCCTCGTACTTTTATTTTATTTTCATAGGTTGGCACCTACAAACCATATCTTCCCTCCCACTTTATCCAGACTTCGGACTGGCAGTCACACACCTGGTGTGGTTAAAAATATGATACAAGCTTTTAATTGTTAAAATATTAGCCTCTTTTCAAATTTTTACACACATCATTGTGACTAAGGTTTGTTTAAATACATTTTTCTAATGTAGTCTTTGCGCATTATCATACCAGAACGGTGTTCTCGGATAAATGAGGCAATTCTATTAGCCTTGTCAAGTTCCTTTTTCTTTCTCGTTGGTGGTTCTTCTATACCATTGATTTTCATGTAAGTTTGAGCCTGTAATGAGTTTAATACATTGGCAAATTTTAATATGTCTGGGTGCAGAGAATAAAAGAGGGCATTGAACTTTCTGTGAAATGATTCGCAGGCGTTGGTTGTGTTTGTGATCGCTGATGACTGTGCCGCCCAAATTATTGGGGGAAAACGTGCTGCATTCAATATATAGATGTCAAAAAGATAATCATAAAATTCCATTAATTTAGTTTTCTGATTCCTCGGCATATAGATAAAAAACAAAAGTCAAAACAGATAAAACTAGCACCAAAGAATGTCTGTTAATATTGGCTTACTAAAATAAACAGAGGTATGCTGACAGATGGCGTGTTCATTGTGGCGTAAAACCATGTTCCTAGATCTGTTACCAACCTAACTTTATTTTTCCTTAAAACATAATAGGTGGCGTAAAATCAACTTGCGCAAAATCATGCACCCCGTTAAGTTGGTAGATATGAGTACGGGGTAATTCATTTACCTGTGTTGTCAACATAACCGGAAAGGCCTGAAGTCGTACCATCTCTCATAAAATAATATCGACGAGGTTCTTTTCCCTGTAGCTCGCAAACTGGATTGCGTTGCAAATCACAGCTTCTCGGAACTGCGACTTTGTATTGATTCCTCAATTTTTCTCATTTTACTACTGCTCTTCCCGTAAAAGTTTTCTTGTTAATGTTGAGGCACTCGACACAGAATGATAAGTTTTCTTAGAAAATATAATTTCACAATATAGTAATTGTGAATGCCTCTCCAGAAACCTTTTGTATTTTAATCAGTCTGTGCAAATTGGACACTTTTCAAAACTCTTTATGTTCATGGGAATAATCATTATGAAGACCTAGAGCATTTATACAGTGACTAAAATAATTTATTCTTCCGCGACTCTTTGTTGCACGACATGCATCAAGGGATTTGACGCCCTGAAAGGATAGCCCCATTACTGAAGGGAGAAAAAAAAAAGTGTTGCACTCACATGACTTTCTCTACGCTTGTACTAATGATTCTTACAAACTCTTATTCTTCTATCTTCTTCCCTTTAGTTGAGATAAACATTTGCAGAAATTATCTTATTGCTTGTTTTCTAGCACTTTGAGCGAGTCAAATCTTGTAATGTTTTCAAATTCCATTCTCTTTGCACGGTTAACGTATAAAAAAAGAATAGCGATGTTCCATTTGACAGAAGTATAAGTTCTCCAAAACTTACAGAAATAACGAGGAATATCTCCGAAATGGTTCACTCTACAAAAAAGTTATTCAGACCTAAATTGTGTGTCCTAGCAAGATCTATATTTTTTGTATAGGAAGATTTGCTCTCTCCTACGGTTTACCAGTTATGCAAAAGTAAACCAGAATAAATAGGACTTCGTGGGCTATAGCCAGAAAATTCAAGATCTACATTTCATTTGTCATAAAAATGTCTCAAATATATGGTATTTTAATCAAAATCCTTAGAACCATTTCCAAGAAAATCAAAATTTTCCATGTAAAGGTAGTTTAGATTGAAGCAATTTTCTTCGAAATCTTCGTGTCGCATCCTTGAAAGACATTAAACTTAAATATCAACTTTGGTTTTTAACCAAGTTTTCAGTTTTGAGTTATGCTGTGCGCGCGCGCGCACACACACACACACACACCTTTTTCTAAAAATGCATATTTTTGATTCAGGGGGCCTCAAAACATGTGTTTTCGGTGAAATCATGACATCGAATTTTTGGGTGGAATACAATATTCTACTTTACTATACGTAGCAGAGAAAGTAAAAATACATTACTGTTAAACGCTTAATTTGTCCTACTTGATAAACTGTTTCAATAGGCTGAATCATGACTAATTCGATTGTAAAGCAAGGATGAAGTTGCCTGCCGTATCCGATATCTCGGTGTTGGATGAATCATCTGCTGTCAGCTGGCTGTTACATTTGTGAACTATGGATCCTTTGTCTCAGGATATGCGTGAGTGGTATGATAGACAACACCAGTTAATGAGGCAAATAAATGAGCCATATCAAGCAAGTTGCCGACTGTCTGAAATAGAATTAAAATGATCTAATTTATAGCAAGAGGAAACTGTAACTCTCGAAGTATGTCTTTTAACTTCTGAGTTATAATAGTATATTATGCAACGAGTCTGTAATGGTAGTAATTACGACGCGAGGATATATTAGGAAACGAGCAAAGGGAGCTGCCTCATAAGACAATTTATGCTCAACCATACACTTAATTTTATAGTGGAAATATTGTAAAATGTTGTGCACTCACCAGGGACAATGACCTACGTATTGCATCAGCTGATTTTAGAGTTCTGAGCAGACGCTAAATGATCGATTCGTTTCCAGCACGTCACAGCTGTGTGATGAAAATGATAACCTTGGAATGCTACGTAACATTGAAAAATAGAAGGCAAATTGAATATATTGGTTTTCAGACGAAACTTTATTTCATGTATAAATTATTTATTGTACAATTAGTGAAATTAATTTGCAAGACTATGCTTAGTGCAATATTCTTGGAAGTTGATGTTGTATTGAGGTTAATTTGTATGTTTTGTGTAAGTTGCAACTTACTTAGGTGGAGTAAGTTGCATCTCACTGTCAGTAGTGTCCGACATTTTAGCGTTTTCTAAACTCGCGCTAGTTGCGTTTCGAGAATTAATCGATATTGCGCTTTGCCATTGGTGCATGGGAATTCTCTCATTGGTGGAGCACCTGTCCTTTAATGAAAATTGAATTGTCCGATTGGATGAAGACCAGTCCTTTAAAGAAAGTTTGAACTTAAGGGTGTATATTAAAGGATCGCTATCAGACTTATAATTAATAACTTTGGGTATGGTCGAGCATAAATAAATGTATTTAGGGTTTAAAATAACTGCGTAATACCAATGAGAAGCGCTGTGGTGCATTATGGTTCAATTTGTGAATATTACTTAATTTAGCAGTAGTTCGATATGGCACCTAAATATCTATTATGATGTTATTGGGTGTAGTTTTTGTGTTTAAGTTGCCTCGACTATGTAAATACTCAGAAGTTGAGCACCTACATATATCTTGTCAGGCACGGACTGGTAAGTAGTTTAGTATTGACGAAATAAATACACTTATATTAGCACAAAGAAAAGCAGTTCGTTGTCTTGATATACCACTGGGTTGTTAGTACACTGATTCCACATAAAGTATATATTAAATATCGTTAAGGTTGCTATCTTGATTGATTTTTAAGTGTACGTATGTGTGTATCCCCCCGCGGTAATAAGCTTAGAGAAGTAAAAGTACTTCCGATAAACTGGGTAACGTCCTCTCGCATATCTCGTCACGAGGAGGTTAACTTGGCTCGTTTGTGAATTGGCTACTGCAGTTTTTTCGCATTGTTACCTCTTTAAACGGGACCCTGTTCTTCTTTGTCCGCTGTGCAATAACCGTTTCAGTCCGTCACGTGCTGCTAGAGTGATATTGTCTGACGCACCTTCGGGACACTGCAACTGCCTGCCGGACTTGCAGTAGTCTTGGCGGACGACAAGTTTTTAGCGGAAAGTAAGATGCGTTTGAGAATTTCAAACTTTAGATATCTTAGTTTTTATACTTTTTGACAGCTTTATATCACTTTGTTTTAATTCTGGCATTTGCCACTCTGGTTTGCATATTTATTTCGCTTTTTCCTAGTAAGTTAATTTTTATTGAAGTTGATATCTGACTTTTGCCATGAATTGTTGTTTAAGGGCGCTTATGACCATGTAGTTGAGCGCCCTTCAACCTACATCTCCTCCACCTCCTGCAGCTCTTGAGCGAAATATTGTTCTATCTGTTACGCTGGGATTGAACCCCGACCGCTCGCGCTGAAGCCAGTTAGTTAGTTAGTTAGTTAGTTAGTTATTTTAAAAGTATTGGCCTGGTGCCGGTACATTGGGCCCGGCTTACAGGCTATATTTACATTGATTTACAGTTGACTTTGTTCATATTTACAGTTTTCGCTATATACAAAAACCCATACGGTGACCATCTGTAGGTCACCGAGAATAGTTTTCTTTTGTCTTTTGTCTGTTTCGTCTTTGGGTTATATATACATATGTACATATTTACAAATTATATACAGACACATACACGCACGCATTCACACACACACTCGTACACACATACACACACATCTTCACTGGGCACACCAGAAATATGCGTCCCAGCGCACTACACTATTTACAGTTTTGACACTATATACACTGTCCCGCGGTGGCAGCTCCTGAATATTTTCCGAGGCGAGGGCCTCTGCCGGAACATGTATGTGGCTTAGGGACGAGGTTGCGTGGACGCGCATTAGTCGGCGAGCCGAGCCGCTTCTAGAACATTTTTATCCTAGTATGCTTGCGGTGCTTCGGCTCGCCTTTGCCGATGTTAGCGATCACGTCATTTTTGTGGTTCCTAATGCGCGTCCATGCCGCCATTGCTCTTTTGTCTATTGCCTCCGGGATGAACGGGATATGAGTTTCGAGGTGAAGAGTTTGGGTGGTGGTGAGGAGTGGAGCAGAGAGGATTTTTCTGAGGGAGAGGTTTTGGAGGGTTTGGAGTTGTTTGAGGGCAGTTTTGGAGGCATTAGCCCAGGCCACACATGCATACAGGACCACCGAGAGAATAAATGACCTATATAGTATAAGTTTTGACTTTAGTCGCAACTGTTTACTACGGAAGATGGGGGCGCACAGCTTTAGCCGCTGTCTGCCTTTATTGGCGCTATTTTTTATGTGGGTGGACCAACACATAGTGCGGTCCAAGGTGACACCTAAGTATTTAACTTGCTGACGGCAGTGCAATATTTGACCATCGACCGTTAGGTCCGTTGCCAAAGTGTGACGCCGCTTAGAAAAATGAATCAGCTGGCATTTGTCGGGATTAATTTTGATTTTCCAGTCATGTTGCCATGAGAGGAAGTTGTTCACATAACGTTGCATTTCTGCAAGGCCGAAACGTGGATTTCTATGGTGGTTGTATATTGCAGTGTCGTCAGCATACATGGCGACCTTGCATCTGGCGTCCACTGGGAAATCATTGGTGAACAATATATACAGAAAAGGGGACATTATTGCCCCTTGTGGGACGCCAGCCCGCATCACTCGCTCCCGTGAGGAGGAGCGGCCCACTTGGACGTAAAACTGCCGATTTTCTAGAAAATTGTGCAGCAAGTATAGATAATTTTGAAGAGCCGGGAAATTGTGGTGCAGTTTATAAATAAGGCCATTGTGCCAGCACCGGTCAAATGCAGCTTCTACGTCCAGAAATAGCGCCAACGTTGAAGCCCCATTGTTAAATTGCTCTGTTACGTCATCAGTTAGTCTGAGGAGCTGTAGTTCAGTGGAATGTCCTTTTCTAAAGCCAAACTGTGAATTTGAGAGTTCATGTGTTGCGGAGACTTGTTTTTGAAGCCGAGAAAGGATACATTTTTCCAGCAGTTTACCAATAGTAGACAAAAGACTAATGGGACGGTAGTTTTGCGGTTGTCTGGTGCTTTTCCCTTGCTTTGGGAGCATGATAACCTTAGCTCGTTTCCAAGTAGAGGGGAAATAGCCTTGCTGCAAACCGGCGTTAAATATCTTTGTTACTTGCACCAGAGCTTTTCTCGGGAGATGCTTAAGTTCCTCATTAGTCACTTTGTCTGGACCGGCAGCTTTCCCATTAGGCAATTTCCTAATGAGCTTGTAAATTTCCTGCGGTGTTATGGTGGGTAGTTGTTGCTCTTGCTTCTGCGCCACCCAGGTTTGTACCCATGTCTGGACCTCCCGTTCTATTTCACAGTTGGTCACTGGGTTTTCGGTGAATCTGTCTTGGAGACAGTCAGCGAAGACCTCGGCTTTCTCCTCTGCGGAGAAGTGCAAGCCGCTTTGAGTGTGCAGCGCCTCAGTTGCGGAGTTGACGCTCGTGGAAACTTTGAAAGCCTTGAGTAATTTCCACAAAGAAGAGTCCGAATGTGTGGTACTCAGCATTTTGTTTTCCCATTGTTCAGTTTTATTGATTTTAATTTGTTGCCGAATGATGTTGCGTAGCCATTTTGCTAGCACTTTATATTCAGGCTGACGGGTGTATCGCCACAGTTTTGTCAAGCGTCGTCTCCGCGCAATGAGTTGCTCTACCTCGGGGTACGTGCAAAAACCGGGTGGTCTTGTGGTGTATGTGGTAGCATTTCTCTTGGCTGTGTGTAGCGAGGCAGTAAAGTTTTCAATGGCGACATCTATGTCTGCCTCGCTATAGTATGACAGTCTGGGTTGCGCCATCCCGTGCATTTCAGTGGTGAACTTATTCCAGTCGGTCTCAGCTCTACTTTGAGGGCCAGAGGCACTGGCTGAAATGCCACCCTGTATGTCGAAATGCACAGGAAGATGGTCGGAGTCCAGGCTGTGATAAACAGTAAAGTTATTTAACAGTGTCGCATTTTTTGTTAGTACGATGTCCAAAATCTCAGCGTCAAAGTGCCCTGATCGATGCCAAAAAGTGGGTTCTGGGGGAAGATGTACCTCAATGTCATCATTATCAGTTATAAATTCAACCAGGAGATTTCCCGCCGCGTTTGCCAGGCGTGAAAACCACCAGGGGTGCCGGGCATTGAAATCTCCTGCAATTATAACGTGCTCCTCTAAAGCGAGGATCTGCTCGAGGTCTTGTGTAAAGTCTGGGGAGTTAGGGGGCCGATAAAGTGCTACCAGCATAACCGTTTTACTATTTACACGTGTTTTAAGTGCTGTGCACTCTAACGCTGCCATTATAGGCAACGTAACAGAAGCATGAGCAATAGTATTTCTAAGCAAAATAGCAGTCCCTCCCCCTTGTCTGCCAATTCTGTCGTTCCGAAAGATTTGATACCCCTGGAGCTTAAAAGTGTGCTCGTGCTTTAATTTTGTTTCGCAGATGAATGCGACGTCAATTTTGTTACGCCGTAGGTAGTTTTCAAGTTCGTGTTGCTTCCTGTGGATGCCATCTGCATTCCACAGTAGTGCGCGAGTTAAAGTTGTGCCTCCCCTTACGTGGGCCATTTATTCTAAAAGGGCTGAGAGGAGACATATGATGGTCTCTATTTTCTCCCAAGTGTTGCTGCAGCTTTTGAATTTGGCCAGGAAAGGCTGCGCCTTCATCAATAGTGATGGTAAATTTAGGTCTCTGAACATGTTTAATATATCTTTTATCCCACTCAGGTCACCCGTGGGCGCCTGTTGGGGTAGTGGAGGGGGACCATTCTGTGGTGGCACTGGTGCGTTTTGCCCTCCGGTAGTTCCCGCATAGGAGATACCTGTTTGAACCAGGGCCGGGTGTATGATGGGTTTTGGCCCTGGCTGAGCACTGGGAGAGCTCCTGGCTATGGATGCCAGTTGACGGCGGTGACGTTCGTTGCGAAACGTCTCGCACCCCCTGTAGCTGGCAGGATGCGTTTCCCCACAATTAGCACAGTGGGGTACAACGCCCTGCTTGGCCTTTTTCGGGCAATCAGCCAGGCGGTGGAGGTCACCGCAAAGGACACACCGGGAGGTCATATTGCAGTTCCTAAAAGTGTGCCCCAACTGCTGGCAGTTGTAACATTGCGTTATGTTTTGGTTTGTTTTCAGGACCTCCACGGTGACCATCATATGGCACACCTCTCGTTCCTGTAGAAGTTTTTGGTTTTCGGTGGTCCTGTCAAGACTAACCTGAAAATTTGGCAGAGGCCTCCCACGTGAAATCATCTGTCGTACTTGGACGCCGGTGTAGCCTTTTAGGACCAGGTCCTCTTTCACGTAATCTTCCTCTAAGTCAGCTGGAAGACGTTTGATTACGTAGCGAAGAGGTTGATCCCCACGTGGAGTAAAACTGTAGTTTTCTACTCCGGCGTCCTTCAGGAGCTGCATTGTCGGGTTCGCGTCCTGCTTCCGTTGAAGGAAGAGCTTAAGGCAGTCCCTCGTCGTCTGCAATTTATATGTGCCGGCAGGAAGGGAGCCACGCAGGATGCGGAGGACCTTTACCGTGTGTTGGACGTCAGGGATTATTATTCTTGGTGGTTTCTGGTTGTCTGATGCTTTTGCTGCGTTGTTGGATGTGCTTGGGGCGGGAGTGGGGGTGGGAATGGTGGGCTGGGTGGTGTGTTTCTTCTGTGTCTGTGTTTGAATGGGGGCTTTGGTGGGGGGTAGCTTGGGGAAGGGGTCTCTAGAGGTGGAGGCTATTGCGGGTTGTGGTGGTGGATCCTCTGACGTCTCGTCGTCGGATTCTGCATCAAATTGTGCCCTCAGCGGCGCGTAGGTGTTTCTCGTGGTGAGGGGATATGGCGGCGTTTTTTGTTTTGAGACGCGCTTGGGGCGCTGCTGGTCGGGACGTTCACTGTCTGAATCGCTGAAGCCAAAACAGAAAGTAACTGTATTTGAGGCCTGGCGTCGTTTCATTTGTAACATTAAAAAAAAAAGAAAAAATATGAAGTACTTATGCGTGATTGGCTCTCGTCTCTTAACGTTGAAATTTCACAGATTCCAAAAATACTCCTAATTTGTCCTTTCTGAAAGTCACATGATTACAGCCGCCGATTGCTTGCGTGTATCTGTCTTATGTCAACGGCTGTTTTATCTCCTCTCGGTCAACTTTTTCTTCCCATCTTGACGCCTAGCTTCCAAAATGCTAGCAAACAGCCCTAACGAACCTGCAGTTTAAACATACAAGTGTAGATGAACAAATATTACCATAATCCATATTAATGTTTACGTAAGCTTACCGGCCAATATTAAGATTATATTAGTCCTGAGGAAACTACGTCATAGGGTGGGTGAAACGTCGGCAAGCTTATGCTGTAAGATGCGGTCTACACCTGAAGCAATGGACCAAGATAATCGTCAATATTAGTTTCAGCATATAGGTGAAATATTACTACAATCTAGATGTAGATTAATCATAGTTTAAAAACAATGCTTTACTGTCATTTACTCAGGAGAATGTCTTTGTCCTTGAACTCCCAATTGCGCTGTGGAGTGATACGATGTAAACAAACACCAGTATATATTCCAGACGTTCTCGGGCTTCGAGCCATGTGTAGTGATGAAGATCTACCTGACTTGAAGCCCGAGAACGTCTTGAGTATGTTCGTCGCCAGGAAAGCTTCAGATCTTAGAACACCAGCAGTGGCAACTTCACCAGAAAGGCTGAAGGTGGGGAAATTGCGCCATCATGTATGCGCAGAAGTTCTAGCGTTTCTGTCCAGGAAGGAGTGAAGTTCGTTAGCATAGCTTTAGTGCATATTGCTAATACCATTATATAGGTACAACAATGAGCTTTATAATGAACAAAGAGATCTCGTTATAACTAGCTATGTGCCAATATTTACTTTCATGTAAACTGCAATTGTTTCAGCTGCTGTTGGGGTAGTCTATTCATTGGCGGCAAGCTAGCGCGTCTATTTCCCCCTCTTTGCCGTTGCAGAGAGGGAGGGAAAGAAGGCAGCTTCCCCTATGCGCAAGATTTGTTCATGTCTCACCTCAGGACCTATATACGGGGTGGAAGGGAAGTCGTTACATTAATTTAAACGAGTGGTAGATCTCGGTATTTGGAACACATTTTGTATCTTACGTTTTTGTCTCTGACCGTTTCCTACGGAGATATTTTAGTTTAGTCGAAAACAACCTGGCAACATTGCAGATTGTGTGGGTGGTGACTTTCCCTAGCCTTGTCCTTCCGTGTTTACTGTTCGAGTGTGGTGCAATCACAAGCGTTAGCTTCCAAAACATTAAACGGTTTACATTCACAGACTAGGTCAATTCCCTGACCAACCTCAACTCAACGTTGTAGACTTACCTCATGTCTGAGAGAGCAGCTCGGAGTATTCCTTCACGTCTTTTAAGTGATTCATTATTTCGAAACCGTTTGTGATGTCCCACAATTAAATAAGTAACAACGTGTTGTCTTCGTGCGTTCTTGTGGAATTAGGCATCCAATTTGGATAAAAAAGCATTTATTTTTTCGAAATCTGCTGATCAAATAAAAAGCTATTCGACTTTTTCCGTTTGTAATGCTTCTATGAAGCACATATTAGAAGGAATGTAATGACTTCCCTTCCACCCTCTGTGTGTGTGTGTGTGTTTGTGTGCGTGCGTGTGTGTGCGCGCGTGTGTGCGTGCGTGCGTGTGTGTGTTATCGTGTGGTTTCTTGAGTCTCCAGTAACCATACTTCATTAGTGATATTGAAAGTATGATCATAATTGCTTTGTTTGATGCGGTAATATAATGTATTATTGATGCTCGCCTTTCGCGTAATATTTATCGTCCCGGGAAAGAAACGGTAAGTCACTTTTGAAACAGGTGTAAAACGTCAGAATGAGAGGAGTAAACAGCGCGTTATCTCAGGTTCACTTGTGTCAACCACAAGGTCATACCTAAACTCCTGAGTCAAGTTCAGTGCATTTATGTGATTTTAAACGGAGAAAATTATTTGTGTTTTGATGAGGGCTTGATTTGACAAAACATGTTTATACTTTCTCTAGTCTCAAAAATACTGTAATTTTTAATTACCATGAGTCGCTGAAATATTCATCGAAGAGTCCTCTTGCGGCGATCGCCGATATTAACCCAAGCGGGCGCTCTGGAGTACTACTTGGCAAAGCGACCTTGGTTGCCGAGCGCTAAGATCGCTTCTTGTCTTGTTTATTAGAACAGCGAAATAATAGTAACTTGGTGCATAGTCAGTGATAAAATACAAATAGATGATCTCTCGCGCCTGCTGATATATGAGACGTTGCTGTCCTGCAGATATAATTCCATCTAAACAGAGTGTACATATACTATCTCGCCGTGTCTGTGCGATAAGCTCGCGCAACAGCTGACCTGTGTGTCGTCCCGATACACCTCATGATTTTGCCAAGTAGTACCAAAAATCTACAGTAAAACACTAAGATTGCAAGGCACTCAAGAGAAGACACGAATTTTGGAAATGATGGTCTTTTAGCAACTTAGGTTGATAAATGAGCCTATTTTATGACTCCAACTCAAAATTTCTATATTACGTTGACAAATTTGAAGCTCCTCATTCGCCTCTATGAAACAGCTTTTCCCTCGTGACTTATAAATTCTAAGAATCGTGTTTGTTTTGTAATTTCCAAAACTGGCATTTGTATCCGCATCTGACTTTTAAGCTAATGGATTTCTTGCTGAATGAGTTCACTGAAACCTTCATTGCCGTAGCTTAGTGACTTATGATAATTCCTTTTTCCTATTTCTGTATTAAATTATTAATCTTACCGGGTTCCGATATCTACTGCACCCTTCGATGTGGTTCACTATTTTAAAAGTCGATGAACACTTTTAAAGGCACCTATTTAATTTTAATATTAAACACGTATTACATAGTTAAAATGTCCTGATTCTGTAATTAAGATTTAATTATTATGGATACCTATGCCTGTCTGAACTGACTCCATAATGCAGACCACAAGTTAATAATAACTGCAATTTCATTCACACAAGGGAACGCTTTAAGAACAACTGAAACCGTAACAGGAAGTGCGAGCAATAAAGCAGTCTTTATTTACTTTGGTTATCGTACTGTTGACAGATCAGTAAGTCGCCACTCGCCACTTGCGTCAGACATTGGGGAAACAGGAAATATGCTTTAACTGTGCGCATCTAACTGAGGCGAAATTTATTGTTTGTCCAGTGGTTTGGAAAAACTGCACATAGTGCATCTGCGGTGCCATATGCACTAAAACGGGCGTTAAATACTTTTAGATTAATGGTGCCGGTAGCGTATGCTGGGTTTCTGACTTGGGCTATCACTAGGCCTACCATGGCCGAGTGGTTAGACCATTCGACTCTCACCAAAAGGCCCAGGTTCGATCCCAGGCGACCGCATGTGGAATTTGTGATGCACAAAAAGGCGCAGGGGCTGGTTAAGTGATAGCTTCGGCGATAGCCCACGATATACGCTGCTTGTCATTGCAACGAGAGATAGACTGATTCTAGTGCATTATTCCTTTAAACTATTGCGTATGCAATATGAATAAGAGGACAGTTATTGAGGTGCTAAAAATCAACAAGTAGGTTTGATTATATTTTATATCTATTAATCAAAATATTGTTAAGTTTAAGGTGTGAAGACCGCCTCCGTAGCAGTTTGTAGCTCGCTTGCCTCTGGCACGGAGGACCCGGGCTCGATTCGCGAAAGAATGAATGAATGAATAGTGTTAATTTGGGCATGTTTACAACATGCCCGGGCTGTTTATGGAAATCCCTCTTCAGCCTAGTGTGTTATTTTTTATTTGTCGTGTTGGGATTTCCTTCGGCTTGTGTGCGTATCTTATCTGTGTTGTTTTGTGTTTTTGTTGACGTTGTTTAGTGTAGTGTGTTGCGATTTGTGTATCTGTGTGTCAGTTTCCCCGTGTTCAACATCCATCGCTCCGTTCATGTGCTTCTACCCAAAAAGATCTATGGTTTCGTTGCTCGTTTTTTTCTTTTTTCTTTTAATGTTGCTGCAACACTCACTTGGTATTTATTATATGTTTAGTGTGTTTTTGTATGTTTGGGGTTTTAGTATGTGTTTGTGTCTATTGTGTGTCTAAATATTTTGAAAATGTAAATGCTCTTGTATTTTTTGTTCTTCTTGTTCTTGATATTTATCGTATACGTGTATTCGTGTGATAAGGGGAGGATTTTTTTTTCTTTTTGTGTTTCTTGTATTTTTTTCATTTTTTGTGCTGTGTTTATATACCAGCATGGGGATTTTACTTCCTCTGGCGGGTCTGGCACGGGGTATACTCAGCCTCGTTAGGTCCCTGGGGGACCAATTGAGGAGCTACTTGTTGGAGAAGTAGCGGCCCCAGGTCGAGAACGCCGTATAACTGGCCGGGAGGGCTAGCGGTACTGACCACGCCCCACCCTCCAGTACTGCACCCCACCAATGACGCCTGTAGTGGGCAGAGGTGAGCGACGCAGCGGCCTAGGCCTTAAAAGTACGTAATATAGGAGGGTGGGTGAAGTTGGTAGGTGTGCAAACGGGGTAATTCATTTACCTACAATGTCAACATAACCGGAAATCGCACTATCTCTGAAAAAGATTGTTTTTACCAGAGTTAATTGCACACACTGAGCAAAGATTAATATAAACCAGAGAAAATGACAAACCGGGCAGTCAGTAACATTAACAAGTGCAGCATGCAATCCATGCCAGTTATGTAACAAATTAAATGCAAAGGAGATTATGGCTGTTGTCAAAAGTAGCCAGTCAAATGAAAACAGGTTGCTTTTACACGCCCATACAACGTCCTTGAAATTAAGTGGCCTTGTACTTTCAGCTATTGAAGGAAGTAGACAGATGCACTTACATATCAGACGCCTCTGCTATTGTCAGGATCCTAATTTGAGGTTGTTGCAGGTGGATGGGATCAGCATAGTTTCGGAACGTAGCTCAGAGTTTATGGGAGAGATATCTGTGAGAACTCCACTCAAATAGAAAGGTACAGATATGCAACATAATCGGAGTCAGATAAACCTTGTTCTGTAATCATTTTTACGTTCTCTACTGCAAATAGAAGGAAGTATTGTATTCCACCCAAAAATTCGATGACGAAATTTCACCGGAAATAAATGTTTTGAGACCACCTGAATCCAAAAACAGCATTTTTAGAAAAAGGTCCGCGCGCGCGCGTGTGTGTGTCAGTCTGTGGACAGCATAACTCAAAAACGAAAAGTAGGTTAAAAACCAAAGTTGGTATTTAAGCTTAATGTCTTTCAAAGATGCGACACGAAGGTTTTGAAGAAAATAGCCCCACCCTAAACTACCCTTTACATCGAAAATTTTTCTGAAATTGTGATTTTCTTGAAAATGGCACTAACGATTTTGATTAAAATGTCATATGTTTAAGGTATTTGTATGACACGTGAAATGTATATTTTGAATTTTCTGGCTATAGCCTATGTAGTACTGTTTAGTCTGGATGACTTGAATAACTCGTAAACCGTAAGAGATAGCCAAAATCTTACTGTAGAAAAAATGTACATCTCACTAAAACACACAATTTATGTCTGAATAATTTTTTTTGTAGAGTCGACCATTTCGGAGATATTCCTTGTTATTTGCGTCAGTTTAGGAAAACTTTAGTGACATGGAACATCGTTGTTCATTTTTACGTACTCTACTGGTAAGTAGGGGAAGTATTGTATTCCACCCAAAAATTCGATGTCGAGTGAGTGAGTTGGGTTTAAGAGCCCGTCGACTAGGTTATTAGGGCCCTTCAATGTCGAGATTTCACCGGAAGTATATGTTTTGAGACCCCCGGAATCCAAAAAAAAAAAAAAAAAACATTTTTAAACAAAGGTGTGTGTGTGTGTGTGTGTGTGTGTGTGTGTGTGTGTGTGTGTGTGTGTGTGTGTGTGTGTGTGTGTGTGTGTGTGTGTGTCAGTCTGTGGACAGCATAACTCAAAAACGAAAAGTAGGTTAAAAATCAAAGCTGGTATTTAAGTTTAATGTGTTTCAAGGATGCGACACGAAGATTTTGAAGAAAATAGCCCCACGCTAAACTACCCTTTACATGGTAAATTTTTCGAAAATTTTTTCTTGAAAATGGCTCTAACGATTTTGATTAAAATATCATACGTTTGAGATATTTTCTGCCAAATGAAATGCATATCTTGAATTTTCTGGTTATAGCCCCTGTAGTCGTATTTACTCTAGACGACTTTTGCATAACTGGTAAACCGTTAGAGATACACCAAATCATACTACACAAAAAATATAGATCTTGCTAAAATACACAATTTATGTCGCAATAAATTTTGTTGTAGGGTGAACTATTTCGGAGATATTCCTTGTTAGGTGTGTGAGTTTCGGAAAACTTGGAACTTTCGTGAAATGGATCATCGTTGTTCATTTTTTATAGGTTAAGTGTGCAAAGAGAACGGAATCTCAAAGCTTTAAAAGATTTGACTATCGCTCAAAGCGATATTCTAATATTCCCCTTCCACCTACAAGGAAATAAGCAATTCGTACAAATGTTTATCTTAACTAACACAAAGAAGATATAGGAATAAGTTTGTAAGAATAGTTAGTAAAAGAGTAGAGAAAGTCATGTGTGTGCAACACATCAGAGTTTTTATGCTATATCCAGGGCGAGGCATTTCAGTACCTCTTCAAGTTTAGTGCATACGGACGATAAACAAGGGGTCGAGAGACTTTTGGCTCTGTTTGTTATATTTACTTTCTACTACCATTTTTATTTTATATTGAAATTTATCTCGGACTTTTGATCTCTTTTGTAAGGATGTGGACGACCTAGTAATTGAGCGTCCTTAATCCTATGTACATCATCACGTCACAGCCAGTGCCTGACCTTGACCTAATGTCCTTGTGACAGTAACCTGCAGTGCTCTTATGGGGCGGAAAAGGTACTAAAATGCGTCGCTCTGGTAATATCTCACGTCGTTCATAATCCAATTTAACTGTTTAGTCTTCGTAATGTTTACATTGCCGGGAGGAAATGAATGTTTATTTACAGCATTTTTCAAATTGGTCTCGCCTCCCACCCCTGCCCAAGCCGGCAGAGCTTTGAGGGTTAATTTTTACAACGTTTGCGGTTTGAAGTAAACCTCCCAGTTAACAAGTATTTATTGGTTGTGGGACGCGATTCTCGGGACTACGTATAAACATGTTTATTTACTAAAGGTTACCTAATTTACTTTTTTATTATGGCAACTGGTAGAACCCCCAGCTTCGGTCATCTTGTGTTAACCCTCCGTCTGTCGCTAGAGGTCTGAGAGACCCAAGTTTATTTAAACGTTATAGTTTGCGAACGAACGCACCTATAATTGTTCCAGCCTTAGATCCGCACTTGGTGTAAACACAAGCCGTCAACAACTAACCCGTGATACCCCGAAACCAAACCACACCATAAAATGTAGTACCCTAAATATCGGCGATTATCTGTGAGCTTTCAAGAAGTATGATAACTAGGGCTCGGAAGTTCATGCCCTAAAAAAACACTGAAATATGCATGCAAATATGCTCTTAAAAAGTTGAAAATATGCCAAGAAATATGCACTATTTAATTTTAAAAAATTAATGTCCCTTTGCAGTAGACAAGGCGAGTTAGTACAAATAATAAATAAAGGTACATTATTCTTTAGAGGTTGAAGCAGAAGTAGTCCCGCTGCCAGTATTAACTGCTAAATTGTAGTTCACAACCAACACTTTGCACAAATTTTCAAGTGTAAAGCATCGTCTGTTGCCTCGCAAAACACTTTTGTAACGTGAAAAACTTTTCTCCACGTCACAAGATGTTATCGGGGCATATTTAAATGATGCTAACTAATTCACACACACAGAGAGAGAGAGAGAGAGAGAGAGAGAGAGAGAGAGAGAGAGAGAGAGAGAGAGAAAGAGAGAGAGAGTCAAGTCTCTTGGTGAGACATGGTTTTCTTTTGAGGATGTCTCGAATACCGCACATCTGTTTATAACCAGAATTTTTTGAAATTACATAATTCACTTTTTGTCCTATGCTACCAGGAACCGAACTTAGGTCACATATTCTTTTTTCAAAGACAGTAAGTGATTCATGCAAAGGAGATCCTGCAGCTTCCAATGCCGTTATGGCTGTTGGTAAGAAAGAAAAATGGGCAAATATGAAACCAAGATCCTCTTTTAACCCAGTGCCTGACAGAATATTTTGCACAGTTTCTATTGATGAAGTATCTTTCAAGTCCAATGAATTAACAACCTCTTCGGCTATTTCTATGTGCTCAGCATAATATAAAACTGCATCGACCCATGTTCCCCATCGAGTTAACACTGGTGCAGGAGGAAGTCGGATATTAGGTGCTCTTGATCTAAACAACTTAACTCTTTTAGGAGATTTAACAAAAATTATCTTCGTACTGGACACAAATCTATCTACCAATGGGAAGGAACCATTGTCTCAGAAATGCTACCAATATGAAAAATATTATACAGATGAAAAAATAAAAAAGGCATAAAAATCATTAAAATATGCAATATAGGGGCAATAATATTGAAATCTTCGTGAATTGCATCATGTGCAGTACTGCCAATATGAAAAATGTTATCCAGATAGAAAAAAGTAATAAAAAACCATAAAATCATTAAAAATGCAATATAGGGCCTATAGTATTCAAATAATACGCATTTATCAAAAATCAAGAAAATATGCAGTTATATGTACCATAAAATCATGTCCAAATAACTGAAAATTCTGTAGTTCGCGCACATAATGTAAACGCATACATTTTTAACCCCTATGAAAAAACATGCAAATGCATGAACTTCCTAGCCCTAATGATAAGTCCCTCGTAAAGACTACTTGAATGTAACGCGGTAGCAGCAATATTCCTAAAACTCCTGAGTACAGGTCGCGCGTTACTTCTTGACGAATGAAAATTTTATATGAAAGGTTGAATGCGAGTCTCTACTCAGCTTTTGCGGGAACGAGAGAGAGGAGGTACAGTCTGCAGTGAGATGACGCGCATGCTTCTGAGCTGAAGTAGTGCAACACTACAAATCAATTTATGACACTTGCAGTAATATCAGCCACACGTATTATACACTATACCTCTATAACTGTTTCCACTTAACTTTCTTGCATTTATTCTATTCCCGACATCTCTCCCTCGTCTGAATTGCTATTTTCGTTGCATGCATACATACATCCGTACCGCACAAAACTTCTGCAGTCGACTGCATACACAAACGTGACAGAGGAAAACAGAGGTGTCTGTTATCGTAGGATAAACATTTGCTGACCTGTTTATTAAGGGTAGGCTCACTCATTGGATTTCTGCTCAAGGTCATTCGTCAAGAACAAACGCGCAACCTATAAATATCGTTCTGTTACAACATAAACACGAAGCATGAGTCCACGTGGCGTTTGTTTTGTTTTGTATCAGTCGCAGGTTATCGCGGAGGGATACAAGGGGCGGATCTAAGACTGGATGGTGTATAGGAAACTGTCTATGAAATCTAACGTTGCACCTTACTCGATTGTTTGCTGCAGCAATAACATATGTTTATTTCTTTAACTGCAAGAATGGCTAACCAGCAATTACATGGCGCACAGGTCAACCACGCCTACTGTCGTTACATATTGTTGGTAAGTTCGTTTACATTGACTGTTACATAACGATAGACTACTTATAAATATAAGATATATATTCTGAAATATTATATACCAATCTACTGTTGTACATAATAAATATACAAATAAATACATGCATTCTATCATTAGTGCGCACATTAGATTCACGTAAATATGGTATTTTATTCTGTTCAGTGTTTTATTTAGATTACATGGTTCAAGAATTTCACACACAGTATTGCGTACATGAGTGCTAATGGATCCCATTATATTTTCTTTAATATGATGATAATGTGGATTATGTTGTTTAATAGACGTCCGTTGTAGCAGTATACATACAAAAAAAATCTGATGTGTTGCACTCACATGACTTTCTCTACTCTTGTACTAACCATTCTTTATTGTTACAAACTCTTATTCCTATGTTCTTCGTCTTAGTTGAGATAAACATTTGTACATATATCTTATTGCTTACTTCCTTGTAGGTGGAAGGGGAATATTAGAATACAGTAGGTTTTGAGCGATAGTGACATATTTTAAAGCTTTGAGGTCTCGTTCTCTTTGCACGCTTAACATGTAAAAACATGAACAACGATGTTCCATTTCACGAAAGTTTTAAGTTTTCCGAAACTGACACAAATAACAAGGAATATCTCCGAAATGGTTCACTCTACAAATAAAATTATTTAGACATCAAATGTGTTTTTTAGCGAGATCTACATTTTTTGTAGAGTAAGATTTTGTCTATGTCTTACGGTTTACGAGTTATTCAAAAGTCATCCAGAGTAATCAGGACTATATAGGCTATAGTCAGAAAATTCAAAATATACATTTCATTTGTCATACAAATATCTTAAACATATGGCATTTTAATCGAAATCGCCATTTCAAGCCATTTTCAAGAAAATTAAAATTGTAGAAAAATTTTCCTTGTAAAGGGTAGTTTAGGGTGGAGCTATTTTCTTCAACATCTTCGTGTCTTATCCTTGAAAGATATCAACTTTGGTTTTTAACCGACTTTTGGTTTTTAAGTTATGCTGTGCACAGACTGACACACACACACACACACACACACACACACACACACACACACACACACACACACACACACACACACACACACACACACACACACACACACACACACACACACAAAGACACTCACACACACACTCGGACATTTTTCTAAAAATGCCTTTTCTGGATTCAGGGGGTCTCAAAACATATATTTCTGGTGAAATCTCGACATCGAATTTTTGGGTGTAATACAATACTTCCCCTACTTACCAGTAGAGAAAGTAAAAGGTATTTCTTTTCTTCGCAGCCCTCGGTCGTTTATTTGTTAAGCATTACAGGTGAGCACGAGATCTTAATTTAGTCGTTCCAGCTGTGGAAAACAGATGTAGTCGGATTTAGGTATTTTGCTGCTAGAATCCCCCCCCCAATATTCCCCAAACAATATAGGCAGCTGTCATGCAGGTCATTATGAGTTTAATAAGTTTTAAGTGTGACGATATTAAATGAAAGTTACAATTAAGAGAAAACAGATATTAAGAATAAAAGTACATGCATCTTGTAAATTTTAACTATTTTCTATATACTTTCTTCATAGAGAAAGCATTGACGACGTCAATCAAAGTCGATCTGACGAAGTACATCAGACTCGAGGCAAACAATTGACATAGCGTCCAATTTCTTTTGGCGCATTGTTGAACGAAGTTAACGCGATTCAGGTTCACTCATTTTTGGAAGTTGTGATTTACGAAACGAGTACTTACAATTTCTTCTATCCTCTGTGCTTAAAACCGTTCACTATCTGAATTTAATAACAATCTAAACTATAGTCGTTAACGTCGTTATAGTCGTTAACGGTAACCTTCAGCATTCATTGTTGAAACAAAACTGATTTCTGAAAGGCAGGCTGTGATTTAGTTTTAAGCTATTGACGACGAGATAGGCCTATATTAAATGTAATTAAGTTGTATTAATAGTGATAAACAATAAACATACATCCTATTTTATTTTAAACAACGCATTGTTGTTTGTGCAAGCAGTTTTACTCTCGCCGCGAGCCCACGTCGTTGCGATGAATCAGCAATATTCGACTTCCACAAGTGTACAAGATTAGAAAAGTTTTGCCAACATTTTATAAAAATAAATTTTACAGTAAAAAAGGGAACAGAAAGATAGATAATATGCCCCTCCCTCCCCCCCCCCCCCCCCGAAAATTGCCGCCGGTATCCGACACTGGATGTAGTTAAAATATCGTACATGCAAACTTTTTTAAGGGCTATTTAAGGGTTGATGTTACCCTGGGTTTATCTCACCCAGGGCTTATTAACCCTAACCCAGGGGTGTACCCTCTTCAGCCGTGGGTTAGTTATTGGCGGTATTTTTATTACATTTTTGATATTATGTTACAGTAGTTACATCTTTGTTTATTGTTGCTCGACGCGGATATGTTCTCCCTTAAAGGCTCAGACTTCCGCTTCAGCTTTCATAACTGTACCTCGGACTTTAAATTCTTAAAAATCTTAAATTAGATACCTAAAATAAGTTCTATTACATGTCAAAATAGATTCTACAATTAAAAAGATAGGTGAAAAAAAAGCCATTTTATTTCCCATTACAAATTAACGGAAACATTTGAAATTTCTTAAATGTTGGTATTAAATTGAAGGGAACAGCACATTCATGTTCAGTATGTTTTACCAGACAAGATGTCAGCAACTGTGCGGAGAACTGTCAGCCCTGGGTTTATTTGAACCAATAATTTGAGTTTTTCAGGAACTTTTTTTCCAAACGAAACCAGGAACCAAGTTGATTATTTCTGTTACCTCTTCTATCCAGGGATGCCAACCCGTACGATAACTATGGGGGCATACGATAATTTGAATGTTTGTACTCATGGCTGTCAGCCCATACGATAATTATAAGGTGTACGATAACTTGATAACTCTGGTTTGTCACACCAAGCGAAAGGCATTTAATTACAAATAGCGACACCACTTTTGCCCTCATGGCCTGTCTGCACCCCTCTAAGGCAACTATCTCATATCCTACATACTCTCTTATTGCCGGCGTGCCCAGATCTGGTAATCTCAACGAAGAAGGCACTGTTCAGAAAATTGATGATCAATATAGAAAACTCAGAGTAAGTGATATTCCGTGTGAAACAAAGAACATGCCTGAACCTGACAGTTTCTGGAGTGCTGTTAAACACATGTCACCTTGGTGGGAATACTGATATCAAAGAATGGAGTATGCATTATCAGTGAATTCATTGCCTCCACAGAAACGCTTCTTGTGAAAGTTTTTTTTTTTTTAAATTGGGTTTAATAAAAACCAAAACTAGACACAGATTGGCGCTAGATACAGTAAACGGGCTTATTCTGTCGTCTCAGCATATGAAAGAACGTGGTGGGTCCAAAAATCTGCATGACACCGAGAAGATGTTAAGTTTATCTCATTTGTATAATGCTGCAACGGTTGAGGAAGATGACAGAGTTTCAGATGAATTGTGCGGGAAATTAAATGCTAAGGTTGTAATACTGAGAGGTATTTTTGATGTTGTAGCATTTGGTTTATGAAGTACGATAGTTTTAATCCAAATCTATAATTTTGAGTGGCTGGTATGATAATTTTACATTTAAAGATTGGCAACCTTGCTTCTATCCTAGTTGTGTGTAGACTGGTTTGCCAAAAGATTAGAGCATTGATAGTGGAGACCAGAAATACATAGTGATTTGATTTATGCAATATCATGGATCCTGCAGATGTCCTTTAGCTGAAATAATGCTCACAGCACCCCAGCTACAAAGTTTCAAAACAATTCGAAATGTTTAGTTCTTCCGGGCTTGTAGGCCGTGGTCTAGAAGGCATGGTAGATACGAACGTTTCGCCAAGTACTGCGCTTGGTATCATCAGGGTAACATAAAACATGTATACCGGTTTTAGATAAACTCTCAGACACACACAACAGTTGTAATAAAGCCCCACCTACCTACAACTGGCCAACGACTACCGTAGCCAGCACAACAATGCCCCGCCCGCCTCCAACCATATAAATAACCGTAACGGCCGCTAACGGTCAAAACTTCCACCGTTCCAAGATTCATGTCCGAAACTTCGAAAATCGTTTCGTGTAAAGAATTGTTTACGTTGGGCGAACTAACGGTCAAAACTTCCACCGTTCCAAGATTCATGTCCGAAACTTCGAAAATCGTTTCGTGTAAAGAATTGTTTACGTTGGGCGAACTAACGGTCAAAACTTCCACCGTTCCAAGATTCATGTCCGAAACTTCGAAAATCGTTTCGTGTAAAGAATTGTTTACGTTGGGCGAATTTTCGTGAAAATCTTTGTGTCGTATCTTCGGAGGCTAGCGAATTTAAATACTAAGTTTGATGTGTAACCGACATTTTGTTTTTGAGCTATGCTTTTTCTCACTGATACCGAAATTAGACATAGAAAAAAAAATCTGATGTGTCGCACTCACGTGACTTTCTCTACTCTTGTACGAACCATTCTTACAAACACTTATTCCAATACCTTCTTCGTGATAGTCGAGGTAAACGTTTGTACAAAATATCTTATTACTTATTTTCTTGTAGGTGCAAGGGGAATTACAGTAGACTTTGAGCGATAGTCAACTCTTTTAAACCTTTGAGATCCCGTTCTCTTTGCACGCTTTACATATAAAAAATGAACGATGTTCTATTTCACGAAAGTTTTGTTTTCCGAAACTTACACAAATAACAAGGAATATCTCCGAAATGGTTTACGCTACAAAAACTTTAAATGGTGTGTTTTAGCGAGATCTACAGTCTTTGTATATTAAGAATTTGTCTATCTCTTACGGTTTACGAATTATTCAAAAGTCATCCAGAGTAAACAGGACTACATAGGCTATAGCCAGAAAATTCAAAATATACATTTCATTTGTCACACAAATATCTGAAACATATGATATTTTAATCAAAATTGTTAGAGCCATTTTCAAGCAAATCAAAATTTTCGAAAAATGTTCCATGTAAAGGGTAGTTTAGGGCGGGGCTATTTTCTTCAAAATCTTCGTGTCATATCCTTGAAAGATGTTAAACCTAAATACCAAGTTTGGTTTTTGAGTTATGCTGTCCACAGACTGACACAAAAACACGGACCTTTTTCTAAAAATGCTTTCTTTGGATTCTTTCTTCTTTCCCTGATTACCCTCCCCTTATGTAGGACTTGCACCCTTAGCACTTACAAGCCAGTGCCTACGATCAGTCGCCGGTCAGGGAGCAGAGGAACCTATGGACCGGACAGAGTGAAGACCTGGAAGCAGGTGGTCAGACAAGCACCAGGCATGATAGTGAGGAAGAGGATGATATGAAATGCAGGCGAAATCGATGATAATGGAGCAATCGGTGGAATGAATGGCGGAGGAAACCGGAGAAAACCCGCCCAGACGCTGCTTTGTCCACCACAGCGCGTCCCGCCTAGGTGGTAGGCGAACGGTCTAACCACTCAGCCATGGCGCCGCCATTATGCTTCCAGACTCAGGGAAGGATGAGGAATAATCCTGACTGGAGAAAAATTCCTACCCCTTTGTCGGGAATCGAACCCGGGACCCCTTGCACAGCAGGCAGGTGCTCTACCAACTGTGCTTGGATTCAGGTGACCTCAAAACATATATTTCCAGTGAAATCTGGACATCGAATTTTTGGGTGGAATACAACACTTCCTTCTACTTACCAGTAGAGAAAGTAATATTTTAAGAATAGTTTAATAATAATAATAACAACAACAACAACAACAATAATAATAATAATAATAATAATAATAATAATAATAATAATAATAATAATAATAATAATAATAATAATAATAATAATAATAATAATAATAATAATAATAATAATAATAATAATAATAATAATAATAATAAATTGCGGTAGCAGTAGCAATAGTAATAACAATAGCAGTAGTAATAACAATAGTAAGAATTTGCGATAAAAATAATAGAGAAAACGAACGTTTAACAAGGGGGCAGGGCAGCCCCGCGAATAATTTTAACGGTTTTGGTAGCGCTCTACGCGAGGAAGCTCATTCCTAGCTGGCGAGTCGACTGGAAAACATCGCTTTGAGTGCGTGAAACTGTATATGGTAAATCAACGGCTACCAATTGGAAATACCTGAGTGAAGCTTACCTTTAATGTTTAAGTACGAGGCAGGTGAGTGTTTTATAATTATAATCTACGTACATTGGTCGGTAACGCCTCATTGCCAATAGTGATAAGTAGGGCTCCGATTTTTAGGTGCTAAACAATAAAAAATATTTATTTTTTATGTGCTAAAATGTCAAAAATATGTGCTAAAAAGTAAAAAGCATGTACTAAAACAAATAAAATATTTTTAACATCTGAATGGCCGAAATAATATAAATGTCGTTCCAGATCGCAGGAAGTAAGTCTAACATAATTTTAACATGGAATGTCACACGCACTTACAATGTCTTTATGTTGCCCATCCAACACATTTGAAATTTTACAAACTATGTTAAATCCGGATCAACTCCCTCCCACCTAACATTGTGTGTGTGTGTGTGTGTGTGTGCGTGCGCGCGCGCGCGTGAGTGGGTGTGTGTGGGTGGGTGGGTGTGCGTGCGTGCGTGTGTGTGTATATGGGGAGCGGAAAGCTAACCGTCATTTTTCATTCTGATGATAACAATGGCCGAAAGCTCAATGTGATCACCCGCTACTGTTTAGTATTTTAAACCGTCACTGTTTTATCATTCACTTTTTTAGCGTTTTAATCCTTTTCGTGTTTTAACGGTTTTAACATTACCCTTTTTTGGTATTTTAACTGTTTTAGCATTTTTTAGTTTTGTATTTTAGCTTAGTTCTTAACCAGAAGTTAGTGAGTGTTTTATCCTTTAAAATTGACTTGGGGACCAAATGACCTAGCTGTCGACGGGCCCTTAAACACCACTCACTCACTCGCTGATCACCCGTAAAGCTTTAATATGTTAAATCCGCTATTATTTTCGAACACTTCCCTGCACTTTCTTTATACTTTCTTTACTACGTATAGTAAGTAGAGGAACTATTATATTCCACCCAAAAATTCGATGTCGAGATTTTACCGGAAATATATTTTGAGGCTCCCTGAATTAAAAAAAAAAATTAGAAAAAGGTGTGTGTGTCTGTCTGTGGGCATCATAACTCAAAAATGAAAATTCGATTAAAAACTAAAGTTGGTGTTTAAGTTTAACGTCTATCAAAGATGCGACACGAAGATTTCGAAGAAAATTTCTCAACTCTAAACTCCTTTACATGGAACATTTTTCGAAAATTTTGATTTTTTGAGAAATGGCTGTACTTATGGTGATTAAAATGACAAATGAAATGTATCTTTTGAATGTTATGGCTATATACCATGTAATCCTGTTTACTCTGAATGACTTTTGAATAACTCGTAAACCGTAAGAGAAAGACCGTATCTTAGTGTACAAAAAATGTTCACCTCGCTAAAACACACAATGTATGTCCAAATAATTTTTTGTAACGTGAACCATTTCGGAGATTTCCTTGTTATTTGTGTCAGTTTCGAAAAACTTACACTTTCGTCAAATGCAACGTTGTTGTTAACTTTTGTACATGTTAACCGAGCAAAGAAAACAGAATCTCACATTTTTAAAAGATTTGACTATAGCTCAAATCCTACTGTATTCCCATATTCCCGTTACAGTTACAAGGAAATAAGCAATAAGATAATTTTTTGAAAATGTTTATCTTAACATGAAGATATAGGAATATGAGTTTGTAAGAACGGTTAGTACAAGAGTAGAGAAAGTCACGTGAATGCAACACATCAGATTTTTACTTTCTCTACTGGTAAGTAGGGGAAGTATTGTATTCCACCCAAAAATTCGAAGTCGAGATTTCACCGGAAATACATGTTGAGGCCCCCTGCATCCAAAAAAAAAGCATTCTTAGAAAAAGGTCCGTGTGTGTGTCTGTCAGTCTGTGGACAGCATAGCTCAAAAACGAAAAGTCGGTTAAAAACCAAAGTTGGTATTTAAGTTTAATGTCGTTCAAGGATGTGACACGAAGATTTTGAAGAAAATAGCCCCACCCTAAACTACCCTTTACATGGAAAATTTTTCGAAAATTTTGATCTTCTTGAAAATGGCTCTAACGATTTTGATTAAAATGTCATATGTTTGAGATATTTTTATGACAAATGAAATGTATATCTTGAATTTTCTGGCTATAGTCCCTGTAGTCGTATTTACTCTGGACGACTTTTGCATAACTGGTAAACCGTTAGAGATAGACCAAATCATACTATACAAAAAATATAGCTCTTGCTAAAATACACAATTTATGTCTCAATAAATTTTCTTGTAGGGTGAACCATTTCGGAGATATACCTTGTTATGTGTGTGAGTTTCGGAAAACTTGGAACTTTCGTGAAATGGGTCATCGTTGTTCATTTTTTTATATGTTACGTGTACAAAGAGAACGGAATCTCAAAGCTTTAAAAGATTTGACTATCGCACAAAGCCTACTGTATTCCAATATTCCCCTTGCACCTACAAGGAAATAAGCAATAAGATAATTTGTACAAATGTTTATTTTAACTAACACGAAGAAGATGTAGCAATAAGAGTTTGTAAGAATGGTTAGTACAAGTCATGTGAGTGCAACACATCAGATTTTTAAGTTTTGTGCTGCAGAATCAGAAAGAACTTTGAGTTTTCCCCCCTCTCTCTCCACATCCTGAATTACTTGAACCGCTTCTCCCAAAGACATTCCTACTGCTTTCAGTTTCTTTATGGAATCGCAGAGGAAACTACAGTTTTCTTGACAGTTTCTTTTAAATTTGGCAGTATATTGTTGCACTTGCAGTACATTTTACACTAGACATGTTTAACCCATTGTGAACTCAAAATGTCGGTATTTTGTAATTTCCCAACACAACCATAGAACGTGGTATAAACTTTGCAGATGCACAAATGACTAGGGCTCGGAAGTTCATGCCCTAAAAAATACTGAAATATGTATGCAAATATGCTCCTAAAAACTTGAAAATATGTCAAGAAATATGCACTGTTTAATTAAAACAATTAATGTCCCTTTGCAATAGACAAGATGAGTTAGTATTAATAATAAAGTCACCTTATTCCTTAGTGATTGAAGCAGAAGTGGTCCCGCTGCTAGTATTAACTGCTAAATTGCAGTTCACAACCAACACTTTGCACAAATTTTCAACTGTAAAACATCGTCTGTTGTCTCCCAAAACACTTGTGACGTGAAAGACTTCTCTCCACGTCACAAGATGTTATCGGGGCATATTTAAATGATGTTAACTGCTTCACAGAGAGTGTCAAGTTTCTTGGTGTGACAGATGGTTTTCTTTCGAGGATGTCTCGAATATCACACATCTGTTTATAACCAGAATTTTTTGATATTTCTCTTTCGCTTTTTGTCCTATGCCATCAGGAGCCGAACTTAGATCATATATTGTTTTTTTTCAAAGACATTGATTCATGCAAAGAAGATCCTACAGCTTCCAATGCCCTTATGGCTGTTGGCAAGAAAGAAAAATGGGCAGATATGAAACTAAGATCCTCTTTTAACCCAGTGCCTGACAGAATATTTTGCACAGTTTCTATTGATGAAGCATCTTTCGAGTCCAGTGAATTAACAACCTCTTCGACTATTTCTATTTACTCAGCATAATATAAAACTGCATCGACCCATGTTCCCCATCGAGTTAACACCGATGCAGGAGGAAGTCAGATATTAGGTGCTGTTGATCTGAACAACTTACTCTTTTAGATAGTGATGGGAGTATTCGAATGCAAAATGTCGATGTATTCGATTCTTGAAAGTTCTCGAGATGTTCTCGAATCCTGACATTGTATTCGAATACTTCACTCGGTTCTCGTTTGCGTATGTTATGAATGCTGTTATGGAATGTTTCACTCGGTTCTCGTTTGTTAATTACTTCTCTGCTGTTATCGAATACTTCACTCGGTTCTCGTTTGCGTATGTTATGAGTGCTGAATTCGAATGTTTCACTCGGTTCTCGTTTGTTAATTACTACTCTGCTGTTATCGAATACTTCACTCGGTTCTCGTTTGCGTATGTTATGAGTGCTGAATTCGAATGTTTCATTCGCCTTGTTCTCGGTTTATGAAATAACGGAACGCACATTACGGGATCAGTTAACTATAACGTATGGACGTCAATGTTATAAATTCGACACAAAGTTCATACTTATAAGTTTATAACGCTGACATATTATTGATTTCCAAGTCAGCATATCATAAAATGGTGTATGTGCATGTAAACTACTGTTTAACAATGAAAATAATGTATTATTGTGTCATATCTTACTTCACAATATTAATAATAATAATAATAATAATAATAATAATAATAATAATAATAATAATAATAATAATAATAATAATAATAATAATAATAATAATAATAATAATAATAATAATAATAATAAACAAAATGATTAACATGCATAAGGCATATATTACACGGAGAAATGTAAGTACATATATATATATGATAAAATAAATATATATAATAATATATAATAAAATATTTTGCTAGCGAACTTGTATTCGAATGCAAGAGATTTCGATTAGCGAATACTACTATAGTGAGTGACAGTATCCGAGAACTTGCATTCGAATGCAAGAGATTTCGATTAGCGAATACTACTATAGTGAGTGACAGTATCCGAGAACTTGCATTCGAATGTAACATTCGATTCTTAAAAGTATTCGAATATAGAGTATTCGATTCTTGAAAGTATTCGATTCTGCCCATCACTACTTTTAGATTTAAGAAAAATTCTCTACGTACCGAGCACAAATCTATCTACCAATGGGAAAGAATCACGCATTGTCTCAGAAATGCGATGAAGAGCATGTGCCAAGCAAGTTATATCAAGTTAGGAAAAATACCTTTCAGAGTTGATGTCCTGATTTTACCGTATAGGAGGGACCTGCAAAGCGTTGACCTGCACTTTATCTTTGTTAATATAAACCTCCCAGATAACGCACTGATTATTCTCTACGCACATTAGAGGTCTGCACGGGCTCGGGCCAAGCCTTCGGGCCTAATTTTAAAAATGCTTGTCGGGCTCGGGCCGGGCTCGGGCTGGACTAGGGCCGGGCTTGAAAATTAAGGGAATAAACAACTGAAAATGGATTTTTAAAATTTTTCAGCCAAGTTGGCTGAACATTTATTTTCAATGCTGTCTTATACCAGCATTAGAGAGTTTTGAATTTTAATGTGATATATCCTTCAGTTTCCGAGTTACGAAATATTGAATCCGGATATTATTATGTTATGCCAAATGCTCTACACGACGAAATTAAAAAAAATTCATATTTTTAAGGTTCTATTATATTTATATGATTATAATGTACAAATCTGCCATACAAATTTGTTTTATTAGCCTCAGCTCAAAAGACAATAGTTTTTAAATTTTGTCACTTGAAATTTCTAGTATAAGGTTTTATAAGCTGAAAGTTTCTGTAGTAACTCAAAAGCGTTCAAAAGAAAAAAAAAAAGTGTATTGCAGATTTAGTTGTTTGTGTTTTGGGAATGGTACGAAGAATTGCATGAAAACTGCATCATGTGACATTTTCAAAAAGTGAATATGGTGAAAACATAATTTTCAAAAATCTTAAATTTTAAAATGAAAAACATTGTTATTCTGCATTTTTAGGGTAGATTATGCAACTACACGTATTTGTAATATAAAAACTCCAAGCACATTTAGTATTTTTAAAGCCATGGAATACAAATGTAATGTTTTGCCAGATTTGTACTAAATTTCAGTGTTACATTCACTTAGGAGCCAAAAAATAATGTATAATATTTCTTGGTCACCTATGTTGAAATGCCGAGAATAGCACAATTACCGCAACATTTCTTTACTAGGAATTCTAAATTATTATTCTGCTGACACGTTTCAAATGCTGCTACTGATGCTAGTCAAAGCACAGAATGAGAGGTTTTGTGACTATTATTCCTCACTACTCGACTGCAATTCAATCCATTCCACGTATAATCTTACGCTCTTATCTCGAACGCAAGGCGTATTTGATTCGTTTATACTGCTAGTAACGCATGTTTCCTCCTGCTTTGTTGTTGTTGTAGTGTTTAACGCCCGCTTTTACTACTACGGCACCGCAGGCGGTGACACTGATGATACATGAAGATGGAGCACCGGTGGAATGAGATGGCGGGGGAAACCGGAGTACCCGGAGAAAACCCGCCCTGACGCCGCTTCGTCCACCACGAATACCACATGCGGGTCCCTGGGATCGAACCCGGGCCGCCTAGGTGGTAGGCGAGCGCGCTAACCGCTCGGCCACGGCGCCGCCCTCCTGCTTTGTAAACACAGCATCGATGTTTATACTGATACAATTACAGTTTGTTTTGGCTGACGCTGTAGTAATGTTACTGCATCATTATTGTTCAGCATTTCTCCAAATTGAAACGTTTATTTTATTATCATGACATGAATCACTATATATATATATATATATATATATATATATATATATATATATATATATATATATCATATATCAGACATCAGGGCCATTGCCGATTAGTCAGCATCACCAAGTTACAACATACAAGTTGTGACACTTTTATTTTTCATAGCTCTTCTGTCTTACAACAAAATTATATATATATCGTCAGCATTTAATACTGGTAACCAAAGACATTGAAGGGACTTTTCGTAGAAAAGGTGGTAGCATTCATCAAGTGCGAGTATGAAAGAAATTTTAATGCAGCAGGATTAGTTATTCAAGAACGTGGAACCAACCTGAGCAGCCAGAGTGTGTATTCCATCCTCTTTCTGCACAACAATTTGGGTCATTAAACATGGTGAGTCCTTGGGCCAATAACTTATAATTAATGATTACTTTGGTTTAAAACATGCCCAACCAGGCGCGGATCCAGGGGGGATGCCAGCCCCCCCCCCCCCCCCCCCTGTCATATCCTACTTCATTGCTATAAATGCTATATGTGTGTTACCTCATCATTACGCAAAATGGACAAACCGATTTCTATGAAAATTGGTATAGGTATGTACTACCTTTTAAACATTGTTTCTTTCAGTTAAATATTTAGCTAGTCATGTTTTAGCATGAATTTAATTGTTAAGAAGTGGTAGTGGACCGGAACCGGGCCTCCCCATTGAATATTTCTAGTTCCGCGCCTGTGCACAGGCATGCACATATCCATCGTAGAAATAATTATAACCAGAGGGCGGAATGCCCTTTAAATGCGTCAAATTTATCTTCAATTTGAAAATGAGTGTGTACGAATTATACCTTTGTGATTGAAATGCCACAGTTTTATATTGCCCTTTTCTGTCTTTTTAATATGTCTATTTTACAAAATATATGCTTTTTGTTGCCTTTATTTCATTATTTATGTATTATTTATTAATTATTAAACATTTTCTTCAGGTACATTTTATTTCAACAACCGTTAGACCGTGGCAATGAAAGTTAGTTCGCCGAATGTATACTATTGTCTTTAAGTTGCAGACGACATAGGAGTCCCTCATTCAATTCATTATTTTGTTTGCAACAATGAGTGCTGCCGCGCAAATAAATGTATAGATAAAGCATTTGGATTATCACGTGTGTTTATGTTAAAATGCAATAATGAGCAGGTACGGGTCTAACTTTCATTTTCTTTTAGTTTTCATTGCGACGTTGTAGCTAGCACAAGGTGCCGAAATTCAATGTTCCTTTACGCACTAAATTACACAGTTATGTTAATACTTTTGGATCGGGCATATTTTTTACCGACGGTAAAGTACTCACATGCAAAATATGTGAGCAGTTAGTGAACTACGAAAAGAAGTATTTTATATCACAACATATGGGCACAATCAAACACGGCTACAGGCAGAAGATTCCTTTGCTTCCAACAGTAATTGCAACATCGAGTCAAAAATCCCAGTTTGCTTTCGACTTATGTAGCTTTCTTCAGCGCCAGAATCCCTTTTTGGAAATTACAGAATCCTACATTATCACAGTTTTTGGAGAAGTATACTAGCCAATCTGTACCTAGTGAGTCAAGTTTGCGAAAATGTTACTTAACCGTCTTTACCGAATGTTACGATGACACAATGAAAATAACTAAAGATAAAATGAAAAATAAGATGATCTGGGATATCGACGAATATCGACGAGTCAACTGATACCATAGGTCGTTTCATTGCCAATTAGTTAATGGACGATTAGATCCTACAGAAGATGAATCAATGAAATCATTTCTGCTTACTACAGAGTGTCTTGAGAAAGTTAACAATCGGACTATTGCACAGTTATTCACCAGTTCATTAAATTTGCTGCGGCCTTCATGAGTGTCGGCAGACTTTTTTCCAGGGGGGGGGGGCACATGTTGGAAATTTGCAATCATATAATATTAAATCATTATTTTACTGTTAAAATTTATAATATTTGTTGCAGATAACCGTATTGATTTGTGTTAAATAAAAATTGTTCGTTACATCAAAATTAAAATAATAATTTAATAGTCAGTAACTAGCTGCACATTAAGTTCACCAACTTCCAAGGGGGGGCCGCGGCTTCCCCTTGCCCCCGTTTCGCGACGCCCATGGCGGCCTTAAGAGATTCAATACGACGCCTTACTTTTCATCAGTGACGCTGCATCATATATCAAAAAGGCTGGAATAGCATTACAAGTGTTATTTCCAAACATGCTTCACAACTTCGTTTAAAACTTTGAAGTTCTTTAAAATATGACGACCAGTTATTGAATAGTGTAATGTATTATTGGGTTTCTCTTATTGCCTGTTTTAGTATTTATAATTCCCTTTTTCTCCTATTTTAACTATTTATCATGTCTTTTTGCCTGCCTATTTTAATGATTTATAATGCCTAAACTTCCCACCTCCTAATTTATGCTATGGCCAATGGCGTATAGCTTACAACAGATTGAGTACATTAATCATTAAATATGCAATATAGGGGCTATAATATTGAAATATTATGCATTTACCAAAATCAGGAGAATATGCAGTTATATGCACCATAAAATCATGTCCAAATAACTGAAAATTCCACAATTCGTGCACATAATGTAAAAGCATACTTTTTAACCTCTATGGGGGAAAAAAGAAAAGAAAAAAATCATGTAAATGCACGAACTTCCTAGCCCTACAAATGACTAATTGACTATTCAGTTTAACTTGTGCTAGTCGGAGTGTGAAGCGATAATAGGTGCAGTGGAGGAATTCACTGTTATCTTGCAGGCTCATGTTTCTTAAGTAATCAGCAGGGAGCGGGGTTTTAGTAAGTAAACATAGGAATAACATTAACAACACAGAGTATAGAGCCGGCAGGTAGCGTGAGGGCTGTACTGCCTTCCACTCTGGTAGGTCGCCGGCGCTTCCACTTGCCGTTGTAAGTGCACGGTTAACTTGATGGATTTCGCTCCCTGGTACTCAGTATGTTTGTATTTTCTTCCAACTGAAAGGATACTATAGCTGACATCAGTTCTTCCAATAATGAATAACAAATTGCGACATCCAACCTGCGTAATTGAGCATTAAAGAAGTGGATGGTGACTTGTTAAAAATAATTTTTTGCTGCTTTTATATGAAAATTATTTTTAAAACTTCCTTTATGGTATTTTTGTGTAATCAATGTGAATATACCAAATTATTTATTTAAATAAAAAATCAGGAAATATGCATTTTTATGTGCAATAAAGCTTAAAATATTTGCTCCGGTGTGAATGTCCAGCACATTAAACTTTGTTTGAAATTCATACTAGGACGCAAACAAAATATGAATTTAGCTAAAAATGCGAGCCTTACTGATAAGATTGGAACGTTTATTAAAAGACATTATCACCATAAATAGCGTGATTCTTTCTAGACAAAACCCAGGCATACCTAGGGAGAGAAATCTCAACAATCTTATCGGCTGCAAAGGACTGAATCAAAGGCATTGTTAGGTGGTGTGAGGTATTGTTGCTTCGTCGATATGAGTGGCTCAGTTGGTTAGACGCTGGGCTACTGATCCCAAGGTCGCGGGTTCAAATTCGGCCTAATGTAAATGACCTACTACTAAGCCCCGGCATAACAACCCATGAAGAGCCTAGCCTTACCGCCCAGCCGCTGCGTCCCCCACCTCGGCCCACTACAGGCTGGTTGGTGGGGTGCGGTACTGGAAGGTGGTACGTGGTCAGCGCCCCGATCCCTCCCGGCCTGTTATGCGGTCCTCACGACCTGGAGCCGCTACTTTTCATCAAGTAGCTCTTCAATTGGCCCCCCGGGAGCTGATGAGGTTGAGTGCACCCCGTGCCAGACTTCCCAGAGGGGATAAAATCCCCATTCTGGTGTCCGGGATCGAACCTGGGTCCTCCAGCGGGACGAAATTCCGGCATAATCCTGGCAATTGACAGCGTCGTTAAACAACAAAATAATTTAATTTCGTATTGTTGCTTCAAGCTGTCTTATCAACGTGTGACCTACAGAACGCTAATTTGGCTTCAAAATTGTTGCATGGACGAGTGGCGAATGTTATTTCAAATGGGTTTAACAACGTAGACTGATTATTTGCTTCAACTGGCGCACACGCTCGCGTGGACCGTTTTCTTAATATGTGTATTTAGTTTTGTTTTTTTACTTTCTCTACTGCATATAGTAAGTAGAGGAAGTATTGAATTCGGCTCAAAATTTCGATATCAAGATTTAACCGGAAATATGTTTTGAGGTCTCCTGAATAAAAACGAACACTTTTACAAAAAGGTCCGCGCACGCGCGTGTCTATCTGTGAAAAGCATAACTCAAAAGTGAGAAGTTGGTTAAAAATCTAAGTTGGCATATAGGTTTAATATCTTTCAAGCATGCGACACGAATATCTCTCGCCCTGTTTATGGGGGTCACCTTTATTGGCTAATGGTTACAACTTAGCAGTAAAGAACATCGGTTGCCTTGGAAATTTGTCAAGTTTTGGCAGAATGTAATTTTGAACTGCTGGTGTTACCCTGTTTACACAGTACCAGGAAGCTCCGCACTCCAGAGCGCGATTGCGTTTTGAAGGGCAAAGGCTTTCTCGTGAGTTAATGACAGTACAACTGATGTGTTCTGGCCTATCGCCGTTACTGATTTTCCTCTGCGCAGGCAATGCATTCATGGGCTTGGAGACGGAACACTCGAAGGTAAACGAATGTTACGGAGTTCATCGATATCCGTCCATGGCCCAAACATATGTCTAACGTATCTGCTGACACGTATTTGAATTTTTTACTAAGTGTTACGTGACCATAATAGTCTGGTGTTGGATGTGACACTAATGTGCTCCTCATTCTACTTCCCACTGTTATACCAAGAAAAAGGTAGGACATTACGCTTCCTTCGTTGCAAAATTACATGAATTATATAGCGTTTCACTCTTAGAAGACAGTATGGAGTTAAATGGGACATCTCTGTCTCTATCTAGCGCATACAAGTTGCCATTAGCCGCGTCCTTTTCTACCCTTGCGCTGTTGCCAGATTACTAATAGCATGGTATAAATATTCATTTGTTATAAATTTCAGGTCTGAACACATTATCCTATGCAGAATTTTTTTCTCTATCAGGTTATATCCTTTTCAGAGTCATTATACATTTCTATAGGTCCAAATTTCTTCAGAAAACGTTTTTTTCAACAGAAGTCCGATATTTGCTGTTTCTACACTCATCACGCACTAACTAACAAACTAACTGCTAGAATGCATCTATACTTTTTACTTAGGTAGAGTAGACCATAGTGCTACTACCTGCATACTTTGAATTCTCTATGTTTACCCAGTTAAGTGTTATAATTTTTTAAATTAAATGTTTTCGGAAAATTTTATATCTGTGCACTGCAAAAGTTACGCAGTGTGAAACTTTTTTGTTATTGAGTTTACATCAGGGAACCAGCGAGAGCAAATGTTGAGGAAGGTTGGAGAAAGTTTTTAAAATAAACCAAAAGGCAGTAACCTCTTTCTTTTATCCAGTAAGGCAAACAAAAGGTATTCAGGCAAACAAAAGGTATTCATCTATTCAGCACCAGGCCTGACACAGAAGATAGTATAAGGAGCAGCACTAACATTAGTTCGAAAGAAGCCGTGTGTGTAACTGTGAGCTGTTATTGCGTTATTTGTTTAATATTTTTGTAAATATTTGTAGTTATGGAGGGGGAAGCTAGGAAGGGACAATATGTTGGTAAATTAAGAAATAAGGAACGCCAAATAATTATGAATGTGTTAGATTATTTTTGAAGTAAAATGCGTGTAAGGCAGTAAAAGAAACAGCTAAGGCTATCGGGTGTTCAGAAGCAGTAGTGTATAGGATTAAAAAGGAAGTAATGAAAGGACCTCTAAGAACGCCATCGAAAAAGAAAGCAAAAAGGGCGGGACTACACAAAACGATAGGTTAACGCAATATGATTGAATAGTGCAAGGTGGAGTGCGGCGAATTGTTCATTCTTTACTGTTTGCAAATATTCCACCCACGCTGAATATAATTTTGTCACTATTCAACAGTGATGAGACCCTACCAAATTTCTCAAGGACCACTCTTAGTCGGTTCTTACATGATTTGGGGTCCGAATATGAAAGAAGGGGTAAGAAGTGCATATTAATAGAAAGAGACGATATCATCAGATGGCGACATAAATATCTAAAATACGTAAAAAGGTTTAGGGACCAGGGGAAATCAATTGTTTATACAGACGAGTCATTTGTAAATTTAGGTCATACAGTAACAAAGGCATGGAGGTGCCATCTCGTCAAGCAGCAATTGAAGTACTAAATACAGGACTCCGGTCACCTCGGGGTCGCGCGGAGAAAGATTCGCAACTATAAGCTGTACGGAATAAGAAGGCACATGAGGCGGAGCTAGAAGGAGGTGTGTGAGAGCAAGTGGCCAATCCTAGAGAGGCGACGTTGCCCAGTTCGTTAACGCGCTGCCTAGCGCAATATTTGGTTTTCACTTTTCTCTTTGCGCTCAACAAATCCAGCAACGGCTCATTATTACAAAGAATTCCATTGAAAAGAGCTAGAAATTTTGAAGCTGACTGTCCAAGAAGCAAAATTTTAGGTGGCCTGTAGCCCAAGATATGATCAATTGAATAAACACTGCGCTCAGCGATAACAAACAACACTTGTCTTGCATCATAATTGCTTATCGTCTCAAATAATTGTCTTCTCAATGGGCGAGATATCTGCAAGAAACGGAATTTAGTTTATTCTTATGAATGTTCCAAGGCTGACGTATATGTGCAGTGTAACGTGTGTCTAATAATTACTGTAACTCGTTTTGCTGTTCACAAACATGTCATTATCAAAACCTGGTACAGGCGAGTAGATCGAAAGGAAAAGTGCTACACTCAGATGCACGGGCTATTATTTTCAATGTTTACACCTTTTTAAAAGAATTGTCCTCAGAAGAAGTGCGTGCGAACATTGCATTTAAACAGAGTCGGGCGCTAACAGCTAAGGCATGCCAATGTAAGTGAACATTCAGTGTCGCGTATAGTGCAACAAGGTAAAACAACCTCTTCAGAATCAGGGCGGCCCTTGTTTAAATCCCCCGGAAAACAACGTTAGACAGAAAAACGGGTTTCGAATCTGGACGACTTTCAGAAATACGTTCTGCGTCGATCCATTTTCCAAATGTATGATAACGGTGAATTAAAAGCTCGTTCGCTTAATGAGGGATAAAATAGATTATAAAGGTTCCACAACATCTTTGGGGTTAAAATTAAAAGAAAATATTTCCGGGCTTTCGCTCTGATAACTTACAAATTGCATCATAAGGAACATTTAAGTGCTGAAATATGTCTAAAATACACAACCGAGAAGGCCACACAGGAATATTACTCGTAAAAGATTGCTTGAAATTCTGCTGTCATTTGTTGTTGAATAATGTAGATTTTCACTTAGAATACCTAATAAGAAACTTATTAACATGACACTCTGCAGAGACACTAAATTGAGAAAAAAATGAGAAATACCTATCAGAAAATGTTTCAAATTGCGCAACTATGATCACACTTTCACTCCGACAGTAAAAATATTTACACGAAAACGTTCCTAGAGAATCGGATGTAATAAAAAACTTAAGAAGTCAATAGGCCCAATTTTCAGCTTGAAAGATGTGAACTCCGTTGAAACATTAGATTGCAAATGAAAATTGTCTGCTTAGATGAGGAATTTATATTTGAAACAAATTACAGGATTAGAGAGCCTATTGTCTCATTTTAAAGAGATTGAAATTGTTGTGACAGGTTTTTAATGTGCACCTTGCAATCCTTCACCATCCTCGCCGCTGTCTACCAGTAACGCTCACGTGCATATCTCCCCTCTCTTTCTTTCGCATAGCGATATGAGCCGGCAACAGCGCTCCATAGCTGAGTAGGGATTGGAGCTACTCATGTGCCTTCTTATTTCGTGCTCCCAACGCGCTTTAGAAACATTTCGGAGATATTCCTTATTATTTGTGTGAGTTTTGGAGAACGTATACTTCTGTCAAATGGAACATCGTTATTTATTTTTATATGTTAACCATACAAAGAGAACGGAATTTGAAAGCTTTAAAAATTTTGACTATCACTCAAAGCCTACTGTACTCCCATATTCTCCGTGTACAGTTTGTTCACCAGCTGAAGGTTCCTGGCAGGAATGCAGCCAGCCACTACATAGTAAACAATTCCCGATAAACAATGATATCGCGAACAGCCGTTCTGCTTCTAAGCGTTACGATAATGTTGCCAAACTTTGAATACGTATTCACGCCAGATTAAAGCAAACAAATCACTTAAAATAGCACAATTTAAATGTTATTTTCAGCTCATGCAGTATATTTAGCTTATAAAGGGTAAACAATGTTCTCAACTACTCCGTCTTTTTCCCACTGATCATTTTCTTCCTTTTCTATATATTTTAAAAAAACACTGCCCATCTGTTTGGGTCACCCTCGAGCAATAATAATTACTGTAAGAATAAGTCAGCTGTTGCATTTCTTTAAGTATTCATTTTACCTTGGCCTAAACTAGTTCTATGGGATTGAGATCACACATGTATGGGGGCAAGTAAACGACAGACCAATAACATTATAATAATTAAGGAAGAATTCGGTCTAACAACTTCGTATTCCCTCCTGCAGGATCAAAGAATGAAACATTAAAATTTCGGTCAGTTGATAGTATAGTAATTGTTCATGCAAACACAGGTAATGAAAGTAATAGAAGAAGGGCAGCAATACCTTTGAGAGCCTCTTTAGGTTTGTTTGATTCAACCACATAGCAGATTTCACAGCACTCCTAGGTGGAGGATTATCTACTTCTACGTTACTTTTACCATTACTTCTCGACTCCAAACTAGTGATAAGTACGATTTTACTACTGAAGTTAAGAGAAATAGCAGCGAGTAAACATAGCGCGAATAATATTGGAGGTAAGTTGGCAACGTGACCACCAGAACAACGTTTGCGCGGATGTTTACAAAATTAAGGCTACACTGCGTGGAATATCTCTCCACTGCCTTTCATATCACTTAGATCATGAGCTGGTGAACAAACAGTACCTACAAGAAGATAAACAGAAAGATAATTTCGGCTAATATTTACTCAACTAACAGAAAAGAATATAGGAATAAGAGTTTCTAAGAAGGGTTAGTTCAAGAGTAGAGAAAGTCATGTGAGTGCAACATATACGACTTTTGTTTATTTATAAGCCTGCAAAGTCAGTTTAACTTAATAGAATGTCTGAACAAACTGAATGTTCGCAAAATATAATTAAATTCGATTGATCCAAATCTATTTTCAAAATCCACTGCCATTTTTTTACGAAAAAATGATTCTAAATGTAATAAATGCAGCTCTCAAACGAACTGTCCGCCACAAACATATATTGAAAGTAATCCAAAGTGACAATTCCCATACAAAATTACCAATTTCAAACATTTTTTTTTTTATTTTATTTTTTTTTTTATTTTTCAGCTTTCCTTTGGGTTTTTCCTAATGTTCGGTTTTTCTAAAATCCCGTATTGGGGCCAACAGGACAAAAAAGAAATTCTTAAAATCGGCCGAGGTATTTTCGAGTTTTTGCGAGACTAATGCACGGCAATTAATGCACGCACACACACACACACACACACACACACACACACACACACACACACACACACACACACACACAACGCTTTTATTGGATACTTCCTTGCAGGTACAATGGGAATAGGGGAATATATTAGGTTTAAACGACGGTTAAATCTTTTAAGAGCTGGTCACTCTGTGATGGCTTTGACATGCCATTTTCGTTGTATAGTCAGGTCACAAACAATAGAGACTTACTATTTGTGAAAAGTAGTCTGAAAATTCAAACCAAGAACAACAAATATTTAAATGTGAAAATGTGTATGTAAAAAGTCTATGGATTGAGTGCTTTAACGAGCTCTCTAATTTTTGTGTAGTAAGATTTTGCTTCTCCCACGGTCGATCAGTTACGCTTCCTAGAAAATTCAAGTTATATTTTATTTGGAATGAAAATATCTTAAACTTGTATGGCATTTGAATCATGAACGTTATACACATTTTTAGAAAATAAAAAATTTAAGAACGTTCCATGTGAAAGGTAGTTTGGGGAGGGGCTAATTTCTTGAAAATCTTCGTGTTGCATTCTTGGAAGATGTCGAATTTTATATTTAAGTATAGTACTTAATCGACTTCTCATTTCTGGGTTATGCTGTTCTCTCTCTCTCTCTCTCTCTCTCTCTCTCTCTCTCTCTCTCTCTCTCTCTCTCTCTCTCTCACACACACACACACACACACATCCTACCTTTTTCAAAATTTTTTGTTGGATTGCATTACCATGAAATCTCGGTATCGAATTTTTGGATGGGATGCAATACTTTCCCTAGCTACCAAGCACGTGGTAGATAAAACTTACTAAGATTAAAACAATCGTTAACGTTTATCCATCAGTTATTTGCTTTCATGCTTATATACCTAGGTACTGATTTATTATTATTATTATTATTATTATTATTATTATTATTATTATTATTATTATTATTATTATTATTATTATTATTATTATTATTATTATTATTATTATTATTATTATTATTATTATTATTATTATTATTATTATTATTATTATTATTATTATTATTATTATTATCATCGTTATTATTATTATTATTATTATTATTATTATTATTATTATTATTATTATTATTATTATTATCGTTATTATTATTATTTTTATTATTATCGTTATTATTATCATCGTTATTATCGTTATTATTATCATCGTTATTATTATTATTATTACTATTGTTATTATTACTGTTGTTATTATTGTTATTATTGTTATTGTTATTATTATCATTATTATTATCATCATTATTATCATTATCATTATTATTATTATCATCATCATTATCATCATCATTATTATTATCATTATTATTATTATCATCATCATCATTATTATTATTATTATTATTATTATTATTATTATTATTATTATTATTATTATTATTATTATTATTATTATTATTATTATTATTATTATTATTATTATTATTATTATTATTATTATTATTATTATTATTGAGGAGCTTTAAAACTGAGTTTCACGTGTTGCAACTGCTTTTATAGAAGTTTGAATGAATGTTTAAAAACGCAAATTAATTAAACACCTTTTACATAGGAAGAGTCTGTATTGCTTAGTTACATCATTATTACAAACATGAAAATAGGATTGGGTTTAGGAAAGAAATTTTCGTCTATTGACCTCTCGCCATAGAAAAATGTTATATTTGTAGGTGCAAAGTTAATTAAGGAGGTGTTTAGTGCTACGAAAATAGGAAATGCAGCGGATAATCGACCAACTAGCACGGATTAAAAAAACATGAACGGAACCTTTAGCAGCAGTTTGTTTGGGTTCCCATGGCCTTGGAACAGCTTTTGTTCAGAGAGTAGGCTATGGAGGGGATGGCGTTGTGGTTCTCGGTTTGGGCGGGCAGACTGCAGTGAGTCGCGTTCCGTCGCGTTAGTCAGTGAGGAGAAGTGGAAGTGAGAAGTTGCAATGGATCTCCTGGAAGAACTGGCTCTACTCTACTGGGAAGGCGACGTGTATAAGGTCACTTATCCATTCTAAACGGAGGACGTGGTTTTGTTAATATGCGCCTTTCTAGTTATAAGGTTTTACAAGAATATTTATCTTCCTTTACTTTTCTGGCGTGGTCACATTACTTGAAGATTGTGTATGAAGTCAGTGATGCAAACAATAACTGGTCGGTGAATGTGAAGTGCAAAATACAAATCGACGTTAAATAGTATTTTTAATACTATTTTGTATTCTAATATAAGCTCGCGCGTGTATATTACAGTTTTACGGATATTCAGTGACGAGGAATATACTTAATAGCGAATTGTGTTCGGGGAAAAAAAAGCATAGTAGTGAAAGTAAAATGGGGAAGTCATACTGATTTCTTTAATTAATTGAACAATACTGTGTATATCGGTATCAGTGGCAAGCATTGGTAAATTAGGGTAAGTCGAATTTGTAATCGCATCGTAAATGTCAGCTCTAAATGTTAAGTGTTGTATTACATAGTTTCCAAAAGTGTAAAACGGAATTCTACAAGCATTTTTGTAGTGACGTTACTTCGCGGCGCAGAAGGAATGCTTCAAAGAGTATTAGTTCGTACGTTAAAAAGTTTGCGTTAAGTATCGAATCTGTGTAGGATTCCAAAACTTGTGTTTTTCGCTATTAACGTGACGAATTAGCTTCGATGTTATGTTCTTTGAGCAGCTTTTCCAATAATAATAATATTGATTCAAATAATAATTCGCCATTTAACTTGAACGCGAGCAACGAATCATTACGAATTTTTTTAGTGCAGTTGCAAATACAATTTTTAGCTTTCTACATGCTTTGTTCGTGGTTAGTTGGTGAAACTATCGCAAATGAGAGTATGGAATTGATGCAAATGTAAATAGTTTTGATAACTGCTGTATTGCAACGCTGTTTGTCGAAGATTTCGTGAGCACATGTTAACGCCGGTCGTGTTACTTGCGCCATCGAGCGCAGAATGAGTTGTTTGTCAGCATGGCCATGCCTTCGGTCCAACGTGACTGTTACGAAACCCGGTTATCCTTGAACGTTGTTCCTCCCGCCGTTTCTCTAATTAATGCCTCTCGCATGGTGCAGTCTAGTTAATGGAGGTGATGACGTAAATCCGAGCCTGCAGCTGCTTGTTGTTCAACCCCACCCTTGCAGCAATATGTATATAAAGGCTTCACCGGAACTGGAAGTTCACTTGGGTTGTAGCGCAAGCCGACCGAGCATGTTGGGAGCCAGAACAAGCTTAGACAAAGCTCCGTGCTGGTTTTTTGGAGTTGGTTGCTCTACAGAGGGAGACACTTTCTAGCTGCTTGCTTATGAGCGGCCATTTTGTTCTGACCTCTTCATTTCTACTAAGGTCTGTTCAACTGTCGGTATCACGTGACTAGTCACATTTCATTGGCTGCTGCCGTACATTAGATTGTTCTGTCATGTAGAATAGTTCTTTATTTAAGATGATAATTTATCTTAGTATATTCTGTTTTACATTTCAACAACCGTATGAATTAAATATATTACGTAACCGGGTTAATGCATCTGGAACAGGCCTGGGTGACTCGCGGGATACCTTGAGCCACCTTCATTTTTTTACCTGCTAAACAGTTATCAGTGCATGGCCGTGAGCAAGCTGCGTTTAGTGAGCACCTGTTCCCAGCCCTGATCTGGAATGTATGTACCTAAATTCTTATCGAATAGAGGGAGGGTCCTTCAGTTGAAACCTCCCTCTTAGGTACATCTATCATGAGAACATTTAAATTGCTTTTCTTGCAGTGTAAACAGCCTGTTGGACATTCGAAGACATACATTTGCCAATCATGAGAAAGGGCAAGGAAAAGCCATACGGAAGAATACATGTCAGCGGGATACGGTTGTAAGAAACAGGGTTTATAAGCCTTGCACCGAACAGTAGCTGTTTTGCTTTTCACCTGTATGTTGTCCCAAACATGGCGCGGTGTAAGTTATTAAACCATTCAGGCTTGCCTTTTATCACATGACTCTTTGACCCCATGTTTGATGAGGGATCTATAAAGAAACGAAACCAGTATTGAAGGTCATCTGCCGTTCTCTATCACCGCGCCCGTCTCTTGTGCTCTCCACCGGTTTTGTGCGTAGCACAGTTGGTATCATTGTGCTACTCTGATGGTAACATGTGCCTTACCTTTGCTCATCAGAAGCCTCTCATGTAACACCGAGTGCATTGCTTGTTCTCGGAAGTCGCTGATGTTTCCAATTGCACCAATGAACGTGTCACTTCAGCCAATGAAGTTAAAGAAATCATAAATGACTGGTTAACTCTACGTGGAGTGAATCACAGCGTTGCAACATCTCCTCTTTTCTCATTGTGTTTCCAGCATTCGAGAACAGGTACAGGTACGTTATGTTTATTTGCACAGCACCTAGCCGCTTAATGCAGCTATCTGTGCAATATGGGTGTTCATAGTTGTTCAAGCTTTTTGTGTCTGGGCATGATTTCTTCCTGCATACCTTAGTTTGGATGCAGGAAGGGGGCAGAATAGGTGTTGGGATGAATAAGAATTAGAAGATGGGAGAGGCATTACCGTTACCCAAGGGCATCCTTAGGCTCTTGACTTTGGTCTTAGGAAGTAATTGTCTACGCGTGGAGTGCGAACGCTTATTGGAGAAAACACGACAACGTTGCTTTTCGTGGTACTGAGTTGCTTCATCGTCGCAACCGGTTTCGTTCCGCCGCATATCAATCATTAGGGCAGCACAATAATAAACATTGCACTTGTTCTGTCTCTTATGCCAAACTATACAAACAGATAGGGAAGAGATCAATGGATAGTATTGTGGGTGTCGTATTATGTCAGTTCTCTTGACCTTACTGTTAGCTATAAACGGAGAGGACTTTGCCGTGGAAATTGTGGTAACCAGTATATTTGTGCGAAACAAAAATGTTTTACAAAACATATTTGGCCCTAGTAATGTCATGGGTTTTGTTATATATAGCTTCATAGGCGAATTGTCCCGAATAGTGTTAGTGTATAATTTGTTGGCTTGTCCTGCGGAGATACGAAAGTAAGCAAATATTACGGCGGGTGAGAAATTATCTTGTGATCGACATGCGTGGCGTGTTATAACCTGACGGGTTCGTCAAGTGCAGTTTCCGCGTGATGCAGACAGAGCAATCCGAGAGCACAGACACGAGTCATTTGTATTCGCCTGTTTCGGATGGGAAAAACAATTTCTATGCAAAAATGTCGGCAGTAGTATTCAGTACCTAGTACGCAAGATGTATCTTGCATTAAAAATACAACATACAAAGATATTATGAACGTAAAGTAAATAATGCAGCAGTTCAACTGGAGCTGATAGAAGTACAGTGTGATCGTCGCCTTCAGGAGAAATTCGACAGTTCATGCCCAGACGCATTGATTGAATTCTACCGGAGACTTGACAATAGGCGTTTCCCAAATTATACCTCCAACGCAGCAAAGACTAAGTGTATAGTAGAACCCACCTTGGTGAACAGGGTTTCTCTATAATGAAGCTCCTAAAAACTCGCCACAGAAACAGACTCTTGGGTAGCAATTTGGCATCCAGTCTTAGAATCTTTTTGTCATGTTATTGAGCAAAATTTTGAAAAGTGTGTGAATTCAAAAAATATGCCAAGTGACTAATTCTACAAATGTGTAACATATTTTATTTAGATTTTCAGTAAGATTGTCTTAAATTCATCATGCCAACGCTTAGCACTAAAATATGCATCTTTAACGACAGTAGTTTTCAACCAACTTACATTTTCTTCCCTTTAATTTGGGAGGAAATCGCCAACCCCTTTTAGTAATAATGTTTTGTGTTATTTCACTTATTTGAAGATAATTCAAGTAAATATTATTCACGTTTAATCAAAATAGCTAAGAATGGGCATTTAAGGGATAACATGATTTGAAAGTTGCCATTTACTTTTTGTTTATAGATGTATCTGATGAGAGTTTGTGTTAAAAATAGTATTATTGATACTGTGTAATTATTTTTATTTATTCATTAATTCACTTGGAAATTGATTTTGACATTTTCACATCTAGGATTGAAAAGTAATAACCTGTTTAAGAGCTATGTAAGTGTGTAAATGGTGTACTTCCCAGTTTGAGAATGCTAACCCAAGGGCTAGGGTAGGTTTAATAGTACTTATAATTCAGCCTAATCTTCAGAAAGTTGCAACCATTTTACTATTTTAATCAACATGAATAACTACGTCAAGTAGTTTTCTTATACGGGTGAGAAGTAGTTCCCTTTCGTGGATTCAACTGGTATCTGTGCTTGTAGGCAATTCTGAAGGGAAAAAATCTTAAGGTATACGCACTCCAAGAAAGCCAGCTGCAAGTAAACAGATGCCGGATGTTAACGCTGCTAGTGTTATTTATTACGTCATGCTTTGCCCCCTGGTTGTAGCACTAGCCCAGTATGGCCCTCAACTGCCTGTGATTTTGACACCACTGGTCTACCCAATACCTGCGGTGGTATGAGGGTAAGTAGGAATCAGTGGTGTTGCAACTCTTGGAAGTGAAATATCGATTGTCAATGTGACAATGAAGAAGGGTCACCCTTCATTGATGTGCCTACCCTGCCCGGCTCGCAATAAAAGAGGGGCAGCTTAGAAAGAGATGGGGAATACTGTTTCTTTCTCTTTCTAAAAAGTATGTGCCAAGTTATAATAACCTGGTCCCCCATATCGGATAGCTAAAACCGGTTTGGTGAGTGCTGTCAGCAAACGCTAACAGATCGTGCGAGGAATGCGAAGAGGTGGTTTGTGACTTGCGACGTTTGTGTCTAAATCCCAGTTACAGCTCTATCATATTTCCTTTCTACCTGGCTTTCGACATTCCTATGCCTGGTCGTAACTAAGCAATACCACGACTGCATTCGACGTCGCCACATCACTGGAACTGGTACTTCTATGTGCTGAAGAAAGTTTCATATTTCTGTAACTTGGAAATACTGTGGGATCAGTTGCGATTACTAAAAGAACAAGCGCAAATCAGATGCGACAATCTCTTCCAACATTTCACTGACACGTCAGTAGTGATTGGTCAAAACTGACACGCTGTACCTACGACTTCAGTTCACCCAAAGAAGCCGCTCCCCCCACCCAAAGCAGACGCTCAGGTGTATATTCGACCAAGTCCAAATAGTTCCATGGGCTGGTTCACAATGGTATTTCGGAACGCGTGCCTGGAACTTCGTTATGTTGTCACCTTTCACACATTGATTCATAGCAATTAGATATGTACTGTTAGCCGAGCGATTGCAAACACCTACACAGCAATGAGAGCTACCGAAGGTCGTATCGCGAGCGTAACGTTTAATTGCTAAAGCTAAGATTTCAAGGCGCTTATGCTCTCACAAAAACGGACATTCTTGTTCGTTTTGAGATTACACTGCCGTGGGTGTAACGTGTCTGCACATTCAAGAGCCACTACTATCTGATACGTAAGTTCTCTGACTTACAGGAACTTCCAATTGATACCTTAAAAAATTACGGTCGCTGTAATGCCGCACTCGTTCGCAACGTTTGAGCCATTTTATTGTATTGTATGTGTTCGATAAAACTAAAAGTAGCACCCATGTTGGTTCCCCTTTTACAAAACATAGCAACCTCAGCCGCATTATCCTGTCACTATCAGTTCTTGGGTTAGATTAGTTTGTTTGATATAACTGTCCTGTTGCCGGTACAGTGGACTCTGCTTGCAGGAGTAACAATTTGCATATCTATACATTTTTCGGGTTTTTAATATTTATAGTCTTTCTGGGTTTACCCATTCTGGAGCCTGTTGTGGGTTCTCGAGAACAGTTTGGTATAGTAATTGTTTTATGTTTGGTTTCACTTTATTCTTTATACATATATGCAGCATTTACTATTTACTCATTCGTTCTCATTTACGCACGCACTCATACGCACACTACACTCATACACAGTTTTTCAATATTTGCATAGATCCCACTTTTTGACAGCATGTCCTGTGGTGGTAACAGTTGGTGGCGGCGGCCCCTGCGTCTAGATGAATTTTTTGGCGGCTCCTTGGGCGAGATTGCTAATGTCTTTTATAATCGGCGCCAATTAAGGTGATTGACAGTTGCTTAGCATGTGGCAGGAAAGGAAGGGATGGTTGCGCCATGGCAACGAAAAGAATAAACAATTAGAGCTAAGACGTTTCAATAGCAACGCTGAACCAGTGTTGTCGGATTTAACACGTGATTAGCGTGTGCCCGACTAGCAATTCAGGAGTAACAAAACTGTGCGTGTTATCTTCTGTTTTCGCTGCAATATATACAATGCCTTCGTGTAGCGCCAGACGCCACCTCTTTCTCACCTAGAACTGTCAAATCCCTTGTTTCGCGCCGATTATAATGCAGAGAACTACATTTTTCGCGTTAGCATTTAACAGAGCTAATTGGCTAGGAGGAATTTGTTAAACTGTAACGTGCTGGATTCTCGCTGTTTCATTAGCGGGGCGTTTCACTTTAGCATACATTGTTTCCCATTTTGCCGAATGCGTCGCAATTGACATTGTGTGTGGTGTTTTCACCTGGTTAAACTTTCCGGTGTGGTACAGCGGCTGTATAGCATGGGCTAGCTCGTTTTTCGAGTGCGAAAAAAGTTTTACTTTCCAGCGCATTCATTAGTACATGCGAAATATTAAGGTGAAACAAACGCCGAATTATGGGACATGTTTGATTTACAAAGAATGATGCGAAGAAGAAATGAGTTCAGGCAGACCTTTATGCAAAAGTCTGTTGTAGAGCAATAACGAGAATATCCAATAGATACTTTTTGTAGCGTAGTATCTGCTGCTTCGGTAAATTATGGAATATATCAATTAGTAGGTATTGTAACAAATTAAACCAGCTGGTGCTGCCAAACACTTCTTTTATCATTTTGGATCTTAGTGTAACGGAAACATTAAATCCGCAGCAACACGTCTTGAGTTGCTGAGACAACTAAACTGCACTCAGCACTGTCCTGAATTCGGCGCTTCTGTCACTGCCAGCTGTCTACTGAAAAACAACCCATTCAGCTGATTCTGCTGTCAACTGTGATTCGAATAGACTGTCCCCTGGTCAGTTTAAGTGCCCTGAATACAAAGGAATGTTCTAGAAAGTGAACCTACTCCATATGTTCAAAACGAATCTTCGGGAGTGGAAAGGCGACACAATGACAATCCTGAAGGAGAATAGCCAATAGTCGCAACTAGGCCCAAGTAACAGACTGTGTACCACATATTTATCGCCATTGTTAAGGAGTGTGTAATGTGTTCTCTCATGCACTCAAATGGTGACAATTGAATTAATCAAAACTACGAAGTGATGAAAAACGGAACACTGACCATTGCCCATTTGAGATGATTACATATGAAATAAGAGCACGAGTCACTGAAAAGGAAAACGCATGTCAATAGTTATACGCAGAGTGCCTTTTACGTTACCTGAACAATGAACATCTACTAAAATTCATAAATTATGGAAATGCTGCGCATCACGTGACAATTCAGGAGATGGAATTTCATTGAAAGCCGCATTGGACGATGGCCTTTCAATAACTAGAAACCTGTCTAAATAATAGTTTTGCTGGAGGATCTGAAGAACACAATGCACCTGTTGAGATTATTGCGTTTGGGAGCAGGAGTTCTGAGTTTTCAGACGTAAGGCTCTTTAGTAATTGGAGAACAGCACCTCACGTAGGCTGGGTCCTTTGTGCATTCAGCGTGACTCTTGGGAGAAAGGCTAGCTGATGGCTGAAGGCCTGAAGAACAGTGAATTATTTCTACATTTCTGATGTTAATAAGCAACCAAAATGTACTGAGATTTGCTAAAATAGGGCAGTTGAGAGTTGGATGACTGTTTGCTTTTATTCTCCACTCGGTATTAACTACACTTAGGCACCTATTATTTAGCTTGTTGGTTTGAGAGTAAGAATTAGGAGTGCTTAGACGGAGGGACTCCAGTAACTGGAATACAGTGTCGCAAGTAGACCAATGTGGATTATTTGTACTGATGTAATTATTGGGTAGATCGGATGAAGGGTGGACTCTTAAGGCGATAGAACCGGTCGCTAGCAAGGACAGGGTCCCTACGATTCCAACGTGACACATATCCAAACGTCGACTGGTCCTGCCTGAACCTCCCGCACCATGGTGTGTTCCGTATATGTACAAGACGGCTCCCAGAAGGAATGGGGTCCCTGGAGGCAGGGGCAGATCTTTTCACAACGCAAATTCTACTGAAACACGCCAACCCCCATTGTCTGGTCCAATAACCCTGAAGCAGATAAATGGACAGGAATTTCCGGTTAGAAGCTCCCCAATATGCACCTATTGTCCCGCTGATATCGTAACATAATCCATGGTCTGAGAGTTCATACCGACGGATTCGACCCGGAAACTTCCCGAATGCAAACTTTTCACGTCACCATCGTGGACGACTTCGCCGTCTATAGCACTTAGCGTATGGCTTATTTGGAACGCCGTCTGCAGCAATGCTTGGACAACCTTCGAGGATAGAGCTTAAAAACGGCTTTCGTTTCTCTACTGAGAAGTCAATCTGCGTTAATTTCTGGCGCCGCAGAAGACGATTGCCATCTTCGCTCCGTTGCTGTCCAGATTTACTTCCCTTCTCAGATGAGACGCGTTTCCTGGGGTTGATCTTGGATAGGAAGCTTAGTTGGTCATCGCGTATAGCACAGCTGAGAGCACGATGTCTATTCCTGGATATCTTGCGGATACTAAATGATTTTGCTGCGAATATATCGCGCACTGGTCCGATTCAAACTAGACTAGGGTGTATCGTTTGTCAGCACGTCCATCTGTGCTGAGATTAAACACAGTCAACAATAGAGGCATACGCATTGCAATAAGAGCTTTTCCAATAAGCTAAGTTGTGAGTCTTAACGCTGAATCGGCAGAACCTCTGCAATATCGGCGTGAGTTCCTCTTAGCAAATTATGGTTGTGTGCTTGATGTATGCCTAAGCACCCAATGTTCGCTTCATTTTTCGCCACCGCTCTTAGAGAAGGATATAAGAAAAGCTCCCTTAGTCCTAAGCCAGCCGGTTTTCGTTTCCGGGAACTTGTTAGGAAGCATGCTATTGAAATGTGTAAAATGTTTCCCAAGGGCGAATCTTTACCCGCCTTGGCTACCTGGCACGTCCTATGTAGATCTTGGGATGCTCGTGCGCCGGAAGTCCACGATGTCTGTCTCTAGTATCCGCACTTGTTTCTTTAAGAGTTTTTGTCAGGCTACACTGATTGACGTTTTATTTATACCAATGGATCACAGAGCACCAGCGGTGCTGGACATGCTTGTTTATGGAACCCAACCACATACGTTCGTTTTTCATAATGACACTTCCATTTATACTGCAGAGCTGTGTGTAATATGCAGTTTTATATGTGCGCCGTGGTAAATAGGTGACTGATTTTGAGCTATTCTCTTAGAGAAGCTTCGTGAGCTGTACAGCTCCCATCCTATTGTACAATGTATCCAGGATGTGTTAGAGGTCTGGCGTTAACGTGGGTGTGCATATAATCCTGGGCACATAGGTTTGGCGGGGAATGAAATGACCGATTTGGCAGCAAAGGCGACAGCCATAGTATTACCATCTCACGTGTTACTTCGGAACTTTAGGCTTGAAGTGCGGAGAACGATGCTGTCGTGCTGGCACGAAGAGGGGTGAACTCTCCGCATAATAAGTTTATAGGAATGAAAGAACTTCCAGTAAACTGGGTAACTTCCTCTAGCATATCTCGTGAACCAGAACCAGAACCATTATCAGGTCGTACAGGTACTCCTGTACGGTGTGTCTTTTCGCACAGCACCTAGCCGCTCTTGCGGCTTTATCTGTGCGATATGGGAGGTTGTCTGTGTATTGTCGTGCGTGTTTGTTCTGGGCAAAGGTTACTTTCTGTATACCTAATTCAGGATACAGAAAGGGGGCAGGAATAGGTCATATCTCGTGGCGAGGACGTTTACTTGGCTCGGTTGCGCATTGGCCACTGCAATTTTTCGCATGGTTAGGTTTTTAAAGGGATCCCTGCTCCTCTTTGTCCGCTGTGCAACGTTTTGTCGGCCCGTCACGTGCTGCTAGTGTTTCCCTAGCGCACCTTCGAGGCTGCGGCTGCGTCCCAGACTAGGAGAGATATTGGCGGACGACAAACACGCGGTCGAAAGGGCTTTTAAGTTTTTTGCGGAGAGTGACATGAGTTTTAGAATTTGTAGCTTTAGATATCTAGTTTTTGTACTGTTTTGACATCTTTATTACTTTGTTTTAATTATGGCTTTTGTCACTCTGTTTTGTATGTTTGTTTTCCTTTTTACTAGTAGTTTTATTTTTTATTGCAGTTTATGTATTTTGCCATGAATTGTTTTTAAGGGCGCTCCGCCTCCGTAGCACAGTGGTAGCGCGCCTGCTTCTGGTGGGGAGGATCCAGGTTCTGTCTAACCTGGTTCGGTACCGGCGTGGGGATTTTTCCCTCACTGGGAGGTCTGGCACGGAGTGCAGTCAGGCTTGTTAGGTCCCGGAGGGGATAATTGAGGAGCTACGTGATGAAGAGGTAGCGATTCCAAGTTTCGAAGGTCGCATAGTCGGCCGGGAGGGCTCCGGTCGCACCCTACATTGCTGCACCCCACTCAATAACATCTGTAGTGGGCAGAGGTAGGGGACGCAGCAGTCGGGCGGTAAGCCTTGACCCATTAGGGCTGTTGCGCTAGGGCTTGGTGGCCATGCAGGTGAACGCCCTTAAACTTACATATCTCTTCTTCAGGTTATAATGGAGCCATTCTGCTTGTTGGGTTTGTGAATAATAGGAATAATACTACTAACAGTAAATAAGAAGTAGGAACAGGTGAAAAGTCTTACTCCTTGTAGGTTACGATAAGGATAAGCGCGTAATGTACAAATAAGTCATGTTCGCAAAACGAAATGTGCACATCTACGCGGTTTTTGCATTGGAGGAGAGCCTGTTTAGTCAACGCATGTGCAGTTGGATCACAAAGGAAATTTGCGCTATTCACAACAATGGCTGTCAGAAATCCATCTCCGCGCCGCAGAAAAGGGAAACCCCTCCCCGTTGTCCTATAAGGCCAATAGCAACTGGAAGAGACTCCATTGGAGTAAACATGAGTCTGCCAGTTCCTTTCAATCAGGGTTGCTATTGGTCTTAAGGAACAAGGGGAGGGGTTTCCCTTTTCTGCGGCGCGGAGATGGCTTTATGACAGTCATTGTTGTGGGTAGCGGGTTCCTCAAAGAAAGCAGCCGAAGTACACACGCGTTGAGTAACAGACTTTACATGGCACTTTCGAGTTTTCCCTACATGCGGAGCACATGCAATAGGGTTTGGGTTCATGTAAACTCTCGGTACGGCATATCTTGAAATGTAATCTGTATTACTATGGCTCCAGTTCGTACTCCGTTACTTCCAATTAACTCTGGTTATGGTGTCCGTGGTATAGAAGTTCGTTGTCGCGAGGGTCACTGCAGTTCATTGCTCTCTCAAGCCTCTTTAAGCTGGATTTGAAAGCACTTTTGCCAGCCATTTTCACGTAAATAAAAATCTCATTTTCATACATTGTAACTGTTTGTTCAGTTCTTGAAAACGTCTTTGTAGGCTACGATTTGTTTACAGTTGGAACAAGAATTAGTCATTGAGCCAAATTAGGATCGAAGGGCGGAGCTTCAGCTCTGTGGACTCCAGAAACTGGATAGTAGCATTGGCGGTATGCGCAGTGGCATTTTCGTGCAGTAGGATTCCTTATAGTCGCATCCTTAGCTGTCATTCACCAAGTATCTCAAGAAGTTGTGTTAAACAAACTTATGTGCCAATGAACAGCAACTGTCTTTGTTCTAATAGAGTAGTGGCAACCGCATGAAATTTATAGAAGAACTCCTAACCTCGACTGTTAATATCGTTCGAGTTCTTAAATTCTTGAAATCACCGGAAAACTGACGGAAAGGAACAACGTCCCGTAGAACGTGATGCAAGTGATCAAGAATTTAGGACCGTTTCAAACCACTTTTAAAACCTTTGTGCGAAGGTTCACACCTTTCGCCTGCTATCTGGAAACCAGCTATTAGCTGACTAGGATTAGTTAACCCTTGAGCGGTGGAATGTGAAGTTATACTGATTTGGGCCTACCTGCTGGACAAGTTTGTTCACATGGATGAGGCTGCCATGGCCAGAGTGTTGCCAGGTTGATGGGTTTTTCCCTCGGCATAGGTATTTTTAACTCAAAGGGGAACACGGGAATTTTGTGGACGCCATTGTATTGCTCGTGTTTGCGTGATTTTGTCTTAAATTGTTTTAGAGCAGTATATGCAGTTATAGTTTGTTATTTTTGTATTTGCATCTCAATTGTTCATTAAATATAGAATACAATATTTAGCGTTTGGAAGGGATTTTACCCAAAAGTTATTGCAGAACAAGATTTACCGAAGGTGAGTAGGTTCATGTGTTATGATAACGATGTGGAAGCATTATTATCGTTTGAAAGCCTGTGATATTTGAGGTTAGTACTGCTTTTTGGCGTGATGCCGTTTGCAGGTTAGCTTAATGTCAGCCATGTTGAATTCTTGGGAACTGCCGATAAGCTTAGTTCCCAATAACAATTCAGAAGCTCTTACTCTTAGCAATTCCATTGCCTATCCAAAATTCATACAACACGGAATATATAGTATCTCTCGCAATACATCCTGAGGACACATAGTTAAGTAATGCGTGTACATTTTTTTCCCTTCTGCACTGCTTCCACACACGATTCGAGTTTGTGCTTGAGTAGTGTCAGGAATTTTGTCTATCACAATTTAATACCAACTGACTCACGGTATTTTCGATAGACAGCAATTTACTTTGCATACTGTATCATCTGCTTGAGTACTATCACATCTTTCATAATTTGCATTTCCTCTTGAAGTTCAGTTAGTCCAAGAAAGACACCCTAAGCCTAAACATATGTAGTTCTGTTAATACGGAAAACTTTCCTGTAGCATTATTTTCCTTCGTTATTGGTAGCTGCGTGAAGAGAGGGAGTTCATCCTAACTCGCAGTAGCACGCGTTAGGTAGAACCGGTTTTCACTGTGTTTTTCCCCGGTTTTCCGCTTTGTTCGTCACGAATGGAGGGGAAGTAGGGGAATATGTTCACACTTGGGGTGAGTAGGATTTGTCAGGCTACTTAAAGACACTCCAGCTGGGCTCTTAAGATACGCCGAGATTTCATGCCCTTGGCACCACAATGTCCTGAATGTAAAAGAAAGGTAAAGTGCATACAGTGGTCACGTATTTACTCGTGTTTAGCCTACAGGCTAGAAGTAGAAGTATGTTGTACTTGTAATAAATGAAATCCAATAACGCGAGAATAATTTAGGTCGACTTAACCGGGAGCTTTCTGTTTTGTCAGGGGAACTTAATTGGAGTTAGATTTAAAGAAAGAGTTTAGTCATTTGCATTGCTGTGTATATTAAAATACTGTTCTAAGCTGTTCAGCTGTCGCGTTTGTTGTGAATGCTCAATCTACAGATGACATCAAACAGTTCGTTTTCTCGCACATGTAATGGAATTTCTCCACATTACTGCCCTTTGGACTACTTATAAAACACTTCACATTTTCTACTAACTTTTTATTTGGTATGCCTATTATAGTACCAGATTTTTGTTTCTTTTGTGTACCCATTTTTAGTTTTACTGAGACTGGAGCTTTTTCTTCCTTTAAACAAATTTCCATCACAGCACATACAGACAGTGTATATGAGCACAGAATAGACAGTATACAGAAAGGAAAGCTTGAGTCGGCTCCTTTGATCTGCATGTACCCGTTGCGTTGCGCGCTTCGCCATATTGAGACCAAGTTAACGAAGCGATTGCTACTTCCTACCAGGGCTCGAAACAAGCAGTTTTACGGAACGGAACTCTTAATCTAGCGGCTAAATGAAAACTTTTACAAAAAAGAAACGCTAATGAAACTGAACATATTAACTCAGACTAATACAATCTATTTTCCCTCCAAAGAAGCAGTTTACTCACTAAAATGAGGCAGAATGATACATAATAATTCATATTGGGAACTGAAGACATTCATACGTTTACAAAAGGCGCTCTGTTCTGCTGCACTTCTTTTCGCGCCCTGTTCTTACACACAATTTCAGGGCAATTAAAATTTGAGAAAAAGAGCGCATGAAACGAACAAAATTTTGTTTTCTATTTATACGTAGGTATTAACAAAGGAAGCCCAAGTAATATGAAATAAGTGGAAAATAGGTAGCAGTAATTAATAAGCAAGTGGCTAATTAGTTGCTTTCATTTACAAGAATAAAAATGCACAAAATCTTGAATGAGATTCAGCATACAATGAATCAACGTCTTGTCATGCATAGCAAACGAAGTAAATAAGACACAAATGTAGAGCATGGTGCAATAACATAAATCACAGCAGTAACTTTACAGTATGGCAAAAGTTAGGATTATTTTATATTAAGGGCTAAAGTCCGCTGCTTTCTTGGACTTGTTAGAAAAAGCCACTGTATCTTAAACCCCGCTTTGAAGGCACTGTGTTCAAGAGTTTTTTTTTGTAGCCTATAACTTTGGTTAGAAGTTATGAAGTGCTTTTGTATATCGCGCCTTTGAACATTGTTTTTAAAGCCGAAAGTAGGTAGGTTGAGGGAAGGCTGGAACAGACCCAAATGCGCAAGATGGCCGCCATGCGTAATCTAAGGATTACTAGGTGAGATGGTACTAGAAGCAGGTATTGTAGGTGTTCTAGTGATAGTGGGATCAATATCTAAGACAAATAGCAGGGACACACACGTGTTTATGTACGTTTGTAATAGATGAGTATTTTGTTCGCTATATCTAATGTATACATCCTAACGCAAGAGCTTTCTAATTTGATCCAATATATTACCCACAACATAATGACACCTCGCCCCCCTCATCGCTGCGCTAACCTAACTTAGCCCAGCTCCTACTCTTTTTACTCAGTCTTTCATAATTTAACATAACCTAAGCCTCATACTACTACTCGGGTAACCTAACCTAGCATTACTTAACCTAAGAGGAGCTTAAACCTTCCTATTTATTAATATATTTTAACCTTACCTAAGCCCCATACTTCTACTCGTCTAACCTAACCTAATCTAACCTGGCCTAGCCTAACCTAAGGTAGATCCTCCTATTATTATTTATTCTATTCTACTAACATGATACGTTTCTAGACATTCATTCTGTCCTCTTATCATCTATCCTATTCCCTCCTTTGATTCTCTATTCTATCCTGCCATACGCTGTCCTGATCTCCCTCCTGGAATTTCATAAACATTTTGATACTATTTTGAGTCCTCTGATAGATCTTTTTTAAGCACTTTTAGTATATTCAGGCTGCTTTTACAACATATTTAAGAACTTTTCAGACTATTTTGCAGATAATACAGGTTATTTGATCGATTTTTCAGAGGTTTCATGGTATTTTGACGTTGTTTATAGACCGTTAACAGATATTTTAGTTGCTTTAGGCTGTGCAGGACGCTTTTACAAATTATTTTACACAACGGCCAGGCAATTTTGAGTGATTTAGACGCCATATTATATATTTGCAGGGTGTTTTGAGGTCCGTTTGGACTCGCTGGTAGATATTTCAGCCTGTTTCCAGATCTTCTGAAGACTTTTACGTACAGTTTAAACATTTTTCAGAGTATTTTAGACGAATTTTACGTTATTTAAGGCAATCTGAGAGTTATTCTGGACGCCCATGTCTATTATTGTTTGCTTTAAACACTTTGAAGGGTAATGGAAGATAATTTTCTCAATATCAGGGATACTGAACCAGCTATTTCAAGGTTGTTAGACCAGTTAATTATCATTTCAGCCATTTTAGAGACATTTTAAGCACTATAGGGGTATTTTAGACTTTGTCACCAACATTTTGCATGGTTTTTCAGAATCCTTTGAAACACTTTTATAGGCGTTAGACGCTTTTAATGGTATTTTTCGAGCGCTAATTAAGACATTTTAGCTCCTTCACAGATATTTTGAGGATTTTCAGGGCATCTTAGACTCGTGAGAAGCATTTTTTTCGCCAGTTTGAAGATGTTTTAAGACACTCTAGTAGGCATTTTTAACGCTGATAGAGCTATTTTAATTGATTTAAGAACATTTTACTAAGTTTTCTTCAGTAATAGCTTTGTTTTATAGTAGTTGAAGAGCAGTCTAACCTATCCAGTCATTTATTGCATTTCTCGCATTATTATTTTGATTACATTTCACTAATAACCTAACTCGACAACAATCATCATCATTATCAACTACTCTATCTTATAGTCCAACTAAGTTAACCTAACCTAACCTGACCTAATGAGGAAATAGGGATGTTAAGGCAAGCAATGAAATAAAAAAAGAATAATAGCAATGAGATAATTTTTATTCAACTTATAGAGATACATACACTAGCATTAACATTTAGAAAACAAGTATACACTGCTGAAAGACGATAGCGCCCTCAGTTCTTCTTCTTATTATTCGCATTATCATTCTTCTCTCTTGGTTAGATGTGCCATTGGCGCACGAAGTTCATAGTTCAACAATCTTCAATGTTTTCTACAGACAAGCTTTAAGTACCCATGTCTAGGCACTATTCTCGACACTGTAATGTCCATACGCATACGTCGATATTCCATCCCCTTCAATCACTCTCTTGTCATCGTGAGGTGATAAGGCTATTTTATTAGCTTCAACCGTAGAAATATTGTGATGTCGGGATAGGATTAAATTCATCGGAGTTCTAACAATTTTCAAAGTTTTAAGGCACTCTACATAGCTATTGAAGTTGATGTATTGCTTAATGGCGCTACGTTTTATACCTTTAACTTTTTTTATCACAGAACCATCAATATCGATAGCATACATTTTAGGCCTGAGACCTACAAAACGATGAATGATTTTTCCAGAGGCTTCATCTTTAAACTTTCCCAACACTTTTTTGTTGTGTGTAGAATGACATACATGGTTTGCAGGGTAATCAGATGTATCCAGATGTTCAAGCATACGTAATTTATCCTGATATATATCTTTAGTAGACACTCGATGGATGAAAGAATCCGTATCCATATACAAGAGTTTAAGATTTTCAGCTCCATAATATGGAAGTAACACGTCATATTGATACGAATACATTAGCGTCTTGGAGATGTCTAGTACACTCATACCAATGTATATAGGCTTGTTGAACACTATTTTACGAGAAGCCATATGTACAGCAGCAAGATTAGGTCCATATATGGTTCGATCAATGAATGTAGGTTTGGCTATGAGTTTTTCTAACGTTTTGCTGTTTGTCACAAGCCGTATATCCATGCGATTACGAATATTTTCCATAGTTTTTCCAAACATAGCATTATTGAATAGTTTATAAAGGTCCTTCTCAAAATCATTTCTAGCTTGTTGTCGCAGTCGGTTATTAAACTCGACGTAAGGTTTTAGCCAACACGACTGATGAAACTGAAGTGCTCGATGAATCTTTGTTAATAGTAGACCGTGACTAAGAGCTTGTTTCAAGGCAATGTAGTGTACCACATACTTCTTTCGGCACCCAAGATGAGCAATTAACTTCTCTGAAGACGATTTCCCCGGTTTCAGACTCTCAGGCAGGAAGGGCAAATCATTATGAAGATCGTGGAGCTCGACGGGATATTCGACATCGACTTCTAAGATGTATCCAAGGGGGTCATCTTCCTTCAATAAATCCAGGTCTATGTCTTCAGGAGAAACCCATTTAAACCCTCCATAAGGAAGGGCCTTACACATAGCCCAGCCATATTCGTTGTTTGCATCTTCGTATGTAATAAACTGGGAAGGTTTACGAGGATCATACTGTTCCATATATATATTATTAGCTTCAGCATACCGATGAGAAACCTGGCATAACCCTCCTCTTATACCAGATTCAACCATGAGCAGCTGATCGTAGTCCAGCAGCAATTGCAGCTCAATTCCTGTGTACAGTAGCATAGCATCCCACGTAAGTCCTGGAGAAGTGAAATAATGCGCAGGATCCACTTTGTGTGTTTTCAGAGTTTGGTCTCTGAACGTTTCAAAGACATCCGCTAGGAGAAGAACATCAGAGGTTAAGTAAATATCACTGTATTCACCTAAGTTTCTCACATTAAACTGGTTCCATACATTTCTAGCATGCTCATAGTCATCGCCGGTAATTTCTTCTTCATTTAATTTATTGTAGAATGCTTCTCTTGGAGGCAGCTGAGCATCATTCAAAACGTCCCATGATGCGAGGTAATCGTAGGGGAACACTCCCTTACGAGTCATCAAGCTAATCTTCTCTTCTCCAAAGTACTTCTCTGTTTCGGGATGCGTCGTGAGGTTTTTCACTAACTTGTCCAAGCTTGTACTCAGGAAACGGAAGGTATCCACAAACCTGAGTTTAATATCTCCAACATATTTTGAGAATGAGATATAGCTTTCTTCAGAGCTTGGTATTACCTCCACTCTTTCGCTTGTGCATCCTAACTCCTTAACAATGAAATGAGAGTCATACCCACTCAGATTATGCATGAAGACAGGTATATAATTAGGTGTTTTACAAGCCAGGTTACATTTATTGTGTAAAGACCCTCTATACATCCCGGAAACATGATCGTGATCGCGAACCTTCCAATTATCTTCTGTAAATTCATACCCACACAGGTAGCATATTGTAGAAGCATCGAACGATTCTTGTTCTTCAGCTGTAAGTTTCAGAGGCTTAGCAGATTTATATAAGTCACCTATTTTCTTCGCAAGGGAAGTTAGATACCCTATGAACTTCTCAGCAGCATCATGACCTCGATACACGTAGGGGTGTGTAGGAAGATCGGTTTCTACTTTGTCAACGCTGGATGATGGTTTGACGTAAACAGCAAAGCTCATTGGAGAATGACTTTGATAGGGAGTTGTATAGGACGTTTCAGGATTAGAAGCGCAGGTATGGTAAGGAGTGAGAATGCTCTCAAAATCAGCATATATGACATATGGCAGTTTCAGCATTCTTTCCACGTTTTTGAATCTGACGATAGAGTTTTCCTTTGTAGGCATAACGCATCTAGCAATAGCATGTTGCAGGCACATTTCTCTATGCTCCTCCAATTTTTTCATTCCGCTTAGTCCATATCGGTCATCAAAATGGCTGAAGCAACGTTTACACGTATATATTTTTCCATCATGTTTAGTTTTCTGCTGACGAATAAGTCTCTCAAAATCCTTTATATACACATAGTGATGTCTGGCAGTAGCATCACTTAACAGAAGGAGATCGCGATGATCATCTAATTCTTCATCAATCACCTTTATCGGAAACACTTCATGTTTTTCATCCAGTCCAAACACATTTATGGACATATTGTTGAGCTTTTCAAATTTAGAGATTTCACCCAAGCTCGTAGGAAATGAGACGCATGAGAAATCGTATTTTTCTTGGAGATCCTTATACTTGCTAACACGCTGAGGTTTATTTCGAATGAACTTAGCAAGAACAGCGTACATAAAGCATTTCTCATCGCTGTAGTTCTGAGGGTTTATACAGGCTTTTCTCGCTTCCACAGATGCAGGTAGAGGAATATAGCTGCTCCCTCGAAGGGCATTGTACTTGTTAATTCGGAGTCGAACTCCATCAACTGATAGCAAGGCCCAGTTACTACCTTTCAGTTTACTTTCTTCCATTTCAACACGAAGCTTCTCGAATTTTTTTTCCAAGATGGCGTTCATATCAGTTTCTAAAAACACAGGTTGGTTACGTGTTTTAAATGTTCTGTCACATGTCTCTCCATGAACATTCACAAATTGACAGTCGACCATGATGTTAATTTTCACACTTTTATGTATCAACAGTTCTTTCTTTATAGCTTGAATTATACGAGGTTTTGACTCCTGTAGGTAAGTTTTCATATCCTTGAAGGTGTCACAACGTATATAATATGATTTGAGTCGTCCTTCAAATGATGTTTCATACTCGATCATATCACACTCATCAGTCATTGTCAATAGATGATGCTTGCTAGGTTCAAACTTGATTTTCTTGCGAGATACAGTTTTTTCACATCTTTCTTCATGTACGTCTCTTCTATGCTCAGTATTGCAAACATCACCAAAATGTTTACAGCTGTAGACTCGACCGCATACCAACTCATGTCTCTTCTTATCATAGTTGCGTAGAAAACGCTTATCACATTTGCTACAGCTATAGTCTGGCATAGCATTCAGAACCGATTCCATCACTCCACCATTCCACATCTTTATAATATGTAGTGCGACGCTTGTAAATTATATAAGTCAATAAATGCTTATAGCACTTTCCACTGACTCGCCTTGATAACTTGTCAAAGCTATTGAACGGTAATCTCACTAGGAGAAGCTGATGTGCTCTACTCTAAGGTTAATTACTGAATAACTATGTAAGCTCAAGCAAACCCCACTTATTCCACTAGCACGTACCTTATAAATGACTACGCGATTCAAGATTAAGCTTGTATTTTTAAAATATATATCATTAAACTACGTGAGTCAAGATTAACTTGTTTCATTTTTATTTGCCAGTTCAACGTTAACATGCATTTCCCCCACATTTTTTAAAGTTTAAACAAGGTAAATTACATATCACCCATTATATTTATACAAATAAATGTATATAATTTTATATACTTTAATGCCAAACACACACATACTCACACCCTCACACACACTCTCCCACACACATACACACACCCCAACCCACACATACATGCACAAGCACACATACACACATGCACGCAAACACACACATGCATACACATACACGCACACCCACACACATACATGCACACATACGCACATAGACATACATGCACATACACACCAGCAAACACGCACACATACACACGTCCGTAAACACACACACACACACACACACACACACACACTCTCTCCCACACACATACACACAAAAACATACACACACCCCAACCCACACATACACACGCCCGTAAACACACACATACATGCATAAACACATACACGCACTCCCACACACACATACACACAAAAAACATACACACACTCCAACCCACACACACATACACACATGCACACACGCACACATCCGCAAACACACACGCAAACACCCACATTCACATACGCACAAATATGCATAGCACACGCACATACACACATGCACACAAACACACACACATACACATACACGCACACTCACACATGCACAAACACATACACACTCTCCCACACACACACACACATACACACAAAAACATACACACACTCCTACCCACACGCTGATGACCTAGAAGTTGAGTGCCCTTAAACCAAACCAAACCCCTACCCACACACACACACACACACACACACGCCCGTAAACACACACATACATGCACAAACACATACACACACTCTCCCACACACATACACACAAAAAACATACACACATTCACATACGCACAAATATGCATAGCACACACACATACACACATGCACACAAACACACACACACATACACCTACACGCACACTCACACATGCACAAACACATACACACTCTCCCACACACACACACATACACCTACACGCACACTCACACATGCACAAACACATACACACTCTCCCACACACACACACACACACAGCCACACACACACACACACACACACATGCACCCAAAAACACACGCGCATGTACATACACTCACGCTCACACGCACACTCATACACATACATGCACACACGCAAACACGCACACATGCAAACACACACACGGATAAAGATGCATAGCACATACATACACAAACAGACACACACGCACGCTCACACACACGCAAACACACTCAGGCACACACGCACAAAGATGTATAGCACACCCACAGACACATACACACCCACGCCCGCAAACACGCACACACACGCCCGTAAACACACACACATACACACTCTCCCACACACACACACACACACACAGCCACACACACACACACACATGCACCCAAAAACACACGCGCATGTACATACACTCACGCTCACACGCACACTCATACACATACATGCACACACGCAAACACGCACACATGCAAACACACACACGCATAAAGATGCATAGCACATACATACACAAACAGACACACGCACGCTCACACACACGCAAACACACTCAGGCACACACGCACAAAGATGTATAGCACACCCACAGACACATACACACCCACGCCCGCAAACACGCACACACACGCCCGTAAACACACACACATACACATACACAAACATGCACGCACACACACGCACACACATACACGCACACACGCACACATGGACCTTGTTTCTAAAAATAATTTTTAGGGATTCAGGGGGTCTCAAAACATATATTTCGGTGAAATCTCGACATCGATTTTTTGGGTGGAGTACGATACTTTCCCTACTTACAATTCGTAATAGAGAAATCGTTTGTCTCATATAAACGTCTTTATTAGAAAGAACATGAAAAGTTTCGAGAACACAAAAATGCATTTTAAATTCTCACAAGTATATAAATTAATTCAATAATACTTTTTCCATACGTTTATCACAGTCAGTTTGAGCAATATTAACACGATAAGTTTTACCGCGTACAGGGTTCGTTCTGCAAACCTACAGACAAAGTAAAACACATCGTAATAACTCATACATAGAGAAAACGGGGTTCTTTCCACATTCCAAGAAGTTATTTGGCCTAAGAGTAAATTCATTTAAAGATGTGTTCCTTAACCCACTCTTGCATTAAATGGAGTAGTCATAATGTGTTCCTGCACCACCAATTTGCATCTCATTAGCATAACAATACACCCCCCCCCTCCCCCCTCCCCACCTCCCCCTCCCCTCCCCCCCTCCCCCACATGTGGGAATTTCCAAAAGGCAGTATGTTCCTTCTGCCCCACTTAGCATAAATTCCCCATTAATCAAATCCTGTCACGCCCCCCCCCTCCCCCCTCCCCCTCTGACTGTTGACAGATTCTCAAGACCAGCGCAGGTGGTCTTCGCCCTCTCCCGCCAAATTCTGAAGGTCAGTGGGGGGTGGTCTTCGCACCCTTCCAAGTGAGGATGAAAAAGATGGTTATCTGAATGGATCCTTTGAGAAACTGACATATTTATGTGACAGTTGGAAATGTTCCCCTCTGGACAGTTTTGAAAAGAACAAGTTACAACTTGCAAGGGGGGGGGCAAGTATAGACGTGTCTGCACGTGTTTTCGAAAAAAGAACGTAAGGGAAGAAACCCTTTTCATACGATACAATTACTAGAACCCTCTGATATACTAATGAGATTCAAATTGGTGGTGCAGGAACACATTATGACTACTCCATTTAATGCAAGAGTGGGTTAAGGAACACATCTTTAAATGAATTTACTCTTAGGCCAAATAACTTCTTGGAATGTGGAAAGAACCCCGTTTTCTCTATGTATGAGTTATTACGATGTGTTTTACTTTGTCTGTAGGTTTGCAGAACGAACCCTGTACGCGGTAAAACTTATCGTGTTAATATTGCTCAAACTGACTGTGATAAACGTATGGAAAAAGTATTATTGAATTAATTTATATACTTGTGAGAATTTAAAATGCATTTTTGTGTTCTCGAAACTTTTCATGTTCTTTCTAATAAAGACGTTTATATGAGACAAACGATTTCTCTATTACGAATTGTAAGTAGGGAAAGTATCGTACTCCACCCAAAAAATCGATGTCGAGATTTCACCGAAATATATGTTTTGAGACCCCCTGAATCCCTAAAAATTATTTTTAGAAACAAGGTCCATGTGTGCGTGTGTGCGTGTATGTGTGTGCGTGTGTGTGCGTGCATGTTTGTGTATGTGTATGTGTGTGTGTTTACGGGCGTGTGTGTGCGTGTTTGCGGGCGTGGGTGTGTATGTGTCTGTGGGTGTGCTATACATCTTTGTGCGTGTGTGCCTGAGTGTGTTTGCGTGTGTGTGAGCGTGCGTGTGTCTGTTTGTGTATGTATGTGCTATGCATCTTTATGCGTGTGTGTGTTTGCATGTGTGCGTGTTTGCGTGTGTGCATGTATGTGTATGAGTGTGCGTGTGAGCGTGAGTGTATGTACATGCGCGTGTGTTTTTGGGTGCATGTGTGTGTGTGTGTGGCTGTGTGTGTGTGTGTGTGTGTGGGAGAGTGTGTATGTGTGTGTGTTTACGGGCGTGTGTGTGCGTGTTTGCGGGCGTGGGTGTGTATGTGTCTGTGGGTGTGCTATACATCTTTGTGCGTGTGTGCCTGAGTGTGTTTGCGTGTGTGTGAGCGTGCGTGTGTGTCTGTTTGTGTATGTATGTGCTATGCATCTTTATCCGTGTGTGTGTTTGCATGTGTGCGTGTTTGCGTGTGTGCATGTATGTGTATGAGTGTGCGTGTGAGCGTGAGTGTATGTACATGCGCGTGTGTTTTTGGGTGCATGTGTGTGTGTGTGTGTGTGTGTGGCTGTGTGTGTGTGTGTGTGTGGGAGAGTGTGTATGTGTTTGTGCATGTGTGAGTGTGCGTGTAGGTGTATGTGTGTGTGTGTGGGAGAGTGTGTATGTGTTTGTGCATGTGTGAGTGTGCGTGTAGGTGTATGTGTGTGTGTGTTTGTGTGCATGTGTGTATGTGTGTGTGCTATGCATATTTGTGCGTATGTGAATGTGTGTATGTTTTTTGTGTGTATGTGTGTGGGAGAGTGTGTGTATGTGTTTGTGCATGTATGTGTGTGTTTACGGGCGTGTGTGTGTGTGTGTGTGTGTGTGGGTAGGGGTTTGGTTTGGTTTAAGGGCACTCAACTTCTAGGTCATCAGCGTGTGGGTAGGAGTGTGTGTATGTTTTTGTGTGTATGTGTGTGTGTGTGTGGGAGAGTGTGTATGTGTTTGTGCATGTGTGAGTGTGCGTGTATGTGTATGTGTGTGTGTTTGTGTGCATGTGTGTATGTGCGTGTGCTATGCATATTTGTGCGTATGTGAATGTGGGTGTTTGCGTGTGTGTTTGCGGATGTGTGCGTGTGTGCATGTGTGTATGTGTGTGTGGGTTGGAGTGTGTGTATGTTTTTTGTGTGTATGTGTGTGTGGGAGTGCGTGTATGTGTTTATGCATGTATGTGTGTGTTTACGGGCGTGTGTATGTGTGGGTTGGGGTGTGTGTATGTTTTTGTGTGTATGTGTGTGGGAGAGAGTGTGTGTGTGTGTGTGTGTGTGTGTGTGTGTGTTTACGGACGTGTGTATGTGTGCGTGTTTGCTGGTGTGTATGTGCATGTATGTCTATGTGCGTATGTGTGCATGTATGTGTGTGGGTGTGCGTGTATGTGTATGCATGTGTGTGTTTGCGTGCATGTGTGTATGTGTGCTTGTGCATGTATGTGTGGGTTGGGGTGTGTGTATGTGTGTGGGAGAGTGTGTGTGAGGGTGTGAGTATGTGTGTGTTTGGCATTAAAGTATATAAAATTATATACATTTATTTGTATAAATATAATGGGTGATATGTAATTTACCTTGTTTAAACTTTAAAAAATGTGGGGGAAATGCATGTTAACGTTGAACTGGCAAATAAAAATGAAACAAGTTAATCTTGACTCACGTAGTTTAATGATATATATTTTAAAAATACAAGCTTAATCTTGAATCGCGTAGTCATTTATAAGGTACGTGCTAGTGGAATAAGTGGGGTTTGCTTGAGCTTACATAGTTATTCAGTAATTAACCTTAGAGTAGAGCACATCAGCTTCTCCTAGTGAGATTACCGTTCAATAGCTTTGACAAGTTATCAAGGCGAGTCAGTGGAAAGTGCTATAAGCATTTATTGACTTATATAATTTACAAGCGTCGCACTACATATTATAAAGATGTGGAATGGTGGAGTGATGGAATCGGTTCTGAATGCTATGCCAGACTATAGCTGTAGCAAATGTGATAAGCGTTTTCTACGCAACTATGATAAGAAGAGACATGAGTTGGTATGCGGTCGAGTCTACAGCTGTAAACATTTTGGTGATGTTTGCAATACTGAGCATAGAAGAGACGTACATGAAGAAAGATGTGAAAAAACTGTATCTCGCAAGAAAATCAAGTTTGAACCTAGCAAGCATCATCTATTGACAATGACTGATGAGTGTGATATGATCGAGTATGAAACATCATTTGAAGGACGACTCAAATCATATTATATACGTTGTGACACCTTCAAGGATATGAAAACTTACCTACAGGAGTCAAAACCTCGTATAATTCAAGCTATAAAGAAAGAACTGTTGATACATAAAAGTGTGAAAATTAACATCATGGTCGACTGTCAATTTGTGAATGTTCATGGAGAGACATGTGACAGAACATTTAAAACACGTAACCAACCTGTGTTTTTAGAAACTGATATGAACGCCATCTTGGAAAAAAAATTCGAGAAGCTTCGTGTTGAAATGGAAGAAAGTAAACTGAAAGGTAGTAACTGGGCCTTGCTATCAGTTGATGGAGTTCGACTCCGAATTAACAAGTACAATGCCCTTCGAGGGAGCAGCTATATTCCTCTACCTGCATCTGTGGAAGCGAGAAAAGCCTGTATAAACCCTCAGAACTACAGCGATGAGAAATGCTTTATGTACGCTGTTCTTGCTAAGTTCATTCGAAATAAACCTCAGCGTGTTAGCAAGTATAAGGATCTCCAAGAAAAATACGATTTCTCATGCGTCTCATTTCCTACGAGCTTGGGTGAAATCTCTAAATTTGAAAAGCTCAACAATATGTCCATAAATGTGTTTGGACTGGATGAAAAACATGAAGTGTTTCCGATAAAGGTGATTGATGAAGAATTAGATGATCATCGCGATCTCCTTCTGTTAAGTGATGCTACTGCCAGACATCACTATGTGTATATAAAGGATTTTGAGAGACTTATTCGTCAGCAGAAAACTAAACATGATGGAAAAATATATACGTGTAAACGTTGCTTCAGCCATTTTGATGACCGATATGGACTAAGCGGAATGAAAAAATTGGAGGAGCATAGAGAAATGTGCCTGCAACATGCTATTGCTAGATGCGTTATGCCTACAAAGGAAAACTCTATCGTCAGATTCAAAAACGTGGAAAGAATGCTGAAACTGCCATATGTCATATATGCTGATTTTGAGAGCATTCTCACTCCTTACCATACCTGCGCTTCTAATCCTGAAACGTCCTATACAACTCCCTATCAAAGTCATTCTCCAATGAGCTTTGCTGTTTACGTCAAACCATCATCCAGCGTTGACAAAGTAGAAACCGATCTTCCTACACACCCCTACGTGTATCGAGGTCATGATGCTGCTGAGAAGTTCATAGGGTATCTAACTTCCCTTGCGAAGAAAATAGGTGACTTATATAAATCTGCTAAGCCTCTGAAACTTACAGCTGAAGAACAAGAATCGTTCGATGCTTCTACAATATGCTACCTGTGTGGGTATGAATTTACAGAAGATAATTGGAAGGTTCGCGATCACGATCATGTTTCCGGGATGTATAGAGGGTCTTTACACAATAAATGTAACCTGGCTTGTAAAACACCTAATTATATACCTGTCTTCATGCATAATCTGAGTGGGTATGACTCTCATTTCATTGTTAAGGAGTTAGGATGCACAAGCGAAAGAGTGGAGGTAATACCAAGCTCTGAAGAAAGCTATATCTCATTCTCAAAATATGTTGGAGATATTAAACTCAGGTTTGTGGATACCTTCCGTTTCCTGAGTACAAGCTTGGACAAGTTAGTGAAAAACCTCACGACGCATCCCGAAACAGAGAAGTACTTTGGAGAAGAGAAGATTAGCTTGATGACTCGTAAGGGAGTGTTCCCCTACGATTACCTCGCATCATGGGACGTTTTGAATGATGCTCAGCTGCCTCCAAGAGAAGCATTCTACAATAAATTAAATGAAGAAGAAATTACCGGCGATGACTATGAGCATGCTAGAAATGTATGGAACCAGTTTAATGTGAGAAACTTAGGTGAATACAGTGATATTTACTTAACCTCTGATGTTCTTCTCCTAGCGGATGTCTTTGAAACGTTCAGAGACCAAACTCTGAAAACACACAAAGTGGATCCTGCGCATTATTTCACTTCTCTAGGACTTACGTGGGATGCTATGCTACTGTACACAGGAATTGAGCTGCAATTGCTGCTGGACTACGATCAGCTGCTCATGGTTGAATCTGGTATAAGAGGAGGGTTATGCCAGGTTTCTCATCGGTATGCTGAAGCTAATAATATATATATGGAACAGTATGATCCTCGTAAACCTTCCCAGTTTATTACATACGAAGATGCAAACAACGAATATGGCTGGGCTATGTGTAAGGCCCTTCCTTATGGAGGGTTTAAATGGGTTTCTCCTGAAGACATAGACCTGGATTTATTGAAGGAAGATGACCCCCTTGGATACATCTTAGAAGTCGATGTCGAATATCCCGTCGAGCTCCACGATCTTCATAATGATTTGCCCTTCCTGCCTGAGAGTCTGAAACCGGGGAAATCGTCTTCAGAGAAGTTAATTGCTCATCTTGGGTGCCGAAAGAAGTATGTGGTACACTACATTGCCTTGAAACAAGCTCTTAGTCACGGTCTACTATTAACAAAGATTCATCGAGCACTTCAGTTTCATCAGTCGTGTTGGCTAAAACCTTACGTCGAGTTTAATAACCGACTGCGACAACAAGCTAGAAATGATTTTGAGAAGGACCTTTATAAACTATTCAATAATGCTATGTTTGGAAAAACTATGGAAAATATTCGTAATCGCATGGATATACGGCTTGTGACAAACAGCAAAACGTTAGAAAAACTCATAGCCAAACCTACATTCATTGATCGAACCATATATGGACCTAATCTTGCTGCTGTACATATGGCTTCTCGTAAAATAGTGTTCAACAAGCCTATATACATTGGTATGAGTGTACTAGACATCTCCAAGACGCTAATGTATTCGTATCAATATGACGTGTTACTTCCATATTATGGAGCTGAAAATCTTAAACTCTTGTATATGGATACGGATTCTTTCATCCATCGAGTGTCTACTAAAGATATATATCAGGATAAATTACGTATGCTTGAACATCTGGATACATCTGATTACCCTGCAAACCATGTATGTCATTCTACACACAACAAAAAAGTGTTGGGAAAGTTTAAAGATGAAGCCTCTGGAAAAATCATTCATCGTTTTGTAGGTCTCAGGCCTAAAATGTATGCTATCGATATTGATGGTTCTGTGATAAAAAAAGTTAAAGGTATAAAACGTAGCGCCATTAAGCAATACATCAACTTCAATAGCTATGTAGAGTGCCTTAAAACTTTGAAAATTGTTAGAACTCCGATGAATTTAATCCTATCCCGACATCACAATATTTCTACGGTTGAAGCTAATAAAATAGCCTTATCACCTCACGATGACAAGAGAGTGATTGAAGGGGATGGAATATCGACGTATGCGTATGGACATTACAGTGTCGAGAATAGTGCCTAGACATGGGTACTTAAAGCTTGTCTGTAGAAAACATTGAAGATTGTTGAACTATGAACTTCGTGCGCCAATGGCACATCTAACCAAGAGAGAAGAATGATAATGCGAATAATAAGAAGAAGAACTGAGGGCGCTATCGTCTTTCAGCAGTGTATACTTGTTTTCTAAATGTTAATGCTAGTGTATGTATCTCTATAAGTTGAATAAAAATTATCTCATTGCTATTATTCTTTTTTTATTTCATTGCTTGCCTTAACATCCCTATTTCCTCATTAGGTCAGGTTAGGTTAGGTTAACTTAGTTGGACTATAAGATAGAGTAGTTGATAATGATGATGATTGTTGTCGAGTTAGGTTATTAGTGAAATGTAATCAAAATAATAATGCGAGAAATGCAATAAATGACTGGATAGGTTAGACTGCTCTTCAACTACTATAAAACAAAGCTATTACTGAAGAAAACTTAGTAAAATGTTCTTAAATCAATTAAAATAGCTCTATCAGCGTTAAAAATGCCTACTAGAGTGTCTTAAAACATCTTCAAACTGGCGAAAAAAATGCTTCTCACGAGTCTAAGATGCCCTGAAAATCCTCAAAATATCTGTGAAGGAGCTAAAATGTCTTAATTAGCGCTCGAAAAATACCATTAAAAGCGTCTAACGCCTATAAAAGTGTTTCAAAGGATTCTGAAAAACCATGCAAAATGTTGGTGACAAAGTCTAAAATACCCCTATAGTGCTTAAAATGTCTCTAAAATGGCTGAAATGATAATTAACTGGTCTAACAACCTTGAAATAGCTGGTTCAGTATCCCTGATATTGAGAAAATTATCTTCCATTACCCTTCAAAGTGTTTAAAGCAAACAATAATAGACATGGGCGTCCAGAATAACTCTCAGATTGCCTTAAATAACGTAAAATTCGTCTAAAATACTCTGAAAAATGTTTAAACTGTACGTAAAAGTCTTCAGAAGATCTGGAAACAGGCTGAAATATCTACCAGCGAGTCCAAACGGACCTCAAAACACCCTGCAAATATATAATATGGCGTCTAAATCACTCAAAATTGCCTGGCCGTTGTGTAAAATAATTTGTAAAAGCGTCCTGCACAGCCTAAAGCAACTAAAATATCTGTTAACGGTCTATAAACAACGTCAAAATACCATGAAACCTCTGAAAAATCGATCAAATAACCTGTATTATCTGCAAAATAGTCTGAAAAGTTCTTAAATATGTTGTAAAAGCAGCCTGAATATACTAAAAGTGCTTAAAAAAGATCTATCAGAGGACTCAAAATAGTATCAAAATGTTTATGAAATTCCAGGAGGGAGATCAGGACAGCGTATGGCAGGATAGAATAGAGAATCAAAGGAGGGAATAGGATAGATGATAAGAGGACAGAATGAATGTCTAGAAACGTATCATGTTAGTAGAATAGAATAAATAATAATAGGAGGATCTACCTTAGGTTAGGCTAGGCCAGGTTAGATTAGGTTAGGTTAGACGAGTAGAAGTATGGGGCTTAGGTAAGGTTAAAATATATTAATAAATAGGAAGGTTTAAGCTCCTCTTAGGTTAAGTAATGCTAGGTTAGGTTACCCGAGTAGTAGTATGAGGCTTAGGTTATGTTAAATTATGAAAGACTGAGTAAAAAGAGTAGGAGCTGGGCTAAGTTAGGTTAGCGCAGCGATGAGGGGGGCGAGGCGTCATTATGTTGTGGGTAATATATTGGATCAAATTAGAAAGCTCTTGCGTTAGGATGTATACATTAGATATAGCGAACAAAATACTCATCTATTACAAACGTACATAAACACGTGTGTGTCCCTGCTATTTGTCTTAGATATTGATCCCACTATCACTAGAACACCTACAATACCTGCTTCTAGTACCATCTCACCTAGTAATCCTTAGATTACGCATGGCGGCCATCTTGCGCATTTGGGTCTGTTCCAGCCTTCCCTCAACCTACCTACTGCCGAATTATTTTCGAAAGTTAAGTGCCCATGGCTAGAAACCCAAGGTGCCAGTGAGAATTGAGTGACGCTACAAAGAATAGAAATCTGATGTACACTCACATGACTTTCTTTACTCTTGTACTAACTATTCTTACAAACGCTTGTTCTTCATGTTTATCGAGATAAAACTTTTGCAGAAATATTTCTAATATTCTTGCAGGTGCAAGGGGAATATGGGAATACTTTAGGCTTTAAGTGATTCTCAATTCATTTAAAGCTGGTGGGTATGAGTGTGGCTTCGAAATTTCGTTCTCTTTGTATGCCCAGTAAATAAGTATATAAATAACGATTTACTATGTGAGAAAGTTACATGTATTGGAAAATTCAAACAAATAACGGGAAATACCTTGGAAGTGATACATCTCCCCCAAAGAAAGTGTTGAACATAAATTGCATTTTAGCGACATGTATGTTTAAGTAGTAAGTCTTGTCTATCTGTTACGGAATATTTTCCTGAAAATCTTCGTGTCGAATCCTAGGAAGTCGCTGATACCATGTTTGGTATTTAAGCCACACACACACACACACACACACACACACACACACACACACACACGCACGCACGCACGCACGCACGCACGCACGCACGCACGCACGCACGCACGCACGCACGCACGCACGCACGCACGCACGCACGCACACACACACACACACACACACACACACACACACACACACACAACACACACACACACACACACACACACAACACACACTTTTTCTAAAATGCATTTTTTACTCAGGGAATTTCAAAACTTGTATTTCCTGTGAAATTTCGATATCGAATTTTTGGGTGAAATCCAATACTTTATCGTAGGTAGCAGAGTAAGTAAAAATCGACATTACATTCCCAGGATTCTATTCATAATGTTAATTTCTATGTAGCTTCAACAAACTATTTTAATAAAAACGGTAATTATATTTTCACGGCCTCAAAAAATAAAAAAGGAACCGTGATAATTATTTATTCATGCCAACAAACTTACTGGAGGTGTTTAAACACAAGCCGTGTGTCTCAAACATCTAAGAGTTCCACAAATAACACAAAGAAATTAGAGACTCACTTCACTGTAATAAATTGAGTTACATTTTCCACAATGATGGTTTCGACATCAAATGTGTGTCATCATCAGGCGACTTCTCCTTATTATTTAATACCAGGACATAAAGTACTTCGGATTGTAAGTCGCCCTTGGGGTATTTTTCTCTGATGTGAGATTTCCTTTGTGGTCTACCTGGTAAATCGGTTGGAGAATTCAGTGATTCGGTGTCATACTGTCAAGGTGTCACAGTAGTTAGAGCAGTCGCGCGTGAAGCGGAAGGTCTGTGGTTCAAATCTCAGCTGTGACATTGAATTTTTCAGTGTCGATTCTACTTCTCAAAGGAACAGTGAGTTAATACGCGTTGATTTCTGTGACATCGATTATGGAATAATAAGTCGAATTTGGTCTTCCTTTTGTTTCGAGTTTCTTTTGTTTCCTTAGTAATGTGTATGTTGGGTTACCAAGGTATATTCACGTTATATAAACTGCGGTTATTTCTTCCCAATGAGGTTTTCTCTAGAAATTAGAGGTTTGCGCATGCTGGGTTCGGGCCTAATTTGAAAATGTTTGTCGGGACCGAGTCGCGCCCGGGCTTGAAAATTAAAAAGTGCAAAATAGTTAATCGAATTTTTTGGTCACCGATGTCGAAATTCCCAGAACAGTTACTATTATGGCAACGTTTGTTTACTAGGAATTCTATATGATTATTCTGCTGAAACTTTTCTGATGATGATGACGATAATAATAATATAATTCATAACAATAATAATTTTAATGAATTGTGTGTGTATTGTAATATTGTTAAATGCCTTTAAAAAAAACGAAAGGCGTATTCTTTTATCTTCACAGTGTCCTGGCAGTTTTAATTCTAAGTGTCCTGTGTAATGTTTTTAAATGCTTCCAAACACGAACGGCCAAGGGACATATTTCCTTTTTCTTTGTGGGTTTTTTTTTCTTTGTTTTTTTTTTGTCTTCATAGTGTTTTGTGACTTCATTAAGTGTCTTGTTGGATATTTTAAATGTGTTCAGGAAACGCAAGGCTACGTTTGTCAATAATAGTGAGGACAGCACCACGTATTTCAGCTAATATATTTATAACACTTTGGAGAAATAAATTCATTTTAAATTACTTAATTGTATGTACAAGCACATTAGTGATGTCAGAAAATGATTAAATAGCTACCACACTTTACAGTATTGAAAAGTTCAAACTAATAATGGTTATCTTTGAAATGGCTGATTCCACGAAAACGTTATTTCAAATAAAGTTTCTGTTTTAGGGTCTCACCTATTGTGTCTATCTTGTGGTTTTACGTTACATGAAATATTACAAAATTCCGTCCGAATGAAGAGGGCTTCATTATTTTCAGAATATTCAAGACATATGTATACCCAGCGGGATGGTTCAGGTGGTAATGTGGCTCACATACGGGAGGTCGTGCGTTCGATTTCGATTTCCGTTCAATTTCTCATTGGCTTTCTTCAGGATTTTTCTCGGGTCACTAGGCGGATGGTAGGAAGAATTATTACCACCCCTCGAATTTCCTGTCCCTTCATTTCACTGAACTTTTCATCCTGGTTGGCTGTTTCAGGGTTGTAAGCGTCGACGGGGATTTCGGCGTGCATAGCAGGGAATTTACTCCGTCTTTCGGATCTCCCAGGGATGTGTAAGCCCGCATGGAGCCAGTTGTACTAGCCACTACCGGGTAGTTTCAATCTGTAGCTGTTAGGGACCCTGCCCTGTGCTGTCGTTTCTACGCAGGTCTAGCCGCCCTTCTTATCCTCTCACCCTTTCTTGGCCTGGAAGACAAGTTTCAGCAAACGAAGAAACCAAAACTTTGGGGTGTTTATATTTTTGAAAGTTTTAGTATAACGTCTTTGGAAAATTGTTTAAGCAGTAGAGCTGGTATTTATTCTGCATTTCGCTTTAGTTACTGGACTTAAACGTATATCACATTGACGTTATTTTATAAACCCTTCTTTATTATTTAGTCTCAAAACATGCATTTTCTGTGAAAATTCTACTCAAACATTTTTGGGGAAATGCAATACTATCGTACTTTCCTCTGGCGTAAGAGAAAGTAGAAATTTAGTTCGGTTTTCCACACCACTCGTTGGCAATATGATTCATTGTAATATGTGCAATAGAGATTGCAATAGTCGAAGTTAAATTCTAATATTAGCAGGCTCTCATCAGTTTCCGTCGGAGCAGTGGCAGTTTAGAAGGAAATGTACTAACAGTTGTTTAGAGAATCTGGCCATTTCCTGTTGAGGAAAGCGATAAAGCAGCCGACTCTCATGTATTTTTTCCCGATGTCGTTATTTAAGCTGTAGCAATTCGATTTCAAGATGTTTTTATAGCCGTGTTGAAAACTTCTCAGTAGTGTATTGGAAATGCGGTACCGAAATCCTTTAACAACCTCAGTAGGTAAGAGGGAAGTATTGTATTGCACCTAAAAATCACAAGTAAAGATTTCACCGGGAATACATATTATATTTGAGGCACCATCGTCTTGTCTCCTAAGCAGCTCCGGTATCGGGTGTCTGGTTGGCATTTCTCCGACTTACGTGTGGTCAACATGGTGGGAAGTGCAGTGTCCGCTCGCAATAGCAACAGTTGTTTATTTCAAGCTGGAAACAGACGTTACCCCCACCATAAATTTGCATGTCACTCGTGCAGATCCAAGCAAGGTCATTTGCAACGTCTAAAAATACCTCTGTATACATCATTGTAATCAATTGGATGAGCATGCAACAGAAGTAAAACTTCAAAAAGGAAGATAGGACCAACATGTCCTTATGAAAATGCCATAACGAATTGAATTGTTCGTTGTTTAGGAAATTTTTGGAATTTTTAAGGGCTCGTTTTACTTGTATCGAATGCCATTGCATAACTGTAGAAAGTTTAGTAACGACTTTGAAAGACTCCAAAGTTTAGCATTTTGGGGTTGTATAACTGTAACTATGTTGGAAGAATACATGGGACAAACACAAGTGGCACTACGTCGACTGGGGTTTAACTTAAACCACAACCATTCTTCATTTATTACGGGTCATACCAACAGAAGTGCTCTTATATAAGCTTTGGACGTTAAAGAAATGGGAATTTAGGTAGGGATTGTAAGTTAACGACTTGAGCTGTCATAAACATTGCCAGGCATTTTTTTCACTATAGGCACATAAAATACGGATCTCTGTAGTGTGCACTGCTTGTGAAAGTTCCAGTATTTTAGGTCGAAACTAATGTGTCATGCATTCTTGTAGCTAATCAGTATTCCGCTGGATGCACTTTCTGTACGTAGGACTGACTGTCATTTTAATTTCATTAGAAGACTGGCGACGCCATAATGCCTGCTGACGTCATCAGGTCAAAGTTGACGTGTATAGTTTTGATGCTTTATTGGTCTGAAGTTCAAGGCAGATTTCGCAATTCAGTAGAGTTGTCACGTATTGGTTAATATTATTTGTATGAAAAATTATCAGTGACCCCATTAAGAGCTGTTGAAGAACATCATGATTATAATTAGCTGTAAACACATTTGGATCATTGACCGATGTAACACCGCAAGGTTTTGGTATTGTCAGTCCACAAATTACAAATTAATTTAAGTATACGTTTACAATTCCTCGTTCGCATTAAATTACAGAATAAAAAAAAAAAAAAAAAAAAAGGAAATGATTTTGGTCGAAATATTTTTTTCTTAGCTTTACCGTCTTTGGAAATAATGCAGTCGTAGCTTTATGTATTGCTATCGTTATTGTATTTGTCTCAGGAGTTTAGCTATGGCCTTGTACTAGACACAAGTGTACCTGAGATAGCGCTCTATTGTTTATTCCTGTCGCTCTGACCATTTACAGCATGGTACTGCTTACAGTCCAACTGCCTTGTAGCCAGTAATTTTGAGCTGCTGGTTTCACTCTGCTTACACCGTACCAAGAAGCTCCCCACTCCACAGCGCGACTGCGCGTTCAGGGACAAAGACATTGTCCTGAATTATTGATAGTATTTTGCGCAAAACGCTGCTAAATTTCGTTTAAATTACTTTACAAAGAAAGAAGTTGAAACATTGCTTCATATATCAAGATGAAGCTGAAAGAACGCGCCATTTTTTTATTTTACTGGAGTTTTTACCAGGCATATTTAGTTATTCGAGAAGCTTGAAAACTAAACACAGTATTGAATTTTTCACCTACCTTCCTTCCTGCAACTACACTAAGCTTCTGTGATGCACGTTCCATTAAATCCATAAATTCCTGAAGAAGGAAACCTGATGTCTTATGGTGCTAGGCAACCAGCCGGTTACTTTTGATGTAAGCACAGGAGCTTGCCTCTTTCGGATATTTTGATATGTTGTTGCAGTTGAGATTTCATGGAACAGCCAATTCTTTTACCGCAGGCTTGGCAAACTTACTTTTCCGTCGGTTTTAAAGGCGCTATCCAATTTCACCCATGAATTCAACTTGCAGGATAGCGAGGACGTAGCTTGTGTCATTTCACTAACACTTGCAAGAAACTAACTGCAGTATTATCGCCTCGCTAAATTGATGGTTCTGCAGCTGCTCACTTTGTTTCCTTGCAGCTATTATATTACAAGATGCCGACTACCGCGACAATGGTAACAATCAATTGCAAATGCCCAAAGCGCTATGAGAAACGTGACACTGGATGTCAACATTGTCGAGCGGCACCTGCTTTGATATAAACGGACAGCAATCAGAACGAGGCGAGGCGATTATTATCGCATTCTTAATTTAACTTGCATCCTATTCCGCTGATTGATTTTTGTTGCTTTCAGCAAAACTTGTGAAAATAGTAGTTTATAATGTACAATAGTTTTTTAAAAAATAATACAATAGTAACAAAACCCAGAAAATATGTACGTTTTATGTAACATCGTTAAAATATGTAGAAATGTGCAAAATATGTTAAAAAAAGTAAAATAAAAATTTGTAAGGGAGTCCCAAATGACGTAATTCGCCAATATTTTTACTTCTCTTTGAAATATTATGCAGGATTTAAAATATGTAATTACATAAAAATCCGGGCTCAAGTAATGTCTTTCTGTGCAAGACAAAGACTTCAAAGACATAAAATACAAACCAATAACAATGGTTGGCGTCCCCCACCTCAAAAAAAAAAAAAAAAAAAAAAAAAAAAAAAAAAAAAACCCACACACACACACACACACACACACACACACACACACACACACACACACACACACACACACACACACACACACACACACACACACACACAATTTGTGTACTCGGGGATGCAGTTATGCAAAAGTCATTCGCAAGGAAGAGAACTTCTAAGACTTTTGTTTTTCTTTACCTGATTACCCTCCCCTTATGTAGGACTTACAAGCCAGTGCCTAGGGTCAGACCCCTGTCGGGAAGCAGAGGAACCTCTGGACCGGACAGAGTGAAGACCTGGAAGCGGATGGTCAGCCAAGCACCAGGTGTGATAGTGAGGAAGAGGATGATGTGAAATGCAGGTGAAATCGATGATTGGAAAGGTGACGTTGGAGCAATTAGTGAAATGAGTAGCGGGGGAAACCGGACAACCTGGGGACTTCAGAGACTATTCCCAGGAAATTCAAGATATACATTTCATTTAGCATGAAAATATCTTCAACATGGTATTTAAATTAGTCATTTTGAGCTGTTTTTTTTTTTGGGGTGGGGGGGAATCCAAAAGGTTTCCATGTAGAGGGTAGTTTAGGGTAGATACCTTTGTGTCGTATCCTTGGAAGACGTACTTATATACCAAGTTTGGTATATAAGTCACTTTTCGTTCTTAAGTCGTGCTGTTCAAAATCACATAAACCTTTCTCTAATTATTTATTTTTTGTTTCGTTTATTTATTCAGGGAGTCTCAAATGTGCTTCCTGTGAAATGTCGGAATCGAATTTTTGGGTAGAATACAATACTTCCACGTTTGCCGACCTCAAAACACACTATTTCCAATGCCTGTTTTGTGGATGAGCCATTTTCGAAATATCTGTGATTGATTCGAATCTTTCAATACCTTATCATTTTTAAACTGCTCTCGATATTCACTTGTTTCTCGTGATGTCTGTAAAGAGCATGGGATTTTAAGGCCTGCATATAGCGACTTCGTTTCAAAACACCTGAGTGTCGATTTGGTTTTCTCTCCTGTCGACAACGAAATGTGTAATGAAAATACTTTGGTAAATTGTTAGTTCGATTAGTATGTACGAATTAGTTGTTGTTAGGCATATTTTGTAGAAACTATTCAAGAAGAAAGATGGTATAATCATAACGCAATAGTTTATTCAGAGGTTATTGCAACACTCTTGTTATGAGTTGAAGGCCTGCTTTCAAGATGTGATGTTATAGCTTCTGGACTGGAGACGCTGTTATTGTTTTTACATTCACGTGGCCTACACTTCTCTGTACATTGGCAAAGTTCCTGCGTTGGCCGGAAGTAAACATACATATATCTTGAGTGGTAATCAATATTGCAACACTCGTGCTATCTGAAGGGATCATCAATGTTAAACTATGGTCGGTCTGGGTGGCGCTGGCCTACTGATCCCAAGGTCCCGGGTTTAAATCCGACCCAGACCGATGGTTTTTAAGTGTACTTTTACTGGCATGTAAAAGAACTCCTGCGGGACGAAATTACGGCACACCGGCGAATAAGAATAGGGCACTGTAATTTTTCGCATGGTTACCTATTTAAAAGGGACTCTGCGCCTCTATGTCCGCTGTGTGACAACCTCTTGTCGGTTCGCCACGTGTTGCTGGAGTGTTTCTCTCTAGCACACCTTCGGGATTCTCTGCAGCTGCCTGCCAGACTTGCAGAGGTCCTAGCGGACGACAAAACAGCGATTGATAAGAGTTTTTAAATTTTTTGCGGAGTGCAATATCAATTTGAGGATTTAAAATTTTAATTACCTGTTTCTGCTTTTGGACATATTTATCACCTTGTTTCATATCTGGCTATTGCCACTGCTTTTTACCTTGGTATACTTTTCTTGTTGCTAGTGTTTTTATTTTTTGAGTGAAATTTATATCTGGCTATTGCCATGAATCTTTTAAGGGCGCTGATGACCTAGAAGTTGAGTGCCCTTTAAAAAAAAAGACACCGGCGACGCTGATGTGATCCTGGCAACTGAAAGTGTCAAACAAAATTGTCCGTATATTTAACAAACTATATTCCGATATATACTGTTATTTTGTTCATTATCTGGTTTCAGTGGTGACATATGAAACCTTGTCATTTTTACTTAAGTCGCTTCAGCAGAAAGTAGTTATGGATTTCGTTATGCTCATGCAATATATAACATTGTTTTTGGAAGAGTGTCTTAGAAGTGAAGTTATATGCGGCTGTAGGCTTTAGTCATTTGTGCAGGATGTTGAATGGTACACCGGATGTGTGATGACGTAGCAAGTGGGTTTTTCTGGCCGAGTTGGTGTCATCTCATAGCTTAGAGCGCTTGAGGGATGGAAGTGTGAAAACAGCGAATACATAATAATAATGTAACGATTAGTTATGAGTAGTGACAAACAGAGGTGGGTGGAACACAAACGGAAATTTAGTTAGCATTCTTTTGGAGATAACCATGTTCCATACTTCTGATATCAGAACCGGAACTAGGAATATGAAGCATTATTGACGTTGAACAATATGGCTGACGAACTAAGTAGGTATATGAGTAGGCTAGTCGTAACATATTTCCACTTGGGTGGGAGCTATTATGAAAAAAAATATGCTTAAATATTACGAATTAGCTTTCAAATTGTTTATTTGGGAAAGAATGAAAATTATTGGGCTTTAAATAAAGGATCACGTGAGTTTTGACTGAAATTTCCGGATCATGTTTTGAAAATTACCCTTTTGGAACATGCGAGTTTAGAAAATGAATAATTTGGAACATGTGAGTTTTGATGATAAACATTTAAGAACGGCAGTTGAATGTCATCAACAAAAGGAGCTGGCTGACCACTGAAATAAATCAATTAATTAAGCAACGGTGTAGTTTCAAAGTTAGGTTATTTTATCGTTGCAACTTCATAGATCGCAACTTCCGCTGGCTTTCTTGCTAATTTGGCTTGATTTATTTTCCACATTTCTGGAGCAGCTGCACGTTTCCGTGGTGCAATAGCTCACAGCTTTTTCGCTGAACTTGATGGCATTTATAAAAAACAGCACAGTCCTTCAGAAAACTGAAATGTAACATTGTAACCTCCATTTTGTATTTTTTGGATCATGTGTGTTATGGTTCTTAACCTACTCATTTGTGTATTTGCAGCGCGTGATTTATTGGTTCCTTGCATATTTGATTTGTTTTGTTGTGTTGATGATATTTTTTTAAAAAAAGTGTGAACAAACTTCAAAGGTTAAATTATTTGTTCACGGGAAATTATTGCACCCATTTGGTTCTTCTTACCATTGTACAGGTTTTCGTCAATAGTTCGGGTAGTTAGGCCACAATCATACTGTCCTCTCACAACTTCAGTGCTTGTCCAAATACATTTAAACTTCACACGTATTGTGCCATCTTAGAGGCTATTGTACTCTGGAAGAGCAAAATGTTAAGGAAGTGGCATAATGGACAACTGGCGATGCACATTTCTGGCTACAGAATTTTGTCTATTGGAATCTTGGCAGCTTTGGAATCTTAATAGTTAGAAATATGGTTCAAATTGTATCCACCGAAATTTCTGCAGCTTTCCTCTGTTGGAATCGAATTGAACAGCTCAACTGGAAGGTTTAACTTTAGCGTTAGTTCACCTGAGTTCAAAATGGCAGCAACAAGAAAATATGTTTAACGCAATTTTTATTTTCCGCTGCCAGATGAAGTGATATTTATGGAACATTTCGCAGTATTAACTTTAAAGGGCTTTTTGTTTTCTGCTTCTTATAGATTTGTAGGAAAATAGAACATATCGAAATATTAAGAGAAGTAAGTTTTACTGTTGATATACCTACTTCGTCTAGGCTACCTGGAAAATAAGTTATTCCTAAAAAGGAATATTGGGTTAGTATCTGTTACATGCTCGTTAAAAAATATACCTAAATCAACCTAGGGATAATGCTGAAAGTATTAGTAGAATGCAATAGAAAATAAATGAATAATGCTGAGTGTATTGCGCAACAAAAATATAATAGAAGGTAAAGCAAGTAAGTGGAGAAACTTTACAAGTCTTGGATCGTTTTTGACACTCCTACTTCTCCCAACATAGAAATTATTCACTAGGGGCTAATTAGTTTGACCTTCCTCCTATTACATAACAATTGATAGAATATTCCATCATGAAATCGATTTCGACTGACATTGCATGCGGAAGGTTCTCTATTTTTGTAAATGGTGACTTTCAAATTAGTGCATACCTTAACCGCTACCCCAGGTGGCGATTACTGAATCGTTAAGAATAACTCACGGTTTGCTGTTAACTGGAGACGGTAATACCGAAATGTTGGCCTATTTCCTAATGGGAACCGTAACCAGAAATCGTAGGCCCTTAGGCAGCTTAAAGTACTGCATTTAGTTTGATTCTAAGAAATTATTTTTTTTTAACACTAAGCATAAATGGGCTTAGAACACGTTTATTAGCAGAGTGGAAATAACATCCTTATCTATTAATTTTCCATGGTGACATGGCGATCTGCCCGAATACTGATACTTAAATTTAAAACTCTTGGTTTATGCATCGGTAAGCCTAAGGCCAAAAGTCCGTGGTTCGAATCCCGGAGTGGCATAGAACTTTTTGAACATTTTTAACTTATGAGAATTTCAAATACTGTGGTTCTTAATGAATAAGCTTTATTTTTTATTTCGTACTACTAACATTATAGGACCACCTCTGTAGCGCAGTTGGTAGAGCGCTTGTCTCTGTCGCGGAGGGTTCGATCCCTGGTACCAGCATGGGAATTTTTCCCCCGCTTGGAGGTCTGACACGGTGTACACTCAGCCTCGTTAGGTCCAGAAGGGGGCGGGCAATTGAGCTACTTGAAGTAAGGCCCCAAGTTGAGAAGGCCGCATAACTGGCCGGGAGGACTCGGGACACTGACCACGTAACACCCTCTAGTACTGCACCCCACCAATGACGACTGCAGTGGCCAGAGGTGGGGGACGCATCGGTTGGGCGACAAGCCTTGACCCTTCATGGGCTGTTGCGCTGGAGTTTACTTTTTACTAACATTATACATAATCATTCCCCAAATTTGAAGCAAACACATGAACTAGTTTTAGAGGGAAATATTTTTTTTTTTTTTTTTTTTTTTTTTTTTTGTAACTGGACTACAAAAAATGTACATCTTCTTCATTAGTCGAGATAAATATTTGCAGAAGTTGCTAATACTAATTTGCTTGTAGGTGCAAGGAGAATATGGGAATACAGAACGCTTTGAGCGACAGTCAAATGTTTCAAAGCTGGCCGCTATATAAAGCCTTTGAGATTCCTTTGTCTTTGCGAGACCAAGGGATAAAAAAGTGAATAATGATCTTCCATTTGAGAAAAATAACTCGCACAAATAACAGGGAATAACTCCGAAATGGTTCATTCCACAAAAAATGCATTTGGGCATTGCTTGTGTGTTCTATCCAGATCTACATTCCTTGTGCTTTAAGATTTGGCCTATCTCTAATGGTTTACTATAGTACGCAAAGTCATCAATGCGGTATAGCTAGAAAATTCAAAATATACATTTCATTTGTTATAAAAATATCTTAAACATATGGCATTTTAATCAGTTGTTAGTCATTTTTGGGAAAATAAAAGTTTTCGAATACTTCTGCATGTAAAGGGTAGTTTAGAGTGGAGGAATTTTGTTCAAAATGTTCGTGTCGCATCCTTGAAAGATATTAAATTTAAATACCAACTTTGGTTTTTAGCTGACTTTAAATGTTTCAGTTATATGTTCACACACACTGATCTTTTTCTAAAACTTTTTTTTAATTCAGGGGACCTCAAAACATTTGCGGTGAAATCTCGATATCGAAATTTTGGGTCGAATACAGTACTTCCTCTACTTACTGTACGTAGTAGAGAAAGTGAAAGGTCCTTGTGGCTCAGTTTCCAGGTTTTAACGAAATTTCAGATTTACATTTCGGGAACATCACTTTATTAAATTATTTATATAAAATAAGTATTATTACTGAAAAAAATTAGAGATTGCAACAATTTTATCATAATGTTGTATACATACACAATTTAACTAGGATAAATACCAAAGCTTAAAACGTTTATTATGGTGTTAAGAATGTAATGAATAAAAACCAAACGGATAGATGGAAAATCGAATCGTAAGGGTCATTTTGAACTCTTGCATGTGCTAAAAAAATACATTATGAGGAAAAGTATTTTGAATGCCATTTAAAACCCTAGCAACACGTGCGCACGGTCATGCAAGTGGTCACGTGACATGCGTTTAAAGCGCAACTGACTGAAAATAACGTATATCTAGGTATACTTATCTACAAGAACCAAAATTTGATATGTACAAAAATCCAAAAATCAATATTTTCAAGAATTTTCGTCAATATTTACAGGTTGATCCCCTTAAGCGTGTTATGCGTGTTTATAAGAATATTATTAAAATCAATGTGTACGATATTGCTGGGGTATTTATGAGTAATGTTATTAAAAAAAATCTGATGTGTTGCACTCACATCTTCTTCGTGTTAGTTAAAATAAACATTTGTACAAATTATCTTATTGCTTATTTCCTTGTAGGTGCAAGGGGAATATTGAAATACAGTAGGCTTTGTGCGATAGTCAAATCTTTTAAAGCTTTGAGATTCCGTTCTCTTTGTACACGTAACATATAAAAAAATGAACAACGATGACCCATTTCACGAAAGTTCCAAGTTTTCCGAAACTCACACATATAACAAGGTATATCTCCGAAATGGTTCACCCTACAAGAAAATTTATTGAGACATAAATTATGTATTTTAGCAAGATCTACATTTTTTGTATAGTATAATTTGGTCTATCTCTAACGGTTTACCAGTTATGCAAAAGTCGTCCAGAGTAAATACGACTACCGGGGCTATAGCCAGAAAATTCAAGATATACATTTCATTTGTCATAAAAATATCTCAAACATATGACATTTTAATCAAAATCGTTAGAGCCATTTTCAAGAAAACCAAAATTTTCGAAAAATTTTCCATGTAAAGGGTAGTTTAGGGTGGGGCTATTTTCTTCAAAATCTTCGTGTCACATCCTTAACGACATTAAACTTAAATACCAACTTTGGTTTTTAACCGACTTTTCATTTTTGAGCTATGCTGTCCACAGACTGACAGACACACTGACACACACACGGACCTTTTTCTAAAAATGCTTTTTTTTTTTGGATTCAGGGGGCCTCAAAACATGTGTTTCCGGTGAAATCTCGACTTCGAATTTTTGGGTGGAATACAATACTTCCCCTACTTACCAGTAGAGAAAGTAATAAATAGAGCGTGTTACTGCTGAATTTAACAAGAAAGGCACTTTGACCTTCATAAAGTATATCGAAGACTAACGAATGTAAAAAAAATAACGTGTCTCGGCAATTAATCTGTGGTGGCGAATCTTTGAGGTTAATGTATATTGACGACCGAAAGTTGTGGTTTATTTACGACCCCATATTATACAATACAGCAATGGTCTGCGTCGAATCCATGCAGGTAAGGTTCTCTGCATGGTAGACGTGAAAGGCAGTCAAACCAAATTCATCTTTTCTGACCTTCACGGCTTGTTACATGCACAAAACAAGACAACAGTTTAAAGACAGGAGAACAATGATGCCCGTTGCAATTGTCTTCTACATGCCTTAGAAACATTGAAAATTCTTTGCAAACATTCCAACTATAAAATATCACAGCTCTCTTACAGCTTTTTAGAAAAGTGTATCTATAGTTAAAAAGAAAAGTTGACGGTAAATGGCAAAAGATGCCGCAAATATATCTATATCTGGTATGAGTATTGTAGATTCATAATTAGAGCCCGGATTTTTATGTAATTACATATTTTAAATCCTGCATAATATTTCAATGAGAAGTAAAACTATTGGCGAATTACGTCATTTGGGACTCCTTACAAATTTTTATTTTACATATTTTTACATATTTTGCACGTTTCTACATATTTTAACGATGCTACTTAAAACGTACATATTTTGTGGGTTTCGTTACAATTTTGTTATATTTTAAAAAATATTTTAGTCACATAAGCTACTGTTTTCACAAGTTTTGCTGAAAGAAACAAAAATCAATCTGCGAAATAGGATGCAAATTAAATTAAGAATGTGATAATAACCGCCTCGCCTCGTTCTGATTGTTGTCCATTTATATCTGGGGTGTCAAACAGCACTCACCAGGCGTGAAAAATTTTCCTCTTATTTTCTCTCCCTCCGTGATGATCAAATCGGGAAACTGGAAAAACAAAGCGAAAACCGGTTCTACTAGCGTGTGCTACTGCAGTTAAGGAGGGGTACACCCCTCTCTTCACACCCTCGGAGTGAGGTTTGACATGCCTGATGTATATCAAAGCAGGTGCCGCTCGACAATGTTGACCTCCAGTGTCACGTTCCTCGTAGCCCTTTGGGCATTTACAAGAACTGGAGAAACAGATTGTTACCACTGTCGCGGTAGTCGGCATCTTGTAATATAATAGCTGCGAGGAAACAAAGTGAGTCTGCACAACCATCAATATAGCGAGGCGATAATACTGCAGTTTGTTTCTTGCAAGTCTTAGTAAAATGGCACCAGTTGCGTCCTCGCTATCCTGCAAGTTGAATTCATGGGTGAAATTAGATAGCGCCTTTACAACAAACGGAAAGGTCTGTCAAGCATGCGGTAAAACAATTGGCTGTTCCATGAAATCTCAATTGGAACAACATATCAAAAGTGCTCTTCGCATACGCAACAAACACCTACAGTCTTCTAGAAAGTAAGTTCTGTTGACACAAAGGCAACAGGAACTGTCCGGAAATGATTTTTTAAAGAACTGTGCAGTGCAATGGTTGCATCTAATGTTCCATAGCATTAACTTCAAATTCCTCAATTTCTCCTCGTGAGCGCCAGTCCTTTGGCCTGGGTCTTACACTGTGTACTGTGTTAGGCAACGATCCAGTAGCTGTAAATACAGTACTGCGGTTTGTTGCGCATATCGATTTTGGTAAGCAAGTGTAAGGTTTCTTTTATCTTGGCGGAAAAATACTTTTAGGATGTTTTACTCGTGTTTTTACGCTTTTTCAACAGTATAAGTAGTTTAGGGTTTTCGTAATATGGTTTTATTGGTTTTTAATTTTCCTTTTTTACCTGTTTTAGCTCTCTTTTTAGTGGTTTTAACGTTCATTTTTAGTTATTTTAACTTTCACTTTTTAGCTTTAAACGGGGTGAGGTTTTATCTTTGATTGCTTTTACATTGGACTTCGGGCCCTAATGACCTAGTTGTCGACGGGCCCGTAAACCCCACTACTCACTCACTCCTCAATTTCTCTCCTTTCTAAAAAAATATTGCAAGAAAGTTATTCCAGACAAATCTACTCTGAGGAAAAAGTATTTTCATGTGTGGTATGGAGAATCAGTTGCTTATATACGGAATGAAATTGGAGACTCCTGTATTTGGTTTGCCGTCGATGAAACTGCAGATGACATGGGTCGATACATAGCAAATTTAGTAGTAGGAAAACTAGATTCCGAAAGTCCTTCTAATCTGCTGCAAGATGTTGGAACAAACTAATCATTCTACAATTGCAAGATTCGTAAATGAATGGGATGAAGATTCTGTGGCCAGAGGGTGTGTGTGAGGAAAAGGTTCAGATGCCGCAGCGTACATGATTAACCCTGCCCTTAAGGTTTTCTACCCGAATGTACCTGCTTGGCCCATGCATTGCAACGTGTTGCTGAAGTAGCAAGAAGTAATTTTCCTGTGTGAATAAGTTGATATCAGCAACAAAAAAGGTCTTCGTGAAAGCAGTGCACAGAATTCAGTGCTATAAAAATCATCTCCAACATGTCCCTTTGCCTCCTGAGCCAGTACTTACAAGATAGGGTACGTGGTTAGAAGCTGTGAACTTTTATTGTAAACATTTTGAAGGAGTCCAGTCAGTGGTGAACATGTTCTCTTTAGAAGTAGCTGTTTCCATACGTGAATCTCAGAACGTCTTTAAAGATCCGAAAGTGGCAAGCTCCTGTGCTTACATCAAGAGTAACTTCGGCTGGTTGCCTAGCACCATCAAGATATCAGGTTCCCTTCTTCACGAATCTATGGATTTAATGGAACGTGCATCACAGAAGCTTAGTGTAATTGCAGAAAGGAAGGTAGGTGAAAAATTCAAAGCTGTGCTAAGCAGGAATCCAGGGTACTCTACGCTTGTGTCCGTGTCTAAACTGCTAAAAGGTGACAATGTCTATTTATCCAAATATTTCTCTGCAAATCAGATTCCTATACTAAAATATGCTCCTATTATTACTTGGGGAGAAGCTTCTCTGCTTAAAAGAACATTTTATCCGATAGGAGACAATGACTCCTGAAAATATGGAGAAGTACATGGCTAGTCACTGTACGTTGAAAGAAGCAAAAGACTCAAAATGAAAATTCCTGGTTTTTAAGAGATACAAAACTGAAAATGCATCTTCATTATAAAATTGAATTATTTTGAATTTATTGTTTCACTCATTGATAAATTGGTTCAGTATTTCAACATTGCTTCAACATTATTTAAGTAAAATAATTATGTGAAATGAGTAAGTTTAATAAACATAATACAAAACACATATTTATATTTCGTGATTACCTACTTGAAAATAAATTTTAGGTAAATTTTGACCAAAAAAAAACATTTTCCCTATAATTAATTCTATATTTAGTACATTTTAACTCATTGTAATTCATTTATGTACTTACAGGCCTATCAAATTACAAAATTCTGGATAATTTGCAGTCTGCATTTAGATTTGAGGTTGTAATCTTAGGATTTAGATTACATAATTTTACATATTTTGTTTATTACATATTTAATTACATATTTTAATGTTTTTTGTTACATAAATATGTACATATTTCGCACCTTGATATTACATAAAAATCCGGGCTCTATTCATAATATACACGAAACGAAAAATCCATTTGATGACTCAAAATCTTTACGAAGTGTCTTAAGCACGAAAAGAAGAAAATTGTTGTACTCCGAATACTTGTTGCAATATTTAATTAAAAAAGCTACTAATTACAGTATTAAAGTATGCATTACAATGTTTAAAAAGCGTTTTCGTAACTTCTGTGTTTTTTTTTCCTGAATTTGCTTCTCGCAACGTTTGCAAGCACCTATATTATATATCAGCTTTTGATCAGCCCTACATCTGTTGGTGTCATTCAGTGTATTGTTCCACAAAACGCAGGGCAATCTAAAAACAAAATGTTGTAGTTACAGATGGGCGCCGTCATTCAATATTTCTGGTTAATATTTTCTTGTTACCTCTATACTGAACGAGGTGTAACTTGCCATTTGCTTATTAGAAAAAGAAAGAAATCCCTCTTTTACTTACCATAGTTGGTAAATAGGGAATACAATAGGCCTTTAAAAGAGGACTGACCACTTCAAGGAAAGAAGCCTAAGGATTTTCCACACTCTCATTAGACAAGGCTAGTAGAAAAAGCGCCTCCACTATAATGCTTTGAATCCTTTGTCCGAGCTTTGACTTTCTGTTGACTGCTTGTAGTTTAGCATTGTTTTCGCTGACATCCTAAACAAAACCAACACCAACAGTAAAATAAAAACAAGTGCATGTGTACGCGGTTATTTTTAACCCCGCCGTTTGTAATAAGCCGGGTTTCCTTCAAGCGATGGTTTGCTATTAAGTAAGAAGTTGGAGTTAAAATTCCACAAATGAAGACAATGTGATTTGAAAACAACAGAGGGCATTTTCACATACTTCAGGCACAATCTTCAACAGCGTTGATTAGCCTTTGCCTTCTCAGATTTTGTTTAAAGTCGCCGTTGCTCTGACCAGATGCTAGTTTTTTTTTCGTAGCGGAAGAAGCTGATAAGCTATCATACTGGATGGATAAAGGAAGTGGTATTAACTGTCACGTAACGCCTAACAGAATCTACTACACGAGGCTGAAACGTTAATCAAATCTTTAAAAAGTGGCTTGAAATTCCATATTCCTCCGCTTTAACAAATGACATAATATTGAATAATTCAATCGAATAAGGAATATCGTGGAAATGGCGAGTAAATTCAAAATGTACATATTATTAGCCACGTCAATGTTATTAAACATAAGGTACATAGGTGGAATCAGGACTGAAAAAATAGAAGTAGATGAAATACTATGGTTTTCTGTTTCGAAGCGTATCTTCTCTTATCAATTGTGTGCGATTTGACCGTTTAAGAAAACTGTGCCAACACACAGATTCATTTACGCCATTAGTACTTAGCACGGTGTATTTGAGTAGATTTGAAAGATCAAGCTGGAACTATTAAATATCTCATTTATAGGCAAATAATACAGTACCCGTATTTTAGTACTTACATCTCCAATCATTTAATTAATAGCTACTTATCCATCTGGATGTCACAGATCGGTCTGGGTGGCTGGCTGGGTCATTTGGTTAGACGCTGGCCTACTGATCCGAAGGTCACGGGTTCAAATCCGGCCCAAGCCGAGTTTTTAAGTGTGCTTAAAACGACAGCTCAAGATTTACTGGCATGTAAAAGAGCTCCTGCGGGACGAACTTCCGGCACACCGGCGACGCTGGTGTGATCCTGGCAATTGACAGATTTCACCGGAAATGTGTTTTGAGACCCTCGAATCCGAAAAAAAAAAAAAAAAAAAAAAAAAAGCATTTTTAGAAAAAGATTCGTGTGTGTGTGTCAGTTTGTGGACAGCATAACTCAAAAACGAAAAGTCGGTTAAAAACCAAAGTTGATATTTAAGTTTAATGTCTTTCAAGGATGCGACACGAAGATTTTGAAGAAAATAGTCCCACCCTAAACTACCCTTTACATGGAAAATTTTTCGAAAATTTTGATTTTCTTGAAAATGGCTCAAAGATTTTGATTAAAATGTCATGTTTAAGATGTTTGCATGACAAATGAAATGTATATTTTGAATTTTCTGGCTATAGCCTATGTAGTTCTGTTTACTCTGGATGACTTTTGAATAACTCGTAAACGTAAGAGATAGACAACTTCTTAATATACAAAAAATGTAGATCTCACTAAAACACACAATGTATGTCTAAATACATTTTTTGTTGAGTGAAACATTTTGGAGATATTTCTTGTTATTTATGTCAGTTTCGGAAAACTTGAAACTTTAGTGAAATGGAACATTGTTGTTCATTTTTGTATATGTTATGCGTGCAAAGAGAACGGAATCTCAAAGCTTTAAATGATTTGACACCCTCTCACAGCCTAGTGTATTCTAATATTCCCCTTGTACCTACAAGGAAATAAGCAATAAGATAATTTGTACAAATGCTCATCTCAAGTAACACGACGATACAGGAATAAGAGTTTGTAAGAGTGGTTAGTATAAGAGTAGAGAAAGTCATGTGAGTGCAACACATTAGTTTTTTTTTGGATGTCGCCGTGACAAGGAGTTACACATGTCATGCTGACATTGAAAGCTACTCCTCAAACTGTTTATTATTATTATTATTATTATTATTATTATTATTATTATTATTATTATTATTATTATTATTATTATTATTATTATTATTATTATTATTATTATTATTATTATTATTATTATTATTAATGTGATTAGTTGAATTTCCTTAACAATTTTGAGTCAATTGTTTTATCTTTTCAAAAAATTATTTTTTTTCCTGCATCGATACTGAAGAGATACTATATACAGAATCGCTTTTTCTGAACGAATTAGCCGTTTTCTCTTGATTCCATTCGAATAATCTCTACCATTATATTGTTGTGAACATATCAATACCGTTACTTTTGTTTTGAAACCCTGTGTTTTATAATCTTGCCCTACGGACATGTATTCTTCCGCGTTGCGTTTTCCTTCCTCGTTTCCATACGGGCCAGGGTTGCCAAGTCGTACGATAATTATGGGGGCATACGATAATTTTAATGTTTGTACACATGGTTGCCAGCCTGTACGATAATTATGGGGGTGTACGATAATTTGAATGTATGATAGTTGGGAGAAATACAATGTTCACTGGTTTGTCACACCAGCGAAATGAAACTAATTAGTAATTACAAATAGCGACACCAGTTTTGCCCTCATGGCCTGTCTCCACACCTCTAAGGCAACCATTTCATATCCTACTAGTCCGCCTACCCTTTATCCTCTTATTGCCAGTGTGCCCAGATCTGGTAATCTCAATGTAGAAGGCATTGTTCAGAAAATGGATGATCAATGGAGAACTCTGCTGAAGCTGACAGTTTCTGTAGTGTTAGTAAACATATGTCACCCCGGTGGAAATACTGATTTCAAAGAACTGGCAGCCCTTGCATTATCAGTGATTTCGTTGCCCCACAGAAACGCTTCTTGTGAAAGTTTTTTCTAAACTGGGTTTAATAAAAACTAAAGTTAGAAGCAGATTGGCACTAGATACGGTAAATGAACTTATTCTGTCGCCTCAACTTATGAAAGAATGTGGTAGATCTCTGCAAGTCACCAAGATGTTAAGGTTTATCTGAACAACAAATTTATATAATGCTGAAACGGTTGAGGAAGATGAACTTTCAGACGAATAGTGACAGAAACATAAGTAGTCCAAAACTGAACACAACACAAGACAAACTGAGAGGCGGACTTCCGGCGTTTGTGACAGCAAAATATGTGTTCTACCCTTCAAAAGTGACTTATCCTTTCTTTCCCGGGACAATAAATATTACCCGAAAGAGCATCACTAATACATCGCTAATGAGTTATCTTTATTGGAGTCTCAAAAAACCACAGTGTAATATTGTGGCAACATTCGCACTGCTTACAGTTCGTCTTGTAGACAGTAATTTTGAGCTGCTGGTGTTACTCTGTTCACACCGTAGCAAGAAGCTCCTCACTCCACACCGCGATTGCACGTTCAAGGACAAAGACATTGTCCTGAACAAAGGACAGTAATCAGAGGTGACTTGTCACGTTACGGTTAAAAAGATACGGGGTAGACCTTAGACCAACTTAACTATGACTTGGAAATTAACTTATTACGCAATCATTTACTATTATTTTAATTTTAATGTGAAGAACAATTTTTTTTTAATTTATTTAGAGTTGCTTTAACAATTAAGTCATATCGCGACTATTCTATGAAATACAGCGGTATACAATACATTTGATACAATTATTTTACCAAAAACATGAGAATACAATAAAATCAGTACAACAAAAATATCCTTTATATTTTCGCATGCAAGCCCGTACCTTTGAGAAATGATAATATCCTTCTGCAGTTGGATGGCGTGTTCAGAGTGGTGGATAAGTCTCCAGTGATGTGATGAAGCTGTCGTTGTGAAGAACAATTTTTATTTAGCACAGATTAATACGGTTATCCGCAACAAATACTATAACTTTTGACAACAGAATAATGAACTAGCATGGTTTCATTGCAAATTTCCAACATGCAACCCCCCCCCCTCCTAGAAAAAAAAAGTGCCAACGCCCATTATGACCACCAGAATAATATTAACTATTATTTGATTTACATTGATTCGTAGAGTATCTCAATATTTACTGATTGGTGTTACTATTAGCTGTTTATGTATCAACAATCGTGTGTTGATTAGCCATTAAGTCGTCGTTGATAACATTGCAACCAGTGCGACGAGAACAATTGCCGCCCAATGATAATACAGAAATCGTTTCTGCATTCGAGCGATAATGATGCTCATATCTTACTAGTTACTTCGATGACAATAATATCTCGCAGTACTCCTATTGGTTTTCTGTAACTTGAGAGAACGCGCATTCTTTACTCATTGTGCCAGTTACAGCAATGCCAACACTGCGCTATACTTGACAGGAAGTTGCTTGGGAGGCAAGCTCAGCATAAAACGAGCAACATCTGCACATCGGAGTCCGCATCACGCGACTCGAAAGAGTCTTTCAATTCAACATTATATGCGTCCCTGTAAAGTGTAATGCTTAGTGGTCGGCATACTTGGTGTGTAAATATAATTTCAATATGCGTATGTTTCATTAAGGCAGCGTATTTCTCTGTTAAGTCTCAGACAGTTGAGAGTGTGGTTTGCAGCTATACTGGGCACCCGCCATTGCTAAGGGGGTTTCTATATTTTACTTGTATGTGTAGCTAGACCTTGAGTGGCAAATCTATGGCGCGCCATGAAAACTTATTTAAATTATCATTGTTATTGAATAACTTAAATGTTCTTGTCTTGTTTTTACTCTCATCTCGATCAATATGAACTATATGTTGAAAGGAGACACAGATACCCCTCTCTGTCTTCGCTGTGGGAGAAGGTTCGACTCCTTCCATCCTTCCATTGCTGGACAGAAGAGGCAAGGATGAATGGACTTCCGGCGTTTCTACCCGCAAAATATATTTTCTACTCCCTGACCCTAATTTGCGTGGTGGAAGCGATTTTCCACTTTTATGATCCTCGAGACAAGCGAAACAGAGATAGCAATAGTTTTGTAGAAAGAGGTTACTAAACCATGTGCACTTGAACACCTGAGATTCTTCTGTGCATCTTAGGTATTGCATTTTTCTACACAAAAATAGAGTTGAGCAGTGCTGTTTTACTTATTGGAACCATTTACTTCAAATGACTAAATTGCGCACATTTTCGATCGGGGAAGGGGGTAGCAAACTAGAACCTTGGCCCAGTTTTGAAGAACAGTGATTAAAGGAATTTTTAGTTTTGGAGGGCGAAGGAGCCCCTAATTTCGAGGCGAATTATGTAAATGTCTGTTAATACTAAACGAGGAAAGAAAAAAAAAACTTCATTTAATAAGAACTGGAACAGCACACAAATCACATAGATCATTTTATGAAGCGATATGGCTAGTAAGACTTAACATCAAGCTTTACACTAAATGTGAGCGTGCGTGCTTCAAAATCTGTGAACTTACTTTGTTTCTAGCATTAGGATTTACGGCAGACGCAACAATTAATGGCGGCTGTTAGCTGACCACTTCAGATTCCCCAACCCCTTGCTTCGCAAATTATGCGGGTGCAAATGATATATCGTCGGTTTTAACGATGACACCGCTAGACGTGGCAAAGCCTTTGATTAGATATTGACCAGCTCCTCCTGCCACCCGCCAATAAATTTTGTGCCTACTTTAATAAACAACTGTGTTGGAATTCTGTGACATGAACTTATTTTGTTGCGTGATGTGAAAGGAATACGTCATTCTGGCAGAGGGAATGCAATAAAAACTAAAATAATAGAGTTGGTGCGAAGGCATCTGGAGTTTTTCTTGTATAGGGCGAGTCACATTACACAAAGCAAGGAAAAAAGCAGAAAATATCTTAATGCCAAAGTTAGCATTGTAAAGATGCATAGAATGTACCAGGGATAATGGATTAAGGAAAGTAAATGTGTCTCTTTGAATCCTGCCACATTAAAGCAATATGCTAATGTTCAACCAAGAATATAATTAGCCATTCTTTCAATCCAAAAATGCTAAATATTAACTTAAACCTAGTTCATCTGGAGAAGAGAAAGGGAAGTTGATAGAGAAAGTAGGTCTCTTACATTGTACTGTCAGGGAACTGAAAATAAGACAAGACTTCAGACTGTAATAAGTCCATTATTGGTAATGTTTCAATCTGCAGATTGTTGACCACTCCTGTCTGATGTGATATTGTGTTACCGCAAACCAAAATATTAAGACTTAATTTCACATTCGATGAATTGAGAAATACGGAACCATTGCTCGTTGCCCAAATGAAATAACCAGCTGCCCTTGCTGTTTCCTACAGATGAAAGCTGGTAAAGGTGGCAAAACATTCAAACTTTACACCGCGAAGGACAAAAGAAGAACAGATTCCGATTTTCTATGTTCCTTGTTGCATCTGTTAAGTTAGGAATTTCAACACATCACTTTGTGTACTTCAAGACTAACACACTAACGGGAAAAGACATCGTGTGTCAGGCCAGAAGTGATCCAGAGGAAAGCAGCCATTATCCTGCGACATCCTTGAAACAGCATATCACTGATTCCAGCTTCCTGCTTATCAATGGACAGAAGTTGAAGGATCTGTTGCTCTTATATGACAGCAAATGGATCCTGAAAGCTTATTACTGTTTTTTATAAAGACGAGACTTTCATTTTTTGTGGGTTTCAGGACGCTCAACTTCTAGGTCATCAGCGCCTTTAACAAATTCATGGCAATAGCCAGATATAAATTTGAATCAAAAATAAAATTACTAGCAACAAAGAAAACACACAAACGTAAAAAAGTAAATAGCCAGATACAAAAAACAGAAATCATAAAAATATCTAAAATTTTAAATCCTCAAATTGATATTACACTCCGCTAAAAACTTAAACTCTATCAACCGCTGTTTTGTCGTCCGCCAAGACCTTTGCAAGTCTGGCAGGCAGCTGCAGAGAATCTCGAAGGGTGAGACTTTCATGCAAATGCATGTTTTTATAGCAACATATGACAATGCTTAAACTCAGCACTTACCCATTTCATTACTTCCCGGTCCCAAATATGTGTACTTTTTGCGTGCAGATTTGAATGCTTTGCCATTTTTGGGGGATAAAAACGTGCATAATGCATTTTTAAGGAATTATTGGCTTTATCATGCCTATTATATAAATAATACTCATTTTAAATGCGTGTTTTAATGCTTGAGTGAACGCCTCAACCTCTCGATTTTTGTGGCAATTATTTTTCTCGTGTTCTTCACTTTAAATATATATTACTACATAATTTCCCATTCTCCGAATTTTATTTCCAGTTTGCTGACTCTCTTGTGAATTGAGATGTGCTTTCACGCGAACCAGTTATGTGGGAGGGGCGAGGAATTTGACCTTCGAAAGTAGGGAAACGCACCCAGTTGACTCATTGTCGCAGCTGGTGCTGGTCAGTGTTTGAAAAAGCTTGAAGTGACTTACGTGGTTATTTATTCTGTTACTCTGGCTTTAATATGCCCCCAATTAAAGGTTCTAAACATATTCTTCTTGCACAATGGATAGTGCATTAAAGTCTCGTCATTTCTTGTTGCACTTATATCAAAGCCTGGTTTCAACACAAATTGGCACACGAGAACAAAGTGATTGTGATGCAGCAAGTGCCGATGAATGTGGACCTCTTATGAAAAGTACACATACACATCTATTTTATGTCAGATTGCTATGAAGTTACTATAGCACAAGTTACTATAGAAATATGTTTATTTTCCCAGAGGAAAACATAGGCAAGGTCTTTAGATTCCTTAACATTTGATTTATGTTTATTTAAATATCTTTTGCTCTCCTTGTAAGACTGAGAATTTGGAGTTAACCTGAAGGCGTTCAATGTGTTATTCGCGTGGTGATTGTAAAGTAAAATTAGAAAGCAGGCGATCCAGATTAATAAAAAGGAGCATTTTCGCTACGTCAGATTCAACTAAGTACAACTTTGGATTCTGGATTTTTAATATTACAGTTGTGACGTAATGTGATTAAAAACTGCTTGGGAGGTCATAAAATGTTAAATATTCTGTGGGATCAGAGTTCAAAAACTTAAGATTGTCATTCATGAGTGATGGCTGATGCCCTTTTCAGGGCAGGTCAGAAGATATCAGTATTGTTGTTCAGTGTATCAGCTTGTTGATGTGTGCTCGAACACTACGAAGAACACAGATGTGACCTTGTTGCAGACAGAATCACAAAGCAATAACCAGATAGCTCAGTGTGACATCAGAGGTCCGGATTCGATTCCCAGCTTGAGGATGAGTATTTTTCTTTAGCCAGGATTATATGCTGTTCTCCCTGCGTCTGAAAGTGAGTTAGAGAGAGAGGAAGGGAGGTGTGTGTATGTGTGAATGCAATGTTTGCAATGAAAACCCAAAGTAAACAAACCCAATGATTAAAAAACCCAGTGAACTTATTGCCAAGGATCAGTTATCCCAAAGGCAAAACCAGTGGAATCCCGTGATCTGGTGAATAGTATACTAGCTTCCAAGTCCGCAGACCTCGGGGTCGATTCCCGGCTGAAGGATGGGAACTTTTTTCAGGGTCATTCCCCACCTCCCTAAAGCGGAGGGGCAGAGAGAGAAAATGTAATGTTTTAAAGAATAATAACTAAAAAATTAACGCAACAGCAAGTGAACATCATTGCCAATGAGCAATTGTTCCAAAGACAAAAGCCACTGATATGATCTTAGATGTTAAAGGCAGGGTATACTACGCCATTTTCAAGAAAATGCGTCGCCGGTGTGCCGGAATTTCGTTCCGCAGCTCTTTTAAATGCCGAAGTTGATATTGTAAGTTTAATGTCTTTCTTGGCAAAGTGACGAGGCGTATTGACCATCGTAGTCGAGCGCTAAGATCGTTTGTGTTATTAGAACAGCGAAATACTAGTAACTTGGCGTATAGTCAGTGATAAAACACAAATAGATGATCTCTCGTGCCTGCCGATATATGAGACGTTGCTGTCCCGAAGATATGATTACATCTGAATAGAGTGTATATACACTATCTCTCCGTGTGTGTGCGATAAGCTCGCGTAAACAACTGGGCAGTTTCCCATTCTTTCTGATACGTCACATTGTCTTGCCAAGTGGTACATGGTGGAGGAAAGATTCCTTGTATAATTGGAGGGGAAGTACACTTCTTTAAGGGATGGTCGAGCCATCACGTGACCGGCTGAAAGTGTTGTAAACACGTCATAGCGTCATACGATACAGTAAGAAATTGAAGACAGACGTGGCAGCATCCCTAGACATCTTACTGTATATGTGAATTGTTCAGTGAGCATGATATTTTTATTTGTGTGGACCTTTTCTATTAAGGAAATCAATTGCCAACGTTTATAAATATGGATTTTGGATTATTAAACACTAGTAGAAACATTGTCGTCTCCTTAGTGCTGTGGTAGCGCTGCTGCTTACCGAGCGGGGGACCCCGATTCGATTCCCGGTAGCGGCGTGGGGATTTTCTCCCGTAAGGAGACCTGGTCCGGGGTACACTCAGTCTCATTAGGTCCCTGGGGAGCCTATTGAGGAGCTGTTTGATTGAAAACTAGCAGCCCCTGGTCGAGAAGACCGTATAACCGACCGGAAGGAACATGGGTGCTGTCCACGTGCCACCTCCGGCACTACACCCCACTCATGGCGCCTGTGGTGGGCAGAGGGGTGGGACGCAGCGGTTGGGCGGTAGGGCTTAGCCCGGATGGGCTGTTGTGCCACGGAGTTACATTTAGTAAACCATAAGAGACTGACAAAACATCAAAAATAGGTCTCATTAAAATACATAATTCATGTCAAATATTTCTTTGTGGCATAAATCCTTTCTGAAATATTCGTTGCATTGGTTTACATACAACTTCTAATATGTGAATGCTAAAGTAAAAGGCGATTTGTTTCTTGGATTCCCAAGAATTGAAATTTCAAAGCTCGGTTTGACTGTCTCGTTCCCTCCTATACCTTAATGCGCGAGGGACCTACCAGAGAGCTGGAGCCCCCTCCCCGCTCCCCTAAAATCAGGGAAGGTGGCATCCGAATACCCTCCTTCCGTGGGTCTTTTCATTAGGGCCGACACCTGTTTCCTAAAAAGTCCCCCACCCCCACTCTCCCGCTGTTACACACGGGACGGAAGTGATACATCACTTACGCGCGTCAAACCATCCGGGAAGACTACCTATAACCTAGGTGAGGCCGCCGGATATGAAGCACTCCAACCACTAGCTCTGCAGGCTAGCACCGGAGAAGCTGACGCTTCTTCCAACCCCGCCTTGACAAGCCTGGACGTTCTGAATCTTCCACGGGTGTCGGGAACCACTGCCCAGCACCAATCGAATACGAACAACTCCTTTACGAGGGGCGGGCTCAGATGTTCGGCCCTGCCTGTTTCTGGTAATGTCAGAAGTACCATGGGTGCAAGGGGTACGCAGCACTCACCACCCCCTCTTGCACCTTGTAATTTCTGCAGACGTGTCATCCTCTAGTCAAGGGGTAACCTTTGATTCCCGAGGTCGCGGGTTCAAACCTAGTGGAGGGTGATGTATCTTTTCGGGCGTAGAATAGCATAGCTCGCTTCGGAAGGGAACTGTATTCGGTGGTTCCGTGTGGTAGGTTTACGGCACGCTAACGAACCTCAACCCTGAGAGGCCTCTAAGCAAAATGAAATGAAGACCTCCCTCAAAGAAGGTTGTATATCACATGCTTATCATTTTACAGGAAGTTAGAAAAAGTGTCTGTTCTTTGAGCTTTATTCATCTTCACATTTTTATCATGGGTTACAGTATCTATTATCATACAGTGATATCTATCCCTTATATTTTACTCTGTTTAGTTATTTGTCATCACTTTTATATCACTTTCCCTGTAATAACGCTGTAAATGTAATGTAATGTAAACCCCGCGCGACAGCCCTCGAAGGGCCAAGGCCTACCGCCCAGCCGCTGCGTCCCCCACCTCTGCCCACTACAGGCGTCATTGGTGAGGTGCAGTACTGGAGGGTGGGACGTGGTCAGCGCCCCGAGCCCTCCCGGCCAGTTAATGCGGTCTTCTCGACCTGGGGCCGCTACTTCTCCATCAAGTAGCTCCTCAATTGGTCCCCCCGGGACCTAACGAGGCTGAGTGCACCCCGTGCCAGACCTCCCAGAGGGGATAAAATCCCCATGCTGATACCGGGGATCGAACCCGGGTCCTCCGCTGCCAGCTGCGCTACGGAGGCGGCCGTAATAACGCTGTATATCCTGAAAAAATCACTGGAATAACGTTGTATATCACTAAAATAATATATATCGCAAAACAAAACTCTTAATGTAGATATTCAACAGTTACCTTACTAACTTGCTGTAATACTACAATTTGTGTGCTTAATAATTCTGCAAACATAGTACAAAGCAAGTTATATGCTAATATATAGTTCTTTTTTTTTTAAGGAAAACATTGTAAACAAAGAGATTTAACAGGTACAAACACAGAACAGTATGACAAATTCATTCAGTAGGTAAGTTTACATAAAATGCCCTGTATTGTTCATCAAGATATTTACACATATCCAATAAATCCTTTTTTTTTTCTCTGCTGATAGAGAAGTGCATCATTGTACAGCAAAGGAAACTGATCTGCTTGTATCGGGATGGTAACGTGTAGCTGATTTCTTCTTATTTTCTTAGCAATACCAAGGTTCAATAGTGTTCCGAGTTTGTCTTACATACAATGCATTAGGATCACCAACCATCTAAGTGTAGTGATTTTCAAGTGTGTGTCACGACTCAAGAATATTAATAGCAACAGTCATTCTGGCTCATTTCTTTTATAATAGGTGAACTTAAGCTTCAGCTATAGCATACTTCCATTCAGTTGGGACCATAACATCCATAACTCTTTTTCTTTTCAATCAAGAACAGCCTTCTTTAAAGCAGCCTTGGGGTTACAGATTCTGTCCTGAAATTCAGATATTACATACATAACACCACTGCCGGTAGAACAACAAAATAAATTTAAAATCTTAATATACAAATTCTAAGTGATTTGAATGTACAAATTTTAAATTTTGGGGGTCAGTGTACAATATTCTCTGTGCTTTCTTTCCTGTCTATTTTAATATACCCACATATTCACCTTCCTTGGTCAAATTTGTTTCTTGCTACTTTTTTATGTTATATTGATATACAACGTTCTTCCACTTACCGTTTCTGATGCAGTTTTCCTAGGTACATCTTTACCTGCCGTGGATATGTAACATTTCCCACTGTTCCTCTTAATTTTCTTCACATTCTGCTTCCAGTTAGAAGGATTTAGTTGTTTTCTGCTAGTTTTGTTGACGGTTTTAATAGCTTTCGGCGTCAAAACTATTTTGATATACAACGTTATTTCAGGATGGCCAGTATTACAACTGCAAATAACCCACTTGAAATCACAAATTTCCCATCCTCTTGCCACAGAAACAGTGCCTGGTTTGATGTACAACCTTCTACCACTAGTAACTCAACATTGTCAAAAATGTGATATACCTACAACCTTCTTTGAGGAGGTCTTCAAATGTTCTTTCACGTTCAATGTAGAATGAGACGCTGAAAACCACAGCAGTTAAAGAGCGTCCATAAATAAAAACCAATATTTTTCTGCAAATGCATCTCGATTAACATCAAGTAGAGGCATTAGTATTTGTGGGAATAGCTTGCTGAAGTGAGATGACAAACGATAGTGGATAGAGATCGCCATATGAATATAATACATCATGCTTTTTATGTTATGTTAAGCTCTATGAGCATATGCACATTTCACTTGGTTTAATTTAACAGATCGCAGTATTAACGCTGCTTAAAGGGCATTATAACAAACTTACCTGAAGATTCGAGAAGTTATTTCGGGTATTTAAGCTTCTTTTTCTTTCTTGAAAGTAGGTACTAATTATTTGTATAACCCCAGTTGTCCACATAACCGTACAAATCACTATACATAAATACGGAGGGTGCCAAAAAACTGTATACACACTGACTGAGATATATATCTACTCAATATATTTCAAAGTTCGAGTGTGTAGTATGAAGTTCTATAAACAGATGTGACTCAAGCACAGACGTTACCTGTCGCATAGCAATACTAGCCATAAATCAGCAATAAGCAAATAATAGAATTAACTGCGGTCAAATAGCCAAGTGAAGGCGCACGTTTGCATATTCACTGATTGACTTGTCTTTTTACACAGTCTACAAACACCGTGCATATTTGGTTCGTGGTAGTTCTTGTTCTTGCATATCATGTGGTGGAATCCGTGGACTGCCAACTTGGTGATAACGTGCCTCGTTTGGATACCTTCCTTCGTCCATGCCCGGTCCATCATGGCTCCGGTGCAGTAGAATTCTGGTTGTATTTCTTCTCTTTTCCTCTTCAGTGTTGGTAGAAGATTCTGTGAAACGCTGGTGCTTGGTAGGAGCACGCTTGTCTTGAGTTCATCTGAGGGATGTTTCCCTCGCCAGCAGGCATGCGAGTCTTGACTTTGTTGTTTTTGATACTCCTAGTGCTTTCTTTATGTATTTCGCTTTTACTCTTTCCAGGATGGACAGATTTTTCATTATTAAATGAGGCCATATAATTTATATTCTGTAAGTCAGTATTGGTAGGATTTTTACGTTAAATAGCAGCATCCCCGTCTCTAGGTTGTGGGATCTAATGCTTTTTATTTCATGCATTGCAATTATAGCTTGCGAACCTTTTCCGTTGTGTGTTTCGTGAAACATTTGGCGCTCGTTTGCAGCGTGAGGCTTAGGGATACTTCCTCCGTTTTTGAAAATCATTGTTTCTGCTTTTGATATGTTCAGGTTGCTCAGCAATGAACAGATCATATGATGTTCTGTAAACAGACATGGCTCATTATGTTATGCTAGCTTTGCTACAACAAAATGGAGCTAATATTATTGTTTGAATAACGGAAAGCAATTTTGAAGTGGTATCGGAAAAGCGAGGATGTACAATGGAGACCTGTGTATAGAACCACCAACGCGAGTAACACTTGCATGCATTGTTGTCGTTGTAGTGTTTAGCGTCCGTTTTTACTACTACGGCACCGCAGGCGGTGACACTGGTGATAGATGGAATGAAGATGGAGCACCGGTGGAATGAGATGGCGGGGGAAACCGGAGCACTCGGAGAAAACCCGCCCTGACGCCGCTTGGTCCACCACGAATACCACATGCGGGTCCCTGGGATCGAACCCGGGCCACCTAGGTGGTGGGCGAGCGCGCTAATCGCTCGGCCACGGCGCCGCCTTGCATGCATTTGAGACTCATTGCACCGTATACGATGTTCACAAGGGTTGATCTGGGGTACCTCGTAAAGCAATAAGCCACGTGCCCTGGGCTATAGTTTTGGAACGTTTGAAGCACCCGCTGAAGAAATTACTAAGCAATGCGTACCTGAGACTGGGGCATAGCAGAACCAGCGTCCGTCGCGTTATTAAAACGGCAAAGCTGAAAGATGTTATTCAACGAATTTTGCATGCATTACATTTAAATGACCAAGATCTGAGAATGCAGTACTGTGTGTGGTTTCGGAACATGGTGCAAAAGGATGAGACTATCCTCGCGAAAGTTGTTTGATCCGATGAGGCATAATACGAGTAAGCTGAACGGTATTCTTAAACGACATAATTGTGTTTAATGGTGTGCAAACAATTCACATGTTTTTGTGGAAAAGGCCATTAATTTACCTAGATTTAATGTTTGGTGTGGGTTATAAAAGAGTCTTTTTTGAAGGAACAGTAACTGGCCAAGTTATACATGAACAGATACGTATCCCGTCTTGCTTGCCTTCCATTCTGTGGAAATGAATTTTACTTTCAACAGAACGTGCACCAACACATTGCCACGGAGATGTACGCGAATACCTTGAGAATTTGTCGTATAATACAACTTAGTGTGACATGACAACGTGAAGAATCACCAACTAAGCGGATGCAATGCCTCATCTGTGTTTACCAAAATATATTTCCTGTCAGAAAGTAACTTGGCAACATTGCCAATTATTTTATTTGTAATTAACAACCCCGCTGATGGTCTGCATTTATACTTCGGCTAAACAGGAAGTAGAAATATTTCTATAAACCTCTTAGATGACTCAACATAGTACTTCATCCAAAATGTATGTGACAGGTGTTTGACATTTTTTCTATTATTGTGTGTAATTAGGGATGCTCTCGCCCGGAGTTTATTACTTTGCCCCTCCAATACCAGTAAACCTTATAAAACACCCTCGATGGAGAGCCACGCTGGTTAATTTAGTTTTGATTGTAAAGTGTGGAACTCTGGCGGACCTTTCGCCAGTATTCAGCAATGAGTTTATTTACATTCTTTGAAGTTTTACTAATAAACTTTCATCTTTAACTTGTGCCTTGTTATTTGTTGAGCTGTCTTGTTCTCAAGCTAACGCTCGGGACTTGCTTCCAATCCCGAACAACTCAAAATTTACAGGCGTGTGTAGAGCCCTTATATATGACAAATTTTCCAGGGCACTGGATAGGATGAAGAGGTCCGATTGAGTTTTCACCGCGTTCTCATGATCTTTAACTCCTTTGGACAGAGACTTTGGTCTCGAGTACACTTTCTCAAACGTTGAGAAGAGTGTATCGACGCCAATGGTGGGCATTTGAGCAACCGTTGTAGACTGTTAAGTAGAAGATGTATGGTCTTTTCGCCACCGTCCATCCATTGGGGGTAGGAGTGACTACAAACTGCGCATAAAACATCACGTGCGACAGGATGCCGTCGAAATTGGTGAGACTTCGAAGTTTTTACTCGAATATTGGAACGCTCCAATGTGGGCCTGGCTGCCGCAAATCACGGCTCATCTCTTCCTGCTGATCCAAACACTTTTTCACCGCGTTAACGTTTCTTTATATCTATATGTCTAATGTATACAAACTCCTTTGTTGTGTGCTTTAAGCTTTGGCAGTAATGTTTAAGATTTCGCGACCTTTGGCATGGCAGAGTTTAGACTTCCTTTCCTCCGATACTCTTCATTTCCGTTACCAGCTCCACCATCCTGGTTAATTCAGCCTTCATATCCGTTCCCATTTATATTATTCCGTATTTCATTTCTGTCTTCATTTCCATTCCGGGTTTTATTTCGGTATTGTTTCCATTTCAGATTTTGCGGTCTTCATTTCTCTTTAACATTTGTTAAACTATGCGATATGGCGTACAAATTTCGCTCCTGACACCAATGTTAATCAGCCCACTGTTTCTGTAGTCGCTACTGGGATTTTCATGCTAAATTTGCATGCGCGCAGCTTCTCTCTAAAATTAGCTTGTTAACCTGCAAGCTATCTGAAGAAGTTGAACCACTGAGTCGAATGCAGGACTCTGCTTGCCCATATGCTGTAAGTACAAATTGCTAATGGAGCAATAGAACAGTCTAGAGAAGTGACATTCAACCTGGGGTACGCAAAGACTTCTTAGGGGGTACAGAAAGTTTAATTTAATCATTCTTTGTGTAGTATTATGTATAGTTTGAATTGAGGAGTATTCCAGGGCTAGGCATAGGGGTGCAGGCTAAAATGGAAAACTGTCCTTGGGGTACATGGAGAAAAAAGGTTGAATACCACTGATCTATAGAGAATTGAATTAAACACACCTCCAGACGACCAACCTTCCTTTATGCCCAAACAGTGTCTTCCCTTGCTAAAGGAAGTCAGTAGCCTAATACCCTTGTAGTGATAGGAATTCTGTTGAGTTTGAAGCTCTTCAAGCCATCCACATGCTAGCTAAGGCAGATATACCCACTACAGTGATTTACTAGGTTTCCTTGTGTAATTGAACTCTATTTGAGTCTATTCCCATTTCCGTATTTCCATGTTGAATTCAATCCGAAAGTGAGACCGTACAACATTCATACAATAAGATTTTGATCAGATCCCACTAAATAGGCAGACCGGATCCAGTGGTTGAACTTCGTTTGAATCCGTATTTGCATGGGGTGTTCAGTCCGAAAAAAGAATTCAAATTGAGTGGAATTTGCCATGGAATGTAGTAATTATTAAACATGTGGTTTGCTCCCTTGTCTTACTGTTTCCAAAATTCACTCGTATTACTAAGGTATATTGCAAAAGTAATATCTGAAGAGGTACAATGGAGGCAAGACACTTCCTGAAAGTATAAAACTTGCACTTAAGTCACTTCCGAATGTTATTAACTTTTGAATCATCTCCTAGCTTTGTGCACTGTAGTCTTCCTGAATCATTCCTAATAATCATTCCTCCTCCTCTGTCTTCCTTCTTGTGTTAGACACTTTGTCTGTAGCTATCTACATGTCTTATTCGTGGTACCTTTTATTTGGCCTTCCAACATTTCTTTTCCCTATTGGTTTAATTATTGAAATGGAATGGTACTACTTGGCAAAGCCATGAGGTTTATCGGAAAGAATGTGAAACTGCCCAGTTGTTTGCATGAGCCTTATTGCAAAAACAAGGCGAGACAGAGTGTGTACACTCTATTCAGATGCAATCTTCAGGGCAGCAGTGTCTCAGGCAGACACTTGAGATCATCTATTTCAGTTTTGTCACTGACTATATGCCAAGTTACTATTATTTTGCTCTTCTAATAAACAAGACAAAAAGTGATTGCAGTGCTCAACCACCAATGTCAATACACCTTGTCGTTTTGCCAAGTAGTAATCACTCAGTCTTTTAATATGACTTATCCACTTGGTTTTATATTATTTTTTAAATTCAGATTGTATATATCTTATTCATTTCTTTTGTGGTCTGTTCTCTTATGTCCTGCCACTGCTTTTAAAAATTTCACTTTGTTTATTTTCAGTTTCATTTTGTTTTTTTCTTGTCATAATCCATGCTTCACTCCCATGCAGTAATTTTAGCACTGACATTACTTTATAAAAAGTTAGTATTCTATCCTTTCTTGCTTTGTTTTTCAAACAATAATCACTAGCTAAAAACTTAAAAATACAGAAAACTAACACAAGAGTAAGACAAGGATGCAGTATGTCTCCACTACTTTTTAACCTATATGTTGATAATAATTCTTTGTAACTGATGATAATGGACCGAAAGAAACAAAACAAAGAAAAGAGAAACTTAAATGTTTGCCAAGAGGGCTCACTTGGCTCATGCAACTATTGTAATGCATTTTAAAATTGTTTTAGTGGTACTGCCTAAGAGCTTCTTTTTCCAAATTTTGTTATTAATTATACTATTGGTTTCCTTTACAGGCAAGGTGTCAATTACTAGAACTCGGATTGGAGGAAACAAGAATGCAACATGCCATGCAACAACTTCATGATGAGCCTAGAGTACAACTGGAGACACGTGATCCATATAGAATGAGGTAAGGATATTGCTTTCTATTTATTGCCCCTTTGCAGGCACATCAAGTTTGGAGAAAACAAAATGTAACACAGATTTAATTAATGAAGTGTAGAGCAACAATACCACTACTAAGGGATTACAGAAGAAGATTGAGCTAATGTGAGATGAAGTATTGAACTAAAATGAGCACTAAACCACTACTTTCTCATAAATCTTTTAGAAACCTAAAACTTATGATTGTTCTTTTTCTTCTGCTTCTTTACTTGATTACACCTTATGTAGGACTTACAGCTGTAGGACTTAAGCCAATGTCTAGGGTGAGTCGCCTGTCGGGGAACAGAGGGACCTATGGACTGGGCAGAGTAAAGACCTGGAAGCGAATGGTCAGCCAAGTACCAGGTATGATAGTGAGGAAGAGGATAAATGAAATGCAGGCAAAATTGATAAATGGGAAGGTGACAATGGAGCAGTTGGTGGAATGAGTGGCAGGGGAAGTGGGAAAATCTGGAGAAAACCCGCCCTGATGCCACTTTGTCCACCACAATTACCACATGCAGGTCCTTGGGATCGAACCCGGGCTGCCTAGGCAAATGGTAGGCAAATACTCTTAACTGCTCAGTCAGGGCGCTGCCCCTAAAACTTATGATTGTATCAATATTATCAATGTTCTTTCACACTGTGTAGACTGAAGCTGGGAAGTTGTGTATAAGAATGTCAGTCTTTGAAGAACATAATGGACTGTTTTTTTTATTTTTGAGTACATGATGCATATCCTAAAATTTCCAAATCTTTATCTTTAGTGGTTCTACATGACATTTTAAGATACCTTAGAAAAATAACTAACCCAATCACATCTTATTTAAACGTCCTACTAGTTGCTGTGACATCGGATTTAAATACCCTTTTAGTGGTGGTGTGAGTACAACAATCTTTAAAAAATCATATAATATCAACCAGTAAAGATACATGTACTCAATTTTGTATTCATATTCTTAAAAAACTGAACTCGTCATCCGTGATGAGCTAGAGTGATTGTCAGTTTGTTTTCAGTCACTTCAGTCACATCATAAAATGCATATGTTTTGGTGGGCCCGGTGTACACTCATCATTATAGTTTGCGCAGTCATTTTTTAATACTGAAATATTTAAATGTAATCTTTGATGTGAGTCATTTACCTGCCTTTACTGGTAGTGTTATCTCATTGTGATGTAGTCACCCCGTCAAGTATCACTGGACTGTTTCTTTCATGTCTACACCTAATGTATAACTCATCAATTTATTAATATTTCATTAGTAATATTGATTTAGTATTCAGTGTTTACTATTATTTTCACTCAAAGAATAAGTTTGAATTTGAAAGAGAGAAAATGGGAGGGAGCAGGTGATTCACATAGCATGTTGCATCAAGTAATACAAGAGATAAGGTCACTTAATACAGTTGATAGAAGGAGAGAGACGAGTTCACAAGCTATACTCTCACTTTCATCACTTGTGTCAGTATGAACTACTGCTTAGGAATCTTCAGAATCTGGTTCACTTAAAGATAAATCAGTTCATTGCCACGGCTGAAAACATTATCAAAAGACTTTTGTAAAATCTTGTCATTTCCTCACACTATACTGTTTGCCATGAAACACCATGTAACAAGCAAGGAGGAGGAAAAAAATAAATATAACATCTTGGTATGTAGACTGCCCTAGAGCCATCTATAACCCACAATTTGAACTTTGTACATTTATGTGAAAAAAAAAAAAATTTGTTGTTTAACGACGCTGTCAATTGCCAGGATCACATCAGCGTCGCCGGTGTGCCGGAATTTTGTCCCACAGGAGTTCTTTTAAATGCCAGTAAATCTACTGACATGGAGTTGTCGGTTTTAAGCACACTTAAAAACCATCGGCATAGGCCGGGTTTGAACCCGCGACCTTGGGATCAGTAGACCAGCGTCTAACCAACTGAGCCACCCAGACCGACATACATTTATGTGCAGCAGTGTGTGTTTGTGAGTTAAGCTTGTCACACAATTTAAATGCCACAACAATTTTGTGCAAGTGCAGATCGTCATATGATGCAAATGGGTTCAACAGGAGCTTTGAATCATGATTTGACAAACTATAAGTTTAGTGAGCGTGAATTTGAAATTCGGTACACATTAAGTTAATTACAAAAGAAATGTTTTGACACTTGGATGTTATTTTAGTGTTATGTTTAAATCACATTCTGTTGGTAACAGAACAATTAATTTTGTAAATGGCATTTATTTTCAGGCACTTGTTCTTTATGATTTGTGCATAACAATTTTTGTAGGTTAAATTTATTTTGTGTAGGTGAGCTGAAGTTATATTTAAGTTAATGCTAATTTTGGTTGATATGTAAACTTCCTCTATTGTTTTTCATTTTGGTAGCTAGCAATGATATATTTCTGAGTTTTTCGTAATCTTGTTTCGTTTTCATCTTATAACTTGCTAAGTAGTATGAAAACAATATTTCGTGTTATGCAGAAGGCATTTATTTGAAGGTCTGGCTAGAAATGAAAGGCAGGTTGCCAGTTAGTTTGATGATGAACTCTTCTATTTGTGGTATGGGTATTCCTATTTGTTTCAGTCATTTTTCCAGGTTGTGTAGTACTCCATTGTGATACTGGGAAATAGGGCTACTTTATCAAATTAAACTAGTTGAAATTCAGAAAACTTAAATGATATAAAGTGCACTAGAAATAATGTTTTGGACAGTTATGTACCTTCTTTAGAATTAAAATTAAAGACCTTTTCCAATAGCAATATTAGCATTCCAAACTGTTGGTCCCACCAACAGTAATGAAGAGCATGGAAAATTCCAGATGTACATTTCACAATTTCTTCAAGTATATCAAGCAAAGACTGTTTTAATGAAAATATGTAAAGCCATTTTTGACAATATAAAGAAAGAGGGAATTTTTGCATACATTGACTGAACTCTTTTGGGGAAGGAGGATGAAGGTACTTACTTTGTTTATTAATTTTACTTCAATTATTTCCACAGATGTAATTATGAAAGAGAACAAGAAAGGTTTTATGATTATACTAGAAGGGAGCATGAAAGAGCACAAGCCAATTTTTACAACTATCCTGAAAGAGAACAAGGAAACTTTCACAGCCATAACGCAAGGGAGGTTTATCATAATCAGATGTTTGGAAGGTGAGTCAGTTTTAAGATTGCTGTTTTTAAAGTAGCCCATAGAAATGTGTAAAGAAAGCACTTATTGCAAATTGAGCTGAAAATGTATTTTCAATTATATTTTTGAGAGAAAGGCATATTATTATGATGGTAGGTCAGTTAGTTTATGTACAGAGGGATTCTGATTCACCTGCAGCAGTTTAATTTTCTCAAACAGCTTTACATATTTGTTTATTGTCTAATCAGATCTCTCTGTTATGTAATAGTTTTGAAGAAATGCCAAAACACTCCCACAAAGTATTAAATTGCGATTTCGAATGATGCTTGCCATCACTTGTAGCAGCCATCCATAATTTACTTGACCAGCGCTATAGTAGGCACAGCTTATTGAGATACCCCAAAAAACAACCTGGACATTTTCCCCCCTTACGCTGTAGTCTGGTTATATTTGGTAATATTCCATCCGTTAGGCTGCATTAGTGCCACCAACTGTTTTTAACATATAACCATGGTAAAGCTACGGCCATAGCTGGTGTTATTGCGTGTGTTATATTGCCACAGAAGTGCTTGTTTATGAACACATGGCAGAGAGGCCAACCAATAGATTTTAAAACAAGAGTCTGTTTAGATGCCGTATTAATAAATTAATCTGTGGACGTACTGCTCGTGTTTGCGTGATTTTGTCTTGAATTCTTTTAGAGCAATATGTGCTGTTATAGTTACTGTTGTTATTTTTGTGTTCGCTATACAGTAATGCATTAAAGATATATTACCATATTTAGCGCTCGGAAGTGATTTTATCCAAAAGTGTTATTGCAGAACAAGATTTGCTGAAGATGAGTAGGTTCGTTATGTGTTGTGTGGTAACGATGTTCAAGCATTATAATCATTTGAAAGTATGTTACTTTAACCTTACGATATTTGAGGTTAGAAATGCCTTTATTATGTACGTTGGCAGAACTGCTTTTTGCAATTATTCTTTCATCAGCTGTTTAGTGTAATGTTGGCCATTTTGAACTCTTGGTTACTGCCTATAAACTGTGTCCACTACAGCACACTACAGCGCATGCATGCGACAATCACTGTGGGCACAGAGGGCGAGTGCACTCAAATGCCATCCCTGGACTAGAGGAATTGCCATAACAGCAATTTAGGACAACTAAATCATGTATTAGCTAAGAAAGTTGAACATAATTGCAATAGATACGAAAAATATCCGCAAGTTGAAATTTTATTTAAAGTTGCATGAATGCTACATGTTTGCGGCAGGTTTCAAAGCCAGCTTTGGGTTAGCTTCTCCAAAGTTTGCAATAATACACAGCTTCTAAACAGAGACACTTTGTGTTAGTATCTTCAGAGCTTGCACTTCATGAGTTATACTTCTAAATGCAGATTACTTTCAGATCCTGTTTAGGCTCCTTGCCTGATATCTCTGGCACTTTGAAGCAAACATGTGATAACCCTACTTCCTTTAGCTGGGTACTAGGATTGTGAGACACCTTGTATACAATGTACCAAGGTATTTCTAAGTTTTGGTTAGAAATGATGCTTTACCCAACATTTTAAGACTAGTTGTAACTTAAGCCTTTTAAAGAGCCTTTAGAGATACACTTAAAATATTGTTGGAGAGATTGTTCAGACAATAAGTACACAGTGTTTATTTTTATTTGTGCCTCTGCTTTCCAAATTTTGACATTCTTTGAAGCGAGTCTACGGTTACCTAGAAATGCACCTCCGTTATGCTCCATCTAATGATGTATAGTGGTATTTCTATCAGCCTTGGCAGCTGAATCATTGGCTTCTATCAGGTATGATTTTTAGTGTAGTTTTCACTTGGAGCTGCCCCCTAGCAACTGTTTGCGGAATTTACATGAGTGTTCTTCGAGCCTGTCCGCACGTAGACAGGTGTTTAAGTATGATGCAACGTATCATCGCTAGTAGAGGAACAATATGGAGTTGACAATACAGTACCATGTCTATGTGTTGCTATTTTTGAACCAGATTGCTGAATGAAGGCGATATCAGACCGATATGAACTGCTGCTTTGATGATTTTCTGGACAGTATGCGGAATTCCAAGAGACAGCTTGCAGAATTCTAAGATAAATGTTAAAACGGTAATCACGATTATTTTGTATTACTTTATTATGGCATGGCATACATGACACACAGATATACACACAGGTATTTTGTATCTTTGAATAAGTTCATTCGCTACTCTCAAAATATCTAGTGTGGAAGAAGATGAAATTTTCAATTAAAAACACCCCCTCTAAACAATGCTTAAGTTTTCAATACTTTTCTTGTATGGTTCTGTTTTTCCTAATGAAATCTAATCCATTAAGTTTTCTATATAATGCATGCTCATTGAAATCTCTCCACACTTTACTCACTAAACTTTTTAAAACTTTACTGACAACTAAGCCACTGCCCTAATATGTATGCACATGCTCTGAAGTTCTCAATTTCGCTGTCAGAAAGTCTTCCAATAAACCACTGGAAGAAACTAGGTTGCGTGCTCTATGAGAAGCTTTATGAATGCCAAACATAGGTCTTGATAGCCGAACTAAGCACTTCTGCAACATTCGACTGGGGCGCTCTCTATGTAGTCATTCTTCAACTTGCTCGCCAAACAACGGTGACATTATAGGTGACCATTGAAGTAACATATAAAAATGAACACTGTGTATGCGCCAATTTGTGCTGCTGCAGTAGTAAGCAGTTTATATTAACTGTGGAATGAACTAGATCATTCCAAATAATTGATTTGACTGAATGGCTCTTTATACTCATTACACTTACTATTTTGAATCCTTGGTATTGCAGGTTAACATGTGACTGAACTGTACCTTTCACTCTGCACACTCTGCTGTTGCAAACATAAGGGCCTCTGGAAATGCATTTGTAATTTTGAATTTATTGAAAGTGAAGAAATCCATTAAGTTCTGACTATTCTCATCTTCTGTTCCAGTTGCTTATGACAAGGCTGATTCTTTGTTGCATAATATAACATTAAAGTCACGTGCTAGAACAGCAAAATCACATTGATTTAATTTTATAAAACTCTATAGTGTGTTATTCCTTCAGAGGATTTTCTCTGTTAAACTACCAATTGGTTAGTCCTTTTACAGTGTGTCTGTACATTGACCAGATGCCCCGCGATGGCACTGGACCGAGCAAGGGCTGGCACACGCTCTGCCAGAGTTCCATGTAAACGACCAGAAAGTCATGAGTACGACACACTAACTACTCTACTAATCTACTAATCTACATTAGGCTTTCCTGCATCACAACAGATGTTTTAACTGGTGACCTTCAATGTAAACACGTTCTCTATTTCTCCAGGAACATTTCTGGTTTACCAAAAATCCTCATATTATTCATGAAGATCTTCACACTGCAAAACTGGGGTGCAATGAGTGTGCATAGAATTATCGATCCCATAACTTGACAACATTTAGGGCACACATTTATGTAAATTCTATTTTAAATATTTCTTTTTCTCCAGCTAACAGAAATGAATGATTGTGTGGCTGGTTTCAGCAGGATTCAGCTATAGTGCATACTGCTGTGAATTCTATGCATGAATTGGGAAGTGTGTGTTGTGACAATCAAGGATTATGGTCACCTTGTTCCCATGCGATTCTTATTTATGGGGAACTTGAAACAATAAAGTGTGTGCATCAAATCTGCACACATTACAAGAATTGAGGGACAAAATTATGAAAGAAATACAGGCAATCAGTCAGTGTGAACTTTGGCAAGTAAACTAGGGTTGTTTTGGAAGATATAAGGAATGTTTTTGTGTTGGTCATCAATTTCAATGTATGTGATGCAGGTAAGCCTAATGTATGTTAGTACATAGTGTTCCATACCCATGACTTGCAGGTCATTTATATGTAACTGGTGGAGGGTGTCCTTGCCTGGACCGGTGTTGCCATGGGGCAGTCTGGCCAATCTACGAATGCACTATAGTTTTATATCTTAGTTATATTATTCTCTTACTAATGAAGGAGTGAGTTAATTCTTCCTTTCAGTTTTTTATTAACCATTTTTGCAATGCCGATTTATGAATTTCAACTCATGTGTATATCAAGTATTTGTTGAATTCTGTTGCACCTTTGAGCTTCTATGATTGCACTGTGGACTTTAAACTTTTTAAAACTCTTTTTCTAATTAATTTCTTTATTGTCCATTCTTTGAACATTTTAAACCATAATTTTCAGTTCAATAGACTTATTGCAACAGAGGCTGTCTTAATTACATTATGTGTCCAGTTGGTACTATTAGGAAACTTCTGTATAGTTCTCAAGTAGTTTCCATCCCTAATTAGTGTATTTTGGTGGAGGGCTGCTCCTTAGGGCCTCCAATATTGCCCTATACTTCGTTCCTGTTACCCTGAATGTGAGTGTGTCATTTATCTTCCCAGGTAAATGGTATTCCAGCTGTATCTTCAACAGAGAGGGCTGTTCCTTCCATTCTTAGGTTATCCAAGAGTTTCTTGTTAACTAAGAACCATAGCAGATTGCGAACATAATCCTGCGAAAGAAATCTGAGGCCCTGGAACAAAGGAATTATTGGTGGCAAGCTTCAATAACTGACAATTGAAATTGAAAGATTATTATTATGGTCATCTGTAAAAGCACATACCTAATTCATGTATAGGCTAATACAAAATCTTAATGATTACGAATTATTTAATAACCAAAGATATTTATTACAATTATATATATTTGGGATGTAAATGTTTTGATGGTTAACACTAATATATTATGTATATGCTCATATTAATATGGCATGTAAGTACATAATGGGTCAAGTGCCAAAAAACTGATTTAGAGATAATCAACAAAATGTTGACAGCATTTATACAAAAGCAATATAAAAGCTGGGGAAGCTACACAAATACAAACTATACAGCTTTCCTGCCATATGTGTTTTCACTTTAAGCAGGTTTAAGAGCTAAATTATACAAAACTTGAAAACGAAACAAAACCGTTTAATGCACATAATGGTTCAACTGCAATAATGCCCATTTCCACTTCATTCTAGATTATCATTCAAATATGGAATCATTTTAGATAAAGCTCTTCTCTTTTCTTTAGGTAATCTAGTTTCACAGTGTAGTGTTTCCAACAGCACCTGTTGAAGATCAGAGGGTTTCACATTGCTCTTCAGGATTTAAATTTCTTTTGCAGCCGACTGAACCTACAGTTCCTCCAGGCATTCAGCTGTCAGTCTCAGCCACTGTGCTTTTGAAATGAGGGGAAAAAGTACCTATTCATTAATACTAATATTATTGTTTCAACATACCTAGATCTTTGGAGGAAAGTAAATCATTCCATGCCAGTAAACCCATCTTCACAGTCAGACAACATGATCTTTGTCAATAAGACATTCTTTTCAATAAGTAAAATCATCAATAAGCTTGATGACTTATGAGAGGCAGAACTGGAACTTAAAAATTCAATGCCACAACTGCGATTTGAACCATAGACCCTCCGCTTACCAGGCGGCTGCTCTAACCATCGAGCTACTGTGACAAACTGCCAGAATGGCATTAAGTTCTCAAACTTTGCCCACACACGGCTTGTGTGTTTAAGAACACCAACAGTGGGTTTGTTGGCATAAATAAATAATAATTGATAACTTATATTGATTCTGTAAGTTATTACAAAAGATAGTGAAAGCCTACTTGGTGATTGGGAGCCTCTTTAGCTGGAACCACAACATTTTCTTTTAAGTAATTTCTTTTATTTGCTATGTAGTTCCTTTCTTTCACTTTGAGGACTACCTTTACCTCTCCTCCTCTGTTTTGTCACAGTTTTCCTTTGCAGTTTGCAGTGTTTTGTTTTATTTACACTAGTGACAGAAAGTTTAAACTCATCATACAAAAAACATGGCCACTCCTTTTTAGGTGCCGTACTTTTAACATAGTTGAGATCAAATACTTATTTTATACTGCAACAAACTTCAGTGCATATGCTATGAAATATGCAAAAATCACTCGCATAAAGCATGTTTTTTATATTGTCGGTAGTCTTTTTTGTATGCTGTAAGGAAATTGTTCAAAGCTTTCGTTTATCAAAATGACCACCTCTTGCTCTGATGACTACTTTACAAATTCGGGGCATCCTTAGTCAATTTTTGTAACACCTGTGGAGTTACATTACCCCAGGCTTGCAAAAGATACTGCCACAGCTCATCCACACTGTTAGGGACCATCTGTTTTGCTGTCCTGTCAAGCTCCTCCCAGAGAGCCTGGGGATAGATCTGGAGATTGTGGGGGCCAGGTTATGGATTTTAGCACTCCTGATAAAATCCGCTTCTTTACTATTCACATAGTTATTACACAACTTTGACGTTTAGGATCGTTATCTTGTTGAAGAACAAAACCACGTCCAGTAAGTCCCATACTAGTTGGCACAGCATGGTGCGAAAGAATCTGATACTGTTTTTCTCCAAAATACCAACCATTTTCACTAAGTGTCCAACTTCATTTTTCTGGAGACACTCCCACACCATTACACTTCCACCACCATGTTTCACAGAGGTGGTGAGGTAAGCTTCAAACATTCTCTCAGCAGGTTGACGGCAGACATACTGTTGACAGTTTGAACCAAATTTCTCAAATTTGGATTCATCCATCCGCAAAACACTTTTCCAGTTTGTTTAAGGTCCAATTCTGGTGCTCTTTGGCCCACTACAATCTTTTAAGCTTGTGCTGACGGGTTAACTATGGTTTCTTCGCAGCTACATGTTCAAACAACTGCACATAGGCGACTTTTTACTGTTGACATTCATATTGACTCTGCCCTCGTATTTATTTATTTCACAGATGAATGCTGCCTATCACGTTTACTTTAAAGTATAATTCTATTGTCCTCCACTACTGATGTTTTTCTGTGATGTCCACTACGTGGTCGATGAACATGGGAACCAGTTTCTTCTCTGCACTTCAATGCAGAGTGAACACTATAGTCAGAAATGCCCAGTTTGTTGGCTATTTTTTGTAGGACCCACCTGCATCTTTGTATGTACATGCATTGCTCTTTTTTCTACACTCACATTTGCTCTTTTACCCATTCTTGTTTATTTGGAGCACTTAGTATGCTTACTGTGCAATTAACAGTTGGACTGTCATAAAACTGATTACCTCGACTATTGAAGCAACTCTGATTACACCACAAGGATTGGAAGAGCTCTGGGATACTCTAAACTATGGGAACTCTAAACAGATGGGAAGAGTTCTGATCTGCAGCCAATAAGATACGTTTACATGCACAGCATTGCAAGCTCATTACCCCCACTCTTCATGTTTCTTGGCACGCATCAAGCCCCAATTAAGGGGAAAGCAATATGACAATACAGCATATTTCCAATTGGTTACAGGCCTGGAGATGCTCAAGGACAAACTCCTTCCCATTTCAAAAGCACTATAAACATTTCTCCATGAATAACCGAGTAGGATATAAACAGAGTGACAAACATAAATCAACATGGTTACTACTTGGCAAAGCAATGAGGCAAATTGACCTTGGCTTTTGAGTGCTACGATCGCTTCTTATCTTGTTTATTTGAAGAGTGAAATAATAGTAACTTGGTGTATAGTCAGTAATGAAACACAAATAGATGATCTCTCGTGCCTGTCGATATATGAGATGGTGCGGTCCTGAAGATATGATTGCATCTGAACAGAGTGTACACCCACGTTCTCGCCTTGTTTGTGCGGTAAGCTCACATGAACAGCTGGGCAGTTTCACATTCTTTCCGATACGCCTCATGCTTTGCCAGGTAGTATGTTATTTTTTATGCCAACCAACTTACTGCTGTTTTTAAACACACCAGCCATGTGTGGGCAGTGTTTGAGAGGTGGAAGCAGCCGCATGTGATGTGAAGATCCATGGTTCAAATCCTGGCTATAGCATTTAATTTTTCAGTTCTGAGTCCACCTCTCCAACATGTTTGTTAACATGTCACAAGGAAAATATCATTCAAGACAAATATGACACCAAAAGATAATATTCAGAAGCATGTTACAATCATGCATTAATATGATTTCATAAGTTAGATGCAACATAAAAATATTGTGAGAAGGTTCAAACCACTTGTAATGAACACACTGTAATTTGCCTTCAAATATTTAAAATAATATATTAATTCAGAATTAATAGTTTTTGGTGGAATCAATAACCATAATCACATAAAGTTGGTGAGTTTAAACTTTCTGTCACTAGTGTATCTATAACAGTTACTTTAACAATGCTATATTATTACTGCAAGTAAATCATAGAGCTTCTTTAACTGTCAGCAATATACATTATACCACTCGCACAAGTTAAAGGCATGTGAACGCTGGCCAATGCTGAAGCGGAGCACTGTTGCCAAGCGTACTGCATGTACCAGCACAGGTTCTGTACATAAGAACACATTTTATGCGCCAGCAGAGGTTCTGTCCATTTTTCCCGTAATTAAACAACACATTAAATATTCTTAAAACATTAAACTCCTACCTTGACACACGTCACAGCAGTGGAACAACAAGCACGGTTTCGTCTTCGTCTTCAAAGGCACATAATTTGGACAATATCTCCCCTTTCCATTAGAAACTTCCTACCATCATTAGCTTTTCTATACTTAAAACCAATATTCTTCATTATGCTATACATAGAACGCACTGAGCCTTTGTAATTTATTTTTTCCCTCATTGCTATTGTTACCTTTTTTGCAGTTGGATATTGTCCTTGATCATAGAAACTGAGAATTGTTCTGCGCAACACGTCTTTTTCAAAATCGTCTAATCCTGTAACTTGCATTCCAACTTTGTGGGTCTTTCCCGGAGATTGAAATACATGCACGCTCCCTTTTTCTAGAGATGAAGTTGCATCACTATAAATTCGTAACACTGTGTGTACACTACCTACACAAGCTTCCACAGTTAATTGCTGGGTTTTTGAAAAATCCACAGTTGCCCTATATTCTGGATTGGATAGCTTTCGTAAAAACTTGTTCACATTAAATATAATTTTTCTGCCCTGAGAATGAATCACTTCACGTTTGTTGATTGAAAACTCATTTGTCCCAGCTTCGAGGGACATGTTCACGCACTTGGATCGCAAACACTGAATAAGAGATATGTGTATAGTAATAATTGAATGTATTATTAACAATATTTCAGCGCGAGTTAGACACACAACTTAATGATGCCGTTCACTTTAACAAAATAACACATCACTACTCTGAAAACGAACTGAACATTAAATCAGTCTGTTTGAAACTGCGTGATTTCTATTTTCATAGCAGGTGCACTGTTTGTTTATGCATAGATAAGTGTTGTGAGGAAGGAATGGTATTGTTTTTCAGGCTTATCTGTGTTGAATGGATGTTGGGTACCCATTAGCATGTGAAGATAAAACGTGCATCGCTCGCGTTCTAAGTATCGTAGAGACAGGATTTTTGTACGGTTATGATCAGAAAATAAAATTCTTTCTTATTATAAGAATGACATCTGTCATTTTCAAATATTTATCCGAGCATAATTAATGAAGATAATGTTCTCAGTGCCGACGCATGAGATGTGTGTACCACATTCGACAACACTGGTAGGAGGGGCAAGCTTAGGATTCGCTGGACTCTGCAGTACGGCCCGCCTCCATATGCCTTTAACTTTTGCGAAGATTATAATGTGCATCATCTCTGTCATTGCGTTGGTGCATGACTCATTATTTGAACATCAGCATCTGTGTTTGACAGAGTGTCATCTTCTGACACTGTTTCCCTCTGCTCTGGCACTCAATTAGAATATGTCAGTGGCCATGATGTTTATAGCAGTATTTCACCAAAACAAAAATTTTGAGTTTTTGGCACTTGACCCGTTATTTACCTACATGCCACAAATATTGTTCTTACATCAAGTACATTTATGGTACATTAGCAGACTGATTGCAACCAAACAGGATAATTGTGTTCCAAAAATATAAACATCCTTTTTGCACCAAGGAGCATATATGTATTTACTTTTGGTTTGTGCTTGAACAGCAAATGGTGAAACAAGAACAAAATCACCAAAGGGGCTCAGCCCCCAGGTTCTAGTATCCCTGCAAAGACCCATATAGGCTCTGCTGTGATGTTCCAAACCAACATCTTATCTGCTCTCAATGACCAATTAATGTTGTCAAATGCATAAAAACAACCAAATTGTATTGTGCCATTTAATGATTTAAAAACTAACCCTGCAACACAACAGCCATTTCCGTACCAAGGCATACCACCTGGCCACTGCATGCCCCACCTCTGTCCATCACAAGCATCATGAGTTGGGTGCAGTACTGGAGGTGGGACGTGGTCAATGCCTCGGTCCCTCCCGGCTGGTTATGCAGTCTTTGCAATCTGGTGCCAGTACTTCTCAATCAAGTAGGTCCTCAGTTGGCCCCTCAGGGACCTAATAAGGCTGAATGCATCCTGGACCAGGTCTCCCAGCAGGAGAAAATCCCCACGCCAGTACTGAAATCGAACCTGGGTCTGCCGCTTGTTAAGAAACCGTGCTACCAGGGCAGTAAGGAGATGACCAATTTAATGATTTATTTGCATAAATAATGTATATACTCTTTAATGTTCCAGAATAACTCGGTGCAATTGGGATGTAGTATTAAACACATTAAAAATGATTGTGCTTAAAGAAAATGAACTCTGAACTTGAGCACCTTTTAGTTCTGGAAATCATGTTTTCACTGTAATACACACAACTACAACGTAATAAGTTTTTTATCTAATTAAAGTTAATTCATTTTCAGTTACTGGGAAAATGACCGAGAAAACAATGAAAGAAGGAACTATAACCTACAAACAGAAAGAAGTAAGCCATATGAGAACTTTCCTGACAAATTTCATGCAGTGGAAAATAATGCAACAGTTTACAACCATTTAAACAGACCTGGTGATGGGCAGTGGAATAAAATACCACCAGTTACAACAAGACACATGATGAACTCGGTTGTATCGCAAATAAACAATCAGGGTGGTAGCAGGACTAGAAGATACAGTGGTTTGCAAAAAAGCAGTGGAAGTTTGTATTCCAATCATGACTTCTCCCAGCCAAAAGTTAATAATGTGAAACAAGACACTATCATGAAAGGACATCAGACTTTCAACAGGAGAAATACATCAAGTGTGGTGGAAAGCAACGGCATAGAAAGAAGTGCATATGGAAGATCCATTAGAAGAACTAAGAGGCTACTTGAGGAAGGTTATACTCCATACACTAATTACGATAGGCATAAAAGTTACGAAAATATGAAAGCTTTTGCTGGTAAGTCAGAAAGGAATAATTCTACTTCGGAAGGAAGTTTGAATCTCCGATCATCAGGTTTGAGAATTGAGCATACCCCAGAGACAAAATCAAGACCTATCAGGGATGGTGAAAGTACCGAGGACAAGGATAAGAAACCTAAGAGCAGTTTTGCTGATAAGTCAGAAAGGAATTGTTCTGCTTCAGAAGGAAGTTTGAATCTCGGACCATCAGGTTTAAGAACTGAGGATGCCCCAGAGACAAAATCAAGACCTATCAGGGATGGTGAAAGTACCGAGAACAAGAATAAGAAACCTAAGAGCAGTTTTGCTGATAAGTCAGAAACAAATTGTTCTGCTTCAGAAGGAAGTTTGAATCTCGGACCATCAGGTTTGAGAATTGAGCATACCCCAGAGACAAAATCAAGACCTATCAGGGATGGTGAAAGTACCGAGGACAAGGATAAGAAACCTAAGAGCAGTTTTGCTGATAAGTCAGAAAGGAATTGTTCTGCTTCAGAAGGAAGTTTGAATCTCGGACCATCAGGTTTAAGAACTGAGGATGCCCCAGAGACAAAATCAAGACCTATCAGGGATGGTGAAAGTACCGAGGACAAGGAAAGGAAACCTAAGAGCAGTTTTGCTGATAAGTCAGAAAGGAATTGTTCTGCTTCAGAAGGAAGTTTGAATCTCGGACCATCAGGTTTAAGAACTGAGGATGCCCCAGAGACAAAATCAAGACCTATCAGGGATGGTGAAAGTACCGAGAACAAGAATAAGAAACCTAAGAGGAGTTTTGCTGATAAGTCAGAAACAAATTGTTCTGCTTCAGAAGGAAGTTTGAATCTCCGATCATCAGGTTTGAGAATTGAGCATGCACCAGAGACAAAATCAAGACCTATCAGGGGTGGTGAAAGTACCGAGGACAAGGAAAAGAAACCTAAGAGCAGTTTTGCTGATAAGTCAGAAAGGAATTGTTCCGCTTCAGAAGGAAGTTTGAATCTCGGACCATCAGGTTTAAGAACTGAGGATGCCCCAGAGACAAAATCAAGACCTATCAGGGATGGTGAAAGTACCGAGAACAAGAATAAGAAACCTAAGAGGAGTTCTGCTGATAAGTCAGAAACAAATTGTTCTGCTTCAGAAGGAAGTTTGAATCTCCGACCATCAGGTTTAAGAACTGAGGATGCCCCACAGACAAACTCAAGACCCATCAGGGATAGCAAAAGTGAAGAAAGTACCGAGGACAAGAATAAGAAGCCTAAGTGCAGTTTTGCTGATGAGTCCGAAAGAAATTGTTCTACTTCAGAAGGAAGTTTGAATCTCCAATCATCAGCTTTAAGAACTGAGCATGCCCCAGAGACAAAATCAAGACCCATCAGGGATAGCAAAGGTGAAGAAAGTACTGAGGACAAGAATAAGAAACCTAAGAGCGGTTTTGCTGATGAGTCCGAAAGGAATTGTTCTGCTTCAGAAGGAAGTTTGAATCTCCAATCATCAGCTTTAAGAACCGAGCATGCCTCACAGACAAAATCAAGACCCATCGGGGATAGCAAAGGTGAAGAAAGTACCGAGAACAAGAAGAAGAAACCTAAGAGCAGTTTTGCTGATAAGTCAGAAGGAAGTTCGAGTCTCCGATCAGGTTTAAGAGCTGAGAATGCCCCACAGACAAAATCAAAACCCATCGGGGATAGCAAAGGTGAAGAAAGTACCGAGAACAAGAAGAAGAAACCTAAGAGCAGTTTTGCTGATAAGTCAGAAGGAAGTTCGAGTCTCCGATCAGGTTTAAGAATTGAGCATGCCTCACAGACAAAATCAAGACCCATCGGGGATAGCAAAGGTGAAGAAAGTACCGAGAACAAGAAGAAGAAACCTAAGAGCAGTTTTGCTGATAAGTCAGAAGGAAGTTCGAGTCTCCGATCAGGTTTAAGAGCTGAGAATGCCCCACAGACAAAATCAAAACCCATCGGGGATAGCAAAGGTGAAGAAAGTACCGAGAACAAGAAGAAGAAACCTAAGAGCAGTTTTGCTGATAAGTCAGAAGGAAGTTCGAGTCTCCGATCAGGTTTAAGAATTGAGCATGCCTCACAGACAAAATCAAGACCCATCGGGGATAGCAAAGGTGAAGAAAGTACCGAGAACAAGAAGAAGAAACCTAAGAGCAGTTTTGCTGATAAGTCAGAAAGAAATCGTTCTACTTCAGAAGGAAGTTTGAATCTCCGATCATCAGGTTTAAGAGCTGAGAATGCCCCACAGACAAAATCAAAACCCATCGGGGATAGCAAAGGTGAAGAAAGTACCGAGAACAAGAAGAAGAAACCTAAGAGCAGTTTTGCTGATAAGTCAGAAGGAAGTTCGAGTCTCCGATCAGGTTTAAGAATTGAGCATGCCTCACAGACAAAATCAAGACCCATCGGGGATAGCAAAGGTGAAGAAAGTACCGAGAACAAGAAGAAGAAACCTAAGAGCAGTTATGCTGATAAGTCAGAAAGAAATCGTTCTACTTCAGAAGGAAGTTTGAATCTCCGATCATCAGGTTTAAGAGCTGAGAATGCCCCACAGACAAAATCAAAACCCATCGGGGATAGCAAAGGTGAAGAAAGTACCGAGAACAAGAAGAAGAAACCTAAGAGCAGTTTTGCTGATAAGTCAGAAGGAAGTTCGAGTCTCCGATCAGGTTTAAGAATTGAGCATGCCTCACGGACAAAATCAAGATCCATCGGGGATAGCAAAGGTGAAGAAAGTACCGAGAACAAGAAGAAGAAACCTAAGAGCAGTTTTGCTGATAAGTCAGAAAGAAATCGTTCTACTTCAGAAGGAAGTTTGAATCTCCGGTCATCAGGTTTAAGAGCTGAGAATGCCCCACAGACAAAATCAAAACCCATCGGGGATAGCAAAGGTGAAGAAAGTACCGAGAACAAGAAGAAGAAACCTAAGAGCAGTTTTGCTGATAAGTCAGAAGGAAGTTCGAGTCTCCGATCAGGTTTAAGAATTGAGCATGCCTCACAGACAAAATCAAGACCCATCAGAGATAGCAAAGGTGAAGAAAGCACTCAGGACAAGAATAAGAAACTTAAGAGCACTGAAACTGCAATAGCTTCTAAGACAGTTAGTGGGAATAAACCAAAATTAAGAGCTGTTAAACAAGGACAAGGCATTTTGAAACACAAGAAACAATTTATTAAGAAAGATAAGACAGATACAGTCAAAAAGAAAACTGGTTTCTGGGATTTGCTGCATGAAATAAAGAGCAAGTATGTACCGGGACATCATTCAAAAAATGAGAATGAAAAAAGGGAATGTTGTATAAGTGAGCAATCCAAAAATGAAGATGAAAGCCATAATGGAGATGTGCAAGAGGCAAAAGAACCTTCACCAGTTAAAAGCATGCTGGATGATGCAACAAAATCAGATTTTGAGGTTAAAGAAGAGGAGCAGCAGTACAACTCGTCACACCAAGGTAACTATTGTAACATATGTTATTTTTCTTTAAACAGTCTGCATGCATGCATGCATGCATGTGTGTGTCTGTGTACAGTTCCAAGGATGTGACATGATTTTCAACAAAATCCCCTTACCCCAAACTACGTTTTACATAGAAAATTTATTTCAGTTTTTCTCAAAAACGGTTGTAATGATTTTTAAAGAACTACATAAATACAATAAAACTGTTTATACATTTTTCAGGGGACCAAAGGACAAAAACGTGTAAGTGTGAAAAACTCATAAATGAAAGTCAGTAAATAAAACCATAGGGTTATAGTTAAGAAATGAACAATAATGATGATGATGATGATGATGAGATTGTTCAACTGTATAATCAGCAATATGAAACCATACAAACTCAAGAGAAATGCAACCCCCCCCCCCAAAAAAAAAAAAAAAAAATATATATATATATATGTACAAAGAAAGTTGAGGCCCTTTATGAAGTAGTCCGTTATTTGGCTCGTTTTTTGTTGGTCATGGCATGAACAGTGTTTTTAAACCAGTACAACTTAGCCATTATTTCCTTAGTGGCATGTCACAAAATGTTTGATAGTCCATAAAACATTAACAGCATCATTAAAATCTACTGGTTCATGGTATGGCTCTTTAGTAGATGGAGATCCCTAATTTCTGAGTAATTTTTGTGCGTTTCATGTTGCCAATTTCCTTCACTACATTCAAAAGGCATAATTTTTGAGCAATCGTAATGCTCTTCCTTTTCCTTTCACCCATGTTCACTTAAGAGGTGAACCCCAGCTGAAGCACAGAGCAGAAATACTGAAGCAAGTACTGTTTGGTATTTCACAACTTTGCTCGAAACTAGCTTCAAGGTCACTCACATCCATGCTTAGGGATGTTTTCTGATGTATAGTGGAAATTAAAAGTTTCAGCTTTGAATATTTCTTGATTTTAAAGAACGAAACTGCTGTAAACGTATAAATGATGCATTTTGCTCTCGGTGATGTAAGCTATGATTAAAGAAGCATAAAAGTTGTATAAATGAAAGTTGCAAATAATTTGTTGTAATGTACTATGGGATTTTGCCGGGACTGCCAGAAAAAAGAAAAAGGAAACATAAGTGTAGGAAACGTGTATGTGTGAAACGTATAAAATAAGTTTTATTGTATTTTGTTGTACTGCTGTACATATAACATTGAAATTGAATAAAACATGAGTGAAGTGTAAACTGTTTTGAAGTAGACGGCACTAATAATGACATGATGTGTAAAATATGCAGAAAAACATTTTTGTGTGGTAAGTCACATCATAACCGAGTGAAGTTTAGAGAACCTCTATACAAAAAGCAATGTTTTCCTGTCACTGTCAGAACATGATGCCATGACATCTGAAGAACAAAATAGCAAAACCAAACTTGTTAGCTGCATTTATATGCAGAAAACTACTGATCATAATTCAGTGAACAAGCTATTGCTTTCACAGTTTTTATAAAGTGAATATCGAATATTGGTGCTTAAAATCAGTATTGAGAAGTAGTGGTATCGTCCCATTCTAATCCTTACTAGTTAGGTCTCCCAGCTGAACTGTCATGCAGTATCTATAACGTATCTAGTATGGTTCTGTTTTTCTGAAATTAGTTCATTGGTAACAGAAATCATTTCATGTTTTGCTTTGTTTATTGTGTGTACAGCCAATTCTGCATTACTTTATTTGAGATTATTTCTAGTCCAAAATGTATTGTAGCATAATGTGAGTAGTAGAGCATCTTATATATGAATGTTATAAGAAGTGTGTGTAGTATGTCCAGAATGAAGAGGACATCATGGATATTCACAGAAAATTCAATTTTATTAATATAAATGGTATTTTAGTCAAAATTAAGTTACAACCAGTTTTTGAGAAAATGGTTATTTATATGTATAAAGCTTATTTTGGGGTGGAGATTTTCATGATTTTCATCGTGAATAGCCCTGGAAGATGTTGAACTTAAATACCAAGTTTGGTTAATTAAGGAAAATGAAGCTATTAACAGTGAAGCAACACGATTCTAAAGTAAGAACAAATTAGAAACTAAAAACTTCACTTATCTTAGTAATGTTGCAAGTTCTTTTTCTTGTTGCTTCACTGTTAATAGCTTCATAGTTTTGCAAAAAAGAACTTGCAATATTACAAAGATAAGTGAAGTTTTTAGTTTCTAATTTGTTCTTACTTTAGAACCAAATTTGGTGTTCATCTGACTTTATTTTTGAATTAGTCAATCTCCCCCCCCTCCCCCTTTCTCCCTTTCCCCTTTCTAAGACCACAACACACACACGCACACACACCCAAAAGACACACATCAACACATACAGCATGCACAACACACACAACACATACTCAAAATGCACCACACACACACACACACACGCACGCACGCACGCATGCACGCACGCACACACGCACACACGCACATGCACAACACGTGCATGCATTCACACTTTCGGTTGCACAAGATTTTAAACATCTCTTTTTAGTATAATCTTGATGTCTAATATTTGGGTATAAATTGCTGTACCTATGCAAATGGTATTTTTATTGGATGTAGCAACCCCTGATGATTACATTTAAGCGTAGGAGAACAAACATATAGCATCTATTCACAATTTACAAAGTAGAGCTTGCTACATATATTTGCAAGAAACTCATATCTGTGTATTGATTCATGGTGTTATCCTTTCAAAGTAAATCCTCCCCATAATGAGATAAAAGAACTCCTTGAGCGTAATGAGTTAACTACTTATGAAGGTATCACAGCAGATAAACACACAATTTTTTACTTTCTTCATAACAGTATGTTAGGTGAAATTTATAATTTCTAGTTATGTAAAGTAAGAACAAATTAGAAACTAAAAACTTCACTTACAACATTACTAAGATAAATGAAGTTTTTAGTTTCTAATTTGTTCTTATTTTAGAATCTTGTTGCTTCACTGTTAATAGCTTCAATTTTTTCTTATTCTAGCTATGTGCTTGTAAAGAACTCATTTTTGTTGATTGAATCACAATAATCTTTTCTAGGTGCATCTTCCACTGATCAGTGCAACCCAAAGTCATTGCAGTCACCTTCTGCAGAGAAAGAACAACTTGTGCAGAATGTGTTATCTTGTAAAGGTAAAATTTTGACATCAGTAGATATACATGCACATGTTTTGTCTGCTTTGTAGCAGGAAGTTAGATTACATTTACAATTTGTGCTGCAGCAATCTATGTGCAAGAGATTTATTTGTGTTAATCATTTCTTCTGTCTTTACTCTTTTGCTGCTTTATAGCAGGATGATAGATGAAGTTAATATTTTCTTTTGAAGATTTTGTTAATTTAGTCAAGTTAATAAGGGATTTTAAATCTACAAGTTGTACAGTAGCACTTTAATCATGTATTTGCGAGAAATTCATTCCATTCATTAATTCAAATTTATTATTCTAGGTGCCTTCAGATGGCTGCATCTATTAAACTCTAGATAATCCTGCAGTGAATCTATGTAGATCAATACATTTCACTCACTAGGTTTAGGAGGTTAAAACTTTTGTGGGGTAAAAACAAAATGTACGAAAAAACAGTATTTATACTTAACAATACTGGAAGTGAGGGTATTTATTTTAAAGCAAGCTTTTACACAAGTATATCAAATAAAGAACCCAAGTGTCATGGAATTACTACTACAAACCAAAGCACTGCAGTGGTAAACAATTTGACATTCAATTGAAATGTACCTTATTTGCTGGTGTATAAAATGCATCAGTGTAAAGGATGCACACCATTTTTTAAGCCTTCCTTTTTAAAAGAGAAAAAATGTCTCACCTTATATTGCAAAACAATTATAACATATGCACATGTACATCAAATATCTAGGCAATATAAGTAGGAAAAAGTGCTCGGTTTTTAATTTTTGTCCTCAAATCTGCAAAATTCTGCCTCTGTTTTTCCTCGCATTAATGACAAATTGCTGAAATTCAACAATTTGTTCTTTGTACTTGCCTGTATTTTCTATGATATTTTTGTTTTGGTCTGCATATAAAGCCGATACCTCTTCATAAATTTTGAACACCATGATGTTGATCCAGTAAAGTTTGACAATGCCTAGTGGATGTTGTTGATTTTGTTGATCATTTTCATAGAAACTGAAGTTCCCACTTGTTTATTCTCTAAAAACCAGGTATTGAGTTTTGCTTCAGGTTTTGGCCATTTAACAGTTCCACTTCCCAGATTGTTTACTGTGAGGAACTTCCTTTAAAACATCTTCCTGATTTTGCCAAGTGCTTATAGTTTTTTCAGTTGGAGGTTGCCCGAAATGCCTTCCTGTAGCCCTGTTTCCTTTTTAGCCGTAGTTTACAAATAAAACCACAATGTAAGTGCAACACAAATGGATCTCTACACTAAACACAATAATAACTGAAGCTTGAGCGAACAATATGTAAACCGTTGATGGCACATGTGCATCCACTGAACTCTATACAACTGGAATACTCTAAATTTGCAAGGAAGCTAACTGTGAATTGCATCAAGCCGAAACAGACATTTTGAAGAAATGGAGCTTGTAGGTACCTTGCTACACATCCTATTTTTGTGCCTATTTTTGAAGGAGAATAGTGTGTTTTATATGCCAGCAAGTATGGTACTTAATAAATAAAATGTGTAGTATGGAAGGATAAGTTCTAGCATTTTATTGAATGATGTGGCTTTTTGCTTACGGTCAAAAAGCCTAGCTATTCTGAAAGTTGACTACATGGTTAACTCTATGTTGTTCATTATTCAACACTGTAACATTACTGTTGCTGATAAAGTTGTTTATAGCTGTGTAAGAAATTTTTAATTCCTTTGTGGTTAGTGCCACATAATTCTAATACTTAAACCGTGGTTTGTAGCCGATATAAATTTACTTGTATATCAAATTGTTACTTTTTGTGATTGACAAGCTTATTGTCATTGTCTATTAGTTGTAGTATAAGTTTCATATAAATGCACTTGACATGCTTATTGTCATTGTCGATTAGTTGTAGTATAACTTTCATATAAATGCACTTGACATTGTCAAAAACTATAATAGGGTATTTATAATAAAGGGTGTCTTTTCTAGGTAAACCTTCCACTGAGGAATGTAACGAAAACCATATACAGCCATGTTCTACAGAGAAAGAACAACTTCGGCACAATGGGTTATCAACATGTAAAGGTAAGTTTTGAAGTTGTCAGCCAACATTCAAGTAGTTTTAAAATAAATAGAAGCTATAAACAGTGATAAATTACTGATGCATCTGACTAAAGAGCCGAAAATTTGAGACTACAAACAGGTTCAAAATATTTATATTAAATGATGAGTGTTTGAAATTTCTTATTATACACATAGTTTTCTGACTTGCTTTGTAGCAGCAAGTTGTTCATGTTTACCATTTGTGCAGTGACACTTCAGTTACCTATGTGTTTGTCAGAACCTCATTTGTGTAGACTGAGTCAACATTATTGTATTTTTTATACTCTGTTCAAGAGATTAGAGGAGACGTAAACAAAGCCACATGCGTTTTGACCACAGCATGCCCTCTTGATGCTTTCGCGGTGTAAATAGTCCCTTGAAGAAATACTGTTACTAAGGTCTGAAATGTCACTTAATGTTTGCTAAAGCATGAACTAAGTGTACTAAGCATAGTTAAAGTGTAAGAATATGCAGTTAAGTGAATCTGTAACCAGCCTAATTCATAATGCACGCGCATTGTTCAGTGTGAAAGTAACATGGTGGAACAAGTGACTGTTGTGAAACATAAGTGCAGCAAACCGTTGCGAAGTAGTGAAAAGACAACAATATTGAACGTGTTTAACAAGTTCTGCAAGAAATATCCTGAACTTGCTATCGAAGACGTGATGAAATTAACGTCTGAGTTTACCAGTGTGTCAGTTGCAAGTATTTACAACACACGTAAAGAAAAATCGTCAGTTGGTGAAGATCCCGGCCAAAAGCTTCCACGTACCAGATAAATGGTAGATGTAGTTTGCAACGAATTTGTGAGATCTGCAATCCGTCCAAACGTTCAGCAGTTCTTTGTTAACAATGAACCTCCACCTTAAAGTGTTGTTGGCAGTTAACTCTGATTCCGATCTTCCAGATTTAAAACGACCTTCCCTCCACAAGCTGCTTCTGGAGCTTAGTTTCGAGATTGTGAGCAGGAAATGAAAAAGTGCTATTGTGGATAGAGACGGCGTAAGTAGTAGTTAATTTCCATGTACTACATGTTATAAATATATCCTTTTAGTAGTGTAAAATGCATATTATGACTACGCGTAGGGGTAGGTAACTGTGTTGCGTCATTGTGAATGCACATGGCCGCGGAGTGATACAAACCGATGCTTTGTTTATATCTCCTCTAATATCTAGATGAACAGAGCATAGATAAATCTTCCACTGAGCATGGTAACCAAACCTCATTACAATCATCTTCAAAGAAAGAACATTGTGGGCAGAATGAGATAACAGCAGTTAGTGAAGGTAAAGTTTTGATGCCATGTCAGTAGACGTGCACACAGTGTTGTATAGAAATCATGGGCAATACATCCCCAGGTGGGTGCTTTTGTACAATACCCCAACACATTCCATACTTCCCCTAACCACACCCTCCATAAACATCATGATGAAGGCACTTGTACTAAAGGCCTAAATGGGCATTGTTGCCACAGTTTAAAATAGCATTTGAAAGCAAATCCTTGCAGCTCATTTCCACAAGTACAAGGTATGATCATGTCTTGTTTACATTATGTGCAATTGAAGTAAATATAGTCGAGATAGTGATGTAGGGAAGTTCCTATGAAACTAGCCCTACGTAAATAACGGATTTTGTGTTTAACTAAAAAAAGCAATTAACTGTGTTGATGTTGACTTCAGTCACAGCAGAAAGTGAAACACCAAACCCACCTTGCTTAACACAGAAATCCTTGAACCAGCACTAATATTGTTCCATGAGGTATCGCACCTTCACCACATGCTTGCTGCAGCTTTTCGTAAGTTTCAGAGGCTGTATGGTTTGAACAAAACCAGAATTTTATTGCACTGTACTGTACCTCTTGCATCGCCTGAATTTTGTTGCACTGTACTGTACCTCTTGCATCACCTTAGTTTTGCTGTATGCAAAATGCAAGCAGGGTCTACAAAATAGAGCATTGCTACCAACTTACTGATGCAAGAGTACTGTCACTTATGGACATAACAGAAATATTTATGAGGAAACTATCAAGGAAACTGCAGGAAAATATCAGTCTGTTTTTGTAGATCAGCACTTGCTATATAAAAAGCAATTGTGTATTGTTAAGTTGTATAAGAATTAGCTAGCATTGCAGCTTCAGTTTACTTGAAAGCAATTTCCATGTGCTTAATCAGAGGTTTTATATTACTAAGATTTTCATAATGTAATTCATTTCCTAAGGTCTGCATATAGTAATTAAACTAAGCAATTGCTAAATGCTAATAATTATTCAACGCTACTAAAACTTGCAAAAGTTCTTTCTCTTGTGCCTTAAAGCGTTGGGACTGTCTGGATCCATTTCCTCCAATATTTCCTATCCTTAACCATTCTTCTCAATTCTCCCATACCCTTTGCTCTCTTTCTTCCTGTGTCCTTTATAGATCCATAAATCCTTTCCTTGGTCATCTCTTCCCTCTTCTTTCTTCCACTCATACTTCCAGGATTTGTATTGGCCTTCACCCTTCCTCCATCCTCAACACATGTCTGAACCATTCAGATGTCTATTCTGCAAGGTTTCTTCTATTGAAGTTTGTTTCCATTTGAGGCGATATTTTTAGAAAAAGCCTCCTAAAATAGTTAAAATTTGTGTTCATAGTGGTGGCAGAAAAAGCCCCCTAAAATTGTGAATCATTGTCCTAGTGGGCAATGATAGAGATCTTCAATTGTCTTAGCTTGTTCATGTATTATTGGGATTGGCGTCATGTGGAAATCGCAAAGTCCGCGAATAATTTTAAAAGTTATCGACATATAGTGTTTATTGGAAGAACATTGTGTTTTAAAAGTCAAGAGGAGTAAAGGTGCAGAGAACTAATATACAATTAGTAAGGCTGCATCAAAAGATAGAAGATTACGAACTCGCAAAATTACGTAGTCCGTGTTCGGGTTGTGTGAACCCCGCAGGGCTTGTGAAAAAGGACGCCAATCCAGAATATTTGTATTATTGTTTGTCACGTGAAGGAACAATAAATAAGTATACTAAAAACATAAAAAGGAAATTTAATCATCCTTGTAAGACGTAGACCTGTACCACCCCCTGAGATACATCGAGAACTTCGATGAAAAGCTTCAAGAGTCTCATTGCTTTATTCACCGGTAAATTCTTCTGATCTTATTTGTTCCCGTCAACTTCCCTGCTTTCGCATATCATTGAAGAAGAAGGAGGTCCGAAACATCGTACCAAATGGCGCCTCAACGCTAGGCTCGAATTGGGTCAACGTGAGGTAAAAGAAGAAGAAACTAGGAAACCCAAGGACAGCGAAGGCCGCTAGAAGAGAGGAGAAATTAGTGAAGTGAAATATTTGACAAGTAAGACTGTTCTAATTATATGTAAAATTAAAAAAAAAAAAAAAAAAATTAATTAATTTTGGATAATAGTTTTAATGATACTGAGAAATAGGAAATTAGTAAAAAAAATGGAGAATGTTAAAGAGTTAAGTGGTAGTAAAGAGGGAGAGAATAGTGAAGAATCAGTGGTAAAGGTTTGTGAGACAGAATTAGGATTGAAAGAATACATGCAATTATTCTCTACACAAATGATGGAGTTATCTCAAAAGATGATGGAAATGAATTTGGAATTGTCCAATAATAAGTCAGACTTAGAGAATAAGATGGATAGTAGCTTAGTTACAGTAACTGAGAGAATTGAACTGGGTAGGAAAGAATGTAAAGAAGAACTGAAAATATTGTCTTTAGAATTAAGAGCAGAAATTGGATCTAGTAAAAAGGATATAATTAAGTTAGAAGAACTAGCAAATGAAATCAAGTTAGGGCAAGAAAGAGTAGTGAAAGACATGCAGACTGAAATAGTGAAAGAGTTAGATGAGTTTAAGAAACAGCAGGATGAGAAATTGGATAAACAAAGAGTAGATTTAGAAATGTTAGAGGATAAAATGAAGCATGAGATAGATGCAATAGCAGAAAACTCTAAGACAGTTCATCATGAAAATAAATTAGCTCAGGGTAATCTTGCTGTAGAAATTAGTAACCTAAGCAGTGTTGTGAAAACTATGGGTACTGAAATGCAATTACAACGTGCGGAGTCAATAAGTTCAGTGGGGAAGCAAAAATTAACATGCAGGAATTGCAAGATAATTTAGAAAAAGAAAAAGAAAATACTGGGAAGTTAACCCAGGTTGTAATTGCATTGCAGGCCAATAATGTTAACCAAAGTCAAAATGTAAATGTAGATAGGAATGTGTCTGAGATTGACTTACCTGACAATGGCAGTAACAATGTTGACTTTCAGGAAAATGACTTAGCTGAACCCTGTCATATACAAAGTCAGAATCTCTCTTATAATATGAACCACTTGTTACATGACCTAACCCCACCATCTTTTGACGAGGAAGCTGGTGACAACCCAAAAATTTTCCTACGGGAACTTGAAGACTATTTTAGAATAAAAAGAATCCCTAATGAATTCCGTATGATGATCGTCAAACGTAGCCTGAAAAAGAATGCTTTAGAATGGTTGAGGTTAACTTTGGCCTCTCACGAAACGTATAGTATGTTCAGAAATTTATTTATAAGTAGATTTTGGGGTCCCGGACGTCAGAACAGAATTAAAGTAGAGTTAGCTACTGGGCACTACAAACCTCAAAAAGGAATTTCCATGACCGAATATTTCTTGAAGCTCGCAAATAAGACTAAACTTCTGGATCCTCAGATGAGCGAACAAGAGGTCATTAACTCCTTGATACGTCATTATCCCCAGCACATTAGGAACAATTTGATTGTGGCAAAGCCGATAGATTTCTCCGACATGATCGAGTTATTAACGGAATTTGAAACTCGTACCAATTATCCAAGGACGAATATAAATCAACGTCAGGAGAGAAGTACAAACGGTGAAGATAGGCAACATCCATACAGGGGGACAAGGTTAGGAAATCATGAGGTTAGTGACGTACAACACGTACAAAGGAACAACGCAAGAGGCGAGGCAAGCAGAGACAACGTTGAGAATGACGAGACGGATAGAAATTCCAATGGAAGATTGCATTATAGAAACACTATACCTCAACATCGACAGAACTCGAGATATAATAGGTATCGAAACAGTTATCGTTTTGAAGAAAATAGAGGGCACGGGAGAAGCAGCCAACTGAATCACCTCAACTTTTATAGGGATTACACGAGGAGAGGAAACCAAGGTTATGTAAGGAGGAATTTTGGCAATCATGATTTCCCATCGCAAGTAAATAAAAATTCCAGATCACACGCGGAAGGAAATGGCGGTGAAAATGGAGAATTACCAATACCGGAAAACCGAGCGGCCGAAAATAGCGCCATTAATGTGTCGGGTACCAACTTAGGGAACGAAAATCTGGAAAACTAATTCCCAGATCATTTTGCGCTCTGGAAAATGATTCGGTGTTGTGGGCACAGAGCAAGTACGATTATTAACTATGCCAAGGAGCTAAGTCCACTCAGGGAGTTACTAAAGAAAGGTGTCAAATGGGAATGGAGAGAAGAATGTCGGCAGGCATTCCTTAGAGTAAAGAACCTGTTTAGTAATACCATCCTTTTGGAAAGAACGATACCTAACGCACCTTATCACATGTACACGGACGCTAGTATTAAAGCTTATGCGTGTGTACTTACGCAAATTGACACAGAGGGAAACAGTCACGTGATCGCTACGGCATCCAGGTCCTTGAGCAACGTAGAAGCCAATGCTTGCATAACCGAGCAAGAAATTGGGGCTATATATTTCGCATTGCAAAAATTTAGGCAGTATGTTTATAATACCAAGATCATAGTATATACGGACCATATCAGCTTGTCCTTCATTAAGAAATGCAAGCTCACAAGCTCCAAGATCTCGCGTTATGTTCATGAAATCACTTCGTACGACATTGAGGTGAAACATATTCCTGGCAAGCAAAACATTTTCAGCGACCTGCTATCCCGACAATCAGCTGACATGCAAATTCCTGAGACTTTGTCCCATCCCCAGAACGAAGTCAGGCTAATGGAACTTAGTTTAGGAAACTGCAGGAGACTGTCGAGCAAGTTTGATAACATAGCAGTGTTGCAAAGTAAAGATCAAACATTAAAAAAATTATGGCTAACAGCCCCAGGAATAGAGAACGTCGGTGGTACAATCGCCAAACACAACGACATCCTGTACAAGTTGCATGGATACCTTGAAAAAAAAATTGGAAGCTTATAGTGCCACAGGAACTGGAAAAAGAGGTAATTGAGACCTTCCACGAAAACTTAGCACATCCGGGATGCAGAAGGACGGCTATGGCAATCCAAGAACAACTGTATATTAGACGGATTGACCGAAAGGTTAGAAAGTTCGTTGCCACCTGCGAACTTTGCCAAAAAGCAAAACCTATCAACGTAAAGTACGATTGTGAACCCCAGACTGTGATAAGGGATGAGAAGAATGCGTTAGTAGCAATAGATGCGCATGGAGAAATGCCCGCGAGCCTGTATGGCAGCAAATATGTTTTTGTAATGTTTGACATCTTCACGAAATTTGTGAAAATATACCCCGTGAGGAATATTAAAAGCAGAACCTGCGTGAACAAGATCTTAAATGATTGGATCCCATCATACGGGCCAGTCAAGGCAATACTGTCAGACAACGCCACTGTTCATAAGAGCAAGATTTTTATCTCCTCCTTAAAAAACAATCATATAAAAATTTACAATTCGTTGGTGTATTACCCACAAGGCAACCCATGTGAGAGAGTCATGCGTGACCTGGGTATATATTTTAGGATTTTGTGCCACGCAAACCACCGTGGATGGTACCATCACTGCAAAACCATTGAGAAAATTTTGAACCATTCGATAAACCCTACGACTGGATTTGCACCACATGAATTGATGACTGGTCAACCTCCAGAACCCTTGGTGCTTAAGGTTCCGACCACGATTGAATTGAAGGAGGGAAGGCTTAGTGATGAGCAGAAGTGTGTGGAAGCCTTCAGAAGAATAAGGGAAAAGGCCGAAAAGAGAAGCGCCAAAATTCAAAGGAGGGAAAACCAATGGGATCCTGGTATAGGCGATGAAGTATTGGTGAGACAGTTTCACCCATCCAGTGCCCAAAAGAAAATCTATTGGCGTATGAATCTTCTTTATAAGGGACCCTTAAAAGTGGCGAAGAAATTTGGCGATCATACATACGAGCTCAGGGATAATAATAAAGTCATAGGAAAATATCACAAGACATTATTGAAACCCTACAAAAGGGATAACCAAACATAGTGACAATGTATATAGATGTTTGTGATGTATATGTTCATGTCTATGTAAATGTTAAAATTGTTAACTTGTTTGTAATTTAAATTGTCGAGAGGCATTCATCAGAATGTATGTAATATAGGTACTGTTTTGTTTTGTGCTTGTTACATTTCTTTTGTGTTTGTTAGAAATTACATACATTCGGATGGGAGGCATTTGAGGCGATATTTTTAGAAGAAGCCTCCTAAAATAGTTAAAATTTGTGTTCATAGTGGTGGCAGAAAAAGCACCCTAAAATTGTGAATCATTGTCCTAGTGGGCAATGATAGAGATCTTCAATTGTCTTAGCTTGTTCATGTATTATTGGGATTGGCGTCATGTGGAAATCGCAAAGTCCGCGAATAATTTTAAAAGTTATCGACATATAGTGTTTATTGGAAGAACATTGTGTTTTAAAAGTCAACAGGAGTAAAAGTGCAGAGAACTAATATACAATTAGTAAGGCTGCATCAAAAGATAGAAGATTACGAACTCGCAAAATTACGTAGTCCGTGTTCGGGTTGTGTGAACCCCGCAGGGCTTGTGAAAAAGGACGCCAATCCAGAATATTTGTATTATTGTTTGTGACGTGAAGGAACAATAAATAAGTATACTAAAAACATAAAAAGGAAATTTAATCATCCTTGTAAGACGTAGACCTGTACCACCCCCTGAGATACATCGAGAACTTCGATGAAAAGCTTCAAGAGTCTCATCGCTTTATTCACCGGTAAATTCTTCTGATCTTATTTGTTCCCGTCAACTTCCCCGCTTTCGCATATCATTGAAGAAGAAGGAGGTCCGAAACATCGTACCACATTCTTCTCTTATTCTTTTGTTCTGGATTCTGTCCGTCCTAGTCTTCCTCTTTATTCTTCTGTAACTTTTCAACAGCTGTTTAGCTACTTATTTCATGAATCCTTACTGGCCAACTTTCCCCTCTATACAACAGGGTGGGTTCAATTATTGACTTATAGATTTGTAATTTGACCTTTTATTGGATCTCTTTTTTCACAAAAATCACTCCACTGAGTTGATGGTATACTCTACTTGCTTTCCGGGTTCAATTTCATCTCTCTTCCTTTATTTTCCCATTTGGAAGTACTATTCCTAAATATTCATATTGTTGGACCTGCTCCAGCTGTATTCCATCAGAGGTTATCTGCATAGTTTCTATTTCCTTTTCCAGTTTTACTGCATTAAAAGCTTTACTTTTCTCAGGGTTTACCATGAACCCTTTACTCCTTAAACTCTCCGATCACTCGATTACTGCTTGTAATTTTTGCTCACATTCCACTATCAGAAGTATAACTTGCAAAACTACCTAGAATAAGACTAATTTCTATGAAGATACAGATATAAGTTGATCTATAAGGTGGAAAAAAAGCATATGTGTAGAGCCATAGCAGTTAACATGTACTGAAGAAACCGAAATGACATTGCAGCAATGATTAATTTTAGCATATAGTGACATGAGCATCAAGTGGGAAGACCCTACTGACCATTTACAGAAACATTGTGTTCAGGCTACAAAACATTTGGATCACAATGTAGCCATCTGGGTATAGGATTGGCGTGATTTCTATACTTGCTTTGTAGCAGGATGTAAGGTCAAGTTGACGATTTGTGTGGTTGTAATTTATTTGCAAGAAACTAATTTCTCCTCATTGAAACAGTATTGCTGTCTCTTCTAGATGAACCTTCCGCTGATCAGAGTAACCAATTAGAGTCACCTTCTAGTGAGAAAAAAGAGTTAACTACGTGTAAAGGTAAAGCTTTGACTGGCCTCCCAAAACATATGCATGGCCTTGTCACTTGCATTGTAACAGAATAATAGGTCAAGGTTGTAATTTCTGCATGAACAGTTATCTGTAGTTGAGAAATTGATCTCCCTGGATTGAATCACAAATTTTGTGTTCTAGACAAATCGTCCAATAAGCAGCGTCACCAAACCTCATTTAAGGCATCTTCTACAGAGGACGACCTTGAGCAGAATGAGCTAACTGCTTGTGAAGGTAAGGCTTTGAGTGACTTCCCAAATATGTGCATTGCTTTCCACTGGCATTGTGCCTGAATAATAGTTTAAAGTTATAATTTTTGAAAAAACACATCTTTATGTGAGGTATTGATTGCACTTGATTGAATGACTAATTTTTTTGTTTTTTAGGTAAATCTTCCAATGAGCAGTGTAAACAAAACTCATTAGACACTTCTACAGAGAAAGAACTTGAGCAGAATGAGTTAACCAAAGAACTGGAACACAATGAGTCAACTAAAGAACTTCAGGAGTCAACTGAAGAACTTGAGCAGAATGAGCCATGTAAAGGACGTGAGCAAAATGCATCAACCAAAGAACTTGAGCAGAATGAGTCAGCCAAAGAACTTGAGCAGAACGAGACAGCCAAAGAACTTGTGTACAATGAGTCTGCTAAAGAACTTGTGCACAATGAGTCAGCCAAAGAACAAGAGCAGAATGAGTCTGCTAAAGAACTTGAGCAGAATGAGTCAATTAAAGAGCTTAAAAAGACTGCGTCAACTGAAGAACTTGAGCAGAATAAATCAACTATTGAACTTGAGTGGAGTAAATCAACTAAAGAACTTGAGCAGAGTAAGTCAACTAAAGAACTTGAGCAGAATGGATCAACTCAAGAATTTGAGCAGGATGAATTAACTCAAGAACTTCTGCAGGATGAGTCAACTCAAGAACTTATGCAGGATGACTCAAGTCAAGAACTTGAGCAGGATGAGTCAACTAAAGAACTTGAGCAGGATGAGTCAACTAAAGAACTTGAGCAGGATGAGTCAACTCAAGAACTTGAGCAGGATGAGTCAACTCAAGAACTTGAGCAAAATGAGTTGACTAAGGTACTTGGGCAGAATGAGTCAACCAAAGAACTTGAGAAGGACAAGTCAACTCAAGAACTTGGGCACAATTTGTCAACTAAGGAACTTGAACACAATGATTCAAATGAAGAACTTGAGCACAATGAGTCGACTATAAAACTTGAGCACAATGAGTCGACTATAAAACTTGAGCACAATGAGTCGACTGAAGAACTTGAGCACAATGAGTCGACTATAAAGCTTGAGCACAATGAGCCGACTGAAAAACTTGAGCACATTGAGTCATCTGAAGAACTTGAGCACAATGAATCTGCTAAAGAACTTGAGCACAATGAATCTGCTAAAGAACTTGAGCACAATGAGTCCACTATAAAACTTCAGCACAATGAGTCGACTGAAGAAATTGAGCACAATGAGTCGACTGAAGAACTTGAGCACAATCAGTCAACTAAAGAACTTGAGCACAATGAGTCAACTGAAGAACTTGAGCACAATGAGTCAGCTATAAAACTTGAGCACATTGAGTCAACTAATGAACTCGAGCAGAATGAGTCGACTGAAGAACTTGAACACAATGCGTCAACTGAAGAACTTGAGCACAGTGTGTCAACTGAAGAACTTGAGCACAATGCGTCAACTGAAGAACTTGAGCACAGTGCAACAGCTATAAAACTTGAGCGCAATGAGTCAACTGAAGAACTTGAGCACAATAAATCAACTGAAGAACTTGGGCAGGATGAATCTGCTAAAGAACTTGGGCAGGATGAGTCAATTCAAGAACTTGAGCACAATGTGTCAGCTATAAAACTTGAGCACGATGAGTCAACTAATGAACTCGAGCAGAATGAGCCGACTCAAGAACTTGAGCACAACGCGTCAGCTATAAAACTTGAGCACAATGAGTTGACTGAAGAACTTGAGCACAGTGGGTCAACTGAAGAACTTGAGCACAGTGGGTCATCTGAAGAACTTGAGCACAGTGCAACAGCTATAAAACTTGAGCGCGATGAGTCAACTGAAGAACTTGAGCACAATAAATCAACTGAAGAACTTGGGCAGGATGAATCTGCTAAAGAACGTGGGCAGGAGGAGTCGATTCAAGAACTTGAGCACGATGAGTCAACTAATGAACTCGAGCAGAATGAGTCGACTCAAGAACTTGAGCACAACGCGACAGCTATAAAACTTGAGCACAATGCGTCAACTGAAGAACTTGAGCACAGTGCGTCAACTGAAGAACTTGAGCACAATGCGCCAACTGAAGAACTTGAGCACAGTGGGTCAACTGAAGAACTTGAGCACAGTGGGTCAACTGAAGAACTTGAGCACAGTGCAACAGCTATAAAACTTGAGCACAATGAGTCGACTGAAGAACTTGAGCACAATGAATCAACTGAAGAACTTGAGCACAACGTGTCAGCTATAAAACTTGAGCACAGTGGGTCAACTGAAGAACTTGAGCACAGTGGGTCAACTGAAGAACTTGAGCACAGTGGGTCAACTGAAGAACTTGAGCACAGTGCAACAGCTATAAAACTTGAGCGCGATGAGTCAACTGAAGAACTTGAGCACAATGAATCAACTGAAGAACTTGAGCACAACGTGTCAGCTATAAAACTTGAGCACAATGAGTTGACTGAAGAACTTGAGCACAGTGGGTCAACTGAAGAACTTGAGCACAGTGGGTCAACTGAAGAACTTGAGCACAGTGCAACAGCTATAAAACTTGAGCGCGATGAGTCAACTGAAGAACCTGAGCACAATGAATCAACTGAAGAACTTGAGCACAGTGGGTCAACTGAAGAACTTGAGCACAGTGGGTCAACTGAAGAACTTGAGCACAGTGCAACAGCTATAAAACTTGAGCCCAATGATTCAACTGAAGAGCTTGAGCACAGTGAGTCGACTAAAGAACTTGAGAACAATCAGTCAACTATAAAACTTGAGCACAATGAGTCGACTGAAGAACTTGAATACAATGAGTCAACTATAAAACTAGAGCACAATGAGCCTACTGAAGAACATGGGCAGGATGAGTCGACTCGAGAATTTGAGCATGATGAGTCAACTAAAGAACTTGAGCAGAATGAGTCGACTCAAGAACTTGAGCACAATGAGTCTACTAAAGAAATTGGGCAGGATGAGTCGACTCAAGAGCTTGAGCACAATGAGACGACTGAAGAACTTGAGGATAATGAATTAACTAAAGAACTTGAGTACAATGAGTCAACTATAAAACTTGAGCACAATGAGTCTACTGAAGAACTTGGGCACAATGAGTTGACTGAAGAGCTTGAGCACAATGAGTTAACTCAAGAACTTGAGCACAATGAGTCTACTAAAGAACTTGGGCAACAAGAGTCGACTCAAGAGCTTGAGCACAATGAATCTACAAAGGAACTTGGGCACAATGAGTCGACTGAAAAGCTTCAGCACAATGAGTTGACTCAAGAACTTGAGTACAGTGAGTCTACTAAAGAACTTGAGCACAATGAGTCTACTAAAGAACTTGAGCACAATGAGTTGACTAAAGAATTTGAGCACGAGTTGACCAAAGAACTTGAGCACAATGAGTTGACTAAAGAATTTGAGCACCAGTTGACTAAAGAACTTGGGCACAATGAGTTGACTAAAGAACTTGAGCACAATGAGTTGACTAAAAAACTTGAGCACAATGAGTCGACTCAAGAACTTGAGCACAATGAGTTGACTAAAGAACTTGAGCACAATGAGTTGACTAAAGAACTTGAGCACAATGAGTCTACTGAAGAACTTGAGCACAATGAGTTGATTAAAGAACTTGAGCACAATGAGTCGACTAAAGAACTTGAGGAGGAGGAGTCTACTCAAGAGCTTGTGCACAATGAGTTTATTAAAGAACTTGGGCAGGAAGAGTCTACTGAAGAACTTGAGCACAATGAGTTGATTAAAGAACTTCAGCACAATGAGTCGACTAAAGAACTTGAGGAGGATGAGTCTACTCAAGAACTTGAGCACAATGAGTTGATTAAAGAACTTGAGCACAATGAGTCGACTGAAGAACTTGAGGATGAGTCTACTCAAGAGCTTGAGCACAATGAGTCTACTCAAGAGCTTGAGCACAATGAGTCTACTAAAGAACTTGAGCACAATGAGTCTACTGAAGAACTTGCACACAATGAGTCTACTGAAAAACTTGAGCACAATGAGTCGACTAAAAAACTTGAGCGCAATGAGTCTACTAAAGAACTTAAGCACAATGAGTCTACTGAAGAACTTGCACACAATGAGTCTACTGAAAAACTTGAGCACAATGAGTCGACTAAAAAACTTGAGCACAATGAGTCTACTAAAGAACTTGCACACAATGAGTCGACTCAAGAGCTTGAGCACAGTGAGTCTACAGAAGAACTTGAGCAGGATGAGTCTACTCAAGAACTTGAGCACAATGAGTCTACTAAAGAGCTTGAGCACAATGAGTGTATTAAAGAACTTGAGCACAATGAGTCTACTAAAGAGCACAATGAGTCGACTAAAGAACTTAAGCACAATGAGTCTATTAAAGAACTTGAGCAGGATGAGTCGACTCAAGAACTTGGACATAATGAGTCTATTAAAGAACTTGGGCATAATGAGTCTACTAAGGAACTTGGCCAGGAAGAGTCGACTCAAGAACTTGGGCATAATGAGTCTATTAAAGAACTTGGGCATAATGAGGCTACTAAGGAACTTGGGCAGGAAGAGTCGACTCAAGAACTTGAGCACAATGAGTCTACTAAAGAACTCGAGCAGAATGACTCAACTCAAGAACTTGAGCACAATGAGTCTACTAAAGAACTTGGGCAGGATGAGTCGACTCAAGAACTTGGGCATAATGAGTCTACTAAGGAACTTGGGCAGGAAGAGTCGACTCAAGAACTTGAGCACAATGAGTCTACTAAAGAACTCGGGCAGAATGACTCAACTCAAGAACTTGAGCACAATGAGTCTACTAAAGAACTTGTGCAGGATGAGTCGACTCAAGAACTTGAGCAGAAGGAATCAAGTGCTTGTGAAGGTAAGGCTTTGAGTGAGTTCTCAGATATGTGCATGACTTTTCACATGCATTATAGCAGGATAATAGTTCAAAGTTATAATTTCTGCACAAACACTTACCTGTTTGTTAGGAATTGATTTCGGTTGACTGACAAATTTTTTGTTTTGCAGATAAATCTTCCACTGATGAACGTAATGAAAGCTTATTGCAGTTGCCTCCTTCTCAGAAAGAACAGCTTAAGCAGAATGAGTTAACGTCATGTAAAGGTATGATAGCAAAATTTATGAAAGTGCTAAAAATGTTAAAATAAATAGATTTTAATTCAGAAGTTTGGCTCTGGACTTTCACTTAGCAGACATCTCTTTTGATGGTGAAATTTTGATGTTCTATCAGCAAAGATAAGCTGATTTTCGCCTTCATTTTGGCAGGAGGTTAGTTCAAGTTTACAATTTGTGCATTAGCAATCTATTTGCCAGAAACTCGTTAATGTTTGATTGAATCACAATTTTTGTATTTTATAAATAAATCTGCTACTTGCTCAAAACAAGGCAATGTAAGGTTTTGAAGTTTTGCCTTCAAGCTTTCATAAGGTAACTAATTAAATAGAAACATGTGAACAGTGTGGTTTAATTCAGAATCAAAAGGGATTTGATTCCACAGCTACTTCAACTATGGCAGACACAAAATTTAATGGTGGCTGATAGCTCACCTCTTCAGCAGCTAATTGTTTTTTCTTGTTGCACAAACACATTTGTGGGTGCAAATTATATTTATATTTGATCCTAAGGTGAAGGGTTGAAATCTGGCTCAGACCAATGGTTTTTAAGTGTGCTTAAAAGTGACAGCTTCATGTCAGTAGATTTACTGGCATGTAAAAGAACTCCTATGGGATGAAATTCTTCCTCCACCACCTCTCTGCTGCTACAGTCCTGTTGCCGCCTGGTGTTAAGGGTGCAAATTTTTAACATTTAGTTCAATGCCAGGATTTCAAAATTTACTACTCTTTACTGTTTTTGATGATGTATATTTTCCCCCAAATGTCCAATTTTATTGATTAAGCAAGTGATTTTAGCAATTTTATGTTACGGCCAATGTTGTTTTCTATCCAGAAATGGTGTGACACAACAGATTTTTCCATTTCTTTCAGTTTTATGCTTCTCTGGTGTTCCTGTAGCCTGGTTTCCAAATTTCTTTGTTTTCCCTATGTAGCTTTTTCACTGCTCTAACAGGTGATCTGGTAAATTCTGGATTTTAAAGTTATGGGGATTGTATTTTTGAGTGGCTTGTTTAGCAGGTTCTTGTTCTTCAAATTGTTCATCAACAGAAGATACTGGAGTATGCTTAAAGCAACAAATATTACAGGTTTCCAGTTCATTGATAATCTGACAGTACATAAGCATTGTGTCACATTCACTGTTATACAACACATTTTTCATTTTAACACAGACAAATTTGGCCACTTCACCTTCCACATAACTTAGATTACTAGCAACCGATTTCACCAACTCTATTTGATTTGGAATTTCACGGAAATACTTGTTTTCACTTGACTGGATTGCTATTGTCTCCAAATTTCCTGTTATGCAACAAGGAAGAGGAAATGAATATGGAACATCTATCACTCTGAGCAACTTAAATTGTATCCAGACTTGATTTCAAAATATTGGGAGGAAAGAAAGAGAATGGCTTTGTCGCTAAACCCTGAGCATTGGCACCTGCCACACACCCACCCACCCACGCACCCACCCCCACACACACACACACGCACACACACACCACCCTCTTCCCCCCTCTTTCTCTCCCCCCTCAAAAGTAGCAGGTAGGTTCACCCCTCATTCCTTTAGAGGACAAGTCTGTTTAACAATGGATGTTTTGTTAGATAAGTCCAAATATTTAACAAATAGTCGCATTCTAATTGTTAAAGTGGTATGGTTCACACCTTTGGCTACATAGTTGGTACATGCATTGGTCGTTTGGTTGGTGGTACTTATTCTGTTTGCAGGGGCCAAAATGACCTAGCTGTCGGCGGGCCCTTAAACACTACGCACTCACTCATTATACTCTGTGCACATTTTGTGGTGGTATCCGTGAATTGCAGTCACTTTAAGGAAAGAAGAAGAGAAAACAGAAAGAAATATAAATGAATACAATTGTATTTTATTAAATAAAAATATAATCAGATAATATTATTTCGAGCAGTGGGAGAAGTTGCAGAAAAATTGAATAAACAGGATGTCTTAATTTAACGTTTATAAAGATAGAGTAGGTATACATAAATAGAAAGTTAGTACTTTTAAAAAAGGCTTATTTTCAAGCATGTATTTCTTACCATTTATAAGGTCAATCAAGTAATGAATAATTGTTCTAACATCTACAAGCCATGAACGTACTTTACTGACAGTAAAGCTTGCAATACGAGGATCAGCTGATAAGTCTTGGAACTCACAATTAAAAAAAAAAAACACTAAAAAAATTTTTTTTCTTTACATCTCAACATAATCTTCTGAAAGACTAACACATTTGTCATATCGGTATTCTACTTTAATTAAATCATCTCTGTAGTGCGATTCATCAGGATCCTCAAAATAGCTGTTTACTGCAACAATGCTCTCGTTTCTGTGAAATCTTTGTCCTCCAAACATTTTTTTGAGGTTCGGGAACAGCTAGAAGTCTCTGGATACTATCTGGCGAATAGGGTGGATGTTCAAGCAATTCACACATTTTCCCCATTGCAATGACTGAATGATGGGCTGCAGCATTGTCATGAAAAAACAAGATTTTTTTTCTTTTGCCAAATGAGGTCTTTTTCTTTCCACCTCATCACTCAGACATTGCAGTAAGCTTGCGTAGTAGTCACCAGTGATACTTTTACCCTTTTCCAAGTAATCAATAAAAATAATTCCCTGCGCATCCCAGAAAGCACTTATTAGCTTAGAAAGCTGACTTTGCCTGTTTTGGAGTTGGTTCCCCTGGTGCAATCCACTGTTTTGACTGATTTAATTTTTGGAGTGTAGTGATGTATCCACGTTTCATCCATAGTAATAAGCTGTCTAAAAAATTCACTGGGATTTTTATGGTAGAGCTCCAAATTCTTAACAGAAACAGTTTTCCTTTGCAGCTTTTGATCAGGTGTCAACAAACGCAGCATCCATCTTGCACAGACTTTGTGAAAGTTCAAAACCTTACTTAAAATATTACCTGCACATTCTTTTGATATGTTTACAGCCTCTGCTATCTCAAACAACTTTAATCTGCGGTCTTCCATACTAAATGATCAATTTTTTCAATGATCCCAGAAGTTGCGACTTCCACAGGGCGTCCAGAGCGAGGCTCATCACTAGTGCTCGTATGTCCCATTTTGAACTCTGCAACCCACTGTTTAATCATTGTATATCAAGGGGCAGAGTCTTTCAGTGTACTGTCCATTTCCTCCTTGATTTCTTATTGACCTGTAACAATGGATACAAGCTACTATATGATGCTATCCGTCAAACTGGCCCAGTGGCGTCATCTCTATGTGAGGTCCGGGACTTACCAGCCGACCCTCGTACATAACCCCAGGAATATGTAACAGAATTTTTGTGATGAATGTTAATGTTAATGAAAAGCTTATTTTTACTGAGAATAGCTTATTTACTTGATTTGGGTGGTCTTTTGGCATTATGTTTGTGTGTATTGAATTTAACATGTGTTATTGACAGAAGTTTTGTAACCATTGCAAAGAGGTATGATGTTAAAGTTGATTACTTTTGTTTATAGAAGAAACAGCGAACAAGTTGAGTCAACAGGATTTACCACAGTCGCACCCAGTGAACAGAGAGCAAGATATGCAGAACAAAACCAAGACTTCTGAAGGTAAGATTTTGAATGTAGAATGGCTAATAATAAATAGGATTTTGTGAATTTGTTGCCCTGTTAATTTTGTACATCTGCCTTTTTGTAAATGACACTAAAATATTTTTGTCTCTTTTTAATTTTCAGATCAAGTTTCCAACAAATCAAGTCTTCTAGATATATGGCAATCTGCTTTCAAAAATGTAGGACAATGTAAGTAAAATTATTAATAATACTTGTACGTATTACATTGGTCAACATACTGTATTAATTACCTGCAAATTGTATTGAGGATGCAGAGTCTCCATATTTGGCTACTACAGAGAGAACAAGAACTTAGAAACCGGCTGTGCAGTGTTTTGCCTGTCTGCATCCTCGGTGCTCATTGCCGTCTGCCATTATCACAGAAAGGCATGGATGAAACCATACATTTTTACTTTTTCTACTAAGTATAGTAAAATAGAGGAAGTGTTGCATTGCACCCAAAAATTTGATGTCGAGATTTCACCAGAAATATATGTTTTAAGACTCCTGAATCCAAAAAAAGCATTTTTAGAAAAAGGTATGTGTGTACGTCTGTCAATCTGTGCCTGTCAGTCTGTAGACAACATAACTCAAAAACGAAAAGTCGGTTGAAAACCAAAGTTGGTATTTAAGTTTGTCTTTCAAGGTTGCCACACAAAGATTTTGAAGAAAATTCCTCCATTCTAAACTACCCTATACATGGAAAATTTGTCAAAATTTTGATTTTTTTGAAAATGGCTAACGATTTTGACTAAAATGCCAATGTTTGAGATATTTTTATGACAAATGAAATACATATATTGAATTTTCTGGCTATAGCCCATGTAATCTTATTTACTCTGGAAGACTTCTGCATAACTGGTTAAAACCATAAGAGATAGACCAAATCTGTTGTTGTTGTTGTTTTCTAGTGCCTTGCATCTGGTAATGGTATCCATTAGCATTCGTGCTTTCCAATACTTTTGAACTGTAGTTTCTTCTGATCTTAATGCTTCACAGGTCTTCAAGTGGTCTTCATTCATTTCTGCTGGATCGTTACACAGGACACATATTGGTGAAGCTGAGATACGTATTCTGTAGAGATGACTTGCTAAGCAGTCGTGATTTGTCAGTAGTCGGAAGGCTGCAACCGCTGTTTTCCTTGGTCTCTGGGGGATTATATCTGGGTTGGAAAGTAGTGTAATCCATTTTTTATCTATGGCATTTGTTTCTATTTCTTGTAGGTATGAATGAGAAAATTTTTTAATGATCAAGCGTTTTATTGAGGAATATGAGAAATTGAATTTAGACTTTTGTTTTACTGTTGTGCCTTTCTTTGCAAGTGAGTCTGCAGCTTCGTTCCCCATGACTCCACAGTGTGCTGGAATCCATTGGAGATGAACAGTCTTATTAACTTTTTGGAGTTGTGTTAACATTTTGTAGCATTCTCTAATTTTTGTTGACTTCTTTGTAGTATTTGAACATATTCCCTGAATTGCAGCTTTAGAATCTGAAAGAATTACTGCCTTGTTAAATTTATTTAAAGGAAGATTTAATAATTCTCGGAGAGCAATGTATATAGCCTCTATTTCTCCATCATAATTTGTTGTGTCTCTGCCAACAGAATGATAAAAGGAAAAATGTGAACACGTAACTCCAGCTCCAGTAAGGTTTTCCGTGGAGGATCCATCAGTATATATGTGCAGCCATTCTTCTGTGGGATATCTCGTATTGATTGTTTCCAGAGCTAGAAGTTTTTGTATTTCTTTTGGTGTGTCTGATTTACTTATTTCCTCTATTAATTCCAAACTGAAGGTAGGTTGCAATAATTCCAATGGATTTTCTCTTATAAGTAGATTTTCTCTGGTGTTAGGAATGTTCAATTTGGATTTAATCTGTGTTACCTTTTCTAGGAAACTACTATGAGTTTTAAGGATTGAAGGGGGGAGGTTCTCTTCTGTCCATTTAGAGTTTGGCAGTTGTAACATTTTCTCGTGTTGGAGCAATGCTTGTTCTTCTATTTTTGTTGTTATTATTGATGGGGTCCGTATTAAGGCAAGCTTGGCATCAATAGGTGTGGATTTAACTGCTCCAGTGATTAGGCGAAGAGCCTGATTTTGTATTTGTTCAAGTTTATTGATGTTAGTATTTGCTGCTGTTATTAAAGCTTCAGAACAGTACAAGTACCAAATCTTAGTATACAAAAATGTTAGCTAATGCTGGATTTCTAACAATGAAGACATTAATCCTCTTGCTCTCCAATATTTTTCACCCTTGGATGGGGTGCTAGAAGTGGCCTGGCATATTTGAAGGTGGTCAGGTCTATTTCCTCTTGCAGATCACATAGAGGATTGAGTGGTGAAGAATGTATCCCAATTCTGTTTAAATGTTTTGCCAGACAATCATGTCCTGTAATCAACATGAAGGTTGCAACTGCTGTTTTTCGAGGATACTCAGGAATTACTGTTTGAATGTTTGGTAGTTCCCATCTTTTATTTTTTGATATTTTCATAATATTTTGCATTAATTTTTTTGAATTCAGAGTTGACTAATCTTTTAGCTGCATAAAATGGTAGATTAACTATAGATTTTTGTACACCGCTGGTACCCTTTTTTGCAAGAAAGTCAGCTTTGTCATTACCACAGTGAGCTGGTATCCATTGCAAGACTAGGTGTTTTTGAAGTGTTGTTAGATGAGTAAGGATTTTCCAACATTCTATAATTGTTTGGTTTTTTGGTGACAACTTGGAAGTAATTGCTATAATTGCTGCCCTGGAATCTGAGAGAATGTGAAAATCTATACAAAAGATTTTGTAGGGCCATTCGAATTGCTTCAATTTCTCCATCAAAGTTTGTAGTTGCATAACTTAAAGATTTGTAATAGGAGAAGAGATGACATGCAACTCCAGCCCCTGCTCCATCTCGGTTTGATATAAATGATCCATCAGTATAAATATGGAGCCATTCGTGTTCCGGAAATCTTAGTATGGATTGTCTCTAATGCCAATAAATTTAGAACACTAGTTGGCGTATCACTTTTCTTAACTTCTTCTGTCAGGTGTAAATAATATGTGATGTCTAATGTTTGTGTCGGATTGACTTTAGATATGAAGTTTTCCTTTAAATTAGGAAGGTATACATTCTTCTTGATGTCTTGAATTTTGGAAAGAAAGCTCTCCTGAGTCTTTAGTGTATGTGTAAAATTTCTCTTGTGCCATGTATTGAATGGGAGTCTGATCAACTTTTCGTGTTGAATAAGAGCCGCTTTTTCTATTTCATATTCAATGGGGTATTGGTTGGTTAGTATTTCCATAGCTGCTATTGGTGTGGTTTTGATAGCACCTGTAATTAGTTTCAGACTTTGGTTTTGAAAGATTTTAATTTTTGTTGTATTTGCTGTTACAAGAACTTTGCTGCATTAAGTAAATAATGACTTTATATATACATTATATGTTCTGTTAAGATATGCTCTGGAACAATCCCCACTTCATTCCTGTTAGACGTTTTAACAGTGAAAGGTGCCTTTCTGCTCTTTGTATTACATTTCTATATACATATAGAACATATATATATATACATCTATATACAGGGCTTTCGAATTGGTTCTTCACCGCCGCACAGCCTTTTTCCTGTGCGAGTTTGAAGCTGCCACGGCCAGGTTTGCTGCTACTAACAAGCTGCACGTAAAACATGTATAAAAATCTTACCTTATAGAAAATGCTGGAAATGTTGTGAACGATGGTTTAATTGATCCACAGCTTCTGTTCTTTTCAGATCAGGTGTGGTTTCATCTAAATGGTCGCGTGAACACTCATAACAGTCGGTATTGGGCATCTCAAAATTCACATCGTGTTCAAGAAATCCCTCATTATGATCGGAGATTTGGAGTTTGGTGTGCTGTTAGCGGGACGAATAGTTGGTCCAATATTTTATGACCAGACTGTAAATAAAGAGAGGTACCGAAATGACATTTTGACCCCATTTTTTCGTGAACTGACAGAAGAAGAGAAATCATATGGGTGGTTTCAACAAGATTCTGCTACTACAAGTACAGATCATTCAAGAGTGTGGCCATTTTATTTTTGAGTAACTGTACAGTTAGGTATTTATCTGGTGATGAGTAAACCCCAAGTGTTTAACTTCTTAATTGGTTAACGGCGAACTAAATCAAAACAATGTTTTGGGCAAATTTAACTCTGGTTGAGATATGCACTTAGCATATATTTAGCGCAATTGCATTTTAGGTACACCAGGATTAAAATAGTCTCATTGCTGTATATTATGTTTAGATGGCTAAATACAGAGATCAGGGTTCTGGCATAATTATACTAAGCACATTCAAGTAATAGCAATTTATCTTGGTTATCCTGTAGCTGGGCGGCCACATGTGGTTCACAGGCAGCTGTGTTGTGAATGATGAGTGCTGTCATCTGCTACTACGCATTGAACACATTGATGACATTTGTTGCCAATGCCAGAAGTATGAAATCTGCCAAGCATGTGAATGTTGCCAGCCAACTCTTATCTTAACGTTATTTCTTCTTATAACTCTTTATCTTCTTTAGATTTATTATTATTGTTTTTCTTCTTCTAATATTAATAACAACAATAATAAAATAATTTAATAATAATAATGAGGATAAAAATAAAAACTAAAGAAAATAGTTATAATAAGAAATAACGTTAACATAAGAGTTGGTTGGCAACATTCATGCAGTGGCAGTTATTCAAGTGAAGCAGGTGAAGAGGTTTTCACCTGAAAGTAGCAATATTCTATTTTCGTTAATGTTGGCATTATTACTGCCATTCTAACAGTTTAGTCACAAATTTCAACTGCTAGGAGCCGTAGCAGGGTCAGTGACCAACACTTCTTTTGTTTGGAACTTACAGCCTGGCAACCGGCAGGGAAAATTGGTGGGAGGGCACCCTCAGATCGGTTCCAAGGACAAGTGCATCAGTCAAAAGTACGGAAGAAACTGCTGCACTAAACAGCTTGGTTGCCATGGCAACATCATGAAACGATGAACTACGAGGAAATAACACGGGCATGCACATGTTTTGGGCAAGCAAGAAATATTTTCTCTTGGGTAGAGGCACAGAACATGGTAGAGGGGATGGTTTCTGTTTTCGCGCGCTTAGAAGATAGTAGTCGTTTACCTCGAGGAAGAGCTGGTGGTAAATTTAAAACATGGTGTTTTACATAACTATGAACGGCAGGTATAATTTACGAGTTTGCTAGACTCCAGTGCTTTAAATATTTAAATTAAGGATTATAAGTGTTTTGTTATGAATCCAGTGAACGATATAGTTTGCAATTTGCTACAAACCACATTTTCCAGGTGGAAAGATGAAGACAAGAAGGATGTTTTAAACTTTGGGCGGCCCACTGGTATCATTGACATAGCCCTTAAAAGAAAGGATAAGAAAATAGGGAAGACTTATAACATTAACTTCAAAAGCTCTTGGCTCGATAACTCTTTTTGGTTATGCAGTAGCCGTAGTTTGCAAGTGCTATTCCATTGGCCTTGTTTACTTTTTAGCAACAAAAGTAACGTGTGGGACAAAGAGAGATTCACAGATTTCATTAATATAACCCGTTCCCTTCACAAAATCAATGATTTGGCGGGACATTTAAAATGTAAATTACAGCTAAACGCTTTTGGGAAAAAAAAACAGAAACACAATAGCTGATGCTCTTCAAGAAAACAGCATACTTTTTCATGTGCGTTTCAATGGAAACATGACATTAGATAGGCTTTTCCTGCAGTTGATCACTAGACCAACATTGTATTTAGGTAAACAAGAGCTTGCATCCTGAGGTCATGATGAGAGTGCGCTTTCGCTAAGTCGGGGAAATTTCAAGGAGCTTGTGTACTGAAAGTCCATTAGAAATCCAAAACCACTATAATAAAATTAAAAGTATATTCAGCGGTGATTCTAAATCTATACAAAATGAGACGAGTGGTTATATTTCGGAATACTGACAGACCTGAAATTAATGTCTCAGATTTTTTCTGTTGAAGTTGACGACACTACAGATATTTGTCAACAGTCTCAGCGCTCTATCATTGTAAGATACGTGAATACAGAGAGCACATTGGTTAAATGATTTTTCGGATTTCATGATGTTAGTGTTGACAGGTCCGCAGAAACATTGTTCCTTTTGCTGCATGGTGTTCTTAAATAATTTAATTATGAATGTAAATTAGTTGCACAATGTTACGATGGAGCTAGTGTTATGTCAGGACATTTGAATGGACTTCAAAAAAGAATCAAGAACAATCCTCCTTCGGCAGTTTTTGTACATGGTTTGGCTCACCGTTTAAATTTGATTTTAAAACAAAGCTGTATATATTTGGATCTGCCATGTTTATTTCTCTCGCTTACTACGCGAACTGTCATATGTATTGGACCAAAATGAATCGCAGTGTGACAGACAGTTTCTTTTGTTTACAGCTCCATTGGATACAAAAAGTTTGGTAAAAAATGTTGGACCGTGGTACACTGGCTTTGCATTGTATTTTCAGCATGCTTAAGTGAACCTCTTCACCTATTTTGTAAGGCACGAGCTGCCACTGCATTCATGTACTTCTACTTCAGGCGAGTTCTACAATGTTAGTTTGGCAGCAAAGGCCATGCCCTCTTTCTGCGTAGCAGACAAGTCAATGAACCACATGTAGCTGCCCAGGTACAGGTTTATCTTTGTATCTGTACTATGCTTTAGTTCTTGATTGAAGATATAGTTATCTGAATTGTTTCTTTGTGTAGCTAAGAGTGTCAAGCAACACCATAACAAGAATTCACTGCTGCAGTCATCTCCAAGAAAGATAGACCTGAGGAGACAAAGTGAATCACAGCCTTTCAGAGGTAGGACAAGATTATTGGCACATAATTATAAATTTTAATTTTGCAAACAGTTGTTTCCTTTGCTTATTAGGATTTCTTTCATTATTTTATATATTCATTTTGTGATTACTGAAAAGTAGGTTCTCTTTTGAAACACTGTCCTGCTGAAACTGGAAAAGAAATAATGCAGGTTTGTAGTAACACAATTTCTTGTTGAATTCTTTCAAATTGGTAGCTCTATAGATGTTGCTTCATGGAATCACTGAGGTACTTTGTGTATGTCATGTCACAATTTCTTTTAATCCTTAGGGAATACTTGTGTAGAAATAGTTCTCTCGGTAAGTGTAGGGCGTTTGTACCTGGCCGTCTATGCGAAACAAAGTACTGGCTCATGCGCAGGTCTGTTGCTGGTCGATTAGTTGGAGTGGTGGAGGCGTTATTGCCAACTGAAGATACAAAACAAGATAGCAAGCCTTGTATGCAATGGCAGTAGCGCCAAGATAGCATAAACATAACTAGTTCAGCAATCGTGTATTAGTAACTTGGGTAGTGATATGTTAGTATTATAACTGTTATTCAACACCTTTAATACGTACCACAACGTATGACTGACATTCGAGTGGAAATACACGTTATAAGCTCCCCTGAATAAAAAAAATATAATTTCTCTAATATTGGTTTAGAGAACATATTCCATCCAAAATGTTCGACACTGAGATTTAATTGAAAATACACGTTTTGAGAATTCCTGCATATAAAAGGTATTTTTAGAAGCAAAAGAAACATCTGTGTGTGGATGGGGTGAACAGTATAACACAAACAAAACGTCGGTTACATACCGGACTTGGTATATAGTTTTGCATCTTCCCAGAATGTGACACGAAGATTTTCAAGAAAACCCCCAGCCTTAGATTACCCTTTACGTAGAATTTTTTTTTTTCTTTTCAAAATGTTCATTTTCTCAAAAAAGTGTAAGAATTTTAATTATGATACCATAAGTTTAAGACATTTTCAGGACAAGCCAAATGTATATGTTGAATTTTCTGTGAAGTCTCTGAAATGCTCTTTATTATGAATGGCTTTTGTACAGTTGGCGAGGTATAAGAGATGCACGAAATATTACTGCAGAAAAAGTGTAGGTCTCGTTAAAATACACATTTTATATGAAATACTTTTTTTTGTAGAGTTAACTATTTCCCAGATATTCAATGTTGTTTTCTAGTGCCTTGCATCTGGCAATGAAGCCATTAGCATTCATGCTTTCCAATACTTTTGAACTGCAGTTTCTTCTGATCTTAATGCTTCACAGGTCTTCAAGCGGTATTCGTTCATCTCTGCTGGATCGTTACACAGGACACATATTGGTGAGGCTGAGATACCTATTCTGTAGAGATGACTTGCTAAGCAGTCGTGATTTGTCAATAGTCGGAAGGCTGCAACCGCTGTTTTCCTTGGTCTCTGGGGGATTATATCTGTGTTGGAAAGTAGTGTAATCCATTTTTTATCTTTGGCATTTGTTTCTATTTCTTGTAGGTATGAATGAGAAAATTTTTTAATGATCAAGCGTTTTATTGAGAAATTGAATTTCGACTTTTGTTTTACTGTTGTGCCTTTCTTTGCAAGTGAGTCTGCAGCTTCGTTCCCCATGACTCCACAGTGTGCTGGAATCCATTGGAGATGAACAGTCTTAACTTTTTGGAGTTGTGTTAAAGCTATTCAATGTACTGGTTTGCATTACATTTATTTCCGTTGGAAACTTGGTATGAAAGTTTTGGTTGGAATAAAGCACTTCTACCTATTACATGTTGAAACATAACGTTTTCAAGTCCTGGTGCATGCACAATGAGAATTTGCTGGGTACCGACACTCAGACTTCACATCCAGCCTTGGGAAAAATTTTAAAAGTCCTTGTGCATGTGATTTTTCTTTATCAATTTGTGATGGGTTTTTACTAACTTTTTTTTTCCCATTGGAAACTAGCTACTGTTTTTTTCATTTGGCAGAAAATATTTAAGTTGGTTCTCTTTATTGAGTTGCAAATAGCTGTTGATATGTAGTTATTTTAATAGTTCTATCCATGAAAATTGCTACATATTTATTAATTCATTTTGAATGACTTTTGTTCAACCAATAAGCTGTAAGAGATGATGCTGTTTTTAATGAAACTAATGGAATGGGCTGTGCTATGAGACTCGTTTTCTATCTACAAGGTCGTGGTAACAGATGGAATGCATATACACTTGGGTCCAACTTTAGTCACACATTTTATTTGCACCTTCTTGTTCACAATTTATAAATCACATCACATTAAAAAGTCTTATGTTAGTGGAACAACTTCCCTAACGTCGCCAAAATTTAACTAAAGGTCTCTAAATACTTAATGAATTCACTTTTACTGTTTCATGACGCGTACACATAAAAATACGTCCATCTACCTCGGAGGTACCGACGCTAGTGAACTATTTCTTGGCGTCCTTTTGACGCAACACACCGCCTTTTTCATCTTCATCCGCGGTATTCATCCGCGCAAATAGTTCTTTCTCGTTAGGGAAGTGATCCCAATTATCGTCTCCTATTTTTATTATGGAACACAAACAATTCTAATATTTATACACTTTTAACAAACATTTACATGAACGATTTTCTATTGGGGTCTTCTAATATTCTGTCTCAGAGATGCACAGGATATCCTTTCAATATCTATTTGCGTGACAGAATTTCAGGCATTAGCAGTATGATAAACATTCAACTGCTATTATGGGAGCTATCTTATTTACTTGTAAATGGGCTCTTGTGTGGTAAGGTAAGAAGTTCAAAGGAGCAACCATTTTGAATGAGGTACACCCTTTTAGCTCGACATATGAAACAAAGGCACAAGGTCTTAATATTTCCAGATGTAAACCATAAATAGCCAAAACTGCCAATGGAATGGAATCTTTTCAGGCAAACTTGTACGTGCTGATAATTGTGTCTTGGATTATATACAATACACAACAAGTGAAGGAAGGGGGTTACACCACGAATAACAACTAAACAAGCAGTCATGTGATAGTATAAAACTGAAAATTCACCAATGCTGTAACTTTGCAAAACTCGTCTCTTACGCGCATCCTATAGATAGACAAGCTTTAAGCAAACGCATCACTCTTGAGCAGATTGTTAAGCAATCACGTGCTTTAATTCTTTATGAAACACAATTTTTGGCATCATGGACATGGTCCAAGAATTGATGCAGCCTGGGAGACTGGATGTATTCTCCCTAGGAGTATATCTGGGTTTCACCTTCACCCCAGAGCAGAGGAAGGAGACAAATGAGCGGGGAATCCATTTGTTGCATGGAATTCTGCCTGATCGGCAAAATTATGAGCCCCCTGAGTGTAACCGGTGCAGAACACCCATGCATGCAGTGTCGTGCACCAACCAAGATATAGGTTGGCATTACAAGTGCTGCAATGAGCACAGGAAGGAGACAGCATTGAACATCCTCTTGGAGAAAGTCCAAATTAAGGCAGACTTTGGTGCGGACAAATTAGTCAAGTTTGCCTTCTTGTGGATAAACAATTCCACCACTGCCCATATAGAAAGGACCGTGAAGGTAGCTCATCACACGGCCATTGCATGGAGCAGTTACTTCAGGGATGGGGCCATGAAGATCGCATGGCATGACTTTCTGGAGCTGGGTGGCGCAGGTGACATCGTTGAGGTCAATGAGACTCACCTCTTCAAAAGGAAAATACGAAGGAAATACGTCGGCTGTCATACAATGTGGCGGCACACATGGCTTGTGGGTGGTATTTGTCGCACCACAAAAAAGTGCTTTGGCGTAATTGGCATAATTGCGCCAAGGAGATTCTGCTGCTCATCCTGCAGAAGTACGTTGATTATGACACATTCATAATCACCGATAAATGGCTGGTTTACAGCAGTGTCCGCAGGTGGTTCAGGGGCCATGGCAAAATTAACCACAGCTGCAACTTTGTTTATCCCCCCAGGAATCAAGATCCACTCTGGGTGTCTGACAGCAAATTCAACAAAGAGTGCCTTGACCACCAATGGAAGAGGCCTGCTCCAGCTGCTCACCTGCAGCCTTTGAGGTATCATACTCAAAATAAAGAAAGGTCATAGAGAAAGCTTAAATCCATTCCCAGGCACTGCAGTAACCTGACTGCAGCGCACAGCTAGTCGGGGAATGGATGTATAGGGAAAATAAAATAAACAGAATTCCCAATGACACACAAAAATTTGAAGAGTCCCTCCAGAATATAGCGAGGGCATGCTGGGTTGGGAAAGAATAAGATACAATTAGATCTGGATATCTGTGATTGCCCTGAATGCCACTAGACCAGAACATTAAAATGTTGTACAATCCTATCCTGTGCAATCCTTTCTACTCCCACACCTATTGTATGCCCCTCCTCGATCTTTATTTCCCCCTATCCTTTACTGCCCCTCTCCTTGCTCTCCTCAGAGGAATTATAAAAGAATTGTTTCCTTCCATATTAATGTGTCTCCTATCCTTTACTGTCCCCCCCCCCCTTTCTCTCTCTCTCCACGCAGCATATTATAAAAGAATTGCTTCCTACCATATTAATGTCTCTCCTATCCTTTACTGTCCCACTCTCCTTCCCTCTCTCTCTCTCTGCACACCAATTATAAAAGAATTGTTTCCTTGCATATTAATGTCTCTCCTATCCTTTACTGTCCTTCTCTCCTTCCCTCTCTTTCTCTCTCTCCACACAGCAGTTATAAAAGAATTGTTTCCTTCCATATAAATGTCTCCCCTATCCTTTACAATGTACAGCGTTGGTTAGTTTTCAGTTTTATACTATCACATGACTGCTTGCTTAGTTCTTATTCGTGGTGTAACCCCCTTCCTTTGCCTGCGTAATTCACATTGTTGTGTATTGTATATAATCCAAGAGACAATTGTCGGCACGTACAAGTTTGCCAAAAGATTCCATTCCATTGGCAGTTTTGGTTATTTATGGTATACATCTGGGAATATTAATACCTTGTGCCTTTATTATTTATGCCAACAAACTTACTGTTGGTGTTTTTAAACACATAAGCCGTGTGTGGGCAAAGTTTGAGAGGTAGAACTGGAACTTAAAAATTCAATGCCACAACTGGGATTTGAACCACAGACCTTCCGCTTACCAGGCGGCTGCTCTAACCATTGAGCTATTGTGACAAACTGCCAGAATGGCATTAAATTCTCAAACCAGTTCGTATTTCTCCTGGTAAACCACAAAGGCAGTCTCACATCAGAGACAAATTACCCCAATGGTGACTTACTATTGTAAGTTCTTTATGTCCCAGGATTAAATAACCTTCAGATGGTAATTATTATTTATTTATGCCAACAAACTTACTGTTGGTGTTTTTAAACACACAAGCCGTGTGTGGGCAAAGTTTGAGAGGTAGAACTGTTTCGTATGTCGAGCTAAAAGGGTGTACCTCATTCAAAATGTTTGCTCCTTTGAACTTCTTACCTTACCACAAAAGCCCATTTACAACTAAAGAAGATAGCTCCCGGGTAATAGCACTTGAATGTTTATCATACTGCTAATGCCTGAAATTCTGTCATGCAAATAGATATTGAAAGGATATCCTGTGCATCTCTTACAGTTTACTGGTTGTACAAAAGTCATTCAGAATGAATTAATAAATATGTAGCAATTTTTGTGGATTGAACTATTAAATAACTGCATATCAACAGCTATTTGCAACCCAATAAAGAAAGCCAACTTAAATATTTTCTACCAAATTAAAAAGAACAGTAACTAGTTTCCAATGGGAAAATAATAAAAGTTAGTAAAAACCTATCACAGATTTGAAAAGTACTTTCAAAAATATTAGTCCCAATCTTCCATTGCCTCCCACACCGTTAGTTACTGGACATGTACAAGGACTTTTAAAATTTTTCCCGAGGCTGGATGTGAAGTCTAAGTGTCGGTACCCAGCAAATTCTCATTGCACATGCACCAGGACTTGAAAAGGTTATGATTCAGCATGCAATAGGTAGAAGTGCTTTATTCCAACCAAAACTCATACCAAGTTTCCAACGGAAATAAATGTAATGCAAACCAGTACATTGTGTATCTGGGAAATAGTTAACACTACAAAAAAAAATCTGATGTGTTGCACTCACATGACTTTCTCTACTCTTGTACTAACCATTTGTACAAATTATCTTATTGCTTATTTCCTTGTAGGTGCAAGGGGAATATTGGAATACAGTAGGCTTTGTGCGATAGTCAAATCTTTTAAAGCTTTGAGATTCCGTTCTCCTTGTACACGTAACTAAAAAAAATGAACAACAATGACCCATTTCACGAAAGTTCCAAGTTTTCCGAAACTCACACACATAACAAGGCATATCTCCGAAATGGTTCACCCTACAAGAAAATTTATTGAGACATAAATTATGTATTTTAGCAAGATCTACATTTTTTGTATAGTATAATTTGGTCTATCTCTAACGGTTTACCAGTTATGCAAAAGTCGTCCAGAGTAAATACGACTATAGGGGCTATAGCCAGAAAATTCAAGATATACATTTCATTTGTCATAAAAATATCTCAAACATATGACATTTTAATCAAAATCGTTAGAGCCATTTTCAAGAAAATCAAAATTTTCGAAAACTTTTCCATGTAAAGGGTAGTTTAGGGTGGGGCTATTTTCTTCAAAATCTTCGTGTCACATCCTTGAACGACATTAAACTTAAATACCAACTTTGGTTTTTAACCGACTTTTCGTTTTTGAGCTATGCTGTCCACAGACTGAATAGACTGACAGACACACAGACTCACAGACACACACACACACACACACACACGGACCTTTTTCTAAAAATGCTTTTTTTTTGGATTCAGGGGGCCTCAAAACATGTATTTCCGGTGAAATCTCGACTTCGAATTTTTGGGTGGAATACAATACTTCCCCTACTTACCAGTAGAGAAAGTAAAAAGTAGTTGATATAAAATGTGTATTTTAATGAGATCTACACTTTTTCTGTAGTAATATTTCATGCATCTCTTAAAACTCGCCAATTGTACAAAAGCCATTCATAATAAAGAGCATTTCAGAGATTATTTACAGAATATTCAACATATACATTTGGCTTGTCTGAAAATGTCTTAAACTTATGGTATCATAATTAAAATTGTTACATTTTTGAGAAAATGAACATTTTGAAAATAAAGTTCCATGTAAAGAGTAATCTGAGGCTGGGGGTTTTCTTGAAAATGTTTGTGTTGCATTCTGGGAGGATGCAAAACTATATACCAAGTGCGGTTTTAACCGATGTTTTGTTGGGTTTATATTGTTCACCCCATCCACACAGACATTTTTTTTTGCTTCTAAAAATACCTTTTACATGCAGTAATTCTCAAAACATGTATTTTCAATGAAATCTCGGTGTCAAAAATTTTGGTTGAAAAATGTTCTCTAAACAGGTATTAGAGAAATACCTTTTTTTATTCAGGGGAGCTTATAACGTTTATTTTGTATTGAGGGGAGCTCATAATGTGTATTTCCACCCGAATGCCAGTCATACGTTGCAGTACATATTAAAGGTGTTGAATAACAGTTATAATACTACATATCACAACCGAAATTACTAATACATGATTGCTGAACTAGTTACATTTATGCAACGTTGGTGCTACTGCCATTGCATGCAAGGCTTGCTGTCTGGTTTTGTATCTTCAGTTGGCAATAACGCCTCCATTGGTTCGCAATAACTCCCCCATCGCTTCGACTAATCGACCAGCAACAGACCTGCGCATGCGCCAGTACTTTGTTGTTCTGCATAGACAGCCAGGTCCAAATGCCCTACACTTACCCTTCTCTCTTCTGATGTTTTATAAGTATACTTTTCAGTCAATTTCAATGTAAATGCAACAAAGCTATTAAGATCCTTGATTTAAAATTGAGTTGAAAAATACTTCACAGGCAGTTGTGCTCAGTGTCAGTTAGTATTGACTGCCAGATCCAAATAGCTACTCTGATGTATTTCTGATATTCGGTTTAGGAATTTGAAGCTTGAAGTATCTTTTATCAAAATTCATGAGCCATTTCTTGTGTTTCTTTTATATAAATTTTCTCTTATACTCACCTGATCAGCATAGGTTATTTTACAAAATGTATTTCTGTTTTATGTTGTGTTAATTGAAGCCTGCTGAAATAAATGATCACCCAGTTGAAGAATGTATGCACAGGCGTAACATATTAATGTATTGATTAGATGTTCTCCATGTTTGAAGGAAAGGTATACAAACAGGAATTTGACTTAAGTCCATTGTCCCCCTTTCTTGCTAACCCTCTGAGGCAGAATTTTAATGTTTCATCTTCAAGGTCTACTGGTTTGCCAAAAGGATACCTTCTGAACAAATAAGAACTCCAAGATGAAAAATAACTTTTGTTGTTGTTATAGAAGCAAATTATGATAACATTCTTCAATCACTCCATTGTTGTCACTGTACATAGTTACTAAAAACAAAATAACTAATGAATTGGAACAAATATTTGTATTGAAATAACAAATGAACTGTTACTCTTTTCATGAGTTGCTTTGAAGCACACATTACAAGTTTGTTCCTTCCTTTTTTCAAAATGTGGTGCTTTTTGTGGACATTGTATTTACCATAGTAAATACACTCACTTGGCAGGTATATCGAATATATTCAAGGTATTTTGCAACTTCACATACATACATACTGGAGAAAGAAACAAATAACTTTCTGAATTTAAAAAAAATTGCAGGTTTGAATACTTCATATGTAATGAAAAGACATTCATATTGTCAGTTTAAACTCTAGGACACACAAACATGGAGAAATTGAGTGTTTGGTGTATAAATTGAAGAACCTACTGTTAAATGGTTTGGAGTATAAAAAAGCGGCTATACAAATGGTAAAAATGGCCACAAACAGTGAATTCCAAAAAGAACTTGGGATGAGAAAAATTTTAACTGTTTAAAAGAGACCAACAACAAGAGTTACAACTATCACCCCAGAAGAAAATTAGGTTTTAAAAAATTTACATATTGTCCAAAAGCTACTACAAAATTAAAAACATATATTTGCAGACTATAACACTATTTTTGCTTCAGTAAGTAAATGTGGCTTAAACAACTGCCTTTTTTAGTTCCAGAAAATTACTACCAGATAGGAACTGTAGAAGCTGTAAAATATACAGTAAATTGCAACAAGACCTAAATTAGTAAGATAAAGAGAAATTTAAATATAAGAACATCTATGAAGTGCATAAATCAGTCATTGCTATCATCATTGGTGCTGTTACCGTGGTGATTGTTTATTATTATTATTATTATTGTTGCTGTTTTATTTGTTTAAATAAATGAACTGCAAATTTGCAGTCTCTTGTGTTTAGTAATGGGTTGCAAGTAATGTTTGGAACAGTAAAAGCAGCTAAACAAGAATGGGAAGTCCAAAATGTTACAGCAGTATAAACAGTAAATGTGGTACTGTTGTGTAATAGATTAATAGCAAGAGCATTTGAATTGGTACTGAAGCACTGCTGATACTGAAGCTTATGGGGTGTGATTTCTTCTTTTATTGTAGAAATGTGTAAATCATGTGGTGTGGTATTGTCAAATGTCATGTATTCGTCAGATTTTTATTGTGGTGTTTACATGTTATTTGTGTAAACCTCTTGCATATGACCTACAGAGGCTCCAAATCACAGGCATGCATGTGAATTCAGAACTAACTTTGGCTTACTTAGTAATTACTACAGCTGGGATTTGTTATGTAATTACATATTTTTTCCTTGCTATTTAGTTGCTGGGAAAAGTGATACGTTTAGAAAGCTCTATGTTAGGGTTAACATAACTGAATTCATTTTACATATTTGTGTGTATATTACATATTTCAGTGATATAACATAAAATTACATATTTTAGCATTTTACCTGCTTGGCTCAAGGAGTGAATAGGATAATTTCAGGGAGGGAAAAAAAAAACGGGGGGGGGGGGGGGGCTCTAAAATCCCTATGAGCGCTCTCTTAAAGTAGCATTTACCAGAGTTACCACTATCTCTGGAACCAGTATTAACAAGGTCGGGAAGCTGAATGGAAGCAGTTAATTTCTATTCTGGGCATCTGTTGTTGATTCTTTTGATCCTGAAAGTGCTGCATCTATTTGTGAATCCCAGGCTGCCTTTAGCGACTCCAGTTGTCTACATCAGGAGCAACTTCGGCTGGCTATAAGCATTTAGAAATGTCAAGAATGCCAATGCAATGTGCGGTTTATCTTGTCTCGAGCCTAAAGTAAGAGAATGAGATATGTTGAAAAGAGAAGCAAGTAGTCACCCTTCTGGCGTTGGTGTTATGGGGAAGGTGGGTAAGGCTCGATCCCCTCCATCCAATCAGTGGTGGATGGCGAACAATCAGCAATAGCTCTATCATCTGCACTCACACTGAAGTAGTCCGACACTGAACACAACACAGGACAAACTGAGAGACAGAGTTCAGGCATTTGTGACCACAAAATATGTTTTCTACCTACACCCTTAACTTGCTAGTGGAAGCGACTTGACACTTTTATGATCCTTGAGCCAAGTTAGCCTGCAGAAGGTATAGTTTCTATCATAGAGGATGCTGTTGAAAAACTGGTGCAAATATAATAAGTAAATTCAAATTGTGTTAAAAGGAACCTTAGCTATTCAACATTTCATAGTGTATGCCAAGTGATGTTGATCCACCTGAGGACATTTCTCCAGGAAAACTTCCTTTCCTAAAATTTGCTTCAGTTACATCATGTGGTGTGAAAAGATCTTCCTCTAGTCTGTAAGTAAATTCTTAGTGACAAACGTCTTTCACTGGCTCTAGAAAACATTGAAAAATACCATAATTGTTCACTGTGCTAAAAAAGCAATGTATAAATATGAGTTGTGTTGTAACTAAGAAAATGATAAACTGGAATTAAATATTTGATATTACGTATTTTCCCCATTCTACTATTTTGCTAAGTGATACTAATAAAAATCCCAGCTCTAGTAGATTACTGTCCACATATTACTAGTTTATTATACAAGCTTAAAACTCATGTCAAATATGCAGAGTGCTTATATGAAAAAAGTGTAATTTTAGCTTCAGCCATTCATTATTTATATGCAGTTGTATTTTATGTGTGTTTTGTGTAAATGAGCTCAATCAACTTGCTAACGAATGGAGGTATAAAATAGTATGATTAACTTCCTGTCATTTCCAGTACAATCTTATTGAGCTTGTGTACTTAAAGTAAAGCGGCAATTTGTTCTCAGAAAGAATATTTACCTTTAGAATTATAGGGAATTGAAGGACTTGACAATGTAACAAGATACCGTGCTAAACTGAGTTAAACATGCAAAGGAACATTAGAAAGGAGATTTTAAACGGAACACAATGCAGCTCTGGATTACTTGAATGTGAAGCAACCTTTGGACCTAGCAGCGTTGAAATGTTGTTTACTTCCAAGTGCTACATTAAAGAAATAGGCAGAGAAGAGACTTTACCAATTGTGATAAATTTGAAATACTGACACAGAGGGCAACATCAGTGCAGTAAGTGACAGTGAAGCCTGCTTCAGTAGTGTGGTGATAGCATGTCTGCCTCACATTCAAGAGGTCTGGAATTCAAATCTCGGCTAGGGTATTATCCAGATAAGATTTTTTCAGAGGTTTTGTTTAATATTGAGAAGAGGAATGTTGGGTAACTTCAAGCTCTATGGATTTCAGGCTTATTTAAGCCCCATTTCATTAATTCATTTTTTGATATGACATATTACATTGGAGGACAGAAAACATGTTTGAAACTGCACAGTGTTTTGCCTATCCGTATCCTTGGCACTCATTACCGTTTGCTGCTATCATAGGAAGACACAAATGAAACTATACAACATTTTAAAAACAACTTTTTAAAGATTTAACTTGCCAAGTTCATGAAAGGAGATGCTGAAACTGGCCACTGTTGTCCATACATTTTTGGCACCCTTTTTCAAAATTATCCATCACTTGCCATACTTCGTGTTGAGAAATGCTGGCAATTTCTAGCAGATATTGTTCTAATTCTTCCAGAGTGTGTGGGTTTGTCACGTACACTTTGTTTCAAGTTACCCCAGAGATAGAAATTGCTTATTGAAATTCGGAGAAACTTTTTTCAGCTAATGGTTCCCATACACCATTTTTATCGTCATGAAGGGGTACTTCATGAACAATATTAGGGTACGAGTTCAGGGTCAGTTTTTTTCAACTCAACAGTTGATACCCATACAAATGTGAATTACAATTTTGTCCCTTTTTTTTTAGAGAATTAATAGACAGGGAACACGGTTGTCCTTTCTTCAACATGAGTGCAACAGCTCATATGGTCAATTTTCAATGACAACAGTTGAAAGTGTGTTTTAGGACTGAATTATTAGTAGAGATATGTGTTCCCTCAACTTAACCCACTGCGATTTCTATCTCTGGGATAACTTAAAACATAAAGTATACAAGATAAACCCACGCACCCTGGAAGAATTAAAACAAAATATCCACGAGGAAATTGCCACCATTTGTCAACATAAACTACAATGAGTGATGGATAGTTTCCTAAAGAGGTTACAAAAATGTATGGGCAATGACAGTGGCCAGTTTCAGCATCTCCTTAGTTTTAAAAAATGTATGGTTTCATCTGTGCCTTTCTATGATTGTGACAGACCGCAACGAATGCCAAGGATGTGGATAGGCTAAACACTGTGCAGCTGTTTTTGCACTGGCACCAAAAGCCAAATTGAATTGGTGGCTAATGTCTGGGGGTTTTAGTGCAGTGAATTGACTTAATAGGAGTAACCAAGTGGGTCACTCTGCCTAAAAAGATTCTCTCTGTAGTACTTTACTGCAAGAGAAGAAGTGTACTACAAGAACTTGATAAAGTATGATTTGAAGCTTTCCTGGCAACTAACATATTCAAGATATCAGGCTTCGAGCCAGGTGTAGTGATGAAGAGCCATCAATGTTTCGGGAGTGTGCATCTCCCATCATCAGGATGATTCATCACTACACCTGGCTCGAAGTCCAAGAACATAATAAGAACTTGATGTTTATGCAGTGGGAGCAAAGTTGTTTATATTTTTTATTCTAACTTGCAGGGTTACAGACTTCAGAGAAGCAACCTGAACTTCTGAGGGCTAAGGTCGGCAATGGCAGTGAAAGCAGCAAAGGCAGCAGCAGTGCAAATTTGATTATAGAACCTGTTAAAAATAGTTTAAGCAATAGTGCACCTTTGGTACCACCTAGTAAAAAGAGTACAGCTTTGGTACGACCTAACATCAGGAGTACAGCTTTGGTACGACCTAGCATCAGGAGTACAGCTTTGGTACAACCTAGCGTCAGGAGTACAACTTTGGTACAACCTAGCGTCAGGAGTACAACTTTGGTACAACCTAGCATCAGGAGTGCAACTTTGGTACAACCTAGCATCAGGAGTGCAACTTTGGTACAACCTAGCATCAGGAGTGCAACTTTGGTACAACCTAGCATCAGGAGTGCAACTTTGGTACAACCTAGCATCAGGAGTACAACTTCGGTACAACCTAGCGTCAGGAGTACAACTTCAGTACAACCTAGCGTCAGGAGCACAACTTCGGTACAACCTAGCGTCAGGAGTACAACTTTGGTACAACCTAGTGTCAGGAGTACAACTTTGGTACAACCTAGCGTCAGGAGTACAACTTCGGTAGAACCTAGCGTCAGGAGTACAACTTCGGTAGAACCTAGCGTCAGGAGTACAACTTTGGTGGAACCTAGCGTCAGGAGTACAACTTCGGTAGAACCTAGCGTCAGGAGTACAACTTCGGTAGAACCTAGCGTCAGGAATACAACTTCGGTAGAACCTAGCGTCAGGAGTACAACTTTGGTGGAACCTAGCGTCAGGAATACAAATTTGGTGGAACCTAGCGTCAGGAGTACAACTTTGGTGGAACCTAGCGTCAGGAGTACAACTTCGGTACAACCTAGCGTCAGGGGTACAACTTCGGTACAATCTTCTGGGAGAATTCGCTTTGGAACACATTTTTTGCCATCTGATTATTATGCAACATTGTCTGATGGAACAAGTGAGCTTAGCACTGTGTTAATCAACAGCAACACTAAAGACTGTGAAGCAAATGTAGAGATTAAGTCTGCTGAAGCATCAAAGCAGGAATTTGCTGCTGTCAAAGGAGGTACAAGTCTTGCACATCAACATACAAAAGAACCAATTGGAATGGACAGTAAGAGTGAAATAAATGTTGACAATGATCTCCACATAGAAAACAATTGTAAAGGGAATAATAAGGCAGTAAATACCACCAAGAATGATACTTCAGACAGCAATCACACATCTAGTATTCTCCATCTTGACAATGAACCAGTGGAAAATATGAATCGCTTGTCGTATGAGGGTACAGATATTAGTGTTGTACCTTCATTACTGAAGCTCTGTAGCAGTAAGGATTTAAAGCGAACCACCAGCCAGCCAGCATGTACTGCTGAATTTCATAACAAACGAAGAAAAAGTGATGGAAATGACAATTGGAAGAACTGCGAGAACTGCGAAGGAAGCAGAATACCATCATGTAATCCAGATGATAGACATTTGGCTCATAATGAGAATAAGAAAAGAAAAAGGGATGAAAGCGAACCTTCCAAATTAGTTGGTAGCAAGAAGGCATTAGATTCTGTAAATGATAAGTTTTCGGCTAATATTAATGAGAGTAAAAGAATAAAATATGATGATAATATTCCTGTGAAGTCCAGTGGAAGCAGAGCTGAATTGGAGTTGGGAAGTGACACGCCATTGAGTAATTCTGATGAAAGCAAACAAAAAGAATGTTATGGAGATGTTACATTTGTGGAATCCACTGGAAGCAAAAATGTACAAAATCTTGCAAGTGATGATTGTTTGAGTAATAATAAGAGTAAAGGAAGTAAAAACGATGCAGGTCACATTCCTGTAAAATGTAATAGAACTGGAGATTTAGAATATAGACACAAGACCTCAAATCAGTCTAACAGAGATAAAAGAAGAAAAAGTGATGAAGGTGACATTTTTGCAAAACCTGCTGGAATTAAAGTATTAGAGTCTGTAAGAGATAAGCATTTGGCTATTTCTAGTGAAACTGCAAGAGCAGGTGACACCTCTGTCAAATCTGGCAAGAGCAAAGAAGCACAGGGTCCTCTAAGTGATGAGCTATCAGGTCATTCTAACAAGAAAAGAACAGATTATGTAAGTGATGGCTCTGTAAACTCTACTGACAGAAAAGAAGCACAGAATTCTGCAAGTGATGGGTTATCACCTCATTCCATTGAGAGGAAAAGAAGAAAAGTCAATGGAAGTGACACTATCACAAAAAAATCCTCTAACAGAGAAGCAAAGGGTTCAGCAGATAAATCTTTGGGTAGTTCTTGTGAAAACAAAAGGAGAAAAAGCACTAAAAATGACACCTCTGTTAAACAAAGCAAAGAAGTGCAGCATTTAGTTGATAAATCTTTGGGTAGTTCTTGTGAAGATAAAACAAAAAGTACTGAAAATGACACATCTGCAAAATTCATTAAGATTAAAGAAGTTCAGAATTCCACAAGCAAGAAGTCATTAGGTCATTCTAAAAGGAGCAAAGGAAGAAAATGTGATGGAGGTGATCACACTGTAAAAACCACCGAAATGAAAAAGGTACCAGGCTCAGTAGATGATACCACTAATTGTAATAGAAATGACAGTAGAAAAAGTGATGGTGGCACCTGTGCAAAGTTTGCTGAGAGCAGAGCAGCTCAACATTCGGCAAGCGATAAGCATCTAGGTCATTCTAGAGAGAATGAAAGAAGAAAATGTGATGTAGCTGATAAAGTTTTGGTTAATTCTAATGGTGGAGAAAGCAGAAAAAACATTGGTGACTTTTCGGTAAAATCTACTGAGAGCAGAGACACTCAGTATTTTGCCAGTGATAAGCATTCAGAACATCATGAGAATGAAAGAAAGGAAAGTGATGGAAAGGATTTAGTAGGTGATAAAAGTTTGGGTAGCTCGTATGAATACAAAAGAAAAAGCACTGGAAATGACACATCTACAAAATTTACTAAGAGTAGAGAAATGCAGGATTCTGCAAGTAAGAAGTCATCAAGTGATGGCAGAAGAAGCACTAAAAGGAAAACGGCGCCAAACTCTGTAGATGATTCAGTTGTTGCTAATTCTGATGGTAGTTCTTGTGAAAGCAAAAGAAGGAAAACCACTGGAAATGATACATCTGCAAAATTTGTTAACAGTAGAGAAGCACAGGATTCTGCAAGCAAGAAGTCATCAGGTGATAGTGGTGACCATTCTGTAAAAACCACTGAAAGGAAAAAGACACCAGACTCTGTGGATGATAATATTTCGGCTAATTCTAATGGAACTGAAAGAAGAAAAAGTGTTGGTGACACCTGTGTAAAATTGGCTGAGAGCAGAGCAGCCCGGCATTCAGCAAGTCATAAGCATTTAGGTCATTCTAGAGAGAATGAAAGAAGAAAATGTGATGTAGCTGAAGTTTTGGCTAATTCTAATGAAGGAGAAAGCAGAAAAAGCATTGGTGACAAGCATTCAGGTCATTCTCATGAGAGCAAAAAAAGGAAAAGTGATGTAGGTGAGAACTGTAAGAAGTCATCTGAAAGGAAGACACAAGAGAGCAGAGAAACTCAGCGGTCAGTCAGTGATAAGCATTCAAGTCATTCTAATGAAAATGGAAGAAGAAAACATGACCAAGATGACAATCTCAATAAGTCACCAGGAAGGAAGAAACTAGGTTCTGGAATTGACAAGGTTTTGGCTAATTCAATTCAAGATGAAAGAAGAAAGAGCATTGGAGATGTGTCCATAAAATCTGCAGAGAGTAGAGAAGCACAGCATTGTGTAAGGGATAAGCATTCAAGCCATTACAGTGAGAATGAAAGAAGCAAAAATGATGCAGGTGACAACTCTGGGAAGTCCACATGTAGGAAGATGTTGGATTCTGCAATTGATAAGATTTTAGCTAATTCAGATGAAGATGAAAGAAGAAAAAGTATTGGAGGCAATATCTCTGTAAAGTCTGGGGAGAGCAGAGAAGCTGTCAGTAAGAAGCATTCAGGGAGTTCTAAAGGGAATGACAGAAGAAAAGGTGATGCAGGTGACAGCCCTGTAAAAACCACTGAAGGGAAAAAGGCACTAGACTCGGTAGATGATGCTATGGCTCATTCTAATGCAAGTGAAAGAAGAAAAAGTATTGGAGGCAATACTGCAATCAAATCTGTGGAGAGCAGAGAAGCTCATCATTCTGCCAGTGATAAGCATTCAGGTCATTCTGCAGGGAATGACAGAAGAAAAAGTAATGCTGGTGATAACCCTGTGAAAACCACTGAAAGGAAGACGGCGCTAGACTCAGGTGATATGACTATGACTAATTCTATTGGAAGTGAAAGAAGAAAAAGTAGTGGAGACAGTATTGCCATGAAATCCGTGGATAGCAGAGAAACCCAGCATTCTGCCAATGATAAGCACTCAGGTCATTCTAAAGGGAATGACAGAAGAAAAAGTAATGGAAGTGAAAGAAGGAAAAGTACTGGCAAAATGATCAAATCTGTAGAGAGCAGAGAAGACCATCATTCTGCCAGTGACAAGCATTCATGTCATTCCAGAGAAGATGAAAGAAGAAAAAGTGATGCAGGTGACAACTCCATGAAAACTATAGGAAGAGAAACACTAGGCCCTGCAAATGATACGGCTTTGGCCAATTCCAATGGAAGTGAAAGAAGTAAAAGCATTGGAGGTGACACTTATGTAAAATTCACTGAGAACAGAGAAGCACAGGATTCTTCGGATTGTGTCTCTAAGGAGAATGAAAGAATAAAAAGAGATGGAGATGATGGAAAGAAGAAGACACTAAATACTGCAATTGATAGAGTTTTGGGTAGTTCAAATGAAAGTGAAAGAACTACAGGTTATTCTAACAAGAATAAAAGAAGAAAAAGTAAAGGTGACACTGGAAGGAAGAAAGCACTAGATTCTGTTAATTTTTGTGAAAGCAAAAGTAAAAATGATTTTGAGCAGTACAATTCTGAAAGTTCTACAGGAAATAGAGAACCACTGCATGGTGAAAGCAGTTCACCTCCTGATAGTAAAGCAAGAAGCATTGACAACTTTTCCTTGAAATCTACTGGAAGCCAAGGAGGTGATAGAATTTTGGCTCATAACTGTAGTAAAATGAAGGAAAATGATAAAAGTAATATTTCAGTAAAATCTAGTGCAAGTAAAGAAGCAGCAGCATACTTGGATAATTCTACAAAGAGAAAGAGAAGAAAAAAATGTAATGATAAAACTTCGGGAGAATTAATGCAAAGCGAAAAGTCAGGCACTTCTACAAGTGATTCTAAGCACAGTAAAAGAAGAAAAAATAGTAGAAAGCATGAAGGAAGTGCAACAAGCCAAAATTCTGCAGACCTTCATCAGTTGGTTCACCCTAATGAAAAGAGAAGTTATAAAAACGAAACTTCTAACAATGTTGCTAAAACCACTCCAGTACATAACACAGCCATTGTAGAGTGTGTGGTTCATTCTGACCTGCATGAAGTAAGAAAAAGTAATGAAACCAGTACATCAGTGAAATTTCCAGAAAACAAAAAAGTACAAAACAGTGAAGATGAGGAAAAGGAAAAAAGTAAGCAATTATACACACATGACTCATTAACTCCAGAAAAGAGAACTATCTCTTTAAATTGTACAGATGGAGAAAACAAAGAGGATCATTTGATCATAGCTGTTGACAGGGCTGAGTTAGGCCCACTGCTGGAAATTGAGGGGAACAATATTTTTGAAAATATAGACAGTGCCAATGAACGCCCACAGTTGACATTAGAGGAAACAATGCACATGTTATTTGGAGATGATGATTCAATCCTTAAAGATCATGACATTTCTACAGATAATGAGAGTTCAAGTTTGGTGACAAGTAGTGTAAATATAAAGGAAAATGAGACTGGTTTGGAAGATCCGCAATTTAAAAATGAGAGTACTTCTAAACCTCAAGACATTGCAGATCTAGAAGTAGAAAAGCATGTGTCTACAGTAACCACTTCCACTGATGGATGTGAAGCAGTGGCTATTGATAATATGTCCAGTGCATGCACATCAGACAAAAATGGATCTGAAGAGCAGATAACACAAAATCATGAGGATTTGGATGGAAGATTGGGAAAGGAGCAGCTCGCAGTTGAAACATTAGCTGAAGAAGCTTTTGGTGTAAAAGAAAGCAATAGTTCTGGAAAGGAGAATACTACTGTTCCAGATGAAATTCCCCCCGAGCCTTTTTTGGTAGACCTGGTAGACAGTGAGGAAGAGGAATGTCAAGATGACAGGGAACTGGAGATTGTGAAGATAGTGAGATTGAACAAAGCAAATAATGCCAAAAGAAAACATACTAGAGCTCAGCATAGAAACACAGATAGAACTGATGAAAGTAGTACAGAAATGTCTAGACATGTGCTCAGAACAAAGAATGATTCCTTTTTGGACCAACTTTTGGACCAAGTGCATGAAGTGAATAGAGAAATCAGGGATAGTAATGATGAAATTGTTACAGATATATTAAGTGCAGTGGATGATGGTGCAGTTGTGAACTGCAGCAAAGATATGCACAAAATGAATGGAGAAGTCAGGAATAAGAACAACGAAACTATAACAAATACATCAAAAGCAGTGGATGATGGTGCCATTCCAAGCTGCAGCAATATTCTAGATATATATGCTTCTTCCACACTTGAAGCAAATATTTCATGCCCTGAAGTACTTGCACCAACTAGTTCACCTGCAGCAGAGGTCTCTCCTTCTGCTGATAGAACACCCAGAATAAGATGCGTTGACATTAGGACCTTAAGATCTGACCCTGGCTTCTTTGCAGATGCAGACACCAAATTTGTAAAAGCTACAGAGTGTGTTTTTGTAATAGTGCAAGCTTTCAATCGCTATAATGACCGCATTGTTTTAGCCTCAGGACTCTCAGAGGATAGAAAGAATGGAGAACTTGAACAGGCTCAGAGGGATTTTGAAACATCGGTAGCAAATGTTTATCAAGAGCTATTAGAACTCTTTTCTACTTTAAAAACAACATTTAATAAACAAGCAATGTCTATAATGACTAATCGGTTGAATTCAATGTCTTCCTCAAAGATCTATTCAGAAAGTGATGTTGAGAAGTGCATTACAGCAGCAAGAAGTTTATACCAGTCACGTAATAGAAACCAAACTAACACTGTATCACAAGAACAGTGTCATAAAAATGCAAACAATGAAAATAATTCTTCACACAACACACAAAATAATGGTTTGCGGCAATCTGTCCCAAATATTACTCCTGCAGTAAATGATCAACCATCTTCACAGAACAGGCAAAATAGTGATTTACTGCTATCTGCAACAAGTATTACTCCTGCAGTAAATCAGCATGCCGATCAACCACCACACAACAGACAAAATAGTGGTTTGCTGCTATCTGCACCAAATATTACTCCCACAGTGAATCAGCATGTGGATCAACCACCACACAACAGACAAAATAGTGGTTTACTGCTATCTGCACCAAATAGTACTTCCACAGTGAATCAGCATGTGGATCAACCACCACACAACAGACAAAATAGTGGTTTACTGCTATCTGCACCAAATAGTACTTCCACAGTGAATCAGCATGTGGATCAACCACCACACAACAGACAAAATAGTGGTTTACCGCTCTCTGCACCAAATAGTACTCCCACAGTGAATCAGCATGTGGATCAACCACCACACAACAGACAAAATAGTGGTTTACTGCTATCTGCACCAAATAGTACTCCCACGGTTAATCAGCATGCCGATCAACCACCACACAACAGACAAAATAGTGGTTTACTGCTATCTGCACCAAATAGTACTCCCACGGTTAATCAGCATGCCGATCAACCACCACACAACAGACAAAATAGTGGTTTACTGCTATCTGCACCAAATAGTATTCCCACAGTGAATCAGCATGCTGATCAACCACCACACAACAGACAAAATAGTGGTTTACTGCTATCTGCACCAAATAGTACTCCCACAGTGAATCAGCATGTGGATCAACCACCACACAACAGACAAAATAGTGGTTTACTGCTATCTGCACCAAATAGTACTCCCACAGTGAATCAGCATGTGGATCAACCACCACACAACAGACAAAATAGTGGTTTACTGCTATCTGCACCAAATAGTACTCCCACGGTTAATCAGCATGCCGATCAACCACCACACAACAGACAAAATAGTGGTTTACTGCTATCTGCACCAAATAGTACTCCCACGGTTAATCAGCATGCCGATCAACCACCACACAACAGACAAAATAGTGGTTTACTGCTATCTGCACCAAATAGTACTCCCACAGTGAATCAGCATGCCGATCAACCACCACACAACAGACAAAATAGTGGTTTACTGCTATCTGCACCAAACAGTACTCCCACAGTGAATCAGCATGCCGATCAACCACCACACAACAGACAAAATAGTGGTTTACTGCTATCTGCACCAAATAGTACTCCCACAGTTAATCAGCATGTGGATCAATCAAACATCAGACAACATGGATTTGCACAATATAGAGCATACTCTGAAAGTAATTTACCAGTAGTGCAGACACAAAGAGCAGATATTGCTACCAATAATAGTGTTCAAAGTAGTGCTATTCAACAGAGAGAACTGACTAACCAAAGATCTGGTATGCAGCATCCTCGAGTGCCATTTTTACAGCCTATGAATAGGTATAATCGTGCAATTCCAAACGTAACAGTTTGGGATCAATTACATTATACAAGACACACAGCACCACAGATAAATCAATCTGTAAACCACAATGTAATACCAAGTTCATTGTCACAAAACCAAGGTATATCTCAAGGCCTCTCCCCAGGACTCTTACCTTTAATGAATGCTGTCACCAATATTCGACCCCCCTTAGTAAATGAAGGTCAGCAGAGATACTCAGTACAAATGCAACAGAGATATCTATCATCTTGGCTAAATGTGCAAAATGGAAGAGAGAGATCAGCAGGCCAAGATACCAGGATGCAGAATAGTATGCAAGCGTCCTTGTCACTGCAGAGACTTCTGCAAAATAATGTCCAACAGAATCAGCAAGTTCCAAATGGTCGCATTAATGTTAATGGATCCAGTGCAGCATCATTGAATACTGCAGTTCATCTACAGCATCAAAGAGCAAATGATCCCACCTTTTATTCTGTGCCAACTAACTTATTAAATCCCAGCAATCGTCAACAAACTGTACATGGACAACAGCAGTATAATAATTATACAAATATTAGTGAATCTAGTATTCCTATAACTAGCACTGCATCAAATCCTACAAATCAGTTTCAACACTATAGATCACATGGTTCTACTGCTCCAACTGCCAGTCTGCAAAGTCAGCATTTTATAGTGCCTCCATCTTATTCAAAATGGTTTGCAGAAAGGCAAACCCGAAGAGCACAATCACAGATAAGCAGAAGTTTTCAAAATAACATCCAGCCAACTATTAGTGACAAGTGTAATGGAACTGCAACTTCTGCAGCTCCTATGAGTCAGTCAAGTGGTGGTGGTACTTGTACAAATTCTGTCCATCCTGTACAGTTAGATGCCAGAAATAGCACTGCAGGTCCATCCACTATAAATACTGCATTTGCTGCATATAGAACTAAGACTTATTCAGCTCCTATGAACCAGTCAAGTGGTGGTGGAAGTAGTACAAACTATATCCATCCTGTACAGTTAGATGCTGGAAACAGCAATGCAAATGCTTCCAGTACAACAGCTGCATTTGCTGCAAATGTTGATGACAATGTTACATTAAGTAAGAAAGGAAGAGTAAAGGTGACTAAAAGAAGAAATGCAATTACATCAGAGCAAAACTCAAATTCAGTAAGAAGTACTGATACCAGCAATGCATCATATCCTCATGTTCCACCACACATATTGCAAATGCCTGCTTTGACTCCAGTTACACAAAGCTGTAGGGCAGCCCTTCATGCAGTAAATATGCAAGGACCACCCAGTAATACAGGTGGTTCAACATATAGAGTAAATACTGAAAATATTTCGCCACCTCTTACTCCTAATAATTGCAGTTCTATCCAGAGGGAACAGTCTAATTCAGCTGTGAGAGTGCAAGCTACTGAAGCAACAGGGAGAGTTGTAAATTCAAATCTCAACATGTCACACAGTCATGTGGATAATATCAACACAGAGACAACAGTTCAGATGGTTAATACAGGTTCCTGTAAGGGAATATCTGGTGCTAGTACAATACAGAAGGATAATGCTTTGTTAGCAAACAATAGGAGAGATTCTAGTTCTGAAAGCTATTATAGGCAGAGTGGCTGCCAAAATGATCATTTTAGCACACCTTCTGTAGTAAATAGTAGAGGAGTATCATCTCTAAATTGTCAGATTTGCTGTTCAGGCAGTACCACAATAACTAACAATTCCACCGTATCCACAAGTGTGACAACTGCAGAACCAAATGCCATTATACCTACCCAGCAAGAGACTTCTGAAAGTAGCCATGCTGCTATTTCAGTCAGTAATATACGTACAGAACTTCCAACTTCTGAAAAAAATTCAAATGCTGGAAAAGTGTTAAGAATCTGTATTTCAGAAATTACAAACTCTTTGAGTAAGAGTGTGCTTTTGAACTCAAAAGATGTTGCACTTCAGAGACGCATGGGTGCAGAACACAAACATTTGAAAGACAATTGTGCAGAGTGTGCACCTAAGACCTCTGTTAAAACTGGAAATACTTTAAATTTTGCAAGTCACTCTTCATGTGATGGACGGGTATGTGAATCTTCTTCAGCATCTTCTGTTGCAACAGAATCTACACAAGTACAAGCTCCTGTCATTCTGTCCACAGAAAGTGCGAGATCAGCAGCAGGAAAATCAACAAAAGAAAGTTCTACATCCAGCACAAGCACATCTGTTTCTTTAGTTCAGAGTACAGAAGCAGATAATATTTGTAGTTCCACACAATGTGCACAACCAGTGCAAACTCCTGTCATTGCTGGAGTGACTCTTCCTTTCACAGAAAGTGCAAAATCAGCAGCAGAAAATCCTACATCCAGCACAAGCATATGTATTTCTGCAGTTCAGAGTAATGAAGCAGATAAAACTTGTAAAGTTTCGTCAGAGTTGTCGGAAGAAATAGATAAAGTTGTACTTACATGCCATGTTGACAAGAACAGCTCTCCAGCAAATGAAGAAAATGGAGCTGTTGATAATGATTCTCATGCTGCACCAATGGAGCCTGTCAATGAGGTAAGTTTAATTAGGACTGAAGCTGTTTTTACATGGCTAAGGAGAAAACAGGCTATGGCACAAATTGGAGTCAAGTAGTAATGGTAGTGTGATACATGCTAACATGTATACCATCTTGATAAAACTATCTTTTGTATGAGAGGTAGAACTGGAACTTAAAAATTCAATGCCACAGCTGGGATTTGAACCACAGACCCTCTGCTTAATATGCGAATTCTCTAACCATTAAGCTACTGTGACAACCTGCAAGGATGACATTGAATTCTTAAACCAGTTCGTATTTCTCCCGGTAAACCACAAAGGCAGTCTCACATCAGAGACAATTACCCCAATGGTGCCTTACATTGCCTACACATGGCTTGTGTGTTTAAAAACACCAACATTAAGTTTGTTGGCATAAATAAATAATAATTACCATCGGAAGGTTATTTAATCCCGGGACATAAAGTACTTGCAATAGTAAGTCACCATTGGGGTAATTGTCTCTGATGTGAGACTGCCTTTGTGGTTTACTGGGAGAAATATGAACTGGTTTGAGAATTCAATGTCATTCTGGGAGGTTGTCACATTAGCTTAATGGTTAGTGCACCTGCCAAGTAAGTGGACGGTCTGTGGTTCAAATCCCAGCTGTGGCATTGAATTTTTAAGTTCCAGTTCTACCTTTCAAATATTGTCCACACACGGCTTGTGTGTTTAAAAATACCAACAATAAGTTTGTTGGTATAAATAAATATCTTTTGTATGAATTCAATGTGGCTGTTTAGAATATGGATGTATTAGGCAATTTTGATTTTAATTCATTGGGTCATGACTGGACTAGGAGGATTACACCACTACAGTTTGCACTGTAGCCTGTCTATCTTGTTAGCCGTGGTTTATTATAAGTTCGTTCCAACAAGTAGCTCTTGATTGTTTATGTGTAGACATCAAGGAATTTTGAGTGAAAAGGTTACAAATAACTCATGCCATCTTGGTGTATTCCAGTCCTGCATATGGATACTGATGTTCATATTTATCGGGATATGTTCCATGTTTTAAAGGTCTGTCCTGCCAAATGAATATCCATATTTTCTTTAAAGAATTCTAACCATGGACTTCAGACTCTCCATTATAATGCTCCTTTTGCTTTAGCTACCATAACATATCCATACATGCATTAAATTCTCTCATCTGAATCAAGCATCTCACAAGAAATCTATCAATATACTCACATCGCAAAGACCTCAAAAGTTTTATTGTCGTCTTTGTGGTATAAGAGGCTCATGTTCCAAAAACGAGCTGCTGTTTTCAACTTGAAGCACCTAAAATCGAATCTGGAATATGTTGGGTTGAAACAGATGAATACCAGGAATTGGACATCCCTCACCTGCAGTTTGGCTTTGCAGATGTGCAGAGATGACCATGCAGGCTAGTGTCTTGCAGGGATGAAAGCAAAGCAGAAGTGATTGGTGTTAATGCAGTGATTAAAACACCAGCTCATTTGCCACCATGCACAACAAATAATCATGTTGTTTTCACACTCTTCTTCACATATTCTCACATTTGTTTGCAGACCGAATTTAGCAGGTACACTGAACTTGGAGGATTATTCCGTTGTATATCTGGTTGCAAACCATAAATATTTAGCCATGTCCTGGAACCACAGAGATGACATTTGGTAATGGATAAATGGCTCCCCTTTAAAAACATTGTCTTGCTGAAACACCTCGAAATGAGATTGATATCAAAATTTCACTTAAGACGGCAATGAAGAAATTTCCACTGCAGGGAGAAAAATTTATCCAAAGATTGAAGTTTCCCTGTGGTTCTGGGGAGAAATCTGTAGAAGTTCAATGGTTATTCTTTTTTCCCCATTTTGTTGCCTTCACAATTATATTTGTTGTTGTTGTTTTCTAGTGCCTTGCATCTGGCAATGAAGCCATTAGCATTCGTGCTTTCCAATACTTTTGAACTGTAGTTTCTTCTGATCTTAATGCTTTACAGGTCTTCAAGTGGTCTTCATTCATTTCTGCTGGATCGTTACACAGGACACATATTGGTGAAGCTGAGATACCTATTCTGTAGAGATGACTTGCTAAGCAGTCGTGATTTGTCAGTAGTCGGAAGGCTGCAACCGCTGTTTTCCTTGGTCTCTGGGGGATTATATCTGGGTTGGAAAGTAGTGTAATCCATTTTTTATCTTTGGCATTTGTTTCTATTTCTTGTAGGTATGAATGAGAAAATTTTTTAATCATCAAGCGTTTTATTGAGGAATATGAGAAATTGAATTTAAACTTTTGTTTTATTGTTGTGCCTTTCTTCGCAAGTGAGTCTGCAGCTTCATTCCCCATGACTCCACAGTGTGCTGGAATCCATTGGAGATGAACAGTCTTATTAACCTTTTGGAGTTGTGTTAACATGTTGTAGCATTCTCTAATTTTTGTTGACTTCTTTGTAGTATTTGAACATATTCCCTGAATTGCAGCTTTAGAATCTGAAAGAATTACTGCCTTGTTAAATTTATTTAAAGGAAGATTTAATAATTCTCGGAGAGCAATGTATATAGCCTCTATTTCCCCATCATAATTTGTTGTGTCTCTGCCAACAGAATGATAAAAGGAAAAATGTGAACACGTAACTCCAGCTCCAGTAAGGTTTTCCGTGGAGGATCCATCAGTATATATGTGCAGCCATTCTTCTGTGGGATATCTAGTATTGATTGTTTCCAGAGCTAGAAGTTTTTGTATTTCTTTTGGTGTGTCTGATTTACTTATTTCCTCTATTAATTCCAAACTGAAGGTAGGTTGCAATAATTTCAATGGATTTTCTCTTATAAGTAGATTTTCTCTGGCGTTAGGAATGTTCAATTTGGATTTAATCTGTGTTACCTTTTCTAGGAAACTACTATGAGTAGTAAAACTGGTGCCCTTTAAGAAAACAGTTACATGAATATGAGTCCTAAAGATAAACATTCCGGAGTCACAATTATATTTTCAGCCCTAAATATCTGCCTTGAAACTTTAGGCCCAAAAACTGCCAGCGCTCTCCTGCAGTACAACAAATAATTTAAGAAAAATAGACTCACCTATACTAATAGTGGACATAATAGTATATGAATGGCTCAGCACACTAATAGATTGTGCAACAGTTTGTGCATTTTCTCTGCAACAAAATATGTGCTCTCATTTCCTGCTCAAAATGGCTGTGATCGGTATTATAAACCCAGGAAGGGGGATACTGTGATATTCACCCTCTTGCTGTTTCTAAAAGCCTCTCTGCTACTTTCTTTTTTTTTCTTTTATAAATACTCATGAAATGAATTTTATCTTCCTGCTTTTGTTTTATGGGGTTTTTTGAAGCGAAGAGGCTCAAGCAAATAGTTTTTTGAAATGTGCAAGCTTTAAATCTTCATCGGTGAAGTTTTTCTTTGCTCTTCTTGCTTCTACAAAGTGTGCAAATAGTTTACCATACAAATATTTTTTATACTCAACAGAAGTTAATAGTGCAGTTTTCAGTTGTTTCTCCCATGTATATAGTTGCTTTGCTGACACCGCCAAATGAAATCTGCTACACACATTGCTCAATGAACGATGTTTCGTCCCACCTTCATTTAACCAGAAAGATACAGCATTTCTTTTATACTTGGTGCTAATGTTCTCTTCCTCTTTATTTTTGATTCTTTTCATATTTATTATTTTAAATTTTTTTATTTTATTTATTTTTGTGGACTGCAAACATAACTAGATCTATACTCGGCACAAAATAAGGGGGGGATTGACAGTTGCTACACCCACGTGGTGGAAGGGTCTAAATGAACAGGAGGGGATGGATGCATCATGGCAACGAAAAGAGCAACCAATTAGAGCAAAGATGTTTCCATAGCAATGCTAAACGCTAAACCAGTGTTGTCGATATTTAACACGTGAGTTAGCATGTGTCTGACCTGCAATCTAGCAGTAACATAAAATGTGGGTCTTATCTTGTTTTCCCTGCAATATATACAATGTCTCCCTCCAGTTCCAGCTTGCATTGTTTGTATCAGAGATTGTGTATGTGCTGACAAGTTCGTTTGATTCATTCTATTTATTGTGGTTATTTGGCTTGTATTTGCGTATGTTGTGAGCATTTACAACTCTCTCACTCTTTTAATAAATATTACTGTTTTAGCTTTTGGCTGTTTCAGCTTGCGTTTTACTATTTAACTTTGAGTTTTAAGTGGTGGTGAGTTTTATCCGTTTTTTATCTTTTGACTTGGGGCTCTAATGACCTAGCTGTCGACGGGCCCTTAAACCCTAATCACTCACTCACTCACTTTAATAAATATTATAAATTATAATTTGTCCAAAAATATTGACAAAGACAGGTAGCCAAACGAAAAACTTTACGTACTCGGGAAGCGAATGAAATTGTGCTTGGTAAGGTGCATATCCCACTTCAAGGATTATGCAGTTGATGGTATTGCTGAAGAACATGGTCACAAAATTGTTTGGTATTGCCCTTTCCTGGTGTACTCCGATTTAATTAATTTGGGCAGAAGTAAAGGGTTACATTGTGCAAAACTAAGATTTCACTGTGTTGTCTATAATAAAGCTACATCAATAAAGAGCTGAAAACTGTGAACAAGTGGTTACCGATATAAAGGGCGTAATAATTGCAACATAGGAAAATGGAGCCTTAGAAGCAAGGATCGAACAGTTTGTCATTTCCGCAGGTAATTCAAGCAAAAACAGCAATAATGCAAGTGATTCGGATATCAGCAGCATTTCCCATTAGAATATTCCACAGGTATGTTTCTTTTGTTAACATTAATATCCACAGTGATATGATACTTCCATATTCCATCCTTTGCATCTAGATGAACTAATTTATTGTTATTATTTATTTATGCCAACAAACTTACTGTTGGTGTTTTTAAACACACAAGCCGTGTGTGGGCAAAGTTTAAGAGGTAGAACTGGAACTTAAAAATTCAATGCCACAACTGGGATTTGAACCACAGACCTTCCGCTTGCCGGGCGGACGCTCTAACCACTGAGCTATTGTGACAAACTGCCAGTGACTAATTACCATGTGAAGGTTATTTAGTCCTGGGATATAAAGTACTTACAATAGTAAGTCACCATTGGGGTAATTGTTTCTGATGTGAGACTGCCTTTGTGGTTTACCAGGAGAAATATGAACTGGCTTGAGAATTTAATGCCATTCTGGCAGTTTGTCACAATAGCTCAGTGGTTAGAGCGTCCGCCCGGCAAGCGGAAGGTCTGTGGTTCAAATCCCAGTTGTGGCATTGAAGTTTTAAGTTCCAGTTCTACCTCTTATAATTTATTGTTGTTTCCGAATACAAGTTATATCTACTGTACATTGCAAATGCAATCCAACTGTTTTCTTGCACATAATGCTAACACGCTCTTCATGTGGCGTGATAAGCTGCAGCGTCACCTCTCTTTCATCGCCAGCTGTCAATACCTTTCTTGTTTGGCACCGATAATAATGGACTTCACTGGAGACTGGTCTGTATTGTTAAACTCATTAGATTGTAACGTGGGATTCAATCCTGGTTCCGTTGTACCATTTGTGCTTGGAGGGTGAATTTTACACATTGATTGTGAGAATAAAGAACTGTCACAACTGTCGTTAACTTCTTTTTCTTCTACTATGTCTACAACTAGAGTTGTTTCCAAACTAACAGCAAAATCTGTGGGAATTGTTTCTAAGAAATTAATATGTCAGTTAATTTTAATTTCTTCCGAGCTTATTACTCCTGAAGAAAAGCCACATTCTTGAAAATGATGCAATGCGAATTCTAGCATGTTAACAGGATTTAACTTTCAATCTTTAAAGAAACACAAGACAACTGGACCCACGATAATATCACATACATATATCCATGGCAAGCAGAGCACACAAGTAAAGCTGGTGTTATCCTTTTTACTGTTATGTACATGCGGGAGACAGCTGCCACCTGTCAGTGTTGTCCAGTCCCTGTTCTACAGTGCTATGTTATATTTGCTATATGTTTCAAGATATTTGCAGTTCATTTTCAGGTACTCTTGAGTTGATAACAGCAGCTCTTTTTTGGGATATGAGCCTCTTACAGCTCAAAGATGACACAGTAAAACTTTCAAGATGTTTGCAGTTTGAGCACAATGATAGGTATTTCAGTATCTACACATGACTAGTGTGAAAGGACACTTTACTTTCTCTATTATGTGTAGTATGTGGGGGAAATATAGTAAATTTTGATGTCAGAATTTTACCAGAAATATGTTTTGAGACCCCCTGAATCCAATAAAATGCATTTTTAGAAAAAAAAGCTCGCTATGTGTGTGTGCGTATAAAGTCAAAAGTCTTTACTGACAAAATTGTATTTTGTAACATTTCTTAACCAATTTCTTTAATTAGTTTATTTAGTAAATTTGAGCAAGTGCAATTCTAACCCCAATGCAGTGAAAGATATGATGGTTGCAATAAGGGCCGGATGTAAACAGCTGTGTGCAAAGAACATTAACACATGTTTGTTGGCGGAGTGATACAACTGCAATGTTCATGTGCGTACTCACTTTAAACCTGGAGGAAATATGGAATATATCATGATATCCAGTCCCAGCGACAGTGATGCACTTGCGAAGCTGCATATTTTCCATCATATTGGGACTGTTTTGGATTGTAGACAATCATGCTTTCCTTTTGTGTGAAACAAATGTCCCTTGTCTGAGAATATGTTATTCCAATTGCACCTGGCATTTTACACTGTAACCTAATGCCTCTTACTGCCTTTTGATAAATTGAGGTGTTCCCAGCCACAAGGGCAAATTTGACAGTTGAGTTTTCTTTTATTTAAGCATTTACCTTGATGGGTCACAGTGATCATTTTGGTACATGAATGTAGTTGAGTTTGCTTTAATATTATATGAAAAATGGCCAGAGACAAATAAGAGGGTTTCGGTTTGAACCATAGGTAGAAAATTAAACATTTTACTCAAAACATGCATTTGTTGAGTATACCCTTCTGGTTGGGAATGCCTTACTTGAAGTGCATGCAGCTGTATCATTCATTTGTATGGCTCTTCTTCCAAGATTGTTCTCATATTGTTTACCTACAGGAAACTTAGTACATTTGTAGCACCTTTAAGATGGAGCAAATTTGCTGATTTCAAAAGCCTGTTTTGTTAAAAGTCAATTATTTTTTTTTCTGTTTCTTTTTATTAGCAGCCTAACGAACCTGTGATGCCAAGATCATTGTCTCGGGACAGTGGTTATACAACTTCATCGCCAGAAATTATAATCCATGACGATGATGAGGTAAGCTTTTGATATCTGCATAATAATATTTTTCTTATGAAGTGAGTTTTCTTTATGAGTGCTTTAAAATGTTTCTGATACTGTTCCTCTGCATACCTTGTTGATGAGACATAAAATGAATCTGTAAAACAGAAATACTGTAAATATGAGGAACTGGACTGAAGTATGTAATTCTTCTATCACCCAAAGTGCATATTGTGACAACCAACAGAAGTCCAGTTCAGTTACTTTTTTCTGTCACTTTATTCTCCTTGCAAACTTCTGCACACCACAGTTCTTTTACTGACGTTAACACAGTCTAGTCTTTCATGGTATTACAACTAGCAACTGCTTTCTTCCCATGCCTTGACTCATTTGTTTGTCTTTATTCACTTACTCTTCTTCTTTCCCTGATTACCCTCCCCTTATGTACCACCTAGGACTTACTAGGGTCAGGTGCCTGTCGGGGAGCAGAGTGCAGACAGAGTGAAGACCTGGAAGCAGATGGTCAGCCAAGCACCAGGTATGATAGTGAGGAAGAGGATGATATGAAACGCAGGTGAAATGGATGATTGGAAGGGTGATAGTGGAGTAATTGGTGGAATGAATGGTGGGGGAAACTGGAGAACCCGGAGAAAACCCGCCCAGATGCCACTTCATCCACCACGAATACCACATGGGGAGCCCCATTGGTGGTAGGTGAGCAGTCTAACCACTTAGCCACGGCGCCGCCATTATACTTCCATCCTCAGGGAAGGATGAGGAATAATTATGACTGGAGAAATATCCCCCGCCCCCCTCCGTCGGGAATCGAACCCGGGACCCCTTGCACGTCAGGCAGGTGCTCTACCAACTGCGCTACAGAACTAGCTTATTCACTTACTCTGTCTCTCAAATAGTAACTTTGATGGTACGACCAACTCAACACTCATCAAACACACGCACGCACACGCACGCGCACGCGCACACGCACGCGCACACGCGCACGCGCGCACGCACGCGCACGCGCACGCGCACACGCACGCGCACGCGCGCACGCGCGCACGCGCACACGCACACGCACACGCACACGCACACGCACACGCGCACACGCGCACACGCACACGCGCACGCACGCACACACGCACGCACGCACACACGCACGCACGCACACACGCACGCACGCACGCGCACACACGCACGCGCACACACGCACGCACACACACACGCACGCACGCACGCACGCACGCACGCACGCACGCACGCACGCACACACACACACACACACACACACACACACACACACACACACACACACACACACACACACACACACACACACACACACACACACACACACACACACACACACACACACACACACACACACACACACACACACACACACACACACACACACACACACACACACACACACACACACACACACACACACACACACACACACACACACACACACACACACACACACACACACACACACACACACACACACACACACACACACACACACACACACACACACACACACACACACACACACACACACACACACACACACACACACACACACACACACACACACACACACACACACACACACACACACACACACACACACACACACACACACACACACACACACACACACACACACACACACACACACACACACACACACACACACACACACACACACACACACACACACACACACACACACACACACACACACACACACACACACACACACACACACACACACACACACACACACACACACACACACACACACACACACACACACACACACACACACACACACACACACACACACACACACACACACACACACACACACACACACACACACACACACACACACACACACACACACACACACACACACACACACACACACACACACACACACACACACACACACACACACACACACACACACACACACACACACACACACACACACACACACACACACACACACACACACACACACACACACACACACACACACACACACACACACACACACACACACACACACACACACACACACACACACACACACACACACACACACACACACACACACACACACACACACACACACACACACACACACACACACACACACACACACACACACACACACACACACACACACACACACACACACACACACACACACACACACACACACACACACACACACACACACACACACACACACACACACACACACACACACACACACACACACACACACACACACACACACACACACACACACACACACACACACACACACACACACACACACACACACACACACACACACACACACACACACACACACACACACACACACACACACACACACACACACACACACACACACACACACACACACACACACACACACACACACACACACACACACACACACACACACACACACACACACACACACACACACACACACACACACACACACACACACACACACACACACACACACACACACACACACACACACACACACACACACACACACACACACACACACACACACACACACACACACACACACACACACACACACACACACACACACACACACACACACACACACACACACACACACACACACACACACACGTGTTCAATATCGGGCTGCTACAAGCAGATAAGTCGGCAGTGGCCAAGCACTGTATAGAGTATGTTCATAAAATAAGTTTTGAAGAATCAAAGTTCCAGATCATACTTATAAATACTGGGACAGGGTCATTAAGGAAGCCATCCAAATCAAACTACATCCAAACAACTACAATAGGGACAGTGGACTTTAACTACACCCTGGTTGGACAATAGCCATCTTTTTTTGTGGTGGGGAAAAAGGCAACTTATGCCCTTAACACATGCAAGCATATGACTCCTACCCGGGCTTTGAACCTGGGCAGCCTACTCACTAAAAAGCCTCACCAGAAGTCTTGAGGTCAAAACCTCAAGATATTTTAGATTCAAGTTTATATCTGGCTATTGCCATGAATTTTAGAAGGGCGCTAATGACCTAGAAGTTGAGCGCCCTTAAACCCACAAATCAATCAATCAAAACCTCAGCGCTGCAGTAACAGCGAGTGAAATTACTGAAGTGCCAGAGGACAAACATGACCTAAGCCCTGAGTGCCCCCTGGTGGCTAGTGATGGTGAAAGTTGTGAGTGGTGAACTGTGTAGTGGTGGTGGATGATGTCGTTGGTCATGATTGTCAGTCTCGGTGTCAGTGAAGGAAGTTTGTGCACTTCATGTGTTGACATAGCGTGTCGCAGCCACGGCCGTTATGTTGTCGGAGTGGTACTGGTGTGGGTGGAGTCTGCATCTGGTGTGGCTATTGTTGTTCCTGGAGAAGCTGGTGTGGTGTGACTATGTCAGTCTTCTGGTGAGGCGAAGTGGCTGTGAATCCTGGTGATGGCATCTGTGAGGGTAGAGATGGCCTCCTCCAGGATGGCTAGGCGGGAGCTGATGTTGAGTATCTCTGAATGGGGATCCTGTACTGCATCCAGCCAGGCATGGTCCCGGGGGAGGGGGCGACCAGTGCAGCGATGTCTCTTGGTGCTGGTGTTGTGGCTTGTGTTGTCTGCGCTGGTTGTTGGTCTGATGGAGCTGGCTGTGGAGCGGTGTGTGCTATTGGAGTGCATCTCTGTTGGGCTTGGAGGGGGTGGAGAGGGCATTGCACCTGGCCTGTGTAATGGCCGAAGCCAATACAGATAGCGCAGTACCTACGGCGGCGTCAGAGATTGTGCCCTGTGCACTGAGCTATAAGGCCTGGGGTGCCGCATTAGTGGCACCTGGGGTCGGCTGTGCAAGTATCGACCTCAAGACCAAACTGAACAGTGGCAACAGCGGACCAGACGACCTGTTCGAACGGCCTCTACATGCAGGCGCTGCCCAAATAACAACAGTCCCACAGTCAGGGCTGCTTTACATTCGCCCAGGTTCGAAAATTCCAGCCGAACCATCGATGATGGGCCACGGTCCATGACGATCCATGTGGCTCTGGTGGCTGAATTCCAATGTTGCCTGGCGGCGATCAGTAGGTCCCGTGGCACCCCGCAAACCACTGCACTGTGTTGCTGGGCCTGCACTGTAGGTAGCGTTGGCATCTGCTGGTGGTGCTGACCTTGGATCAGTGGTGGTGTTGATTGGAGTGGCTGAAAGTATAGCGGCAGTTGCATCAGTAGCTGCTGAGTGTCTGCGGTGGCATTGGTTCTTCGTGCTGGAGATCAATCAGCTGTCCCAAGGGTATAAGTGGTGGCTTGGGTTGTGTGTGCTGTGATGACAGCGGCACCCATGCTGAATGAGGTGTTTGTGGCATGGGTGTGAGCACCTCAGCGACTGCTCAACTCGAGCAGCAACTGGTGCGGAGATGCTGAATTTTTTTTTTTTTTTAGGTGGAGGGGAAAAATCTTGTTGCGAGACCCCATGGTACTGTGGGAGTCGCCATTGAAGATGGCCATACCCAATTAAAAAAAAAACCATCCGCTGGATTAGGAAGGTGAAAGCCTGCTGCGGTACCGCCTGTAGCACCCATGCATTCAGTGGTGAAAGATAGAGCTGGTTCGCATAGCGTAACCAGAAGGAGAAGGTTAGGAGCTTGGAGATGAGCTTGACCGAGGCCCAGCTTTGCTCCCTAGCGGAGTCATCGATGGTTTAGAAGGAGTCATTTGTGATTGCAGGAATCAGGGTGCTATGTTGCTTGGCGTCTATACGCCACGTCTGCTCGTGCACCTCGGAAGTCTGGGAGCGTGTCGATACCCTGCATGCTGCATCCCTGAAACAATCTAAATATACATGTACATACACTAAGGAAAAAGAAAGTGCATACAATTAGTCTCTTAGATTAATAGTAATTTGCGTGCTAGTGGCGTCGTCAGTCTACAGTAAATTATTGTTGTTACGCTCCACCATACGGCGTCGTCTGCAACTAAATACCTAGAGTATTGTTATACTATTCGGCATCGTCAATTAGGTGAATGCATGTCCGTAGTATCGCCTGGTCGTCTGGAGTGCACACTTGGCGGGCAGTCTGCCTGAAATGCAGGTGCGAGCCAGTGCCACTCCCGAGAGGGCCCTCATCCCCATGGGTCTGCCTTATAAATAAGGACTTGAGGGCTATTAGAGAGTTTGTGTGTAGATATGAATGTGTGTGTGAGAGAGAGAGTGATGCACAGTTCACATGTGAATAACATCGGGGTAATTTACTAGATTGTCCAGATATTGTTGCATGTCAACATCTGGCTCCCCGAGACCAATAGTTCTCTGGAATTGAGATAGTGGCCTTGCATGTTTGTCGTGCGTTATATCATAATTTCCTAGGTTTTGAATTAATTCGTTGTGGTTTTTGTTTTTCTTATCAAGTAAGTTAAAGGTGAGCCTTTTTATGAATTGTTCAATGGAATGCACTTTTAGCTCCTCGTGTAATTGGAGCGTTGGAGCTACTTTGGGTAGTCTCGCGGTTATTCGGAGTACTCTATTCTGCATCGTTAGCAGTCTCTTTATGCGTGTTTGCGCTGCATGTCCCCATACGGATGCAGCATATGTTAGGATGGGCCGGATTAGAGTTTTATAAAGTGTTGTGCCCATGTCTAACTTTAGAGTACTCTTTGTGTTGATTATTGGGTATAGCTTATTGAGTTGTGCATTGACTTTGGCTCTTACGGTGTCTATGTGCTGTTTCCACGTAAGGCCCTGGTCCATTGTTACACCTAAGTAGGTGATGGTTTTGCTGTTCCATTGAATTGACTCTTGTCCAAGTGTTAGTGGCTGAAGGCCGTGTTTACCATGACGGTGCTTAATTCGCTTGGTGAATACAATTGCCTGGCTTTTTCTGGTATTTACCTTTATGCGCCATTTCGTGAGCCATGGCTCTAAGTCATTTAGAGCATTTTGTAGCCTGGTGCGTATAATCCTTGGCATTGTCGATTGTGTGACAAGCGCTGTGTCATCCGCATATAGATATCGGTCTACTCATATCGTCTCTGGTAAATCATTTATGTAAATATTAAATAGGGTGGGCCCCAATAAACTCCCTTGTGGGACCCCTGCCCTGATTGGCCGTCGCATTGATATCTCTGTTTTGACTGTCGTGAGGAACATTCGGTGTGATAGATAGTCCTTTATTATGGCTATCATAGAGTCCGCGATTTCCAGTGATATGAGCTTTCTGAGTAGACCAGCGTGTCACACGTGATCGAAGGCCTTTTCAATATCCAGGAAGATGGCCCCCTGTGGATCGGTTTTCGTTGAATTCTCTCGTGATGGATTCCGTCATTTGCAATAGTTGTAGCGTTATCGAGTGTTGTGCCTGGAATCTGAATTGTTTGTTAATTACGAAGTTATTTTTGATTATGTGGTTCGTAAGTCTTTCGAGTATTATTTTCTATAGAACCTTGGTCATAGTGGTGAGGAGGCTGATTGGCCTGTAGTTTTCAGGCTGTGATTGGCTCTTTCTCGGTTTGGGGAACATGAGAATTTTGGCCTCTTTCCACTGTGGAGGGAATCGACCTTTCTCGATTGTATAGTTAAATATATCTGCCAGTAGCTTCAATGCTTTGGCTAGCAGATGTTTTAGTACTATATTTGGGATTTGGTCTGGCCCTGGGGCCTTCCTAGTGGGCAGGTGTTTAATGATCCATTTGATGTCACCCGCATTTGTTTTTCACGTCTTATTATGCGTTGGTGTTCTACCGATATTCTCGACCATTGCTTCCGTTTCGTCCACAAATACTTGGTCTGACGGAAAGGCGTTCAGTTCAAATGTTGCCTCTAGGTTGTCTGCAAATGCTTCGGCTTTGGCTCGGGGAGTTTCTGCTATTCTGTTAGGCGTAAGGTGAGCGACTCAGCGTGTGTTAGGCTCGGTTGCGAATTGGTCACCTCAATTTTTCGTGTGCTTACCTATTTAAACGTGACCCTGCTGCTCTTTGTCCGCTGTGCGACAACCTGTTGTCAGTCTGACACATGCTGCTAGAATGTTTCTCTCTAGCCCATCTTCGAGACTCTCTGTAGCTGCCTGCCAGTTTTGCAGAGTCTTAGCAGATGATAAACAAGCGGTCAAAAGGGTTTTTAAGTTTTTAGTGGAGAGTAACATGAGTTGCAGGATTTGAAACTTTAAATATCTATTTTTTATGCTCTTTTGACAACTTTATCACTTTTTTATAATTTTGGCTCTTGCCACTCTGCCTTTAGAATTATAGTAGCAATATTAGGATTCATTAAATTTTCTTATGAATTTAATGAAAAATTATAATATTTATAGGAATATTAATTTTAACTTAATAATCTGGACAGTTACAAGAATGTTATTTTTGGTAATTTTAACAGTTGGATTATATCATGAATGAAATGAAGGATCTTATATATTTATGTATATTTATTTTCCTTTTTACTAGTAATTTTATTTTTTGTTGAAGTTTATATCTGGCTTTTGCCATGAAATGCTTAAGCACGCTGATGACCATGAAGTTGAGTGCTCTTAAACCTACAAAATAATAATAATTGAAGTGCAGAGAGTGGTGCTGTTGTGCTGCCATGAAGAGTGGGCAGCTTTCCATGGTAATGAGCTTAGAGAAGTGAAAGATCTGCTGACAAATTGGGTAACCTTCTCTCGTGTTTCTTGCCTCGAGGAGATGATTTTAGCTTGGTCATGCATTGGCCAATGCAATTTTACAGATGGTTACCCCTTTAAACAGGATCCTGCCCCTCTTTATCGGTCCATCATGTGCTACTATACTCCATCCAGCCTTAGATCCGCCCCTTGTATCACTCCGCGATAACCTGATGTTATCACCTGCGACTAACACAGAACAAACACCACGTGGACTCATACCTTGTATTTATGTTATAACAGAACAATATTTATTCAGGAATATTAGAAATATCACGTTACATTTAAGTAGTCTTTACCAGGGTTATCGTACATCTTGAAAACTGACAGATAATCGCCGATATTTAAAGTACTATATTTTATGGTGTGTTTTGGTTTTGGCGTATTGCGAGTTCGTTGTTGATGGCTTGTGTTTACATCAAGTGCGGATCTAACGGTGGAGCGATTATAGTGTGTTTTGCATGCACCTGTGAGGCTCTCTACAACTGCCTGTTAGACTTGCCGGATAAGCAAGCTGTAAAAAATTTTTAGGAATAATATACATTAATCTAAGGATTCAGGATTTTAGATGTCAAGATTTCATTTTGTTTGGACCTTTTTATGACTTCTTTTTAATTGTAGCTTTTGCCTCATGTTTAGTATACTAAAATACTACTAGTCTTTGCTTTTACTTGTATTTTAATTTTATATTGAAGTTTATCCCTGGTGTTTTCCATGATCCATTTTAGTAGGACGCTGATAGTCAAATAGTAGAACACCCTTAAACCTATGTCATCATCACCGCACTGCCACTACCACCACCGCCACCACAGCTTACTTGTATTTTAATTTTATATTGCAGTTTATCTTTGGTTAAGGAAAATTGAAGCTATTAACAGTGAAGCAACAAGATTCTAAAGTAAGAACAAATTAGAAAGTAGCTTTGAGAATGACTTGGAGTCAACACGAAACTTTAGTCAGCTTTGCACCAAGAACTTGCAATATTACTAAGATAAGTGAAATTTTTAGTTTCTAATTTGTTCTTACTTTATCTCTGGTGTTTGCCATGATCCATTTTAGTAGGATACTGATAGTCAAATAGTTGAACGCCCTTAAACCTATGCCATTGTCACCACCACCGCCACCATCATCGTTGGATATTTGGGCAAGAGTTGCCAGTTATGAATGAAACGTAACAAGTCTAGTGACTTATTCCATTTTGGTGGAGAAATGTCAAAGTTGTACTTCAGTAACCTTTGGTAAAATGTTGTCGTTGTTTTCTAGTGCCTTGCATCTGGCAATGAAGCAATTAGCATTCGTGCTTTTCAATACTTTTGAACTGTAGTTTCTTCTGATCTTAATGCTTCACAGGTCTTCAAGTGGTCTTCATTCATTTCTGCTAGATCGTTATACAGGACACATATTGGTGAAGCTGAAATACCTATTCTGTAGAGATGACTTGCCAAGCAGTTGTGATTTGTCAATAGTCGGAAGGCTGCAACCGCTGTTTTCCTTGGTCTCTGGGGGATTATATCTGGGTTGGAAAGTAGTGTAATCTATTTTTTATCTTTGGCATTTGTTTCTATTTCTTGTAGGTATGAATGAGAAAATTTTTTAATGATCAAGCGTTTTATTGAGGAATATGAGAAATTGAATTTAAACTTCTGTTTTATTGTTGTGCCCTTCTTTGCAAGTGAGTCTGCAGTTTCATTCCCCATGACTCCACAGTGTGCTGGAATCCATTGGAGATGAACAGTCTTATTAACTTTTTGGAGTTGTGTTAACATTTTGTTGCATTCTCTAATTTTTGTTGACTTCTTTGTAGTATTTGAACATATTCCCTGAGTTGCTTTAGAATCTGAAAGAATTACTGCCTTGTTAAATTTATTTAAGGGAAGATTTAATAATTGTCGGAGAGCAATGTGTATAGCCTCTATTTCCCCATCATAATTTGTTGTGTCTCTGCCAACAGAATGATAAAAGGAAAAATGTGAACACGTAACTCCAGCTCCAGTAAGGTTTTCCGTGGAGGAACCATCGGTATATATGTGCATCCATTCTTCTGTGGGATATCGAGTATTGATTGTTTCCAGTGCTAGAAGTTTTTGTATTTCTTTTGGTGTGTCTGATTTACTTACTTCCTCTATTAATTCTAAACTGAGGGTAGGTTGCAATAATTCCAATGAATTTTCTCTTATAAGTAGATTTTCTCTGGTGTTAGGAATGTTCAATTTGGATTTAATCTGTGTTACCTTTTCTAGGAAACTACTATGAGTTTTAAGGATTGAAGGGGGGAGGTTCTCTTCTGTCCATTTAGAGTTTGGCAGTCATAACATTTTCTCGTGTTGGAGCAATGCTGGTTCTTCTATTTTTGTTGTTATTGATGGGGTCCGTGTTAAGGCAAGCATGGCATCAACAGGTGTGGATTTAACTGCTCCAGTGATTAGGCGAAGAGCCTGATTTTGTATTTGTTCAAGTTTATTGATGCATTTGCTGCTGTCCTTTGGTAAAATGTAACCAGTATAATATGTATTTCTCATTATGTTAAACCAGAATCAGATATATGTAATTTTACCATCAGCAAAGATTAATTTAACACTGAATTAACAGTAGTATTTGAATAGAATGAGTAGAACCTGAAGTTTAGGGTTCAGTGCTAATGCAGGATGCTTTCTGTTGTAGACTGAAAGCCTGTGTACAACATGTGGCAAAGAAGCAAAATTGATGTGTGCCATATGTCAGTCTCGATTGTACTGCAGTATTGAATGCCAGGTAGGTAGTTCTGTTATACCTAAATGAGTTTGTTGCAAGAGAATTGTAATAGGTTTCTTCCAAACCTTTGTTCCTTCTCCCTGTGCTAGTGTTAGAAAGTACTCGATATGTGTTTACTGTGAATATGCATGATTTAAGCCTGCTCTGTTTTCCGTGTATTAGATGAGAATGTAATGATTTTTTTCAGACAATAGACTGGAGAGACCATCATTACCTACATTGTGCATTCCATGAAGATGATGAGAAGTAGACCAATGTTTTCCTACAATGTTTTTAAACAATTCTGTGGTGCCATGTGTTCTGTGATATTATTTTATATTCAGTGGACTCTGTGTGCAATAACAGATACATTGCTTGTGCTTGCTTCTGCTTTGCTAACTGGAGAAAAAGTCAAGAGCAGCATGTTGATGTGATTATAAATGTGAGTGTTCTGTGCAATAAATTCCATGAACAACATTATGAAAATGTATTGTTAAGAAAATGTTAGTCAACTTTCACAAAGTTAATATATGGTCACATCTTGCTCATTAAATAATATGTAAATAATGGATAAGAGTGAAAGAGAAGTCATATACAGTTTTGTAGTTCTAATTTTAAGTCCAAAAATGTTTTAACTTTTGTACAGTTTAACTAGAATATATAAACAATATATTTTCAGAAATATACCACTAAATTGTGTTCAACTGTTCAAAAAGGTTTGTTTTATTTCAATTGGTGTTTTGGCTGTAATCTCCATGTTGGTATTTGAGCTTTGATCTCCATAAATACTCTGGAAATACAGTAAGTTTACTACAAAGCTTGGCTGGCAGGTGCATGGCCTGTTTCCTGGACATGTACTGCACAACTTGGCTGGCAATCGCACGACCCATCTCCCGGTAATACATGCATGGACGTCAAGTTAAATCTCAAATCACATTAACAATTATCAGAATAAACACGAAACATGCTTCATCCAGGAGATGTGGGAAATGCTGTCCATGCACATCAATACATCTATGACATCTTCTGAGGAAATTTTCATTCACATGCATTAGTTCAGCTTCTGAAATAGTGTTAATTTCCCTCCTGATGTTTTAATTTTGTCTTGTGCAAGACGCCTAAGATATTTTCTAGGTGATCGTTCTAATCTTTCTCTGATTTTACCTAATTTCTGTTTGTAAGCACACGTCGCTTTACCTTTCTTTTCCTATAACAAATTAATCCCATTTCCCTGAATTTATTTACAAGCAAATGAAGGGTGTCTCTACTTGGAACATGCACGCCAAGAAATTCAGTTTCAAATTGCCCTATAACTTTTCCCTACAAGATGATGTAAGCATATGAGTCATTCCATGTCAAATCGCACAAAATTTGACCTTGATGTCTCCGATTTCATTAATATTAAACTTACGTGTTCTATGAATGAAAAAATGATACCCCTATTTTTTGTTTGTCTGTAAATGAATTATTTTGGTAAATATAAAGCATTAAATTTTCGGATATTTTGCACACACCATTCTACATAAACATAAATATTTCTAGTATTATTTTGCAGATAAATATGGCCTGTAGCTCATTTTGAACATTGAAATGTGTACTTTATTTATACGTTAAACAAAAAACAATTAGTTTGATATTTCCAATTTTTACAAGGCCATTAACATTACAAACATCATTAACAATACTTTCTCTCCACTAAAAATGTCCGGGAAAATTTGTAAAACGTAGCTTGATGATGGCATGTAATCCTAGAAAAAGTTCAGAATGGAATTCTAAATACATGCAGAGAAATTAAATAATTTACCAAGCCGTGCAGACTGGAGTAACGCTTCAGCCACGGCTAGATGGTATAAACACCGCGTGCAGCTGATAGCGAGTCATGCGTTGTACCTCCGTCAAGGTCAAACTGTTAGCATAAACACTGAAATAGGTCATTTCACGTCAAATAGAACACTACTGAAACTATTTTTTCCAAGTTTTTAAATCTTGTCAATAGATGAGATTAAATAATCCGTATGTTTTCTTTTTGGTGTGACACGCTTATTTTGCGCTTTATTAATGCATTTTTTACGGTATATTCGCATACTGTGTTATATAAAAATCATTCTACGAATATTATTTGAATTTTAGAATTTTCGTGGTTGCAGCAGTCTAAAGTTAAAAAATTGCAGTTTTGCATGCCATTGTTTTAGGATCATTCAAAATATAAAATAGGCCCCTTTTAGGGGGTAGTATTTTTCAAACATATTTTAATTACTAAACGCTGAATAAAATTCAGAAACCTTTTGTAAGGTCTAAAAGTTTTCCGGACTTGGGGTACGGGGTTGCTAAAATTTCCCTTTCTTTGGCCACCTGTTTGGATATTCGTATCATGTGAGTTGAGACACCAAAATGTTTTATTTTATTGTACGACCAGCTGTCAAAAATCGTCAGTATTTGTATTTTAAGGTTTTTGTCATTTGTTTCATGGAAAGAATCTGTTAATTTTTGTATTATTTCACAATTATTTGAAGTTCCATATGAAGCAGAGTTTGTAGTATGAAATATTTTCTGCTTCATTGCCTGTGGTATTTTCTGCAACTTCTCTCTAGGGTAGTGTTTTTGCGAGTTTTCTTTTCTTTATTGGAGATTCTCCTATTGCAGCCAAACTGTCGTTCAATTTACCCCATACTTACTGCGTCACTAGATAAGGAGCTGTCACTAACATGTTCTTCTACCAAACTTTCACTAGCACTAGGCACACATAATTCGGTGGTGGTTTGTTCCTTTGGAAGTTTTGACATTTTCATGCGGCAATTATCACAAACTTTCAAATTGCGAGATAAGTTTAAGTCTTCTAATTTAAGTTTAATTAGCATTCCTGACGTCACTGGTCTCAGCTTTTTATTACGAACTCTTTGATTAATTTGAATGGGTTAAAACAGTAGCCGTAACTCCGTTGCACCAAATCAGCCAAGATTATACACAAGCACAATCAACACCACAGCTCGCACTAAAGGTCAACTAGCGATAAAAGTATATTATGCAAACAATAAACACCGGATGTACAATGACACCTTGCCCATGTGTTCACAGCACTTCCTTCTTTCGATCCAAGTGACTCACCACGCACACGTCATTAGTAAAGTATTTATATCACATCTTATTCGAATCCCATTCTGAAACGAGCGTAGTTCAATGCACAATACTTCTGACCATAATTATATTTTTTTCAGTTTTTTAAAGGTAAGCGTTTAGTAATTAAAATATATTTGAAAAATACTACTCCGTAAAAGGGGCCTATTTTATATTTTGAATGATCCTAAAACAATGGCATGCAAAACTGCAATTTTTTAACTTTAGACTGCTGCAACCACGAAAATTCTAAAATTCAAATAATATTCGGTAAAATGATTTTTATATAACACAGTATGCCAATATACTGTAAAAATAGCATTAATAAAGCTCAAAATAAGCTTGTCACACCAAAAAGAAAACATACGGATTATTTAATCTCATCTATTGATAAGATTTAAAAACTTGAAAAAAATAGTTTCAGAAGTGTTCTATTTGACATGAAATGACCTATTTCAGTGTTGATGCTAACAGTTTGACCTTGACTCGCAATCAGCTGCACGCGGTGTTTATACCATCTAGCCGTGGCTGAAGCGTTACTCCAGTCTGCACGGCTTGGTAAATTATTTAATTTCTCTGCATGTATTTAGAATTCCATTCTGAACTTTTTCTAGGATTACATGGCATCATCAAGCTACGTTTTACAAATTTTCCCGGAAATTTTTAGTGGAGAGAAAGTATTGTTAATGATGTTTGTAATGCTAATGGCCTTGTAAAAATAGGAAATATCAAACTAACTGTTTTTTGTTTAACGTATAAATAAAGTATACATTTCAATGTTCAAAATGAGCTACTGATCATATTTATCTGATAAATAATATCAGAGATTTATGTAGACGGTCTGTGAGAAATATCCGAAAATTTAATGCTTTATATTTACCAAAATAATTAATTTACAGACAAACAAAAAAATAGGGGTATCATTTTTTCATTCATAGAACACGTAAATTTAATATTAATGAAATTGGAGACATCAAGGTCAAATTTTGTGCGATTTGACTCTTTGTTATACTGTATACTGCAAGCAATTCATTTTAAAAACATTTCAAGCAAACTAAACACTCCTAATGCTATTCACATGTGCATTGGACGAGAACAGCACAGAACACCTACCTAACAGAAGTAAGACTGACACATGTCTGACGGTGTGCAGGGAAATGTAGTGAAGGTCACACAGACCATGCATCTGCCGGCCAAGTTTTGTAGGAAACATACTGTATACCTAATGCACTTTGTTCATCACATAAATGTTGCATTCAGATATATGCAACAATTAGAGAGCATAGTCAGTAGATTTAAAATACTCCACTTACTGAGACGTTCTTTGTGGTCAGTTTCATCAGTTTTCGTTTTGCAGAGCTAGGCAAATTAGAATCATAAGTCCTATTAAACCAGTAGAGATTTTTAATATGCCATCCTAGAAACTTATATAAAATTGGTTCAAGGAACCAATTAGGGGTAAAAAGAACCCCAATAAAATCGGTCGTTAAATTCAACAATTCTAGAATGTTGGTGCGCATTTGCACAACTTAATAAGACATTCAGAGGCTGAAGCTGCTAAAGAGTGCTGGATCACAACATTGTGGTGAAGCTTTTGTAGTGCGAGGGTGATTCAAATATAAAGGGTAATTTTGTTAAAAATGTTTATTGATTAAATATATACACAAGTGACTATATCAACATTTCTCTATATATACTCTGTTCATCTAGAGATTAGAGGAGACGGTAAACAAAGCCACGTGCGTTTTGACCACAGCGCGCCCTCTTGACGCTTTCGCCGTGTAAATAGTCCCTTGAAGAAATACTGTTACTGAGGTCTGAAATGTCATTTAATGTTTGCTAAAGCATGAACTAAGTGTACTAAGCATAGTTAAACTGTAAGAGTACGCAGTTAAGTGAATTTGTAACCAGCCTAATTCATTCTGCGCGCGCATTATTCAGTATGAAAGTAACATGGCGGAACAAGTGAGTCTTGTAAAACATAAGTGCGGCAAACGTTGCGAAGTGGTGAAAAGACAACAATATTGAACATATTTAACAAGTTCTACGAGAAATATCCTGAACTTGCTATCGAAGACATGATGAAATTAATATCCGAGTTTTCTGGTGTGTCAGTTGCAAGTATTTACAGTACACCCAAAGAAAAATAGTCAGTTGGTGAAGATACCGGTAAAAACGACCACGTGCTAGATAAATGGTGGATGTAGTTTGCGACGAATTTGTGAGTGTGAGATCTGCAATCCGTCGAAAAGTTCACCAGTTCTTTGTTAACAATGAACCACTACCTTAAACAAAGTGTTGTTGGCAGTTAACTCTGATCCCGATCTTCCAGATTAAAAACGAACTTCCCTCCACAAGCTGCTTCTGGAGACTGGTTTCGAGATTGCGAGCAGGAAATGAAAAAGTGTTATTGTGGACAGAGATGACGTAAGTAGCAGTTAATTTCCATGTGCTACATGTTATTTGGATCACGTAAATATATCCTTTAGTAGTGTAAAATGCATATTATATCTACGCGTAGCGGTAGGTAACCGTGTTGCGTCATTGTGAAAGCACGTGGCCGCGGAGTGACACAAACCGGTGCTTTGTTTATATCTCCTCTAATCTCTTGATGAACAGAGTATAGCTTCCTTCACACCTATACACATTATTGCCAACGTTTCGGATGCTTGAACATTCCTTCTTCAAAAAAAGTTTGAGGGCGTGTTGCCAACCAAATGCGCAAATGCTCCTCGACGTTGTCATTACTTTCGAAATGTTTCCCTCCAAGCGATTCTTTCATGGGTGCAAACAAAAAATAGTCTGGTGGGGGACAAGTCTGGGCTATAGGGAGGGTGTTCAAGGGTTTCCCAGTGCATGTCCGCCATTGTGTCCATTGTCAAATTGGCGGTGTGAGGGATAGTGTTGTCTTGGAGAAGGATGACATCTCTGATGGGCATACGACGTCTTTTGCTTCAGTAGACAGCTTTTACAGACCTTAACTATTGGCAATAGTAAGCTGCAGTTACTGTACGTCGATCATGAAGAAAATCAACCAACTTCTGATGTGATTCCTTCAACAGTGGAGCTCTCGAACGGCACGGATGTTGTCATCTGTGAGATTTGACCTTGGGCGTTGAGCATGACTTTCGTTTTCCACAAATTCTCGGGCACCCTGAAATTTTCTGGCCCAAGTAAACTCTTGATTCTGTGACAGTGTAGTGTCCCCAAACTGTGCCCTTAAACGAGTTAAAATCTCTTAAGGTTTAACCGCTTCATTGGTTAAAAGCTTGATAATGCATTGCGCAATTGACAAAGGAACCTCTTGTTCACTCATGGCTGTACTGACGCCAGAACCTAGCGAAGCAGCCAACAAAGCCAGTTGCACCTCCCTAACACACCAACCTTCAACACCCCCCCCCCCCCCCCCACTCCACTGCCCCGCTCTGAACTGCTTCCTCCGTGATATGCAACAATTACCCTTTATATTTGAATTACCCTCGTATTAAGTGGCATACAAGTGGGAAACTGGGAGCCAGACTGACTGCTTCAAGAGATGTAGAAAAGACAATAAGTTAGTGGATATTTGCTGATGGAGACTTCCGTAGTGGTAAGCTATTCAGTAAATACGAGGGCGGTTTGAAAAGTCCATGACTTGTGAAAGAAATAACATTTTTCTAAAAATCAACTTTATCGAAATAGTGTCCATTGAACTTGCTCAACGTTTCACCAATTTACTTTAAACCTTCCATAAAATATAATTTTTGAAAGTCTACAACATACAGTTTGTTTCTGACATGATGTATTCGTTGGATGTGAATTTCTTCTCACCGACCCAATTTTTGAGGTTTGCTTGGAAACAAATCTGGAGAATAGGGTAGATGAGGCAGCAGGTTGAGGCCCAATTCTATGAATTTTGCAAAGGTAACATAAGACATGTGCACAGGTACATTATTCTTGAAGCAATATTTTACTTTGCTTCACGTTGATGAGAACTTTGAAGCAGGATTACATAGTGTTGCTGGTCAAACATTGTTCTCGTTTTGAAGTAACAATACTTTCTGCTGCCCAGTAATGTCTCGAAATTCCTTTGAATTAGCCCTTTTGCTGCTGATAGAAGCTATGAAACTTCTCTCTCTCTGGGCATGCATGAGTGGTTTTGAAAGGACACCAATTTTGATTATGTCTTAATAAAGCATCAGTCTTTCACTCTTTTCACTTTAGACGTTGCCAACCAATAAACATGTATTATCATATAAAGGGCTTTCGAATCGCTTCTTCACCGCCGCACGGCCTTTTGCCTGTGCGAGTTTGAAGCTGCCGCGGCTGGGTTTGCCGCTACTAACAAGCCGCATGTAAAACATGTATAAAAATTTTACCATATAGAAAATGCTGGAAATGTCGTGAACAATGGTTTAATCGATCCACAGCTTTTGTTCTTTTCAGATGTGGGGTGGTTTCATCTAAATGGTCGTGTGAACACTCATAACAGTCGGTATAGGGCATCTCAAAATTCACATTGCGTTCAAGAAATCCGTCATTATGATCGGAGATTTGGAGTTTGGTGTGCTGTTAGCGCTAGACGCATAATTGATTCAATATTTTACGACCAGACTGTAAATAAAGAGAGGTACCGAAATGACATTTTGACCCCATTTTTTTGTGAACTGACAGAAGAAGAGAAATCATATGGGTGGTTTCAACAAGATTCTGCTACTGCAAGTACAGATCGTGACTGAAAAAATGGGGTCAAAATGTCATTTTGGTACCTCTCTTTATTTACAGCCTGGTCGTAAAATATTGGACTAATTATGCGTCTAGCGATAACAGCACACCAAACTCCAAATCTCCGATCATAATGAGGGATTTCTTGAACGCGATGTGAATTTTGAGATGCCCTATACTGAGTGTTCACGCGACCATTTAGATGAAACCAGGCCTCATCTGAAAAGAACAGAAGCTGTGGATCGATTAAACCATCGTTCACGACATTTCCAGCATTTTCTATAAGGTAAGATTTTTATACATGTTTTACGTGCGACTTGTTAGTAGCGGCAAACCCGGCCACGGCAGCTTCAAACTCGCACAGGTAAAAGGCCGTGCAGAGGTGAAGAAAACCAATTCGAAAGCCTTGTAATTCACCAACCAAGTAACACTATTCACTGTTTAATTACATAAATAAGCTTTACAATAATCACTTTGTGTCCATTGGTTTTAACGTACTTCGATGCTGCAACAAATTTTGTCTGTTCCCTTCCACATACCAGTTACGAGTGATGGTGCGTACTCTGACTGATGCCATACTATTAAAAAAAAGAAAGGAAGTTTAAATCACTCCACCCTTCAAATTTGCAAGGTTATACCCTTCATGTTTGTTTTCTCTATTTATTTAAAATGATAATGGTGATGATATCTATTGTGATTATTTTGAAATGTTTAATTTTTTTTAAATCTATACTTTTGGTATCCTGATGAAAGAGAACCTTTTTATTTTCTTTAATAGTTCTTTGAGAAATTGTTTCAGTAATGTGACATAATATGAATCTGTGATTGTTTTACTCTTTACAAGGCAGTGGATAAATATCATGCCTTGGAAATCTCAAAAGATGGCTGCCATGATTTTTCCTGCTGAGGAAATGGTTTTTGCTTTTTTTGGAGCATGTTTGCTGAAGGAAATCCATTACTCGGATTGTTGCTTTGTCTCAGGCTGACAGTAATGGATCTAGGTTTCATCAACTGCCTCAAAAACTCCTTTGGTTTGTACTGGAACATGTTCAAATAGTCGGACAATTCCGAGCAGTTGAGGTACCCATCTTGCCGATAGCTTTCTCATGCCCAAATATTCATGCAGGATATTACGTACCCATTCATTTGAGATGTCTTGGCTAACTCACAAATTTTCACTCGTTGGGCTTTTCACAATATTCGGAACTTTGCTCACCATTTCTTCTGTTGTGACCTCAAATGGCCATTCTGTGCACTTGGCCCTCTGGTGCTTGAATGACCACATCAGAATTCTGTAAACCACTTGTCAACCATGCCATGTGACGGAGCAGAGTCCCCATAATAATTTTTCAGCATTTCTCCGGTTTCCTTCATTGCCATTTTCTATGAAACAACACAAAACTTGAACTTATACAGCTAGGCTCTCAGTGAAACAGATGACAATAAATTTCTGGAATTATACACAAAATAGGTTATGACTTTGGTGCCAACTAGAAATCTGTGATTCATACATGATTTGATGTCAAAGTCACAGACTTATCAAACTGCTCTCGTAACTCTGCATGCAAAGTGTAGCCAATGTTTCATGTTGTAGTGATTGAGGAATGTTACACTGTGTGGATATTGTTGGTAATTGGAAGTTGAAAATATTCATGGCAACAAAACATGTTTATAGAGAATGCAGCTGACACTGGTGCCTCATTTGTTGTGAATTATCTTTATTCTCTATTCTGATGCAGCAAGTGCTCAGCTTTCCTTACTAGAAAACATTTTTTGGGATGCTATAGGCATAATTTAAGAGCATTTTATGTTTACAGCACCATGCCATAAGTAAAATTACCATAGGAAACTTAAGGTAGTGTAACAATTAATGAGTGGTTTGTCCTGTCTGCAGAAATTGACTTGAATCAAAACCATCAAATTGGGTGGCATTATTACCACCTTTTAAGGTAAGTCATTCAGTATAATGTGTAGTAGCATATATAAAGCTTGCAGATTGGACAACACAAAATCTTGGTGCTTTCAAAAAGTTTCATTTACATAAAAGTAAGTAATTCTGCTTTTGCTCACAGAAATTGGCATGAACTATTTATAAATAATGTATACACACAGGAAGGGCTAGTTGGTATTCTAAATATGCAATTGAACGGAAGATTTAGCATTAACTTAAGTGCAGTTGTGTTATTACTGTGGAACATATAATGGAATCCTTAGTTAACGTATCTAAAAAAAATCAGAAGCACCAAGATTCAGTCTCAAAGCGGATTAGTGCTAATAGTTTAAATTTAAGAGACAAATACGTTTAAATACTAAACTATTAACCGTCATTGACATAAATGAACTTCATTTTTTCTGCTGGTTTTGTAAAAAAAATTAAAACAGTTAATTATTATTCCTCTTAAGTGAAACAGTAACTTTAACAGTTATCTCATGCAGTTACCAATTAAAGTTGCTTTGAAGCATGTCTGAGGGTCACTATGAAAGTTTTGAGATACACCAAGAATAATTTTTTCAAAATTGTTCTGACTGGTGCTCTTTCTCACAGTATTCGCCATCACACTGTATACACTTTTGCATTCACTAAAGCCACTTCTGGAAGCACCCCTGCCACTGGTTTTTGTGGCAGCAAGCTCCCGTTCGTTGGTGGTAACAGCATCTTCTGGGCTTAAAAATCTCTTTCCATGGATGTGTTATTTTTTTATCAAACAGAGAAAAGTCGCATGTGGCCAGGCCGGGACCACATGGTGGATGAATCATAAGTTTGACTTCTGTAGACTCCAGGAATGGAATGGTGATGTTGGCTATGTGTTTGGACATGTAGTGATGAGAAGGATCCTTCGCAGCCTCGTGTGTGGCTGCCGAAACTAGACAAAATCTTTTGGTTAACAAATTGTGGTGTACCAATTAACTGTAACCGTGCTCTGCTCCTCCAGAGAATGGTTGCCACAAAACCACCATTTAGGAAAAATAAGGCCATCATTTTCTAGTGCACACTTTGGTGACACTTAATTTTGTTGATGGATTGTCATCAGTAAAGATCCACACCGCTGATTGCCGCTTGGTTTATGGATCAAATCAATCTGGGTTTCATCTTCTGTGACAATGTTAGAAACCCATCTGGAGTCCCCTCTTTCGGATCTTGTCAGCATTTTCTCATACCATTCAACACGGGCATGTTTTTGTTCTTCTGTCAAATTGTGAGGCACTCGGGATTTGACCTTCCTCACACAAGGGAATTCATGGAGGATTTTCAAAACTGCTGGTAAACCCCACAGCAATGCTGCCTCAATTTCCTTAAATGTTATGCAATTATTTTCGTGAAGCAATTTACTCACTGCTGCTGGAATTGTACTTCTCTCATTTGTCCAAGATGTTCAGCCCTTTTTAGATTCCTGAAAGCACTGGAAAACTGGCATGGAAAGGAATGATTTACCCAAAAGCCTGTTGCAAATGGCCTGTTACAGACTTTGACACTGTTTAACCCACTTTTAAGATTATAGAAAATCTTTAAGAGGTAGAACTGGAACTTAAAAATTCAATGCCACAACTGGGATTTGAACCACAGACCTTCCGCTTGCCGGGCGGACACTCTAACCACTGAGCTATTGTGACAAACTGCCAGAATGGCACTAAATTCTTAAGCCAGTTCGTATTTGTCACAATAGCTCAGTGGTTAGAGTGTCCGCCCGGCAAGCGGAAGGTCTGTGGTTCAAATCCCAGTTGTGGCATTGAATTTTTAAGTTCCAGTTCTACCTCTTAAACTTTGCCCACACATGGCTTGTGTGTTTAAAAACACCAACAGTAAGTTTGTTGGCATAAATAAATAATAATTATAGAAAATCGTTGAGCGAAAGTGCTTTCTTCCCAGCTCCATTGCAGGAACTGATTACCTGCACACTGTGGGTTCTTCAACCTTGCACTGCTGGAATTCCTAGAGTGGAAGTCACTACGTGATACTAGTTTACTAACAAAGGATGGGGCTGTCCCATCCTGCATGTAATTTGAGTGGATCAACTTTAATTTTCTCAGATCTCAAAACTTGCATAGTGACTCTCATATCACAGCAAGACAGTATTATATAGTAGGTATTATAAACTTTATTTTGAATTAAAAGAGTTCTAGAGTAAGAGAAACGTATACACATATATATTTGTATATGAAAGTATATAACAATTTATAAGTAATACAATGGAGTATTGAGAAGGGGCGGGGGATGAAGGGTAAAAAGAAAGGTTAAAACTGAGTTACTTTATATAGAATCAGATACCCAGAGGAAATGTCAAAACTATACCTCTTCTGTATATGGAGTCGTGCAGGTATCTATCATATTCACTATTTTTGTCTACCTGTTGAAAATGTTCAAATTTTCCAATGAAGTTGTATAATTACTTTCAAAGTTATAAAGGCTGTGATTATTCCTTGATCTCTAAGAAAATGTAGTTTATGTAATAGAAACCTTACAGAATAAGTATTTAAAAAGAAAACCAAGTAAATTTATTTTTATTATTCACCTTAAAGTTAACAAAAGCATTTCTATCAATTTATATGTATCTTCTGCTCTCTGTCTTTTGTATTTTGTTGACTTGAAATAAAATATTGAACTGTTACTACTTTATCACAATGTGAAATTCTTTTACTATGAAGTACCTAGAACACCAAACATATCTACAGGAAGATTTGAAAGAATTGGAAAGGTAAACCTTCAGTGGCAATAACCTCTTACACCAATTCACTAATAATTAAAGTGCTACCACTTTCCCTTCCCTTCACGCCAAGCTGAGTTGGACAGTAATATGTTGGCATATTGAATATGTAGCATTGCTTGCTAATGTGCTTTATGTTGTGTTACTGTTGTGTTGTTTAATTTTGTTATTCAAACTGCTCTTGTTCAGTGGTTAATGTTACCGCAGAGTATGATACTTAATGGTAAGTACATTAAATGGTTCTACTATTATTTTAAAATTAGCTTTAGTCTGTGCAGTACACGTCAAGTCATTCCATATCAAACCGTACAAACTTCTGACCGCAAATTTTCAAACTTTATTGTAACTTTTTATGTCTTATGTAGGTAAACTAAATAAACACTGCACTTTTATTTTGGCCATATTTTATTATTTTGGAGTTTTTCAAATATGACAGTTGTGAGAACACACTAATGTATACAAATGCTAATTTTTTAGAACATATTTGCTGTATATGAAGTTGAGTCAAATTTTGCTTTAAAGCTTAAAAATTGTGCTTTCAGGCAATATATTTATTCGCTGTTTGTTAAAGCATCTATTCACTACATATTTGATTATAATTATTAAAGAAAAGCCGTTTTCCTACAGTCAGTACCAATTTAGTTATAATTGAATTATAATTATAATTTGGAAATATAGTATGATCGCCATTTAATCCTCTTTAGGGGTGCAGAATTTCAGGTTGAGACCATGAACATGAAGAAAATGTGTTCCACCTGGAGATTCGTCATGTCAATTCGTAGACGACTTTGCAGTGTACTGTACAGCTTGTCCAAAACGTCCTGACATTCTCCCACTCCCGAATCAATAGCACTGAGCAGTCCACTTGCATAAAAAAGAAGTGGGGGTCAGTCTTCCGACTGTCGTGAGAGTGATAAGACTATGCTTTGTATATGTGGCTGCCTCCAAGTTCTGATAACCTTCTAGTCACCTGCTCCCCCCACCACTCTCACCACTTCTCTGCATTTCTTCTCACTCGCGCATACAGAGTGTCACGACGTTTGAGACAGACTTTACTTCTCAGTGCATGCCTTTTTTGGAACGGTACATGCAACAATGTTTAGACAATCTTCAAGAATTGAGCTCAAAAAATGGCTTTCATTTTTCAACTGAGAAGTCGATCCACATTAATTTCGGGTGGCGAAGGAGACGATGACCAGTTTTGCATGGTTTTGGTCCAAATTTACTTCCATTCATAGATGAGACCCTTTTCCAAGTGTAGATCTTCAATAGAAAGCTGATCGTCACATATAGCACAGCTGAAAGCACAATGTGACCGTTTCCTGAATATCTGAGTACTAAATGGCAAATTGTGGGGAGTGGATCGGATAGTTTTGTTGCGCATTGATCCAATCCAAACTGGACTATGGGTGTATTGTTTATTCTTCAGCATGACCATCTGTGCTGAGAAGATTTGACACAACCCATAATCGGGCATCTAGGAGCTTTTCCAACTAGCCCAGTTGTGAGGCTTTACACCAAATCGGCACCTCTGCAATATTGGCATGAGGTCCTCTTAGGAAATTATGGTCGAGTGCTTCAATGTAGAACTATGTACCCATCGTTCACTCCTTTTAACATCATGCTAAGTGAATGATAAAAGAAGAGCTCCTTTAGTCTTAAGCCAGCAGGTTTTCATTTCCAGCAGCTTTTTAAGAGGCTTACCATTGAAATGCCATAACATGTTTCTCAAGGGGGAAAGGGTCTAACCCCCTTGGTTGTGTACAAGTTCCATGTAGAGCTTGGGATCCTTATACTCAAAGTTCGTATTGCCTATCTATAGCATCCACATTTGTTTTTCAGAATTTTTGTCAGGCTACACAGACCAGTATTTGATATACTCTGATTGATCTAAAAGCACCAGCGGCGTTGGATGTACTTATATATATGGAACCAAATCACATAAATTCAGTTTTAATAATAACACTTCAATTTATACTGCTGAGTTGTATGCAATATACCAAGTATTTTATATGTGTACCATCATGAACTGGGTGACAACCTAATTTAGAGTGATTCTCTTAGTGCACTTCAGAGCCTTTATGATTTGTACAACTACCATCCTATTGCTCAGTGTATCCAGGATGCCCTCCATATTTTGCATGCTTCTGGCATTAACATGGTGTGTGCATGGATTCTTGGTCATCTAGGTTTGCTGGGGAGTGAAATGGTGGTTTGGCAGCAAACTCTCATACCATATTTTATCGCATAAGCCCCCCTCGCATATTTCCCTCCCCTGTGATTTTTCATCACTAAAAATTATTTACCTATTAAACATTGCATAATTCCCTCTCCTGGTTCGTTCTTATTGGAGCGGCCTTCAAATGACTTGATAATGGATAACAATCGACGCAGCGACGCTTGTCACAGATAACAATGGACGCAGTGTTTGCCACAAAAATACTCATATTGCCATTGTCACAGCGTATCGTAAAATTGAAATGTGATGTTGCATATGTGTTTCTAAATCAGTTTGTTACAAGTCGTCATAATGTCGAAATATTCAAACTACATGACAAAATTTAAATTAAATGTATTATCTTGGGCCGATGCAAACGGGGTGAAAGTTGCAGGAAGATATTTCTCCATTGATCCTAATTCAATACGGTATTGGCAGGGACAAAAGAATACTCAGAGAAAAGAAACAATGAAACAATACATTGTAGGCCCAATAAAACCGTGGTATATATCCAGTTTGTTCACAAATTACTGTATATATAACGTTCACATAATACTATATGGTTTCCCTTCCTTTCTGAATTCCTAGAAGCACCACTTGTGTAATTCCCTCCCCAGTATTTTGAAGCAAATTTTTTGAGGAAAAAAGGGGGGAATTAAGTGATAAAATATGGTATTACTTTGGAAGAATTTGGGCTTGAAGCGTAGAGAGCAGTGCTGTTGTGCTGGCACAAAGAGTGGTGAGCTCTCTGTGGTAATAAGCTTAGAGAAGTGAAAGAACTTGTGATAAACTGGGTAACCTCCTCTTGTGTATCTTGTTGCAAGGAGAGGATCTTGGCTCAGTTATGCATTGGCCACTGCAATTTTATGCATGGTCACCTTTTTAAATTGGACCCTGTTCCTCTTTGTCCACTGTGCAACAACTTTTTGTTGGTGTGTCACGTGCTGCTAGTGTGTTTCTGTAGCGCTCCTTCAAGACTCTTAACTGCCTGTCAGACTTGCAGAGGTACTGGCTGTTGATAAACACAGCGATCGAAAGAGTTTTGAACTTTTTAGCAAAGATAAACATGAACTTGAGGATTTAAAACTTTAGGTATCTTAATTTATTTTTTCAACCATTTTATAACTTGGTTTGATTGTGGTATTTCCTTCTTTGTTTGGAATATTCATATATATTTGCTTTTTTACTAATATTTATATTTTATATAGAACTTTATCTCTGGCTTTTGCCATGATTGGTTTTATAAGGGCGCTGATGTAGTTGACACCCTTAAACCTACAATTTAGACCTGGGCAATTCTGTGGTTATGATTACATCCAGTCACTGAACTTGAATCACTTCTGTTTACCTCCACCTCTTGTGTAAGAGAGTGGTGGCGTGATTACCAGTGGCAGAACATCACTCTCAACATGTCAACATCAGCAAAAAGCTGTAAGTGTGCATTTCAGGTTGATTGGGAAGAAAAACTTTTTCTGTTGTGCTCATGGAGAAAATGCAATTTGCTTACTATGTATCAAAATCCTTACAGGAACGCATAGAAGCAATATACAAATACATTACAAACAATGCCATAAGAGCAATAAATCCTACTTTTAATGTTAAATTGATAGAGTAAGTGAAAATATTAGCAATTCTTTATATTTTCTCTTTTTTTCATTTATATATCATACATTATATATCATTGAGATACAATTAGGACTGAAACATATGGAACAGCTTAGAAAATTAAAAGCCAAAATATCAGGTGGAAATAGACAGGAGACTAACAGTTTGACTCCAAAACAAAAGGAAATTATTGCCAGTTACATAATTACATGGGAGGTTGCAAAGTCGTCAAAGCTTTTTAGTGATAGGGAATTTGCTAACAAATGCTTAGTCAAAGGGGTGGGTGTTGTGTGTTTCGTCGTACTGTAGGGAGAAGAATAGAAGATACTTCATCTCTCGATCAGCAACTAAAATACAGTATTTCCCAATTTATTGTTTATTCACTTGACCTAGATGAAAGTTCAGACATTAATGATACTGCACAATTAGCATTGTGTTTATTCGAGGAGTAAAAGTTTACTTCTCAGTTGAACATCTGATTAACTTGATTTCCTTGAAAGGCAAAACGACAGGAAACAACCTTTTTGAAGCATTCAGTCACTGTTTTCGAAAAATAACAGTTGGATATACACAAGCTAGTGTCAGTTTCGACAGATGGGGCACCTGACACCTGTTATGCTAGGAAAAAAAGAAAGGTTAATAGGAAGGTTGAAAAACTACCTAAAAGAAAAAGGTGAGGACGGTATGTTAACAAATGTTCAACGAATAATACACCAAGAAGCACTGTGTACTAAAACAGTGAACATGAAAAGCATAATGGACATGGTGGTAACAGCAATAAATAAAATAAAAATCCCTTACCCATCACAAATTTAGACTTCTGCAGGATTTAGAGTGAAATATGAAGATGTGTTATATCATTGTGAAATCAAAAGTTTGAGCACCATGTCTACGGTGGTTTTTTGATTTGCATAACACAATTTCAGACATAATGGGGAGAGAGGTATGCATGTTTTATAATAGTATAGGTATGTTTTATTGTTGATAATTTATTTACAAACACCCATAGAAAATAAAATTATGTCAATGATCTGGCTTTTCTTGTCAATATCTCAGACCATTTGAATGACTTGAATAGTCTATAAGGAAAGAATAAGGCCATAGTACACATGTACAATATTAAATCCTTTGTGCTAAAAATTGATATATGGAAAGCAAATTTAATGAATGCTCAACTTTATTTTCCTTTAAAGTGTTTCAGTACAATACTTTTTAAAAAAATGCAGAAATTCTGAATAAATTGAAGGCAGAGTTTGCAAATAATCGCATGGATTTCAGGAAGTTGGAAAATGACATCAACTGAACAATTAAGTCTCTTGTCTATAATAAACTTGAGGGAGTTCTGTACATCTTCCCATGTGTAAGGTTTCTTTAAAGAAGTCCATTCCAAATAAGTTAACTCGTCAAATGGGTAACTCCATTCCTTTAGATAGTCGATGAATGTGTTGTAGAAATCATGCTTTGTACATTGAAAACTTTGCTTACTAATTCTACCTTTAGTTTCTAACCTAGTGAGATTTTTTTTTTTCGCCAATGTGTGAAACTTGCTTGTCTTTCGATTATCTACATGCATGAGTAGATCATTTATTATGAATGTACATCTACTTCTGAAATATCCTGGTAAAGGTATTTTATTGAAGAGTTACACAATTCAAGTTGATTATATAAGACTGTAAGAAACAATGCATTTTCAGACTCACTTTACTTTTTTAGCATTGGTGGACTTTTTTCCATTGATAAATATGATTTTAAACCGGGATATATGTCGATCATTCTCTTTAAAGCATGCATTTGATCGCCCACCTCTACCTTGCGAATGTGGGCGTGAGGCCGGCAGTCGGGTTGGCAGGCCCTGGTCCGATATGGATTTTTTTTTTTTTTTTAAGGTGGAGGGGAAAAATCTTGTTGCGAGACCCCATGGTACTGTGGGAGTCGCCATTGAAGATGGCCATACCCACTAAAAAAAAGACCCATCCACCGGATTAGGAAGGTGAAAGCCTGCTGCGGTACCGCCTGTAGCACCCGCGCATTCAGTGGTGAAAGATAGAGCTGGTTCGCATAGCGTAACCAGAAGGAGTAGGTTAGGAGCTTGGAGTCGAGCTTGACCGAGGCCCACCTTGCCCCCTAGCGGAGTCCTGGATGGTGTAGAAGGAATCATTTGTGATTGTTGTCAGGAATCATTTGTGATTGTTGTCAGGAATCATTTGTGATTATTGTCAGGAATCAGGGTGCTATGCCGCGTCTGTTCATGCGCCTCAGAAGTCTGGGAGCGTGTCGGTACCCTGCATGCTGCATCCCTGAAACAATCTAAATATACATGTACATACACTAAGGAAAAAGAAAGTGCATATAATTAGTCTCTTAGATTAATAGTAATTTGCGCGCTAGTGGCGTCGTCAGTCTGCAGTAAATTATTGTTACGCTCCACCATACGGCGTCGTCTGCAACTAAATACCTAGAGTGTTGTTATACCATTCGGCATCGTGAATTAGGTGAATGCATATCCGTAGTATCGCCTGGTCGTCTGGAGTGCACATTTGGCGGGCAGTCTGCCAGGAAATGCAGGTGTAAGCCAGTGTCACTCCCGAGGGGGCCGTCATTTTTTTTTTTATTCCTAAACTAAAGTTATTCTGTGGTGATACTATTTATTTGTTAACCATGGGTGACATGAGGTCCGGTACCGCCGAAGCAAACCGGAAAATTGTGGGTGCATATGATGGGTGCTGCATGGAGGCAGGTCTAATCACTGGTCGACAAGATTTTTTTCACAAGAAATCTGAATAGTGAATCTAGTGCATTTTTTCATCCTGAATTCAGATATGTAGTCAGAATTTTCCCATCAGGCATAGTTTTTCTGTGAAAGCTACTTTTCAAAATATGATTTTAGCGTTTTCTTTGACCTGTCATAGGAACCTTTACCTCATATGTAGCTATTTTACTCAAGCCGTATTTATTGAAATTATTTGTAATATCACGCTGAAGCACCACAAAACAAGACTGTGCAGGTTCATTCATGTTTAGACATGCTCAGACCTGTCTGGCATTGTGATGTGTCAGTATTGAGCTGACTGTGACATTGTTCACTAGTGAAATATTTCCTTCCTTTCTGTTTAGAAGTGTATTGTGTATGTTGTGCATGTTGTATTTCAGTGCTTAATGTTTTCATCATGCCAAGAAAGTGTGTAAATCATGCAGATAATTTCTGCTATATTTGTGGTGAGCTGACCTTCAAGTCTCAGAGGCGAAATATGACCCCACTTGTAAAGAAGTGTTATCATCTTTACTTTGGCTGTCAAGTTGGTGATTTTGATAAGAGCTGGGCCCCAAATACATGCTGTGTTTCGTGTGTTAGACTGCTGACTGGGTGGAAAAATGGTACACATCATATGCCATTTGCAATTCCCATGATTTGGAGGGAACCGAAGGATCATTCAACTGACTGTTATTTTTGTTTGACAAATATTAAAGGAATCACATCTAAAACAAAATATACAGTTAAGTATCCGAATTTGCAATCTGCATTGAGACCTGTCTTACACAGTGAAGAGTTCCCCGTACCAGTATATGTACCTTAAGTGATAACTCTGATTCTGACCTAACTGAAACTCAAAATGATTCAGATGAAAATAAAAATGATCTTACATATGAAGCCAGTAGCTGTTCATCAGAACCATACTTTCCCAATCAGCAAGACCTTAATGACCTGATTCGGGATTTAAATCTGTCTAAACTGCAAGCTGAAGTTTTAACTTCCAGACTCAAAGGGTGGAATTTACTCCAAAAAGATGTAAGAATAAGTAGTTATCGTAGCCGCCATAGTGTTTTCAAAGAATACTTCTCTGAAGAATATGGTGTTGTGTTTTGTAATAATATTTGTTCACATATGGAAACTCTTGGGCATCAACACCGACCAGATGAGTGGCGATTGTTCATAGACTCCTCTAAAGTAAGTTTGAAGGCTGTGCTGCTACATATTGGCAATGAACTTCCATCAATACCAGTAGCGCATGCCGCTATGAAAGAGACATATCAAAATATGAAACTAATTTTAGAGAAAATACAATATGGAAAATATGAATGGAATATCTGTGGTGATTTAAAGGTCATTGCTTTATTGCTTGGTTTGCAACTTGGGTTCACCAAATTTTGCTGTTTTTTGTGCGAGTGGGACAGCAGAGATAAGAAGTCTCACTACGTTAGAAAGTCATGGCCAAAACGTGAATCTCTTCTCCCTGGCCAGAAAAATGTGGCGTGTGTCCCTTTAGTGAATCCTGAAAAAATATTTTTACCTCCATTGCATATTAAGTTAGGAGTTATGAAAAATTTCGTCAAAGCTATGGATAAACTTTCTGATGGATTCTTGTACTTGAAATCGAAATTCCCCAAAGTCAGTGATGCTAAATTGAAAGGAGTTTTTATAGGACCACAAATCCGATCATTAATGGCTGATGAACATTTCGAGGGACTGTTAAATCCACTGGAGAGAGCAGCCTGGTAGTCTTTCAAAAGTTTATGTTGCAATTTTCTTGGAAACCATAAAGCAGAAAACTATCGTGACATAGTGGCTGATCATCTGCATTCTTATAAAGCTATGGGATGCAACATGTCTTTAAAAATTCACTTCTTGGACTCTCACTTGGACTTCTTCTTCTTCTTCTTCTTCCTCTTTCCCTTCTACCTTTACAGCGTAGGGGTGGCTCCGTAAATCCATCTTCTCCAGTCATTCCTATCCCTCATCATTCTCTTCATTTCTTCCATTGTCTTGTTCCTTTTTCTTCCAATCTTTTCCATTCTGTCCTCAAACATTATCCGGGGTCTTCCTACTCCTCTCCTTCCTTGTACCCTTACTTCTAGCATCTGTTTAACTTTACTATCCTCTGCCATTCTAAATGCATGCCCCCACCATTTCAATTGTTTTTGTTCGATTTTCTCCTCCAGTGATCCTTGACCTACTTCTTCTCTGATCCTCTCATTTCTTATCCTATCCCTCCTGGTTTTATTTACAGCTTTTCTTAAATATTTCATTTCACTGGATTGTATTTTACTTATTTGCTTATCTTGCAGTGGAATGCTTTCTATTCCATATGTAAGCGTAGGGACCAATACCGATTGATATAACTGCATTTTTGTTTTTAGTGCTACTTCTTTCTTTCCAAGGATAGTTTTGTTAAATTGGTAATACATCTTATTTGCCTTCCTTTTCCTATTTAGTATTTCTTCATCCCATCGTCCATCACTCGTAAAGATCGTTCCTAAATACTCGTACATATCCACCTGTTCTATTTTCTCATTCTTATGTTTAATAGATATTTCCTGTCCAAGTTCTTTTGAAATACACATTACTTTACTTTTCTTAGTATTTATTTCCATTCCCTTTCTTCCGAGTTCCTCTCCCCATTCTATCATGCATCTCTGTAATTTTTCCTCATTTTCTGCTATTAATATTATGTCGTCTGCATATATCAGTGACTGTATTTGAATCAGTCTCATATTCCAATATCCTATTTGTGTTCTTGGTGTCCTCCTTTTACATATTTTTATTATTTCATCCATAAAATTAATGAAAAGTAATGGGCTGAGGCTATCTCCCTGCTTGATTCCTTTTTCCATATTAAATTCCTTAGATGTTTCTCCTTCTATTCTGACTATCCCCTTTGATCCATCATATACACTTTGGATTGCTGTAATTAGCTGTTTCGGTACGTTTTTCTTTATCAGAGCTTCCCATAGATGTTTTCTGGGCACCGAATCGAAGGCTGCCTTTAGATCTAAAAATGCTAGACATATTTGTTTGTTTTTATCCATTAATTTCCCAATCATTGTCCTTAGTGTGAAAATATGATCTTGGGTTTGTCTATTAGGTCTAAAACCTGCTTGCTCTTCTTCCAGCTCACCTTCTATAATATTTCTTAATTTCCTTTCTAATATTCTTGTATATAATTTATATACAACAGAGGATAAACATATTGCTCTATAATTATTACAGTCTTTATTATCTCCTTTTTTGTGTATTGGTATTATAATGTTCTTTTTCCATTCTTCAGGGATGTTATTATTTATCCATATTCTCTTAAATATTTTTGTTAATATTTTTATCATGCTTGGTCCTCCATATTTTATAAACTCAGGTGCTATTTCGTCAATTCCAGCCGCTTTCCCCACTCTTGTTCTCCTTATTGCCTCTGTTACTTCATCTTCCGTGATTGTATCAGTGCCTTCTTCTTCTTCAATCCTTATCTCATTTTGTTCACTTTGCTCTGTTATTGTATTTCCAAACTTCTTTCCATAGTATTTCCTCCATTCTTCTAATATATTCTTCCTGCCTATAATTAATTCATTTTCTTCGTTTCTTAGGTTTGTTGCTGGTTTTCCATGTATTCCTTTCAATCCTTTAACTATATTCCAAAATTTTTTCTTGTGTTCTATAAAGTTATGTTCAATTTCATTTCCAAAATTTTCCCATGACGTTTGTTTTGCTTCCCTGACGGCCATTTTACTCTCATTTCGTTTTTGTACATAGTTTGTTCTATCCATTTCCGCTTTAGATATTAAGTATCTTCTCCAGGCTGCTTTTTTCTCTTTCACTTTTGCTTTTACCTCTTCTGTCCACCAGTTTGTACATTTCTTTTTAAAATTCAATGTCGTTTTTCCACATACCTCTGTTGCAGTTTCTATAATTCCAACCTTAAACTTTTGCCACATATCATTTATTTCCATATCGTCTTCTATTTCCCATGTACTCATTTTTCGCTCAATTAGCTCCCTATATTGATTTTTATTTTCTGGATCCGATAGCTTCTTTACTTGTATCTTTTCATATCTTTTGGATTTCTCTTTTCTGAATTTCTGTATCCTTGTTATTGCAACCAGTAATCTATGATCTGTACCAATTTCAGCACCTCGGATAACCTTTACATCCATAAAGGCATATCGGAGTGCACTTGGGTATATGAAGTAATCTATTATGCTTTTACCCTCCCTTCCTTCAGCTTCATATGTAATTTTATGAATAGTTTTATGCTGAAAAAGTGAGTTTCCTATTAGCATTTGGTTCTCTATACAGAATTCAATCAATCTCTTTCCATTTTCATTTGTAACCTTTTCTCCTCCATATAATCCCATACATCCATGTGACTTTACCATATTATCTCCCGTCCGTCCATTGAAATCTCCCATTAATATTACTTGCCTTCCTTCATCATTTTCTTTATCCACGATTCTTTGTAGTTGGGCATAAAATGCTTCCTTATCCAAAATATCACAGTCATCCGTGGGTGCATACACTTGTACCATCGTAATATTTTCTTCTTCTAATTTCATTCTGACACTAACTAACCTAGAGTTTACTGCTTCCCAAGATTCCACTCTTTTTTCCATTTCTTCGGACAACACTATTCCCACTCCTTCTTTAGCTCTTCTTCCAATATTCACTCCTACATATCTCAGTACATACCCTTTCTCTAACTGTACCATTCCATTACCTTTCTTTTTAACTTCACTCAACCCCAATATTTCCAAACTATATTTTTCCATCTCCTCTATTATTTCCACTTCTTTTCCATTTATAGTTTTAATGTTCCATGTTCCAATTCGTATATTCCGTGTCCTTGCCAGTCGTCTTCTAAAAAGTCCATTATTTCCGAGGCCACTATTTCTCCTTAGAATCAGTGAGTTAAGCCCAATGTGAGTGATTAGCACAACGATTGGGCTGTTTTTCTTTCGGGGTTTTCTCCCTTAGCCTTTGGAGATCCCTCTCCCCCGCAAGGCAGCGGTTTCCCTCAAAGTATACCCCTTGAGAGGCAGGGTGCCACTTCCGCCATCCCCGTCGTACCGATACACATTATCTCCGCCGGGTCCGCCGTTGTGGTCTTCACCTTTGGTCCGCCCTGGGTATTTTATTTCCCCAGTACCCATCATATCTGGTGAGCTTTCCCCTATCCGCCACCTGGGGAGGCGCCCGATGGGAGCGGCAACTCCACACGGGTCACTTGGACTTCTTCCCCGAAAACCTTGAAGCTGTCAGCGATGAACACGGTGAGCGTTTTCATCAGCAAATTTCTACGATAGAGAAGAGGTACAAAGGCAAGTGGAGTTCCAATATGCTGGCTGACTACTGTTGGACTAAAATGAGAGACGTTCCAGATGCAAAATGTACCCGAAAATCACTATCTACCACTTTCTAGGTAAGTCAGAATCAGTAGTTATAATTTTGAGTTAGATAGCTAGTTACGGATTTTTTAGAATATTATAAAAATTCAAATGAATATCACAAAACTCCTGCCCGATGGGGACAAACTGTAATTATATTTGAATTCAGCACGAAAAATACTTTTAGAATCTGTTATTTTAATTCTTGTGAAAGAGAAAAAGTTAATTTTTGTAGACCAGTGTATCATGGCGGATGCCCTGACATTGACCTACGACTTGGAGCATTTATGTGTGGCATTGGAGGACCAATGGGAAATCTGGGGAGTGTGATGAAGTCGAATATCTGGTTGACTCTAGTCTCTAGCGCTGTGGTGTCTTGGATTTTCTGTGTGTTGTGGTAGATGGTCTCAGTGTGTTGGCGTAGTCGGGCGAGTTCTTCGCTGGTTTTGGTGAGAATCTGTATGAGCTCCGTGAGGTGTGTCTGGATTGCTGCTAGGGCGTTGGTTGTGGCGTGGTCATGGCGCTGTAGGAGCTCAGTGACGTTGGTGTTTGCCGGCGTGTTGTTTTCTGTGATAGCCTCCAGCCGAGAGCCAATGTTCAGAACCTCTGAGTGGAGGCCTTGAACCGCGTCTCGAATGATGCTATCGGCGACGACGGGTGCTGGGACTGCTACGGTGTGTGGCGATGTGACCGTGGCTGCGGTGACTGGTGGTGTTCTTGTAGTGGTTGGGGCCGGTCGTGTGTACGGCCGTGGAGCTGCGGTGAAAAGTGCTGGCGTATGTGCAGGCATATCAGGCCCTCACCCCCCTGGGTCCGCCTTATAAATAAGGATTTAAGGGTTATTAGCTGACTAGAGAAAGTGTGCGTAGGTATGGATGTGTGTGTGAGAGAGAGAGAGAGAGAGAGAGAGAGAGAGAGAGTGTGTGTGAGTGTTGCACAGTTCACATGTGAATAACATCGGGGTAATTTACTAGGTTGTCCAGATATTGTTGCATGTCAACATCTGGCTCCCCGAGACCAATAGTTTTCTGGAATAGAGATAGGGGCCTTGCATGTTTGTCGTGCGTTATATCATAATATCCTAGGTTTTGAATTAATTCGTTGTGGTTTTTGTTTTTCTTATCGAGTAAGTTAAAGGTGAGCCTTTTTATGAATTGTTCAATGGAATGCACTTTTAGCTCCTCGTGTAATTGGAGCGTTGGAGCTACTTCGGGTAGTCTCGCGATTATTCGGAGTACTTTATTCTGCATCGTTTGCAGTATCTTTATGTGTGTTTGCGCTGCATGTCCCCATACGGGTGCAGCGTATGTTAGGATGGGCCGGATTAGAGTTTTATAAAGTGTTGTGCCCATCTCTAACTTTAGAGTGCTGTTTGTGTTGATTATTGGGTATAGCTTATTGAGTTGTGCATTGGCTTTGGCTTTTACGGTGTCTACGTGCTGTTTCCACGTAAGGCCCTGGTCCATCGTTACACCTAAGTAGGTGACGGTTTTGCTGTTCCATTGAATTGGCTCATGTCCAAGCGTTAGTGGCTGAAGGCCGTGTTTACCATGGCGGTGCTTAATTCGCTTGGTAAATACAATTTCCTGGCTTTTTCTGGTATTTACCTTTATGCGCCATTTCGTGAGCCATGGCTCTAAGTCATTTAGAGCATTTTGCAGCCTGGTGCGTATAATCCTCGGCATGGTCGATTGTGTGACAAGCGCTGTGTCATCCGCATATAGATATCGATCTACTCTTATCGTCTCTGGTAAATCATTTATGTAAATGTTAAAAAGGGTGGGCCTCAATAAACTCTCTTGGGGGACCCCTGCCCTGATTGGCCGTCGCGTTGATATCTCTGTTTCGACTGCCGTGCGGAACGTTCGGTGTGATAGATAGTCCTTTATTATGGCTATCATAGAGTCCGCGAATTCCAGTGATATGAGCTTTCTGAGTAGACCAGCGTGCCACACGCGATCGAAGGCCCGTTCAATATACAGGAAGATGGCCCCTGTGGATCGGTTTTCATTGAATCCTCTCGTGATGGATTCCGTCATTCGCAATAGTTGTGGCGTTGTCGAGTGTTGTGCCCGGAATCCGAATTGTTCGTTAATTACTAAGTTATTTTTGATTATGTGGTTCGAAAGTCTTTTGAGTATTATTTTCTCTAAAACCTTGCTCATAGTGCTGAGGAGGCTTATTGGCCTATAGTTTTCAGGCTGTGATTGTCTCTTTCTCGGTTTAGGGAACAGGAGAATTTTGGCCTCTTTCCATTGTGGAGGGAATCGGCCTTTCTCAATTGTATAGTTAAATATATCTGCCAGTAGCTTCAGTGCTTTGGCTGGCAGAGGTTTTAGTACTATATTTGGGATTTGGTCTGGCCCTGAGGCCTTCCTTGTGGGCAGGTGTTTGATGATCCATTTGATCTCACCCGCATTAGTTTTTCGCGTCTTATTTGCGTTGGTGTTCTACCGATATTCTCGACCATTGCTCCCGTTTGGTCCATAAATGCTTGGTCTGACGGAAAGCCATTCGGTTCAAAGGTTGCCTCCAGTGTGTCTGCAAATGCTTCGGCTTTGTCTCGGGGAGTTTCCGCTATCCCGTTGGGCGTGTGGAGGGGAGGGACACGTGTATACGTACGCGTTAGGTTTCTGGCTATTTTCCAGATTGTATGGCTTTGTGGGTCGATGTTACTTAGGACATCGTGCCATTGATTCGTTGTGTATTCTCGTATTCGTTCGTTCGCTTGGATGCTTAGATCCGTGTACGCATTACGGTCTATTAAGTTACGCGATTTTTGCCATTTACGTTATGGATGTGGTGCCACGGGTTTTCTTTTTTTACCTGGTTTATACCCCCTGGATAAATAACCTGGCACCTGACAGCCACGTCGCTCACGAGGCGGGTAAGGGGGCTCGCCTTATCACATCCAGTCGCGTTACAAATACATCATGTGACTATCACGTGACCAAATGTGTGTGCTCACCCATGTTGCAATATGTGCGTGCATTCCCGGCATCTGCGACAGTATATAGTTTGATTACTAAATAAATGCAGAGTGAAACAAGGTGACTAACAGACGAATTACATACAATGGTGTATATGGAGGGATTGTATACTCTATCCGGTCTTAAAGCGGGTACGGATGTCAACATTACGCCGCAGCACAACTTTCAGCGCGACGTAAATAGTGAAGCGCGATTGGAAATAGTTCCTTATTACATTGCGTATATTATCGCTTATTTAATACTTTCAAGTAATGGACGTGATGAATAAATACTGTAATTGAACCTACGAAACATTTAAACATGAGCATAATTATTTTACTTCTATTTATTATCACGTGGTAGTCGGTAATTCTCCGATTGCGTTGTTACTGTAGTGACGGAGTGTTCAGTTGCTCAGAATATGGAAACAAAAGCGGAAAGTCCCTAAGAAGTGGTGAAGAGACTATTGTATTATATGTGTTTAACTTTTCTTTCAAGATTTTGTCACTGGCTGTGAAAGACGTAACCAAATTGAGGTCTGAAGCAACTGGTATTTCCGTGTACACTGTTTCAAATGTGAGAACGGAAGTATAACAAACAGGAACTGTAAAAGTCCCTAAAAAGAAAAGGGAAGGACCATTTAGTGTTTTAGGCAAAGTGGATGACTGTTAAGTGTTATTCGCATTAAAATGCGTAGTTCCTTTTTAAACAACGGGCCTCCTATAATAGATAATGAACAGTGAGCCAGATCTTTCAAATTTTAGGTAAATCACGTTCCATACTTTGTTGAAAGACATTGGATTTCAGTTTACAAAAAGAAAGACAATGCGATATTTGTTCGGAAAGCTATGGTGATGTGAAGACGTTACCTGAGATCTGCCGGTGCCGCACCTCTATCTGACGACTGAGGTTAACGTAAGTTTTACTCACAAAATTACATTTCATAACTTTTCTTAGCCAATTTCTTAAATTAGTTAATGTAGTTTATTTAATAAATATGAGCCGAGTGCAATTCTAACCTCACACTGCTACAGTAAAAGATTTGACAGTTGCGATAAGTTATATGTGTTCAGAGAACAACACGTGCTAGTTTGCGGAGTGATACAATCGCAATGTTTATGTGCGCACCCACTTTAAGCTCGGAGGGACTATAGTTTTATATTTCATATACTTTATATGGTTTAGCGCTGCATATTTCAGTGTTTTGTTGCATTCGTAGCATATTTTAGTGGTCTCGGTTGCTAAAGGAGTGGAACCACTGGCCACGGACTGCGAGTGAGAAGTGGCAACACTGCTGCGACAGAGCGGCTGGCAGACAGCTGAAGCGTCAAGTGCAGGTTATTTCTCCTAGGGTATAGTGTGTTCTAATATATTTTTAAATTCCACTTCTACGAATTCGCAAAACCCCTTTAGTGTTGGTATGTGAAAATGTTGAAAAATTTTGCCGACCATACATTGAATGTCCAATGATAAACAGTCAACAGCTGTTTGTACAGCATTATGTAATTGTATGTGGTACACAGCCCACGCCAATTACTTCTCTCTTTGCATTGTTCTTAAGTTTGTGGTACACATTATTAGTCTCTTTTCTTTTTGATCCACCAAAGTTAGTGTTTGTATTATCTGCTGAAAACGACATAATTTTATTGGTTAACTGGTCACCATGAAGTGTCTGCATCATGTGATACGTTGCCAGACGTTTCACCCGTCAAGTTTGAGAAAACGATTATTTTTATTTTAATCCCCTCTAATGAAAAAAAATAACCAACAAACACGGGAACTACTTTTATATGCTTATAATTATACTCTGTTCATCTAGAGATTAGAGGAGACGTAAACAAAGCCACGTGCGTTTTGACCACAGCGCGCCCTCTTGACGCTTTCGCCGTCTAAATAGTCCCTATAAGAAATACTTACTGAGGTCTGAATTGTCACTTAATGTTTGCTAAAGCATGAACTAAGTGTACTAAGCATAGTTAAAGTGTAAGAATACGCAGTTAAGTGAATCTGTAACCAGCCTAATTCATTCTGCGCGCGCATTATTCAGTATGAAAGTAACATGGCGGAATAAGTGAGTGTTGTAAAACATAAGCGTGGCAAACCGTTGCGAAGTGGCGAAAGGACAATAATATTGAACGTGTTTAACAAGTTCTGCGAGAAATATCCCGAACTTGCTATAGAAGACGTGATGAAATTAACATCCGAGTTTACTGGTGTGTCAGTTGCAAGTATTTACAACACACGCAAAGAAAAAGCGTCAGTTGGTGAAGATCCCAGCCAAAAGCTTCCACGTACCAGATAAATGGTGGATGTAGTTTTTGCGACGAATTTGTGAGTGTGAGATCTGCAATCTGTCGAAAAGTTCAATTCTTTGTTAACAATGAACCTCCACCTTAAACAAAGTGCTGTTGACTCTGAACCGATCTTCCAGATTTAAAACGAACTTCCCTCCACAAGCTGCTTCTGGAGATTGGTTTCGAGATTGTGAGCATGAAATGAAAAAGTATTATTGTGGACAGAGATGACATAAGTAGCAGTTAATTTCCATGTGCTACATGTTATTTGGATCAAGTAAATATATCCTTTTAGTAGTGTAAAATGCATATTATATCTACGCTTAGCGGTAGGTAACCGTGTTGCGTCATTGTGAAAGCACGTGGCCGCGGAGTGATACAAACCGGTGCTTTGTTTATATCTCCTCTGATCTCTTCATGAACAGAGTATAGATGAGTCTATCGTTACTGAAATGTATTTAGCTTCTGCGAGTTCCTCTTTTATTTGTGTTTAAGCTAATGGACCCGGAACATTTAAAATTATTGCTTTCACCTTAGTCTGTGCACAAGTAAATTTAGGTTCAAATAACTTCCGTAAAACTGAAGATATACAGTCCACTGATTTGAAACTCTGATTGTGAGCCACCGTGTGAAAAGCGAATGTTCCCTCTTTAGCCGCCAGCACCCTCTCGCTGTCACCCACACACTTGTTGGCAAAATACGAATCAATTGTTTTGCTGGATACTCTCGCAAAATCTGCTTTTGTGTTTCTTAGTTGGTCGATTGAAAAAGTAGACTTGCAAATAACACAAAACGCTTTATCCATGTCTTTTCAAAGCTAATAACAAAAGGAAATTGCCGTTTTAAAGCGTTAAAAACACACGCACTTTCGCCTCGGTGGCATCTCACTATCACAAGGCAACGAACCCGGTCCCGACGCCCACAGAGAGACTCAGTACGTATTGACTTCTCTTCCTTCAATCATATACTACTCCTAGTTACCTTGATACTGCTCAAGTGCTCATAGTGTAGTATTGTTGGTCCGGTTTAATAGGTTACTGTTGACATTGAAGAAAATTGCCGGTGTGTCTTGCATGTGCTAACTAAGTAAAACATTGTTTTCGCGTTTTTGTTTGAAAAGAGACAGCAAGATTATGTATAAAAACAACCAGCTTATTGTTACCTTCATAATTTGTTTATTATTGACTTATAATCGCTCCACCCTTAGATCCGCACTTGATATAAACACAACCCTTAACAACTAACCCGCGATATGCCGAAACCAAAGCACACCATAACATATAGTACCTTAACTATCGACGATTATCTGTGAGTTTTCAAGGTGTACCTTGATGGTAAAGACCCTTGAATGTAAAGGGATAGCAATGCTATTCCTAAAACTCCCGAGTAAATATCGTTCTGCTGCATTATAAACACGAGGCACGTGTCCACGTGGCGTTTGTTTGTGTTAGTCGCTGCTGGTACGAATACCAAGTTATCGCGGAGGGATAGAAGGTGTGGATCTAAGGCTGAATGTAGTATAGTAGCAGCTTCCTGACTTCAATTAAACCGAGTTGCGTTAACAATTGCGGGGAGGTTCAATTTCAAAGGCGTTCCGCACAGTCGGGCAGCCGATAAGGAATGCTTTCTTATGCCGGTTGTATAGTGGACACAATTTATCCGCAGTTCCAAAGACTTCAACATGTCCGACATTAAACTAAGCAGTAGACGAAAGTATCCCAAAAGCAATCCTGCCAATGTACATAATAAAGCCATTTCTATCCTCAAATATCACAGGGTTAAAATATTACGCTTTCAAACGATAATAGAAAAAAGAATTCAAGACAAAATCGTGGAAACACGAGCAGTAAGTCCACAGATTAATTAACTAATATGGCGTCTAAACAGAATCTTGTTTTAAAATCTATTGGTTGACCTGTGCACCACGTCCATAAACACGGGCTTCTGTCGCAACATAACGCGCAATAACATCAGCTATGGCCGTAGCTTTACCATGGTTATACGTTACGAACAGTTGGCGGTAGGTACTAATGCAACCTAACGGATGGAGTATCACCAAATATAACCAGACTGCACCATAATGGGGGGGGGGGGTAATCTCAATAAGCTATGCTTACTATATAAAATGAAAACGTGACAACTATGATATGATTGTGGCGGTGACATTTTGTGTCCTAAGTTTTTACTGCCCATGTCACAATTCGAGGCATCAATTTCTCAAATTCCTACCAGAGGAAACTACACTCAACTAATGAAGGCACAAAGCAAAACAAGAATTTAATAGTAAAGTAGCATTAAAAAAACGGTACAATTGTAGGTCCCGCGAGACATATATGCGGGACACGGGACATAGGTTTCAACATCGGTAATGTCCCACTAAAAGCGGGATGTCTGGGATCCCTAATTTCTCCACTCGCTTGATCATGTCATCACACCGGCTTGTCCGAGGTCGTGATTTTCTTGGTGTGTTGCCGTCTTTCAACTGTCGCACCCACAGACTCACATTAGACACATCCATCACACCGTCACCACATGTCTCACTTAACTGACGATGAATTTCAACTGGTGTCAGACCACGCAAATGGAGAAAAAGAATGATTACACACTGATCATTAAAGCCACAATTCTTAGTCACCTTACCGTGTGCATGGGGCTGTTTCGTTCCGTGATGATGGCTGGCCTCTTGGTCTGGCCGAACACACTCACGGCATAACTGACACTCCTACACACGATACGGTACTAAAATAATTGTGGCTTTATTGATCATGTACTGAAAACGACGCCATTTTAAGCATACAAAACAATCCTAAGTCTCGCCGTTGCTCCCCCAGGGGGTCCTACTACGGTAGGTACGGGTTTGGCGTACCCGGGGCCCCGAGCCATACTCTCGATTGGGTTCCTCTAAGGGGTGAGAGGGCACATGCCAAATGCCCAATCAACTTTGGTCCACTTTTGTGTTTCACCTCCCATCTGTACCTCCTTGTACAGAGTCTGATGGATAACCTACGCGCGGGTTGTAGGTGGATGAGGAGATGCAATGGGTGACCGGGTAAGCGCGTAATTTCCACCCCTGGTTATCATGTAGGATCTGTGTTCGTATCCGCTGATAAAGGCCAGTCCCGGGCAGGCGCCATTGCATGAGCTGATGCACTCCTGAAGGTGATTGGGTCCCTCTGTCTATACACAGGGAGGTGAGACTCTAGGGTGAGCAAGGTCCAGGCCAGGACTCTCACCTAAGCCAGGGTGGCGCCCAGGATGTGAGCATGCAATCGGAGACATTTGCAATGGTGGAGGATATCGTCGCCATGAGTTATTAAAAAAGTCATAACAACAAAACCAGCTAAGTTAGAGTAAAGGAAGTAATCGAGTGTTGTGGTCCTCGCTACTTGGTTATTTCTAGAATTGAGAAAGGCAAAAAGTTTTTATCGGAAAGCCCATTTGTAATCCAGAAGGGCCTGGATAAGCTAGCTGGTCCAGTGAAGTCATGCACTAGATCTGGTAATGGCACGCTCCTGATTGAAACCCATTCAGCAGACCAGGCAGCTAAAATACAAAAAGCAAACATGTTAGTCAGCTATCCAGTACGTGTTAACCTTCACAAAACATTGAACTCGTCATGCGGTGTGGTCAGTACCCGCGCATTAGACGGACTAAGCGTTGATGTTAAGGAAAACCTAGAACAAGGTGTTACCTGCGGTTTTGCGGGTTCATCGCAAAGAAAGCGGCGAATTGAAGCCTACTCATATCCTGTTTCTGGCCTTTGATCGGGTAGATTTCCCTCAACGGATTAAGGCAGGATATGTAACAATAGAAGTAAGGCCATACATACCCAACCCGATTAGATGCTTTAAGTGTAACCGCTTTGGACACACAAGCGAACTGTGCAATAGAGCAGCTAACTGCGTCAACTGTGGAGGCGTCGTTCACGACGCTCCATGTTCATTGCCGCCCAGTTGTGTGAACTGCAGTGGCGAACATCCAGTTGGTTGGTGTCCTCAGAAGCTCGGAAATTCCTGCGTATCCGGCAGCCCCCCTTCCAAAGTCTGGTACCTATAGCTCAGTTCCAGCTAGGCCGGTACTAAAGCGGGAAATCGCTACACAAACCAGCGATCAAATCGGGGCCACAATTTCAGAAAAAATTCTCGTAGCAAGAACAGTCCCAAAGCCTTCAACATCTACAGGTAAATCTACGTCTCCTACCAAGTCCGTAAAGGAAAAGAACAACTCTACAAGGTCACCGTCCAAATTGCCAGTGTACAACAATGGCAAGAATGAGTCCGTTATTTATGATACTTCACCGAATAAATTTAAGAAACAGTATGTAAGATCTGACTTCCTCAAAGAAGAAACCGTGTCTGTTCCCAGTAAACCAACGGGAAAGATGAGCCAGCGTTCATCCCCTCGAAGATCCTCTTCTGAGGATTCCTCTGGGATGGATACAGACCGGCAACTTTCATCTTCGTCGGTATGCATTAGCAATCGGTTCGATGCTCTTGAACCGAAGTTTGCTATGGGGAGACGCGCCTCCTCGGTAGAGGATATATAGAAAGATCCTGCCTATGCTAGGAGAAACCCAGTGAAAAAAGGACGGATAAAGCTGAAAAGAGTGTAAGCCCAAAAGATCACAAAAGGGCTAAATTGAATCGACAACCGCCTACTAAAAGGTAATGCACAGTTACCTTGGAATACTTATCCCACACAGATATTAATATGGCTATCCTACACTGGAACATACGTGGTATTAGAACACAACGACCAGAACTTGAGCTTTTGCTCAAAGAGAACGAACCCTTGGTCGCATGGTTGTAAGAGACCAAGCTGCGTCCTCAAGACGCTTTCCATCTAAGGCGATACACCCCAGTATAGTGCGATGTTACACCAGAAGAGGGTGCTCCGGCGCATGGCGGCGCTATGATGCTTGTCAGAGAGACGTATATATGTAATCTGTACCCTTACGCTCTGATATTCAATCAGTTGCTGTAAGGATTCTACTGCCAAACATCCAGATCACCATTTGTACGTTATATTTGCCTCCGTCACATGACTTCTTGCACATTGATTTAGAAGATCTAGTTTCCCAGTTACCAACACCGTTTCTGTAGGTGGGAGACTTCAATGCGCACCACCCACTTTGGGGCTCAAGTCGTGTTTGTGGGAGAGGCAAGCTCCTCGCTGATTTCCTGGACAGTTACAACCTAATTCTCCTCAACACCGGAGAGCCTACATTCATTTCTGACTCTTTCAATAGTTTCTCGCACCTTGATCTTGCAGTTTGTTCACCTCAGTTGGCAGTCTCCTTACAATGGAATGTCATCTCTGATTTACACTCTAATGACCACTTTCCATGCTTATTAGTCTCTTAACGCAACATACATGTTCCACAAGTATGCCCAAATGACGTTTTGACCATACCAAGTGGAACCTTTACACCCTGTTTTACGTACAACAAGCACGACTCCGTGAATGATTTGGCACAGCATCTCACGGAGACGATTCTCTCTTCTGCTGAACAATCGATTCCGCGGTCGACTTTACACCCCCGTCGATTTTCTGTCCGCCGGTGGACGGAAGAATGTCGGAATGCCATTTGTGCTCGAAGGCGTGCTCTTAGGACTTTCCAACGTCTCCCCACGTTGAATAACCTAATCCAATACAAGAAAATGCGCGCCAGAAAAGTCATTAAGCATAGCAAAAAGGCATCATGGAGCAAATTTGTAGCTTCGTTTAACCGACACACACCTTCCTCGGTTGCGTGGGATAGGTTAAGGCATGTTGCAGGTCGATTGACTCGTATACCAATTGCGGAACTAAAAACAGCCACAGGAACTATTGTTGATCCATTTGAAGTGGCCAACACGTTTGGCAGTGCTATCGCTCAAGTGTCTAGCTCGGAAAACTACTCCCCTGAGTTCCTTCAAATTAAAACTCAGGTGGAATCTCAAGGCTTCGCGTTTCGTTCTAGAAACGTAGAAGATTACAATCACCTTATCACCATGGCAGAGCTAGAACATTCTCTTAAATCTTCACGATTATCAGCACCAGGACCAGACGGTATTCATGTACAAATGTTACAACAGCTCTCTCCTGAAGGTAAGGCATTCCTGCTCGAGGTCTATAATCGTGTTTGGATTGACAGTATACTCCCAGAAAATTGGTGGGAGGCCACCGTTATTCCCACCTTGAAGGCTGGAAAGGACCGTCATCTTCCCTCCAGCAATCGTACTATTTCCCTCGATAGTTGCGCTTGCAAGGTGATGGTACGCATGATCAATGGACGATTGTTATGGTGGTTAGAATGTCGTAACGTAACCTACTGACTAACATCCAGTGTGGTTTTCGACGACGCCGTTCAAGTGTAGACCATCTTGTGTCAATATCGACACAGATAATTTACGGATTTATGAAGAACTGTCAAACGGTTGGCATATTTTTCGATCTCGATAAGGCTTATGATACGTGCTGGCGAGCAGGGATTCTACGCTCCCTGCGAGTACTAAATGGCAAATCGTGGGGAGCGGATCGAACAATTTTGTTGCAAATGTATCGATCCAAACTAGACTATGGGTGTGTTTAATGTAAGATTTGAAGCTTTCACGGTGAACGTTAGTGATCAGAGCTTCACGGGTGATCAGCCGTGTTAAATTTAAGAAGTCCTGAAGATGGCCATGGAGTGTATAATGGCCGAAAGCTCGACCTTCTGAAGTTTAACACGGCTGATCACCCGTGAAGCTCTGTTCACTATGGGTGTGTTGTTTATTCGTCAGCACGACCATCTGCTTGGCAATAGGAGCTTTTCCAAAAGCCCGGTGGTGAGCCTTTACGCCGAGTCCGCAGAACCTCTGCAATATCAGCGTGAGATTCTCTTGGTAAATTATGGTTGTGCACTTAGATTTATGCGTAAGCATTCAATTTTCGCTCCTTTTTTCACCATCACGCTAAGATAACGGTATAGGAATAGCACCCTTAAACCTGAGCCTACGGGGTTTCGTTGCCAGGAACTTCTAGCGAAGCTGGAAATGGAACTGCCTAGGATGTTCGCCAAGGGCGAGAAGCTTTACCTCCCTTGGTTATCTGGGACGCCCCATGTAGATCTTGGGATGACCGTACACCGGAAGTCCACGATGCGTATTTCAAGTATCCACACATGTTTTTTAGAATTTTTGTTAGTCTACACTGACCGTCATGTATTTACAGCGATGGGTTAAAGAGCACCAACGGTATTGGATGTGCTTATGTTTATGGAACCGAACCACATATATTCGGTTTTCCAAACAGCACTTCCATTTTTTACAGCAGAGTTTTATACAATTTACCGAGTCGTTTTGTAAATTAGTGGTAAATTAGGTGACTGCCTGATTTTGAGCGATTCCCTTAGTGCACTGTAGAGCCTTTGTAAGCTGTACAACCCCACCCTATTGTACAACATATCCAGGATGCCTTCCATGTATTACATGCTTCTGCCGTTGACGTGATGTGTGCACGAATTCCTGGTCACGTAGGTTTGCCGGGGAATGAAATGGCGGATTTGGCAGCAAAGACGGCAACTACAGAATCAAGTATTACCATCTCATGTATTACTTTGGAAGACTTCAGGCTTGAAGTGCGGAGAGTGGTGCTGTCGTCCTGACATGAAGAGTGGTTAGCTCTCCACTGTAATAAGCTTAGAGAACTGAAAGAACTTCCGATAAACTGGGTAACTTCCTGTCGGATATCTTGCCGCAAGGAGGTTAGTTTGGCTCGGTTAAGAATAGGACACTGCTATTTTTCGCATGGTTACCTAATTAAAAGGGACCTTGCCCCTCTATGTCTACTGTGTCACAACCTTTTGTCAGTCTGTCACATGCTAGTAGAGTGTTCCTCTCTAGCGCACTTTCGAGATTCTCTGCAGCTGCCTGCCAGACTTGCAGAGGTCTTAGTGGACAACAAAACAGTGCTTGATAGAGTTTTTAAGTTTTTAGCGGAGTGTAATATCAATTTGAGGATTTAAAATTTTAGATATTTCTTTTTATGCTTTTTGACATATTTATCACCTTGTTTTATATCTGGCTATTGTCACTGTGTTTTATGTTTATGTATATATTTTCTTTTTTGCTAGTAATTTTAGTTTTGATTCAAATTTATATCTGGGTATTGCCATGAATTTTTTAAGGGCGCTGATGACTTTGAAGTTGAGTGCCCTTAAACCAAACCCTTCTCCTCCTCGCCGTTGCCACGAGAGTTTCTTTGTGCTACAAAGTGCTACCATCTCTATCATGCATTGACAAGGAGTGCTCGCTTACTTTAAAATAAACCGCATGTTTCTGTTTCCGGTTCTGAGGGGGGAAAATGGGAGGTGTGCTTGCACATGTGTGTGGTAGACTGAGGTGATTGGGGAGTAATCTTGGCTTTACTGTTTTCACCGAAAGAATTGGTCGTGATATAAACAGTAGCACATGTGCAAATAGAATTAAAGTGTATGTTTATTGGCTGATGCCACGTATTGCAAGGTACATCGGCTAAAAGTAGTTCGCTCAGTAGTAACAAATACTACTGGATCCTCTCTGTATTATGTAACAATGGTATGTTTAATGGGTTATTGTACCATGTAGAACTGCAACAAAATTAATCCATAGTAATTAATTGCACTTAATCAGAAAATGCATAGACTGCCTTCTGCTGGTCAGCTTTGGAAGCGGGAAGGTGAACCATTCTAGATGGAATACAACCTCTTGCAAATTCAGATTAGGTATGTTAAAGCTTTCTTTCCTATAGTGATTTTAAATTTATATTTGTTATGCTTTTAATTCAAAGAGCTACACACAATTGTTATTTAATCAGTAGCATGTTTTAAACTATCGCACGAAGGATTGGTGGGTTGAAGGCAGGCGATGGTGTTTGTAGGCTCCACATGATTTTCTCTCTTAGCAACACATGGTTATGAAAGTAGTGCCATTACTGCTCCAATCAGAGTGAGAAAGCAGAAGGATACTTTGTAGGCATTGTTTACATCACAACCAATTCTTTCGCTGAAACCAGTATAGAGAAAAATTCCTACCCCCAGCTGGAATCGAACCTGGAACCCTTCACACAGCAGACAGGTGCTTAAGTGACAGCTATGGGGCCAGCCACCAACAATACTGTAAGCTCTTTTAAAATTAAAAAAGTACAAAATACGTAAAAATTGCATTATAAAAATACTTCATAGAAATTTACTGCTCTTAATATCTGTGTTATTTCAAAACTAACATTACTGGAAAGCATGCTTTTTAACAGGTACCAGCAGGGTTTGCTTGATCTAGCCTTGCTCTGGCTCGCTGCTAGCTTGAAGCTTCAGAGCAGCTCTCGGATTACGTCAGTGGTGTGCTTTATTGATGACACAACTAACCATACAGCAGGTGAAGTTAACCTGAAAGTCTATTAATAGTGAGCCAATATTCTACATTTATAGCATTACAAAGTATGTGTGCGTATTTGCAGACATATTTATTGCAATTTGTCACAGTTTATGATACATAGTTGTGGGTTACACTAGCAGTGGAATATCTCCATTTTGTGTATCTACTTGATGAATTTCATTATTTTATACCTCTATGTACAGGGACTTACCAGCAAAACATAAAGCGGAAAAGGTTTCTCTAGATTTAACTGATGAACCTTAAACGTAACAGGGACAAAATTATATTTTATAATATGAAAACACAAGACAGATAATACAAGAAGAACAGTTAAAGATCTAACTGATGAGAAATTATGAATAACTAACTTACATAAATAGTAAAACATAAGAAAATTAAACTGCAACTTAAATGTTTTATTTTTTGTTGGTTAACTTTCTGTTGACCAGCCTATGAAATTTTTGGGGTGATATTTGTGCTGCCTTGATTCTAAAAACTGCATTAAGATTTTCATCAGAGAAGTTACTTTGATGTCCACATTTTCTCAACTTTAAAACAGAGAAGAACTGCTCCCACATATAAGTAGTACGGAACATACACACAAATTTAGCTATATGATTACGCAGGTGCGGGAATCGTAAATTAGTAAAAGATGGGTAAAAACCAATCAAATCCACTTTGTTAGTATTTGTGCCAACAAACATACTGTTGGTGTTTTTAAACACACAAGCCGTATGTGGGCAATCCGCCTGGTAAGCGGAGAGCCTGCAGTTCAAATCCCAGCTGAGACATTGAATTTTTCAGTTCCGATTCTGTCTCTCCACTTTGTTATTTATTATACTTGCATTTCAGTTCTCTGTCGCATTTTAAGACAATTTCTAACTGTAAGTCTGCAGGAACCGAATCGTTTACTGCGAATGGTGTAGCAAATATACTGAATTGTGTTTCTAGACTTTGCAAGTCCAAGAAACGTCTTTCAAATTGTTCATCCAACTTAACAAGAATTTCTGTGTACTCTTGAAAATTATTCTGAACATTATCTTGAAGAGAGGCAAGCTTTGGAAAATGGTAAGTATTGTTATTTTTAAGTTTAAGTTCCCACAACAGAAGTTTTATTTTGAAGGCGTTTATTGTGTACCTTATTTGAATTATTACCTGCCGTTCCCCTTGTAGAGATATATTAGTGCATTCAAATGCGAAGCCAAAACGGAAGAAATGGAAATCCTTGAAAAAAGTATATGTGCTACAAGACTTCATGATACATAGAAGTGAAGATTGTGATCATGTTTCCACACATCCACAATCCTGCAAGTCTGGTCACAGTTTACCATATTCACAAGGGATATTATGAATCCCAACAGTATGGAGACTGAAGCTGTCTCTGACTGAGCCAAGGAGTTGCTTGATTTTGACAGGGGCTTGAAGAATGGATCAAGGAACATCTACACTGCAAATATTACTTTTAATTCGTCTTGAAATTGATCTTAAACATCTTAGCTCATATAGTTTATTTAGAGACACCTAATCCAAAGCTCAAAGCAGTATGTGTGGGGAGGAGGGAGTTTGGCTGCTGTTTAAGACTTGAATCAGTGCTGTGACTTTGACTGAACAAGTGACCATGATAACATTGAGCTACTTTCAACTTTGAAGAACAACAGAGTTTAAATTCTTATCTGACTGGTATGAGCTTACTTCCAATTTGTTGCAGTTTGTTCCTTCTCTGTAAAGAGGTTCTTATCATAGCTTACTTTGGAAGGGAAGTAAAGCTATTGATGCTATGTTATGTTTATTCATACTAAAACAGCATTGTACCCTGAGAGAGAATCCTTGAGCAATCTCCGCTTTGCTTATTCACACTCAAAATGCTAATACTCTTGCTTCTCCACAGTGCCATTTTGTAGGAATTTAGCTAATCACTCACCATTGCAGGCACTGGCAGCAGAGAGAAAGTTGATTGGTTACAAAAAAGCATTAAAGGCTCCTATGTTGCAAAATTGTGGCAATAGGAATTTTAAGTATTTGATACAAAATAAGAAAGAACGTGGAAATAAAAATAAAAATTGAACCTTTATTAATTTTATTTTTTCCAATAAATAACAATACTGTAACTTATTTAGTAATATAAATCTATAATTTTCTTTCCTGGTTGATTTTGTGCTGCATTCATGTAAATAGATGAATTTTCAGAGATAGGTAACAATTGTGAAGGTTTTTAGTTGCTTTTATATATTCAGGTAGACAATCACTTACTTGTAGTTGTAGATAAACAGGAGCGCTTTCGTGGAGGTTACGTCCACATCCTCAGCCAGTAGCAAATAAAAGCAACTAAAAACCTTCACAATGATCAGGACATCACTATATATAATGCTTCTCCTTTTAATCTTAATAGGTAACAATGTTTAGTGCAGGTATATTAAATGTTTATAAGATTTATAGATTTCCTTAAACTGGTTTTTCACCTTAGTCATCACTTCTCTAAATGATAAACAGTGTGTAAAGAAGATGGATCATAGCACATCTGTTGCTTGCATGAGTAATTTATAGTGGCTTTCTGTGATAATATTCAGCACCTCATCATAGTATGAGTAGTTTAAGAATATCTTGTACACAAAATTAATTTAGTAAAATGCACTGAGTGGGAGGATCTCTCTGTTTCTTATCATCTTACAGGGTCTTGCAAGGGATGAGGGATGAGTACTGACCAATGACTGCTGGCAGTTGGAATATGGGGCTAGAGGTGTGGCACTGTAATGAGGACAGGGAAAGGTGGGGGGAGAGGTGAAAGGTAGATATACCTGGCCTTGTAGAAAAGCCATGATTTAATTTTCTTTAGACTGACCGCCAAATTCTTAATATCTATTATGGAAAATGTTGCAAAAGTTGCTTGAAATTTGCAGCATTTATTGGATTAAGTGATGCTGTGTTATAAAAAAAGCTTTAACTTTATCCCTAGAATCACAAAAACATATTAAGCTTTACAGTAAACATAATGCAATATTACATTGGAAAATATGTTGTTGTTAGCTAATGCTGGATTTCTGACAATGAAGTCATTAATCCTCTTACTCTCCAATATTTTTCACTGATGGATGGGGCACTAGAAGTGAACGGGCATATTTGAAGGCGGTCTCGATCCATTTCCTCTTGCAGATCACATAGAGGACAGAGTGGTGAAGAATATATCCCAATAAAATTCTGTTTAAATGTTTTGCCAGACAATCATGTCCTGTAATCAACCTGAAGGTTGCAACTGCTGTTTTTTGAGGATACTCAGGAATTACTGTTTGAATGTTTGGTAGTTCCTATCTTTTATTCTTTGATTTTTCATAGTAATATTTTGCAATAATTTTTTTTTAATTCAGAGTTGACTAATCTTTTAGCTGCATAAAATGGTAGATTAACAATAGATTTTTGTACACCACTGGTACCCTTTTTTGCAAGAAAATCAGCTTTCTCGTTACTACTCAGTCCACAGTAAGCTGGTATCCATTGGAAGACTAGGTGTTTTTTAAGTGCTGTTAGATGGGTAAGGATTTTCTAACATTCTATAATTGTTTGGTTTTTTGGTGACAACTTGGAAGTAATTGCTATAATTGCTGCCCTGGAATCTGAGAGAAAACTGCTTGCTGAAAATGTGAAATTCTGTACAAAAGATTTTGTAGGACCATTCGAATTGCTTCAATTTCTCCATCAAAGTTAGTAGTTCCATAACTTAAAGATGTGTAATAGGAAAAGAGGTGACATGTGACTCCAGCACCTGCTCCATCTTGGTATGATATCAATGATCCATCAGTATAAATATGGAGCCATTCATGTTCTGGAAATCTAGTATGGATTGTCTCTAATGCCAATAATTTTAGAACATTAGTTGGAGTATCACTTTTCTTAACTTATTCTGCCAGGTGTAAATAATATGTTATGTCTAATGTATGTGTCGGATTGACTTTAGATATGAAGTTTTCCTTTGAATTAGGAAGGTGTACATTCTTCCTGATGTCTTGAATTTTGGAAAGCTCTCCTGAGTCTTTAGTGTATGTGTAAAATTTCTCTTGTGCCATGTATTGAATGGGAGTCTGATCAACTTTTCGTGTTGAATAAGAGCCGCTTTTTCTATTTCATATTCAATGGGGTATTGGTTGGTTAGTATTTCCATAGCTGCTATTGGTGTGGTTTTGATAGCACCTGTAATTAATCTCAGACTTTGGTTTTGAAAGATTTGAATTTTTTTTTGTGTTTGGTGTTACAAGAACTTCGCTGCAGTAAGTAAATAATGGCTTTATATATACATTGTATGTTGTGTTAAGAGTTGCTCTGGAACATCCCCACTTCATTCCTGTTAGACGTTTTAATAGTGAAAGGCGCCTCTCTGCTCTTTGTATTACATTTTCTATTTGTTTGGTCCATGTAAGTTTGGTATCAAATGTAACTCCTAAATACTTTGTTTCCTTTGTTTCTGGTAATTGTTGACCCTCAAAATTTAGTTTTATTTTTAGTGGTATTTTACATTGGAAAATATAAAAATGTTCAAACCTCCTACAAATTCTCCCTGTATTTATACTGGAATTAAAATTTGTATTGAAATAGCTCTAAACATATTTGACTATTACAATTATAATACAGTTTCTGCCTTTGAAAGATTTTCCGCCAATACCTATGCAATAAACTGCCTTACATTTCTATGAATTTGCACAGCTTCTAAAATTTGTTGAACTCTGTTACCACTTGCCATAGACCAATAATCTGGCCATGTATAGCTTCTGATGTATATGGCATGGTGTGAATCAAGCAACAGTTGTAGCTTAATTAGTAGTGATTTAGTGAGCCATCAGAAATAATCAATACTTCCCTTTCATGCAGATGTGTCACTGGTTATAACTATGTCCAGCCAAGAGCACAAATACTGTCCAGTCATTGGAAAGGGATAAATAGAGAGGGGAAGAAGGGGAAGCTACAAAGGCTTCATTAACTAATCATGATATCCATGCATTTTACTTAATTCACTTTCTCTGCTTTGGTTACTGTTTTCAATTTGTGAACAATAAAAACTCAGATTTATTGGGTTTTCAGAAAAAGAAGAACAAGAACAAGGAAAAAGAAGACAAGCCGTAAATATGAGCTTGGGATGTCAACCTTTCGAAGACTGGATTTTTCAGCAAGTGCAAATTATAGTATTGTTGTTGTTTTGTCATAAAATGAGATCCTATTTATACGAATATGCCTATAGTAGATGGATGGTTTACAAGGGTTTATGTAGGCCATATTGGTCAGCCTTCAATGTACTGGAATAATTCCTATGGGTGTTTACTAACACTACATATCTAATTCACTGTAATTTTAGTATTCCTTCATTTGTTAATAATAAACATGTTTTAATTAAGTTTTGATTTTGACTCAGTAATTTGTAAATGGCTACTTCCAATTTGGCAGTCAGCTTCTGTGGAAAGCTGATCAATAATTGTTTCAAATTTATATTCGGAATTACAGGGTATATAAATGTGGTTTAGATAGCCAAAGAGTGCATTTGACTGTAAAATATTTCAGTAAAAAAGATACAATTCCAGTCCTTACTAAGCACAACAATGCAACTAATCAAACCTGCTTTAGATTTCAGACAGCCAGTTCAGTGTTTTAGTTACCTAGTGTCTTTGTGAATAATATTTATTGGAAACTATGAGGACATCTTTTATTTGTACATACATACGTTATTTAAATTAAAGACTGGTTCACAACCACCAGCAATGGTTACGACAACCAGAACGATAATTATATAATTAATTATTTTGTTATTAATTTTTTATCAGTGCTGACACTGTGTTTGTATTTATATTTGTAATTTTCCTTTTTGTAGTTTTATAGATAAAATTTTAAGAATTATTTATTTGAACATATTTTTAACAACCCTAATGTACCTTTGGAAACTAAATAAATCAATGCATTACATTTGAGTAATGTACCGAAACAGGCATTAGAGACTATTTTAAGGCATTTTATATAAATAAATATACAAAATATACATATTAAAGCAGGGTATATACATTTTATCACTGGTGGTAATTTGATGACAGTTCAAATAGCATTTCTGTAATGAGCATTTTAGATTAATCAGAGCAGACAGAAATTTTAAGTTCTATTTAATGACAATAACAAGAATTCTGAAGATAAAATGAATTTATGAAAAAAGTGAGATTGTTTTCCATGTTTCCTTTATCAAAGCAGTGGTGCTGTTGCTTGGAAAGATAACTTAATCTTGGTAAAATTTCTGTTTTGTGGTTTTTATCCTACATTTTTAGTCCTCCAGTATATACTTAAACTATTAGAAATTCAGATTAAGTGGCTTAGACTACTGTGAGGCATTTTATTCAAAGAAATCTACACATCAATATAGAATAATCACACTATATTAAGTTGTGTGTGGTTATGTCTCCCAACTTCATGGTATTAGTAACACTTCTATAATGAGAATCACAGCAAACAGAAAATTCTATTTGATGAATGACAGTAAAAGATTTCAGATATAAAACAAAGTGATGAGAAGCAAGATTCTTCACTTTGCTGTTTTTTTATTGAGAAATTGAGTGGGAAAATAAACTTAATCTAGGTTAAAATTCTTGATTTAAGAACTATTTTAGACTTCCAGCTATACATATGAGTAAATTGTCCAAAGACATTACATAGGAGTGCAGGAGAATGCAGAGATCACAGGACTGCACAGAAGCTATTATTTCACTTAACTGATTGTGATGCAAGGCTCATGAAGCAGTTTGTGCCTCAGACTTGGACGCCCTGTATAAACTTTTTGCATCATGCTGTGCATGTCTTACAGCAACTAGAAGTTGCATTGATCCCTGCATTTCTCTTGCTATAATTTTGAAATCAGGTTATGTTTAGAGTTCTGTGGGACTTAAGAATAAGATTTTAATATGTAGTGACTTCAATGAGTGTTTAAGTTTTCTAACTTAGCTGTTTCTCTGTCTATGCTTGTTTGCTGTCTTTCCACATGTTTACCATACAAACTATTGAATATGTCACTTTAATATCAGTATTAATTAAAATTAATTGACGTAGTAGTGGTTAGCAATGAAGCCTTCGATTTAAAAGCATGAGGTTTACTGGAAAAGTGATGAAAGTGCTCTACCTTTAGGAGCATTTAACCTTACTTTCAAACTTCAACTATTTGGGACGTTGCTTGTTTGAATTTAGGGCACCTTATATTTATTGATTTTAGGTTAAATTAATAGTCCTCTTCTTCTCGTCCTTGGGTCCTCTTGTTCTTGCCTTGGCTGTTTTTGAGACTGCTTAATGGGTCATGGGAAAAATGAGTGGTTATTGGAGAGTGGATTGAAAGAAGTATTAATAAATGAAATGAAGGGGAAAAACAATTGCACTTTTATTATTATGTTCAGCAGCTAAAACTTGAATACCCTGTACACTGTAAATATAGACCAACTTTAAATAAATATACCAAATGATCAGGTATCCTGAGCCTCACTTCACCGTCACCAAGAACGTATATAGCCGAATAAACATAAGAAGATTTGGCCTAAATGAATCTTGGATAGAATTTAACCTGACGCCAAAAAAGAATCGAAATAAATCTTGCCTAATGCCAAAATTTATCTTGTAGCATACCATTTTTCTTTCCCGTTCGTACCTTTTCTTGTAGCACTGGAACTTTCACACAATCACTTAAAGACAATTTTACATTGTGTTCTCTGTAGGGTTGTAGCCAGACTGCCCTGCTAAAACTATTTCAAACCTCTAGCTTGCCAAAATATTAGATATTAAATTTTTATTAGTTGCCTAAAATGCGGTAGGTATATTTTAAATTTAGTTGTTTCAGGACTTATCATTGGGTAGGCGTGCAAAACTGCTGGCCCCCTTTTTGTCATATAACTGTCAATCTAACAGACGCTCTGCCAATGAATTACGGTGTTTTATGGCTTTTGCAGAACAATAGGTCTACAAAGAAGGTGCTATATAGTTTTATTACTCCCAGCGTCAGTATGTCACTGCCTGGTCTGCCGTTCTTGCATTCTGGTGAAATGAGGAATTCTTGTTCTATATGAAACTTATTCTAATATACAGAAATACATAGTTAAATTGTAAATATCTTATTACGCACGGGATACCGTCTCATACTTATAGTGGCATCTTATGTATGCTTATTTGTACTTCTACCCAAATCCACCACACAAATTATTTAAGGCATGTATCAGTGATAATTAAAACATCCACAGTTTTCTTCTGATTTTGCTTTAAATTTTTTTCCACACACTCAGAACATAAACTAAATAGTATAAACAAAATTTCAATGTCATGTGTCAAACAATTTTTAAATTATTAATATATTTATTAATAATAAATCACTTTTTGATGTACCCATATGAAATGACCCTTGGACCCTGCAGTTTATTGTATCCCTCCTAAAGTTTTAATTTGAGTTCAGTATACAAATATAAAGAAATTGAGATACTAAAATTGCTTAGATTTAATTAGTTTAAGAGAAAAAAAATGTTTTGTATACAGTTTATCAATATTTTCAATTTTTTCACTATAAGTTATGAAAAATTAATTTCAGTTCAATTATTTAATATTTTTTAACTAGCACACAACAAACTTTAATACCCTAATCTCTGAATGTCTCCTAAAAAGTTCAAGCTAATAAGTTATAAACTAGGTCCAAGGAGCATTTTGAATAGTAAAAAATGTTGAAAAAAAAAAAAAAGAACTGAGAAAAATGAACTTTAAAGTTTAAAGGTATGTCTTCGTTTTTTACCTAAATCTAATCAACTTAAAATTCCCCAACACTATATGTGGGACTCTCTGTTGCTTTCTTCTGGGCCTCAGTAGCATTTTTTGAGAATTTTAAGTTTGCTTGGTTGTTTCTTAATATGAAAACTTTCCTTTCACCTTTGCATTATTCACAAAATTTAGAAATTTGCTGTTCTTAACTAATCTCTACACCAGGCGTCCCCAACAAATGATCCACTCGGGCTGAAGTAAAAGCGCTCAAGCCCTGACCGACCAGTTGTGGGCAAGAAATGGAGGTGCTACAGTGGCGGAACTAGGATTGTGTAAATTAACTTACACTTTTACTGTCAATTACATATAATGACAGCAGTATTTTATACACTTTAATACTGATAACTAATATAATACAAAATAAAATCTTATTGACAGGAAATTCAGTTAATGAAATACAAGCACTCGTATAAAACTAATAAACTAAATAAATAATGTAATATGACATAGAAGTTTCTTCTTGTTGGTACTATGCAGTTCAGTGAAGTAAACAGTACAAATAAACAAAATATTCTTCAAATAAAAGTCTCTATGAAAACTACCTTTTCTTAGCCATCCGACAATCACTGTGATTTTTGCAGTTCCCTATTTTCCACCACTATTCAATGCATGGGACTATTGTTTGCGAGCTACCCAATCGCAAACGTGCTTCCAATGTTCATCACTTAATTGGCTTCTGTGACAGGACTGTACAATTCATTAAGGAAAACAGTGATTCGCAAACATAGGTTGTACCAAACATGCACAAAATTCTTCCTACTAGATTGTGGAGTTTAGGAAATCTTTAGCATTTTACAGAGGTGTAGAAATGGTTTATACTTCTTCTATTTTGATATTTATCTTTTGACTCAATATCATTTTTCAAATGTATAACTTCCAAATGCAGTTCAACAGGACTATCAAGGATATCCACTGAAAATGGTGTTGCAAATAACTTACATTGTTTCTCAAGTGATATAATGTCCTAGAATGTAGGTTCGAATTCTTTGCGCAATAAAATTGTCGCAGCCATCGTAAGTAGCACACTGCAGTACTAATATGTAGTGTTACACCACTACTGCACTGATATACTGGACTGTGTGGCTATGTGGCCCGCAGTGAGCGTAATGTTCAGCCCTGCACGCCCTCAAGCGACCTTGACTCGACTTGGGGATGCCTGCTCTACACAATGCACTTTTGCAAATTTATACATAAAATTCATAAAATATATGCTTGGTACAGCTCTACTATAGACTAATACATAACGTAAAACCTATTAACTACCTAATTAATGTCTAATATATAACTGGAACACTGAAATAACCTGGCAAGATTATAGAATTACAGAACACCGACTGCATTTCTCTGTTTGGAAGCAAAGTATGTCAGATTCGCTTCATTTCAGCACAACCAACTTACAACCTTTCTTAAGCAAAATTCCCTGCAAGAGTCAGTGAAAACGAAAAATGCATTTCAAAGCTGTAGCGAATAGGTTTAGTGAGTAAGGCTCACCCCCACTAGCACATTTGAATGCCCTCCTGGAGCTTTAAAAATGCCTGATTTTGAGAAAACTAAAGTGTGCCATTGTACAAAGTATAAGCATAATAAAAAATGCAAAAAGTAAAAATAAAAATTTTCATCAATTTTCACCAATTTCACTGATACATTGCCTTAAAACATCTTTACACATTGAATCTTCATACACATGTCCGGGCTTAGAGACAGACATTAACTCCAAATATATACTAATAAGAGGAATAAAAGAAGATTGCGATCATTGTTTATTTAATAATAACTTATTCCCTTATAAATATAATATTTTAAAAATCTTACCACATATAGCAACATTATGCAGAAAGATAATACCATGTGAATAATGGTAATTCCACTGTTATTATAATTAAATATTCACACTTTTTGAAGAAAACATTTTCTGACTCTTAACTACAAAAACCAGATGACAGGAGTTAATGTTGTGCTAGACAATAACATTCTGCTGGGTGAAAATGATTAAGTATTAAAAAATTACAGAATATGTTGAGTACTTGAACAATGTGCACCAAGTTACACTTTTACAGAAACTGAGTATATCCATAGTGGCAAAGAACTAAATTATTATGTTCTGATTATATATTATGAAGAAAGTGTTCATCTCTCAACTGTTTTTACACAAGGGTTATTATAATGTTATTAAATACATATATAGGTAAAATAAAATATTTTCCTATAAAATTGATAGTGGTGGCTATTAAACGTTTACAGAGAAAAAAAGAATAGTCCTATAGACTGAACAATGCAATGAAGGATTGCGTTATCTAAAAATCTAATACTAAATAGGCTGTTATATGACCATCAGTATACCGTTACTCTGCCTGAGTCTTCATTCTGTACCATTTCCTCTTCTTCAAATAAACTGTTGTAGAAAATGCTATGTACTTGAGGTTATATTTTGGCAATGTAGATCTTTCAAATCTTTTAGTTTTTCTGGTTGTAATTTTATCAAGCCATAATACTTTTTTTTAGTTTCACACATTCAATTAAACATTCTAAGATGTTCTTTGTATTGCAAACTTATGGAATTTTAAAAATGGCTGGAAGTGGTATACAGTGAAATGAAATTATGATAGAGTACAGTTTGTTCACCAGCTCATGGTTCCTGGCTGGAATGAGTGAGCCAGTATATCAGTAAACAATTCCAGGTATGCAGCAATATCTGAAGTTGGAGTCATACTTCTAGTCGTGCCTATGATAGTAGTGTCAACCTAGGAACGTGTATTCAAACTAGATTAAAGCAAAGAAGTCTCTCAAAATAGCGGAGCTTAATATTATTTTCAGTTCATGGAGTATATTTGGTTTATAAAACAGGGGAAGACAACTTCGGGCCTTGTGACGTATTTAAACAAAGAGCCAGCTTGTACATTCGTGTGACGTCAGGCAAGAGCGATGTATTGCTATGCTGTCTAGATCAGCAGTGCTACTTGTACGACACTGAATGAATATGAAACATTAGGGAGAACCCTCTTCAGCTAAGTCTGAGGTTTTTTATTTGTTGTGATCTTAACGGCGTTAGTGCGAATTTTGTTCTTATTTTGTTTGTATTAATTTTGTTTACATTGTGTAGTGTTGTGTGATGTGGTTTTTGCATTTGTGTTCAGCTCCCCGTGTTTCACACCAGTTTCAGACCAGGCTTCAAGATGTAGAAATATTGTCAACTACATTTCAGATCTTTGCGACCCCGTATTCATTGGATGTTGACAGTGTTTCTAGTAGGTAGCAAATTGAATTGATAAATTTACAGTGCGACAATTTGCTGAAGGACAAATATAAACACAAGGAAGACTTGGCTGTTTTTTATAAGTATGTTCCTCAAACCAGATTTCTGAAGTTGTATGCCTTTGTTGAATGGATATTATGTATGTTTGGTTCTACGTATGTGTGCGAACAATTATTTTCTGTTATGAACCTCTCTAAGTCAAAATCCTGAAGCATATTGTCAGATCACAATCTAACATGCAGTCTTTGGTTACAAATGTGCCATACATTACGCCCTAACATTGACAAACTAGTTAAAGAAAAGCGAAACGGCAAATGTCGGAAAATGACCACCTAATTGTTCTGTATAGCTCTCCTCTAGCTCAGGCAAAATAGTTATAATTTCTGTTCTATTTGCCTTATAACATGACTGTTCACATAAACTAGAATTTATATGTATAGCATAAAGTCGAAATGTAATTATTTATAATCTGTGACTATTCCGTAATTGAAACGGTCAGCGGGAAAATTACGATGTCCCACACGCGATTTCCTCTTCCCTGCAGTGGCGTCACACATTCAACTGGCCTTTGGTGGGAGCATGTGAGCTGCGTGAGGTGACATCACAGCAGCGATACCTGTCTTCCCCTGTTATAAAATGTAACAAATGTTTTCAACTACTCCTTTCTCCCACTGATCATTTTCTACCTTTTCTATATTTTTAAAAAACCCTGCCAATTTGTTTCGGTCACAAGTGATATATCATCGAGCTTTATATCATACCAGTTACATTTCTATAAGTATTAATTTTACATTGGCAGAAGTTACTTTTATGGGACTGAGATCACATATATGGGGGCAAGTGAATGATAGTGTGGCCCAATAAAACCAAAAATGCATCTGCTTTAAAAATCTCTTTAGGTTTAATTAAGTAAAAATTGAAGCTATTAACAGTGAAGCAACAAGATTCTAAAATAAGAACAAATTAGAAACTAAAAACTTCACTTATCTTAGTATGTTGATATCCTTTTTCTATTTTACTGACCCAGGGGTTTCAAGCTATATCCAGCTCATTCTCAAAGTCATATAAACAAAATCGTTGCCAAGCTACAATCTTTTATTTTTGTGAAAAACAATTATTCATATTCAATTTTTTATTTACCAATCTCTGAAAACAAAAATTTAAAAATACAATCCATAGAGGGCAATTCAAAGTTCATGACATGGTTCCTGTTTTTTAAAATAAAAATTTTTTCCCAAACCAGTAAAATAGAAAAAGGATATCAACATACTAAGATAAGTGAAGTTTTTAGTTTCTAATTTGTTCTTATTTTAGACTCTTTAGGTTTGTTTGTTTGTCATCCTATAAAGATGTTTTATATCACTCTGAGCCCCTTTGTTCTACAACCACAATATCATAGCAGATTTCACAGCACTCCTAGGCAGAGGATTATCTGCTTCTACCTTTACAATTAAAATTAAGAGAAATTAGCAGCCAGTAAACATGGTGTGAATAACATTGGAGGTAAGTTGGCAACATGACCATCAGAACAACATTTGCACAGTTTACAAAACTCGGATCACACTACATGGAATGTCTCTCCTCTCCCCTTCATTTCCCTAAGGCCACGAGCTAGTGAACAGACAGTAACTATGAGTCAAAGCTTTTGAGCTTTTGAGCAGTACACATGTTTCGCAAACCTTATTTACATCATTAGGTACTTTTGATTGCCGAAATGATTTGAATGCAAATACTTCAAATCTACTACTATGATGGTACTATGCAGCTCTTGTAATATCATTAAGAACTAGGTGTTAAACAATGAACTATGATATAAAGCATTGTTGAAATACAAGAAAGCCGTATTTTCTATTTCAGCATTAATAATAAATAAAATGCCTCAAATACACCCAATGTTAAGTGTGCATAATTCAATAAAATACTAGAGTCAGAGAACACTATCTCTACCAGAAACTTTAAAACCAGAAAGAAATTGAAACAGATAATGTTAAGAGCATTCAGAAGCTTTCACGATCAGAGTTAGATAACGTTAAATCTTTTTGACATTCCTTGACTCTAAACTGTTATTACTGGGATTATCAGAAGAATAATCTGGTGGTCAAAGGTAATGGAACTTGTGATTATAAAACTGTTTTTAACTGTAAAACTTATTTTTGGACTTAATATCTGATTCTAAGCCCTCGATATAACAGTGATGTTATGAATATTTCTTTATAGCCAAACATGAAGGCAAGCCTCCTTGCCTGGCTGGCAAGTCTTTCTCTCTTGATTTTTGAATTGTTTACATAAACAGACTATATTGGCTACAAGCAAATTATGATGTAATTTGAATTGAAAATTCTTAATCTTAAATCCTTACTTAAGCTTGAAAACAACAATACAATAATGAATAACTGTAGGGTAAGGTATAACTAATATATTTTTGACTTATCAGTTTGAATCTTTCTGTTAAGTATTGCATTGTTATGTATCACATTGTTAAGTATAATCTTCCCTAATCTTAGACAAAACAATTGGTGTTACACTCTTAAGTTTAGTAATAAAAAAGACGTACTTTGGACATGTTTTCAGCAGGATTTTACATGAAAATTAATAGTAACGGTCTGTGGCTTTCAAATGGTGGGTACTGCAGATGAATTTGGAGATGAGATCTTTTGCCTGTGGCATATCAAAATTTATAACGCTTTTACTTTTCTGGATTAATACCTTTTCCCAAACTGTTAATACTATTGGAATCAGCAGTAGCACATCACATTTTTGGATCCAAAATTATGATTTTCACAGAGAACAAAATCTGCCACAATCAATCCATAATCCTATGGAACTTGTATGAACCTCCATATAAAAGGCTACCTATAAAAGGCTACCCTTTAGTGCAAAATTGCAAACTGGGCAATAACCAGGAGTTATTGTTGCTTGAACTTAATTTGTATTGTTGGGAAGTACTTGCCAATTGTTGACTTTCCTACGAAGGTATTCTCTCTCAGAGTTAAAACAAATTTTGCATTTATTGATGTTTGCTCTAACTGGCTGGGAGCAAAAACTCAACTTTTTCAACATCATGCATATAATCATGGAAAACTTTAGATTTTAACTTAACCATTTCAACAGGTAATGTAAGCCAACAAGGTTGATATGTAACTACAAGAATCAGACTTTTCAAAATCTGAGCATTTATTAACTTTTGAGAAATGCTCCATATGTACCTCAGAAAATGAGTATTAATTCAGGCCTGCAAAACAAAAACTTAAATGAAAAGGAGGGAAAACTTTAATGTACAAAAAGAGAGTTAAAGATAATATTTTTTGATTTACTTACATTTAGGATTTCTCTTAAATCTATTATATGCTACTGTGTGATAAAGAAATTAAAGAAATATGTATGTACTATGCTACATTAGTTATCAATTTGGGAAATCTGGTAATCATATATAAAAACTTGAAGACAATGATTTTTAAGGTTAAGCTATCCTTCTATTAGTTCTTCAGCTTGTCATTACCTTATCCTCATTTTAAATATTTTCCCCATAGGAATTGAATCAAATGGATCATTAAAGCTCAGGATGAAAGCAAAAATACAAATTAAAAATGTAATATACACTTTTATTGTCAAAGGTACAGTATTGTTCAGAATGGTTTTTTGACAGAAGCATTGCCAAAAATTACAATCACATCACAACAATCATATGCTTTTTCTTGAAAGCATGGAGTGGTTTGAGTATACCTGCTATTCTTAGTGTAAAACTTATGATTAATGTTGTTTACCCTGAATAATTGCAGGAAAATACATTGAACGTTAAACTCTATGTACTTGTCCTTCATCAATGAATAGGTCCATAGGAATTTTATTAAGATATTATGGAAGCACTACCTCATTGTCCTTGAGTTTAGAGCACATATGCTGCTTGTTTCTTCTAGATGAATGTCCTTCAGCAAATGTACAATGAGCTGGCCTACCCTTAATTAACACGTCAGCAAATAGTTTGTTTACGGTAACAAATAGTTCTACTTCCTTATGTTACATTTCGAGAGTACAGAGAATACACTTGACTGCAAAGTTCTGTGCAGTATGGGTGCATGCCATTGCCAGTGTTTTAACGAAATTAAGAAAATGACAGCAATTTAGACAAAGAGCATGAGGGAGAAATGTTGGGAATAGAAGAAATATAAGGAAATTAAGTGTAAGCAGTTACAGAGATTCTAGTATAATAAATGTGGCTGAAATCACTGGAAGTGTGATAATCAGCACAGAAACATAAGAGCAATGTACACAACATGTGATTGTTGTTTTTGCTTCTATGTGCCAGTGTTCTCGTAAAGATGAAGTGTGAGCAACTCATATAAAAGAAAAATCAAGAATGCGGAGATCTGCAGAGTCAAACAATGAAGCTGTGAAGTAAACGACTTTTGCTGAGCTGATTGCTACCAAAATCTGTCTCTTTCACACTTGTGTAGAAACATGCTGTTTTCCTTCTACCACAACAGGTGATTCTCATATGAGGAAGTGCTTCTGTATTAGGGGAATGATGACACATTCATGATAAGTAAGAAGATATTTCCTAAGTGATAAGAATTTAAGAGTAGTTATAATTCTTTTATTTATATTTAAAAATATAAATACTAGGAACAAGGTTTATTTTGTGCTACCTAGAGAGCAACTTTTAGATATTTGTAGCACTTAGTTTGATTTAAAAATGTGAGTGACATCCTGAAAATTTAAAAATAGAAATACAGAAAGGAATTGCTTAAAATTTAATAACTTATTTAATCAATGTTAATACTAGGATAAAAATTGTGTACATGACAGATTTACATAAGTATATGTATTCTGCAAGAGGAACATTATTGAATTTTGATCACCACTTGTGTTTGTTTAAGTACCTAAGAGTGTTTACATCTCATAACTCCTTTCAAATAAACTCATATAATCACTAGTACAAGCCACGCAGTCTGGTACCAAATGAGGAATATCTAATGTGGTGCGTTTTGAAGCTTAAAATTACACCCGGTGCAATCACAGGTGCAGAGATTCCTTGCACAGTGCATTGTGGTGACTCGGTTAAGCTTGGCATAACTTGCACACTGCAGAGTGAAGAAGCTAAGAATTGAGGAAACCTTTGTTGATAGACAGCTTGTCTATCAGTGAAATAGATACGTGCAATAGAAATACCTAATTATGAAAAAACTTACTCCAAAGAAAGCATAGAATGCCAAATCCATTTAAATCAGAAGGGGAACCTTCATTTTTTTTTAAGTCATCACAATAGAGGACAAATGTCTCATATGCAGTAGAATAATTACTTGTATGAGAAAATCATCTGTTGAAATACACTATAATAGAGTACACCCAGAAATATATGGTGAAATTACAGGGGATACTAGAGAGGAAGAATTAAAAGGTTGCTACATATTGAAGAAAACCATTCGTTATCCAAAAGTGAGGTTAGTACCAATGCTTTCTAGAGCATTAAAACAAAAGACCTGATTTGGTATTAAAAACTAAATTAACTAGTTTAATACTGTGCACTGCATGTAAACATTATGCAGTGAAGCAAAACAGCACTGAAAGTAAGGAAGGGTGAGAAGGCAAAGTGAGAGAGACAAGCTTAAGGAAAGAGTGATTGGAGATTTGCATTGAGGTCAACTTTTGCAGTCGCATGTTACACCTTGCACTGTATAATGCACTGGTGCATACACCCTGAGAGGTCCTAATTTAATGACTATTGCTGCATTCGTATAACCACAATGGGGGATATGTGCATATCACATTAAATTATCATAATGCTGTTAAATAGTATTTTTTTCTTATGTTATAGATGTTAAGGAGGGCACATTCAGTTATAACGTTAAAATTATTGAAGCAAATAAAGATTAAATCACTTGTAGGAGCATTTGTCTTCTTCAGTAATGCCCTTATACACATAGTATATAAATTTCATTTAAAATATGCATAACTTTGAGAAGTATAATTCTGCCCATTTAAAAAGAGTGTTAATTAAAGATCAATGGCATATTACGACATTTATACTCTTGAAAATAGTGATAAGTGGCACCTGCAGCACTTAGAACAAGATTGAATTTGCATTCTTCTCAAAAGAAATATTGATAGGCAAATTTTGAAATGTATGTTTTACTATATTGTTTTGTTAGCCTCTAATGTTAGTCACCCAGTTTTATTTTATATTTGTTTGCTACTGCACAATAAAAGCTACTGTTATATGAAAGAAGCAGTGAAAAAGAAAAAGAAGGGAAATAATAGTATTAATGTCAAAGATGCTTTATTCATTTTATCATAATTTTGGTTTCTGTAAAATATTCTGAAAAATTGGTTGATTTTTTACTTTTAACTATTGCACATGAATTATTAGTTGGCCAGATGCAAGCTTTGAAAGCTTTGCTGACCGTCATGATTGTGGACAGCATTTATACTCAAACCACTCCACTTAGAAGTTAACAGTTGAAGCAGTTTTGTCACTGACAGCGACACCTGTCCTCAGGACACTGTGATGGATAGATGATGCACTTGTCCTGACAGTAAACATCTGCACCCTCTCGACCTTCCAGTTCACCGATTGCATCACATGTTTCTCTGTAACAAGTATGCATGATAAGCATCTATTAAAATACATGTTTATTTGTATTGTCATTTGTGTAATACACTGTGTGTTTTATCCAAAGAACTGGTGTTATGTTGAGCATTACACAAAAGAAGATATGAGATATTCTGAGATGGCTTTTTCTAATATTAAGAAGTATCTTTAATTCTGCTTGTAGTAAGTTTCTAATGGTGTTGCTCACAAACTTGAACAACACTGATTGATAGTGGAAAATACAGATCAACCTCACTTATACGTTGTTTATTTCTGTTTTCTCACAGATATACATTACAGTTTTGATGCACCAAACATTGTCCATTTGTATTTAGCTGATTTATAGGTTTGTTGTGCATACATTTCTCATTAATAAGTGGCATTTTTATGGTCCCCACATACATCATATATTAATTTACTTATTCATTTGTACATTATGTTTATGCTTTGTTAAGGTATACAGGATGGAAACGAAGTCATCCTGCAGATTTTAAGAGCGAATTTGTCTTATTGTAAATAACAAGAAAGTCTAACACAAAATACTGAAAAGTTTATGGTTTTCTGGAAAAAAGCATTTTTATCCAAATAATTTATTACCACCTTGCTGGATTACTGTTGATTAAAGGTTCTTAATTTATGACCATATTCATAGAAAATTGAGTAAATGACAACCTTTTCTTTTGATATATTACAACAGAATGAATAGCTTTTGCATAAATTAAATTTAAAAAGTCTATACCTAATTTGTTGCCTTCTTAATTGTGTTAGAACTGGCAACATCACACCAACTGCCTCAGATATCAGTGTAGATCACAGGGAATGTTCTCTTAATCACATGCAAATGTCAATTACAATTGTGTACAAGCAAATGGTGGACACATGGAACATGTCCTCTAAACTCTTGTTTCAAATGTACCCACATCCTGGAGGTAAGTTCAGATACTTTAAATTAATCAAATGTTTTCACTTACTTGTTAATACTAATAAATGCTAGTCATTAAAATTCTAATCACTTTTTGTTTCTAAAGCTACCAAGTATAGTACAGGGTTCAAATTAATAGGGTGGGGGGAAGGGAGGGATTTCCCCCTCTCATCAAATAATTTCCCTGGCTCATCAAGGAAAATACCTTTGCTGCCAGGGAAGTATTTTTCCTTTTTACTGTATTTGCTATTACTGCTGTTTTAAAATACAAGAAGACATGGAACACTTTCAATGTAGACTGTACATGGTACAAGTGTGAGCTGTGAGTAAGCAAAAGAATTGTATTGCAATAAGCTAAACAATAAACAATTCTCATGTTCATTAGTTAGGTTCACATTCAGGGTCACAATTCCAGGAAATCTGAGCCAGCAATGATGATTGCAACTTGCAGTATTCAGTTGTTTCTTGCAACTTTGTTCTATTGCTCATTAGCATGGACAAATTTGTGACAAGAAAATGAAATTTACAGAAAGTAATGACTGATGCATTCCAGTTCAAATTTCAGGCTTCAACTTCAAGTAATGCCTCAGTTAAGAACTGCAGCACTATTACTAATGCCACCACTACCACTACTACTATGTTTATGTACATATATAACACACCAGTGCTACTACTACTATTATTGCCATAAATGTAATACGAACATAGGTACCCACCCCTGTCAGAAAGTCTGATTCAAACACTGGTATAGTTATAATTAGAGTGACATCACACTTAAGGTGTTAAAAGTCATTAGCGGCAACAACTCCAACTGGTTTGGGAGGTAACTTGGCAGACTGAGTATGCTCCATGTGGATAATAAATTACAGCACCTCTGATTGGCTACTGCCAGACATTGCATATTATTGGATATAACAGTAACATAAGGCTACGTAGGCTTTCACGGCCGGCGTCTAAATTGTAGAAAGAAGTATCTTCCGGGCTGTTATGCCGTGGTCTGCTGGAGATCTGTCTTCCAGACGTTTCGTTTACAACTGCGGTAAACATCCTCAGTGGCGTTGTCGAAGTCTCCTCATGGAAGGTATCACTGCGACTGATACCTTATGATCAGTCGCAGTGATATCTTCCACGAGGAGACTTCGACAACGCCACTGAGGATGTTTACCGCAGTTGTAAACGAAACCTCTGGAAGACAGATCTCCAGCAGACCACGGCATAACAGCCCAGAAGATACTTCTTTCTACAATAACAGTAACAGTTCTGTCCTCTGCTTTAGCCAATTAAGACTATGTGTTAAGGGCAGTGACACTGGCGATACCTTTGAGGATGTCTTGGCAGGCAGTTTTGCAATTATTGTGTAAACCATGTCATGCAAAATGTATATTATCACCCATGTTTTTGTTTTTTTACCTCATGATCTACATACTTGTAGATAAATGTTCTAATGCCCACTATAATAACTGAGAAGACATGTTACAAATACAGGATATAGTAAACACACTGTGAAGCAAAAGTGGCATAACGATTACGAAAAAGTTGCTTGAATTTAATTATATACATATAAGAAGACTCTCTGAGCTATCCTGTTATGTATTTAGTGGATCCTTGCTTAGATATACATATATTCCTAACCATGATGAAATAAAAACAGTAATAAAGAAAGGAAGAAATACAAGAGGAACAAAGTATGCATATGAAAAACATACAAAAGTGTTTAAATTTGTGTAACTAAAATGTAGTGAATTAAGGAAATTGAAGCTATTAACAGTGAAGCAAGAAGATTCTAAAGTAAGAACAAATTAGAAACTAAAAACTTCACTTATCTTAATGTTGCAAGTTCTTGTTGCAAAACTGACTCAAGTTTCGAGTTGACTCCAACTCATTCAGTTTTGCAACAAGAACTTGCAACATTATTAAGATAAGTGAAGTTTTTAGTCTCTAATTTGTTCTTACTTTAGAGTAAAATGTAGTGAATTACTTAAAGTTATTTGAGAATTGGATGCCAAAATATAATACGACATTTCTCCATGTTTTTAACTGTTACACTGCTCCCCACCAAGGTTTTTGTTTTGTACTGATAAGGTATATTTTATTTCAAGCGAATTCTGCATCTTTGTGTTTCCTTTAGTTGCATCAGTATTTAAGTACCCATTTAACACAGCCAGTAAAACTGAAAACCTTTTATTCAAAACATAAATCAACTCCTATTACTCTGTCAAAGGGCAGCCAAATACTAAGTTGGACAGCCCTGCACAACAGAAGTAAATAGAAGTGTGCCGGATTCATCATTAGCCTCCTGACTCACTGGTACTACCAACATACAGGTGTAATGTTGCTCTAATTCTAGGATATACTATAAATATGCTAAGTTTGTGATTGCAGAATTCATTAGGTATGAACAGCAATGTCAATTTTGTTCCCCTATTGTTTCTTGTAATATTTTGATATGTGTCACACATACTCATGCATACAAATTTTATCAGAAACTTAGTGCTGCAAATTTCATTAACTCAAACTTTTGAAGCTCATAAGCTTATTGTTAAATTATACTGGTTTAACTGTTGACAAAAGTGCTTAAAAAACTTTCTGCATCATGTTATGCAAATTCCTTTTTTTTAGACCAGTAATTAGATGTGCGTGCTGGCATAAAGCACATGAGTTCCAATTTAAAATGAGTATATTAAAAATTAAGTAGAATTGCACACTTCCTGGTTGGCCAAATTATAAACAGTACACATAAATTTTGTTTAAACATATTGCAGTGGAGAGTAAATTCACATTATAAATTATACTTTCCTAATGGTTTAGCAATTATTAGTACCACATTGTTAAATTGAACACAGAATAAGAATATAATAGCGTAAGAGATGTTTCACATAAGAGAACCATAACCTTTAGAATGCCTGTTTTCATTTCACATAAAGCATTACATTGCCACAAAAATATTACTGCAGTATGGCATTGCCCATAATAAAAATGTAGCTTTTAAACTATATACATATTGTATGCACACAAACATTAAAACTGTTTAATATCAGTAACAATTCCACGTGAGTTCATTGCTTTATTATGACATAAGTCTCTTAACTAGAACAGGCCAGATATTCAGGTCTTTAAACATACCAAATAATATCTTTGTAACTACGTGCAGAAGTAGAGTTCAAGGTGATATTTGCATATGGTGCAGTGAACAACAACCTCACTTTTTGCTGCAATTTTCATGCATAGCATGCTAGCAAAAATACATCTGAATTCAATACAATGCTAGTGTTATTTAAATAGCTTTTATAGAGCATTAGAATAGTTAATTGTGCTACCAGCTGAAACTGGCTACTCAATCAAGTTGTGCAGTTTGCCACATACTCTTGCTTTCAAATGCAATTATCCAGTTAATGGTGCACATAATTACAAACAAAGTATTAGAAGTTTTTATTCATTTACATCCACTCTCTCACTTCCTTCAGTCTGCAGGCTTATTTCACTTCTACCCTATATTATGCATGGTTTCTATATACTGTAGATTTATGAATCTAGCTGTCGCAGCACAAAACAGTAGGCAAAGCTGCAATACACACTAAGGAGTGTATTGCATTTCCTATTTATATGTTTGTTTCATTTATTGCTTTCTTGTATCTAATAATACATAGTTATTATTAATCAAAACGTTGATAAAACAGTTTCAGGTCCATAAAAAATTAACTTTTATGTTTATACATATAACCCCCTAGCGCAACAGCCCATGAAGGGCCAAGGCTTGTCTGCCCCCAGGTGTCATTGGTGGGGTGCAGTACTGGAAGGTGGTACGTGGTTAGCACCCCGAGCCCTCCCGGCCAGTTATACGGCCTTCTTGACCTGGGGCCACTACTTCTCCATCAAGTAGCTCCTCAATTGGTCCCCCTGGGACCTAACGAGGCTGAGTGCACCACGTGATATATATACAAGGTGTCCCAAAATAACAGACAATGCTTAGCATGTTGTGTGGGATGGCAAACTGATCAGCTTTCAAATAGGAACCCTTTCTGGAAATGCACGGTTTGGATGCTGGAGAGTGTTTGAGAACAAACGGTTGTGACAATTTGTTAACATTCATTTTGGTATCTTAATACGGAAGGTATGTAACCCTTTAATGATCTGTGTTCTGGGATGAGTGCCCTGAGCATAATAATATTCCTACACATGCGCTAAATTCATCTTAGAGTTCTAGGTGTGCATCCTACTGTGTTACTTGTGTAGTTTCCTGTACAGTAACATTTTTAACACCAGTGTGACACGCAACAGTACACAGCTGCTGAAATGGCCACTTGAGCTCCAGCAGGCTTTTATGTAAATGTGTGGAATCACCTCAACATTACGTATTCAATTGCAAATCTTCAGAAACAAGTGCATGTATTGGGTCATGTACTTGAAGCTCATCACTGCCCATATAGGCTCTATGCTGACTTAGGAGGTGTATAGTTCAAAGTCTGTAATGTAGACAGCTCGATGTTGAGTTTATTAACAAAATGTGAATGTAGACCCATCTCACACTTCAATGTGCTACAATGTCCAAACTGTACACTTCCAGACAGTGGTCCCTATTTGAAAACTGATCAGTTTGCCATCCTGCACAACATACTAACCACTGTCAATGTTTTTTGGGACATCCTGTATATATGTATGTACAGGTGGAAGATGCTGCTTTGGTCTTAGGCTCTGATGAGTGTAACAAATATGTCCAAGACAAGTACTGTCAATAAAGAATGTTTTACTGAAAACAAAATTGTGTAAAATATTTCAAGCCATCTAGCTTCTTGACGAATGGATATAAGTGGTTTATTATTTCACTAATTGTCACACAAACATTGTATGAATAATGCTATAATGCATTCTACCTTAATTTGAATGAATTTAGTCACAAAAGATGTTATGCAAAAGTTTAATTTCTAAGAGAGATTTGGCAACGTTATGTTAACATTAAATTATGACTAAATTCATTCAAATTGAAATAAAAAGACATTACAGCATTGTTCACAAAATTTTCTGCAACAGTTAGTAAAATAATAAACCCTTTATGTCCATTCATTAACAAGCTAGATGACTTGAAATATTTTCCACAATTTTTTTTTCCAGCAAAACAGTTCTTTATTGAGAATAATTGTATTGGGAATATTTGTTACATTAATCATGTAGAATCCCTGGTTAATGTATGACCAAAGCAATACCTTCCATCTGGTGTATATATATTTTAATTACGTTATAAATAATTTGTATATATGTGCTTATTTATAATCGCTCCACCCTTAGATCTGCACTTGATGTAAACACAAGCCGTCAACATCTAACCCGCAATACACTGAAACCAAAGCGCACCATAACATATAGCAGCTTAAATATTGGCGATTATCTGTGAATTTTCAATATGTGTAATAACCCTGGTAAAGACTACTTAAATATAACGCAATAGCAACAACATTCCTAAAACTCCCAAGTAAATATCGTTCTTATTATTTATTTATGCCAACAAACTTTTCTGTTGGCATTTTTAAACACACAAACTGTGTGTGGGTAATGCTTGAGAGGTAGAACTGGAACTTAAAAATTCAATGCCACTGGGATTTGAACCACAGACCTTCCGCTTACCAGGCGGGTGCTTTACCATTGAGCTACTGTGACAAACTGCCAGAATGGCATTGAATTCTCAAACCAGTTTGTATTTTTCCTGGTAAACCACAAAGGCAGTCTCACATCAGAGACAATTACCCCAATGGTGACTTACTATTGGAAGTACTTTATGTCCCAGGATTAAATAACCTTCAGATGGTAATTATTATTTATTTATGCCAACAGACTTTACTGTTGGTGTTTTTAAACACACAAACCGTGTGTGGGCAATGTTTGAGAGGTAGAACCTGAACTTAAAAATTCAATGCCACAGCTGGGATTTGAACCACAGACCTTCCGCTTACCAGGTGGGTGCTCTACCATTGAGCTACTGTGACAAACTGCCAGAATGGCATTAAATTCTCAAACCAGTTCGTATTTTTCCTGGTAAACCACAAAAAACTGCCTTTGTGGTTTACCAGGAAAAATACGAACTGGTTTGAGGATTCAATGCCATTCTGGCAGTTTGTCACAGTAGCTCAATGGTAGAGCACCCGCCTGGTAAGCGGAAGGTCTGTGGTTCAAATCCCAGCTGTGGCATTGAATTTTAAAGTTCCAGTTCTACCTCTCAAATATCGTTCTGTTGCAATATAAACACGAGGCATGAGTCCACGTGGTGTTTGAGTTAGTCGCAGCTGATACGAACGCCAGGTTATCGCAGAGGGATACAAGGTGCGGATCTAAGGCTGGATGGAGTATAGTTGTCTCCATTTGGAAACGTATAACTGAGGTTAAGCTGTATTATATTTACCCAGTAAAGTTTAAATGTTTTGTCCATAAAGTGAGTTGTTAAAAGTTATGTACTTGATGTTTACATATTAAATATGGAACGTTAACTTTTCTTGCTTCTGCTTGTATTCTTCTCTCCAGTCAAATATAATTGTCACTGTAATTAAACTCTTATTTGTTGTTCTGTTGTGAAATTGTTCTGTAATTCTGTAAAATAATGATTGTCTTACAGTCCCTAATGAATTATTAAGATCACTACAATGTTTGTCACTTGCAGCACTTTAATATGGCAAGAACTTAAAGAGCTACATTTGTTATTAAATTATCTGTTGTAAAATTTATTGTGTTGTGAAATTGTTATGTAATTCTGTAAAATAAGCTACCACAGAATATTCATGTTACAAACCATAATGAAATTAAGATCACTGCAGTTTTTGGCATTAATAGGGCCAATACAGCACACTAAGAGGGCAACTAGAGGGGAGACTGTAGTCCCTATACCGCCCATGTTAAATTGGGCAAACTTGTGTACATATCTTTTTCTTAGGCACTATTAGAGCTATACAGATGAAATTTGGCAGGTATAAAGAAGCATCTTCCTTTCATAGAAGTTTGAAAACAGTGTTGTTGTAATTAATTTAATTTAAAAGGTGAGTTAATTAATAACACTGAACAACACTTACAACATATTTTTCCGGGACGCGTGTCGAAGGTTAACTTTCCTCCATTATCAACCGGACAATAACTGGGTTTCCAGAAGAAGCATCACCATCTGCACCATGAAACACCATGGAAACCCAGTTATTGTCCGGTTGATAATGGAGGAAAGTTAACCATCGAAACGCGTCCCGGAAAAATATGTTGTAAGTGTTGTTCAGTGTTATTAATTAACTCACCTTTTAAATTAAAATAAAGAAGCATACTTATTACTTGCACTGACAGTTTTTTGGTAATGATTAACAAAAATTATGCTTGCAGAAACATTCTGGCAAATTATTATTGACATTTTAGGTTGTGAAATTATTTGTTATCTTATGTTTGTGATTCAGAATTGTCATAAAACTGTCAGTAGATGTAATAAGTTTGCAAAAAGCACTGTATAAATTGCATTTATGTACAATAAGTAAATTTATAAAAGAAAAAAGGTTCATATGTGGAAGAAAGTGTACTTTTGAGAAATTTTAACTTAAACATTTGCACTAATCTTAGTACATTCCTGGCCCATACTCAGGGTCCTCATCAGCTTATACCTCTTCTCTATCTCTTTTAGCATTCCTCTTAACTTGCCTTGCCCTTTTGGAATGTTCACTTCTAAATCTACTTTTTGAGATGAATTAGCACAACTTTGTCCTGGTTGAATGTTTAGCTTTTCAAGTACCTTACTTTTGCCTATATTACCCTCATTTTTAGCATCTATGACCTAACAAAAACAGTTTTGGGTATTTTAGTCAATATAATACTATTGAAACTTTTGTTTAGATTTTGAGTTAGTCCATGTAGACATTTTGTTAGAGTTCTGAATATTGGTTTAATTGCTTCACATAGTGCATGAGGTAGTGCATGGTTGTGAAGATATTCCTCACCTGTTGTTGCAGTTATATTTACGCTATGAGTGTTCGCCTTTTGGCCATAAACCATGGTTTGGATTCATGTCTATTGATGCCTTGAAAAAAATATAGCCCATTTTTCCTGCTTCATTTTGTTTATGTCATCAGTGCTGTTTCTTATACCTATACCATAATATGTTTGCAAATTATCAATTTCCTTCTATGTGAGCCTTCCTTTCCCAGAAATTAATTTCCATCTTCCAGCTTTTTTCCAGAAAATTCTTTGTGAACATTCCATAGTCTGGTTCCCATTCATTTCTGTATATGTCCTATGCATTCTGTTTGTATCTTATACTCACCGTATGGTTTAGAGCCAATTAATTTTGTAAAATCCTTGCTACCTCCACCCCATAAATATTTTAAACATTTTACTCCATATAAATTTCTCTACAAGCTTTCATGCAGTGTGGCAAGAAAATAAAGTCTGGAAAAGGGGGCATAACCTAAGCATAACATGCCATTTATGCTTACTTTTAAGACCTTTCGAGGCAAGGTACAAACAAAATAAATATATATTCTGAAACTACAATATTTAAGATGTAATAAAGAATAAAAGTCTCAAAATTGATATTTTTGGCCAAAAACAACTACAGCCTCCCCTTAAAGAGCTATTCCTTAGTATACTACCTATTATAAAATGGACTGTGTTGTTTTTTATGCAATTGTTATGTACTTCTGTAAAATAAGCTACCAGAGAATGATCATGTTACAGTTCCTAATGAATTATTAAGATCACTACAGTTTTTGGCACTTACAGCACTTTAATAGGGAAAATACTTAACAACTTACATACATTTCGATTTGTTACTAAATTATAAAATGGATAATAATAATTATAATAATAACAAATGTAACATGAGAAAAAAGTAGAGACAGAGGTAAATAATAATAATGAAATTACCTTATTGATGCATAAAACACTACAACTAACAGGTGATCCAGAAGACTGTGAACCGGCTGCACTGTGTTTTGTCTGTACGGGTCCTGTGCGCTCCATTGACTGCCGCTGTCATAGAACGGCATGGATGAAACCATACAGCATTTTTAAAACTACCTTTAAAGGCTTTACTTACCAATATAATTATAGCAGATGCTGAAACTGGCCACCATCATTGTCCATACATTTTTGGCACCTCTTTAGGAAATTCTCCATCACTCGCCGCAGTTCACATTGAGAAATGCTGGCAGGTTCCTAACAGATATTTTGTTCTGATTCTTCCAGGGTGTGTGGATTTGTCTTGTACACTTTATGCTTCTAGTTAACTCAGAGATAGCAATCGCAGGAGGTTAGGTTGGGAGACTGAGTGGGCCCCAAATTTCTACTAATAATTCTGTCCTGAAACACACTTTCAATTGTTCTCATTGAAAGATTGGTTGTAGGAGCTGTTGTAGAGTCTTGTTGAAAAAAGGCAAAATCACGCTCCCTGTCGGTTAATTCTCTAAAAAAAAAGGGCGCCAAATTGTATTCACACATGTACGGGCATCAACTGTAGACTCGGAAAAAATTTGGCCTATAACTCTTTCTCCACTAATGGTGCACCATACACCTTGCGAGCTGTCTGAGTTAACACATACAAATCATAAATACACACTGTGCAGTAGAAAATAAATGCTGAGCCATAATACACTTTGTAACTAAGGTACAGGACTAAGTAAAGCACACTGGTAATAATGCAGCCGCACGATATCATGTCAACTCAATTCTGATTGTGAGTAGAGCAGAGAAAAACAAGTCATGTTCGTGACCTTGTGTATATCGACTGATGGTGACGTGTTTCCACGTGCGCAGTGAAAAAACACAGCATAGCGGTTCACATGTATTTGGATCTCTCTGTAGCTTATAACTTGAAATGATTAACTGTTGTTATTGTAATAATTACATAGTTGTATCTTTCACATTCCATGTATGAAAGTATATTTTTGTGTATCTTCACTGTTATACATGCCTTGTGACCATTCCAGCAACCTGACTGCTTTCTTCTCTTGAATGTATCACACTTTGTATTAATTTTCTTTCCGTATGACTTGGAGAGTAAACTATTTTTGGAAAAGTGACTAACTTTGTTGTAACTTACTCCTTTGTGCTAAGGTCCACATCTACAACCTTAATATTTCATTGCATTCAGGTGTTCCTACATGTTCCTTGAACAGTAAGTATAATATTAAATCTATTAAAGACAACATATATGACTCGATTTACTGACAGCACTTACATTTATGTAAAATGAGAAATGTTTCTGGAGCTCTTGCTCTCATCATCAACCTGATGCTGACTGTTGAAGTGCAGTGTCCTTGTGTTAGGAGGTTGTTGTGCTAATGTCTGGTGTTTTTTTTTTTCCAAAGGATTACTTGCTGAGGTTACTTGGAATTAACTCAAAGTTGAAAGTGAGACACGAATCAAAGTTGCATAGTAAAGACAGCCTTAACACTCTATTGCATTGTTGCTTTAAGTAAACAAAGATGCTTAGTCACACATTTGGAATACTTGAAGAATTCTTGTTAACTTTCTTATTACACTAGCCTTAAACCATAAAACAAAAGTATTTTTAGCTATTTGTATGGTAAAAATATTAATTTATTTAATTAATATTGCTGTGCCTTGGTTTTCTTTTCTTTTAGAGTAAATAGAAAAATCTGTGCAGCTGCAGTAATTTGTGATTTCATCACTCACATATGCAATTATACCAATTATTTTACATGGGCCCTCCCCATCCTTTATGTCAAATTTTACTCCAGTTGGTGGCATTCAAACTCAGGCCATTCAGCTTTGAATTGATGGCCAGTCCATTTAATCTGGCCTTAGTGATCATACATATTTTAATTGCTTCCATTAATGTTCCTGTAGCACAGGCAGTGCAAGTTTTGGTCTCACAAGACAGCGCCTGTACTGTGACACAACTTCCAGGACACAACACCCCTCTCCTTACTGAACCCCCTCCCCTAGCTTAGTTAATACTATCAGTGATGGCTCAGTCCATTATCTGAGTACTGTGCCTTCTACTGACAATAAGATTTTCAAAATCACAAAAACTCCATTTAGAGCTGAATGAGAGGAGGAAATATTTCCTTAATAATAACGAGAATGTGGGATATTTATTGTGCTCCAAAGCAGTAATATGCTACAGCATTACATGAATGTCACAAAGATTAAGCTACAGTATTTGGTAAATTTATTATTGACATGGTGTATAAATTAATAGTAATTCATATTGAATTATACTAGATATTAAAGACTTCCTATACAAATGTAATAGTCATAATTCGATTTGCTATACAACTGCAGCTGAATATAAATCCATGGAGTTGATTATTATGGCGATTTCATTTTAGGGCAGGAATGGATAACAGCATTACAATACATAAAGGAAGCACCATCTAGCAAATGTGATAGGCATGACGATATACAAACTCCAACCATGATTTAAAAGCAGCTGTATGCTATCATGTAGCTTGGAAAATTGGAAAAACAATTGAACCTTTTACAGATGCAGGGTTTATAAAATTCTATATGATGTCACTAAAATAATATGTCCCCTATAAGCAGATTCAAGTTCTCAAAATATTGTTTGTCTTCTGTAATCGTTAAGAATTAGAGTGTTAAAATTGCTGAAGTAATTTAAAATGATATTCAAAATTAAGTTAATGAGTTTATAAACAACTGTCTGGCACTGAATGAGACAACAAATGGGAAGGCTCAGTTAGTAATGTTCATTTGTGGTGTAAATGAGAATCAATGGATTGCTTTTGAATTTTGCAATCCTTAAGGACCAAACAAGAGGAGAACAAATGTTCCTAGTATTGAAAGATACAGTAGAAAAAAGTGAAATATCTGTGGTGATAGCTGTTGTTGCAACAATGATTGGGGAAAAGAAGGGTTTGGTAGCGAGATGAAAGCAATTATGCCTGGTATGCTTTTTCCATTGCATTATCCATCAGGGATACTATGTGAATGCAAAATGGGTACTAATGGACATTGTTATGACCATTAAAAACTTAATTTGTTCAAACCAGAAGCTTCGGGATCAGTTCCCAGCTGCGTACTTAATGGTGAAAATGTAGAATGCCCTGATAATATTATTTCTAGCACAATCCTTCTGTATAAATATGCACCATTGACTTCTTGTGAAGTTGAGAGATCTTTCTCAATTTATAAAGAACAAATTGTCAGACAGAAGACTGTGCATGACAACAGAACAGTTGGAAAAGTGTATTATAATTAATTGTGCATACTCTTCTAATGTGACTTAAATGCTTGGATGGGAGAACTTGTACTCAGTAGTAAAAGTGAACTGATTAGCAATAAACATAGAGATTTGACTAGCCTACTGGTGAGTTTATGTTTTGTAGTAAAGAAATAACATTTTGGATATTAGATATAATTGCTTCATTCCATATTTACTTATATATTTCACCAATTTTGGTTACATGTTTGTGTACATATTTCTTAATTTGATATTACACAAAATCTGGGTCCTAATTATCACCATTTAATATCAGACATCTATAGCAGTATTTAAAAATTCTCTCAACTAACCTTCATATTCTTCCTTTCTGGCAAGTCAAAAACCTCTCTCCAAAACATTCTATGCAACTATGTTAATGCCACACTTTCATCATTTCCCAGATTTCTTTGGCATCTTTGCTTTCATTACTGCTACATATGGTCTTTCTAACCATTTCATTGACAACATAGGCATTGTGTATAAGTCTGAATGCTTTCATAGCTAATTTTCCTTTTACTAGGGCAGCATTATCCTGTGCCTGCCAGCTGCCATTACTCGAAAATTTTACGTCCAAATATTAAAATTCTTATGCTCTGCTCTCCGTTTATCTACCTTCTTTTACTCTCCTACTATGTTTTTATTATAGTTTATACTTAAACCAAATTCATCATCGTATTTTGTTGAAACCCTACCATAATCAGATCGTTTGGAAAAAGTAAACCTGGATTTTCTTCTTTCCAATAACTGGTCAATGGATGTTGCTCTTGATTATCCTATCCACAATGTGATCTATAAGCAGTTTGAACATAATTGGGCTAAGTTTGCAATCTTGCCTATACATAAATTTGTCCCATGTGGCCTGTTGTTCTATTTCTTTTCTACCTTATACAAAATCTGATTCCATCATATATTTTTTGTAGTCGAACAGATTTTCACTGACCCTCTATTATACTTAATTATATTTACTGACATCTCTTTGTTATCAAAAGCCTTCTCAAAATCTGTGTAAAGAGTTATACTCTTGCTCTCATGTACTTACAGACATATACTTACATAATGTTAGTAAAGCAGCAAGAGTATATGTATACTTACGGACAATGACAGAGCGTAGGTGGGCAGTTTGGAGGATATCGCAAGCAGTTAGTTTCGCACCAGGCGTCCATTCCAGGCAAGCGTTTATAAAACGGTGTTGGAAGACATACTTGTTGCCTGCAAACAGAATGTTACACATTGGTATTCCCTTTTCAAAACAGGGGCCCTAATGACCAAGTTGTCGACGGGCCCTTAAACCCAACACACTCACTCACCCCCCTTTTCAAAACACAAATACTCACAGGGTATATAAAATGCAACGTACCTCACAATAAGAGGGAACACTTGTGTAGGAGATCGCAAGTCCCTGTAGTAAAGCAGGAACGGATTGTCTATTTGCCCCACAAAGAGTGGTGGTAGACCTGCAGTACTAGTGACTATGGTTACATCTGCACAGTTCCGGAATGTCTCCGGACGACCGCAACCCACAGCTTCTGTTCCATTGGCGCAAGTGCCCCACATATTTCCTGTAACACACATTCCATTAGTACATACTCTGTTCTACAGCATGGCTGCTGAATTCACGACTAATAGAAACTTTCATTTTACCTTTTTCTATCAGCTATCTATAATAGGTAGGATTTAGATGTAACGCAACGAAAGCTTGCCAATGAGATTCCGGTACTACTTGGGTAAAGCCAGGTTAGACGTTGTTAGATATTGACGCCCCTAAAAGTGATACTCTTCATTGCAACAGCTCTATAGTATTGTATTCCAACAAAAATGTTATGTACTACATTTGCATGATGTTCTCTATTCATTTTTCAACAAACTATTTGTACAAACACTCTTTAGTTATCTTCTTCACGCCAATCAAGATAAATATTTATGAACTTGCTTTATTACATATTTTTTGTAGATATAATGGGAACAGTAGACCTTAAGCGATAGTCATAGTATACTTCGATATTACTTTGGAAAGCGCTAGGGTCGAAGAAAGAGTTTTTTCAATTTCGTTATGTGCTCACCAAATGTGTATTGCATACTTGTTTTTATAAGATGGATATTTATATTCATTGATATGTTAGCTGAAATATGTATGTACAAGGTGGCGTAAAAGTCATTTTCTCCTCCGTGACACTACATAAACACATAAGACAAGACATTTACAGATTTAGATTTAGTTTACTTCAATTTAATTTTAATTTGTTAGCAACACATAAACACATTAATTTTGCTTCAAATTGTCCATTGCTTTACTCAATACAGTGCCTTACAACTGATTTACAAATAGGGACTATAAAGATTTATGTTCATTGATGGAATGAAATGCATTTTGAATGGACATTAGCAGTTCATCTAAATTTCTTGGTGATAGGGAACAGACCATATTCTTCAGAATCCCCCGTGGGCTAAAACCACATGGCGTCAAATTGCAAGAGTGTGGTGGCCAATCAAATGTCCCACAGCGTCCAATCCACTCTCTGAATGTGTTAATCAAAAAGTTGCGAACGTTCAATCCAAAGTGAAATGGAGCTCCATATTGTTGCCAGGTGGAATTCGGAATGTTATTTTCCAGTTGAGGTACTGCAAATTCTCTGCTGTTGAAGCAACTGTACCTTAAAAAAAACAAGGTAAATAGTAATCCAATGCTTGAAATTCCTCTCCAGACATTAATACCTGAAACATTGCGCTCTTTCTCCTTATTTCATTTAGGTTTGTGTGGAACCAATTAACACAATAATTGATAATAATAACCCACAATTATTGTGAGTTTATCACGTACATTTAGTTTGAAACTTGCGCCATCTGTCCATAAAACTGACCGCCAAAAATTAGGGATTCCTTCGTTGAATTGTACTAAAAACAAATCATTGTACTCAAGACTTCTATCGTAGTCATCTTAACTCGTGAAGTAATTTTGGACGAAGATTCTCTGGAAGTTTCTTCGAGATATGCGCAACTGAGCAGACGCCTTAATTAACTTGTGAGGACTTGCTACAAATGGTTGATTAACTGAGTATTTTCTTCATTACGGACACTCGTACATCGCCGACGGGATCTTGAAGCATCTGCAATGCTCCATGTTCTTCAAATTTCATGTTGAGTTTCAGCAAATGTTGGCCAGTTGGTAATGGTACATCAGGAGACCTTGTACGAAAGTCATAGTGAATTCTGGCAGTCATTTTGTGTACTTCCACCATAATTAAAGCGTGCAAATCTTGTAGTTCTTAGTAACTTTATGTTTTCATTACAAAGGTTACACAACACATTAACAAAATGAGTATTGTCTCAGAAGTACCCAACCTGATGTATAAATAGCGGTTGTTGTTCAAACAAATGACTATGGTAGAAAGTACCAACCTTACAAAGCTTAAGTTTGAAGATTGACGATGCTACGTTGTTTAGTAATTGTTAGCCATTAATAGCGAATGCTCTCAGCGAATTTGTAAACATGGATAAAACTGGTCGTTGTTAAGTAATACAATTCTTTCATTTGAAAGGTCTTAGTCCAAAGAATATTAAAGCTAAGCTAGATTCTACTCTGGAGGAGTCTGCTCTTTAATTTACAACAGTAAAATATTGGGTGGCAGAATTCAAGCGAGGCGTACGAGCTGTCAAGACGAACGTTGCAATGGTCAACGAAATGAGGAAAACACGCCAGAAGTTGCAAAGAAAATCTACAAAATGGCATTGGATGGCCGTCAACTAAAAGTGTGCGGGCTATCAGACATTGTATACATTTCAAAAAATGATGTACATCGCATACTAACTGACAATTTTGATATGAGAAAACTATGCGCAAGATGGGTGCCGTTTTGTTCGCAATGGAACAAAAACAGCGTTGTGAGAATGCATTTATCGCGTGCTTGCGAAGTTTCGCCGGACAGCTCTTAAGAAAAACAGCTGACAAACAAATGAAAGTGTGTACCCCGTTACCAATGATGTTCTGTGATTGGTTTTATATTCTTACCGGCATTCAAGATTTACAGACAAAAAAATCATGAGAAAATCACTGTGTGTGATTCAGGATAGATGTTAGTTACATTTTAGAAAGTATTTCGCCCATATGTGTTGCTGTGAGGACAGAATGTGTGTAAATAAGTGTTGATGCCCGGGTCGCCATATTATCTTGCAGTTTTATGGTTATGTTAGCAATTTGATTTATTTTTACTTCATTATGGAAAAAGTAATAGACGACGTGTTCAACGATGTGGAAATCGAAGAGGATGGGACATGTTAATACTGAAGAAATAAAAACAGAGGTATAAGTTGGCATACGTTGAAAAGTGACAGTCAAATATTGGCATTTATATTGGAGTTTTAATGCGTTAATGTACCGCTTGAAAAAGAAAACTGTTGGACATGTTTGTATTGTGATGTTTTACTTACCGCACTAACGCTTTTGGTCATTTCTTTCAGCATTGAAATTTCTTTTGTTTTCATCACATTACACGTGGGAATATCAACTTTCGACCCATAGCAACGACATTGGCAAGTACTACGCATTAATTACATCGCGTTAAAAACTCTTTTAAGAGCTGATCACTATGTAGTGGCTTAAAAATTTCGTTTTCCTTGCATGACCAGGAGCGAAAGAGAGATTATTATTATTATTATTATTATTATTATTATTATTATTATTATTATTATTATTATTATTATTATTATTATTATTATTATTATTATTATTATTATTATTATTATTATTATTATTATTATTATTATTATTATTATTATTATTATTATTATTATTATTATTATTATTATTATTATTATTATTATTATTATTATTATTATTATTATTATTATTATTATTATTATTATTATTATTATTATTATTATTATTATTATTATTATTATTATTACTATGTTTAACGACGCTGTCAATTGCCAGGATCACATCAGCGTTGTCGGTGTGCCGGAATTTTGTCCCGCAGTAGTTCTTTTACATGCCAGTAAATCTACTGACATGGAGCTGTCATTTTTAAGCACACTTAAAAACCATCGGTCTGGGCCGGATTTGAACACGAGACCTTGGGATCAGTAGGCCGGCGTCTAACCAACTGAGTCACCCAGACCGACGAGAGAGAGAGAGAGAGAGAGAGAGAGAGAGAGAGAGAGAGAGAGAGAGAGAGAGAGAGAGAGAGAGAGAGAGAGAGGGGGGGGAAATAGACGAGGTATAACAGTTTCCTACTTGAGAAAAGTATAGGTAAGTATTTTGAAATTAAAACCGATAACAAGGAATATCTCCGAAATGGTTAATTCAAAAAAGAAAAAAGAAAAAAGTTCTTTACATAAATAACCGACTGTGCGCTTAAACGAGTTGTACAGTTTTTGCGTAGTAAGATGAGGTCTAAGTCTTAAGATTTGCAGCTATGCAACAAATCATTTGAATGAGGAACACTTCAGAGGCTATCTCCAGAAAATTCAAGATATACATTTTATTTGATATGAAAATATCTTAACTTACGGTATTTTAATAAATATTGTTAGAGCTATTTTTGCGAAAATAAAATTTTTCGAAGAATATTAAATGTAAAGGATGGTTGTTTAACCGAATTTTTGTTTTTGAGTTATGCTGTTCACTGACACGCACACACACCGCATGCGAGCAATGTACGCACACATACGTGGGTCTTTTTCTAAAAATACTTTTTTAATTCAAGGGGCCTCAAAACATGCACTTCCTTCGAAATCTTTGTATCTGATTAGGCATAAATACAATACCTTCTCTAAGTACTACGTACATGGTGGAGAAGGTAAAAAGAATAACGACTTTCTGTCTGAGAAAACTTGGAAAATTCAAACCAATCACAAGGAATATGTCGGAAACGGTTAATTCTAAAATAAAACCTATTTGGCATAAAATACATGCATTAGTGATATCTACGTTTTAATGCAGTGGGATTTTGTCTATCTGTTACGGTTTACCACTTGTGCAAAAGTTATGAACGAAGAGAACTTCAAAGGCTACTGTCAGAAAATTCAAGATGTAGATTTCATTTCTCGTGAAAATATCTTGAACATATGAATGGTATTTTAATCGAATCGTTAGAACCATTAAAATTTTCGAAACATTTTCCATGTGAAGGGAGTTTGATGCGGGGAGCATTTTTTTTTTTTTAAATATAATTAAGAACAGCAAGTAAATAAGTGTTTGAAATATACATGAAAAAACAACGGAGAAAATATGAAGAAATTTTGCGAACATGTGCATTTATGAAAGGGAACGATGGTTGGAGAATACCACTTGGGATTTCTACCATGCTGCAGTCACTGACTACATAATACCACATTTTGTAATAGAAATCTAGAGGCTGCAAGTATTCTGTTTCTCTTTCTATAAAACAAACGAATCTGCTTGCTGAAGTACTAAAGTAAACCAATCCTTTCCCCCAAAAAGTCTCACTACAAAATATTACACATTTTTTTAAATCAAACCAGTCCCGTGATATCAAGACTTCATCTTTTGTTGTTATGTGAAAAAAAATCTGATGTGTTGCACTCACATGACCTCTACTCTTGTACTAACCATTCTTACAATCTCTTATTCCTATATCTTCTTCGTGTTAGTTGAGATAAATATTTGTAGAAATTATCTTATTGCTTATTTCCTTGTGGGTGCAATGGGAATAGTAGGTTTTGAGCGATAGTCAAATCTTTTAAAGCTTTGGGAATCCGTTCTCTTTGCCTAACATAAAAAACTGAATAATTATGTTCCATTTGACAGAAGTATGTTCTCCAAAACTCACACAAATAACAAGGAATATCTCCGAAAAGGTTCCTCTACAAAAAATTGATTCAGAAATAAATTGTTAGTTTTAGCAAGATCTACATTTTTTGTACAGTAAGATTTGGTCTCTTAACAGTTATGCAAAAGTCATCCAGAGTAAATACGACCAGAGGGGCTATAGCCAGAAAATTCAAGAAATACATTTCATTTGTGCTAAAAGTATCTCAAACATATGGAATATTAATCAAAATCGTTAGAGCCATTTTCAAAAAAATAAAAATTTTCGAAATAGTTTCCATGTAAAGGGAATTTACATGGAGCAATTTTCTTCAGAATCTTCGTGTTGCATCCTTGAAAGACATTTAATTTAAATACCAACATTGGTTTTAACCGACTTTTCGTTTTTGAGCTATGCTGTCCAAAGACTGACAGAGTGAGACTGATGGACACACGCGGACCTTTTTCTAAAAATACGTTTTTTTTTATTAAAGGGGCCTCAAAACATATACTTCCGGTGAAATCTCGACATCGAATTTTTGGGTGGAATACAATACTTCCCCTACTTTACTTGGTAGAGAAAGTAAAAATGTTAACATTCAAGAGTCAAACTGTAGAACGAAATGTAATTGTATATTCTTCTGAATAAAGAGTGTTAGAAGGAAAACCGTAATTTACAAGATGGGCTGTAGTGAGCTTGTATAGTGTATCCCAGGGGCCACGTCGAAACACAGAGTGCCGGATGGCCTAGAGGGCTCTAGCCAGAAAATTAAAGATATACATTTCATTTGTCATAAAAATCTCGTATCTCAAACATATGACATTTTAATCAAAATAGTCATTTTCAAGAAAATAAAAATTTTCGAAAAAATTTGCATGCAAAAGGTAGTTTTGGGTGAAGGAATTTTCTTCAAAATCTTTGTGTTGCTTCCTTGAAAGACATTAAGCTTAAATACCAATTTTGGTTTTTAACCGACTTTTTGTTTTTGAGTTATCCTGTCCACAGGCACACACACACACGCGCGCGCGGACTTTTTTCTAAAAGTGCTTTTTTTTGGATTCAGGGGCCTGAAAACATATATTTCCGGTGAAATCTCGACATCGAATTTTTGGGTGGAATACAATACTTCCTCTACTATACTTATACGTAGTAGAGAAAATAAATATGAAGCAATATAAATGATAAAATAGGCACTCTTAGGCCTAAAATCGATCTCAGTGGTAAAAATAGGAGTTTTAGGTACAGTAGGATCCCAATAACTCGCTCTCGATAACCTGGCTCTCGATAAATCGACATTTCGCACAACTCAACAACCTCTATACTTTCTCTACTGGTAAGTAGAGGAAGTATTGTACTCCAGCCAAAAATTCGATGTCGAGATTTCAGCGGAAATATATGTTTTGAAACCGCCTGAAAAAAAAAATTAGAAAAAGGTCCGTGTGTCTGTGTCTGTGTCTGTAAGTCTGTGGACAGCATGACTCAAAAACGAAAAGTCGGTTAAAAACTAAAGTTGGTATTCAAGTTTAATGTCCTTCAAGGATGCGACACGAAGATTTTGAAGAAAATTGCTAAACTACCTTTTACATGGAAAATTTTTCGAAAATTTTTGTTTTATTGAAAATGGCTCTAAGAGTTTTGATCAAAAAGCCGTATGTTTAAGATATATGTATGACAAATGACATGTATATCTTGCATTTTCTGGGTATAGCCTATGTAGTCCTGTGTACTGTGGATGACTTTCGAATAACTCTTTAACCGTAAGAGATAGACAACATTTTACTATACAAAGATGTAGATCTCGCTAAAACACAATTTATGTACAAATACATTTTTTTCGTAGAGTAAACCATTTCGGTGATATTCCTTGTTATTTGGGTCAGTTTCGCAAAACTTTCCTGAAATGGAATATCGTTCACTTTTACTTTCTCTACTGCTAAGTAGGGGAAGTATGGTGTTCCACCCAAAAATTCGATGTCGAGATATCACTGGAAATATGTTTTGAGACCCCCTGAGTCCAAAAAGAAGCACTTCTAGAAAAAGATCCGTGTGTGTCTGTCAGTCTATCCGTCTGTGAACAGCATAGCTCAAAAACGAAAAGTCGGTTAAAAAACCAAATGTGGTATTTAAGTTTAACGTTTTGCAAGGGTGCCACACGAAGATTTTGAAGAAAATAGCCCCACCCTAAACTACTCTTTACATGGAAGCTTTTTTCGAAAATATTGATTTTCTTGAAAATCGCGATAATTATTTTGATTAAAATGGCATATGTTTAATATATTTTTATTTACTCAGGGGTCTCCGTCTAGGGGATATGTGAATGGCGACCACAAGGTACCCAAGCTGAGCAGAACATTACTTCCACTTACTGGTGTTTTGCTCCTCACTGTAACTTTTCTATCTGACCTTACCTTGGTCATCTCTTGTTCTCTTCCGACCCCGATGCTATTAGGTTTCCTGAGGGCTAGGGAGTCTATTTTTCCAACCTCTCCATTTCTCTATAAAACCTTAACCCCTAACATGCTGACCTGTCATGGCATGTAATACGTCCTCTGATTGGTAATCAGAGCATATGGTCGGTGAATTTACTTTGATAATTCTCCCGGTCAGGTCGGTGAGACCCGTAAACCAACGACAGGTGTGGTCCTCCAGACATTCTGGGGGTTGTGAGAGAGCGATGTGACTGCCAAAACATAAAAATATGGTGCTCTCTAAAAAGCGGTTACTATTACTGCTAAGTCTCTTCAAATGATTTGGGATATATTCTTCTCCACTCTGTCCTCTATGTGATCTGCAAGAGGAAGTGGACCGAGACCACCTTCAAATGTACCTGGCCACTTCTGGCACCCCATCCATCAGTGAAAGATATTGGAGAGCGGGAGGATTAATGACTTCATTGTCAGAAATCCAGCATTAGCTAACAACAACAATATATTTTTATGACAAATAGAATGCATATTTTGAATTTTCTGGGTATAGCTCTTGAAGTCCTGTTTACTCTTGATGACTTTTGTATAACCGGTAAGCCGTAAGAGATAGATCAAATCTTACTGCACTAAAATGTAGATCTTGCTAAAACACAATTTATATCTAAATAATTTTTTTAGAGTGGACCATTTTGGAGATAATCCTTGTTATTTGTGTCAGTTTCGGAAAACTTAAAATTTCGTGAAATGGAACATAGTTGTTCATTTTTTATGTTAATCGTGCAAAGAGAACGGAATCTCAAAGCCTACTGTATTCCCTTATTCCCCTTGCACTTACAAGGAGATAAGCAATAAGATAATTTGTGCAAATGTTTATATCAAGTAACACGAAGAAGATATAGGAATAAGAGTTTGTAAGAATGGTTAGAGAGAGTCATGTGAGTGCAACACATCAGATTTTTTTATTTTTATTTTAATGTGTTTTAATTTTTATCGCCAAGTTTAACTGTAATAATTTATATTCTAATTCTATACTCCATTCTACTGTACGGTATGAATAGTATAGTTAAACTTTAATTAGTATACGTGTACAACCTACCGCATTGTCCCTCACAGTAAATACCATGTATTGGCCTTCGATATCTAGTCAGAACATATTCAGCCGGCTCACCATTGCCACGAAACCAAAAGATTGCCACTAATAATGTGGATATACAGCACAAAAACTTAGTTTGGAAGGTTTGAAGGTTTATTGATTTACCCAGTACAAAGGTATTTTTAGGTGTGACAATTGCGCAGAGATTTATGATCGAGTTCATTTTTGTATTTATAAGACCAGGCTGTCAGGTTATGTTTTCGACTTCCACGAATCGTGTGTGATTAAGTACAGTGCCTGCTCGCATTATCAGCAGTGCCTTATTTATTTTAAGGAAATAAACGAAGACATTACCCACATCATCAATTTGCATGCTGTACCTCGTGCACATTCAAGCAATATCGTTCGCTACGTGTAAAAGATACCTGTGTATGCGGTAAGCTACAATTTGAGTTACATATGCCTCGTTGCAGTGCAGCTTCCAAGATTTTAGGTTCACTGTTAGTGTTGTGGTGAGTTGTTTGTGCCAGTGAAAATATCGAACGAGAAACAAAGACAAGTTAGAATGACAATTTAAATTAAGTTGGATGTGTTAAAGAGCCCGGACAAAGGGAAACATTAATTTTAGGGCATGTTACACCTTTGTTTCCTATGTTGTGCTGGAATATGTATTTATGTAATTTGCAGTGTTGTACAGACCTCTTATTCCGTAAAACGTGACATTTCGTTAACTCGACAGTCTCTCAGCCCTCATTAGGTCAACCTATTGGTATTACACTGTAATACAAACCCTGCCATATATTTATGTTTTACACAAAACTTGAAGTTATTATACTATTTTTAGTTTATTCGTACACAAAATTAGGCATTTAGTCTAAAATCCGAAATGTTAGTATTTCCAACAATATAAGTATAAATATTTAGTTAATATAAGGTCAATTCAAAGGACGTATAATTATATAATTTTGTTCTTCTATTATAGCTGATGAAATTTGATTCCAGTCTACCTGGCCCGGAGCTCTAAATTGAGACACAAAGCGGCTACACGCAACAACATAACGAGGCGGCTACACGCAACAACGCAACGTTAAAGAAGTTGCCGAATGCTTAAGGGGCTGTTGACGGACTTGGACTTCATAACCACATGGCTGCCTCGCTAATGTGACCGTCTTTTTTGTGTATCGTAGCTCAGGGGAACCGGTTTGGATTTCGACCACTTGCATCAGTATTTGTGCGTTGTAAAAAGTCTGCGTATGTGCAAATTAAACGAAAAAAAAAAAAAAAAACCTCCGACCAGGAAGAAGGAAACCATTAGCTGGAACAAATAAATAACAATAAATAAGCAAGTAAATAATAAATAAATACACGAATAAATAAACAAATAAATGAGCGAACGAACGAACAAATAAATAAGTAAACAAACAAAGAAAGAAATAAAATAAATGAATAAACAAATAAATAAATAAATAAATAAACAAACAAACAAATAAATAAATAAATAAATAAATAAATAAATAAATAAATAAATAAATAAATAAATAAATAAATAAATAAATAAATAAATAAATAAATAAATAAATAAATAAATAAATAAATAAATAAATAAATAAATAAATAAATAAATAAATAAATAAAATAAAGTTGAAAAGAGTAACGGATTAAAATATCTGCTTGATGACTATCCGCTGGTTACGCATGAGCTCTGAATATTTAGTAATCCAGCACACAGTTCTTTAATTTAGCTCTCGAGTTTTGAACAAAAGATATCCTGCATTGCACGTTGCACGAATGGTCTCCACCTTCACTCGATTTAACCCCCATGAAGTTTCTTGTGTATGTTGGGCTGTTTTGCTAAATTGTTTGTAAATCTTGCCCATAAACGTCGTGCAGTAACAGAAACCATCACATAAACAATATTAACAGAATGAAGAAAGCATTTTCAGAAGACTATATACGTTTTCCTTTGTAAGCCCTTATGAGAAAATTTAAAATATAGAGTCTTTGGGAAGACGATAGTCTTATGTTACGGAAAAATACCAACGCTTCCAAAAAGTGCGAAAAGAGTACAAAGTATCTGAAATCTGCATGAGAAAAATAAAGTTTAATATGTCTAGTGTATCTGTAATTCCAGAGTGATATAAGTCATTGCAAATGGGAATAAAGAGGATAAAAATCAATGATACATAAGTATGAAGTCATGTAATTCTATGTAAGATAATAATAGCTTTTCTGTCGGCAACACAGATTATGTCTTATCATTGTTAGCTTTTCCACAACACCTGGAGACAGAAGTTTTCATGCAAATATCGAGTGAGTTAGAACAGGGAACAACAAGCAGCAAAAAGGCAAGGAAGCGAGATTCTGCCTTAAAAACAAAGGTGAAAAAAAGCGTCTTACAAACACAAATATACTAAACTACTATGCCATGGAAAAAAAAAAAAAAAAAAAAAAAAAAAGGGAAAGAAGAAACCATACAACGAACGTACAAAAGAAACTAAGAGCCATATACATAGTTTCAGGGTGAACAAAAACTTTTAAGTGGATCAGTAGATTTAAATATTACTTTTGTGATTTTCAAGGAATATAGCGGACTTAAGAAAAAATGTAAGAACTAACATTAATTGCCGTGGTTCATGCACATAGCTAGATAGCTAAAATGCGCCCCTTCTCAAAATTTGTAATTAGTCTAACTTAATCAAAGATATATTATCTACCTTATCTACCAACACGATAATTAATTACTTCTAAATACTAAAATGTCTTCAATTATAAAACCAGCTATTAAAACAGAATAGCCGCATTTTCCCTGAGAAGTTACTTTAAGAATGACGATAGTCCCTAAAAATATAGCATACGTTAGTTACCATGTAATTTCATAAAAGCTCGATTGACATATAATTTAGGTAAAATATACACATTTATCTGTGTAGCTATTTCTTCTTAAAATGTAATTTCATCGATTAATTTAGTTTAGTTTAACCTGTTAATGAGCAGGTTATTTAGTACATTCCGCACTATGAAATGTTAATATGTCAAACTATTCGGGTGTGTTGACACGTTATTATAAATCTGATTTTAGAATTTTAACATTCGGAAATGCTCAGTTTATAAAATAATATAATGAGAAATGATAAGAAAGAAATATTAAGTAGTAACTGGCAATTGATATTTAAACATCTAACATGTAGGTATACGTTATCTTTTGAGCCCAAAGAGTACTTGGTGCTTATTTGCACTCTTATCAATGCGTTAAGTTGCGGAATATTACCCACCGTTGTGACGTCACTTACAGATATGTGTGTGGCCGAGTAAGTATAGAAGGCCTTATCGCATCCTCTCGTAAAAGGGAGCAGAGTCAATCTTTGACGTCCAGTGTCTCACAGTGTGGAGGATTCTGTTGGTACTGTAACGCCGGCCACCGGTCAAACAAATTCTCAAGGTCAAGCTACCCCACACCACTACGTCGCCAGGTAACACGCGGCCCGGCGACATTGGAGCGGTCAGAACAAAGACGACTATGAGCGCACAGAACAAAGTGATTCTCAACTGTTCGAGAAACGCTCGACTACCCCGTTTGCTTACCAGAAGTGTCGATAAAAGTTATATTTTCCAGAAAACTCACCTGCACTTCGTTTTGGGGCACTTACGCGAGAGAGCGAGCCTGGGTTAAAAGAGTTTTTTTAAGAGTTAAGTATAGAGTTAGCAGTTAATTTTAAGTGTGCACAGTCAGTGCTGGAACACTTTTTAGTGAGTGAATTGTCGGAGTGGTTTGTGTGAACATTCCAGTCTTTTGTATCAAGGTTACGATAAGACAGGACAGCCACGGTTACGGCGAATTGTAGATGGTGTTAATGATAAAAAGAGAACTGCGTTTTTTGATTCTGTTTCAGAAGAGAAATCAAGTGACAGAGGAAGCAAACAGACTTGTCATTTGTCGCGTTGGTGTCAGGGGTGGGATTTTTCACATTGTCGTTTTGTCACGGTACTTACTTCCTACCTTGATGGAACACTTCGTGTGAACAGAATGCTATATTTCTTCGGAGGCCTGCACTCATGGAAGATTTCATATGTGCATATGACTGCCTTCTGTGTTCTACCAATATAAACATCTGGCATTCTCTTACCTGTATAATAAGTCCACTGTATAACGCACTGAGAACATGTAACATATGCTGGCAGTCGCACCTTGTACCGGAATATTTCTTTCTTTTTTGTGTCTAGAGGAATATTGAAAGCCACCTCCCTACTTTCGGCGAGGTATAGAGGAAACCTGAAAAACAAAAGGAACAATATTAAAGATATAAAAGGGTATATATTCACACTGTAAAGAGAAACAATTAATATGTACATATGTACGGTAACCTCAAAAAACCACTCGATTTTGATAATTCTGTCACAATTGAAAAGCCCAATTCGCTCTGACGGACGTCAGGCTATAAAACACCTAACTTCATTTTATAACGGACATTTCATTCTAATTAGTGCATATAATTATAAAAGGTCATGCTTTGTCAACTGAGAAAACAGAAGACACGGCAAAATAAAGGACAATCAGATATGCTTATGATGGTATAATGTGATGCTTATGCCAAAATCATATGTAAGAAAATCTTGCTGTATTTTCTTGGGATGTAATCGAATTCATTACCAAAATAAGCATCACCCAGCGTCAGGCGTGCGAAACACCACAAATAATATGGCTGACTGAAGTCTGAATATCGCCAACGATATTCACTTGTTACTGATGTTTGTGAAAATAAACAACAGAGATTACGGAGCAAAAGCCACAAAACTATTTAGATGAGAAAAGTAAAGTTACAAAGGTCTTAACAGAGGTAAACTGGATAAGATTACCTCTTTTCTTTTGCCCTTATTCATGCATAGAAAACAAGTATATACATTAAATTTTGAGAAGTACGTAATGTTGCTAATTCAATTAGAATTGAATGTTATGACAAAAAGATGACAAAACTCGATATCTCAATGTTATTACTGTCACTGTTTAATGATGTATTTGTTTTTATGATTCCTGATATATGTATATATTTTAAATATAAAATGTATCTCGTGCAACAACGAGTAAGATAACTATTGTGTTATAACTATCAAACACTTGAAGAGAAGACATTGGGAAAGTTTTCCTTTGCACGCCCCATAAGAAAGTGTAAAATATAGTTGTTTTGGGAAGACGATAGTTTTATGTTACAGAAAAATAAAGCTTCCAAAAGGTGCAAAAAGTATATAGTGCGTCTGAAATCCGGATGAGAAAAGTACATTTTAGTATATCCAGTGGATCTGTAATTCAATAGCACTATAATTCATTTAAATCAGAATAAAGAATATAGAAAGTCAATTATACGTATATAAAGATTAAGTCTAGTCATTATATATAAGATAATAACTTTTCCATTGCCAACGTCAGATAAAAGTTTTCATGAAGATATCGTCTGAGTTGGAACCGGCGACAGTAAGCAGCAAAAAGGTTAGGAACTTATAAACAAAGATAAAGAACAAGCCCTTACCACACACAAATACACTAAACTATTACGCAACGAAAGAACATACTGGAAACGTACAAAAGAAACCAAGGAGCTATATATATTTTCAATACACTAGTAATGCCAAAGGACGAGGTCAAAGAATGCACATCTCGAGCTACTATCATGCCACTCAAAGAGGTGTACTACATGGTGTTGACGACTACACATTCGCACGCTCCTGACCATGAACAAGCAAAGTCAGAGAAGCTGAGGAGCAAGCTAAATCCAGCATCAGAAGGTCGCCCAGAATTACTTCCTTCGCAAATACATGTTTCATCTGGATCACTTAGTCACTTTCCAGATAGGGAGAATATTAAACCATGTTTAGTTAAACGACGTGATCCGCTACAAAACCCCATACATTTTTCAGACTTAAAAGTAAATTCTTGTGTTACCAGTGTACGCTACAAGTTAAGTCTGATTCGCTTTTTATCTCTCAAAGAGATGACTCCATCACATTTCCAATGCTCTATTTAAAACAGTTACCATAGCTATAGACGCTCAACTATTTGATATTTCTGTGTCGCCAACCTCTGAAAACAAAACAAACCTATAAATGCACTCTTTCGGTAGTATTTCAAAATTCATAACGCGGTCCCTGTTTTTTTTTTTTAAATGAACATCTTTCCCCAAACCATTAAATCTAATAGGTCCATTTAATTGTTCTAATATTTTAACCTCTGGATTTGTTTCACGACTAACGGGCCCAAATGATCTAGCTGTCGACGGGCCCTTAAACCCCATTCACTCACGCACTCACTCACTCACTCACTCACTCACTCACTCACTCACTCACTCACTCACTCACTCACTCACTCACTCACTCACTCACTCACTCACTCACTCACTCACTCACTCACTCACTCACTCACTCACTCACATTTCATTGTTAAATGACCAAAAATTAACAGATTTATCAATCTGTTTATGTTGAATATTTCTAAAATGCCCCTTCATTCTGGTTTCCAAATGACGTTTAGTTTACCAATGTAAACTGTCACACTCCAAACAGCTAAATTGATAAATGCCAGATTTTTTATGATTTGGAATTTTATCCCTTTTAGAAAAAATCAGCGAATTTTGTATATTACGTATGTTTAGTTTGAGGGACCAAATTTATTCCAAGTTCCGTAACAATTTTTGTAAATTTTTTATTAGCCCAAGGATGGTAAGTAACTTCCTAAAATGCAATCATCTTTTATTTTCTTGAGGGTAGAAACTTCTTTAACACCCTTTTGATATTCAAGTTGTTCTATCTTTTTATGTGTAAATTCTCTATTAAAACCATTAATTACCACAGTGTTGATAATGTATTTATATTCTTTGTTAAATTCTTCCTTATTAAGGGGTGTATTTATTAACCTATAAATTAAACTATTGAAAACAGCAAATTTATATGAAAAAATATTAAAGCTTTTATTTTTATGTAATTATCAATGTGAGTAGATTTTCTATAAAATTAAATGCCAAAATTCCATTTATTGTTATATTTTTTAATTTTTAAGTCTAGAAACGAAAGGCAGCTATTATTTTCGCTTTCTAAAGTGAATTTTATGGCTTTATCTTGGAAATTTAAAAGTTTTAAAGCCTCATTTATCTGTTTCTTAGGGAAAACAGCAAAAATGTCATCCACATATCTGTACCACATTTTAAAAATTAAATGGAATGCTTTAGTAATTTGTATTTCAAAAAAGCTCATGAAAAGATTAATAAGAAATGGCGAAAATGGACAGTTGCCACACAGAAGTTTATTGAAAAAAATTATCATTAAAACTGAAAAAAATGATCCAAACAAAGATTTGTAAGGTGCAAAAAATAGCCTATTAATCCTTCATGTACTTTCTATAGAGTTTAACCACTTTTTAAAAACATCAAAAGTTTTCCCCTAGTAATGCTAGGAAATAAAGCATTTACGTCAGAATAAACAAGTTGTTCATTATTAGACAATATTATATTGCTAATCTTTTCTACCAATTAAACAATTACCAGTTTTTCATTGAATAAACTGTATGTTTAAAAGCTAAATTAACTCACCGAACGTGGTATCTCAGGCGGTAACGCTTGGGACCCACATATGGGTTCGATCTCTGATAACCGACCAATGTAACCAAAGGTTAATTGAGTTTTCCTTGGTCGATTAGTGAATGCTGAGTTGGTTATTTTCCTTACCGCGATTTTCTACCCCCTCCCCCATTTTATTTCACCATAATTTCAACCCAGTCATTTCGGACCCGAAGTGTCGGCGAAGGAGCGAGTGTATCACTGCTGTGTGGTGGATCTAGTACTCTGAAACTGTGGTTGTCGGAGTAGGGGCAGCACTGTGGTTGCCTGTCAATGCAGAGGGTCACCAGTGTCAAAACCCGTGAGGCTGGCAACTGAACGAAGACACCTGGTACCGAAAAGAAGAGTCTGCAGCATACGTTAAGGACCCCACGCTGACTCGCGCCCCTTGCCCGGGTTCCGGCATACCCGCTGGGCACTTGCATCTTCTCCCTTCCTCCCGGAGCCTGACTGTAGGTTCAGTGTGTTTGTACTCTACCTCTACCTCTCTAAAATAAGTTGACCTATCCTAGTCCCTCTTCAGAGAGACCTAAAAGTGATAAAAATTCAATTGAGAGAATTTTTTTAATGACTGCAAATTTACAATCTGTTGTTATCAGAACATTCAGTAAATGTGTTACAAGTAACGACTGGAACACTAAAGGTAGCTAAATCGAAATGGTAGGTCCAAAATGTTACAGTGCTGTAGACGGTTAACCATAGTACTGTTGTCTAGTAGACTGATGGCAAGGACGTTCGGATGTTTACTTAAGCACTGCTGATATCGAAGATTACGGGATGTGATTTCTCCTTTTATTGTTGGAATATGTAGATCGTTATGCAGCATGGTTGGACACATACCATGGTGCTTTTGCCAGCCAATGAAGAGTTTTGGATTCAAATCTTCGTAGTATGTCAATATTGGGTTTACTGGCACTTCCCCAAAGTTCAATACCGTAAGTTCATACAGATCTTGTGTATTAATATTTTGTTGTAGACAGACAGATGAGATTGTTCAGCATCCAATATAATTGCTGGAATTTTAGGTGTGCTTCTTTCTTTTTGTTGTAACGTGGTGTTTCTAAGGTAGGTGTTCATCTAAGTGCAATGCAAAGTATTTTACAGACGTTGTTATTGGAATTTCCACTTAGGGGATGTTTCACGACATAAAGAAAATGTGATATTATGAGATTTAATTGGGTTTGCCTGTTTAGCCATTGTTAAAGAAGGTCTAAATGGTGTTGAAGATATTCTGAGGCTGTGTGAGGATTTTCATGTGAGGCGAGAAAGGCGGTGTCATCTGCAAAAATTGCTGTTCTGGTGTGTTCAGTTATCGGTACATCATAAGTATAAAGAGGATACAAAATCGACCCAAGAACACTACCTTGGGGTACTCCAGATTTGATGCCATGGAAAGCTGAAAGTTCATATTTGTATTTTACTTGGAAATATCTATCGTTGAGATAAAATGTTGAGAGAAAATGCGTTCAAAAGTTCTGTTACGCAGTGCTACTGCCAACAACAGACCTACAGAAGCCAAAAATAAACGGCTTATAAGAAACCATTCCAAGCAAGCTATTTGTACTGTCTGTTTCGTTAATCATTTTGATAGTACACATATAAATGGCGTTACAGCAAGAGTTGGCAGACGAGCCGTTGCGCCACGTTATCCTGTTACATTATGGAACGAATACGAGGCCAAGCTGCAAAGCGCTCATTCAACGAATGATATAAGCGAGGGTTGACACAATCAATTTCAGAAACTCGTAAGCAAGCATCGGGCTAAACGGTGAATACTCTATCTGTATTAGCTCTGGGAAAACATGATTCGAGTAAATCCAAACATGAATCGGCTGTGCTCCATCACATTGGAGTGTGAAATGTGTAAATGTAAAACCGCAGGCAAACACAACTTCACATTATAATAATCAAGCCTAGATTTGAATGACCTAAAACATTTAAAAGCAACTATATGATTAAAAAATCTTATGTTTTGCACTCACAGATTTTCTCTACTCTTGTGCTAATCTAATCATTCTTACAACTCTTATTACTATATCTTCTTCGTGTTAGTTGACATAAACATTTGTACAAATTATTTTATTGCTCATTTCCTTGTAGGTGCAAGGGGAATATGGGATTATAGTAGGCTGTGAGCGATAGTCAAATCTTTTAAAACATTGAGGTTCCGTTCTCTTTGCACGGTTAACATGTAAAAAAATTGAACAACGATGTTGCATTTGACGAAAGTTTTTTTCTTCGAAACTAGCATAAATAACAAGGAATATCTCCGAAATGGTTCACTCTACAAAATGTTTATTTGAACATAAATTGTGTTTAAGCGAGATCTACATTTTTTGTATAGTAAGATTTTACGTATCTCTTACGGTTTACGAGTTTATTCAAAAGTCATCCGGAGTAAACATAGGCTATAGCCAGCAAACTCAAAATACCCATTTCATTTGTCATAAAATGTAATAACAATGCATCAGTTCATACCACTATTGCAACAATGGAGCTTCTGCAAGCAACTGAGGCAAAACTATTGATTCACCTACCCTATAGTCCCAATCTGGCATCATATGACTATTATCGGTCTACCTGCTACAATTGTATTACTATTGAGTCAGTTATTTTAACAAAGCAGCAATACTTTCCCCAGATGTGGCTAATTTACCATGCCTCAATACATGTCTAGAGACCCTCATATTAAACTGTAACATCAAATCTTTTGATTTCTCAGATTATACTAAATTCATAATGACTGAAGAGGTTTATACTCTTAAGAATGACAACAGCATTCTAACTGTACACTCTGTAACGGGGTGGTGACGTTGGGCGCCATTTGTAACGGGGTTGGGTACCGGATTTAGGTAGGCATGAGAGGGATATTTCTCAGGCGCGAGGTTAGATGACAAACACGACACAGACGTTTACTAATTTTATTCTTCACCACTTCATTGCCTCGAAGTGCCGACCTGAGCGAGTTTCTGGTATTGCGTTTTAATATCGCTATTTACTTCTCCTTACGCGAATCACTGTCGCCTTTCACACCTCGACCTTTTTTGGCGCGAAGCTATACTTATTCAGTGATACAAGGTTCACCCTCGTAGCAACATCGCAACACAGACAATCCGTCAGTCCGCTTACAAGTTTTCCTATTTATATCTCACCCCCGCACTTTCTCTCTAGTCCCGTTATGGAGGAGGGGTGTATTTTCCCCAGCTGTGTCCTTAGACTTTAGGCAAAACATGCCTGGGGCGCGAGATGACAAAGAGGTTTGTCCTATGGCCTTCAGAAATGTGCTCAGGTCAACATACTTTCAAGAGGCAGCTCCTTTACACAATACAAAATTATACTTATACCTAAAAGTCTTATATTTACATTCTAATTCTAAAATTAGAAATATATATACATAGAGGATCCCGTCTCAACACTCATCAACATGCAAAAGGGATAACTGAGATGTCCCACTTCGGTACATTACTTCAGAACATTCATTTATATTTATTACCCTGACAAAGGTCATTCTTCCACCCACAAACAATCCTTTTTAGTCTAACCACTAAATGAGGATATAATTTTTTCCAAGAATGTGCGTGAAGAATGAACAAAGTTAGTCTTTTTCTTAACTGAATGGTGAAGTTTGAATGGTTATTGTTATGTAAAATGTCAATAACATAAAACTTTTTACATACTCAAGTAAATGCAAAAATGACAAAATAATGAGTTAATGGCTATACTTGGGAATTTCTAAATATTAAGGTAGAGATGTAAGGAAGTGTGACTGAAATGAACCATGGGCAGGGACATTGTACGAGTAGATAAACTATCATTCCTGGTTCAGTTTTTAGCGACAGCACTAGGACCGGTTTTTAGCTGTCTGTCACTGACCTTCGAGTTAATGTTTCGCATTCTTTGTAGTGATAAAGCTTTGAACTTGAATCCAACAGCTTAAGAATTCTTATGCCTGATGATCTGTAAAGGCTGCACTAAAATAGAAAATGTTATAACATAACCAGTAAATAGGGTTACCATATCACCCGTTTTTAGCGGGGGCCACCCGTTTTACAGACCCTTCTCCGACCCCCCGTTCAGTTTTCGAATATTTTGCGAAACACCCGTTTTTTTAGTTAGCGGTAAAAATATATTATTTGTTTATCACTTCAATTCATTTTGGAAATGAATTCACACGCCGCGGCTTAAGCAATTGCTTTGTATGTCCTCTAGCGGGTCTTTGCTGAACTCTACTTAAAGTTTACTGCACCTATACGCCGCATCACTTTCTCTTCTTTCTTTGTGTTCTGTGGAGAAGCCGCCGTGAACTGTAAACAAGAGAGCTTCACCGTAACGTTTTTGTTTCCACTGGACGAAACCTACATATTCTTGTAGCCTGGACCGACTAGTTTTGCCGATATAGCATATACAGATCAGGATGCCAAAAGATAATTATAAGTGCAAGTTTAAAATTAGGGTAGAAAACCATTTCGTCCCTTTAAAAGTAAAGGAAATTATTTGTAAATATGATGATGGAGATTTAGCTAAAGTCTTTGAAAGTGATATGTATACTTTTTATACTGTTAGTTATAACTGGATGACCAAATGCAGTGGTATGTCTGTGTTTCATGAATAACTCTGGATAAAGAACCAGAGTGGCAAGCCGTGGAAAAAAATGTTATTATTAAGAAGTGTTAACATAGTTATTGATGACTCTGTGCTCTTTGTGAAATAAGTGCTATAAGAACTTACCACAAAATGAACTCTGCAACATTGGTAAGGAAGTGTTGCCGAGAAATGGTACGAATACGTGAGTAATAATGTTGAGTGTACAGAACTGTTGAAAGTAGTACAGCACTATTTTGCCATACCTGCACATAATGCAGCTGTAGAGAGAATATTTTCTCTGCTAAATGTTCAGTGGACAGATGAGCGAAATAAGCTCTCTGCCGAACATGTAAAGTTAATGTTAATCATAATGTACAACATGAAAAATGTAACTTGTGCTCAATATTATGACAGGATTATCTAAAAAGGATTTCCTGAAAAAGGTCAAAGAAAATGAAAAGCATGTGAAATAACTGTCGTTAACTGAATTTCCCCATGATGATATGGTAACCCTACCAGTAAAAGGTCTAATAAATGTATATTTTTACAGTCTAGAAACAATAATAAGAATTTTTTGATGCACTTAAACGATGCAATGTCATCAAAGACAATCAGTAACAATTACGATTAATTCTAAGTCATTCAAAACATCCAACAGTCCACTTACTGCTTAAAATATCTGCGACTAATTTACTCTACTGAATACATTTCAGACAACGGTTTCTGTTCCAATTTGTTTCGAATAATTATACTATATCTATAAAAGAACATTAGGAGAATTGTTTTTCGGAATAATGCGATAGGACGTTTGAAAATCACGAAAAGAACAGATAGAAATACGCGGCTATAGCCTAATTGCTCCATCATATGAGTGCATCTTACGTGTTGTGTTACAGGACTTTATTTATACCCTATCGTTTATTTTGATATAGCTTCCGCAAACTATTCATACGAAAAGTTGTTTTTCGATTTATTTCATGTCAATCGAGATAAAGCATTGCAGAAATAGTTTTTTTTTTAAACAAATTCCGTGTAGGTACAAGCGGAAAGCGAATCGATAGGTGCTTAAAAGCGCATTGTTATGTGCTGGCCTTGAAATTCCATACACTTTCCATGACATTGCGAGTAACAACTGAATAACGACATCTCTTTGAAATCACAAAGTAATGAACAATTCAAATCAATAATAACGGATATCTTGGAAATGGCTGATGCAACAAAGCGTTATTGGAAATAAATTATGTGTAATACAGGTTTAAGATTATTTATCTGTTATATATGCAATTCCTTTCCAATGAAGAAGACTTCATAGGTCGTTCCCAAAAAATTCAAAATATGCATTTTATTTGTTATATCTTAGAATCTTTAATCAAAATTGTTAGAGCCGTTTTAAAGAAAATTAAATATATCGAACGTTGTGGCAAGTTTGTAGTGGAACATTTTTTTTAAACCTTCGTGTCGCATATTTGGAAAATATTAAACTTAAATACTAAGTTTGATATATGTACATCGAACACTTCGTTCACAGACAACAGAGATGTACAAGTTCTTTTTCTAAAAATTCTTTGTTTTGGATTCAGAGACCCCAAAACGTGTATTTCTGGTGACATTTTGATATGTAAGTTTGCGTGCAATAGCTAGTGATGTTGACAGTATAAATGGTGTGGAATCTTCTTTAGTATTATCATGTACTACTTTTCTTTCGATTGGAATATTAAGCCTTTAATAGTTAATGTTGCCATTTGATAACAAAGATGTTTGGTGAACATTTTAGCACATTATGATAGTGTTTTCTGTTGTTGTCGTCATTTTATATTGGTATTTAACAATAAAATAGAGGTATTGGTACCTATTCATGTCATAAATGCATCAATTTATTTCAGCATTATTGTAGAAAGTTTCATTTCTTGTATATCAAAATCCTACAATTGTAGTTTAATGTAACCTTGTCATCATCCTCGCGTACCATCTCACTGGTTATTTTACGTGGGCCCTCCCCATCCTTTACTACAGTCATATTTGATTGCAATCGCTGGGATTAAGCTCATGACGTTCGCCTTTGAATTGATAGCCAGTCCATTTCGTTTGGCCTTTAACAATCATACCTATTCAAATTTCTTCCTTTGGCAGGGATACATAAACTAATTCAGGAATTAGAAGAAGAGTGGCATATGTAGCAAAGCAATTCATGCAATACAAGGTAAATACTTACCTGTCGAAGCATTCCTGCGTTGCTTCGTATTTTGGATTGTTGTTGGGACAAAGGAACATTTCAAAGCGACCCCAGTGATTCGCCGTTAACTCCACCTCCACGTCTATTTCCTGTAACATATATAGGTACCATACACTTAAATGGATGTATCTGAAAATATGCCAGTAACTTCTCAATAATATTACAACAGAGCCCCCTCTTGATCCTCACTCCAATTTAAATTGGTGGATTGATACGTTAGCTTTTAATGCTTCACGTTTACTGTGAATTACACGAACCACAGAAAACAGATCACAGATTAACATGTCACACATTTGTTAATAATGTGTTCTTATTCTATGGCTGTGCGTGCGATATTGTGAAGGAATTTACTTGCAAAGACCATAATATGGTAGTGCCCATCTCTTAACGACCACATTCCAAGAAGTTGAAAACCTGACCCTCACCCTTTTTCCGCTGCTAATGACTTCTTCGCTTCAAGGAGAAGGCTTGTGGCCTGTTTCGACTTCACAATATTCATCTTTTCCTTGATCTTCCTATTTCTTTCTTTCCTTTAGGTCTATAGTCTATTACTTGTGTAACTATTCTTTCTGTTCCTTTTCTTCCTACATGTTCCCTCCATCTCGTTTTCCCTTCCTATACTCTTTCATTCATACTATATATGTTTAATTACTCACTTTCGTATGTAATATTGATGTTGCCATTACTTTATACACTTTTATCTATTTCGTGGTTTTGCTTGCTAGTGTTCTATTCAACTTACCACATGTCATTTGAAACTTATTTAGCTTATTGGAGATATATTGATAACTTATATCACACCCTAAAGTGAAAGTGAGATACTTGTTCTATTGGTTTCCCATCTTGTATTATTTTAGAGCGTATTGGGTATTTTCCATAACTTTGGTTTTCTTTTCTGGTATTTTCAGGTTATATACTTTGCTTTTAAGTCCAAATAATGTAGATAAATTTGTGGATGAAGAAAGCCGTTAAGGCATGGGCGATGCTATACATACATACCCTTAAAATACTGTATATTTATCTGGGATTCAGGCACTCAAAACCTGTATTTCTGCTGAAATATCTATATCGAATTTCGGTTGAATTAGAATACTCCCTCTACTTGATAGGTATGTAGTAGAGAAAGCAAAAATATGTGAGATATTGGAATGTATAAGATGTGTAACTATCCTAATTTTTTTCTAAATACCTGGTCAGTTGTCATCATTCTTACATAAACGTATTAACGTAGAACCTAGTTCACATTAAAATATGAGTGATTTAACTTTCATATTTTGGTGGCCTAAGTCTTTTAAATGGTATTTGCTGTTCGTTGAAAATGCTAATGGGAGGTCCAATCTATGTGAAACGCTAAGATTCTATTTTTTGTTCCTCAAGAATCCTAGCTAGGAATTAAGGTTTACTTTTGTCTCATCCTCTTGCATGTCACGAAGGTTACAGATATTTGTGAATGTTGGCCGAAATTTATGTTTGTATGATTCGACTGTAAAATCCACTTGAGATGGAAATGGGTAGAGAAAGGCTTGTGGTTTTTACAGATAAGAATTTTTACTTGGTTGTTGTCAACGCTCACAATTAGATTGTAGCAATAGGTGGTGCAACATAAAGACTTGAGGAGATATAATCGCTGCCTGTGTAGCCAGGCATAAACTACCTCAGCAAGCTTAATAACTCTCTCTGTTTCACATCTTGCATGCAGTTGCTGCGATCAGTTTCACATTTCCAACTACGGCACTCCTACAATTAACAACATTTTGCTAACAAGCAAGTTATCTTCATCAGCGCCGCTTGTGTCCGCCAGAGCTGGATGTATAAAACTCTGCAACTGCACACAAAATCTAAGGTGTTAAATTAACGTGACTCTTTCTGCTATTCTACAAACGATTCTTAGCAACCAAAATTAGGTTTTAAGGATAAGAAAAATTCCTCCAGGGGAGGGGTCATATCCCTGGCCTCGTTCCAGCTAGGTCCCCCGCATATTAAAGGATAACACAGGGAACCCTGCAACCGGAGTAGAGCACCTCATGAAGGCAGTGTGGCCCTTAGTGCTTATAATGTGACCCGTAGGGTGACCAGATCCGAATGACGATTGCAAGCATTGATGGGATCCCTAACGTTTCCAGTTCGAACGCATCCGATGTCAGTGAAGCCCATTCACCAGCCCCTGACTCTCCCAGGGTCCTCTGACCGAGTACATAGAAGAATCACGTCTATTTGGCAAAATAAGGATTAGTAAACATAAACAGTCGGGAAACAGTAAGAAATTTCAAAGCTATCACATAGGAATTATATTTGTAAAAATCTGATGTGTTGCACTCACATGAACTTCTCTAATCCTGTACTAACTATTCTTGCAAACTCTTATTCTTCTATCTTCATGTTAATCCAGATAAACATTTGTACAAATTATCTTGTTGATTTTCTTACATTTTTGTGAAGACATTAAAATGAGAATACACTCGGGACATAACACTTTCCCATCTAGTTGACATTATAGTCTAATAAAATAAACCTGAAGAACGTACTGTAACGTCCCAGGAAATACCAGCTACTAGATGGGTGACAGCATGGCGGGAGAATACACGCCTATCATGCAGCGCCTGGGAAGGGAAAAGAAATCTTTGGTAACGATTCTGCCCATGCCTTGGGGTCTTTTATTCTATCCCAGCGATGCCCAACGTTTGCGAACGAGGGGAGTTTGCGTTTACCTCGTTCTACTATACGCGACCTTTGTCTCTCTTTAACCCCAACCGTGCATTGTGTTGCAGTGGCGGGTTGGTTACACGTACGTTGCGTTTGGTTTACGAAGGCACTTTCAAGTCTTATGCGCTACTCATCTGTTCATTAGTTATTTCTTTGGAACTGCTTACGTTTAAGAAGCCAATCAATATTTGGCGACAAAGTCAAAGTGCTTAGAAGAGACACCAAGTGATCGCCGCGTGACCTATTACGATACACTTTTAATATGGTTCAATTTGGAGAAACTCGGTTCGCAAACATATGTAGAGCTATACTCACTCTTATACACATTGGTCTTGAAAATGCATTTTTTCTTATACTAATATTTTCGATACATATTGTAACGTCGGCCTCGGCGCTCAGCGAGGGACGGGAGGGGGGGGGGCGGGCAAGCTGCTTAACACCACATGCTGTGCCGGCGAGCGGGGAAATACTTTCAGAGTCGGGCGTGTAACGAAAAAATCTGATGTGTTGCACTCACATGACTTTCTCTACTCTTGTACTAACCATTCTTACAAACTCTTATACCTAATCCTCTTTCTTGATAGTTGAGATACACATTTGTACAAATTATCTTATTGCTTATTTCCTTGTAGGTGCAAGGGGAATATTAGAATACAGTGGGCTTTGTGCGATAGTCAAATGTTTGAGATTCTGTTGTCTTTGCACACTTAACATATAAAAAAATGAACGATGATCCATTTCACGAAACATAACACACATAACAAGGAATATCTCCAAAATGGTTCACCCTACAAGAAAATTTATTGAGACATAAATTGTGTATTTTAGCCAGATCTACATTCTTTGTATAGTATAATTTGGTCTATCTCTAACGGTTTACCAGTTATGCAAAATTCGTCCAAAGTAAATACGACTACAGGGGCTATAGCCAGAAAATTCAAGATATACATTTCATTTGTCATCAAAATATTTCAAACATATGACATTTTAATCAAAATCGTTAGAGCCATTTTCAAGAAAATCAAAATTTTCGAAACATTTTCCATGTAAAGGGTAGTTTAGCGTGGGGCTATTTTCTTCAAAATCTTCGTGTCGCATCCTTGAAAGACATTAAACTTAAATACCAACTTTGGTTTTTAACCGACTTTTCGTTTTTGAGTTATGCTGTCCACAGACTGACAGACTGACACACAGACACACAGACACACACACGGACCTTTTTCTAAAAATGCTTTTTTTTGGATTCAGGGACCTCATAACCGGTGAAATCTCGACATCGAATTTTTGGGTGGAATACAATACTTCCCCTACTTACCAGTAGAGAAAGTAAAAAGTATAAGTATTAGAAAATTCAAACAAATAAGACAATATCTTGGAAATGGTGAAAAACGAAGTAATGGACATAAATTTTCTGTTTTAACCAGATCTACTTATTTAGTAAGCTTTTGTCTGTCTTTTACTGCTCACCGAATTATTCAAAATGAAGAGACTTCTGAGGACATTTCCAGAAAACTCAAGGTATGACTTAGAAATAGCAATGGAATCACCTGTTTGTGTCCGTCACTGGATACTGACTGTCTCTCCCTCCGACTGGAGGAGTGGAGTCGGGTATAGCCGCTCATTACGTAAGATTCTCCAAAGAGACAAGGTTGGACATCCCTGTTCTAGCCTGAGGGCTTACGGCCCAGTCTGTAAATACCTCAACTTATTAGACACTGCTTCTTATACACACATTGCAAGATGACTCTTCGCTAGACGTTCCGTAATGGGCTTCGAAGTGGTCTCTCCGTTGTGATCTCAATTTGGTTAGTTGAAATACAGGGTGTTACGGACATAAGCGCAGATAATTGAGGACAATGTAACGAACAATATTGTACCAATATTACTTCATTTGCAAACTTATATTACTTAAGAGTAGTATGTTTTGAGGTTGATTAGTACCTCTAAGTAGGCGTTCCACAGAAGGCATGACGATCTCGTGATAACAAATACTGCACCAAAACAGAGTTGCAACGCTTTCTGCAATGACAATAACCTTGCATTGCCAAGCTACAGTCCGTCTGGTCTAAGTTGGAACATGACCTACTTAGCGCTACCCCTCCCTGTGATAGGGGAGGGATGACAACACATCGCCACGGCTATCCGCGACTGCCTAGTCTGCGTTTGTCGGTAATACGTGTTTCGACGAGTGTACGGGATGCTTATGTACATATAGCCCTTAATATTGAGAGTGAAATATGAAAATGCTGGTGATGTGTTTAGTCCTGCTCATTGTGTTGACAATCGTATTGTTCCAAGCTGGTGTTGGAAGAAAGCGGAAACCTCTTCAATCAGATGTACGGGAAGTTGTATGTTTGGTACATAAGTGTTTTGCTGATGAACTAGAGGCGTTAACATCGGGTAAACCAACAATGTCCGTGACACAGGTCATGGAAAGAACCGCCGCAGCTACTGGTGTATCTCACACTTCAATATACAGAATTTTGCAAGAAAAAAAGAAAGCAGACGCAAATGGGACCGCTGTTAGAACACCAGGAAGGAAACGACCAAACAGACAACCAACAAGTACAACAGCCGCTTCATTTACAAAGGCGGCTATTCGTAGTACAATTTATAGGTCGTACACATCGCATTTCTTGCCCCAAAATTGGAAAGCTGTCTGTGAGCATGTGAAGCGCGTAGAAGAAATGTACTGGGGAAAAAGACGAATTAATGGACGACATATTGGACAGTTTCAACATAAGTTTAGAAGACAGTTACTCTGAATCGGAAGATGCGTGTGAAGACTGCGGATGTGATCCAGCATCCGATACCCATGAAGCCGAAGATCTTACCAGCTTACCGGTACCCTCCAAGGAACCCTTCTTGGACGGGATCTCTATACTGACGCTATCTAACAGCAGTTATTAAAGCGCTGCTCTCTGATAGCTGCGCTATAGTCAGGCAGTCAATCGCACCGTTGCATGTTGCATGGAACCGATGCGAAATGGGATTAGGCAGTCATGGAGTACCCACAAGAGCGCGGGCAGTAGTGCGTTCTCTCTCTAATTCCCATGTTTCAACATAAACCGAACGAACTGTAGTTAGTTACGCATCGATGTGTGAAGCAAAACGGTTAGTATATACGACAGGCGTTATTCATTTAGCGGCGCAGTTACGAGGAAAACAAGGTTTTCCTTGTGGTTGGCTTGTGGGAATACTGTTAGATATGTAGGGGAAAAAGACTAACACACCGAAGTGGGTATATATGATTGTCATCATCGTCATCAACAGTGTTCAAAGTCATTTAGGTTTGTTCCGGTCTCATATATTAAAGCTGTTCTGTCCATCTTTTTGTCGGCCTACCTATATTTCTTTTTCCTTTAGGTATATAGGCCATAATTAATCTGGAAATGCGGTAATTATCCATCGTTTCTACATGGTACTTTAAATTATTCCGATATTGGTGAATTTTTCTGTTAAATTAGAGATCTTTAACTCATTACGTATTTCTTCACTTCTATTTCTTAAAATAGAACCACATACATGTCTTAAAAATCGCATCTCTGATGCCTCAATTTTTCTTTGCTTTTGTTTCGTCAGTGTCCAACATTTGGATCGATATAGAAGTGTTGGGACCGCCATTACTGTATAAAATGTTGCATTTGTTTCTCGTCTTGTATTTTTTTTGGCTTCTTTTTATGCTACCACACATCTGGTTAAATCTATAAATTTTATTTCTTATAACACCATTTTTAGATATGACACATTGCAGCCTAAGTACTATAAAACGGTTTATTTGCTCTAGTATTTTTTCTTATAATAATATTTTCGATACATATTGTAACGTCGGCCTCGGCGCTCAGCGAGGGACGGGGGGGGGGGGGGGCAAGCTGCTTAACACCACATGCTGTGCCAGCGAGCGGGGAAATACTTTCAGGGTCGGGCGTGTAGCGAAAAAATCTGATGTGTTGCACTCACATGACTTTCTCTACTCTTGTACTAACCATTCTTACAAACCCTTATACCTATATCTTCTTTGTTGTTAGTTGAGATAAACATTTGTACAAATTATCTTATTGCTTATTTCCTTGTAGGTGCAAGGAGAATGTTAGAATACAGTAGGCTTTGTGCGATAGTCAAATGTTTGAGATTCTGTTGTCTTTGCACACTTAACATATAAAAAAATGAACAACGATGATCCATTTCACCAAAGTTCTAAGTTTTCCGAAACTCATACACATAAGAAAGAATATCTCCGAAATGGTTCACCCTACAAGAAAATTTATTGAGACATAAATTGTGTATTTTAGCAAGATCTACATTTTTTGTATAGTATAATTTGGTCTATCTCTTAACGGTTTACCAGTTATGCAAAATTCGTCCAGAGTAAATACGACTACAGGGGCTATAGCCAGAAAATTCAAGATATGCATTTCATTTGTCATCAAAATATCTCAAACATATGACATTTTAATCAAAATCGTTAGAGCCATTTTCAAGAAAATCAAAATTTTCGAAAAAGTTTCCATGTAAAGGGTAGTTTAGGGTGGGGCTATTTTCTTCAAAATCTTCGTGTCACATCCTTGAAAGATATTAAACTTAAATACCAACTTTGGTTTTTAACCGACTTTCGTTTTTGAGTTATGCTGTCCACAGACTGACAGACTGACACACGGACCTTTTTCTAAAAATGATTTTTTTTTTTGCATTCAGGGGGCATCAAAATATGTATTTCCGGTGAAATCTCGACATCGAATTTTTGGGTGGAATACAATACTTCCCCTAGTTACCAGTAGAGAAAGTAAAAGAGAGCTAGACAAGAGCGAACGCCCTTAGTGTCGATTACAGGCAAAGAAAACTGTTGGCACACCTGGATGATATGCTGGTTGCAAAAGGGAAATGTTTAGGAAGAGGGAAGTTTAGAAAGAGACAGGCCAGGAGGGGAGAGTTGATATAATTCGGCTGGAGGAGTCGTCGAAGGTGGTTGCGGCGGAAGAGAATCCATGACTAAGGAAAGTCGGCTCGCAGCAAACACCAGTCAAATAGGACGGCGTGGTTACGTGACAGATTCTTGTCACCAAGCCGAGTTTATATTGCTTGAAAAGGAGAATTGCTTAGGCATATCGTGTAAATGTGAATTTCCTTGCAAATTCACAGAAGAAAGGAAAACGTGGATCGTCAAATGGAGGTCCAGGGTTCGCTGCCATTTGGTATGGCATTGTAAGTCTTACATTTTTCCTGATGTGCGAGGAGATTCAAGTTCCGGCTTAAGGAAGAAGTCTTCAAGGAATTTCTCTTCTCGACGAGGCAGCAGTTTAGCGAAACTACCCCGTAGGACATATTGAGTGAGTTGCCAGTGTCATTCTTCGAGACCGACGTAAAGAAGGTAGGAAATTTATATTTCTGTTTACAAATAATTCCAGTCCAGTCTACGTCGGTTATTGATTTCATTAATCACATTAGTGAACATAACATTTTGAAATACATTTTCCTTGTGCAGATATTATACGTAATAATTTGTTAAAAGCACAAGACAGTGAAACAATTCAATTTTTCATTTGCTAGTTACTAAATTCTCTAAAAATTCTATTTATGTTGTTAATACTTGTTTAAATCCCGTGGAAAGGGAGTGTTTTATGTAAAACATATCTACTAAGATCATACAGCAAGAAATGCTAGACGTTTAAATCTTTCCAAAGAAGTACTTGTGTATTACAAGGTCTGCTTGTATGGACAATTTTAAGATGGTATCCCATTGCAGTAACACATGGATAATGCTACAAATTCCGTACCATGTTATGTAAACTGTATTTCACCGATAGGGTTGTTAGGGTGTTCATATCCTGGCCAGGTGATAGATAAATGTATTTTATGCATTATACCTGTAGTCTGTGAACTATTCCAAGAGAAAGAAATCGCGAATATGAACTACAGTTGAGTTGTAGTCGTACAAAAACACGGTGTGCTCTCGGAAGTTTGCATGACGTAAGGTATATGTATTTCATTTCAATGTTGTTATAAGGTGCATGTTTCTTTATTTTTATGAGAGTGTTATATAATATGTTGTTAAAGTATGTTACATAGTAAGCAGAAGAATTCTTGAATATAGGAAAAGATTTTTAAATGCGTTTAATATCTGTTGATTCGGTAAATGTTTATAAAATCGGCCGCTCGAGAAAACGAATGAAATATAGTGCAATGGATGCAGTTTTTATTGCTGATTACGATTTTGAAAGTTTTATTTTGCGCTCAAGCTTGTTTTTTATCTATGAGCAAATTTCGTACGTGCGATGCAGTGGTTTTATTTCGCTTATGCGGCGTATATTTAGCAAATAAATGTATATAAACGAGTATAATATATGGTAGAATGATTGATTAATGTATTTACGTTGAAATTATTGCATAAACACTGTCCAAATATTTCGATAACACAGGACCCTGTTACCCCACTCATATACACACACTAAACCTAACCTAACCTAACACGGGCAAAACGAAAACGAAAACCGCCAAATAAAACTTTCAAAATCGTAATCAGGTACAACAATTTCAACGTAAATACATTGATCAATCATTCTAGCATATATTATACTCGTTTATAAACATTTATTTGCTAAATATCCACCACATAAGCGAAAAAAAACTGCTGCATCATAGGTACGGAATTTGCTCATAAATCAAAGACGAAGCTTCAGCGCACAATACGACTTTCAAAATCGTAATCAACAATAAAAACTGCATCCATTGCGCTGTTTCATTAGTTTTCTCGAGCGGCCGATTTTGTAAACAATTACCGTTGATTCATTCCTGGTTACCCGTATCTATAGTAACGTATTTAAAATTCGAATTCCTGGATCGCCTGGTAGTATATCTGGGAAATATTTGTGTCTCATCACTTATCTTTTGGAGGGTAGATTTCAAAATTTAAATGCAGGTCATTAACGGCATAAAAGTTGTGCTGATCGCACCTCGTTTGTTTTATGGTAGCATACCTTTTGTTTCGCGACTCGTTTTTTCCCGCTGGGATGCGCTAGTGCTTTTGGGCTCCTTTCGGTCTTACCACCGTGGAGACAGTCAGTCCTGTGTCTCTCCTTTCTTGGTGCACAGGGTAAGTGATTCCGTTTGGTTTGTTTTCACTAAGGATCAGGGTATGTATTTTAGAATGACTTTTTGACCATACTTGCCTGAGTGGTGCTTCTAGCGTGAAGTCATTAAATGTTTAGGGAAGTTTAGGGAAGTATCTCGTAACCTGTAGGGCCCAAATGACCTAGCTGTCGACGGGCCGTTAAACCCCACTCACTCACTCACTCACTCACTCACTCACTCACTCACTCACTCACTCACTCACTCACTCACTCACTCACTCACTCACAACCCGTAAGATATGCACATGAATCATCTGGGCACTTTCAGATAGGCTCGAATACTGTCCAACTCCTCGTTTTGGCTGGAGTTGAATGGGGTAATGTAAACTGGTTGTTTTTCACCTGTATTTCTGTTGTGCGTTTCGCATTCTATTTTGGGTAAATGTTTACAAAATCGGCCGCTCGAAAAAACTAATTAAACATAGTGCAATGGATGCAGTTTTTATTGCTGATTACAATTTTGAAAGTTGTATTGTGCGCTGAAGCTTCGTTTTTGATTTATGAGCAAATTCCATACCTATGATGCAGCAGTTTTTTTCGCTTATGCGGCGGATATTTAGCAAATAAATGTGTATAAACGAGTATAATATATGGTAGAATGAGTGATTGATTAATGCATTTACGTTGAAATTATTGCACAAACACTGCCCAAATTGTAAATATTTCGATAACACAGGACCCTGTTACCCCACTCATATACACACACTAAACCTAACCTAACACGGGCAAAACAAACCACCAAATAAAACTTTCAAAATCGTAATCAACAACAATTTCGACGTAAATACATTGATAAATCATTCTAGCATATATTATACTCGTTTATAAACATTTATTTGCTAAATACCCGCCGCATAAGCGAAAAAAACTTCTCGAGCGGCCCATTTTGTAAACAATTACCCTATTTTGTATAAAGATGCACTATGCCGATTAGTCATTCATGTTACTAAATGCATACCTTATTGATCGATAAATGTTAAAGTGCTTGAAACTGTTAACTGTTAATGGTCTTTTCTCTTGAATTTCTCCCCCCCCCCTTCACAATTATACCTAACCCAACGGTGCAAATGATGCTGTGATTTTAAGATAGGGAAAATGAGGACGGTACATGCTTCCTCGCGCAACTGCTGTGTGTACATTACTGTAACAATGAGGCGGCAGAAACAGAAGGGATTTCGGCAATTTTTTCGGCACTTCTAGCTGAGTCATTTCCTGTGTGTGCGTGGAATCGACATAGGTCCGTGTGACGTCATCCACAGTGTATACGGAGGTCAAAGAGTGAATTTTTAGAGTGTTACAGACACGAGTTGGTCAGTGAGTGCGAGACAGCTGTGCGTATTGGTACGTCGTAAGCAGATTCAGCGAGCGTCGCGGGTGATCATAGTCGTAATTAGTGCATGAGAGACAGAGGAAGTGAAGAACGACACTATAAGGACTGAACAAGGTTGTGAGAAGTGAAAATTGTGAGTTATGATAGCCCGAAAATCTGTAGACTGTGTTAACGACGAGGAAAAAGATTGCCACAAACGGCTTGTGTGTTTAAAAACACCAACAGTAAGTTTTCGGCATAAATAGACAGACACAGATAGACAATAATAAAAAAATTGTGTTTGTGGAAAATTTTAGAACACAATAAAATGATAGGAAAGTAACCGGGCTGATTTTTGTCATTTGTCGTAATATTAAGGTACCAATTATCAAAATATCTGCACTTCTACCCTAACATGTACCTCAAATGGACCTCAGCGTTGAGTTAATCTAGTCTCACCCTGATTTCAACATTTCCACAAGCGATGCCTCACTATAACTACCAGCCTTGGGACGCTAAACTATCTGCGCAGTATAGCAGGAAAGTTCGAGTAAGAAGAGGTTCACGAAATGTGCTATGATCAGCCGCTAAAGAAGGTGCGAGGATATAAAACATCCTGAAGTTTGACAGGCACGTAATTACACAGATGAACAAGCCGCACACGATCACTACTCGCTATGAATATTAAAACACGGAATTTGCCAGGCTCATACCGTGTCTAAGGTTAGCTCTTCAGAGAAACGCCAAAAGCAAGCTAATAAATAATTATCTTTACAGTGTGAGTGGTATTCTCTAATTTATTTCCTTTAGAGCAATTTTCAACCGAGTGTGCTTCTCGCAGTTCTTATTGGAGAAGCCTTGTATACATATATGTACACTGATACAACTCTGCACAATTAGATGCACTGCTTATACCAGTTGGTGTCGGGGCCTCAATCATTCTCCAGCTACTTCGGCTCAAAGCTGATCTTTTCATTCTCTTTCCCTTTTTCCTCTCTTTCTATAACGTTCTATTGTCTCCATGTTGTTCAGGGTCTTACCCGCTTCTTTTCCCTTCTGGCTTTACTTGTAACAGTTTCCTAGGTATTCTGTTTTGATCCATTGTATGACGTACCATCTCAGTTGGTTTATTTGTAGTTCTCTCGTGAATGGTTCTTGCTTTAATACAATTTTCGTTTCTATTTCCTTTCTCCCTCAGTTTCAGTTTGTTTATTATAGAGTATTGGCCTGATGCCGGTACGTAGGGCCCAGCTTACAGGCTATATTTGACATTTATATACAATTTGCTTACTTATAACTAATTACAGTTTTCGGTTTGTACAAAAACCCATACGGTGACCGTCTATCGGTAACCGAGAATAGTTTTCTTATGTCCTTTAAGTTCTATTCAGTTTTTGGTTTATATATATATATATATATATATATATATATATATATATATATATATTTACAATTATATACACGCATACATACACGCGCGCAATCACACATACACACACACACACACACACACACACACACACACTCCTTCACTGGGCACACCAGAATATGCGTCCCAGCGCACTGCACTATTTACACTTCATATATACTTATCCGCTCTTTTCCTGCGCGGGCCGGGGACAGCTCCTGAATATTTTCCGAGGCGAGGGCCTCTGTCGGAACATGTGTGTGGCTTAGGACCGAGGTTGCGCCGACGCGCACTTGTCGGCGAGCCGTGCCGCTTCTAGAATATTTTTATTCTAGTATGTTTGCGGTGCTTCGGCTCGCCTTTGCCGATGTTGGCGATCACATCATTCTCGTGGTTTCTAATGCGCCTCCATGCCGCCATTGCTCGTTTTTCTATTGCCTCCGGGACGAACGGGATCCGGGTTTCGAGGTGAAGAGTGTGGTTAGTGGTGAGGAGTGGAGCAGAGAGGATTTTTCTGAGGGAGAGGTTTTGGAGGCTTTGGAGTTGTTTCAGGGCAGTTTTGGAGGCATTAGCCCAGGCCACACATGCATACAGGACCACCGAAAGAATAAAAGGCCTATATAGTATCAGTTTTGACTTCAGTCGCAACTGTTTACTACGGAAGATGGGGGCGCACAACTTTAGCCGCTGTCTGCCTTTATTGGCGCTATTTCCTTTCTCCCTATGTTGGGTATCCTTTGTTAAATATTATATTCCACAGCTCTGGACGTATGTTACGTTAGCTGTGTTCGATCCCAGCCAAGCGCATGTGGGATTTTTGCTGGACGAAGCGGCGCTGGGTGGGTTTTCCTCCGGGTTCTCCGGTTTCCCCCGCTATCTCATTCCACCGGTGCTCCATCTTCATTCCATTTATCACTAGTGTCACCACCTGCGGTGCCGTACGCAGTAAAAGTGGGCGTTAAACACTACAAAAAATGTTACGGCAGCGCCAGTGGAATTACGGGAGTGAAATATCGACTCTTAAGTAAAATGATACAAGCGATTGAAATGAGATTTCTAACACCAGTCAAAAGTTGTACGAGGGAGGAATGTATTAGAAATGAGGCAATCAGAAAAGAGCTAAAAGTACAACCATTATTAGAATAAATAGAGAAATATAGAAACTAACGGGTTGAACACCTCCACCGCATGCCAGAAGAAAGAATATCGAAAGAGGAATACCTACCCCTAAAACTGGCTGCAACAAATATGAGACCGGAATAGTCAAACGCCTAAACCGCGAAAGAAGATTGTATTGTTAATCTGGTAGTAACCATTATTTGCTTGCTTTATTCTGCTTTAAATTTCCTGATTTATTTTCCCATTTTTCGATAGCCATTGTTCCTAAGTAGTTATATTCTTTTACATATTCTAACGTTCATTTCTATATCTTTTAATGTGTTTTCTTCTCTTCCTACATAATTATAATACCTTGCGTTTATTTGGATTTCTTTCTTTTTTTATTCCACTACTATTGGGTATACATATCAATATAATTGGAATAGAAATGGGCTGGTTACTTGGATTACACCTACAAGAGGGAGAAAAATTCCAGTAAGAAGTACAACTTCTGCAATTACCATGTTTACACATTTCCCATTACCGTATGTAATATATACGGTGCAAACAATATATAAGTACTACACGGACCTATTGTATGCAATATTTGTTGTATTTTTACTATATTTAGAACACAATTGTGGTACAGTATGAACACAATTATCGTGAGACAACCCCAGGGAAAGAGCACAAATTTTCAAGGCACATTTTAATAAAGGTTTATTCCATAAGTCACATTTATTCTGAAACAATTAAACAGTTAAGATCTTGTTTCTTGATTGAAGTAAGAATACTTGTATTTTAATAAGAATAACTTTTGGATACTGCTGTTAAGTACGCAACTTTTTTCAGTGTAATAATGCTTTCCTTACTATGTTTACTCTTACTCATATTTATACAAAGCCTTTAAAGGAAATAAAATAACCATTGCTTATCAAAATAAAAAATACCATTATTTTAAAATCTAAATATCACGGGTAAAGTAACATGCTTTTAAACGATAGTAAGTTTGAAAATAGTTACGACACAAAATCACCTTAGGCAAATCTTGTTTTATAACGCTCTTGAATAAAATCACTTTTGAATGCTAAATATCGTTGTATGTTTAATGCGCTATTGTATTGCGAACACAAAAATAACAATGAAAATAATTGCATATAACGCTCTAAAACAATTCAAGACAAAACCAAGCACACATGAGCAATATAATTGCGTCCACAGATTAACACAGCATCTGAACAGAATCTTGTTTTAAAATCTACGTATGGGTTGTCTTCCCAGCAATGGGTTCAAGAATATTGGCTTCTGTGGCAACACAACAAATGCAATAACAGCAATTGTGGCCGTAACTTTACCACTGGTTATGTTTTATGAGCAGTTGGCGGTACTAATGCAACCTAACAGATAGAATATCACCAAATATAACCATAATGGGAGAAAACGTCGCTGTTGGTTTTTGAGGTATCCCAATAAGTTTCCTCTATACCAGGCATCGGCAAACCTGTACTTAATGAGGCCTCGCAACTATGACGTGTCAGGGGCAGCGCTTACTCTGTCTCCCCCTCCCCCTCCCCCTCCCTCACAACCTTAACTGGTTGTGCATACACACCGATCACGGGCGGACTGTCCTGTCGTATTTACCTGCACTTCTAAACATGTCTGTCGAAGTGTAATTAGATAAATTTCTTTATTTATAACTCTGAAGGATATTAGTTTATTTAACTTAAAGTCTTAGTATATTCATATAATTAGAGTGCATCTAATTATTCCTGGTCTATTAAATTTGATATTTAGAATAGCACTTTGATGATTTCTTCTCTCATCATGTAAGGAACGTAAGATGTTTGTTGTGCTCTAAAGTTCAAAAAGGCACTCATCAATGGAACATCAAGCGGCATTATGATACATGTCATAAGATCACCATACAATTATAGACAAGCATGTATTGATAAATTTACACCATGATTTAAAGTAGCATAACACTGACGTAGTGTCCTTTATTCATTTTTTTCAGGTCTAGATCGGACTAACCAACTGCAACAGCTCAAAGAACAATATTCAGATAATACACCTAATATTAATTCAAATAGTACAACTGATAAACAACTTCACGCCAGCTATGCTGTTGCTTTGGAGATTGCTCAGTCACTGAGATGTTTTAGTGATGGAGATTTCATAAAAAATGCGAGAGTAAAGTTGCCAACATAATTTTCCCTGAACAATATGATATTTTTAGTAATATTGCATTATCACCACGAACCATACAGAGAAGGATACTTAAAATAGCAGAAATAACCGAAAAAAAGACTACAAACCGAGGTCCATGGATTTATAGCCGTTTCTCTCGCGTTGGATGAAAGCACTGACAACGTTGATACAGCACAATTGGTAATTTTCACTCGTGGAGTCACTAACAACCTCTCGATACAAGAATATATGCTTGAAGTCATTCCACTTAGGGAACATACAACAGGGACAAAATTATTTCAAGCATTTAAGAAATGTGTAGAAGAAAAGAAACTGAATGAAAAAAAAAAAATCTTGTATCGCGATTAACAGATGATAATTTGCGTGCTATACTGAGAGTGGATACTTGTGATATATCACTAGATTTTCATGGTACATTGCAAATAGAAGTGAACTGAAATATATTGCTCACATATCTAGGCCTATCTAAAGTATCGTGGACCAAAATAGCTGGATTCAAGTATGTGTACTATTCCTTATTGTACTGTGTAGCGAGCGAGTGCAGCACTGACTCTGAACGAAGGTCAATGCTCATACCGATACCTCATTGAGTACATGTTTGCCGATGCCTGCTCTATAAGTGTCCCCATTCTGTACGTAGTACTAGTTTCTTGTACAGACTTGTTACTGTATGTGTTAAGGTCTGAGCCAGAAATCAAAAGCTACCCTGGCCAAGACACACTGCTGCCTTGCAGTCAACTAGGTATCTGTCTCACTGAAAACATTCATATAGTCCATTCACAAATATTAGTGTATATTAACCATACGTACCTGTCCGGAAGTGTAGTGGCGACCGATGATTCCCTTAGCGTACTGGCCACCCGCTTCATGAGGCCGAGGATCCTGGAAGTGGAATGGATCCCCACAGACGCCACAACGTCCCTGGTTCTGCTCCCACTGCACTGCGGACATGCATCAAGTTCAACCATTGACACGTTTTCCTTTACTGGTAAGTACAAAAACCTTAACGTTTACATAGCGTACCATGGTATGATATTAAGTATAACTTCAATGGTGCGCCTTCCTGCAAGTTTATAGACTATTATTTTATAGCTGTTCCTGTCTACATAATCTCTAACATAAATCACAACAGAAAAGTGCAGTCTGATCAGAAGTGGCACAGATAAAATTAGCCCGCCTCCAAGGGCAGTTCTCTTCTGAAGCCTTTTAATCGCCAAATCATATAGATTTTTAAACTGCAAATGTGGTTATTCTTTATTCTTTGACGGTTGACGGTTGGCTACCACTTCCTACTGCTGCCCGATTCCCTCCGAAGCAGTATTGTAAATATGCCAATTACCTCCTTGCTAAAAAGGATCTGCTGGAATTAAATATTCCGATTCGTTCCCTAACTCGATTTGGTCTTCAGCTTTGTGTTGATAATACGGCAAAACTTGCCTAAAACGGAACACTATCGTTCCAGCAATATTTTTCGGTTTCCATGGGTTTCCATCTTACATACAGGGTGGAAGGGAAGTCATTACATTCCTTTTAATATGTGCTTCATAGAACCAGTACAAACAAAAAAGTCGAATGGCATTTTGTTTTTTGACTAGCCGATTTCCAAAAAATAAAGTTTTTTTTTATCCAAATTATCAAAACACTACTAAATGAGATCTAGAACATACTGTGTATGTGTGCCTTGGAGAATACCCCACACGTGGTGTTAGTTAACACACATGCAGGAGAAAGCCATCCAAACTGAACTTAAGTGAACAGGAATATTATGAACGGCCTAATGTAGATTCAGTGTATATATTTAACTTTTTATCTCAGATATGTCTATCTTAGGCATATTAGCTCTGGAAGAATACGATTTAGAATAATGTTTTTAAATTCTTCAAATTTGGAGCATCTTATAGCGAAACAATTTACACAGTACAAAACTTTGTGCCAATCTCTGTACAGCCAGCTCCAAATGTTTTCCGATAGGCGAGAGGTGCTGAGGGGAAACTGAAGGAGAATTTTCTTATTGTGTATTTGGGTTGTCGCACGTGTTTATTTACATTCGTATGCTGGTGTGTAAGGCAAGGCAGGAAGGAGGAAACAAGCAACAAGTTTGTTCTATACTTAACTATTCTAAATAAAAGAAATCTGCGTATCCTTTCCCCAGGCGTTGAAAGAAATTAATCTTGACATTTTGTGGTAGTGCTGTTTTGGAAACATTAACATGTTTTTAAAAAAGATAACGAATATGTATGTTTCGTAAACAACAACAATAACAATAATGATAATTCCGATGATGACGATGACGACGATGATAAAATATTTGACAAGTATAACATTGGACTATTTCACGAAAAATCGGATAGCAAAGGCTGTTTGTTTTAGATATACAGTTTCTCCACTGACAAATTCTTGTTCTTATTGTTATCATAAACATGTGGTATTAGAAAACGCCCAGAAGCTTGGTGGAAAAGATTGTGTGTGTGTGTGTGTGTGTGTGCGTGCGTGCGCGTGTGTGTGCGTGTGTGTGTGAGAGAGAGAGAACATTGCCTAATATCGCGTAAGACATCGTTTATAATATGTAGTGTTTATTGTGCCCCTACTTCCGAAAATATTTTGCAGACATTTGTCACATTTCTGCCTTAAGTGATCTAGAATCCAATTAATAATCCTCGCTGTTTTACAGCAAAATCCCAAAGAAGCCTTTCACCATGATAGTTTCTTGTGTTGAAACAGGAAAATTTTAGCATTACAACTATCAAACTCATGAGACAGGTAAACAACTTGAGAAGCTCTGGGCTGGACTGACTACTTTTATATGGAGTACAGGTGTGGCCCTAGTAAAGTACTTTTCAACACTATTTAAGGCGGCTTTGCATAAAACGAAATCACGTATGTACAATTAGGATAAACTAGAGTGCGTTCGGTTTTTTTGGTACAATACATAAATTATGCAGTAAATGGTGGGACTACCGTTAGTATTGGTAGCATTGGTAAGGAAAGCAGCAGAATACAAAATACAGCGAATTAAAAGTTAATGAGAAATACGAACATAATGTTCACCAAAAACTGTGATCATGACTTTGCTCACTGTGGTCAAAATAAAAATTGTACTTTTCGGTTCAAAATTACATTAATCTGTTCACTATCCATGTCTTCGAACTGAAAAGTGGTATGCTTAGAGGAACTTTTAAATATTTTGAAGGCATTAATGTACTGTAGGTTAAGCAGCTCTTTGTATACTCTCTCTGTTTCGATAAGCTTAACTCTTCCGGTTTCTACATAATTAAAAAAAGACGTAAACAACTCGATTGTATGCGGTAACGCCCGATTGCTATGCAACACAACTAACGTGCAAGTAACGCGGGTAGGTTCTTAGCTAACGAAAAAGACAAGTTGCGGTCCCAATCGGAGTTATGTAGTAATGGTAGTCTGATACATGGCTAACACTGTATACTATCATTATAAAACTATCTTTTGTATGAATTCAATGGGAAAGTGTTTTGTTTGTTTAGAACATGGATGGATTTGGTGATTGTGGTTTTACTTTACTAGGCCATGATCGGACTAGGAAAATTACATCACTGGTCTTTTCATTAGCTACGAATTCTACTAGGAAAACTACCGTGGTCTGCACTTACTTGTGATAGTCTACGGTAGCCTGCCATAGTTTTAGAACTCCAGGATAAACAAATCCAAGCTATGGGATTTAGGAATGTCACTGGCTAGGGACGAACTTCGCCTGAACTGATTATCCACAATCTAGCGTGTATCAACGTTTCAGTGACGAAGGGTACAAGCAATTCTCGCTGCATTAGTCATTTTCCATTTTATAAATTAAGGGAACTCCACTGTACAATATAGCTGTCCACATTTATAGAATAACGCAATTAACTTAAAAAAATTGGGCTGTTACCCACTGGTAATATTAATGTGTTTAGTCTCATTGTATTAGGTTTATTGGTCTTTTTCTTTTGTCTTCTGTTGGCGTAAATAGCTGCAGGATTTGCTGGTGGCGGTGGCAGTGGTGGTGGTGCAGGAGGACTGATGTCATTGAAACGAGTTGTAGTCTCTTGTAACTATCATGGAGGACCATACAAAACCTCTGGGATTCCTAGATCGCTATAAAGAGTGGTGTTGCGAACATACCAAGGTACAGCGGTTATAATTCGGAGAAATGTATTTTGCAGAGTTTGTATTTTTTGGATTTTACAGCCATACTGCCATATAGGACGGATGAAGGAATTGTATAACAGTCTTTTGTACTGCATCAAGTGAAGATTTCCCTGATGTGATGGACTTCAAGTATCGTATTCGTCTTCTGATTTTCTCATAAGCTGATGTGGTCATTCCACGCGCATCTTCTATTAATTAAGCCCAGATATCTAACAGTTTGAGATGTAGGTATTATTGCATTAGTGTCTACGGTGTTCTCATTGGTGTTTCTCTTGTATGTGAATTTGACTGCTTTTGATTTTAAAAATTTTCTTACTGATTCACCATAGTTCGCACCGTCCTAGATTTCTTCAGAGTGTGTTAAGTTTTCATTCTCTTGAGGTCGGACATCAGTGTCCAGCAAGTGAGCAATGCACAAGGTGGTTTAAGGAGATCTGGAAAATGCTCTCGACTAACTACTATGTGTTGTATCCTAGCGGGAAAATATTTTATTACATGTTAATTATTAGTATGTGAACTGTGATTGGAATCTGTTATTTAACTTGCTAAACAAACACAAGATAAGTAAAGAACATTCCACTGTTGTGCAAACACGTGCACTGCACGTGGGATTTGTGGTTGTGCGAAACGGCGTCTGTGCGGGTTTTTTCCAGGTTTCCCCTCTGGCCTACTGATCCCAAGGTTGCGGACTCAAATCCGGCCCAGACTGATGGTTTTAAAGTATGCTTAAAATCGACAGCTCCATGTCAGTAGATTTACTGGCATGTAAAATAACTCCTGCGAGACAAAATACCGGCACACCGGCGACGCTGATGTGATCCTGGCAATTGACAGCGTCGTTAAACAACAAAATAATTTTAATTTCCGGTTCCCTCCATTCATTCCACAACTTGCACCATGATTACCTCTACTTTCATCCATTTCACCTTTATTTCATATCTACTTCCTCGTTCTCATACCTAACTATTAGCCAATCCCACCTTCTATGTTCTTCATTCTGATTCAATATTTCTCTGCTCCTCGACAGGACTTTGAACCTAGGCATTCAGATGAAAGTCTTGGGGCGTGCAAGTTTTAAATATATCATATCATATATACAGTATTATAAAATTATTAAGTCGACTCCAGATAAATTCATAGATATGTTTGTCATACATTTAATGTTTGTGAAGTAATTAGAGTAACAGTGATAAACGTTGTTTGCTAACTAATGTGTTTTACCTTAGGTTGTCCGTATCTCCCGAAAGCACGTTTCATTCACCATAAATCGCAATTGAAGCTATCCATCCAAAAATGAGATGTTTTGAATTTTTTTTTTTTTTTGCGGACAGCCTGTAGTGGAGTTCATATAGTGGAATATGTAGAATATATTATGTAATATGTCAATGGTAGAATATGTAGTTGAGTAATGTGTCTTAAAATTTAAAGAACAATGCTTCCGAGCTCGGAAAAATTTGGGTGTGTCTCTTTAGAATATCCTGTTGCACTTACTGAACCTTTTTATTAACTTTTTTCGCCCGTGACGTAATGCACAAGAACAAATCAAGCATCGATCCCATTCTCCTGACATACCACACCCTCACAACAAAGTATGAGTTTGACAGCCGAGCAAAGTAAAAATTGGCACTTTACACAAATTTGGTGCTTAAGATTAGGTTTTAGGTTTTTGGAACTCTAAGATAGTGAAATTATCAGTCATTCCAGTACAATATAATTTTATTTTGAATAGTAAGAATGCTTAAAATATTTTCTTGAAATCTTAAAGTACTAATTATATAGTATAGAGCAAATAAGACTTCCTGTATTCTCTCAAATATAGAAGGAATATAAATCATAGTTATATTTTAAATGTATGATGCTTTCACTATATATAGGAGATCTACTTGATTCGTGTTTATTTTAAATACAAATTTAGTCCGTTAACAGTAATTGGGTCCTACCGATCTTGTTTTATTTATAGACATATTAATTTATTAAATTCACAAACTAGCTTTTATATGGTATCTCCAAACAGTGCAGCATTAAGTTTTATCTCTTACAATATTTTTCAAAGTTATTACTCTCAGTTCTATAATGACCTTACCTTTCATTTCATCGTTTATAATGATAGAAGAATTAAGTTTCTCAGTTTAGCAGAAACTGCTTTAGGTTTTTTATTTATATAATCTTAAGAGTTAATTATTTCTTATGCTACAAATCGACAGTAGTAATGCCCAATGGACGGACAGAGTTGCTCACCCGCATATCCTCCGCAGAAGAGCTCATTATCATTGTAGTTGACTGGGTTTGGGAATCCAAAGCGCCACATGCTGTTCCTCGCTGGAGGATCCATGAGACGCCCGTGTCCTGAAACACCCGCCATCCGCAGTGCCTGCAACATTCAAAAATACCAATTTTGCTTAAATAGAACGCAGAATGCTAACCTCTGAAGAGGTACGTGTAAAACTGCATAGAAACGTTTAAAGAAAATTGCACGCTATGCTTTTCTAAATTCACGCTGTTAAACCATCTACATTTTCCTTCGAGAACTTTGTCGCTCCTCAGATGTAATGGTACAGACATGGAAAAGTGATTGAGCGCATTAGGAGAATATCAAGTTGATCTTTCCTTAGATATAAACTAAGATAGATTTTCAGCTAATAGGTTTCAAAATATGTTGAAAGGTTATCCAATACTATCGATTAAAGTGTACAATACCAAGGTTAAGAAAACGGGAATCTGCAGAAATTCAAAAACTTAAATAAAAATTACACAGCTAAAGTGTTGTTCTGATCCTCGTACACTACAGGAACTTACTGATATTATGAAAGAAACCACAAAGTTTCCTTCTGCTTAGGCGAGTGAACCACAAGAATTTTACGAGATATGCTGCCAGTTTGGGAGTCGAAGGTTCCAGCATCTACTATTAGGTAAGGAAGATCGCCTCTGATGGCATAGTTTTCCCGGCGACTCTCAGTTCTCTCGTGAAGTGGAGAGAGTCCGGGCAACGGGTTACCATATGTATTAAATACCCCATAGAAGCTGATGGAGACAAGCTTCTTAGAATTAGTCAGAAATTGTAGGTAGTTGTAGCAGTACATAGGCCACGGAAGGAAAGAATAATGTATCAGTATTGAGACAAAGGGCAGGGAAAACTCAGTTTAAAAAGGGCGTGTGTTGACGGGCCTCGTTCACTTCGGCGTTCATTCGCTCGTCGTTCTGGGTGGCTCAGTTAGGGGGTTCAGTAGGCCAGGCTCTAACCACCTGAGCCATCCAAACTGACAGTTAGGCGCTGGCCTACTGATGCCAAGGTCGCGTGCTCAGATCTGGTCCAGACCAGTGGTTTTTAAGTAGGTATGCTTAAAAGCGACAGCCTCAGGGGTTTACTGAAGAACTTCTGCGAGACGAAATTTGGCACACCGGCAGCGCTAATATGATACTGGCAATTGATAACATCGTTAATAAAAAACATTCGGTTTTGTTCATTCGCTCAGAAGACATAGTTTAGAACTTAGTCCGCGCCATTCATTCTGGCGTTCCCGGATGTTTTAAGATATTTTAATTGCTTGAAATTACATTAATAATAGGAGCATTTTTATTCGATAAAGCAGCAGCAATTACAGTGCAGCAAAGTGCGCATTTTGCAGGAAGGTTAAAGGTTTCCCACCATCCAGCTTTGCATAGTAGAAGGAAATTCTGTTTATGGGCCTTGTCCTTGAAATATGCAGTGCTTTGATGTACGCCTATTTCTTCACCACTTCCAATTTGAAATCCATGATGTGCCACATGTCATAGAAAAATCCTCAATTGTTGCGTAACTACACACAAAGGGATCTTTTTCTAAATATGCTACATTTTTGGATTCGGGTTCTCAAAAGAAAATCTCGGTATCGAATTTCTGGGAAGAAACGATGCTTCCTCTGTTTACTTAGATAAATAGTAGAGAAAGCAAAAATAGAAAGTTAAGAAAATGTAATGTGTTGAATGCAACAGAGCAATAAAACCAGGTAGGAAGAGAAATGAGAAACAATGGCATGCAACAACAGGGACATAAACTAGTATGCAAAGCTTGAATGTCTGTATTACGAATAATGGTGAACATAATGAAGGAGATGGGGCCAAAACATTTCCTTAAGTTGGTCTTTATTTGCGACTGAGAACAAGAAAATGCAAGTAAGACCCCTCGTGTGCAGGTGCATATTTCTCGGCTACTGATCAACCTCTAACAGACAGCTTGTCAGGAAGTCTTGACAGATGATCTCCCTCAGTGAGCTTGATGGAGCCCGACGTAGAGGTTGCACATGTGACTACAAGAAAAGCGCGAATACGTCACTTTGCCTTGTATCAACAGGTAGGCAACTGATAATTTAATCTGACACGTGAGCGACATGTCGCCCAGATAGCTGACAAACACTCTGTGATTGAGTTGACCGAAGTTGATTGTGAGAATACTTACACGAAACAAAAACACTTGTAGCACTGGGAGGGCTATCATTAGTTGTTTTCTACATAACACTGAACAACACCACAATGACAGCTAGAGGAGGTCGGATGAGTCTTCTGTGACGCATCTGTGCCATTCTGCAAATGCTCTTGCCATAATGCTTATGCATTCAAACTCCACCTACTGAATATTTGCAGAACTTCATATAGTAGAAAGTGAACTGTTAATTTTTTCACCAAACTGTAACCAATACGCTTAAAAGGATACAATAATCAGATTCAAAATGTAATGCAAGTGCTTATTTCGTGTGAGTTTTGAGATGAATAGGTGTAATTTAACTTTCAATGAGCGATTTTGACTGAAGACAAGAGTTTTATGGCCAGTTTGGAACAAATTTAAAATTTTCAGGCATTAAACTAATCTAGCAGAAACTTGTTCCCAGGAATTAACTCTGATAAAGCAGGAGATAACCATTCACCTCCATAGGACGCAGCGCAGGGGCACTATGTCGTCGTCTTTGTTGAGATAAGTGACTCTGGGTATGCTTTGAAATTCACCAACAGATATCAATGAAATTGAAGATAGTGACCAATCCTTTTGTAGTGTTATTTTCTCTTTGTAAACAGTAAAGGAGTTCTAGTGGGTGAGAATTATAGCCCAGTTAATATAAGCTCCTCTTGTAATTTAGTTATAAGAAAGCAACTTCAGGCATCTTCTAACTTGATGCACACCAATCCATTCATTCTCGAGATGAATCATGGTGGAGGGGGGGGGGCTTTAGTCCAATATAGGAGATGCCGGGATTTTCCCAATACTGGGACAATACCGAACAAGGTACTTCAGCTTACTGGTGGTGGTGAATCACCCTGTTGTTGCTGCTACCTATCGACAATGGAAGAGAAGCTGCCACACCCACTCAAGTTTGTTACCAGCGAGAGAGCACTCTGAAAAGGTAGTGTGTTTTCTGTAAAGATTTAGCAACCTTGAAGTTCAAGCTTACAACAAACTTTAGCAGCTCGGCTTCCAATATTGCCGCATGAATTAGTGGTCATTCAACATTGACTAACAGTTCTGGCGTGTCTTTCCATTACTGTTATGTGAGCTAATGATGTGAAAATAGAGCGACAGCCGGAGAACTGGCAAGCAATTCATTCAAGAATGCTCCATTTATTTGGATTTTCTATAAAACGTACGGTTTTGTACTTTTAAAGCGAAACTATTTATATAATTAAACAAAATTCTTTTATTTTTGATTTAAATTATAGATTTTTGCCATTATATCCTGAATTAATACCGATCTCAAGCCCTTCGTTATTATCTAATTACTGACACACAAAGAAAAAAAATTCATATAGACAATTTACTTATTGTCATACATTGTGCAGATACTCATCCTTATCATATACGCTAGCTAATTAAATTTTTTCACATAAATTGTAAAACGGTTTTCTATAGGAAAACAATCGTGCTGATCTATTAAATGTAGAAATATCTCCTTTCCTCAAGTGATTGAGAGCATTGACAATTTTGCTAGTGAGACAAATTGCTGATTTTGAATACTTAGCTTCGTTTTCCTATGAAGATCTCATAGGTAAATTTTTTTATGTACATCGTGATGTTACTTTTATATAATATTGAAGCATTGTATATTAATAAATTAGACACAATGTATTAAAATCTTTAGAAACATGCCTTAATGAATCTCGGGGTTTCATGTTAAATATTACTCTGGGACTATCTTCTGGATTGGAAACACTCTTAATCAGTTGCAGAGCCCGATATTAAAATACAATATGAAATTGATTACTTAATAAACTATAAGCAAACTCTATATCTCTGCTATTTTTTCAGGCATCTGAAAATAGTCAAACTAACTTCGTTCAATCTATTATATAATCGATCTGACCTGGCCAGGTAAGGTTTTGATCTAAAACACAATACTTAAGGACTTGGTCTTATCAAGAGATTTTAAAGTAATCCCAACAATGTTAAAACTCAAATCCATTATCTTTATATTGGTAACATATAAGTAAGCAGTTTTGTCAACCTTTAAAGTAAATCTCCTTGCAGTACAATACTTAAATGAGTTCATTGTGTTGATGACTTTTGTGTTCAAGTCACCGAACCGTTGGCACAAATAATAAATGAAATATCGTTCAATTATATAGTTGAACAGTCTACGTGTATATGATGTTCTTAACCATTTAGAAATAAAACAGTGAACTAGTCCCAAGACCGAACTCTATGGAACTTCACAACCGGTGAGAACTTACTAGAATAAGTCTTTAAGTTTAACCACAAAAGATAAAATTAATTCATTTATACGATACAATGCGACATATTTGCAAATAATATGCTTATTTTTTTAGAAGTAAAGGACGAATCGAATGAAAGTACTACTAAAAATAGCAACTACATGCATATTTCGATCCACAAAATGAACAAAGTCAGCAAGTTTAACACAGGTAGTGCTAATTCATTTTCTATGTATGAAGTCATGTTGGTTTACAGTCAATGCAGTATTTTCTCATTGAGAAGTTGAGTAACTGATTCTTATGAAAATGATTTAATTTACTTGTAACAATGTTGAAAAAATGAAAGCAAAGCTTCAGGTAACACAGTGGCAAAGCAAATGAAATTGGAAAAGTTGATTTCCGGAAGAACTAAAAAAGGCACAAATATTGAAGACTGGAAATAGTAATATTGCAGGAAAGCAATCGGCGTTTGAATCGTCACTAATTGTGTTTCTAATGGTGATAAATTTTATCTTTTCACGTTCTTAATTTGTATGCTAATTTTAGAGCGGCTTCTGAAGATCTGTTATATTTGTGGCGAAGTTGGACGAGACGAAACATTGTGGTTAAAATATTAAAGTTAAAGTTTGCAAAGTTGGTACCTAAAACACTGCAGTACTTGGGTTTAAAGCGACTTTTGTAGATGTTCAGTAAATGCATAATTGGAAAACTTAGGAAATGCATTGTAATACTTCAGCATGTTCATTAGACATTTCAAAAATTTTTGATTGCTTTCATAAATAAACACTTGTGTTGGTCAACCAGTTTATGAAATACTTAACCAAGAAGTTTGCCATTGCCCCTGTAGCTGGTTTGTTGCTGAAATTTATTCATATTCTTTAAAACTCAGTTTTCAGGCTGGCAAAATATTTTGAAACATTATTCTAGTATATCGTAAAGGGAAATAATTATAATTTCGGAACACTTCAATAGCTTTTTCTTTACTCCAACGTTTTCCATGTTAGCTAGAATTCAGTTTATGATAGTTATGAAAATAATTACTTAAAAAAACAAAGTAAATGCAAACGCATGGTACTTATAAGGTTCAATCAAAGCAGCTGCTGAGAATTTTAAGTCAAATTGACCATACCTATTGTCGATGAACTAGTAGCAGCGAAGATAAATGCATGCATTTCATCGCATTTTGTATTTCATTGACGGTAATACGATTGCATAAATGAAAACAGTTTCAGTTTACACGAGTTAGTCACAAATATTGTACAGACGGTATGGAATGTTATAAAAAGAAAATATCAATGACTTACTCAAAAATATTTTAGTAAACTGATGATGGTGATATTAAATGCAATGACATGCATCTTGAGAGCAGTTGAGACATTAAGGTGTCGAAGTTCCAAGAGCATATTTCTGGTCACTTATATAACTAAACCAGTTGTGTGCATTATTTTTGTTTGAAAACAAAAACGATGAACTCTGTTACCTCTAGAGACGGAAGCTGTAGATTTTCTTTTTTTGTAAAACAACTTAGCTGCTTAAATCTTGCCTTTTTGCTTTCTTTACTGTGCACTTAGAGGAGATATTGTATTCCACCCAGAAATTCGATTTCACCGGAAATATACGTTTCAAGGCCCCCTGAATAAAAAAAATCAGTTTTAGGAAAATGTCCGTGTGTGCCTGTGCATATGTGTGCGTGTGCGAATGTGTCAGATATACTTTTTATAGCAAGATTTTGCCTATCTCTTACAGTTACCAGTTTTGCGGTCGTCCAGAATGAAGAGATCTAAGAACATTCCCATAATATTAAAGTTATACATTTCATTTGTCATAAAATATCTTAAGCAATATTTTAAGCAAAATCCTTAACCACTTTTGAAAAGAACAAACCTTTTGAAAAGTGTTTCAGGTAAAGAGTAGTCTGGGGTAGGGGGATTTTCTTGAAAATCTTCGTGTCATGTTTTTAGAAGATACTGAACTTGGTGTTTAACCTACCTTTAGTTTTTGAGTTACGCTGTTCACACTCACATTAGTGACACGGGCATTTTTCTTATTTTTTATTCAACTGACCTCAAAAGATGTATTTCTAATACAATTTCGGAATCGAATTTTTGAGTAGAGTGCAGTGTTTCCCTTACTTACTATATGTAGTAGAGAAAGCAAGAATGAAATTTGAGTTGTTGGTCTACTTCCATATCTCTGAGGTCTGCATATAAACCTAATATTGAACTTAGTTTTTATTAGATTGGTAGAATTCATGTTTTCACAGAAAAAGAAGTAATATTCATTACCCACAATGCTGACATATCTCATAAGAAATGGAAATGTTTTGTTTCACAGTAAAAATTGTCACAATTTAAGCTGTTTTAGCATAATCACTTTCAGAACTGTCATGTTTGATTTTGGCTTTCCTGAAAACTGATAATTTGAGTTGAGCTAGTTTTGTACCCAATATGTGATATAATGCTGAAATCGATTGTGAGGATAGTCTGTTTTACACATTCCTAGCATTAAAACAGGTTATAGTGATCGAAACGTGCCTAATTGCTTATTTATAATATGTATAACAATGCTTGTCTCGGCACAATGACACTAAAGGCTTGATGAAATGGATACTTTCAATAGCCAACATTCATTCTAGTTTTCTCTTTACCTGAAAAATATTAAAGCAATCTATAACAGTGTGCGAATGGCCAAGAATCTGCGTTTTGTAAGATAATTGAAAATTTATATCCTGGCAATTAAAATTACTATGGATTAAGAACTCATCATGGTATTAAGACAATTCTCTCCAATTATATAATTTCATACTTTGCTAAATGAACGAAAACTGCTCGAAACTGTTAACTAGTATATACTGACTTTAAAATGTGTTTAATATTAACCTTCATATTGCGGTAACCAGAGACCGGAACTTAGGCAGAATGCCTTTTTAAATGTGTCTAATCTATCTTCAATTTGAAAGTGAATCTGTACGAATTATACCTTTGTGATTGAAATGCCACAGTTTTATGTTGCCTTTTTAGATACAAATGCCTATTTTACGAAATAAATGCTTTTTGTTGGCTTTATTTAATTATTTATAATTATTTATCTGGATAATCTTAGAAACATTTAAAAAATTCTACAAGGTGACAATACTGTTGCAGTTGAAATGGATTGTACAATGATGCTATGTTTTAGATTTCCGCCAACATCCTCTGTCGATGTTGAGAGGTCATTTTGTCAAATGAAAAATGTGTCGTCTGACAGGAGACTTAACATGACTCCAGAGAACTTAAAAAAGCATTTGGTTGTCACGTGCAACGAATAAAGAATTGCAATACACAGGCATTTTTAAAAAGTATTTAAATTTTGTGTCAATTACAACACTAGAATTTTGTTTAAAACTTTGAAGTTCTTTAAAATATGAAGTCGAGTTGCTGAATAGTGTAATCTGTTAAATAAATGTTTTTTTCTAATTGCCTTTTATTGTCTGTTTTAGTACTTATAATGCCTTTTCCTCTGCCTATTTTAGCTATTTATAATGCCTTTTCAGCTGCCTATTTTAATGATTTATAATGCCTAAACTTCTGGTTTCTGGTGATAACTAATAAAAAACTGATTTGAAAATAATGCCCATAAGCGTCGCTATAACTCATTCAAAAGTTAAGTATATACCTGCATAACTCGTACATTATCTCTCATACAATGAATATTCGTGCCATAATCTGATGGCACGATTATAAAGAGTTATACATCTGCTGCACAAACAGCTGGTAAACATAAATTTTACGTCCTTAGTGATTAGATTTTAGCCTAATCAGATCTCGATTGACTAATGTAGCAAACTTCTTATGAGCAAAATATTACCATCCCTCCTTTGTTTTATCTCCAAGTCTTTTTCTCACACAGTCAGAAGAAGGTTGGTATTTCATGGATTAGTTTATAAACTTGATTTCTAAGTTATACAGCGTGAGAATAAAACTTGAAATTATCAATACCAGAACTTGGAATTTGTAAAGGATTGTAGCTCCTGGATTAGAAATACATTTTCAAGTTCAAAATAAACGACCATAAGGCTTCAAATGTTGATGAAGATAATTATAATTGAGATGGTTATATAATGCCAGGCTTTTAGGAATTTTCTGCAGCCCTCGAAGCTTCAAGAACAAACTTCTGGATGGTTATGCAACTGAACCAGTTTGATGTCCTTTCTTGCTCTTCAGCAAAACTTGTAGACGACGCCATTGTTATTTCTACTTGAAGTCATTTATCAATTTAAGATGTGTGACTTCTAATACCTATTGGGAGGAGCACTTTTCTTCGCATTAACGATAAAAGCGACAGACATTAAATTAAAGTAGTTTTCCATTATCGTTCTGCATTATGTGATGTTGATCAATAAATCAATATTATTATCATTTTAGCGAATTTTAGCAATACGTACACATTGAAGAGAAATTGCCTTATTTTGCGATAAACGTGAAATTCCAGCGATTTTTAATATGAATGTTTAAGTTCATTCCTATGAATTGTTAAATTATAAAAAAGAATAAAGTAAAAATCTCAATTACAAAAAATAGTGAACTAATGGCTGATGATTAAGGACTGTTTAACATTCTGTCATTAGTGAAGTGATTGTCTGGACAGTCAAGAATAGATCAGCATTCTTGGCAATTGACCTTTTTCACCTGACTATACTGAATGTGAAGAGATGGCCCTAGGTTGGCAAGTAGAAAAGGGTATGGAATTCTGGGTACGCTAAACATTTCTATAAATAGCCCCAATTTCTGTTACGCGATAATCTTAATCTCTGGAGGAATTCTATTTGATTTTTTGTGGGCTCCTTGTCGAGCATCCCTTATCTTCTGATAATCTCAACATGAAGGGTTAAAAAATAATGGGGACCAAGAAGAAACAGAAAATGGGCATCGGGAAAATTTAATGGGATCAAGACGAACTATGAATACATCAACGGGACTGTCTCTTTTAACAAAATGGTCTTACATTAATACTCGTATATTAAGACAGGATGCAATTTTAGTGTATGATGGCACATTATATCATTCAGAAATATTGGGCCAAAGTATCTTTACGCTGTAGTAAGTTTTCAAACTAAATTTATTTGTTCATCTGTAGCTGTTATTTGAGAGCGCAAACCAATTTTACCAGTAACCAATTCTTTCTACTCAGTCTTTGTAGAGTTAAGAGAAGGGCACAAAAACACAAGCTCGTTATTCCACAAACGTCTGTCTTAAGGATGCTAGTTGCATGCACCTGGTCAGTAAGGCTAGGGCCCATCTCCTATTCTACATTTTCAATTAGTTGCTTTTCTTCTAATCTTCATATATTCAACCTTTTTGTCAGGTGTTATTTGTTTCTTGCGTTGCCATCATTTGCACATATGTTCTTGTAGAAGCTCAAGTTCTCATTATTACTCACGACTTCCTTATAACATTTCCACGAACTGCTACAATACATTTATATTTGATCTTCCATATAGCTTTTTTCCTTTTTTGTGATAGGCTTTAATTATTCTTGCGATTGTCTCGTCCAGTAGACGTCCCCATTAACTATCTTGTGTGACTAAATCTTCCGCTTCATGTGCAGCTTCGGAAGAGAGTTTGAATACCGTTCGGTTCTCCTTTGAGAGCTGCTGTATTTCCGAGGTTTCACATTCGAATTGTGGGGCGAGTTTGTCATCGGCTTATGCCACAGTGATTTTTTATAAATCTTTCCGCTATGCCATATATTATCATGTTACACTAGCTGGTTGGGCTAAGTTGATTGATCGTTAACTGTTATGTTAAACTATTTCAATTTAATTGGCCCATAGGGAAGATTGATCTGTTTTTACTGTCTTTTTGGTATTGATTTTTTTTTGGCTAGACTTCTTTTAAAGTTTTTATGATTCTCGCATCTATAAAGTATCTTTGAAAACGTCTGCTCCTTTTTATTTTCATTTATATATCCTGTAACATTTATGGCCATATTGGGGACTTTCACTATTGAAATAGCTTCACAATTTTACTGTAGACCCTGCGAAGGGTAGTTAAATATTCTCGTGAAAGAAAATTTCCCGCCGAATCGAACCCTGAGCTCTTGAATTGAGAAGCCGGAACCTGACCATACGAACTAGTAAGGGCTTTCTTTCTTTTCTTTCTTTCTTTTTTTTTTTTTTTTTTTCCTCGCATTGGTTTATCAGCAACAAAATGTGTCTTAGAATATGCGAACAATTTTATCGTCATGCAGTAAAGTCCAGAGGCTTAATTTGTAATTATTTATATTGGAAAACGTTATTATGGATTACGAAATCGAACAGAAAATACTTTTTTTTAATGCTACATGTAGTCATCCTCTGCAGTGTAGTGGTCACCATACGGCCCTGGTTCCCGACGATGTTTTCAAAATCGGCGGAGTGCAATGGATAGTTTGACCTAATTCAGTACGAATTAGGATTCTTAAAAATTTTCCAAGTATGTCTGCGCAATCACAGAAAACAAGCTATAGTTTTCCAATGTCTATATGATTTGTTGAGAGTAATCATCTTCATTTCCTTGCCGCTATCTGTCGGTCTGGGTGGCTTAGTTGGTTAGACACTGGCCTACTGATCGCAAGGTCACGGGTTCAAACCCGGCCCAGACCGCTAGTTTTTAAATGTGTAGCATGTCAGATTTACTGGCATATAAAAGAACTTCTGCGGGACAAAATTCCGGGATATGGGCGACACTGATGTGATCCTGGCAATTGACAGCGTCGTTAAACAACATAATTAAGAAAAATCTGAGGTGTTGCACTCACATGATTTCTCTATTCTTGTACTAACCATTCTTACAAACTCTTATTCCTATATTCTCTTCATTTTAGTCGAGATAAACATTTGCAGAAATTACCTTAATGTTTATTTCCTTGTAGGTGCAAGGGGGACATGGGAATACAGTAATCTTTGAGCGATAGTCAAATCTTTTAAAGTTTTCAAATTCCGTTCTCTTTGCACGGTTAACATATAAAAAGTGAATAACGATGTTCCATTTCACAGAAGTATAAGTTCTCCAAAACTCACACAAATAATAAGACGTATGTCCTAAATGATTCACTATACAAATATTTATTTAAACATAAATTGTGTATTTTAACAAGATCTGCATTTTTTGTACAGTAAGATTTTTCTGTCTCTAACGGTTTACCAGTTATGTATAAGTCATCCAGAGTAAACAGGACTGTATAGGCTATAGCCAAATAATTCAAGATATACATTTCATTTGTCATAAAAGTATCTCAAAACTGACATTTTAAACAAAATCGTTAGCCTTTCTCAAGAAAATAAAAATTTTCGAAAAATTTTCTTCAAACTCTTTGTGTCGTATCCTCGATAGGCTAATGTCTATGCTTTTTTATTCAGGGGCCTCAAAACATATATTTCCAGCGAAATCTGGACATTGAATTTGTGGATGGAATACAGTGGTGGAAATCGGTATAAAGGCATGGATATATGTACGAAAATTAACATTTTCTGTTGGAATTGTTATGCATAGTGTGCATGCAATAGTATGAAAACCAGTATACTGGCAACTGCAGTCAAATGGTGTCGCATTTAATGCCAGTAGTACCGACATATAACAAGACATCAACGATTCAGGTGGTAGAGGGTGGAACTCGGTATAAAGGCAGTCAGCTCTGTGTGGTGTTAGTGTCAGTTTTATTACTGGTAAGGCTCCTTTTGGTCCGGTCTTCTGTTACCCGGGCTAACCGCGCTCACCAAACTTGCAGACGACCATGGCTAGTCCCCTGACATAAGAATCTGGCAACATGACTTTATATTACCTTGAGGGAGGTAATTTGGCCAAGAACTGATCAAGGAGCCAGCATTGCCTCTGGAGGACCCGTCCGTAACATTCTAGTAAGCGAGCGCCAAGCTAGGGAAGCTTACATCACTCAAGCTGATTCCCAGCTCCTCGAGATGCTGCCTAAAGAAGATGTGCCCCGATGCGATATTACTCACTTATATCGCACCATGGCCGCACACAAAGCACGAGTGGATGCAATAGATAGTTATTGTTTTCCATCACGACCAGGCCACAAAAACACAGCAACAGTGGCACACAGTTCAACTAAAGAGGAAAAGGAACACATCCTCTCAGCCCAACTTAAACGTCGCAGTATCCACAGCCAACCAGTATCAGGCTCTGGACAGCACCTCTGCTCAAAATCGTGCCCCAGAGAGTATGGATGAGGACGTTGCTGCTCCACTTCCAACTCCTAATACAAACCAAAGAGCCAATGTTGCACAACAACCGCAACAAGAAATAAGACGTACTACATCGATCTTCCTACGCAACCCTGAGGATGCTAGGAAGGTAATTCATCACTTCCGGGAGGCAAGAGAGCCTGTATTTACTGTGCAAAAATGCACGATAAACAGTGTGCATTCAGACAACTTCCCCTGAAGCCCATAGGCAAGTTCGCCGGTTTCTGGAGTCACAAAAACTTGAATTCATCGCCACTCCCTTGGCTGAGGAAAAGAGACTGCACGTGACCATAAAAGACGTGCCTCAATACATAACAGCTGAAGAGGTATCAGGCCATTTAAAAAGTAAGGGTTACCCATTGGTCAACGTAGCCCAGCTTCGTGCAGTTGGTGGACCCTACAAAGGCCCCCTGCCCCACTTCCGAGTGGCATTAGAAAAAACAGAAGTCACTGAGGGGATATACCAAGAAACTCAGATGTTTTCTGCAGTTGTTAAAGTAGAGGCCTACAAACCACCCCGTAGACCTCAACAGTGCACCAACTGTCAACAGCTCACCCATGGAGCCGCAGGGTGCAACCTTGTGTGCCTTTTGTGGAGAAAAAGGCCATGAGAGAAACGCTTGTCCAAAGAGGCTAATAGATGGAGCACAGCCCACATGTGCAAACTGTGGTGATGCCCACCCCTGTCGCTACGCCAAATGTCCTATTTGGCAGGAAGCACTATATGAGATGGAGTGTCGTAAGAGAGGAACACCGTCTCGAGTTGACGCCGCCCCTAGGGTTCCGAATCCACGCGGTGTTCCTAAGGAGGCCTTTTATGGAACTAGGCATCTTGGCTTACCATCTCGCCAGTCCATAAGTTTTTCATCTTGTGCAGCTGCCGCTGGTACCTCTTCTAACGAGCAGCCCAGCGAAAATCAAGTCAAGGAGTCCCACAAAATGACACTTCCTCAAAGAAACCCAGCACCACACCCAAGACTAACAACTCCTCATTGGCCGTTAAACGCCAAGCTAAACCAATAGCACAAAACCCCAGTACATGACTATACCACCAGCCAGAACAACAAATACAAACCAAGGAACATCTGCCGTCTCTCCCGCAGATCACTCCAACTACGAGGAAATGGATACAGCCTTCTATGAAGTAATTGACCGTATTCCATGTCACCTCCGCATCCAGTTTGCTGCCGCACTGGCAGAAGCACTATTGTCGCGCCCACCAACACTTTCGGCGGACCTTCTGTAGTCGTCATGGTTAGTACGCCCATTATGAAACCAGACTTCTCCAGGCTAATTATATGCTACTGGAACGCAAATGGGCTACGATCCAGGCGAGAAGGGCTTACATACTTTTGGCAATGCACAAAGTCCAGGTACTATTAGTACAGGAAATACACCTGCAACCGCATATAAAGATGAAAATCCCTGAAATGAAGTGCTATAGGATGGACTGGGAAGATGGCTTTGGAGGAACAGCGATATACATAAATGAGTCCATTTGCCACCATCAACTCAACATCCCAAATACCAGAAACATGGAAGCTACTGGTATCCAGCTAAACACGGCTCGAGGACCTCTAAACCTGTTCTCTGTATATATTGCACCAACAAGACAGTTGTTAGACGGGGAACTGGATTTACTGTTCTCCTCCCCAGTACCAACCATAGCCGCAGGCGACTACAACAGTAAACACCAAAACTGGAACTCCACCTGTATATCTCACCGAGGCCAAAAGTTAAATGCCTATGTAACCTCGAGAGCCATCTCAGTACAGGTCCCAATCTCACCTACTATACACTATGGTGACCGCAGACCTCCAGATTGGATTGATATCGCTCTGGTCAAAAATGTGAGACCTCACATAATATTATATACAGTGCCAGCTCTATCTTCTGACCACTACCCAGTCCTCATCACTTTTCCATCAAAGCCTACATACAAACTATTACGGCCCGTCCCTTCAGCTCGAACCACAAACTGGAACAAGTTCACCAACATATTGGATCAAGTTCAACCGCGCCTTGAACCCTGTACAACTTCCCAGGAAGTTGAACTATTGGTGAAAAACATGACAGAGGCCATAGTGTCTGCGATTAAGAGCGCATCGCCAAAGCCAACACTACACCAATTTAATAGTCAGCCTCTACCTAGGAGGATAAGGGCCCTAATACAAAACAAAAACAAAGCCCGGAGACGTTACATGTTCTCCAGGGCCCCGGAGGACAAGGCTTTATATCGCCGTCTACAGGAGGAACTCAAGGTTGAACTCCGACAACATTCAAATAACAAGTGGGAGTCCCACCTTTGCCACCTAAAACCGGAAGACTGTTTGTTCTCTATGGCGGACTACCAAAGCACTAATGGGTATTCCACAACAAAACCCACCCCTTCGACACGGACAGGTGATAGCTCAGTCGGGAAGAGAAAAAGCTGAACTGCAAGCTCAATTTTTGGAAACATCATTTATGGCAGCGGATTCAGCTGACCAGGACCACATTGCCCAACTCCAATAGGAGATTACCAACTTTCTCCAGGTTCCTGCTGATTATTCTGACCTTGAAGAAACGTCGGTGCAGGAAATCACAGGGTACATCCGCAAGCTTGCTCCCTACAAAGCCCCAGGATTTGACGGAATCACAAACGCCGCTCTCAAAGCCCACCTACCGCCTAATTGGCTAAAGCTCCTGGTTCACATTTTCAATGGTATGCTTAGAACTTCGCACTTTCCACAAGCCTGGAAGTATGCGAAAGTTATTACCATATGCAAATCAGGAAAAGATCTGTCATCTCCAGACAGCTATAGACCCATCAGCCTACTTCCCGTTCTGAGCAAGTTCTTTGAAAATGCGGTACAAACACGACTAAGGAGTACGTTAGACAGGTACAACATAATTAGGCCCGAGCAGTTCGGCTTCCGAACGTCGCATTCCACTGTCCACCAACTTCTCCGGCTGGTAGACGAGATATACACAGCATTTAACAGACGTCATTACGTCTCAGCCCTATTGCTGGACGTAACAAGGGCTTCCGACAGCGTGTGGCATGAGGGACTTATTTCCCGCCTCCTCACATATCAAGTTCCATCATACCTCATCCATCTCCTGCAATCCTATCTTCAGGACAGTGTCTTTTCCGTTGCTTACGAAGATGCTACTTCCACCTCTCATCCTATATGTGCCGGCGTACCCCAAGGCAGGGTACTGGGACCCACACTGTTTCTCCTGTACATCAACACTCTCCCCACATTACCACGGTGCTCGCTCTACCTTTTCGCGGATGATACCGCCGTAATATCAACATCTTCAAAGAACTATATGTCAGCTAGACGCATTCAATACTATGCTGACTTACTGACCACCTGGTTCAATCGCTGGCGGTTACGCATCCACCCTCAGAAGAGTCAGGCTATAACTTTCGGCCGTCGCCCAATGGTAGACGTGGCACCCATCCACCTGACGGGGGAAGACATGCCGTGGTCCACATCAGTCAAATACCTGGGAGTTACCCTAGACGTCAAACTTACATGGAAGACGCACCTGGAGGACGTCAGCAACAGGGTAAACAAGAGAATGGCGATGCTGTACCCGCTTTATAACAGGAGATCCCATCTGTCCCTGGATAACAAATTATTGTTATTTAAGCAAGTGCTTCGACTAGCATTTACATATGCCTGGCAGATCTGGGGAGTGGCAGCTCACAGTCGCCTGAGACAGCTGGAAGTACTTCAGTCCCGTTACTTAAGGACGACTACAAACTCTCCTTGGTACATCCCAAACTCTACCATAAAAAGGACCTTCACTTTCCCTCAGTCAAAGACTATATCCGCATCCTGTCACAAGCTTCCCTCCAGTTTCAACCAACTGATCCGGGGACTGGGCGAATATGACTTGCACCCTGGAGAGCGTTATAGACGCCCAAGACTTGTCCTAGGCAACGTATAACAACGAAAAAAGACAAATCCTTGACAATAAATCCTTTCAACAACTTAAAGAATAGACTTGCATTTAAAAAAAAAAAAAAAAAAAAAAAAACATTCACCCACAACCCAGCCTTCATTGCCGTCTCTTATAAAAGACAAATGGCAATAAGCGGGGGGCGGGTCTGCAAGATCTTCTGCAACCACAACCCTCCAGTGTTTTTTGTCGTCAGTGTTAGTGCGTGCATACTTGCCGTTACTGCAGATAGGAAATAGACACTATTAGTTACAGTGCTTGTTGTGCACATAAACCACTATTGTGACAATGCCACGCCGAAAACAGAATGTGATGAAAACGCAAAAATCGGTGCGTACAAGGAAATGGATCTCTCTAATCGTCGAATTTCCAAGAAGTTGAACCGTTCAAGTTCAGTGATAGATAATCTCATATTGGGCGCACGATATGGACAGAACGGAAAATATGGGCAAAGTAGAAAGTTATCAGAGGCATCGGAACGGTTACTTTTGCACAAAGCAAGGGTCACAAACCGTTATTATTCTCAATTTGTTGCTGATTTACAGTTGGCAGTAACTGCCAGATGTGTACGAGAAATTTTGTCAAATCACAAACATCTTACATCCAGGAAACACCTGCAGAAACCAGCTCTAATACCCAAACATAAACGGGCTAGGTTGGAGTTTGCAGAAAAACATATGTCATGGACTGCAGAATGGGATAAAGTTATCTTCAGTGACGAGAAGAAGTTTAATTTAGATGAGTCGGATGGATTTCAATTTTATTGGCATGATCTGAGAATAGAGCAGCAGGTAAGAATGAGTAGAAACTTTGGTGGCGGAAGTGTTATTCTTTGGGCAGCTTTCTGCGCTACAGGTGCATCAGGCAATTGCTTGGCTGAACACTAGAATGAACTCTAACATGTACACTGAGCTGCTAGAGACAGAATTGATTAGAATGTATGAGGGCCTAGGGGACGAAAGTCTAATTTTTCAACAAGACAATGCATCTGTGCATGTTTCTGCTACGACCAAAAAGTGGTTTGAAGAGAAAGATATCGATGTCTTGCCCTGGCCTGCACGTAGCCCGGATTTGAACCCCATCGAAAACCTTCGGGGATTACTTGCAAGGCATGTTTATCGCAATGGAAGACAATTTGATGCCATATGTGAGCTGAAAAGAACGAGAAGAGTGGGCGACAATTTCACTGCAAGAACTACAAACTCTAACAAAATCAATGGCTAAAATACTTTTTGAGGTAATTAGGAAGAACGGAGGTTCGACAAAGTACTAACAAGGCAATAACATAACAGGACAGTGAGTGCCTTTATATCAATTTCCATCCAGGAAATACAAATGCCTTAATTTATTACATGTGCTACGGGAGAGAGGAAAAAAAAAAAAAAAAAAAAAAAAAAAAAAGAAAGAAAACCTAATTCTGTCATGATTTTTGTGTGTCCTATATCTACTAGTTTCATAATAAATTAGATACATGTATGCTTCAGACATTGTACCTATTACTGTCAGTAGGAAACCTAGTGCCTTTATACTGATTTCCAGCACTGTACAATACTTCCTCTGGTTTACTATAAATAGTAGAGATAGTAAAAAGTAATTAGTTATTGGCGCTATCAATGAGCGGCAGACAAATGGAAACAGTGACTGGAAAGTCACCTGCTTACAGAAAACAAGTAGGGTGACACTATACCAGCAAATTACTAATATATAATTTATAATAGACATAAAGTATATAGTTGAAAATCTTCGCTTTGTCGGACTTAAATGTGATGTTTGCGATTTATCCAATTTCTTGTTTATTATTTTCTCGCCTACTTGCTAGTAAATAGAGGAAGCATTGCATTCCATCAGAAGGTCTACATAGAGATTTCACATGTTTTGAGGCGCCCTGAATCTCGAAAAGCATTTTTAGGAAAATGTGTGTATGTTGAATTCAACAAAAAGTAGGTTCCACACCAAATTATAGTTTACTCAAAAATATCCTACGATTGCGATTAAAATATTAAGATATTTATGACAAATTAAATGTATATTTTGATTTTTTTTGGAAAGGGTTTGTGAAATTCTCTTCATAAGTGGACTTGTTAAACAATAATTAAACACCAAGACGGACAAAATCTTACTTTACACAAAATGTGTATCTCAATTTATTTTTTCTCCTAGTTTAACCGTTTCTGAGATATTGCCTGTTATAGGTCTGACTTTTGAAATACTTATGCTTTCTTCAAATGCGAAGTCGTTATTCACATTTTGTAACATCTTTTTAGTCATGCAAGAAGCATGGATTTTCAACGCTGTCACATAGTGACGCGCTCCTAGAAATCTGACTGTCCCTTTACCGCTGTCCCTATAACGAAATTGTAAATGTTTAATGAACTTTTATGTGGATTAACGAGAAATAGAAATAATAACCTTTGTAAAAGTACTTTAGAGTCAAATGAAGAAGAGTGACTGCAACATATTAGATTTTTCTGAAGTGTTAATCGCTATTCACTTTGTTTCTCGTGGTCGTGCGAGAAACATCGAGTTTCAAAGCCACCATTTAGGATTCTCTTTTAAAATATTTTGCTCACTTCAGTCTGCTGTATTCCTTTTGTACCTACAGCGAAATCTTGTATATAAAAATAAATGAATGTTTGTTTGTCCTCTATGCGTTCTTAAACCGTTTGACCGATCACCTGTAAATTCGGCACATTTATGTATTTTTTTCATGGAGAAGATTTTTATGCTATCCATTTTATTATGCAACGTACTACATTCATACGATTTTCTCAGCTTGGTTTTCTTTTAGGTATCACATACACATGTCCTTCTCTAGGCACAAATCTTACAAATTTCTATGATTGAAATAGAAATGTAATCCATCACATTCACATGGTTTTCTCTGCTCACTTTTCTTTTACGAAGCACAGATTTATTTTTCTATTCCCTCTTCTACAAACAATTTATACAAGTGTCTATATGTTGGAAATGTGAATGTAACATATTACATTCGCACGAATTTCTCTACTCACTTTTGTTTTACGCAACACATTCACACATTCTTCTTTACTCGCTCTTCAGCATACAATGTTTATAATTTTCTATATGATTAAGATTAAAATGCAAATGCAACGTAGTACATTCATATGATTTTTTCTACTAGCTAATCGTTTACATAACACATTCATATGTCCTTTACTTGCTGTTCAACATGATATGTAAATTGATGTTGGTAATATGAAGTTGAGACTCCAACACTACTTGATCGTGAACCATGGAGATTGGAGCATCTAAGTGTTTTTTCATGGAGCTTTTTGTATTATCCATATTAATATACAACGTATAACATTCCCACGGTTTTCTCTACCCGCTTTTCTTATACATAACACATTCACATGCAGTTTTCTACTTCCTCTTCCACAAACAATTCATACAATTTTCTAAACGATTGAAATAGAAATGCGGCGTATTACATTCACATGGCTTTCTCTAATCGCTTTCCTCCACTCAGTTATTTCTTCCTATAGTATCCGTGATTATTTAACAGTGCACTTGCATAGTGCATTCCCAGTGTTTTTATGTATTTTTTATTTTTTGTTCTTTATAGCATCATAAGAGTTTGAAACCAAGGAGTGAGACAAGGGTGTGCTTTATCACCTATTTTATTTAATATCTATTGACGATATCTTAATTGAATGAAAAAAAAAATTTTTATGAGGAAGGAATATTAATTGACAATAAATGCCCTGTTATTTGCAGACGATGTGTTACTAATGGCAGAATCTGAAAGAGATCTACAAATGTTGGCTTATAAGTTCCAAGTGGTGGCCAATAGATATAACTGCAAAATATCAGTAAGTAAATCAAAAGCAATGGTATTCATAGGTAAGTATAGAATAAGAACTAAAATTGCTTTGGAAAATAAAATAGTGGAACAAGTAACACACTTTAAGTATTTAGGGGTGATATTACATACAATGAAGATAAATATATAGAAAACAAAATTTATAAATTCCAGGCCATATGTGGAACCATTAAAAGAACTTCAGGTCGGAAAATAAGAAAAGACTCTAAACTTAAATTATATAAAACATTGGCTGTTCCTTCCTTGCTATATGGAAGCGAAAGTTGGGTAATAAAATCAAAGGATAGTAGTAGAATACAGGCAGCGGAAATGTTATTTCTGCAGAATGTGAAAGGATGCACAAGAGCAGATAGAATACGAAATGAGTTAATAAGAGAACTAAATATATAGAAATTAGAAGAAAAAATTAAAACAAATAACAAGAAATGGACAGAACATTTAATGAGGATGAGTGAAGAAAGGATACCTAAGAGGACCTTTCTATATAAACCAAGAGGAGCACGAGATGTTGGCCGACCTCGCAGAAGATGGACTCCACTGATGACTTCGCCGGAACGGAACGCATAGCCTAAACCAAGAAGAAGATAAAGAAAATAAAATTTGCGGTGGTGATCCTCTGCTTAATTTCAACTGAAACGTCAATGTTCTTTTGCACAGCATGGGAGCACTTTCGCCTTCATCAGCAGCAATCAGTTCACCGGAGTGAGAGCGTCTGTGATGCACTTTGTCATGACAAAACAGCTATGAACAGGTTGGGCAAGTTTTTTGTGGATACAACGACAACAAAACAGATGGTGCGGGAGGTAAATCCATGGTCCAGAAACGTACGTTGAACCTGCAGCAACATTCCAAACCTACATCACCACTTAAAGAGTTGGATCTGCAGGTGGTTCAACTCCAAATTCTTCCAATGTCACTGTTGACAAGCAGTTTGGTGTGAAAAGCGGTTGACAGATGTTCACCCTGCCCCCAGACCGCCCACCTCGGATAAATGGCCAGTGTTTAGCATACATTTCTTTGTCATCTTTCATGTTCTTCTTTTACCGCCCACTCCATGCTTCGTTGTGGTCACTGAAGTTGGTATTTAGGAATATTGGTGTTCAGCATATATGTGTGTTTCTGTTCTTCAGTTGATTTATGGATCGTAGTAAACGATCGCTTATTCGTGGTGCTTCTCATTGTGAGTGTGTGTGAACTTTTTCTTTTTTTCCCTTTGTTTCTTTCTCTACCATTTACTTATAGGTAGGCAGAGGTAGAGCATGGATGGAGGGCATTCCACACTGAACCAACTGTTAAAGCTATTGTATGTTAGGCCCCGGGAGGAAAGGATGAAGTAAGAGCGCTCTATGAGCGCGTTGGAACCCGAACGAGGAGCGCAAGCCAGCTTAAGGGTCCCTAACGTGTGGTGGAGATTCAACTCAATACCCGGGTGCGCCAAGCAGCTACCAGTCAGGCGATTAAAACGTCACACATCCGCCGACACACCAGCGCTAAACTCGCCCATCGCCAACACTTCCGACTGTGAAAGGCCAGATTGAAGTTAGTGAAATGAAATGCAGGGACAGGGAATTCTGTGGATATAGATGTTGTTCCCAGCATTTGCCTGATGATCCGGGAAAACCACCTTATACACTTTTTCAAATGGTAGGCTGCTGTTTATTTTTTCGTGATCATGGAAGGAACATGTACTTTGCGATCCACTTTTTTAAAAAATTGACTATGGCTTAAGCCTATGATGTCCTCTTGCATTTAGAACAAATGTGTAATGAACGGTTAGAAGAGAAGAACGTTTTTGTAAGAATAGTTTGTAGATAGTAGAGAGGCTCTTGCGAATGTAACGCTTTTTAAAAAATGATATCTATGTATGCAATTATGATTCTCGGGAACAATACAGGGTGGAAGTGAAATGATCCGCCAGACTTTAACAGCGAATTTCTCATGTTGTGAATAACAAGAAAGTCTAATACCAAAATGTTGAAAAGTTTGTAGTTTTCTAGAAAAAATATTTTAATAAAACAATTTATCATCACCTGGCTGAAAAATTATTCATTGAAGGTTCTTGATTTATATCTATATTCATAGAAAATTGAATAAACAACTTTTTCCTTTGGCGTATTTCAATAGATTCAACGGTTTTTGTGTAAATTAAATTAAAAAACCCCACAATTTATTGCAACAAAAAGGCGCGCACGCGCACACACCACACCACACTACACTACACTACACTACACCCCCCACCCCACCCCACCCCACCCCCCCACCCCACCCCACCCCCCACCACACCACACCACACCACACCACACCACACCACACACACACACACACACACACACACACACACACACACACACACACACACACTCTCTTTATTGGTCACGACCATGTGTCTATTTCCAATGAAAGTGAATAGAGCTAGTTTTTTTTAGATCTATTCTCCTCAGCGACAGGAATACAAACAAGTACGCACGCTTAGACTACGATTTGAATTGTTTATTTTAATTATTAGACTTGTTGATGGGAAATAAAATGAACTTACACTAAATAAATGTCTTCATCAGGGACGCACGCACACGCATACACATACCTGAAAATGCTTTTAGGGGGAAATTTAAGGAACCTAAAACATTTATTTTTGGTGAAATCTCGATATCCTCTTTTTTGGGAGGAGGGGTCCTATGCAATTCTTCCACCTTAAGCATATAAGCGATAGAAAGAAAATCAGTTAAGGCTAGTTCACAATCACCCGTTAACGGTAACACGAATGACAAGAGCAACGGAAAGCAAAGTTTTACTCTATACTTTGGTTCACAACAACCCGGCAACGAGAACGGCGAGGTATAAGATTGTCTCATAAGTTTGTTCATTTTGCTCGCAAGTTCCATCTATAGCACCTGAAAACTCTGAACCCTCTGTACACTCAAGTTATCATAGTTGTCTAACCATCCCTACGACTTGGAGGTCAACAGATTCACTATTGGAGTCGTCAGTGTGTGTGACTGACGTTGGATGGAACAGCCTGGACACGTGTTTACAAACTGTGGAAAGCAAAAACGAAAATTTCTGACATCTTATGCTGTTTTAATGTCGTAAGGGCAAACCGCCTCACAATGTCGGCAGAAAATTTGTGCTGTCTACGGGGAAGATGCAGTAATGAATCGAGCATGTCAGAAGTGAGTTCAATGAGCTGGGAATTTTTCCCCAAAACAGAAGCTTGGCAACTACTTTGTCGTAGCTGAGCTGCGGTGAGGTGTGTTCCCAGGCGTGGTTGAAACCTAACAAGAAACGAACCCACTTATGACTCAACCTTTTATACTATCGATCGGCTTATCGATGAAAAGTGCAGGTCAATATTGTACATTGAAATTCATTTGTTTCTAACTGATCAATGATTTTTTTTAAGTTTGCGACTAGAGAGGGCTCTAGCGATTGTTTCATGGCATGGCCACCTTGAATAATTTCTGTAGCGAAACGCCTGATGGGCAATATGTGCGTGAAGAGAAGTTAAAATTCGTCAAGTATTCTTTCCCGTTCCCGGGTATCAGCCCATTGGAATACAAATATTTCCAATTTCTCGTTCTAGTTATCGTTTTCTGTACCAGTGGTTGTGAACCAGCCCTCAAAGTTACAGAATTTATCAAAGCCAAGTTTATTTTGGGCAACCATTTGTTTGGCATTCAAGGTCAACTTTAATCAAGATTCAGTTCGATTCTTTGTTCAATGGAGCAGAGAGGCAGTATTATCCGTTGGCCTGGCACGAGTGAATTTTCTCTGGACAGTAAAACATCACTATCAACTGAAATCTTGCACGTTTTACAGCTTTAGTATTTCTGAATGAATATATTTCCATCTCTTTCTATCCTCCAGAATTTCCAGAGACAAGTACATTATTTCGTTCTGCCTGCTTTTGCCTATTAAGGGCCAAAGCAATACGCTAATTTGTATGTAGGCAATATTATCCTTAACATTATGAAGGTTTTACTTATTAACCACGATGTGTTAGGGCTGTCGCGGTTAGAAAGGTTCAAGTAGAAAATGTAACAAACCCAGGTTAAATTAATATAATTATTACAAGGCTTCCCTAAAAATCATATTGTGAAACGGTAACGATATGGTCGCCACGTTTACTTCCGCTGAAGCTCGAACACGTGAATGTGGCAGGCACAATAGGTTAGGATGCCATCGTGCCGGTTAATGTGACATTGTTCGACGCGTGATAGGGCCGGGCTAAGCCAGAGGTTTCCAAACGCAGATAATAAGAAAAACTGGTAGCTGGGTGTGGTCACTGGGAATCAAGGACGGGTGCCAACACGATGGCCCTTGCAACTTAAATAGTCAACATTTGGGGGAAATAACAGCAATGAGTCCATTCTTATGCTAGCTTGACGTTTTTCTTTGGTTATTGTCAGAACGTTGAGGACTGTGACAGAACAATTCAGGAGTTTGGAACAAATAATGTTGAAGCTCTATACCTGTCTTCCATTATCACAGCGAAATATTTATTTTAATAAATTGTAAAATTCAGTAACGTCATTACTTTTTCTACTATGTACTTACAGCATTGTCTCCATCTAAAAGTTTGCTACCGACATTTCAGCGGAAAGAGTCGTTTTGAGCCTCCCTCAATCAAAAAAGTGCATTTTTAGATGCAAAGCGAAGATTTTGAATTCCTCCACACCAAACTACCTTTTACATAAAATCAGATTTGAACATTTTTGTTTTCTCAAATGCCTCTGACGATTTTGTGTAAAATACCAAATCTCTTAAATATTTTAATGAGAACTTCTCTTCTTTTGCCTAGCAAGGATTAGGTCATTCGGCCTGTTGCGGCCTCAACGCATCTTTGCCTTGATCTTTCTGGAACTCTTTGGTCAATAGGGTTATTATTTAAAATCTTTCCTTGGAATTCTTGAGGGGTCTGTCCTTTGTAGGTTGTTCTTCCCAATTTGCACCGTGTTCTTCGATTTTATCATGTATTTTAAATATGTTTCACTTTTCCCTTATATCCTGATTTCTTATTCTATCCTTTCTTGTATGTCCTAACAATGATCTTACAATTTCATTTCTGGAGCTTCATTGTGACTAAAATCTTTTTGTCTTTTATCCAGGATTCACTACCATATATCAGTACTGGTGCTGCCATTATCTCGTAAAATTTTAATTGTGTATCAACCCATGTTATTTTTAATATTCTTCTTATGGTGCCGCACATAAGCTGTTAATTATTTATTTTGTATATCTCTGTCATAACCAAAACAAGCTTTACATCCTAGATAATTAAAATACCGAATTTGTTCCAAAATTTAATCTAGAAATATTTTAACATTTACTGGGTGTCTACTTTGGAATGCCATGACTTTTGAGTTAGGAACAGAAAATTTGAAGTGATATCTTTTGCGCAGCTGATGGAGTAGATAAATTCTCTCTGGAGATGTTTAATTGGAACTTAAAGGTATATCATGAGTAACCTCTGTAGTCCTTTTCATTCTTAATGACTTTTGTATAACCTAAACCGTAAGGGAGACAAAATCTTATTGCATAAACAATTTAGATTTCGTTAAAACACACGATTTGTATCATTTTTGTGGACCTAATCATTTCAGAGATACCCCCTGTTATTGGTTTAATTTTAAAATACTTTTCTCCAAATAGGAAGTCGTTATTCTCTTTTTATCTCTTAGTTAGGAAAAGATAACTTAAGAGAGCGTAAACTCTCACGGCGGAGTCCATATATCTAGGAGTTATTTCCGGGCTGTTATGCCGTGGTCTGCTGGAGCTTAAGTACCCAGACGTTTCGTGCACAACTGCGGCGGACATCTTCAGTGGCGCGATCGTAGTCTCCTCGGAGAAGTTAACGTGGCGTCTCAAAGATTTTTACAAGAGCTTGATTTTCTATTTTATGTACTTAAAGATAAATGTCTGCCGAAATAGTTTCATTACACATTTTATTATAGACATAGAGCAATATAGTGGGCTCAAGCGATAGTCAAATCTTTAAAGAGGCTGATGGCTTTGAAATTTGATACTATTTTTGTGACATAATTATAAATAAGATTGGTGACCAAGCACGTCAACATGAGACAGTTTTTCTTTATAAGTCCTCATAAGAAAATGTAAAACACAGATGATTTGTAAAACGATAGTCATATGTTAAGGAAAAATAACTATTAAAAATGCGAAAATATGTGTAACATAAATTTACATGTGAAAATTAAATTTTAATATATTAGTGCATATGTGGTTCCAGAGCACTATGAATAATTGTATATCAGAATAAAGAAGAAAAAATGTCAAGTGATATATAAATATTATCTTGTCATTGCATATATATAATACAATAATAGCTTTCCCGTCGCCAACGTCTGCAGAAAGGAGATCTGATGAGAATCGGCTGAGTTAGTGCCGGAAACATTGAGTTATTAATTAGAAATACCGTTAGAAAGGAACATCTTACCACATACAAACATCTCGTAAATTATTACGTCACTAGAAAACATGCCACGAACTTACAAATGAAATAAAGATCTTAAAATAGTTTCAAATATATACATTAGTATTGGAAAATTCGAAGAGCAAACGTCTTTGTAACATAAATCTTCTTTTAACGATATTTACATATTTTCCTGTTGTCATTTTTGGTGTTACTAATGGTTTACCATTAATGCAGACTTACAACTCTTGTAGAACGAAGGATTTACGGAAAATTCAGGATATCTATATATTGTTAGCCATGCAAATATCTTAAGACACGCTACCTATTGTATTCAAAATTGTTAATCATTTTTAACAAATCAAAATTAACGATGCATTTTCTATGTAAAGCGTAGATTGGGGATAGGAATGTTCTTTAACATCTTTGGAAAATGCTCAACTTAAGTACTAAGTCTGGTAGTTATGCAACATTTTGTTTTTGTGTTATACTCTATGCCAGTGGTATTCAACCTTTTTTTCCATACACCCCATTCCAAACTATTCCCCTGAAAGTACAAAATTGGAATAGCAATAGAAAATAATAATAAAAAAATATTAGCCAATCTAAGTAAAATTAAACCAATCCCATTAAAAACAAAATCCATCTCAAATTCGATTTCAGCGTTTTTTCGAAGCTTGACTTACTGGATGTATCTTTATCTACAGCTGCATATATTCCATTTTGGCCTAGAGTTAGCCTTAATTCAAATTATACATAACCACATACTCCTATCTGAGTAATTAGGTATAAGCCTCCAAAACAAGGGAACTTGTTATGGGCCACCCGCTATAAATATAACATATTTAGAGTCAGGTTTTTATAAGCCTATGTCTCTACTTTTTGTGGAACATGCCCTCATTGTTTATAACTCGCGTTCCTTTTTCTACCAGCTCTGAAATGTACTTGAGATTACATCTCACGTAGGCAGGGCTATGAATATTCAGGCCCTTGGGTCTAAAGCAATTAATTCCAGCAAATATGCCCCTCCAGATACAAGTGGGCAAACTTATCTGGTGCCAAAAAAAGAGGGAGTTAGCTGGTTAGAAAACTCAGTTTTGGTCTCCACCAATGCAGGTTGCAAAGCTTTTCTGTACTATGAGGATACATTATAGCAATCTGGTTTATTTGTCCTTTCCAGGATTATACGTATTTTACAAGCAATTTGTATGTAAAATACGTAATGCAGTAAAATCTTCTATAAGCAAAGTAAAAAGCTATAACCTATTGATTTCACAATCTAAATATCAACCGATTCATTTAAGTTATTCTTTGTGACACCGAGACAGTGTATATGCATCCCCTGTAGTGAACAATTTAAATGTGAACTTGACTTCAGTTTAATGTATGTTTGAATCATTATAATCATTTTTTTATCACCAGGAAGATTGTCAATTAGTGATAATTATTGTAAAGAGTATATTTAAATTGTATTTATGTAATTGAGAACTATGTTATATGTATTTGGTAAAAATGTTAAGAGAGATAAATTATAATGGTTCTCTTAGCAAGTTTGTGACTGTGGTAATTCTTAAAATATGACGACACGGAATGACGTCATATGTAAGCGCAACAAAGCGTAATATTATACGAACTCAGTACCCTAGCAACGCGGGGATATTTAATTTTCTCTTGGTCTGATGATTTCAGTGAATGTAGATGCGAAAGGATTATTAAGTGTTTTAAATACTCTCGGACCAAGGGTTTGTTGCGAAGAAGTAGGTAATTCTTTTAGTGAGTCTTCGAAAAGTTAAATATATAATCCAAACTAAGTTACTACTATTGAATGAGGCGAGAAAAAGAAGATAGTTTGTGTATGGTGTGAACTTGCTATATCTTCCGACCCACAATCTCGAACTCGCTAAAAATCAGCAATTGCGACTTTCCATACAAGTGTGTAAAGTATAATGACTGAATTAAAACACCAGATTCAGAATTGAATTTGCCTTATTTCTGTACCACGCTCGAGATAAGAAAAGAGTATACATCGGTCTTGCCGACTGACGCTTACTCCTATGGACGCAAAAACCATAATCACTTATAAAAGCCCGTCGCAACACGGAAATTTTCTTCAGCCATGCTTCCCAAATCTTTGATGATTGATTATTCAACACAATAACTTGGAACATTATCACATTAAATGTGTTATTAATGATAATGTAGAAACCATAATATTTATTTTAAACTGGTATACTTAAATGCATTTATATCTCCTTGGCTAGAAATAAAATATTTGTTCTTTTTAGCAAGTTAGTGTTGCTTTCTGATTTGCTTCTAATAACAAAGAACACTAACACAAAACGTTCATATAAGAATTGAGTCTCCGTTTTTTGACTTTTAAAACACATAAGGCACTACACATTTAGGTTATCTATTCAGTCATCCCATACTTGAATTTTCATTTTATGTGAGTAATGAAGAAGTACCACATTCTTAATTTATTCAAACGAAAGATTATTTCCAGTATATATTATGTACAAAAGCCCAGTTTGAAGAATAGCCTCTCCAGTTGTGCAGCTGAAGCTGGAATTTTCAGTAATTTTATACAGATGTGCTCTGTAAAAATTCTGAATTCACCTGCTACCTCATTCATAAGTAATCTTATCAAGAATGAAAAAAATATATAAACAATTATTAAAATGTGCTTACTCGCCCACACAATTAGGATAAGGCAGCTTGTATTTATGTCTCTTCGTTCTCACAAAGAAGGTTCTTCATTGTTGTCTTCTGGCATTTTATTGTGCAAGCTTCTTGGGAAAAAGAAAGGGGGAAAAACTTAAGATACTAGATTGTTTTAAAAACAGCTGTGGTTTCTCTTGTTTCACAAGAGGAGAAAATGCTTGGATAGAGCATCTCAGTATATACAAAGTATATGATTCAATTTCTGCTTATAGCGTGATGCATCGGTGGTCAACTCTCATTACAATTTCTTATATGAAGGTTCATAAATGTATTCCAAAAGCTGTTAGCTGATCAACAGCGTTCACCACTACATGCAAACAGTAACTATGTAGAATTGTACAGTCAAGGGAAAATGATTGAGCCCATTAGGAGAGCCGAAGTTCCATGTCGTGTTGCAGCGCGGTTAACACAAGACGGTGTTTTCAACATTGAGTTTATTGATAGTCTCTGTTCCATATGTTGTTGTCTATCGGACACACAAATAGGATGTCTTGAATCACACTCGCATTTATATTTGCGAGTATTGCGATATCGACTGCACTTCTAATAGGAATGCCTTAGACATGATACTCAAACTCGTTAGAATCGGCTTTGAGAAAATACAAAATGAGGAAAGATTTGGATTGCTTGGTGTGCATTTTCGTCTGACATTCTTAAAATATATTTGACTTAAATACGGAGTAGGTATATTTACTCGACAAGTTGATTTTGAAATATGCTATTGACAAACACAGTGCGTTCCATACTGGGTAGATCTTAAAGCCTTGCTTTCCTACAATCTGAAAACTGAGATGAACTCAACTAGAACTTGAACTGAAAAGTTCAGTTCAGTTCAGCTCAGTTTTCAGTTATGCTTTCCTAGAAAACTTAACTGAACTGAAAACATCTTCTTAGCCCTTTATTATTCACTTCCTTACCAGATTTAACCTTCGCTTTTTTATTTTGCTGCTTAACTTTGGCTCTCAACTTATCCTCCCTTCTAAGTCTACAGTAAACTAAAGACATTTGTTGCTTCTTGTCACACGGCGCGGTGTAGCAGTTTCACATGTTCTTTGGTTTCCTATATATTAGCACATTTTTTAACTAACACCCATTTGCCTGTGACGTCATTTTTCCAAATAAGTGCAACGGTTTGTTTTTCACCCTTCTTCCAACCCATCCTACCTACCAATGCAATACCGGTATCACGGTTTCCTTATCCAACTTCTTCATACATCATACCTTTTTCTTTTGGTTAATTATTTTTATCATTTTTAAGGTTTGTATCGTATTGCTATAAATTTACTACATATCAAACTTTAGTAGCACGTTAACGATGCTTTTTCAGGTTTTAGCTATTCGACTACCGTATTATGAGAGAAAATCAACTTTGACATATTGCTATCCTAAACAGTAATTTTTCAATTTTGTTATGGTTTGTTGCAGAGAACAATAACATTTGTTTGTGATGTTTTGTTTTAAGTAAATGAGGGATTATTGTTGTTACAATAAATAAGTAAATAAACTCCTTATATTGGATTTATTACAGCTCAGAACATCTGATTCCGATAAAATACAAACACTGAATTTTTGGAATGAATGTTAGATATAATTCGTATATCTACTTCAGCTAAATAGCAGAAAAAGAAAACAGTAAATCAAGTAAATTGAATACAGATCTTTTGTCATTTCAAAGCATTGGAGTGAACCGTTCTTCTTACATACCATAAAGACTATGCTGTAGCTGTAGATAACATGGCATTAATCCAGCTGCAACCTTAATTGTTAAAATAGTGGGTAATTCAAGTGTAGATCGTTCCTAATTCAGTCGCTTTGCTAGCAGACGGAGCTACTATATTACAGAAATTTGACCCACAATCAGTGATTTAGTATCTATAAGTGATAATGATGACAATCTAATAGCGAGAAGAATTTATACTTAATGTTGTCGGCTATAAGAGTTTCATACTAAGGCAGGGGCCAAAAACAACTTACTCGCCAGAGAGTGAGGGTACGATGGATGTTCTGTTATAATGGCGAACTGATCTAAAAAGTAAGTAACCTAAAGCGATGTATTCTTGTTGCTCCTCTCATAAACCAAACTGTCTCTCAGCAGCCTCAGAGACGTGTGTGGCATTACTAACAAGATAATGTCCTCCGAATTCCCTGAGTCCGTCATTTTGAATCTGTCGTCAGGGGTTTATAAGGATCGGAACTGCTGGAAAATCACTTGAATTTAAATTACGCGACATAGCTTTTAAATTCATGAAGTAGTACATTTACGCTCATTATATCTACTCATGGCATGGTAATCTGCATAGTAAAGTGTGGTTAACTTAACTTTTCTCCGGATATAGCTTTTTAAATATTGTTGTGTATAGTAAAGTGTTTCATAACTATAATTAGTCAAACATTCACATCAAACGAGGCATAAAATGGAATAAATACGGCTACTTATCGCACATTAAGTCTAAATTTGGGTTTAAACTATTTAAAAAACCCAAATCGTAACATTTTGGCGAACTAATAGGACCAACTTTGTAGAGATAATGCGTAGATTTCTCAAAAGTATGTAACGCGATTGGGAAGATCTGAGGAAAAGAACGCCAATTTATGATTAATGAAGTTGGGAATATCAGAAAACTAGCGAGCTTAGTAACGAGCAACATGGCACCGCGGTAATGTGTGAGGCTCGCATTCGAGAGGTCGTGGGTTCGATTCCCGCTACCGACGTTCGTTATCCATGGCTTTTTCCGGGGGTTTTCCCGGGTCACCAGGCGAATGCTGCGAAGGATAATTACATACCCCGAATTTCCGTTCATCCATTTCATTTCACCTTCATTTCAATCCAGTCTTTCAGGGTCGGAAGTGTTGGCGATGGGCGAGTAAGTGCTGTCGCGAGGTGGATTTGCGCACCGTAACGGTTGTTCTGGACTTGTAGTTGCCAGGTCTGCCAGGGGAGGGACTGCTGTTGAAACCTTGCGGCTGGTGGCTGCCTGGCAAACCCTGATGTCGAGATAAAGAATCTCCAGCACACATTAGTGACCTTCACGTCGGCTCGCTACTCGCCCGGATTACCTCACGTGCTTAGAGCACTCTCATTCCATCCCTTCCTCCCAGAGTTCAGCTAGTTTGGGCTCATTGTGGAATCCCCTCCATACATATTATACCTTTACCTCTAGCGAGCTCAGGCACTTGTAATGAGTTTTCCATCTAGAGAAAATTATAGGAACACTATTCAAGCACTAACAGATATATTTGGCCATAGTGATCTCCTTAGAGTACTATTCACGTGAGATGCGTTTATTTGTGGACAAAAAGACAACTAAGCGAGTCGTTATTTTATGATAAATCATAAATAATATATTTAAGAATGCTGGAAACACTGAATGTTGTTTAAACAATCTGGCTGCATTATTGCTTCCCCTGATAGAACTGTTTGCCATCAGGCATGTTGAAGTTTTGAGTACGTTAACATGGCACGTGGAGCAAATGGACATGCGTTGATTTTGAAAAGGGAAATAGAAATAGAGGAGAGTGTTGCAATTACAGTTAAACTCTTTGTAAGCAATGAAAAGAAATGTCAGACAAGAAAGCTTCTGTTGTTAATCTTGCTTTTTTACCGGCTAATTGTGATTCAAAGAAATGTGTTCTGTAAAGGTTACAAATCATTCAACGGAGTATCTATATGCACAAAAGATGTGTTATGAAGACACACTTTGACTCAAAGAGTAATGGATTTCCATGTTTGAACGGCTGCCTCGAGGAAAACCGAACCTTATTTGAAATCTTCCCACAGCTACTTGTGAGGTTTAGGTAATTTAAAATAGGTGTCCTATGTATAAACATTTGGTTTGTGGCATTCATATGACCTTTTCTCACTCCTCTATAAGCCATTCTCACAGAAACTTATTCTTCTCTCTACTTCCTGTTAATCGGATAGACCTTCATTACTTATTTACCCATTTTGTTGTAAATATAAAAAATACAGTAAGCAAAACAGTGATAGTCGGATATTTTCAGTCCAACAAAACGAGGGTAATCCGTTGAAGAAATGGTTGAATATGTTGAGAGTCTACATAACTTGAAGTCAACTATTTAAGAATTCCTTTGGATGTACATAGCATACAGCCAAGGATCCATCGATTAAATAGAAAATAAATTTTAATGAGGGTACAAAATCAAGTCAGATTATGTAACTGTTCTGGATGTAAACAAAGAAAGCTTTATATTTTAGCTTACCTCCACCAAAAGAATCCAGGATGTAAGTAATGTCCCCCGACGAAGGGGCTCCGAGGTCATTAGCATTTTTCCTGAAACAAAGAAATCATAGCAATGAAAATGTCTCTCGCCAACAGCATTTTTATAGACAAGTAATGACATTCCCAAAAGGTTTACAAATTTTTGCTGAGAAAAATGATATATTAATTAAACTGTTTAGCATTTAGTTAATTTCCAAGACTTCAAATTGATGCTCGGAGTAGTTTGATAGTATTGATAGTTACCTTAAAGTACACGCATAAAAATCTGATGTGTTGCACTCACATGACTTTCTCTACTCTTGTACTAACCATTCTTACTATTATTCCTATATCTTCTTCGTGTTAGTCGAGATAAACATTTGTAAAAATTATCTTATTACTAGTTTTCTTAGAAGTACAATGGAAATATGGGTATACAGTAGGCTTTGAGCGATAGTCAAATCTTTTAAAACTTCAAAAATCAGTTCCTTTTGCACGATATAAAGTGAATAATGATATTTCATTTGAGAAAAAGTTTAAGTATTGCGAAACTCTGACATATAACAGGGAATATCTTAAAATTGGTTCACCCCACAAAAACTGCATTTAGACATAATTTACGTGCTTTAACGAGATCTAGATTTTTTGTACAGTAAGATTTGGTCTATCTCATGCAGTTTGGCAGTCATCCAGAGTAAACAGAACTACACAGAGTATAACTAGAAAATTCAAAATATACATTTCATTTACCAGAAAAATATCTTAGGCATACGGCATTTTAATAAAAATTGATAGCCATTTTTGAGAAAATAAAAATAATAGATGTATAGTTCAGGGTGAAGGAATTTTCTTAAAAATCTTCGTCGCATCCTTGGAAGATATTAAACTTAAATACCAGCCTTGATTTTTAACAGACTGCGTTTTTGAGTTTTGTTGTTCACACACACACACACACACACACACACACACACACACACACACACACACACACACACACACAGACACACACACAGACACACACACAGACACACGCACACACAGACCTTTTTCTAAAATGCTTTTTTTACTTTCTCTACTACATAAAGTAGAGGACATATTGTATTCCATCCAAAAATTAGAGGTCGAGATTTTACCGGAAACATGTTTTGAGGTCTCCTCAAAATATATGGGAGCGGGAGCGACACGCAGCTACTCCAGGCGGAGCCAGGGAGAAGGGCTTACCAAGCACAAGGAACCGTACCATTTGTCCACAGCTGCCCGAACCATTTCGCCGGTTCTGGGGAATAAGAAGGGAAATGAAACGAGAGAGGGAAGGAAAGGAAGCCGTGGAATGAAATTAAGCTTCCCGGCATTCGATTGTCAAGCGTGTCAATAAAGAAAAGGGGGAATAGCAACTGCTCCCACATCATATTACAGAACGACACAGGATGTTAAAGTACAAGCCCCAATTGTGCAGATATTTTAAATCAGTTCTAGATCTACGGCCGTTTTCTCATTACCAATTTAAATTTATTTTAATCAGGCTTCAAAGCCGAGCAACTTAGCCGTAGAACATAAAGTAAATTCTTATCTGTTAATGTAGACTTGGATCTGCTTTTCACACGACTGATTTTGGAAAGACGGTAACTGGTCCCAACACGTTGCTAAATGGAAGCTTGTGACGGCTTATTTTTATTAGGTCTGTTGGAGAACTGGAATTTCAATTCCTCAACCCTCTGTTTTCGAGTTTCACATGAGAAAATTAATTATAATGTTGAAACGTGTGATAGCACGAGTTGTATGTTCTTTTATTTTCATCCTGCAAAGATTAATGTACAGCGTAACGATAATGATTATATCAAAGTAAATAATAAGTAATTATGTTTTAGGAAAATATATAAACATACTGATATAACTTTTTTAAATTAACGTCCTCCAACAATCTGTCATATCGGACGAATGAATGAAATGAAATGATGCTTAAATGAGCCCGAGGTCCATGGAGCTTTAAGTTACCCGACATTAGTCTTCTCAGGGTAAGGAAAACCTCGGAAAAAAACCTTACCCGGATAACTTACCCTAAGCGAGATTCGAACTCGCGACCTCTTGAACGTGAGGTAGACACGCTAACCATCACACAACCGAGGCGGGCTACTGATATAATGATTTTGCCATATCCATTAATATGATTTTTGTTAAAATTACTTTTAATATTAAAATGAGACACATGACGTAATGAATAATCACAAATTAAACAAAATGGTTTTTCATTATATAAAATACAAAAATAATCGTCTTCCCATTCTTGATGAAACGCGCGTGTAGTCATTCTGAACGTCCGTCCAATACAATTTACTAGTTTGAACTGCATCGTGTAGCCTGCTGGTATGAAGAGAGGTACACAGCTGAATAGGGGAGAGACCGAAGTGACAAGGCGAATCCACAGAAAAGCGCAAGTCAGAACCCAGGACTTCCCGAATGCGAGGCGCAAATGTTGCCGTGGCACTATATAGCTTGTATGTTAATGTCTAATCTTCATTATGAGTGGCTCTTCAGAACTGGCACTTCCAGACACAGGTAGCTGCTGGTGAATGCCACTTCTGAGTCACAGCTATTCTTATTTCTTGGAATCACTTTAGTTGCTGGGTTAAAATTACCTCAGAGGAGAGCAGACGGTAATCGGCTTCCTATTTTCGCAGAAACCACTGCATTTTATTATGTTGCTGAAAACTCACCGCTGTTTTGATACTTTATGGGAGGCTAAGGCCTCAAGTTAGGTAATGGAAATCACTTATTACAGCACAACCTGTCCTAGCCTTGAATGAAGTCGTGTAAATCAGTACCTATGTCAACATCTCCCTCCTAGGCTGTCATCATCGTAACAAATTGATAATGGATCAAGATGCTATGCGATCTTAGGGATCAGTTTCCTATCTCTTTATGTGATGTTAACGTCTTTATTGGTGCACAAAATGAGCAGGCTTCCTTGAAGGCTGATGGGCCTGTCGATTGCAAAAGTAGCTGGAAGAGTATAATGATGGCTCAGGTTAAGTTGATATCCAACAGGTCCTTAGATCAGCATAGGGGGCGGTAACCTCATGTAATTGACCTTTGATGTTGACCCCAGTTATGGCTAGTTAACTACAGCTTCTTTCATTACTATGTGAACGTACTGCTAATAGGTTTGGTTATTATGTGATACATAACTTTAATCCTTCTATCTGTTTTCTTTATGAATCATCAAACATGAGTTGCAGGTTTATTATTTTCGGAATTATTTATTCATTAATACATCTGTTGCGTTTCTCTTTATCTTCCAGCGTTTTTAACTGATTAATATTACCTTCCTAAATTATTTTAAGATCCTCTGAAAACCCGCGTTTGAAAATCTCATGTTCTAGTATCTCGGCTTACTCATTCTCCTTTTGCAGTATATGACAGTAGAAAACCGTAAGAGATAGACCAAATCTTACTATACTAAACATGTATATCTTGCTAAAACACAATTTATGTCTAAATACATTTTGTAGAGTGAATCATTTCAGAGACATTCCTCGTTATTTGTGTAAGTTTGGAGAACTTATAAAAATGAATAGCGATGTTTCATTTGACAGAAGTATATGTTAACCGTGCAAAGAACGGAGTTTGAAAGCTTTAACAGATTTGACTATGGTTCAAAGTATTCCCATATGCCCTTTGAACGTGCAAGAAAACGAGCAATCAGATAATTTCTGCAAATGTTTATCTCAACTAACAGGAAGAAGACAGAAGAATAAGAATATGTAAGAATGGTTAGTACAAGAGTAGAGAAAGTCATGTGAGTGTAATACATCAGATATTTTTTTTCCTGAACTTTTATTTTTGTTGTATCATCTTGTCTACTTATATTCCTTAATCTTAGCAGTCACACAAATTTCCTCAGCTGAGCTTATCATGGCTTCCTTAAGTATTCTCCATTTTTGCTCATGCTCATTTCTCAATCTTCGTTTTGCACCTGTTCCAATTTTGTGTTTATCTGTTCTTCTTAGGCCTTTATCTTCTCTTCATCCTCCAGATTCCCTAGTTTTATCCTTTGGTATTCTTTTCCTTTTGATTTTCCTGGTTTCATAAATATTGTATCGCATACTAATAGTTTGTTCTGTTGCCATCTCTGCACTCCTGAATACTCCAATATCAGTTACAGCATATTTTATGCTTTTTGTAATGGTAATATAATCTATTGTGCTCCTCATATTTCTACTTTGGGACTCAAATGTGATTTTGTGTATTTGTTTATGGGGGTAAAAGGTATTACCTATCAGGAGTTCATTGTCTATGTAGCATTTTATCATTCTCTTCCCATCCTCTTCCCATCCTCATTATTTAATCTTTCTGCTCCATGTTTCCCCATCGTTCTATGGCTCATCGGTGGCCTTGTCCAATCCTTGTATTCCAGTCTCCCATTCAGTGGCGGCTCGTGACTTGTTGCAATGGGTATGCAGTATATTACATCCTCTCCACCTTCACTCCCTTTCTTTTTCTGACAAACACCGCACAATTCTAATTCTAAATTCACATGGGCAATTGAGCTCTTATGTTTTGCTATTTTTGGTTTTTGTCTTTGAGTTACGCTGTCCACAGTCTGACAGACACACACGGACCTTTTTCTAATTTTTTTTTATTTTTTTTTTATTGAGAGGGTCTCAAAACATATTTCCGATGAAATCTCGACATCGAATTTTTGGGTGGAATACAATACTTTCTCTACTTACAAGTAAAGAAAGTAAAAATGAACAGTTGCACTATGCATCTGTTTCGCTCTGTCAATGCAGACCCAAGTTATCAAACAGCTTGTCACTGCCCTACCAGAAAAGTCAACACATGGATCAAGCTCTTGCATGTTCTGGATCCTGGAGAGCACAGCTTCACGCTACGTCAATTTTCTTGTTAAGAGATTGTTTTAATATCTACACATGCAGCGAGGAACGTGGTGTAACAAGAAAAAAGTTGCGTGTTAAAGGAATTAAAATCTCACTTGGCGTGCCAATGTAGGAAATGCTTGACTAAACGGCCATAAACGAATATACACATTTTAGATTGCTGCACTAAAACATATTTTATCACTCAGGTACGTTGTTTAAATCTCCGGTTACGTTTATACTATAGTTTAAAGTTTTACGTCGTATTATAAATTTTAATATTTGGCTGAATTTCAGTTTAACTTTAGTGGAAATCGACTTCTGTTTAACTACAGTTTAATGCCATGTTGTAAACTAGTGGCCACACATGGATATCGTGGAGGTATTTGACGAATTGTTGAGTGATGATATTCAGATAATTGATCTAGAACTTTCTTAAATAGACCTGATAATTTTCAGATGTGGAATGATAATGAATTGTTAAACAAACTCGGACTTACGAAATAGATAATCCTCCTTAGGTCAAATTCGAAAATGGTTACAAAATACGAGATGATATAAACTGCATCTGTTTAATTTATATTAAAATAAAACTTTTGAAAATAACCGTAAAAATATTATCTAGAGACGCGTAATGCAACTAATCCGTGCATAATATAAACATACGACACAAGCCTCTAGAAACAAATTTTGTCTGTCACCTAGCCCTCTGTATGCCTACCAGAATAGGTACCAGTTTTGGCCATGATTTAGCCTAAGTAGATAGAAAGGGTTTTAATAAACAATTTATAAATATGAAAATAGGTCGTAGTAAGTAGAGTCAAGTAAGTATAAATCAGTCCCTCCTTTTTTTATTCTGTTTTTGTTTTCAGTGCGAACAAAATGCCAAGCAAATTGAAGTACCTACTAAATTATTGATTTTGCATTTTAATTAGGATATTACTTGATATTTTTTGATAATTTGGACTTGTTGTTTGAAGGCGTTTTCCAGCGTTTGTGTATATTAAGCATGGTGCGGTAATGAGACTTCTTGGCAGCGCTCACATTAGATATGTTAGAGCGTCAGTAGAAACTCTCTGGAACTCGTTTTCGGCAGTAAGACGATGGGACAGAAATTTCCTCTACTCCGACACACAGTAGCTGTGTTACTTTCCGAAGCACTGCCGAAGCTTTACTTTTTATCAAATAAAACATCGTGAGGAGTGGCGTAACGCCAGCGAAGTCAGGTTAGATTGTGTCTGTCCTAAATTTTGAGGCAAATATTTTTGTTGTTCGATTTATACCCCACTTTTAACTACAACTGTCATGTTGGCGGGCCTTTTTGAAATACATTGTCTATCGGCGTTTACTCGCATACAGTGGGTTTTATGTCATTCAGGTTTTTAAACATTAGAACACATATTCACAAACTCTCATTCACACTTCCAGACTCTGGAGAGAACAATAAAAAATTCCCACTCCCCAGCCGGGAATCCAACCCGGGAGCCTTCGTACAACAGGCAGGTGCTCTACCAACCAAGCTTTAAGGCCAGCCCTAAAGAGACAAACATTGTTTTAGCAGATAGTTTTAAGCTTCTGCCATATTTAAATATAACTAATGTATTTTACTGCATATGTGTAACACAATTATTAAACACTGTAGAACAATTTGACTCTCTTGTATTGTGTTGACTATCTCGGATAGACATTCCCTTGTGTCTACTATACTTCTGCTAAAGCAAATAAAAAGTAAGCCGTTTGTTAACGACGCTATCAATATCCAGAATCATATCAACATCTCTGCTGGATTTCGTCCCGTAGGAGTTATTTCATATGCCAGTAAATCTATTGACATGGAGCTGTCACTTTTAAGCACACTTACACACCATAGGTCTGTGCCGGATTTGAACCCGCGAACTTGGTAACATAGGTTAGCGCCTAACCAACTGAGTCACTCGGAAAGCAAAGTGATAACTAGAGATGAAACAGTTCCTTCGTAACCAACATATCAGCGTAACGTCAACGTGCATTATATACACATTACGGCATATGGAGGGGGTTCACTGTAGTGGCTTGTGCACCTGTAACCTGTTTTTACTGACCTCTGACCGGGCACAAAGTTCAGAGTCAGCTACAGTGTATGGTTTATGCATAGCCAACCTCGCGTCCATGGAAGAAAATGCTTCATAACTATGTGGTTGCAGTTTTACCTTCTAGCATCTCTTGGATAGACACCTTGTCATGTAGCAGTGCTCAGTATGTTGTGCATGCTCTCTTTACTCCCTTATGTTCGATGCAAATCCTTGACTGATCAAGAAAGACATGTCTATAGTTGATCTTCTCCTTGTAATGGCGTGTATATATCACCCACCGACAAAGTGCTATTTTCCTTCTGAGTGTGTGGCTTTGCAGTTAAATTGGACAGTTCTGCTTTCGACTCCGCTCTGTTTTATTAAAACATTTGCTATTAAAATGGACCTTTGGTTAAAAAGAAGCTCTTTTTTGAAACCTAAGCTATGTAATAGACTTCAGCTGAGAGAAATTCCGGTCTTTTTCACAGGATAAGCTCCTGTGAAAGAAGTATCACATGGGAGCAACTTAGGCAACCTAGATTGCAGATTATGCAAGAAAGAAACTGAAACAACCCAGCATATTATCTGTTCCTGTGAGGCCTTGGCCTACGGGAGATACATTTCTTTTGCGGAAATGTTTTTAGAATTAGAAGAATTTAACAGTATACCAGTTCTAAGACTGTACGCCTTAATAAGGGTGGCAGGTGTAATGAATTGGATATAAAACGATACAGGTAAGCACAATAAGCCCACGGCTGAAGTGCGTCCGGAGAAATGACGGGAATTTGCATAGAATAAGAAGAAGAGAGAAAAAAAAAAAAAAAACCTAAAATCTCGATCGATCATATATTCTTCTCAGAAGGACGGAAAAGTGACAAAAAGTTTCAAATAATTGATACTTAGAACACAGATGGCTTAGAGGTTGTAGCACTAAGAAATACTTCGATGTTACTACTGTGGTGAAGAGGAATGGTGAGCCTAAGCCTTAAGCTAAACTCTTGTATAAAACTTCCAGTAGTGTTTTTATTAGGAGTGGGACCTCGACACTGCAGATATCTCGATACTCTCGTTACTAGGTGGTATCGAAGTATTTCCAATACTTTGAGATAAACCCTCGATCTTGTCTGTCACGGTGGGGATACTGGCACATCAGCCGATGGCTAATTATGTGTCAGACCCCGGGAGTGAAAGTACCCTAGAGACGGTCAGAACACATCACAGGCAGAACTATGATGGGTCCCTTAAAGGTGCAAGCGTTTTTCAGGGTTCCAGGTCGCCACAGAGAGCCCACCACCAGCCTGATCAATCAGTCCCCCCTGGCGGGCGACCGCAGCACCTATCCTCAGCCAAACACCGTAGTTCCAGAGCACAAACTCCACCCCGAGGCATTCTACCGGCGACCCACTGACTTTTACCGCCTGTAAAGACCGGATAGGGAGAGAATGAAATGAATGAAATGATTCGGGGGATGTAAGGCAAATATCCTTCCTAACATTCGCCTGAATGACTCGGGAAAGAATCCCGAAAAAGCCCAAGGTCAGGAAGGTCAGTGGGAATCGACCTGTGACCTTTCGAATGCAGTCTGCAGACGTTACCGTCTGAGCCATCACATTTGATTAAACCTTCGATGTTTTTTCGACACTTCTAAATTTTTAAATTTTACAGCATTGAAAGCTGCTGCATTTATCTTTAAGGTAGATAAGAAATGAAAGGAGTTGAGACTTCGCATGTGTTTCAAAAGAATTTCCTGACTATAGTCCTCCAAAGATCTTGACTGCGTTTCCTGCGAGTGAATGAATGCAATGTTTCATAGACGTGAAAACGTGCAAAACAACGGGAAAAGAAGTAGAGGTAACATGCTACGTTAACTGAGTTGCAAAGCTAATTTAGCTGACGCTCTAAATTACATTTCTGCAATAACCTGGCTTGCTGACTTACTGTCGGCCTTCAAATTTCCTACTCTGGTGACCAAAATCTATGAATTCAATAGAAGCAAATCAGAACTTGGGAGCTAATACAGCCCATGAAAGTGTGTTATTTCCTTCAATCTGTTAGCGTTTCGCAAGTTCAAATCTGAGTCTCGACAGTATCTTACAGGTATAAAACATCACTAAATATTTTGTTTTAGCAATGTAGAGCAATTACATTCAATAAAACATGACTGAAGTGTTCAACTACCGTGAAGTAGAGAAAGAGCAGTTTGTAAAATGTCCCGAAAGACATTTTCGCGCAGTGGTAAGTCACGCAACACAACAAATTTAAAGAAGCATGTTACATTCATATACCGAGTGAAGTTCATAGAATCTCCATTGAAAAAGCAATGAACGAGTTTCCTGTTGCTGTTGGAATATGATGCGGCGACATCTGAAAATGATGAGCAAAAAACACAATTGCTTACATGCTTTTATACACTGGAAACTACTAAGAGCATAATTGAGTGAACAAGCTATCGCTTTTATAGTTTTGAAGTGGAACTTCCTATAGGAGGGCTTTCAAATTCTGATCCGCAACCTTTTTGTGTGACGAAAAGTGAAAGTGGTGAGGGTAAACATTGTGTCGGGTAGAGTGGGAGCAGTGTCTCGCTTGCCTTCTGGTAGCGGAGAAGAGTGAGACATACGCTCTTCTCGCTTTCTTTCTTTCTCGTTGTCTGTGGTTGCATGTACTGCGTTCAGGCGGCGTGGCGATCACTGAGTACAGCTGTTAGTTGTCAACAGAGCATCCCTTGAAACACGTGTGCATAACCAACGCATTTTGAGTATTGTTTAGTGTTTTCATTGTTTATAATCTATTTTCTTCATTAAAATATACAATTTTGCTGTGAATATGCCTAAGTCAGGCGCAGAAAGAACAAGAGCGTCGCGTGAGAGGAAACGTTTTCAAGTGATTTATGAATAATTAAAATATTTCCCTGTAATACGAAAGTTACATTTCTATCGTGTGTCTTTACGACACACTCTTTCATTTTTATTCTTATAAAGGGAGTATCGGTTTTTAAAAAACCAGTATCGGTATCGAATATCGAGAAATAATGGTATAGTTTTTATTTTTATTTGAATCTAAAGTGTGACTAATAGAAAATGGGATTTAACTTTATAATACCGTTATATCTTAGGTTATGTAGGAACGGAGACTAGACAATTTCATACACAGATGCATAAAATTATCATATAAAAGTTATCAGCTGGTCATTCTTTTGTTTTGTGCAAATTATCACGAGGTCATTCTTTTGTTTAGTCACAGTCGCCAACTGTATCCCATAAATCGCTAAAAAACAATTGATTACACATTAAAATGGATTACCAATCAAATCAGCACTCCATTTCAATTTGACAACTGTGTTTTTAACAATTGTTATTTTAACAATTAATCTATTTTTTCTAGAAGAAAGTTTATTTGTTTATGTTAAAAATAAAATGAGATTTATTTAAGATTATAAACTGGTTTTCTGTCACAACAGGAGAAGACTGAAATACATGTAATTCTTGGGTTTCGTATTCTTCAGTTGGCAGTGCTGAGTAAATCGAACTACACTAATCGAAAGGAATATTCAAGATATTTTATGTAATTTACTATTTTCTGGACAAATATTTATGATATAGTATTTAAATTCAGATTTTATTTATGAAATAGTGTAGATAAATGTCTTTAGACGGTCCGACCTTCCCAAATAAGTTCTCTCGGTTTTCTCGAGAATTTATCGATTAGGTCGACGTCTTATGTTGTTGCTTGTGATAAATGCACAATTTTGGCATGCTTTAAGGTTTCAGGTCTCTCCAAAAGGTGCTTGGAATGAATGAACCGAAAACTTGGATTATTTCGGAAAGCTCCATACTTGAGGTTTCTGATACTCACCCTTAAAGGTTCCTTTTGACCGGTCCCTATGGCCCCTCTCGCTTAGCTGTCTAGGTTTGGTGTTTGGTGGTGCAAGGGATTGTTGGTTCGTATCCAGGCTTGGCTAGGGTGTTTTTAAATGCGTATCTGTGTCGATAAAACGGAAAAGCAACCAGCGAAACAAAAAACAAGAGGGAAACAGAAGGAAAAGTTGTTGTAGGCGGTATAATGAGGCTAGTAGTTCTAGTAGACCAAAGAGCGTCGACAAGAATGAAGTTGGAAGCCAGTTCTAGAGAAGCAAGGTGAAAATGCTTAGAAACCCGCCACCCATTAGCGGACAGGGACTACCTTGAAAATGTCAAGGTCGAATATATATTGCCGCCCGTCCCGCGCAAGAAAATAAAATAAACAGGCCAGCAAACTCTGGCCTTCACCTGCAGAATGGACTCTGTCGGTCAGGTGCAAAAACTTTATATAACAAACTAGAAATGCAAGCCTACTCTTAACGTACCTACACTTCTCACAGACAAAGCTTTCTTTTTATTTATAGCATCTATGTAATTAAGATAGGGTTACCAGACATGCGGAAATTCCCGGACATGCCCTATCTTTTGACTACTTGTCCGACGTCCGCTGGACATTCTTGAATAAGTCTCTAATGTCCTACATTTTCAGAAACAAGCAGTGATCGTTAGACAATGAACTGGCAAAATAGAAATGAATAATTGGTTATTAGCCACAACTGCAACTCGCATTGATAACATTGAACGAGATTGGCAACGCACATTTGTATTCCGAGGAAATAGGTTGGTATTCTGTGGAGGCAAAGCAAAGTGATGCTTTACTCTCACTCGTCCTTTGCATTTTGGTTATCCAAGGAAATTGAAAATTAACAGTTAATTCACAATGCTTTGTTGCAAGTCAAAATGCCTAAACAAAAATGCAAATTCAATTATGCATTGTCGTTAAAGTAAAAATGTTTCAAGGCAGACGAAGAGAACATGTTTCTACACACAACATTAACGTTGAAAGAGTTATTTTTACTAATAAGAGCACAGTGAACAGATGAAAGGAACACATATATTAATTCAGTTAAAGATGTTGTTCTAATGAAGTTTTAAAAACTTCAGTTGCGTGGAATTTCTTGACTATATTTATATTTTGAGCAAGATTATTCTTCAGAGAAGTATGAATGTCTGTTGATCTTATTTAACATTGTATGTTTCAGGATATTAAGAGAATATAAATGTACATGCATGTGGGTATACGCAAATATCATTTAAAATGCAACTTTACATTATTTTTACAATGACTATATTGTCCCATATTTTGTACCATTGTCCTACATTTCCATAAAATAACACTGGCCTGCGAATTTAAACGTTTTTTTCTGCGGTACGGGGTTTATTAGCTATCTAAACCTAAGTTTGATATGTTGAATTCATATCTGGTTTCCATTTTGTCGTACCACGTACCGTTTTCTTACCATGCAGAAAGAAAATATGTAATAGTAGTTTCTTTCTTGTTTTTAAGTACAATTTAAAATGCGTGAAATGATTCAAACAAAGAAATAATCTCAATTCCATAGATGCAACAGTGTAAACTAAACTAGAAAATTTCACACACCTTATGATTTTACTTTACCGTCCACTTTGGTGAAAACGAACGCTGAGTTGACTTGCGTCTGTGGTCCTGACGAATGCAGAAAAGCTCATTTGCATCCGAGTTCCTTTAACTTTTCGAGCATCGTTTTAACAAAGTTTTCATATTGGACATCTCTAACATTACCCCAAAACTTGTTTATAACTTTACTAAAGGAGTCCAAGCTTGAACCTCTGTCTGTCATGATATTTCTAAAATTAACGTTCTTAACTAGTTTGCTAATTTGTGGCCCTTTAGAAGTGCCTTCTTTCGCTTTTGATTCAGACAACATTGGAAATTTCCGAGTAAGATATTAGAAACAAATATTTTGTCCAAAGCTTTGACAAATTGCTTCATTATCCCTGGTTTGATATGCATCGGGGGGTAGCAAAGCGTTCTGTATGTCAACCAGGGCGACTTATTACATTTTTCTGTACCTGGCACTAAATCTTTTCTTTTAGGCCAATTTAGTTTCACCCCAGTATCTTTCTCTGGCTCTGGAGTCCCATTCACACAAAAAGCACAGACATTTCTTGTACCCAGCTTGTTAGCCCAATTACATACCGCAGACCTTAAGATTACAACACATGAACCACCTGTGTTTAATATGCGTATTTAACTTTTTCCAGGAAAGTATGCACATTTTGGTATGTTTCTTTAAGGGATGTAGAGTGAGCTATTGAAACCGAAGCAAACATATTACTTCTGTGTAGCAGAACATCTTTCACACTTCTCTTGCTCAAGTCAATAAACAGACGCCAATCTTTTGCTTCTTAAGCTGCTCCAAGACGACTTATCAAGTTAGGGATACCACAACAATGCACTAGTTCTCCTTCTTTTACATATTTGAACTCTTTCTCAGTCAGTACCAACAGAAAGGTATTCCAGTGCTAAAACTGCTCTTTTTCCTTTGGTAAGACCCAAATCACGTACCGAATCATTTAATTTTGACTGACACATTGGATTTGGATTGAGGACTGGGGACCAATTTATTTCATCCTCTATACTCGAAGTATCAGTACTACTTTCTGGCAATAAGGTAGTTGGTGATGGAACAAACATCAGATCCATGGGGCACAGTTGCTGATAAGTTAGGATATATAATGCCCATCTGGATTTTCCTATTGAATCCAGATATATTGCACAGACAAAAATAAGTCATTAATATGATTTTGTTGTTTGCGCCATACCATAGTAACACCAAAGGGCATAGATGAACGAACTCCGTTGTAGCCTTGTCTTAGATTTTCTACACAACTTTTACACACAATATGAGGAAGAAAATTCTTGTCTTGATCTCCTAATTTCATTTTAAAATAGGCCAGATTTAAACTGTTGATAAATGCGGTAATATTTCTTTTCTGTTGCTTTATCACATAACCACAGACATAACAGAAATTTAGGATTGTTCATACAGCCTCTCCTAGATATACCACTGGAGCTTGCCATTTTTTCACATAACATTCTCAACGCAACACTGCTTCAGAAGAGACCAGTTGAGAAGTTTAAAACTGGACTGCGGATTTCAAGATAGTTTCCTATTTATGTATTATGTAATGTTTGAGACAGATTCAACATTACCTGAAAACAGATATTGTCGTTGGTACATTATGACGTGATATGATTTAGCATGTTTCCAATTGTTTTAATCAACCATGCTGTATGTTGAATATACAGTGATGTTAATACTAGGGTACCGAACTTTAAATTTTGTGTTGAATCAGAACTGTTCAAAATCTGTATGTGATATGCAAAAACTATTGCTATTTTCGAAATCAGAGCATCCGAATTGAACATTATGATGTAAAATATTCTATGCCGAAAAATTTTAGCAGGCTGGTGTAATCTGGTAATCCTAAATTAAGATGAGGTAAACAAAGTTGTTCTGTGCCCTTAGCCATTCAAAAGGGTCACACACAGCTCTAATGCTCGGATTCATCAAACATTAGGTATTTTAGCTTTATAAACATATACATTCCAAAATCCAAAGTTTCATGCAAGAGCCTGTGTTTATCTACCTAGTGAGAGAGCTCCACGGTAACATGTGAGGCTCGCATTCAGGCAGTCCATTGTTCGATTTACCCCCGCCCACTCTTACTTTGTTTCTTTAGGTCGGTAGGCTTATGCTGGGGGTGCCTCCTCAGCCACAAATTTCCTGTCCCACCATCTGTTTCACCTTCAATCGTTCAGGGTTGTAAGACCAGGTGATGCGATTGGTGTGTAAAGATTTCTACTTGGCGTTTGGCTGACCGACTGGTGCCTCTTTCTGAGAGAGGCTTGTTCGTCCCGGGACCCCCTGGTTAATGATAGTATAGACATATTCTCGTCGGCGTCAATGTCGTAATTTTGGAATCGTTAGATACCCCGTTCTTTCTAGCGTGCGTCGTTATCCCTATCCGGTCACCCTTCGAGTTACCCCTTCATCCCTTCTACCTAAGGGCTATAAGTCACAGGGGGCCTATAGTAGCCTATGTACGATGCTGAGCTCCAGTGCCAGGAGTCCCCCTTCAAATGACTGATAATTATCCTGTGTTGATCTGCTGAACGTTCTCCATATACTCCAGTGGTGAAGAACTGGGAAAGAAAAGAATGGAAGAGAGGTTCTTCTTGCACACTACATACCAGTTTTATCGTCCTTAAAACAAGCCAGTGGTGAATTACTCTGTCGCATAGGGGACGACCTGACGTCTGGTGTGGACACTTGCGTTACAGTTCTATAGGGTTATCGAGAAGTCGCTCCGCAGTCTCCTGTAACCAAAATTCCCCTAGAGACGGGAATTCCTGTGGCAGTACTGGCTGCCACGAGCCTATGGTTATTTATAACGTTCCACGAAATGAAGTATATGATAGATTCACGTATGTAATTCATGAAAGGTAATATAGATAAACAGGATACCAAGCGATAAACACTGACACGGTGCGGAGGGACTTGTTGATAACCCTTGACATGCCTGCTGTATACACATTCTCCTTGAAGTGCAGTTGCCTGCGCTCATTATGAAACCCCCTCCCCCATCAAGAAAAAAGAAATACAAGAATAAGCTTCAATACAATTCTGCAAGTCCACATTCTTGCATAATACGTAGTTGCAATGCTTTCTTTTCGAAGTGCGTTTTTTTGTAAAAGATAAGCACGCAGAAAAATCTGATATTGTTTTCACATAACTTTCTCTACCCATTCCTCGATAAACTATTCTTAGCAAAGCTTATTCTTCTATTTCTTGCTAATGGAGATAAACGTTTACAGAAATAGTTTTATTACATGTTTCCTTTTAGGTTCAATGGGAATACAGAAATGCAGTAGGCTTAAGCGATAGTAAAATTTTTTAAGAACCGGTCGCTATGTGAGGATTTTGAAATTCCGTTTCCTTTATATGTCTGAGGGAGAGGACAGAGAGAGAGAGAGAGAGAGAGAGAGAGAGAGAGAGAGAGAGACAGAGACAGACAGACAGATGGAGAAATACCATACCACTTATTTGAGAAAGGGATTGGAAAATTGAAACCAAGATCTCGGGAAATGATATAAGTTGTGTACTTTAATAATACATTTTTGTGTAGTAATATTTTGTCCATCTCACATTACTAGTTATGCAAAAGTAATTGAAAATAAAGAGACTATTCAGAGGCTATTCTCAGAAAACGCAAGATAATCATGTAAATATCTTGAACATATGACTGGTACCCATTAAAAATCGTTAGCCATTTTTAACGAAATCAACTTTTGAAACCTTCTCCATATAAAAAGTAGGAAATTTTCTTGAAAAATCTTTGAGTCGTATTCCTGGAAGATGCTGAACTTAAATACCAAGTTTGGTTTTTAACCGACTTTCCGGTTTTGAGTTATGCTATCCGGGATACCCGGAATTTCATTAAGTTCTCCAATCCCCAGTTCTACGACGGTAGCGCTGTTGTGCTTATCGTAGTCCTCGGCCGTCACAGTTCTAGCAGCGCTTCCGGTCTCATCTTCGCCGCTTCATTGCGGGAGGCAGCCGCCAGCACGTCCGTTCGCTTAAACACCGCACACGACGAAATATTTACCTTCGAATTTTGGGACTTTTACTGTTTTTGTTTTAGTCGATCTCGTAACTCCCTAGTGGGTGTGGCACTCTCTGCGTGGTCCATCATCTTGATTTCCTTTATTTTCTGGTTCAGTGTTCTTTTACTGCAACCTCTGTCTCCTTCTAAAATAGAAATGCAATACTTCCCTACTTTACTATAACGTAGTATAGAGAAAGTAATAGAAAGGGAATGAGTGCAAAAGCATATAGAGCAATGTAATTAGAAAGAAACAGAGTATCGATATTCATAAGGGGCCTAGGAGGTAATGACAGCAAAATGTGTGACTTTGTGAACCTCAGAATAAGTTAGAAAATTATCTTACTAATGTGAAGATTTTAAAACATGAAAGAGAAAATTTGGGACAAGAGGTGGAGCGATATGGAGTAATTTAGTTGCACTGTAAATGTTAACAAGCGAGCGAGAAATAAGGATATAGGGGGTTTCTTAATAAAAGTAAAAGAAAAAAATCTGCTCTCTTGTAATAATCATTCTTACAAACTCTTATTCTTACATCTTCTTCATGCTAGTGAAGGTAAACATTTGTGGAAATTATCTTGTTTATTTCCTTGTATGTGCAAGGGGAATATGGGAATTCAGTAGGCTTTGAGCGATAATCAAATCTTTTGAAATTCCGTTCTTTTTGCACGGCTAACGTAAAAAAAGATTAATAACAATGTTCCATTTGACGAAAGTTTGGTTTCCAAAACTCTCACAAATAACAAGGAATATCTCCGAAACGGTTCACTCCACATAAAGATGTATTAGAACATAAATTGTGTTTTAGCAAGATCTACTTTTTTTGTATAGTAGGTTTTTGTCTTCCTCTTGCGGATTACAACTATGCAAAACTCATTCAGAGTAAACAGGACTAAATGGACTATAGCCGGAAAATTCAAACTATACATTTTACCATAAAATATCTCGAACATTTGCATTTTAATCAAAATCGTTAGAACCATTTTGGAGAAAATCATAATTTTCGTAAAAATGTTCCATGTAAACGGTGGTTTAGGGTGGAGGATTTTTCTTCAAAATCTTCGTGTCTCATCCTTGAAAGACATTAAACTTAAATACCAACTTTGGCTTTTAACCGACTTTTCGTTTTTAAGTTATGCTGTCCACACTGACACACGCGCACACGCACACGCACACGCACACGCACACGCACACGCACACGCGCACACCTTCGCGCACACACACCTTTTTCTAAAATGCTTTTTTTGGATTCTACTATACGGAGTAGAGAAAGTAAAAATGGACGCGGAAATTCAAGGAGAAGAATGGGGGAGGGGTGGGGGGGAGAAAGGGGAGATAAAATGAATTGAACTGCGGTTTTGGCAAAAGGAAGTAAATGTTACAAACATTGCTTAGAGCCAGGGAGCCGTTATTGGCTATGCAACACAAAGGAAGGTACTAGACATGGACGGTATTAAAGTAGGAATTTGTGAACAAATGTAAATACTCTAAGTTGTAAGCTGAAATATATTCATTCATTCATTCATTCGTTCAATTCCTCGCGTACTTCGCAAAACTTAGTGGCTTAACTTGCGACAGGGGCCGCCGTGGGAAATTTCCACACTGTTCCAGAACATTCGAGGAGGAACATCCAGAAGTTCTGTCGATAGCATTTTATCGCGCTTACGCTGGGCAGAGGCGCTACTTACTGTTTACAGTCCAGACTGTCCGGTGCTGACCTTCCGATAACCTTGGTCATAGCCACTGCGTCAAATTATTACTATACGTAACCGAGAAATTAATAAGTGTAACGGTTAACCGCGTTTGGAAATTCGATACGAGCTTTGCACGAAAAACACATGGGAGATCAAAAATGCCTGCTTTATGCCGGTCTGGTCAAAGAAAGGTGTGGAGGATCTAGTTCGTGTGTCAAGAAGTTAAGATACACGAAGAGGATATGCTGACTGGTAATCTGTTCGTAAATTTTGCGATAACTCGAAATTTGATTATATGCTTGAGAGAAAAAGGACAGTAGCAACATGTAATAATTTCGGGAAATAATACTGGCACCACCAGTGCTTTCATGCTTCAACCACCAGTTTTGGTAAACCATATGAGATAGACAAAACTTACTTTCCAAAAAATATACATCTCGCATAATTTAGCCCAAACAATTAGTTTGTAGCATAGCCACATGCAGTCTGTTCACCAGCTCATGGTCCCTGGCAGAAATACAATGAGTCAGTAGGTCAATAAATAATTCTAGGTACACAGAAATACCTGAAGCATGAGTCCAGCTTTAGACATTGCTGTGCACCTAGAATTATTTTTTTAAGTACTGACTCGTTGCATTTCTGCCAGAGACCTTGAGCTGGTGAACAGACTGTATTTATAGACTTCAGCATTTCATTGGTGATATCGAATGCGCTGAGCTTAATAGCTATTTCTTGACGTTAAGCTAAAGCATAACTTCCTCTATCATTTTCCACAAATAAAAACTAAAATTAGTCGAATGTTTGATGGTCAATACTCTAACCACTCCTTTACCATTTACTTCTGCAATTAGCATAAAGAGGGAGAGCTTTAAAAGATTCGTGTCTCTCCCATTTTTTGCTCGTTTAGCCATATTAATTAATGGGATTCCAGCGTGTCTATTGGAATAAATTTGTGGATATGCATTTGACAAAGCGGAAGGTAAGGAATGATGACACCGCTCAGGTTTCGTGAATACTGCTCGGAAAGCTTGAAAGACTATCGCTCCTCTCTTGGTTACCTGCAATAATTGATAAACACAGACACATGGCGAAACCAGTTTTCTACGACTGGCCTAGTTTGGCCTTTCACTCATCGTAGGTGTGAACGCATGCCTGACAGCAGTACCCATATTAGTAAACATTCGCTATCTCGGTCCCCTTCTTTGTTGCCAAATGTGCAAATGTATTCAATAATATTGTCAACTCATTTAACTTTAATGTTATATTAATTTGTTATTGGACTGTTCTATTCGAGTGTGGGCCCTAATGACCAAGTTGTCGAGGGGTCCTTAAACCCAACACACTTACTCACTCTATTCGAGTACAAATCTGCGCACTCGTACCCCTAATATCCTGTATATCATAACGTGGTCAGAATATTCTCTTTTCTATTAATGATGTAATTATATCAAATATGACTGTTTGTCATTGGTAGACAATTCATGTGAATAAAACTAAACCCCTAGCGCAACAGTCCAGGAAGGGCCAAGGCTTGCCACCCAGCTGCTGCGTCCCCCACCTCTGCCCACTACAGGCGTCGTTGGTGGGGTGCAGTACTGTAGAGTGGGGCGTGGACAGCGCCCCGAGCCCTCCCGGCCAGTTATGCAGTCTTCACGACCTGGGGCCGCTACTTCTCCATCAAGTAGCTACTCGATTGGTACCCCCGGGACTTAGGAGGTTGAGTGCATCACGTGCCAGACCTCCCAGCGGGGGAAAAATCCCCATGCTGTTACCGGGAATTGAACCTGTGTCTTATTACTTAAAAAAGCAATTTTATTTGCTAACGACGCTGACAATTGCCAGAATCATATCAACGCCGCCGATGTGCCGGAATTTCGTTCCGAAGCAATTCTTTTACATGCATGTAAATCTACTGATATGGGGTTATGCTTTTAAGCACCTAAAAGCCATAAATCTCAGCCGATTTGAACCCGCGACCTCGGGATTAGATTCTTACATTTTCACCTATCAGTGCAGGCATACCATTTATTTCCTTTAGTTGACAGTAAATCCCTTTATGTTTCAACTTCTACGCATTAAAAAGTCCATTACTTCTCATCTCGTAGTGCAAGGGATTTTGTATCTCACACTCCATTTTGAACAATCACAGAATGCACCATAACTCTGGTACTCTCACACAGCCCTGAGAAAAGTGAGTACAAGCATTACTGGGATTTGCGCAACGGAATGCCATACGTTAATATACGTTACTTTCCTGATATTTTCGTTTTTAAAATGTGACTTGGGCTCGGTATTGTTTGCCATATCTTGTCTTGTATATGCCTTCAGTTCAACCCTTGCCCCAGAGAGAAGCAAGCAGCCAGGTTTGGTGGTGCGGCTGATTGAGACAATTATTAAAACGCAATATGATGCGATCCGAAAAGTGTGTACCATGGATCCATACTGTTCATACCAATCCTTTTCCAGCTAGAGAGGACAGTTTTGCAGCTCAGAAATGACCACGTCGCCACAGTTGTTGCTTGTCCACTGGATGCTACGTTGTTGCAATGAACCTAAACTCAACTCATACTATTTGCTACTTCACGCTTATTGAAATAGTTTGATTATTAATTTATTTTTAAGTTTTCATCTACTTCTCACGAGTTAGCATATTCCGTTAATATTATTTATGCTGTAAATATAGCACCTAAGCTAGATTTAAAGGAGAAATATGAAGAAAGTCACCTGTAAATCAAAATAGAGCCATTTGAACAAATATGAATAATGAACTGTTTTCCATGTAGAGGCTAGTTTGTTGTAGGAATTTCTAGAGTATCTTTGTGTGGCATCCTTGAAAGATGTAGAACCTAATAAAAGTTTGGTATTTAATCCACTTTTTGTACCCCAGTTATGCTGTTCGCACGCACACATAGGGACCTTTTTCTAAAAATGCTCTTCAGGACCTCGAAACATGTGTTTGCGGTGAAATCTCGACATCGTATATACTTAATACAGTGGAAATTATGTCATAGGAAATGTAACACAATTTAATTTTTTTGTTTTAATATTTGCATTGTCGATAATTTTCTTCAATTCAGCACTAAATATTCCATTAGCCAGTGACAGGTAGAGTATACTAGATGGGTGACCAATCAAATCTGTATTACACTCGCGTAAGCTATGACTGCAATTACCAGGCAGCGAAACTTGGACACCGATGGGAGAGAGACGGATGACTTCATGTTAGCTGTGTTCTAGAGACTAGTGCGAACGTTTACCATTCGACAGTAAATCCTGTCCCGCTGTAGTTCTACATAAAAATTGTGGATATGCTAAATTCTGTGTAATCAAGGATCTGTTGAAGGGAAACAGTCCATCTGAGAATAACAAAATATATGAATTGTACAAGTATTACGCTTTGCCTCGCTGACATGTAACCTCCAGCGCACCTTCTCGTAATATAGGAGATAAATGTACCTGTGTGACTTTTAGAAAATATATTATAGTGCACTGTACTGCTAGTCCTACACCATAAAATGCACATGAAGAAACGAATCAACAAAAGCTTAGGTTATGTACATGTATTTCACAGTGGACATCTGCTATTTCTTTTAAGCGCACTATGGATATACATGTGCTGTAAATCTGTTATATAAAATGGAAGTATTTGGATTTGAAACTACGTATATATACACTTTTAAGAAAAAATTGTATCATTAACTGCTGAATAATAAATATACATTTTTAGTTTCTCTCTCGATGAACGAAATATTCAACCAAAATAAGGGCAACATGAAAATTACCGACTTCACTTTTTAACGTTTCGAAGCGTAACAGTGGGGTAGTGTGTCGAGTGTTGCTTCCCATTCATATTAGTTTGTCTTAACTTGCCGCTCGCTTCCTCTGCGCTGCTAACCCTGACAACCTGTGGCGTAGTTATACCTAACCTGTGTAATCAGTGTCCAAGTTTCGATGGCTTATAATTACAATTCAAACATGTGCGCTTTGGTAATCAAGATATTGCTAACAGATATAACAGTAGCGGAGGCAAGTTAACCCCTGACAAAAACAGTAGTCTTATGTGGAAGCAAGCTTTAGAGCTCCATGCACAGAGAAAGTATAAAATTGGCGGCTCAGAAACAAAGAGATTGCTCCTGTTTTACAGGACTGGGGTTATAAGAAAGGCTGGAAGCTGTACGGTAGTCTGTAATTACTGGCGTTTATTTGAATATGCGAATGTTAACTTCCAGATTATTTGGAATGTTCGATATAAGGTTTAGCATCCATATTGTGTTCCTCAGCTCACAACCTCAGTACTTCAGATTGTTATTGGTAAACATACAGTGCATTGTGTTCGGCTAGCAGAAATGGTAAGATGCAATTTACTCTAAGATGTGCATTTAATATAATTCTGCATGATGCACTGTGCACATTATGAAATAAAAGTTAACAAATTTTGCTTTGCAACTTGTATTTACGAACTGCATGTAAATTAACAATCATAGTAACCATTACTCTTGACTGGAAGCAGAATCCTCTGGAACATTCAGCAACTCTATGATGGTATTTTCCTGCCACCACGTGAACCAAGCAGTGCGTTGGTTCTGTATAACAATAAACATCCACAAAAAATAACCAAGAGCGCATAAGGTAATCGTTAACAAAAATAGAATATTAGTTATCTTGGAAGATAACTGGCGCACGAATAATTGCCTTGATAGGTAGTCCGCAATGATGACGCTCATTAGCACACTGCCGATGATAAAAGGAGTTACGAATACCATAAACGAAGCATCGGAGCAGAAGGACATCTGTGGGTCGAGGAAAAATAGCCATCTGAAAATACTCTGATATGCAGAATATCTGAGTGTGTGTTTCACATTGTATTTTGCGTGACAAAGCTCGCAGGATTCTCTGTTCGCTGTCGTCAGCCAGAGTTGTAAACAACTGACGTGCACTGCACCCATGGCACCCTACCACATAGAAACACACTTCATTTAGTCTTAAAATCATAGAGTTTGTCTTGAACCAGTGTCCGCAACTTAATAGCCCCTAGGATAGTGGTCATATTTGCTTGTAGGGGAGAGTAGCAATATTTGTGCTGAGGAAACATCTGTTCTGTAGAAATGAGACAGGGAGAGCAAATAATTAGCTTTTCTGAATTACATTTTGCCTATATAGAAAATGCTTACATAATATTTTTTTAACATATCAATAGTCTTTGTATAAATTATGTATACACCTTTTTCAGCTTATAGAATAAAAACCATGCTAAACGTTTTTTCCTGTTGCAGAAAAAGTAACTCCTGGGTGTCAAAGTTTGGCAACACTATGGCCAAACACACAGGGACTTTGGTGAGTGGTAGTGTAGGGGTTAATAAGTAGAAACGGCTTCTCCATAGAGGAAAACAATCATCTTGTAGCGTCTAGGGTTTAAGTCCTTAAACAGTGTAACGAATGTTCAGAACAGTGTATGTCTAATCTCTAACTTGAAGGAGCATCCATCAGTAGATACGGTGCAGCAAACGTTCAGAACAGTCGAAAAACTTCTTTGAACAACATTGCCTACTTGCTCGTATTGGAAATCCTGGCTTGTCTTAGTGGAACTCAAACAACTGCAGAGCATGGGACTCGGGGGATCCTCATACGATCATAGAACACGAAGAAAATAACCCTATTGTTAATTTTTAGTGTAACCTGATGATAAGTGTTAGGACTGTTATTTTCCCGGAACCAATGGTTACAGTAATAACATACCTGGATGTGCTAGAGGAATGAGCTTTTCCACAAATTCAGGATATTTCTCGCATCATTTTTCAGCAGGACGGAGTACTACTGGGCTATTAACTTTCTACTTGTTTTATACTATCTTTTTCCATAGCATTGAATCAGACGATACCGGGTTCTTATACATAGCTTCGTGATCTGTATTTTCCCTATAGATCTTCATTAGGGACAAGTGATGCTTCTTGCTGATCTCCAAAACGCATTTAGGCACATTTACACTTCTAAGACCAAGCGTTCTACGGCATACCTGCATGGCGTTGAGCTGCCAATGGAGCGCAAGGAGACCCCTACTTACATCATGACTGTATGGTGCAAAAGAAGTACAGTTTCAGTAATGAAATGATTGTTCTTTATCATGCCTGACGCTCTACAGGAATGTATACATAATTTATAGAAGTCCTGTACATAATATAAACATGTACTGTGTAAAACAGTATGCATATTTTTGTGCATAAGACTAACTAAATAGCAGTTGCAAGAAAGAAAAAGAAATAATATTATTTTAAAGAAAATTTATATGTTTTTACAACAGACATTGAATAAATTGGCAAAGTAATTGTGATTATCATCCAAAACATCGTCGAGAAAATTTTCTCTTTATAGCAGTATCTCCAGAAAGCAAACGCTTAGTGTACTGTGCCATCTATGTTTCTGCCTTTAGCCTTGCAAAATGTTTTTCACTAAATGCGTAATTTCTGCAATTTGCTTTGTTTATTTAATGATCGACGTACTTGGTACAGAGCCATTCGTCTTCTCACTTCCCTGTACAAATCTGCAGGCATGTTTATTTTGTCTCTAACATTGTTTAAAACACTGCACTTGTTCACATGTTCCCAGTCCATAGCTGAATTTCCTTTCCCGCACAAGACACACGCATGATGTTGAACCTATGGAGGTAAGCTGCGAGGCAATCGGGCCCAGTGGCGATCCGTACGGCAGCAACCGTATCTCTTCTTGGACAATCTGGTATTTGATGTTTCCCTGTCAGGAGGCTGGACCACTTTTTTTTTTCTTTTAACTTTGTTGTCTGAATTCTTCGAACATGTCCTCTCTGAGTGATTTGTTTGTGTAGTTTGGCCGAATTGAATGTGAGTACCGCTAGGTAGTGTTGATGGAATTATTTTGGTTCTCTTTTTCGCTAAAAAGTGGCTCTCCTCAATGGGATGAGATCCATTGAAACAGTATACAGTTGTATTATTGAACTTGGATTTCAGCAACTCTAGATGGGCACTGTTAGATAACTCACGTGAGTTAGATTGCAGTGCTTGCAACGCTGAGGTAGAAACGCTAAGCATTACAATATTCTGAAAGCTGTTCACATGTATTTGCAATTGTTTCAGGGCTACATTTGTGAGCTGCAGTTCACCATAAACATTTGATTGATAGAATATGAATAAGTGTTCCTGCCCCAGTATTGCCGTTTCTGTCCGTCTTGGAACCGTAGGTGTAAAGATGTAACCATTCTTCTTGGGGGTAAAGGCACTGAATGCTTTTTAGAGTCAGGGATTTCAGTATGTACTCATTTGTCGCACCCTTTACAACTGGATATAGCAGATTTAGTTCATATTTTACGTCCATGGAATTCAAAGGTGATGAAGGATATAAGAGTTTTGGTGTGGAGTAAGGAATAGAGTTATCCCTCATTTTGGTCAAATGTTTGGATGAAGCCTCGTGTTTTCAGATGTCTGTTTGATATCCAATAAGTGTTTCAAAACAGACGCATTAACTTTTCATGGTGAGTTTACTAACCTCTTTGCTAATAGGGACATTATTTATGATTTGGAGGGCTGTGATGTGAGTGGACTAAACAGCTCCTGTAAGTAATGCAGAGCTTGGTTCTGTACTAGCACCAAAGGCTGTGTGTTGGCAGTTACAAGAGCTTCACAATCATATTGAAGGTTGTGTACTAATTCTGGAGCTTCACTTACCTATATTGTAGTAATTTATTGTATATTGTTTCTCTTTTGCTTAATTGAATTTAGTATATATAAAAATAGTGTCATTCTATAATGATTGGTTTCACACCCGGATCATTGAAAGCAAATGACACTTTGGCGATATGGGCTAGTAAGTTATGAACACTGGCAGTAATGTACACAACTTATATAAATTATATTTGTTACGTACGCCTGTTGATCTTATTTTTAAATTTTCAGTTGTTTCATTGAAGAAAATAGACGTTCACAGAATATATTTGTAAACAGCTGCAAACACAGCTTTAAACTAGACAAATCATGAAATTACATTTGTACCAAAAATAAACAGCTACGTGATTTCAAAATATGCATTATCATAATCAAACGCTTCAGTAGGGAGGTAGAATCAGAACACCTGTGAAGTTCAATGCCACAGTCGGAATATGAACCACAGACCCTCCGCTTTACGTGAGGATGCTCTAACCATTAAGCTGCTGTAACAGCTTGCCAGTATGACATTCTCCAACCGATTCGTATTATTCCAGTAGACTACAAAGGGAATCGCATATCTGAGATAAATACCCCAAGGGCGACTTATAATCGTAAGTACTTTATGTCCCGGGATTAAAGAACCTTTAGATAGTAATTATTTATTTGTGCCAATAAACTTAATGTGTCACAGTAGGTTAATGGTTAGAGCATCCGCATGTAAAGCAGAGGGTCTGTGGAACAAATCCCGATTGTGGCATCGACTTTTTCAGTTCCGATTCTATCTCTCATATATTGTTCACACACGGCTTCTGTGTTAAAAACACCAGCATTAGATTTGTTGGTATACATACATAATTACGCTTTAGATAGCATTGTTTACACAATGTTTTTGTGAAGGTGCTTATTTTCTTGCAGTAACTTTTGTGATCATAAAGTAAAAGGTATGTTACTAGGCTTATTTCCTCACCAAATATCGTATGCCACCAAATTGGCATCGGTTCTTGAATTTCATTATTTGCGCAGTCAAAATTATATGAAACTAAAAGACAATCTACTACAATATAAACTCGAGTGATACCTTTAAGAGATAATAAAATTCTATTTTAACATTCATTATAGAAGAAAAATAATTGGAATCATTAAGTCATAGAAGTTCTTTTTTTTTTAATTCCACAGGTATAGTTTTTGCTTATCTTGATGCTAAATTAAGGTAAAGTCGAAGAAAGCTTTAATTTATCATATCTCAGTTATCCTTTCATGGAGAGTTTTTAATATATTGCAAAATGATATATTAATGTTTAAATGAAACACTTTATAATATGAAAATTGTTAGGTAAACATAATGAAACGCAAAACCCACTTAAATATCCATTTTGAGTAAATATATTACAAGAGAAAATATAGATAACGCATTAAATAACGTAGTTTGTCACCCACTGCATTTTCTCTGAAAATACTGTGCTATATAGCCTATCGATGAATCGCTGTCAGGCAACCCAAGTGATAGCAAAAAGGAATTAACTGTTTAGCTTACGTTTAAGCTTTTATTAAAATTGGCTGTCTGCTATTTGAAATATAGTTGCCACGTACGAACCTTGTTACTTGGCGTACCAACATTGAATTTAACTTGCAAGATGGATTTAACAGACATGCGTTATTGTCAAGTCGTATGTACTATGTTAATTATGTGACGGCTGATAGATGATAATTACTATCTATTCCCTGTGGACGCAAATTATATTTATATCACTGGCTTTAAAGTGTGATTTCAGAGCCTGTTCAGTTCTACAACACCGCAAGGTGTTGTGTTGAGCCACACATCATTGAATTTGGTCTCATATTAAATATTTTATAAAACAACAATAATAATAAAAACAATGTTAGATAACCACACTCGTCCACAAAATTGCTATTCTTGGGTGCAAATGGTTAGTTCGTCTGTTTTATCAAAGACATCCCGAGTTGAAATTGCCTCCCAAATGCGTAATATATCTGCAGATCTTCCGACTATTTGCTACCCCATGGCGTTTCGTGGGAAATTATTTTCTAGTCAACAGTAAGTCTTGAGTAAGTCTACTGACTTTTTGCTTTTAAGCACACTTGTAAACCATATTCTGGGCCGGGTTTGAGCCTGTGACCTTGGTCAACTGAGCCACCCAGACCGACACTATGGGAATAAAATACAGTAGACTTAAGCGATAGTCAACTCTTTTAAGAAGTGGTCTCTATGTGAAATTCCATTCTCTTTGGATGGCCAGGTCATACAAACGGATGATTTCCTATTTGAGAAAAGTATAAGTATTTGAAAATTTAAATCAATAAGTAATATCTTAAATGATTATCTCCACAAAAATTTTAACATAACTTATGTGCTCAAATGAGATCTGCATTTTTTGGGTAGCAAGATTTTGGCTGTCTCTGAAGGTTTACCAGTTGTACAAAAACCACTCAGAATGATCACCGCTTTTCAGAGGCTGCTTTCACAAACTTCAAAATATACATATGTTTCACTTGTCATGAAAATATCTTATTGTGGTAATCAAAATCGTTAGAGCCGTTTTTGGAGAAAAAAAAATTCATTTGAAGCAGGATTGTCAGGCGTGCTTGGTTAGCGTGTTGAAATGGGAGCAGCGGATGCGCAGTAAGAACAGCGAAATTACTTAGTCTGCAACAAGAGAGCAATGCGATGTGTAATGCAGAAACGGATGATTTGTAAAACAGTAATACTGGTGTGCGTATATACAGGATGTCCCTAAATTAGACCGACAAACCTTAGGAGCTGATAGATAACATTTTAAACACTTTTTGTTAAGGAAAGTTTTTTTGCTGCAGAGCTTCGTTTAAGTGCTAGACGAGTTAATGTCATAGATTACTGCCTCCCTCCCAGTTAAGTATTTACGGTAAAATCAACAATGCAAATTAGTATTGCACTTATCTTAGTAAGGCACACAATGTTAATTCAAGAAACAAACATAGAACACAGAAACAAAACACAAAAATCTCATTGTTAGCAGAGAGGCTCAGGTACATTTAACCGTGTGCCCACCGATGGTTTAAAGGATACTTTGTGGTAGAGGGTTTCTTTTGTAAAGCTTCTGTCACATCCCTGGTAGATACTGAACTTAAATACCAAGTTATGGTATTTAAAATACTTTTTGAGTTATGCTGAGAGTTCTAATTTTATGTATTTACAATTAGGGTACATGATCTCATATGGATTTGAGATCTGCTTGTTGTTCACCGGAAAAAATGCGAGTGAGTTGGAGAGTTTGATGTCGTGGGCACCATGCCGTGGTAGCTCAGTGATTTGATCAACCGGAAGATCTGTGTTCAAATTCCCGTTATGGCACTGAATTTTAAGTCTCATTCTATCCCTTACAAACATTGTCATCTTCCCGCTACTACACATGCGCGATGGGAATTGCCAACCTAAATTGGAAGCGAAGTCCATGGGATTAGTGATGCCTTGGTTTGTTGTTTACTTTCTGCTCATAGAAACTGAATGCTAAGGCAGTGAATTGTTGATAGTGCGAGACAACATGCCTTATGCAAATAGTGAATGATTATCATCGATAAGCAGCGCTTGCGTGCGTCAGTGCAGCCACTGCTTGGTAATTAATCTAATTTTGTATTCGAAAAAAAAGGACTAAACCTAACCTAACCTAATGTAATCTACCGTGTCTGACTTTGTAGGACTTTGTTTCGTTCTTATTCCCTGCACAATCAATACGCATCGTTAAGGAACGCACGCTCGCTGACGTTTGTCGTTTGTCACTCGTTGGCGGTGGTTTTTGTTCCAATGTTGGCAGCATTTTGTTTGTGCATTTGGAAACCACACGTATTTGGAAGTTTGGAAGTTAATCATTTTTACGATAAAAGTATAGTTTGACGCATATCCCTCAAAGATGACTCCCCAAGATGACATTAAGTACTATTTAGGGCAATTTTAACTTTGGTTTGAAATAAATCAAGTCACCTAATGCTGAAGTAAATGATTACTTACACCAATTATCAGCGTAAATTATCTTAATATCTAGAACTTCACGAGGTATATTCATTATTTCAATAAGGAAAATGTTACCTTGCAGCAGCAAAGGAAAACAAGGGCTTCCTTTTTGTCTTCATCGAGGCAAATTCTGCATAACATCTCCTCCTTTTCAAATGATCCATCTTTACTCTTAATCTCCTCAAAACTTATGTGCCCTTCGTGAAAACTGATGGTTGGAGTGCTTTGAATAGTTGAACTAGATGCACCTTTAGATGTTCGGCTACTTACTGACGATCCTTGATGGACGCGTTGTGCACTAGTGCTCGGAAAATGCAATATTGATTGCACTATACTCTTCACAATTCTGTTGGCCATTGTCCTCTACAAATGAAATAATACTATCTAATACTACGCAAGAAAGTGAATGCTAATTCATCCTTACAAGAACATTCTTACAACATGTTCAAACATTCGACAGTTGATTGTCAATTTACAAAAGAATGACGCAGCTGTCATTTATTTACAAAACAAACACATGGAAGAATAAATTATACTTTATTCCTCTGTGACAAACTCGAGAAACGTGAAAGAAGAAAAAGTGAAGGGAGAAAAAAAGGTTGGATTTCAAATAGGCTCTATTATACGGACAGTTAGAAACACTTACATGGTGTAGATTGAAACATAGCAACGTTTGATGCCCATAATGTGTGTGTGGCTTATGACTGTGTCCAATCTCGTTCTCCGGAGCATCTTCTACCAGCTGCCCCAGTGATAGACGGATGTGAGGATAAATAACACAAATTAACGTTCACACGGATTACATGTCTCAAATGATTAAATATTTAAGATTTAAAGAAATTGGTTCCGAAATCTGCGAGTGTTTTATTGCCTACTTAAAAGTTATAAGAAAGGATGGAACTTTCTGAAGCAATAAGGGGAAAAATCAAAAGTGAATGTTTGGATTTAAGAAACTGTAGAGGTCATCACGACGCTAACATAGCCGGAAAGTACAAAGGGGTTCAGTCCTATTTGCAAGAAGAATGATCTAGCACTTTTTGTGCCGTGTTCTGCGCATTCATTGAATTTAGTTGGGATTAATGTTGCAAGCCTATAACATGAGATAGAGTATTATTCTGGAACTTTAGTATTCATTCATTCTTTGTGTCATTCGCTAATTGCCATACCTATAACTCTCAAGGTGCAGAATGGTCAACAAAGAGGGAAGCTGTGGTGGCAATCTGCAGAGATAACTTACTCTGAACTGTTTGATAACTTGTTTGACTTCTAGCACTGAAACAAAAACAGAAGGATGTCGTTGTTCACCGATCTGTTAAATATATTGTCTTATTCAGGAGTTGAAGGCAGCTGGAGAAAATAATGGCATAGAAGTAATCACAGAAGCTAAAGCCGTAGCTGAAAGTCCCAATTTGGTGAAGATGAAAATTATGAATTGACAGCAGAGAAGAGTTTCCATATTGTGACGAGGCAGCTATGGTCCAAGGTTATCAGGAGGTTGGCATCGAGCAGCTGGAACCATAGGCCAGCGATTGCCCAACATAAACATAACTCCAGATAAATAGAATATTCAGGAAGGGTCTGCCTTCTCTGGAACTGTGTGGAAACTTCCACCAGCTAACAGGATGCTCTGAAACCCCCTTACGAGCTTTTAGGACTTGCAGAGGGAGTTGAGTAGATAATATTTTGACCTGTGAACCATGTCCAGAAATGTACTGCTTTTGTGCTACAGCCGTTTAAAATAAAGTTTGCTTGGTAGGTATGAGATAGGGTAGTCATGGTAGCGGGGATGCTTACGTCGGGTCAGCTGATGTCTTTGACGTCTATCCTATCTCTCTGACCTGGTTCGAGCCTTATTCACGTGTCTTTGAGTGTTAGGGTAATATAGTTGAACACACGTTTGTAGAACACACCGACATGATCCTGCTGTGTGGTAAAGTTCAAGGTATTGGAAGAGCTGCTCGTCGTGTTTATCAAGATTGTTCTTCAGTGTCCACTCCATGGCACATCCTTTTCGCCACATTACGCAACGGCTTTGAAAAGGGGTACCTTCACCATCAGCAGGCACTAAGGTGCTGCAGGGCTATACAATGGTGCGTAAGTACTATGTGCATCGAGGTTGGTGGTCACCACATCGAGCCTTACTTGTAGGGGACCAAAATGCTAACCATTCTTTCAAAAGGACAGAAACAGTTTAACTGTAAACAACAGTGTGAAAAATTAAGTTTCCTTTTCTTTTTGTTATTGATGAGTTGAATTGTAAAACAATTAATGTACTGTATCACACCTAATAAATTACTTGTAAAAGTGGTCGCGTTAAACAAATGTTTTCAAATGGATGTAGCACGGAAATAGTACGTTTCCGGGTATGGGTTCCAAGTCAAAATATTATCTACTCGGTCCCTTCTAAGTCCTAGAAGTTTGTACGAGGAATTTTAGAGTATCATGTATAAGCGAGTGCTCTCTTATACAGGAGCACTATAACTTCTCTACCCAGAGTTCTGCGGTTCGATTCTCAGTTCGGACGGTGGAGTTCTACTCCAAGATTCTGTCTAGTGTAGGGTAGGTGTGAATTCGAGTGTATTATACCATAAGGAAATACATACATCAGGAAATACATACCCGAGATAACTTACAGCTCAGTGGTATTTCCATGATTTTATATTGTAGAACTGCGAAACTTTTTTATGAAAACCGGAATTATTAATCTTACTTTTTACTTTCTTTACTGGTAAGTAGAGGAAGCATTGTATTCCACCCAAAAATTCGATGTCGAGATTTCACCGGAAATATGTTTTGGGACCTCTAAATAAAAAAAAAAGTATTTTTAGAAAAAGGTCCGTGTATGTGTCTGTCCGTGCGTCTGTCAGTCTGTGGACAGCATAAATCAAAAATGAAAAGTCGGTTAAAAACCAAAGTTGGTATTTAAGTTTAATGTCTTTCAAGGATGCAACACGCGTATTTTGAAGAAAATTGCTCCATTCTAAACTACCCTTCACATGAAAAATTTTTCGAAAATTTTGATTTTCTTGAAAATGTCTAACGATTTTATTTAGAATTCCATATGTTTGAGATATTTATATGACAAATCAAACGTATATCTTGAATTGCCTTGCTATAACCTATGTAGTCCTATTTACTCAGGATAATTTTTGCATAACTCACAAACCATAAGAGATAGACCAAATCTTACTATGCAAAAAAGTAGACCTTGCTAAAACACAATTTGTCTAAATAATTTTTTGTAGAGTAAACCATTTCGGAGATATTCCTTGTTAATTGTGTGGGTTTTGAAAAACATTCTTCCGTCGATTGGAACAACGTTATTAATTTTTTGTATGTTAGCTGTACAAAGAGAACGGAATCTCAAAGCTTTAAACGATCTGACTATCGCACAAAGCCTACTGTATTCCCATATTCCCCTTGCACCTACGAAATGAGCAATAAGATAATTTCTACAAATATTTATCTCAACTAACACGATGAAGATATAGGAATAAGTGTTTGCAAGAATAGTTAGTACAGGAGTAGAGAAATGAGAGCGTAACACGTCAGATTTTTCTATTTTATGTTAGTCTCATTCGGTGTTTAAAAACCGAAAAATTAGTTACAAATATTGAAGCTCAAAGCTACATAAAATGTAGATTCTCTTATTTGCAACAAACGTTTAATCGTTTATTTTTATAACATTAATTGCAAATTTGAGCTCCTTCGATGACTAAGAATAACAATTCCCATATGCAAGTGTCGTGAACCAGCAGTATGAAACTCATGAGAAATATCACACTACCTATACTATACTATAAAGCTTGGTTGTAAGCTTGTATAATTGCCAAACACGTTTAATATTTAGTTTGAAAAGCCAAACTTCGGTGGTGTCCCTGCCAAGTGTGCGCGGCATTCCAGTCCCTCACCTTGAGGAAGGCTTGTGGTGAATATTCACACAATGAGGAGCAATACTGCAACAGCGCCACAGGGAGTGGATTAGCATTCACGAAAAGCCTTGTAGTCATGCACAAGATGAAAGATAGCAACATAAAACATGAGCCCTGGAGCCATAAATCTTATTCACAAAAATAAAAAAGACGAATGTCGAAAGCAATCACAGTAGACATCAAAGATAAATTCAGATGCTAAATCCACGTGAAATATGTACAAGTTATCTATGCGAATCTAGACACACACTCTCTGGCAGTTATTTAAGCAAAGTCCTGAACAGAAACAGTCGTTCTTAGGTGTGTATGCGTGCGTCAGAATTTAAAAACGAAAAGTTGGTTGAATACCTCACTATATATTTAAATCCAACTTCTTCCAGGGATTCGAAACGATTTAAAAAAAAATCCTCCATTCCAAGCTACTACGTATCTACTTACACATTGTATTGTCGATTAAAATGCCACAGATAAGATAACTACAGGACAAATAAAATGTATAGGCATTGGAAATAGCCTGTAAAGTCTTTTTTATTCTGAATGACCTTTTTGTACCATCATAATAAAGACAACATTTTACTGAAAAAGTAGATCTTGTTAAATCAGTTCGTCAAATAACATTTTGTTTGGCGTTAACCATTTCCGAGCTACTCTTTATTGATTGTAAGTTTTAAAGGGGGTGATGGGCAAAATTGAGTTTTTCACAGTTTTGGCGCTAGAAGTAGGAATTCCTTTTTTGTACACACGTCAGGGGTATAAAAAGACATTGTTCGGCTGATTTTTATATATCTAAGTCCAATACTTTTTGAACGATAACTTTTAGTTTCAAAATGCGTGGTCTAGGGGTGACATGCTAGGCTCTGGTTCCCGAGGTCTCCTGTTCAAACCCGGTGGAGGGCTTTTAATTTTTTCGGGCATAAAAATCCTTACCATGACATTCTTTGGAAGGGAAGTAAAGCCAGGGGTCCCATGTCACAGATTTACGGCACGTGATAGAAACCTCTGAGCAAACATTAAGTGGTTTTTCACGCCCATTGCAGAATGGGACGCTGAGAACCACAGTAGCTAAAGAGCGTCCATAAATAAAAACTCAGATTTTGTGAAACACATTTTTTAATTAAATCTATCTCCTCATGCAATTTTTGAGCAAAGTGACTAAACTTCTTATAAAATACCATAGAAGCACATAGTAAAGCTTCAAGTATCGGATATTAAATATCTTCATTACAAAGGGTGAAAACAATTTATATCCACCGTGAGTGCAAACTTTCTGAAATGTTTACTGTTCCTGCCCACATTTTGTTTTTTATTTAAAAATAATGCTGTAATAAAGAATTCTACGTTTAGTTTGTGGAAGATGCAGTAATGTTTTAAGATTGCTAGCACATTTTGTGGATTGCACAATGTTTTAAACATGCAGATATGTTGTAGAAATTGAAGTCTGAAAAAGATCTTAAGTATGATGTAATTAAAGCAACTTGGAGAAATCATAGAATTAAAACTTTGCACAAATGTACTTTATGTGTGTATACTTTGAAGCAATTATTTATTTCCTTTACGTAGATTGACTTTTGAAGCAGGGTTACATAGTATTTTGTCGGACACACGTTGTTAATACTGCTTGAAGCAACAATGCTTCACTTCTTTCTTCTTTCCCTGATTACCCTCCCCTTATGTAGTACTTACACCCCCTAGGACTTACAAGCCAGCCTAGGGTCAGACGTCTGTCGGGGAGCAGAGGGACCTCTGGACCAGACAGAGTGAAGACCTGGAAGCAGGTGGTCAGCCAAGCACCAGGTATGATAGTGAGGAAGAGGATGATATGAAATGCAGGCGAAATGGATGATTGGAAGGGTGATAATGGAGAAATTAGTGGAATGAATGGTGGGGAAACCGGAAAACGCAGAGAAAACCCCGTCCAGTCGGCGCTTCGTCCACCACGAATACCACATGCGGGTCTCGCCTAGGTAGTAGGCGAGCGGTCTAACCACTTAGCCACGGCGCCGCCATTATAAACAATGCTTCACGCCACCGAATAATGCCTTAAAGTCCCTTTGATTCAATCCTTGCCGCCGATAAGGCTATGAGATTCCTCTCCCTTGGTATGCGTGGGTTATGTTTTGAAAGGATGACTCCAGTTCTAATGATAAGCTCTTTTAACAAAACTTCAATCTTTTCACTGAGGCGTTGCCGACCAATGTACGTCTATTATAATATAATTTTCCAGCGAAATAAAACTTCAGCACATTTTGACCTATAGTGCTGAAATTTCGTCCATCAAACTTCTTAAATATGTGAAAATTTTTATTTGTATGCCAGTTGGCCATGTAACAATTAGAGAAGGAATTGCATTCCTTCCAAAGTTTCAACACCAAGCTTCACGGAAATTAACGTTTTGAGGACCCTGATCCCAAACAAATTTTTAGAAGGCGTGACTGGATGCGCGTGCGTGTAAACATAAGTCGAAACCTAAATATCGGATCAATGTCACACTTTGGTATTTGCCTTCAGACATTCCAGGATTGCAACCGATGGTTTTCAAGAAAATCCTATCCGAAGCTGCTCTTTAGATGGAACAATTTTCGCTACTTTTTTATTTTCTCAAAAGCATTTCTTAGAAATTTCTATGTTAAATAAAATGTATATATTGAGCTTTCTATGGGGTCCTTCTCATTCTAAATGCTTTTTGCGTAATTGATATGCCGTAAGAGATAAAGTTGACCAAAAAGAATAGGGTTGTTTTCCAACAACGCAACACTCAAATTATTGCAATCGCACCTAAGATGTAACGCTCTGTTCATATTTAGATCTTGTTTAACTTATTGATATAGCTTATAAAGTATGTAGAACATTTGACATTTACACAACACAATCTTAAAAAAAATATATATTCTTAATTAGATGTATAATAATTCCATACATATTGTAAGTGTTCAACAACTGTGTTAAGATTTTCACCGCTGAGATACTTGGCTACATATGCTGTTTTTCCTCTAATTCCTAAGCCGGATTTCATAACCCTTTCCGAGGCAACTCGACCGAAGTGATTCGGATAGCCGTGATGGTTAAGGCAACACGCAATGAACTGGCCATTCATTCAAAGTCAAACGACGTGAGTTCGAATAATCCCAGCAACTGTAGACAAATGTGCCTATGGTAAAGGAAAGGAAGGGCCCAAGTAAAATGATTGGTGTAATACGCTGGTAATTACTGGGAACGGAAATTGGAGAAAGCTTAAGTGCAGGATACATCCCCAAGGCATTCATAAGGGCGGCTCCTGTAGCCGTGATCGCTAGAGCGCATGTCTTCGGTGCTCCGCCACATAGAGGGTCGCGGGTTCGAGTCCCGCCAAGGGTATGAATGTTTCTGTGTATGTAAATGTGTGTGTATGTGACAAAGGCAGATTTAGAGTATATACGTATGGGATTCTACGCTGCACATCTTCAGCCTATTGCATGTCAGACCCTTGGGAGGAAGGGACAGAATAAGAGTTCTCTACGGACGTGAGGGCACCAGGGTGAGCAGGCAGGGTCCCTAACGTGTGCTGGAAATTCATCACGACACCAGGGTGCGCCAAGCAGCCACCAGCCACATGGATTTCGACAGTGGTCCCCGCGGCAGACCTGACAACTACAAGGTCACCCATCTGTACAGAACAGCTGTTAGTGCGTGAAGGTCCCACGCGGCAGCGCTAACTTGTCCATCGCCGACACTTTCGATCCTGGAAGACTGGATTGAAAGGGATTGAAATGAAGGGGCGCAAAACTCGCGGGATGTAATTATCCTTCCCAACATTTGCTTGATGAAGGGGCGCAAAACTCGCGGGATGTAATTATCCTTCCCAACATTTGCTTGATGAAGGGGCGCAAAACTCGCGGGATGTAATTATCCTTCCCAACATTTGCTTGATGAAGGGGCGCAAAACTCGCGGGATGTAATTATCCTTCCCAACATTTGCTTGATGACCCGAGGAAACGCCCGAAAAAACAAAGAAAAAAATATCATTGGTTGGGAAGGTCGGCCGCGGAAATCGAACCTACGACTTCCCGATTGCGAGCCTCGCACGTTATCACTGAGCCATGTGAGTATCAAATAAAAAGGAGATCACAATCGGAAAAACAACGAAAAAGCGAAAGAAGTGGGGGGAAAAAGGGAAAAATGTGTGAAGTGTAAAAGAAGTCTAGGGCAGGGAGAATAATGGTGACATGATTCATCTATTCACTTCTTTTTTGTTTTGTTTGTCATTTTAGTGTATGTGATAGTGTTAACTAAAGGGAACATTTGTGCTTTTGTGTTAGATTATGATTTAAGAAGTTACTATTTTAAAATTTAAAGGCTATATAGGCAGTATCCTATTTCAGAATTGAATCTTTTGAAATAAGGCGACCGACTCCTCAGCATGTTTTATTGGATAAAGCCAAACGAGTTGCCAATATAAAACGTGCAAATTATATAGTGATAATACTTTGGAATCCTATCATAATGGAAACCACTACAATATATTCAAATTCTCAGTAAAGTGTCCCAAAATTACGAAACTCAAAAAACCTATCTAAATTATAACCTGATGATCACAGAGCTTTTAGAGCTGGCAGCTGGTTTCTTCAATGCAATTTTCAAACGGGAAAAGTTACATGTTACATTTATTATTTATTATTCTGATATTTCATACCACAAAACAACCCGTCAATCTCTAGATTGTCTCAGCTTTACCTTGCTACTGTTTTCATCCGAGTATTCTGAGATGCTATTTAGGGACAAAGATGACCCACTAAGTGTTTACGATGAATTATGTTTCCTAGTATACATCTCTTAGCAAAAAATGACGATAAACGTTTTTCAGGAAGTGATAAAGCTGGCAGGTTTCATACTAGGGTTTGACTACTTGAGAAAAACACAGGTTTCAAGTTGCTGTTTCTGGTAACATCTCACTTAATACGTAAATTGACAAAGCATTCTTGGAGCTGACATTATGGGCTTTTCCACCTACTCGCACACGGATGATCTCATAGAAAGTCCTTTCTTTGGAATAAATTTGTTGAAAAATAATTGTATGCTAATTTTTTCCAAGCAAGATAAGCAGGAATATGTAGCTCAGGTGTGTTAAAAATGCAGTTTAAATTTCCATGAAGGTTAACATGGATCTTTTCTCCATCTTTCCTATTCAAAAAGGTCGTTCGTAGCATCCGTTGTTGAACAGTTCTAGTAAACGCAGAGACAGCGGTGAAAACAGCATATAGCATATTCTTGATCATGTCTAATTAACCCTGGCACTGTTTCAAAGTCTGGCATTGGCTTTTGAGACAGCTCAGCTCAGTTTTACTCTCTAGAACCTTTTTATAGCAGATAGAGAAAGTGTGCATTCCACAATTTCAAGATTTCACCGGAAATACGTATTTTGAAGCCCCTGAATATAAAAACCAGCATTTTTAGAACTATGCGCATGCTGTGTACATCATACTTAACAAGGAAAAGTTGCATAAATACTACACATGGTAATTAACTTAACTATCGTCCAAGAATATCATAAGAAAATTTACAATAAAATCTGTCCATCCCTAACTACCTTTTCAATGGAAACATATTCAGTATTTTTTATTTCCTAAAAATGGCGCTTACAATTTTTTATAAAAATACCATATCTGACAATGTAAATACAAATATATGGATTAATTGTTATGAAGTATTCTACAGCCCGTGAACCTGTCCATAACATTGTATTTATACTGATAGTAACGTTTATAAAAATGAAGATGGATATAAAAGGGATTTATTTCCTTAATCGGGGAATATATCTACATTAGTTATTAAATTATTTGTTTTCCTTTAGGCACTGAAAATATTGTTTTATTAGTACCTAAATGTGTAAAAGTGTAAAGGTTCCTGAAGCCTAAAGGTCTGGTGATCATTTTATGCAACGCATTATCTTGTTCTCTATTAGATTTGATAATAATTTAAACTAATTCTACCCTCCTTCCTGATCTTCTCCTCCTTCACCCTCCCCTTTTCTCTTTTAGAAAGAAACTACTATGCTGCTCTGTCCATTAATCATGTTTAAAACAGATAAGGATATACGATTTTAAAGATAGGTTATTCACAATTAAAATATTCATTTCCTTATGTTTGACTTGATTTTTACTCCTGTAACTTGCTAAAAAGGTGGTGCGATTTACGTAGCCCACTTCCCATCTAAATTCGAATGAGGTGTTTGAGGGATTTGAACTGCTTGAAGTTGGATTATCACGTTTTAGCGCATCAAAATGAGTAGACAGCTACTACTGCTGACGATTTTATGCAATAATCGTTTGCGAACTATCCATTTGACTGTTTGCGTTCTTCTGTATTAGTTTGTTTTATCATTCGAATTACACGTATCTATTTGCAGGATTGCTAAATTAGTGGAAATTATAAAAGCGCATCTGAAAACAGTTTCGATTTTGGAGACGCGGGAACATTTCAGGAATGGATTTCTGGATGAAGAACAAACGGGTTGATTTAAAAGGGGTGCTGTAAGGAGCCGTTTTAAACATCTTCCATAACTTCTTCCATTACTTTTCTTTTGTAGTTTTTTTATTCTATATTTATAGGTATTTTCAGAATTATTTTCATCTGTGCCACTGTGTGGTATACACAAAACATGCTATTTTAATTCGGATTTTATCTCCAGTGTCTTTAATCTCGTAGGACATTGTCATCTCAGCAATTACTAACGAAATCATTATTTTAAATTAAGTAATGATAAATTCGTGATCCGCAGGAGCTAAGGGCGAACTAATTATGTAACTATTTAGGGCAGGTTCCCTAGCCTTTAGGACGGGCGTGTGATTATTTAGCACTCCTGTTTTCTTGGCTCGTAAAGTAAACCATTCTTTATTGTCATCGGTACCAGTTCTGAAATTCTAAACAGTTTATGTAGGTTGCAATGAATAAATATAATATTGTGTTGACAATAGCGCCGCTGCTGCAACGTGTATAAATAGACAGGTGCTAAGTTTGTGTTAAAATGTTTGACTTAATATCTGCGCATTTTAATGTGTACATACTCTTCATTAACTGTCCTGCACGTTTGCAGGGTGAAATATTAAGTGTGGAAAAATAATTTTGTTTCACTAACAACCCAGGTGCACGTTAGTATTGAGATGTACTAAATATTCCTTGTTATATCACAAGCTAAGATTGTTTAAGGAGTAAACTTCCATGAACATTATATTATTATTATTATTATTATTATTATTATTATTATTATTATTATTATTATTATTATTATTATTATTATTATTATTATTATTATTATTATTATTATTATTGTTGTTGTTGTTGTTGTTGTTGTTGTTGTTGTTGTTGTTGTTGTTGTTGTTGTTGTTGTAGCAGCACATGTTTACTATTTTAAACATCTTGGGGTCTATAATACAGAAGGATGTAACAACAAAGAGATTCAAAGAATGATTGATGGGAAGATGATAATTATAGAAATGCTCAATTCAGTTTTATGAAATAAAAATATTTTACATAGAACTAAAAAATTAATATATTCCAATGTACATTATACGATGCTGAAACTTTGATTATAAGCAGAACAGCAAACAAACAAATTAGTGGTATTAGAAATGGATTTATGAAGACGGTCAGCACGAAAACCCAGGGAAGATAAAATTCGGAATAATATAATAGGGAAATTGTGCAAGTTGACAAAAAATTTTGGAAATTGTAGAAGAAAAACACCTGAGATGGTACGAAAACATGCTTCGAATGTCAGAGGATCGAATACCCAATAAAATTCTAAATTGGAAAGTAGAAGGGAAAAGAAGACGAGGGAATCCTAAGGATTGGGTAAAAAGGATTATGTAGAGAAGAGTGCCAAAATAGGAAGAAGCTATGGACAGGGACTTAAGGAGACAGAAGACCGTTGTGGGATGAAGGAAACCCTTGCGGAATGCTCCTTAATAAAAATGACAATTATTATTATTATTATTATTATTATTATTATTATTATTATTATTATTATTATTATTATTATTATTATTATTATTATTATTATTATTATTATTATTATTATTATTATTATTACTATTATTACTATTATTATTATTACTGTTATTATTATTATTATTATTATTATTATTATTACTGTTATTATTATTACTGTTATTATTATTACTGTTATTATTATTACTGTTATTATTATTACTGTTATCACTATAATTACTCGCATTAATTTATTTATATATCTAATTTAATGTATGCGAACATCTTCCTTGATTTTAGTTTGTTTCATTGTTAATCTTATGCCAATTATAAGCAAGTGAAAATTAAATGCTTCAGATACAGACAGTTCAACATGAAGTAAATGCTAATTCATAGCCAAATCAAGGAGTAATTTAGCTTATTCCAAAGGCAGTTCTCAGTTCAACAACCTTGGTAACTTTTATATTCTGCAAAAAATGAAAGCTTCACTTCGATCGTTAAGATTTGGGATTTTATTATAAGAGGAAAGGAGGATTATTTAAATATTCCATCGTTTTGTTTAGTGTGAACTAGCCCTTCGTCCAGATATAATCGTCATTAGGCTCAATAGTGCAGTTACATTAAAGAGGAATCAAGTTAACCGCATGTTGCGGCACAATGTGGGGAACCGGTTCTGCCCGTCTGCTGTACAGACAAACCGCGCACAACTTCATTCTTTTGGTAGCTTACCTACTAAGCTTAATCGTTATGAGCTAGGACATTCTGGGAATTTTTTCAAAGACTTCCGATATAGATTCTGTTTTTCATATTTAGAAGGTTTGCTATGAAATTCAGGTAACCCACAATAGTTATCCGGCTTTGTCTGTCAACTGTTCGGAAAATACATAACAATTACACTGTCATAAACTGTATTGAGTAACTGTTTTTACAGGATTGTACATGATAGGAATGTCTTGCATTAAAGTCACATTTTCTATATCATTATTTATTTTGACATTACAAAGTGTTGCAACATTTAAAAATATCACTCCCCGTGCATCGTTATTGCTTTCCTTTGTCCATTTTTGTGCACTCATAAAAATAAGGTGCTATATAAAATAAGACAACACCATTCGTTGAAGTGAAGAAGATTTATCAGATTGGACTCGGAAACACAACCATCAGGTTCACATTTCGATAAAAGTCTACTCTAGTTTTCATCTTAGATCAATCCTTGTTGTCAATTAAGGTAAGCAAACCTCTCTTGTAGTTCATTGAAATTCTTGAAGAAGTCTGTGTTACCAATGGCTGGTCTCTGCATTATCCATTAACTGGTTCAGATCGGATTGGCTTGGAAGTTCAAGCACGCTGCGTTTTTCTATGGTCAGTCCCATTGAGAGTTTTACTCTCGTGCAGCATATGGGCGAATGCTGTGTCCCATATATCTGAGACTACTTAAATTTATTTTCGACCTGAAATAAGGCCTCTGCTGTTTTTTGAGCCTTTTTCCAGCAAACATGAGAGCTTCTTCAGTCTCATGCGTGCGTAGAGGTAACAGCAGAGGGGAGACAGCTCGACCCACCCCGACCCCGATGTGGATCTTTTGCGAGCTACCACCTCCTAGGGGGAAGGGATGAGGCAAAGTGAGACCGTAGGTTAGTCAGAGAATGGAGAGTGCGAAGCCCAGAGACGCAGCAAAGTCCCTAACAGTTACAGATATTGGCACTTGGCGCACAACCTATGTGTTTCCCCAACCAAGAAGAAGGCGACGAGGTAACCCTAGCGGCCCTGGCGGCTACTTCCAAGAGGGGTCAATGAAGAGTTTCCGGAGCGCAAGCATCTGTGCCATCTCTCCGTATCCGCCGAAACATACTGCGCTGCTAACCAAACCTGAAGGATGTCAAGGGAGGGAAATGAGAATCCGTAGAGAAGAGAATCCACCCGAAGATTAGCTTAGTGACAAGGGCAAACCACGGAAAAACCCAAGTCAGAGTGGTCGATCGAACCAGAGACCATGAATGACAGCCTCACACGTTGCCTTCTCGCTCGGTAAGTCACATGAGTATTACCTTCATTAAAACTATCTCCAGTAGATTCAGATGGTGAATTAGTATTGAAAGTCCCCCTCATAAAGTACTTCCCTAATAGCCCTTCTTTCACATTTAGATGTTCACTAAAATGGAACGACAAGCTGTATTCTTTAATTTCGTTATTATTAAATTTTGCCTAAAATCTTCTTATATGAAACAAGCCACATCTGTGGAAAAGCCTCACACATTTATTCCCCCTGTTGACTTTCTTTATTACGATATTTGACAATTGCAGAGTTCTCGTTGCATATGAAAGGATTTTATTTGATCTGTATGAACACGGAGGCGGGTTAAATCATCCTTTAACACTGAAACCATTTTTAAGGTGTGTTGTTTTATTCACCTAGATTTTTAACTTTGATAAATTCTTTGTAGGAATGTCCTCTGCTATGTTTACTCGGTTATTTTGCTTATTTGGGATATATTGAGTTTTAGTACAACTTCAAGAAGCGTGGAGGGAATTTTACTGATCATTATCTCACTGTGCTTGCACCCTTGCAGAAGCCTTTGGTGGAAATAACTAATCCACTCGGCAATGATTTTTTCAACAATATTTAAAGAAATCCCAAAAACTAGTTCTGGTCTAATAAGTAATTTATTGAAAGGATAACTGCTTTCTCGTTACCTAAGATTCTCTCATGTTCAGGCACTCGCCCAGTAGCAACCTTATTGTGTTTTGCTAGTTTTATAAGATTCGTTAGGCCCTTCCAGACTGATTGGATGTTATCGGGTTTACAGTTGCTTTGAATACTGCCCGACTATCAGAGAAAATCCAAATGTGGCTACCTTCGTAGCGCTTTCTAGATTTCCTCTGCCTCAAGTTTCATCTCCATAGATTTCGGCCTGGAATACTGTGGTGTTGCAATAAAGAGCAACAAATGTTGCAATTTGGTGCCTCCTCATGGTTTCCAGCTCCCGATCCGTCATCCACTTTAGAGCCGTCCTTATACCAACTCAGACACCCAACAGGACAATGGATTTTGTTTTAGCCCCACTCTAATACCATATTGAATGGTTGTAACAGCATAGTTTTGGTAATGTAATTAGTATAAACACTGCACTCTCAAATAGAGGATTGTTGATTATGTTTGTAATTCTGAACTGTGCTTGAGTGTTAGTGTGCAAGTTCAGAAGATAAGCATAAGCGTCGGCTTTAAGATCATTCCTTTTATTGCAACTGACGTGGTACTTGTGATATTACCGAGACAGCAAAAAACCTCCGAACGGACTGCGCGGTGTTTTACCTGCCCGCCTCCTCGGCGCTCGTTGCCGTCTGCCGCTATCAAGAAGGGCTGTAACTAAATAACATTTTTAAAAATACTGTTAAAGCCTTTACTTATCAACTTTATGAAAGGAGATGCTGAAACTGTCACCGTCGTTGTCCATACATTTTTGAAACATCTTCGGCAAGCTATCCATCAATCGCCGAAGTTCACGTTGAGAAATGCTAGCAATTTCCTGGCGGATATTTTGTTTTAATTCTTCCAGGGTGTATTTGTTTTCTTGTAGATTTTGTTCTAAGATACTCCAGAGATAGAAATCGCAGGGGGTTAGGTTGGGGCACCAACTCTACTCATAATTCTATCCTGAAACACACTTTCAGTTGTTCTCATCGAGAGCTTGCAGAGCCTTAATGAAAAAAAAAAAAAAAAAAAAAAAAAAAAAAAAAAAAAAAAAAAATCAAGCTCCCTCTGCTAATCCTCTAAAAAGAGGAGGCAACATTTTATTCACGTGTGTATAGGACTCAACTGTTGACTCGGAAAAAAAAAATTGGACCTAATAACTCAGAACTTAATATTGTTCATGAAGTAACCCTTTATGACGAAAAATTTGGTGTATGCTGCGCCATTAGCGGAGAAAGGTTTTCTTAGGGCACCAATAAGCAATTTCTATCACTGGGATAACTTAAAACAGAAAGTGTAAAAGCCAAATTCACACGCTATGGAAGAATTAAAACAAAATATCCGCCAGTATTTCTCAATGTGAACTACAGCGAGTGGTGGATGGTTTCCTAAAGAGATGCCAAAATATATATATGACCAGTTTCAGCATATTCTTTCATAAGGTTGGTCAGTAACACCTTTAAAAGTAGTTTTAAAAATGTTGTATGCTTTCATCCGCGCCTTTCGATGATAGCAACAACACTAATGTAGGTAAAGAAATTATCTTTTGTAACATTAGCGTATGTAGGTAGCAAAGGTTTGTTTCAGTGCAGTTAGTTACTGGACAGCAATTACAAGTGTGTTGGAAATGAAGCGGTAAGATGTATAACCAGATAGTTTGACACCCACCCTCCCCCTAGGCTGTCTGACTCGCATCGAATTGGGGAATGTAGCAAACTAGTTCTAAAGGAGCCGTCATTGTCCAAGCCTCTTGGACGCTAAGAACGTTGCTTTCCTTTAACGCAATTTAGGCCTGTTTGGTAACTCATGCACGAACATGGATCGCTGAGATTTCCCATTTGCATATGTCACACTAGCACATGCGTGTCAATACGGAAAAGAGAGGGAGGGTAGTAACTGCTCCCACACCACATTACGGAACGACACAACATATTCAGGTCAACTTCATCCTCATTACACTGTTTGCTCGTATAAATGCACGGCACATTGTAATAGTAAAAATCTGATGTGTTGCACTCACATGACGCTAATATTGTACTAACCATTCTTACAAAATCTTATTTCTATATCTTCTTCGTGCTAGTTCAGATAAACATTTGCAGAGATTATCTTATTGCTTATTTCCTTGTAGGTGCAAGGGTAATGTTAGGATACAGTAGGCTTTGTGCGATAGTCAAATCCTTTAAACCTTTGAGATTCTGTTGTCTTTGCACACTTAACATACAAAAAAATGAACGATTCATTTCACGAAAGTCATGTTTTCTGAAACTCACACACATAATAAGAAATATCTCCGAAATGGTTCATGTTACAAGAAAATTTATTCAGACATAAATTGTGTATTTTAGTAAGATCTTCATTTTGTGTGTAGTAAGATCTGGTCTATCTCAAACGTTTTACCAGTTATGCAAAAGTCATCCGGAGCAAACAGGGCTACAGGGGCTATAGCCAGAAAATTCAAGGTATACGTTTCATTTGTCATAAAAATATCTCAAACGTATGGCATTTTAATTAAAATCGCTAGAGCCATTTTCAAGAAGATAAAAATTTTCGAAAAATTGTCCATGTAAAGAGTAGTTTAGGGTTGGAGCAATTTTCTTAAAAATGTTTGTGCTGCACCCTTAAATAACTTTGGTTAGCCGACTTTTCGTTTTTAAGTTATGCTGTTGAGAGACTGACACACACACACATACATACAGACACACATGGACCTTTTTCTAAAAATGCTTTTTTTTTAAAAAAAAATTCAGGGGGCTTCAAAACACATTTCCAGTGAAATCTTGACATCACAAATGAGTCCCATTTGTGCAAATATTTTAAATCACATTTGTTAGTTCTAGATCGACGGCCGATTTTCTCACCGTCACCGCCACCACCATCCTCAAAGCAGGATAAAATTCTCCATCCATGGCTTCCTAGGACGTTCCGGAGATCTTTTTCCATTTGGATGATAATGAAGCATGGCTTTAGGGATTCTGCTAGAACGCATTCCTTGTGTTTCTTACAGTTGTGCTGGTACTATTGAATATATTGGAGCACTGGTTCAACTTGTAGTTCCTGAAGCACCTCGTCATTCGTTTGTGATCCCACTTCACACATCTAGCCGTTGATCACATGAATCTCTTTTCATTGGTAGCCATTCTGTTTTCATCTGTCTTTCTCGTGGTCCATGCCTCACTACCATAACACAGAGCCGATTTAGCCAGCGTCTTGTGGAGCCGTATCTTGTATTCTGCTGTAATAGGGAAGGTTTCATTATGCTGGTAATCATTCCCATAGTTACAGTGTATTTGAATTTTGTCTGGTATATCTGCTTCGTCTACAAATGATTCTAAATAACCGAGATAAGAAAATTCATTTACCCTTTCAAGCAATTAATTCTTTAAGCAAATTTTGCTAGGGACAGGGTTTTTACCATAAAATGTCATTTTTGATTTATAAATTTGAGAATGTTCTGTTTCTTCCATTCATTTTCTTTATCATTGTCTAGGTCGTCACCATTAAGATCCATTTTCTGAGGCTTACTTTGTGCTTTGAAAGCAATATAAAAGTACACCCAATGGGTTGCTGGCCCAGAGGGATATATAGTGTGGAAACCCCACACCGTATACCCTTATCCTACACACGGCTAGTGTGTGGAAGAACATTAATTGCATTGATTGACCTTACAGTTGGTTAATCTAGAAGTTACAGTATTGTAAGTCGCCATTTGGGGAGTCATCTAGTATAAATTAAGATCTCCTTGTGTGGTTTACCGGAAAAAATGAGAGTGAATTAGAGAGTTTAAAGTCATGTCGTCAAGCTGGCCATGGCAGCGTAGTGGTTAAAGCGCCCTGACGGAAACCGGCAGATCCTTGGTTCAAATCCCGGCTATGGCATTGCATTTTTCGGTTTCATTCTACTCCTAAATTCATTTTAACGTAGACCTGGATCTGCTTTTCACGTGATTAAGCTTTGAAATACCGTAAATGGCCCTAACAGATTGTTGAATGGAAGTTTGTGACGACTTATTTTTATCGAGTCTGTTGCAGAACTGATATTTCAATTACTCAACCCTCTGTTGTCGAGTGTGTCCTATATGACGATCAAATTAATTATGATGTTGAAAAGTGTGATAGCACAAGTAGTATGGTTTTAATCCTGGAAATATTAATTAATGATTATATTAAACAATAAGTAATAATATTTATTATAGGTTTTAAGAAGATATATAAACGTACAGACAACGATCTTGCCATATTTATTGATACGTTTTCTGTTAAAATGGCGTCTAATATTAGAATGAGATACATGGGGTAATGAATAATCACAAATTAAATAAAATAGCTTCTATTACGTAACATACAGAAATAATCTTCCCATTCTTGATGAAACGCGCGAGTAGTCATTCTGCACTTCCGTCCAAAACTGTTCACTATTTTGAACTGCACCGTTTAACCTTCTGGAATGGTAGGAGAAGCACATGAGTAGAGGAGATGGCTCCTAGGAGACAGTTAATGACTCACCTGCACTAGCAAGTTACATCACTTGGAAATGGAGCCAATTATCTTGAGCGTCCGGATTTAATTTCCGTTTTTCTGACAAGGAATAGAAATAAAAGGTCCAAAGCATCCATCTGACTGAACGCACACTGTATAGCTCATGAAAAAGTTAATTACCAAAATAGGTAATTTGATGTTTCGTCGCTTACACGGGATATGATAGTACAGACAGCACGGAAAGAAATCAGCACTGCCTTCTTGTGGACATCCCATTCTTTACTGTTAGTGGGATACCTTCCTTTATTGTATTAACTGATACTGTTACCATGGACCCGCATGTAATATTCGTGGCAGACGAAGCGGCGCTTGTGTGGTTTTTCTCCGGTTTCCCCCCGCTACTCATTCCACCAACTGCTCCATAATCACCTTTCCAATCGTCCATTTCGCCTGCATTTCATATCATCCTCTTCCTTACTATAATACGTGGTGCTTGGCTCCACACTCGCTTACAGGTCTTCACTCTGTCCGGTTCATGGGTTCCTCTGCTCCCCATAAAATATCTGACCCTGGGCATAGACTTGTAAGTTCTAGGGGGTGTAAGTCCTTTAAACGAGGAGGGTAATCAGATGAAGAAAAAGAAGAAATAATGAATGTGTCATTAATAATAGTTGTAGACAGTAGTGTTTAATATTTTCTATGACTTGGAACAGAACCTGGCTTAATTCCGAACCATATCAATTTTGTAAATCATACATTGTGTGGTATGTAACGGATTTTGTGTATTTTTAAGAAGTTCTTATAAATTGCATGGAATTGGACATGAATGCCTAGTCATATTCATAATTGTAGTAGCTTAGCACTAATAAATGAATCAGCTGGCTACCAGTTACCTAATGATGATAATATTAATAATAGTAATAATAATTATACATAACATTATTGAATGGAATTACATTAACTTACACAGCCTCTATGCGTTCCACATATGAAGGGCGTTTTTAAAGTGCTCGGCTTGACTCGAAGGGACCCTGAATATGGCCAAATTTACTATAACAGTTGAGCGTAGTCCTTTGGATGTTGTGCTGTGAAGTTTCAAAAGTGTAATTACAGTCATTATGATAGTAATGTAAACAAACTAGTTAACTGTTTACCAATGGGCAAAACTGAAATACGAGCTCTGACACAGTACTTCGTTTTGAAGGATTCATAAACGACAAAAATACAAAAGGAATTAGATACGACAAGGATCTGTTATGTTCGTTTTTCAACAATTAAAAATGGGCTGCTGAATTTAATCGTGATCGTGCATATACTGTAGAGCTCTCAGAGCGACGATCAATTTGATTATGACAAAAATACATAGTGCCGCGATTGAAGGCACGCGAATTGGCTAATGAAACAAAGATCTCGATAAGCTGTGTGCAGCTTCCAAGAATTTTTTTGGTACGAGAATCTTTCCGCACGATAGGGTGCCCCATTTGTAATAAAATGAACACTTTTCAAGAATGTTTATTCATTTAAGACAATACATCTATGAAGACAAAAATCTACAGTTTTATGTTGATTGCTATAGCTCTTTACTTTCACTACCACGTGCATCGTCGAAAGAGGATGTATCATATTACATCAAAAAATTATATACCGAGATTTCGCTGGAAATATGGAGATTTTGAGGTTCATGAATAATAATAAAAATGAGCAACTAGAAAAGTGTGTGTGTGTGTGTGTGTGTGTGTGTGTGTGTGTGTGTGTGTGTGTGTGTGTGTGTGTGTGTGTGTGTGTGTGTGTGTGTGTGTGTGTGTGTGTGTGTGTGTGTGTAAACATCATAATTATTCAAAAGTGAAAAATATATTTAATACCAAATATGATATTTAAGTTTAGTATCTTCAAAGGAAGCGACACGAAGATTTTCAAGAAAATCCCCCACCCGAAAGTATAATATACATGGAGCACTTTTTGAAATATTTGATTTTCTCAAAAATGACCCCGATGTTTTCGATTAAAGTAAAGTTTTTTTTACATATTTTCAAAAAAAATGAAATGCATATCTAGAATTTTTTTTGAACATCTTCGGACATCCTCTTCATTCTGAATGACTTTTCCATAACTTATAACTCCATGGTAGGACAGTCCTGGTGGGATTTGAACCTTTAACTACCTCGGTTGCTTTTGTCGGTGTTCTAATTTCCCACTTTATAATGTGCTGCAGCAATACTCTTAGGCTTCCTCTATTGTTGCAGAAAAGAAGTCTTGGAAGAATATCTCCCAACAACAACAACAACAACAGCAGTAGCAACATCCTGAAAAACCTGTTGTGCATTTGCACTCAGCCGATACATTTCCGTTGTAGTCGATCTGTAAAAGTATAACCAGAGTAAATGGAAGTATACAAGGTGGAAGGTCATACTGCTTTGGTCATACGTTAACCAGGAATTCTATATAATGAGAGTAACAAGTATGTGCAATACAATTATTGCCAATAAAGAACCATTTCACCGAAAAAAAAATCGTGTCAAATATTTGGAGCCATCTAAGTTCTTGACGAAAGTGGTTTTGTTATTTCACTAAATCTGGCGCAAACATTGTATGAACAATGCTGTAATGCATTTCTACCTTAATTAGAATGAATTTAGTCACAGTTTAATGTTAAAATGCCATGGGAAGTTTAATTTGTAAATATTATAGACCACGCATTTATGGGTCAAATTACTTGGCCAATATAATAAGATCAGCAAAGTGTACCGCTCCAAAATTTTAAAGCCCGTCAGCGAGGCTTAAAATCTGTTGCAGATTTAAAAGAGGTAAGCCCTTGGCCATGAAATTTAAAGAAACTTTTAACGAACTGACAGATTTTAGCGAGGTAACTTCCATGAAGAAGAAGACAGCCAATGATTGTATCAGATTTCCTAATATCCCATTGGACCTACTAGCATACAAGAGTAGAAGGATGGTAACAGAAAACAGGAGTGATATGCTTGATCTACTGAAATTTATTCCACCGCTACACCATGCTTACTATCTTCAAAGAATTGAAAGACTCAGGTGGTCACAAGCCAGTGAACAGGGTGTGGAAGATGATTGTTCAATAAGTGGGGATGAAGTGCTATTTGTGTAAAACAAATGACCTTGGTTTGTAGGTTTAGCAATCTATCTTAAAAACTTAGGGCAACACCGAAAACTTGCCCATCGCAAGCAAAAGCTGTGAATGCTGTAACCCAGAGGCAAACGCGCATTCATGAATCCGTGTGATTTGTGAACCTTTCGCCGGGTCACTTCCAGTCGCTTCGTGACCGGTATCAGGTTGAGGAATTGTTTGTGTCAAACTGTCTGCCTTAAGGGAACGAAAAAATTAAAATTAAATTATTTTGTTGTTTAATGACGCTGTCAGTTGCCAGAATCACATCAGCGTCGCCGATGTGCCGGAATTTCGTCCCACAGGAGTTCTTTTACATGCCAGTAAATTCACTGACTTGGAGCTGTCTCTTTTAAGCACACTTAATAACCATAGATCTGGACCGGATTTGAACCCGCGACCTTGGGATCAGTAGGCCAACGTCTAAGCAACTAAGTTACCCAGACCGACTTAAGGAAACGAAGATTTAATGTGAAATGGGAGGAGGAATTTTTCTGTTTTGCGGAAGGAGACAATGTAAAATGCCTTATTTGTAACAAGATATATGGTTTTCTTCGGGTCAACATTGAACGGCATTATTGTAGATATGCCATATACAACGAAAAAACTTAGGGTTTTCTGATATACATCTTTGTCACACATTTTCTACCATTATCATTGTTTTTATTATTGTTGTTGTTGCTGCTGCTCTTACAGATATTACGTCAGAGTTTGAACGTCTTCTCATTCGGAATGACAATGTGTATAATTCCGATATCGCATAATAAAGGCATGATCATCTCTTTTCTGTTTGAAACAAACGCACTGATTGTTAACCCTATCAGTCAACCACTGTCAAGGGTTTAAGAAGCGAAGAATTACCACTTCTACCAGCAAATATATTGTGCGGGTTGCGTGTATTCGGAACACACTATTTGCCCACCCCTGCTGTAACCAATGGCAAGTTTGGAGCAGCTAATGTTCAAAATGCACTAACATGTTTCAATCACATTTTCCTAGAACAAATGACTAGCTCATTTTAACCTTCCACGTTATATTCAGGTTTACAATCGACACTTGTTCATCTCCAGCGTTTCTCAAAACCTCAGTTTTCCACTCCCATTTCCCCAGTTCGAACTTACGTAAGCAGCACTTAACTAAGCTTCAAAACAGTCACGCTTACGAAATTTGTCTTGGCTAAAAGATTCTATCTATCTTGGCTGGTGTCTCACCCATGACCTTGATCCTCTGTAAAAGCACATAATGAATGGCTTATCGGTGAGAGATCGTGCTTTCGTATTTGCACAAAATCGATCTCAGAGTCTGATAAAACAGCATAAACGTCAGCCAAATTTCACAGCTAAGCTGAAAATCCTCTTCAAGACAGTAGTGGGTCTCAGTTTTCCTGCCATAGCCTCCTTGTAGAAGCCAAATATAGAAATCCTTGTATGTTAAAATATTTCTACACGTTCAAGGAAACGTACAGAATACGATCCGTCAGTTTTACATAGCTTTCTCTATCCATTGTCGTTTACTTTTATGTAGCTTTTACCGAGTAAGATAGCTCCGCACATTCAGGAAGTCGTGGATTCGATTCCCGCAGCTGATCTTCCTGACCCTTGGGTTATTTCTGGAATTTTCTCGGATGACCAGGTAAAAGCTGGAAAGGATAATTTCATCCCTCGAATTTCCTGTCCCTCCATTTAATTTCACCTTCATTTAAATTCAGTATTTTAGGGTCGGAAGTGTTGGCGATGGGCGAGTTTGGCGCTGCTGTGTGGGGACTTTGCGAACATAACTGCGGTTCTCGATGGATGGGTGATGTAGTCGGCTGATATCTGGGGTCGGCCGTTGTCAAAACCCATATGACTTTTTTGGTGGTGTTTAATGTCCACTTTTACTACATGCGGCATCGCAGGCGGTGACCTCATTATACGTGGAATGAAGATGGAGCACAGGTAGAATGAGACGGCGGAGGAAATCCACCTCAGCGCCGCTTCATCCATCACAAATCCCACATGCGTTTGCTTGACATCGAATTCGGGCCGCTTCGGTGAGTGGGGAATGGTCTAACCACTCGGCTACGACGCGGCCACCGTCTGGTGGCTGTTTGGCGAATCCTGGTGTCGAGATGGTGAACCTCCAGCACACGTTAAGGACCTTCATCTTGGCTCGCGCTACTCGCCCGGGTTCCGGCAGACTCGCAGGGCACTATTTAACCTCTTAATTTCATCCCTTGTGGAATCCCCTTCGTCTATACGCTATCTTTACCTCTACCTCTATGCAGCATGTACAATAATTTCTTAGAAAAACTTACTTTTCTAGGTACATCGTGCAAATTGAGATAAAAGTTTCCATAAATAGTTTCATTACACATTTCATTGTAGACAAGAGAGGAAACATTTTGTTATTCACGGGCTTCAAAACAAGCATGTTCACGAAACCCCATATTATCAGGTTTAGAAATTCCTTAACTCTTGCCTTAGACAAAATTAACTAATATTTATGCTAAGAAAAAATTTGAAGCTACTTTTTGAATTTATATAAAACTCAGGGATTAACATTTCATGAATGAAAATAATTAGACATTTATACATGTTAGCTATTATCAAATGCAGTAATAAAATACATATGTTTGATTTCCAGTTTGTATTACAAACAGCAGGCATAGGAGTAAGGAAGTTAAAATCTTAACATTAAGAAAATAAAATACACAAATTTTGAAGGTTGACTACATCGTTTTGTTGCTTAACGAGGAAAGAAGTATTCCACCCTTCTACCACTCACGCCAACCTTAATTGCCTGGAGGGAAAGAAGTGAACAGACACCAAAACGGGGCTCTGCTGATTGCTGTGTTATTTTCAACAGCTGGCTCGCAGACAGCAGAAACTGACGATATAGCTTGCGGGGTTGCAACAAAACCAACCAAAACTTACAGACCAACAACTGGACCGTCTTAGGAAACGCTGAATTACTGTCTTATGTTTTAGATTTAAGGACAAAAGTATTTTATGTCTAACTGCTAACCCATTAACAGTTAAATGAATCTTACACGCGACGATTTGTAATAAAATATATAAAAATTTGGTGTGTTAGACACATGACTTTCTCTACTCTTGTACTAATCATTCTTACAAACTCCTATTCCTATATATTCTTCGTGTTAGTTGAGATAAACATTGCAGAAATTGTCTTATTGTTTATTTCCTTGTAGGTTCAAGGGGAGTAGGGGAATAAAGTAGGCTTTGAGCGATAGTCAAATCTTTTAAAGCTTTCTCTTTGCTCGGATAACAAAAGATGAATAACGATGTTCCATTTGACAGAAGTGCAAGTTTTCCAAAACTCATAAATAACAAGGAATATCCCCGAAATGGTTCACTCTACAGAACAATTTATTTCGACATAAATTGTATATTTTAGCAAGATCTACATTTTTTTTATACTTTGATCTCTTACATTTTACCAGTTATTCAAAAGTCATCCAGAGTAAATAGGACTACATGGGCTAGCGCCAGAAAATTCAATATATACATTTCATTTCCCATAACAATATCTCAAACATGTGGCATTTTAATCAAAATCGTTAGAGGATTTTCGAAAAATTTTCCAAGTAAAGTGTAGTTTGGGGTGGAGCAATTTTCTTCAAAATCTTCGTGTTGCATCCTTGAACGACATTAAGCTTAAATACCAACTTTGGTTTTAGCCAACTTTTCATTTTTGAGTTAGTCTGTTCAGACTGACGCACGCACGCACACACACACACACGCGCGCGCGCGCGCGTATACGCGGACTTTTTTCTAAAAATGCTTTTTTATTTAGGGCGTCTCAAAACGCATATTTCCGGTGAAATCTCGACATCGAATTTTTGGGTGGGATACAATACTTCCTCTACTTACTATACGTAATAGAGAAATTAAAAATTTCGTATTTTATGCGATGACGATTGCGATAAAACTGTCAACTTATTGCTTGCACTTGTACGAAGTTACAGGTACAGTATAATATTACATTCACATAGTTTTCTCTACTCAATTTTCTTTTACGAAAGCACAATCGCATTTCTTCCCCTTCTACAATGTTCTATATGATTGAAATACAAATACAACGCATTACATTCACACGGTTTTATCTGCTCACTTTTCTTTTACCAATCACAATATTTCCTTCCTTATTCCCTCTTCTACAAATAATTCATGAAATTTTCTGTATGTTTGGCATAGAAATACTACGTATTACATTCATATGGTTTTATTTACTCAGTTTTCCTACGTAACAAATCACATGTTTTTCTCTACTCCATCTTTTACAAATAATTCATACAATTGCTACATATTTGAAATATAAATGCAATGTCTAGTTTGGACTCCGGAGCCTTGTATTCCACTACTTTGACTTTCCTGAGGATGCCGGACGGAGTTTTCAGCGAAATGTTGGAAGATAAAACTACTGGACCACGGCCTACAGGCCCGGAAAGAATGAATGGAGTTAGCAACGCCGCCGTGAAAGCCTTAGCAACTTATTATATTCACATTACTTTCTGCACTCACTTTTCTTTTATGAAATACAATCATACTTCGTTCTCTACTGCCTATTTTACAAACAATTCATACAATCTATTTGAATAAAAATGAATGACATTATTTATAACGTAAAAATCGAACTGAAAATGCACTTCAATAAACATATTATACAACCAAACACTTTATTATTTTACGTAGTATTGCAACCATGTGGGGCATAACTAGTTAGGCATAAATGCTTTCGTAATATAGAAGTGAAAATATGGCTAAACCGTTGCAAACAACCCTTTTTTGTAAACCTTAAATTCCGAGTTCAGGCTGATTCATTGCCAGCAGGCTGGAGTAGGGCATACTCTGACAAGGTATTCAAACAGTAGGCTGATACGCACCTGCTGAATGGTACTTTTCAGCAAGCTGTTTTCAAGTCACGAGACATTTTAGGCTGCGGTATTTATGAGTAGGATAGCCGCTTAGAGTTGCTATACAGGGTGGAAGGTACTGCTTCGGCCATACGTTAACCAGGGACTCCACATGATGAGTGCAATAAATGTGTCCAATACAACTATTCTCAATGAAGAACCATTTCGCCGGAAAAAAAAATTGTGTCGAATACTTGGAACCATCTAGCTTCTTGACGAATGGAGGATATAAATGGTTTAATACTGCACCAACTGTCGCGGAAACACTGTCAACAATGCTGTAATGCCTTTGTACCTTCATTCATATGAACTTAGCCACAATTTCATGTTAAACTGTCATGCAACGTTTAATTTCTATGGGAGATTTGGCAATGTCGCGTCAACATTTTATATATATAGACAGCGCCACAGTTTAGAAGATGGAACTTACAGATTGCGTTTTTGGAATTCAATAGTTTGGATAAGGTATTCCTTCCCTTCATTGCCCATATTGTTGCTGAATATTCAATAGTATAATTTATACGAGACTCATGTTCCTTGCTAGTTCTTGTAGCGAATTACCTCTATGAAGAATAATCACTATTTTAAGAACTCCTTTTTAACATGACGTAATAAAAAATTTCACAGCATCTAACTGCCAAGTATTATCAATTCAAATCCGATTCCGTTCCCTTGGCCAAGAAAGGAAAGAAGTGATCTTTATTACAATCAAAACTGCCTTAGATAGTCGCGATTTGCTTATTCGACAGTAATTGACTATACGTTATAGCAATCTTGGCATAGAATTGCATTATAGCCAATTTGTATTGACCCAATGTGTAGTTTTACGTCAATATGTTTATATGCGAATTGAGTGATAAATGATAATTCTATCAAAACAGGTGTTAAAATTGTTATTGATTTACTATAAAAAGTACAGTGCGTTCTATTGGTACACCTAAGGCCGAAACAGTGTTGTTTTTATCATCCCAAAATTTTACTCGCCTATCTTTAATAGTTTCTGAGAAAACTAATTTATATTAGTAAATATCATTCACAGTTAAAGCTGTTGAAAATAAAAATGGAGAGAGCGAGAGAGCGAGAGAGAGAGAGAGAGGGGGGGAGGGAGAGAGAGTGCGAGAGAAAGAAAATAAATGTATATATTTGCAAAGAAAGACACTACATTGCCTGGACGCAAGGAATCAGAATTTTTAGAGCAGAACTTCCTGTGAAAGATGAGCAACGAATTGGGAGTGAAGATGCAGTACTATGTACCCAAATGATACATCAAATTAGAGAGAAAATTCAAATCTATAGAATTGCAGGAAAATAAAAACTGACATTCTTGTGGGTAATTTTTGTCATTTAATCTCCCAAGCCGCCGCTGCTTCTAAGTTACAATGAGATACACCAAAGTTGTGCCTCAACGAGGGGCAAATCCCTTAGGGCGGTGCGAATCCTAAAGAACGCTCTCCTCATCAAAGACACAAAGAGCAGTTAATTCCTGAAAACTGACTGAAGGTTTGGGTTATGGATATTCATTGTTTTTGGAACTCCCACTTTAGGAGCTGCCCCACCTTTCTTTCTATTGTTCTTTTAATTCACACGTAGGAGTGGGTTACTGATAAACACACTGCACACTCAGCGTCCTGGAAGCGAACGATGCTTGTCGGAGTTGATTAACGGCTGATATTCTTAGAATAACAGGTAAAATGCTACCTGTCTGTATATTGAAGGCATTGTGAATTATTGCCGGAGCCATAATACCTTGGGAGCTATATCCATCATGTTTGTGATTGTTATTTTGCACTGTGTCCGCAAATAAATGCACACAATTAGGAATATCATTTTATTATGTGTGGCATATTTTACGTAGATATAAAAGTATCCGGTAAAACAGTATTCGGAGATTTTCCCAGGTCACTCAGGCAAAGGAATGGTGCGAAGGATATTTATCTTGCATCCCTCGTTTCACTTCCTTTCTTTTCATTCTCCCCATCCGATCTTTCCAGAATGTGAGAGTCAGCGGATTCGCCAGTGGGCTGCGCAGGGGTGGTGCTTGTGCTCTGGAAATACGGTGCTCGGCTGAGGGGAGCCACTTTAGTTGGCCAGCCGCCATCCCAGGGATGACTATGGTGACCTGGAACTTGACTGCACCTGTTAGGACCCACCGTAGTTGTAGTTCTGCTTGTGATGAGTTCTGGCCACCTGTAGGATACTTTCACCTCATCCTTCCTTCCGGGGTCTGACGCACAATGTGCCATCGGCTGATGTCTGTGTCTGTCACGGTAGGAAGTCTGGCACAAGTCTTATGACGTGTGATGGGTTCTTTTAGTTTTATTCATGTGTCCTCTGTCCTTCTTATTGCTCTTTTTTGAAGTAATTTGTAATTAATTTACTGTTGCTTTCGACGATAAGTTCGCGATTTTACTGTAAACATTCGCTTTGACATCCCATGAAAAATTATTTTGGGAAACATATTTGTAAAATACTTGCACGTGTTTGTGAGGGAGAGGGAGAGACAGAGAGAAGAATGTATGTATGGGGTCCGAAGAAGTACGCCATTTAAAGGACTAACAGACGAAGATGCAGAAGATATGGGGCTTGTGAAGGAAAAAAAGTGATGAATGGGTTATAGGAAAACTATTGCATGGTACAAATTCCTTAAAAAACAATAGAAAATGTATTTTAGGTGAATAAATCTGTATCTTCACTCTTTATTTTGATGACTTTAAAGCTTATTTTAGGTGCCTAAAATTGATTTTAAGGAGCTACAGTTTGGTTTCTTTTCAATCCTTCCGCTAGAATACGTCACTATTTACTGCGACTATTCCACTCATACGTGAATTGGTTGAAATCAATCAATCATGTGCATAACAATTTAAAATTTCAACCACTGACAGCCTTAATGAAATCTGATAAATTTTTCGGAATTATCACCTTCCCTGTATTTTATCACCTCCTCTGCTTTTCTTATGTTATTACCAGGTTAGAGAATCTGGCTGCACTGTGCTACAGATGTGTAACAGCTTATGTAATTTGCTGCAACAGAGCCGCTAGGTTTAAATGTATAAAATGGCTGACTCTCGCTTTGGGTTAAGCATCTAATGGTGAAATAGGTGAAATACTTCAAAGAAGGACATCTAGAGTTCAGAATACAACAGTAAATATGCAGTTTGACAAATTTTTTATTGCATGAAATCATAAATTAACAGCAGATACTGTAGCTTCTGACAATCGCCAACATCTTAAAAATTTGGGGCATCAATATGATACTCCTGTAGGGCGTGCCAATGCACGATGATGTATGTATACCTGTTACATGTTTCTTTTAAGAGGTTAATAATTACAATACAGCATTTAAATAACATTTCATAGGCTATATCATCCTTTAATTGTGAAATATTCTTAATAAATACAATTCGTGACAGTCAAATTCGTAGATAAATTGACTTACTCGTGGCATTGCCTATGGCAACTAAAATCACGCATTCATTCGATCAGACATAATTGATTTACGTTCTTTTATATCATGTTTACATCCTCAACAATGATATGCCGTTAGCCTAACTCTGTGGTGTGGTGAGAGCTTATCTGCCTCACGTTCAAGAGGTCCCGGGTCGATTTCCAGTTAGCTACATGGATAAGGGTCTTTTCCCGGAGTTTCCTTACATTGAGAAGACGAATGTTGGGCATGTTTAAGGACTATGGATTCTCATTTCATCATTTCATCCATTTTATTCATCGTTCGATATTACCTATTGCGTTAAAAACATTAAACTTAAATGCAAGCTAAATAAATAATTAATAATTAGTAAACAAATGAATAAATAAGTAAATAAATAAATGTTGATCGTTAATTATGATGGCCCATTTTGTGTACAATATTGCAGTTTTTGCTCACAAAAGTTCAATTAAAATATTGCAAAACCAACAATATTCAAATTAAGTTCATTATTTTAAAACAAGAACATATTATCATGTTTTACTGTTGGTGCATAATACATCAACATAGCTGCGTAAATACTCGCACTTTATTGTAACGTTTTTATTTTAGCGTATCTAAGTGGTAGTCACTGTTTGACAAAGTTGAAAGCCTTCTTTTGGACTAAATAAGCAAGCAACAACTTACATTATATACATTGCCGTACCACTATTTGAATATAGTGAAACATAATGAAAGAAAATATGTTGAAATGAATATTAAAAGGGTGGACGGGTGAGTAGAGTTTATGGGCCCGTCGACAGCTAGGTGATTTCGGCCCGTGAATGAATGTTAAAAGCAATTCATTTCATATTACACAAGGAACAAATTAAAATTCAAAAATTTGAGAGGTAGATGATGAATAGACAAACTTAATCAGCTATTAAATTTGAATTAATAATAGAAAGATATATTTCTTTGTGAGTCATATTCAATTAAGGAAAACATCAGAAGGGTGCACCATCCTAAAGGACCGTATGTGATGGACCAAGCGGCATTTGGGTGGGGTTTTCCCGGGTTCTCCGGGTTTCCCCGTCATTCATTCCATCACCTGCTCCATAATTACCTTTCCTTTCACCCATTTCAACGTAATTTCATATCACGTTAACTCTCGTATCTAGATATCAATCTGTATATTCTCTCTGATTCAGAGAGTCCTCGACAGGCATCTGACCCAAGTCCTAACTAAATGTTTAGAACATTTACACTCACAGGGTAATTACTTAAATATTTTGTCTCAATTTATCTCAGTTTAATATGCGACGTTTGGATGTTTTAAAGTTAACAGGGACCACCTTCTTGTGTTAAACAGCTAGAAATGCTCTGATTCTAAATTATTTTATAAACTTCTCTAAGTAGCTATTCCAATTGCTTTCAAGTTAATGCGTTTATTGATTTTAATCACTTGGCCCATTATGTAAAATAACCTTGTTTGCTCTATTGAATGTCCAAATAATTCAGATTTAGGCAGTAAATCAAAACCCGTTAGTAAAAAGTGGCTTGCTGGTACCGCTGATGAAGCCTGTTCTCATTTGGAAGTAGAATCCAGGAGTCCTTGCATTCTATTCTGTGAAGACCATATTGAGCAAAACACTATGTACAACACTGTCACTTCGTCGCAGCTTTCATTCCTTCACATGCTCATGGTTTCATTAGTTTTTTATTACTGTATAGCCATTCCATAATTATAGGTTGGACATATGAAAGCTAATAAACTCCTACTAACGGTAATGTCTGTATAATAGATATTATAAAGAGAACATTTGCATACATTATGTGTGTGTTAAGCTCTAAAAACACACGTCGAATTTAATAATTATTTTACCATTGAAACACCCTATCCTTCCTGACGGACATGGGCTATTCATCACCTAATTTCAATTCATAAGTCATTAAATGACTAAAACGATTTAGAAAACCAATAAAATAGAATATAAATACACTGCAGTAATAAAAGAACATACCTGGGAAGGTTTTGGCATTTCGTTGAGAATGTCGTTATTAAATAGATTTAAAAGTAAGGAAAACACCACGGATATTTCATCCCAGGCAACTATACAGGGTGTTAGGAATCTACCATTATGTGAAATCTGCGCATTATGGTAGATTCAAACATGACAAATTAAACACTCCAATAACTTCTTCTATCGTGAAAGGTAAAGAAGATAATTGAACATGTTATTCACGTAGTCTAGCAACACGCTAGGAGTGTTTTGTTTACTAATGCGGCTTCCACTACTATGCGTGATTTTACACCTACTACGGCTTAAAGTATAGACTAGGCCAACGTTGAAAGTTGGTTTCGCCAGATGTCCGTGTGTTTATGAGTACTGCAAGTAACGAGGGGAAGGTTGTTTGCTTTCAAGCTTTCTGAGCAGTATTTAGGCATTCTTTACCTTCCACTATGCATGCACGTCAGTATTGTCAAGTGCATATACACGAATTCATTCCAATAGACACGCTGAAACCCAATTATTTAGTTTCATTTTGTGCTAAACATCTCATATGAGCAACAGGTGGAAAAGACGTAAACAACGCACCTCTTCGAGCTGTGCCTCTCTATGCTGATTGCAGAAATAAACGATAAAGGAGTGGTGACATAAAATGTATTGCCATTAATTTTTATTTATGTAACTATGCACAATAGAGAAAAGTGGCAGAGGGATTTATATTTCAGCTTAATGACAATAAGTCGTCATTAAAGTCCGCACGTTCACACCACTAACACTCTGTGGTATGATTTAGCAACTAAGAAACAGAGGAACTCAACAAAATGGAATAAAATCTGCTTGTAACGCCACGATATGCAAACAATACAATGCTGAAATACATACCTATTTTTAAACCATGATTTAAGAGTGTTTTGCTTTATTTCCTTTTTACTTAACTTGGAATTAAGTTCGTTGGCAGGGCATGATAAATACTGTCTATATATAAAGAGAGAGATTTGCTAGCATAGAAATTATGTACTGAACCAATCTTTTATACGTCATTAACAACTGAGAAGACTATTTGTCTGGTTAACCAAAGTGTTTAACTTGTTGGAGAATGTTCACATTCACCAGATTCACTTCTGCTTCGTTGTATGTGTTGAGAATTTTTGCATTATGTGATAACTGTGTTGCTTTTGTTACTAAAAATTATGAGATCAAACCATAATAAACAGTAAGTCGGAAAAAGAAACTTGACGTGAATAATTTTTTTACGAAAATGAATAAATATGAGCAGAGAAAGTAGCATAAAACAATTTGTATTACATTCAAGTTTCAATGAAACAATTCCATAAGAATATTTTCCGTGATTAATAAGAAACTGATGGAAGACATATATTTGGATAATGTACGGTATTTACCAAAACACTTCAAATGGATTTCTACGCATTTTAACACTATATTGCACTGTTTTATTGCACAAGTATTAAGAATACACCTTTAGGAACAATAATTAAAATGCATATTTGTTTCTGTAAATATCTATAAACTCCACTTAATTGAGGCAAGGTAAACAAATGGGGAATCGAACGAAATGAAAGCAACGCGCTCCATGCAAGGCATCATGGGAGCGTTTCTCTCCTGCTCATCCCTTCCCTCTCCTGTCGAGCAGTTGCCAACATCGTCACTCAAAATACAAGCACGTGCACTACAAGTTTGTGTACCTTGCCTTAATTAAGTGCAGTTTACGGACACTTAGACAAATAAATAACATTGTGTGTCCATTATTGTTCCTAAAGATACGAGTTTTAATGCGTTGGCAATACCACTTTCCCCGCCTTCCCCTACCTCACTTTTGCCCGTACACGTGCCTTCTGTGTATAGCGTCTGCTATCTAACGAGGTTCGAAAAAGGTTATTTGCGTATTTTTAAGAGTTTCAGGTGAGAATATCATGATCTTAAAGCAATAATAATGTACTGACGTTATTTATCAAGGTACCCAACATGCCCTACCGTAAGTATTTGGTGAAATTTGGATTTTGGTATATACGAAACATTATCCAAAGATTTTAATGAGGCACTTGCGGAGTATGTATGCAGATAAATGAATAATAATGAATGGTGGAGTAGTTAGGTGGAGTTCAACCGAGGAGATTCCATATGATTCCATATGAGATTGTTGTATGCCAGACCCCCGGTTGGGAGGGAGGAGATGGGAGTGCCCAGCAGGGGCCCGAGCCAGCGTGAGTCCCTAAATTGTGCTCCATCTCGGCACAGGTTACTTCGTGAAATGAAATGGAGGGACGTGATGTCACGAAAGGAAGGTAACCTACCAAGCATTCGCCAAGGAAAATGCGAAAAACTGGTTAAATTTTCGGTCACCTGGGACCTCCCGAGTCCCAAGATTTACCACCTGAGCTGCCTCGCTCGGTATGGTAGTTATTAGAGAAACTGTGAAACAGACATCAGATATGCCACACGATATGGAAGACCCTATTAGCAGGTCAACTTCTATTGGAGGAGAAGGAACCAATAGGATTACCAATGGGACGGGACAACGAGGCCAGTCAGAGTAGGCAGTGACTAATTGGATGGATTTTTTGCAGTCGCCCATTGAAGAAGCCGAACATAGTTTTGCGTCGAAAGTCGACATAATTTTTAATTTTTTTAAAAAAGCCAATAAGATGCGGCCCATACCGGGAACCAAAAGTAATGGAACAGTGATATTTCTTAAGTGACCCCACCCATAATCAAGAAAAGTAGTGTCGTAATATAATTGCTTGTCCTTTGCGGGTCCAATACGCCACCCACGCGTGGTAGATCCGCTCTGGGCTGTTTGTTTCAGGAAGCGTGACCTTTCAGCACAATATGAACCAGAAGAAATCAAGAAATCACCTTTTCGGCTATTGCATTAGTGACATCAGAACGAGGTTTTAATCTGCGATCTTGTGTAAGCATGCCTTGACCAAGAGACCTTTCTGAGAGACTTTAAGAGGCGTGTGATGCCTCGCATGCATGACTCGCTATAGTGAAACACGCCTGCTACTTCTGGCGCGTTAATGAACGGGTTGCTACGGTCCATGCAATAATATTAACACATAATGTGGGTGGTCAGGAAGGGCCAACTGACCTTAAAACGGAAATATTTCAGGCCGCCCTGAAGGCCGACTGGTCGGATATCGAAATCCCGTCAAGACACATGCACAAAATAACAGGATCGAAAGGCATACTTGATTGGACGTCCTTTTTTCTTTCATTAAAATAAATACTCACGCTACAAAAGAAACGGCCTACAACAAAGAAAATAAATGACATCAAGCATTTGTTTAGAAAAGAAGTTGTACAAACACCGCACAAAGGCGTAGAATTTTAAAATATTACCTAATATAACTCTGTAATGATTATAATAAGCTAACCTCTCTTTATAAGAATGGAAAAATGGTGTGTTGCATTCAAATTACTTTCTCTTCTCATTCCTCTAGAAACTAGTCTTATAAAAGCTTATTTCGTTTACTTCATCTTAGTGCAATTAAGCATTCAATACACATTGCAAAAATAAATAAATATTTTGTTGTTTAACGACGCTGTCAATTGCCAGGATCACATCAGCGTCGCCGGTGTGCCGGAATTTTGTCCCGCAGGAGTTCTTTTACATGACAGTAAATCTACTGACATGGAGCTGTCGTTTTTAAGCACACTTAAAAACCATCGGCCTGGGCCGGGTTTGAACCCGCGACCATGGGATCCGTAAGCCAGCGTCTAACCGACTGAGCCACCCAGACCGACAATATATACACATTGCGCATTTTGTTGTATGACACAGTAAGTAAAGCGATTGTGAAGGCAGGAAAAACTGAATGACTTCCCATTTGAGAATAGTATACATATTTTAAGATGCACTCCAATAACAAAAAATATCTCGGAAGTGGTTAACCCTACAAAACAAAGCTATTTGACAGAACTCGTATGCTTTAACAATATTTACACTTTTTGTGTACTAAGATTTTATCTCTCTTACGGGAAAAGTCATGAGAATGGGGGAGCTTTAATAGATATTCCTGGAATATGCAATATATACACTTAATTTTTTATGAAAATATCTTAAACATAATGTAGAGAAATTCAAACTTTTCGAATAATGTTGCATATGAAGGATAGCTTGTGGAGAGGAGATATTCTTGAATATCTTCGTGTTGCATACTTGGAAGATTCTAGAAAGTTTAACGACCTGTTTTTGAGTTATGCTTCTCAGACAGACTTTTTTAAATGCTTACTTTTGGATTTAGGAAAATCTCAAAATCTCTTCGTGGAATTTTATTGAATTTTTCCTATGCTTACTGTAAGTATATGATAGAGAAAGTAAAAACGAATAAGAAGGGTGGGAGAGAGAGAAGGGTAGCACAAAAAGGGGCTGCAGTCGCTAACAGCCAGAGGTGTAAGCGAAGCATCCTTAGGGGATGCTCTGATCTACTTGGTATATTACAGAGATAAGAATTGAAGCATTGAACATGACTCGAGAAGGTAAATAATTGAAAATGTATCCTAAGTATAATAAATATATCAAATATAGCGGGAGCTTCGACTCTGGGTGGTCTTCGCGCCATTCACTCTGGTGTGCCAGATAACGTGGCAAATATTATCACATTTTGGGCCAATGGTACCAGTTTCCATAAGAACTGCTTTGGCTGTCTAAACAAAACTTACCTACCTGTCTTCAATTCTTTGACATAGCATGAAAGAACACCTTCCCAATCGTCAAGGCTACAAGCAGAATTTGGTAATGTGCTAGGGCTCATTAACGATTGAAGTTTGAAGCAAATTTTTACATAGTGGACAATTTTTGTGACGTAACGTGTTTATGAAGAAGCAGTAATGACATCAAGGACATGGGGTGGGGTCCATATAGTGCTCAAGCAGTCAGAATGGTGTCGCCTCTTATCTTCATAAAATCACAAAACAGAAGCTATCGAATTTCAGAACTGTTAAGTGAGAAAGTTCAAAAGATGACAGCAGTTTGATCCGTTGTTGTGTAGTGGCAGTCAACCGTGCGAAACTTCAGCACTTCGATACTCAATAAATTAAGGGTTACATAACATTTTATTCTAGAAAGGCAACTTATTGTTACTTATGGAGCAGAATTTTGGGACCTATGTAGAATTAGTCAAATTGATTCGTTAGAAAAAAATACAGAGAAGAGCTATAAAATTTATAAAAAGATGTGAATATTTGGGCCCACAAGGAATTAAATGGGAGCTTCAAAGTCCGGTGCAAGAGGCACAGGTTATGCACATTATTTAAAGCTTATGGTGTTTCAAATGCATGGATGGGCATTAGTGAAAGATTGCAGAACCCAACGTATTACGGAAGAAACGCTCATTTATTTAAAATTAAGGGTACAAGGCACAGAACCGACGTAGGAAAATCCTCTTTTGTTAATAGAACGAATTACCTCTAGCAGCCTTTCAGGTCTATCCTCTGTCCATGAAGAAATTCAGGAAACATTTAAATAAGTAAATATTGTATAATTTGTTATAAAGGTTACTTATCTGTATGTTTGAAATTTTATAAATTAATTGTGAATACTAATTGCAAATTTATTGGTTACACTGGGAGAATAGGTAATTAATGAATGTGAATTAGTTAAGTAATTGATGATTTAAAAAACTAGCTGTTATATACCATAAGCATAGTAGCTAAACAATCTGTTTCTATGTGGAACTGTTTTATTTATATTAATATCTTTTTACTGTTCATTGTGTAATAAAATTGTTTATGCAATTAATTTTGTAACCTTAATTGTACATATAACTCTGCCATCGAGTGGTACCCATTTGCAGTGAATAAATACATATTGTACCGTCCTTTGAAAAGTGCTGAATTTTTATGTACACCCGACGTTGTGATGCTTTCAAACCAATATGTGCTGCATTTTAATTTCAGGCAATAACAGTGATCACTCATGGTAAGAGCTACAATATCGGTTTTCCAATATCATCCTTGAAAACAGAAATCTCGGCCTATTTGCTCACATTTGAAAACTATCAACCGCTGTAAAATGTGAAGTAAGCATTCGCTATGTCCCAGGTTTTATTTCCGTTGGTCCTGTCATACTGTGCTCGGTTTTTTCTTGGTTTTTCTAGGTCGGTTGGCTATCACTTCGACTATGAATTTTCTGTCCATTTTCTGCCATCATTTACTTTCGTCTGTTTCATAGTCATGTATTTTATGGTTGTTCGACCACGCGACGGTGACTGGTGCGTTCGGTGGGACAGTGGAGTTTGCGCTTGGATGGCTCAGTGTGCCCCTTTCTGGGGGAGGGGGAGGGGAGGCTCGTTCGTTCTTAATCCTCCGGGTTGAAGATAGCGGAGGCAGGTTTGCGCCGGTTTCAGGATCGTTATCATTCTGGAATCTCGCTCTTGCTAGCGCACATCGTCGTCTGGATCTGGCCCCTTTCGGGTCCCTCCTTCATCCCTTCCTCCTATAGCTTGTGAGGTTTAAGTTGAAACATGGAAAGTAGAAAGAGATAGCATTCCATACGGTAATCCTTAACTGCCTAATCTCAAATCCTTTACTAATGAGACTACTATTTAAATTATGGATTACAAAGGTTGTAAATGTATTTTCCAACACCCGCTGATAACAATACGAAAACCAGCGAAGCAAGGACGGCTGAAATATATCAGGATATATTCCACATTTCTGTAGAAACTCTCCCATATTTCAAAAGTATAACTGATTCTAAGAGACTAGGTAGTGAAAGGTGACTGTGACAGTGCTTCTCAGCACTTGGACTGTCATTAGAGCACCCGCCCTCCGTCAGATAGCAGCACAAGGTCATGTTTCATCCTAACCAAACCCTTCACCTTGAAACCCTGATCCCATCCATCCCAGAGGCAATAGCAAAAAGAGCCAAGGCAGCGTGGGCGCGCATTAGACACTACGTGATCGCCAACATTGGTAATGGCGAGCCGAAGCATCGCAAACATGCTAGAATCAAAATGCTCTATAATGCTCTATAGACGCGGCATGGCTCGCCGGCTAATGCGCGCCCATGCAACCCCGGCCTTAGCCCGCACACTGACTACGGCAGAGGCCCGTGCCACTCAGGAGCTGCAACCTGACCGCAGGAAAACAGCGGAAAATGTGTATTAAGTGTATATAGTGAAGTGAATAGTGCAGTGCGTGAGCAAAGACGCATATTTTTGGTGTGCCCAGTGAAAGTGGGTGTGCGTGTGTGTGTATGCGTGTATAAATATGTATAAACAAACACTCAAAGACAAACAAAAAAATGCCTACAAGGAAAAACTGTTCTCGGTGACCTAAGAATGGTCACCGTATGGGTTTTTAATAAACCAGCAAATTGTAAATATTGTAAATATCCCTAACTATAAGTTCATCCTAATTGTAGCCTGTAAGCCGAGCCTAATGTACCTGCGCCAGGTAAAACCTTGTTAATAAAGAAACTAAAACTGAAACCTCACGCGCCACAGGGGTCACTTAGCGGATAAAAGGGTCTAAGCTCCAGTGGATGGGTACCCACTCTGTCTTAACCTTAAGCTTAACAATCGCCCAGCTCCAGCTGTCTGAAAATCCGGAGGACTCGAGTTCGAATGTCAGAAGAGGTGAGTCATCTGTAATAAGTTATCCAAAGGTTTTCCCATATCCTGTTAAGAGAAATGTCGGACAACGTTTAGCACTTAGGACACCGGATTCATCTCAACTAATTAATCTGTCTTTGCCTCTCTCTGTCTCATTCACACACAAGTTGGGGCAGGTGCTCAGTTCAACCTCTAGTGACTGACAGCATTGAATAATGCAAGGAAAATCTAGGATGCTGTGCTTTACTGTTATTTTCCAACATTCTACGGGAAAGTGGCATATTTTGAACGTCCTAGTCTGGTAATGGTGGGAGGGTGATATTTCAGGAGATAAAGAGAAAATATGAACTACGCGGTTTTAACTGCTTCCGCACTCTATGGACTCCACCCCATGTCCTTGATGTCATTACTGCTTCTTCACAAACACGTTACGTCACAAAAGTTGTCCAGACCATAAAAAATTGGTTCAAACTTCATTCTTTGTTCAGTTGCATTAATAAACACTGCGGTACTTTAAATGGGTGACAGTATGGTTTTTTCCGTTTATTACCAGAGAAACTACTGTGGAGAGCTAATTTGTAATTAAAAAGTTAAAATGTTGTCCATATACACTGACAAACGTTATTCAACCCAAATGTTTTTAATTATACTTCACTGAACATGTCCATTCTGATGTCTCTGAATAAAAGTAAGCACATTGTTGCACATGCAAGATCTGGAAAACAAAAAACGAATGCTATAAATGTAAACTATAATATAATTAGACATTTCTTCATATTAAAAATAGACATTTGTGTGCTAGAATTGTTTAAAGTCCAGACAAATAGTCACTCTCAGAGTCACTGCATTTGCTCTGAGCCAAAATCTCGATGCGCATCGCGTTTCACGTGGCATTCATTATTTAGAGAGTATTCCATTAATATATTACTGATATTGACTAAATTTAGGAGCGTCTCGGATGCGATTTTATTAAAGCGTTGGCTCGTTACTGACGACAGTTAAAATTATTTCAGTACAATTTACGTGTAAATCTCCTTAGCTTCCTTCAGAAGGGGAGGCAATTTCGTGTCGTAGATATACGATATGCCAAAGAACCTCAAGCCTGATAGAGGCCTCTGAGCAAAGTTAAGCTCAATATACGAGGGTCATACCGTCGTGACCAGCCCATTGTTAACATTCAAATTTCAAGAATGTAACAAACACGACTGGAGGATTATAATCTACACTTTACACCACAAGTTGACATATTCTGACATTTGCTTCTGTCGCCTAGCTCTGGCGGTATTTATAAAATGGCGGACATCAATGCTTCTTTCAACAGCGTGCTGTCATTGAATTCCTTGTTAAAGAGGAAAAATCTGTTGCTGACATTTACCTCAACTTCAACCGCTGGAGATGTCTACATCGGCGCCATCAATGTTAGGAGATGGGTGAAACATTTAAAAGATGGAAACACGAGTATGTCAGATGAACCTTGCAGTGGTCACCATCAAGCTGCCCCTAGGGGACGCAACAGGGAAAGAGCTGACGAGCCCATTAGTGAAGACAAGTGTGCCGCTGTAGATAAAATCGCTGGAAAGCTTGCAGTAGAACATAGTGCAGTACAAGAAATGATTGAAAGTTTAGATTATCGGAAAATTTGTACCCATTGAGTACCTCTTTATTGACTTCAGTAAGGAACCATCACCCATAATCTTTTTCAGAGATTTCAAAATGTAGGTGAAGATTTTTGACGAGGATTGTGACAGACGATGAAAGCCCCTTCTATCATTGTGAGCCTGAAAGAGTACCGACTGGCACAACTTGGAATGGAGTTCTTTCGTGAAGGTATTTTGAACATTTGCGGAACGATGGGTGACAGTGATGACGTAGGCTCAAGGGCGCTCAACTACTAGATCATCAGCGCCCTTAGAGAAGGAATCATACAAATTTACGTCAGTTTCCATTACTGAAAAGTAGCGGATTCCTTCACCCGCCGACAATTTGAACATTAAAAAAGGTTATGTCTATGTTCTCATATTTTTGCAGCTTATCTTAATTTTGAGGTAAGCTATTTGCTCATTCACACTGTTAGCAGCATTGGTCTGTATTACGTAACACATTCCAGAGTCCAATCATTCATTGTGCAGTGATCTCATGGATGACAACAATGGCCATTTGAGTTTAAACAACACATAAGAAAAACATTATTATTTATATAATCTCTTGCATTTTATTTGTGAAGTAGTCCTAATAAATCCTATTGGAGGTTACAAGTTTCATCAGATAAATCTGTAACCTCTCGTGGCATTACCTTTGAAAACCTGTTCTGTTAAAGCTTAATTGTATCTCAACCTGTTCGTTTAATAAACTATGGACTTGCTAGATTTTGGCTCGATTATATAACAATTGCTGCCCAGAGATCATAGTTGACCTAAGGTATTGATATCGTACTGGATCGTATTGCAAATCATTCGTAACAGTGTTCATAAAAGTACACGCAACATCTAAAAACATTCTGAATTAAACAAAGATTTTATTAATCTTTCCTATTTTGCTATAAATAAACAGGAAAGCATTTATTTACATTTCTATAGAGAGATAGAAATTGGAAATATGTAAGGACATTTGAAGATTAGAAGTGTGAAAACATCCGGAGAAAATAGAACAAAACGGTAAAACGTAACTCCCCTTTTACAGAGCAATTGCATTAAAAAAAAAAAAAAAAAAAAAAAAAAAAAAAAAAAAAAAAAAAAAAAAAGGCCGGCGCCGTGGCCGAGCGGTTAGCGCGCTCGCCTACCACCTAGGCGGCCCGGGTTCGATCCCAGGGACCCGCATGTGGTATTTGTGGTGGACGAAGCGGCGTCAGGGCGGGTTTTCTCCGGTTTCCCCCTCCATCTCATTCCACCGGTGCTCCATCTTCATTCCATGTATCATCAGTGTCACCGCCTGTGGTGCCGTAGTAGTAAAAGCGGGTGTTAAACACTACACAAAAAAGCATCACAAAAAGAATAATTTATCTGAAAATGCTAACTCTTTCAGATTGAATGCTTTTCAGTGCTTTCAAAAAAGCATGATTTCGGAACCAATAATTTTCTCGAGCTGTCGAAGGCTGCACTAAGTTGAGCAGAATTCCAAATATGATTATTAGACAAATTGAAATTTCTGCAGCAAATGATAAAATAGACCGCCTCCGTAGCGCAGTGGTAGCGCGTCTATCTCTGGCGCGGAAAAGCCGGGTTCGATCTCCGGTACCGGCGTGGGGATTTTTCCGCGCTGGGATGTCTGGTCTGGGGTGCACTCAGCCTCGTGATGCCAACTGGGACTCCATATTCAGGCCACCGGGAATCGAAATGGAGACATATCTAGATCCCATCAAATCCTTGGTTGGCCTGACAAGAAGATAAAGGATCATTGATGGGATCTAGGAGCTGGGGAGCTATATGCCACCAACAAGGTAGAAAAGAAGAAAAAGGAAATCAAAGGAGAAAAGAAAAACAGATAAAATAGAAAAACACAAACAAAACTGGAAGGAAAATTTGTAAGTAAGGGAAGAAATAAGGATTCCAAAGACGGCCTTACGATACAAATCTAAGGGAAAGAGTGACATATGAGGGCCAGTTAAAAGATTGGAGAGAGGCTGGAGCAGATAGATTTTTTGTCTCAATCACCTATTAGTCTGATATTTCACTCGCATGAATTTCTCTACCCTTTCTTCAGTAAACTATCCTTACAAAAAGGTTATTCAACTACGCTCTTCGGGTTAATCGAGATAAACATTTGTAGAAATGCTTTTATTGCATATTTCCTTGTAGGAGAATATAGGCTTAAGTGACAGTCAAATCTTTCAAGAGCTAGTCGCTATGTGATGTCTTTGACATTCGTTCTCTTTGTGTGGCCAACAGAAAAACAACGAATAACGACTTCCGTTTGAGAAAAGTGTGAATATTTGAAAATGGAAGCCAATTATAAGAAATATCTTAAAACTATTTATCTCCACAATGTATTGACAAACTGTGTACCAGTTATGCAAATATCGTCTAGAATAAAGAGGACCTCATGGGATATTTCCAGAAATTTTTGGAGAAATGAAACGTATATTTTAAACTAACTTCTGGTATTTCAGTCACGTAAAGGGTGGATTTTCTTGAAAATCTTTGTGTCGCATCCTTGAAAGATGCTGAATTTAAATACCGAGTTTCGTGTTTAATCGACTTTCCGTTTGAGATCTTTTTATAAAAATTCTGTTTTTTGTTTTTGGATTCAGGGAGTTTCAGGACATATATTTCCGGGAAATTCCGGTATCGCATTTTTAGATAGAATACCACGCTACTACTACTTACTGTGAGTAGGTAGTAGAGAAAGTAAAAAAGGGGGACATTTTAAGTGTTTTGTGTATATTAACGTCCTTTAACGTAATATGTCGCACGATGAATTAATGAAGCTGCTGAAATGTTACTCAAACAAACCAGAGGTCCATACAGATCAGTTACCCGACATTGGTTTTCTCAGATGAGGCAAAACATCGGAAGCAACCTTTTTCTGATAACCCACCCTAATCGAGAGTCGAACTCGGGACAGCCAGCCGAACCTAAATAGTTTGGTGTAATATTGCAAGAGAAGGTTTTGGTTGTGAATTTGTGAATGTTTGTTATCAAATTGGGAATTTCTCATGCTTGGAAACATGGAGTAAAATAATCAATGATTCATGAAATACAGCAATGATATATCATGTTTCATAGATCACATTATACTTTCTTTTGAAGTTATGCTATAAAATGCTATTAAAAACCAAATCCCACAAGCTGCAGTAATTTTATGTGTAAGCTTTTCTCTTGCATATTTATTTCTCTTGTATCTCTAGTTCCAAGTGCTCACTGAACTCGCATCAAAGTATCTTATTTGGTTAAAACTGAACAACGTTCAAGAAGAAGTATCTTAGATTAAGTAGCATTTACAGGGCGAAAATGGCTACATGCAGCTTGTCCCACGTTAACTTTAAACTGTTATAAATTTTTATGCAATCCGGCTTTAGAATTTCTCCAAGTAGAGCATAAAGAATGAAAAATAGTTCTACTGGGAAGAAATATTTGTCATAAATAAGGCTAGAATTTAATCATAGATTGTGTAATGGCAATGTATAAGATATTGCGGTGAAGTTTCAAAGGATGAAATGTCAGTTCACAACACACATAGCTTCTAAAATATCAGCTCGAGGCAGTTCAAGCGTTTAGATAATACTTTAAAGTAGTTGATTTCATCAGAAGTGAGGGGCGGACAACCCAACCCACACGTCCTGCAATATCACGGCCCAGTGAACTAAGAAGTGCTTCGTATAATTGGATAGGTACATTGCTTTCGAGCTTAAATTTCACAGAAGTACACTAATTTACCTCTCATTGGTAACTGTGAAATATATGCACTTAGTTTTACATTTGTTAGGTGTTCCGTTTAATAGCTGCTCTTGAAATACAAGTGGTTCCTTAGCGTCCTAACTGCATGCAGTAGAATTCCACTAATCCTTATTAATTGGTAGTGTGATCTATTCGGATTCGGAAATGTTCGGATTACTCGAAAAACGAAAAAGAATGTACATAAATTCAGCTACAAGGTAACGTAGCATAGCGTCATGAGGACATGACGTTGCGATTACTACGCTCAACATAAGGACAATGACCTGTGGACATAACCGATCACTTGGTATACTTTGTTCAGAGTCTTTTGAGACAGTGGGAGGGGCAGGTAGGCGGCAGGTTGCTCGTGCTGCAGGTCACTTACGCATGCTGGCACACTGCGATAGCAAAATCCTCTGTTGCAAAATGTGCATCCCTTTCATACTTCTGTTGCATTATTTACATGTTCATCCTTTAGTTATTTGTTTATTTATGTACTTAATTGTGATTGCTTTAACAGCTTTTTCTCACGCTGGGACGGTAATTACATTTAATATAAAATACTTGAGTACATGATCATATTTACTTGAACTATATTACTTTTATTCCTTTCTCTTAATTATATATATCACCACAGTTGGTACTATATACGACCCCCACAAAAAGAACGAAAGAAGGAAATACAAGCAGAACAACGAAACATTTACATTGACATTGATATGTACATTGGTATTTACTCAATCTTAGTATCTTAGTTTCTTTCTTCTTCTTTATCCTCCGAAGACGGCGAAGAAGCCGTGATTCACGAACGGTTTTGTTTTTATTGCATTTGGTTCTTTGTTGGAGTTGTATATTTCTGAATATCTACTTTAATGGTTCTTTTTACTGTACATCTGGGAACGGCAGTTGCAGCCACAGTATGTGCAATCGGCAAGTCATACTTATCGTTCCCTCCTTTAAAGTAATTTTACACATTTTAAATAATATATGCCGCCTGTTTATGTACTGGTTTTCCACGTCCTATAGGCGAGGAATTTGCTTTATAAGTGGCAGATACATTACCTATTTCCCACGGCCACCACATATTTATATAGGTTTAAAGGTTTTGTGTGATCTCTGTTGTGCGCTACTACTCATGTCAGAATGACTGCATAAACCTTGCAACTCTGTCTGGTTTGTTTTGGTTCCTATACATGCGGCGGCCACGCGATGTCCCTTCCACAGTCTCAAAAGACTGAAAAATGTATAGTTCAGTTTGTTTCGCTATTTTTAGTGGTCAATTTACAATAATTTATGCTTTTCGCCCATAAATTAATACAGAACAGCTGTTTGGTTAACATCGTAGTGCAGGGTATAACACAAACGAAAACATAGTTCCTGTACGTTAAAAGAAGAACTTAAAGTGCTTAAGCGACTTGGCAAGGGAGAAAGTGCTATAGAATTGGACAGTTTAATTCTTTACGGCAGAAGATTACTGATTTCGCAAGTTAAGTGAAAATTGTTTCATAAATATGTAGTACTTAGCGGTACTGCACCTAAGTAAATGTGAAAATGTTTAACAGTGACTAAATGCATTATGTAAGCACAGGTACATTGCCTATAACAAAGTTCAACAAAAAACTTTTGTGCAATGAACATTTCGTTCCGATGTGTGTAGCTTCAATGAGTTAGAAAGACTGATCAAATATACAATATAGAAATAAAGCTTTGTAAGTAACCAGTAAAATAATCGTAATTATAACCTCTTTCTACAGAACTCCTTGGTATATTTCAAAGCGAGCCCGCCTCTCCACGAGTCCGTGTCCTTTTGTCGCTATGTCCTTGTTCGTGTGTCAATGTCCACGTGTCCGTATCCTTTATCCCTGTCCGAAGCCACGGTGCCAACAATTCCAATGCTCAAGAAGCGGGATAGAATTGACTGGCAGCATCCCATACGTCAGAGCATTCTTGAATCCGAATTCCCATGAAAGTTTAAGGGACAGCTACTCAAGAATGACAGAATTGAGTTGCTATAAACACCAACTGTGTTTCCAATGCTATACATATAGGCGAGTAAAGAAACGAGAACGTTGTTTTAAGGTCAATGTTGGAATGCTACAAAAGTGAGACTGGTGATCTTAGATTTCAACCCCTAACATTACTCAGTTCAATTACAAAGAGCAAACGGTGTATGAAGACAAACTACTACATTCAGTTACACTGGTGTCAGAAGTGGGATTACAACACCATCATAGAAGACAAGCAGTAACCCTTCGACATTTTCCAGTATTCACGTATGTAAATACACTTAAGAGCAACTGTTATGAACCGCAAAATGGTGAAACATTGTCTCATTTTTGACTTTTTAATAAATAAAAACAATACTGATTGCTCCTGTAGTATGGTGGTTAGCATTCCTGCTTCGAAATACCAAGATTCAGAGTTCGATTCCTCGAGGTCGATTGTTATTACCTTCTCTGCTGGTAAGTAGAGGAAGTATTGTATTCCACCCAAAAATTCGACGTCGGAATTTTACCAGAAATATGTTTGGAGACCCCCTGAATAAAAAAAAAGCATTTTTAGAAAAAGGCCCGTGTGTGAGAGATAGAACTGGAACTTAAAAATTCAAAAGGTGTCTATCAGGCTGTGGACAGCATAACTCAAACACGAAAAGTCGGTTAGAAACCAAAGTTGGTATTTAAGTTTAATGTCATTCAAGGATGCGACACGAAGATTTTCAAGAAAATAGTCGCACCCTAAACTACTCTTTGTATGGAAAATTTTTCCAAAAATTTAATTTTCTTGAAAGTCACTAACGAGCTTGAGTAAAATGCCATTTGAGATATTTGTATGACAAATGAAATGTATATTTTGAATTTTCTTGCTATAGCCTATGTAGTCCTGTTTAGTCTGGAAGACTTTTGAATAACTCGTAAACCGTAAGAGATAGACAAAATCTTACTGTACAAAAAATGTAGATCTCACTAAAACACACAATTTATGTTCAAATCAATTTTCTTGTAGAGTGAACTATTTCGGAGATATTCCTTGTTATGTGTGTCAGTTTTGGAAAACAAAACTTTCGTGAAATGGAACATCGTTGTTCATTTTTTTATATGTTAAGCGTGCAAAGAGAACGTAATCTCAAAGCTTTAAAAGATTTGACTATCGCACAAAGCCTACTGTATTCTAATATTCCCCTTGCACCTACAAGGAAATAAACAATAAGAAATTTATGTAAATGTTTATCGCAACTACACGAAGATATAGGAGTAAGAGTTTGTAGGAAAAGTCATGCGAGTGCAACACATCAGATTTATTTTCTTTAGTCTGTACTATCCCTGTCTTCTCTGGAACCTGATAGTATTTAAATAGCAACCTAACCATGGTATGACCACTTAAAGTTCTTCATTTATGGACAAGGTTGGGTTCGTCCAGAAGTTTTCGCTCAAAGCTTTTTTATGATTAAGAACTGTCCCCTTGCTAATAATGTATTTTTAGCTCGCCAGATTGTAACGTACTACTTTTCAAGTATCTAATGACCTTTATAGATCTGAGATTTTCTATTTTCGTTTCCCTCTTCGTAACTCAAACTGCATCAAGAGAGGCAGACTATCTTTGTAACAATATTCTAGGCAGTAGTGAATGTTTCGGAGAAAGTTAAACATATATTTGTCAAAATGGAGAAAATATTTAACCACGTGGTCACATTTTAGTCTATATTATGCTAATGAGTCGCCTCATGTGCTCCTCTTTCAGAGTATCTGGTAATATGGAAGCATGAAAACCGTATTACCTATTATATGTATTTAAATGGTAAAACGTTGTAATTTGAGAGTCCCTGAGCAAAATTATTGTCTGTTACTTCACGCTCGTAGCGTTCTGCTTTTCTACTGTGGCTTTATCTATGGGCGGTGGACTAATCATCTGAAACCATGGGCGCCTAGTGAGAGCTTTGGTAGGGTGTCTGTATGCGCTGAATTGTGAGATAAAAATATTAGAAATCATTGTTTTGGACATGTAAAATGAGAGCTGTAGGGAAAATAAGAAGAGAAATATAGACAAACCTGACAAAATTAATTTGATAGACTTTCAGTAATAAAGTTTAGATTTAAGATGAAAGTGGGCAATCCATTACGTTTATGACTCTACATGAACAAGTTTTATGCCTTCAGGACGAGCTGTTATTTTGAAGGTAAGAAATTCAATTGTTGTCTTCAGAAAGCCGCGGGGGAGGGAGTAATGGGAAAAAGAAAAGAAACAAATGTTTGCGCAGCTATCCAATGGTGCTAAGCTGTAATTTCAGTGTGCATTTTTGTATCCTTTATAAAGACACAGGGAAACGCTGCATATTATTTCTGCACCGTTTGGTAACCTAGCGGCAGTAAGAAATACACAAAACAGAATATATCCGATATTAACTGAAATAAGGTAAACCAATACATCAAATATGTTTATCTTCAAAAGACTGTCAGACACGCAAACGTGCGTTATGTTCGAGGCTTTTAATAGTTAGCAGGCTATTTAGTAACTGTAAACCCCTACAAAATTCTCCCATACCGCGATTACAGGACTGAGAAAGTAGTTCTCGGCCTGTTATGTTTGTCTCTCCAAAATGCGCGCCAATTTATCATGAATAAGAGAAAATACTGTCTGTTCTCCATGTAGTGTAACCCGAGTTTTGTAAACTTCCACGCAAATGTTGCTCTGCTGGTTACGTTGCCAACTTACCTCCAATGTTATTCGCGCTATGTTTACTCGCTACTGATTTCTCTTAATTTTGGTTTTAAAATCATACGAGTCACTAGTTTTATGTTGTAAGTAATGGTAAAAGTAATGTAGAAGAAGATAAACCCCCGCATAGGATTGCTGTGAAATCTGCTATGATATTGTGTTGCAGAACAAAGGGTATCAGAGTGACTGTTCTATGCGAAAAATATATATTTATAAGTGTCAAGTGTTACTTTCAGTTGATAGAATATGTTTAGCTTATGAAACGTAAATGAAGTTTTCAGCTACGTCTTTCTCCCACTGATCAATTTCTGCCCTTTGTGTATTTTTCAAAAACACTGCCAACCTGTTTCGATCTTAGTGTATATCCCCGAGCGTTATTTCGTGCAGTTCCTGTAAGAATAAGTCACCTCTTACATTTCTTTTAGTATTCATTTTACTTTGCCCAAGCTACTTCTATGGGATTGAGACCACACATGTATGGGGGTGCAAACAAACGACAGTGTGGCCCAATAAAAACAAAAATGTGTCCACTTTAAGAACTTCTTTTGGTTTGTTTGTTTCAATCAACACTTAAATCGTGCTATTTTGAGTGAGTTCTTTGCGTAAATACACATTCCAAGGTTGCTACTATTGCAACAAGAAACTTCAGTTAATGCTGTTTATCTAGAATTGTTTACTGACGTCCTGACTGGTTGCATTCCTGCCAGGGACCATGAACTGGTGAACAAGCTGTATTTCAAACATTTTTATATATCATTTGAGGAATACAGAAGACCTGAAGCCGTTATCTGTTATAATTCATCAGAACATTTCCTTGTTTGTCTAAAAACTTTTCGGGTCTATATATTCAAGGAAAGTAGTGATCACTGATTAATGATTGTTGCTCGAGTAAACCTAGGGCCAGAAGAGTTGTGATTAGATTGATTTCAGACTAAGGTGAAAACAGAGAATATTTGAGCAACTCTATATCAGTATTATCTTCCCCAAAGATTGCATGATGTTCACCTAATAACAAATAAACATGATACATCCACCTGGATTTAATGTATTTGTGTTTGCATCCACTCGGAACAAATTTTTGCACACTGTTCCATTGCCTGGAGTTAAGATGCGAGTTTCCAAATCCCGAAGTCCCGCATTAGATTCTCAGCTGGAGGGTGGTAATTGAGTTTAAACCAGGATTATGCCTTATTCGTCTAAGAGTCTAGAAGGACAACCACACGCGAGCGTGTGTGTATGTGAAAAGAGAGGAGAGACAGATAGAGAGAGAGAGAGAGAGAGAGAAAGAGAGAGACAGAGAGAGGGAATGATATAATTACTTTATCATGCACCTGGTAGTAAGAGGAAATGTTGTATTCCACCAAAAACTATCTGTTGAGATTTCAGCCCAAATACGTACTAAATCGAAAAGAAAAATTGCTGTGAAATGTACCAAAGTTGGTATTTAAATTCAGTGTCTTCCATTCAGGCCCTCACTTAGGTGGAACATTTTTAAAATATTTTTTTTTCTCAAAACTGACACTGACGATTTTAATTAAAATGCCACGTGTCTCAGAATTTACAGGTAAATAAAACGTATATCTTAAATTCTCTGAAAAGAGCTGAGGTCTTTTTCATTCCAAAATAAATTTGTATAATTTTGTATAATAGGTACTCCATAAGAAGTAGGCATAGATGTAGATGCTTTAAAACGCTATATTTATTTCAAATAACCTTTTGTAGCATCAGCTATTTCCAAAATATCCGTTGTAGGTTTGAATTGTTCAAAGGTTTTTCAGTTTTTGAAGAAATGCTAACCTTCTTTGTTTCTTTAAAAGTCAGCATCGTATAACAACCAGCTTGACTCGCTGTTCCTTTTTCTTTGTAATGTAATGTATAATGAGAGCTTAACTTAATCCATTCGTTAATCTCCATTATCTTGAAGTATGCAGGTAGATTATTCAAGAACAATTTGTAGAACCAATATAAAAATAAATGCTATTGGTCCAGAAAGTCATGTGAATGTCACATAAAGGATATTTAAAAGATAAAGGAAACTCTCTCCCTCTCACATTTCTCAATTTCTTTCCATCTCTTCCCCTCCCCATCTCTCCTCTCTTCTCCATCCCAATATGTCATCTCTCTTTTTCCCCATTCCAATTTCTCGTGTCTATCTTTCCCAATCCCAATCTCTGCTCCTCTCCTTCCCTTATTTCCCTCCAGCCCTTCTCATTCGCCCATCTCTCCCCCCATTCACATCTCCCCTACTCTTCCTTCTGCGCTCCTCTTCACTCTCGCCATATTTTCCCTCCCATCTGTCTAATTCTTCTTCCTCATCTCTCACCTCCCTCTCTCCCCCCATCCATATCTCTCCTACTTTTCCTAACCCTCTTTAAATCACCTCATCTTTTTCCTCTCCGACTCTCCTACTCCCCTTTTCCTTCTCTTTCTCCTGCTCCGCTCTCCCTCTTCCTAAAAGTAACAGTCTGAGCGAGTGAGAATGTGTATACATATATGAGACTTTACGCGCTCCTTGTTAAACATTGATAATGAATGACTTGACGCTTGTTAAACCTATCTCACGCTTTGTTAAACGAACCGATGATCTTAGCAGACAATTACAGCAGTACGCAAGTGTAAACGAGGTCTAAAGTTTCTCAAGGTTATAGGTACTACTGTTGTATCTTATTATAGAAATAAGTTAAATTTATTATTCACTTCATCTTATTGTAGTGCCAAAATATGGGGTAGCCTTCAAACATTTACTTCCTTTAGGAGCGTGCCAAAACAACTTTTTGGAAGGCCGTTGTTATATGATAAGCGCGTGTTACTTACAAAAGTGTCTTTCCACACAATTCTGAAAATCACTGCTGTTTCTACCACATTATTCATAGGTAGAAATAATATTGCATTCTACCCAACGATTTCATTGCGAGAAATACATGTTTTCAGGTCCCTGAACAAAATAATGTTTTAGGAAAATGTCTCTGCGCGTGTGCGTTCGTGTCTGTAAACACTATAATTGAAAAATTAAAAATTAAACACCAAATTTGGTGTTTGTATTCACTGCACCCCAAAGAAGCGACACAAATATTTTCGAGAAAATCCCCAATCTCAAAATCCTCTTTACATGAAAACATTTTTGAAATTTTCGATTTTGTCCAAAATGGCTTAAATGATTTTGATTAAAATATCACATACATTTGATACGTCCGCATATAAGGATATATATAATATATGACGTGGACCACTTCATCCGGCATCGGTTTAAGTAGATAACCCTTCCTGCGTTAGAACAATTGCAGAGCTCCGCGGCGCAAGAGACGGCAGAGACGTGTTTTACCTCTCAACGAGACGTGTGGTGAGAGGCAGTTGAACTAGCGTGTGTAGTCCGTGATAATAGAACAGTATAAAAAATCGATAAGGCCCCACTTTACTTACAGGATCTTTATTTTCGAGGGAATAAACTCACTACTGTATACGCTGTTATTGTCTAACATTAGAATTGCAGATTGTAAAGTGCAAGCATGAGGACACGTAATGTTTCATTGACATTTGTACATTTCTTATTAATGTTATTGTTTTATTTTGTTATTTATTGTTTTTATTTTTGTTTGTAGTTATTATTGCGGTTATTATATTATTTATATTACTACTATTTATATTATATCTTCTTCTTACTATTATTATTTATTATTATTTATTATTATTTATTATTTATTATTATTTATTATTATTTATTATTTATTATTATTATTGTTGTTGTTTTTGTAGTTATACGTACCAAGTACACCTCAGCCAACAATCCTATGGCAATGATTTCGCCCGTAGTGTTGAATAGTGTACGAGGGTGACTTCTTGAAAGCGTTCATTGAAGCAATGAGTGCTATTTCAGCAACTATACCACTATGAAAAGACACATGCACCACTGGTCCCTCACTAGTACGAAAAGTTTATGTATAGTATTCTCGAGGCCAGTGTTAGCGTATTTGTCTTTCTCCCAGCCAGACTTAGAGAACCACGATATCTGGAATTCCTGCAATGTGAGCTTCAGGATTTTCTTGATGAGGCTGTATTAAAACACTGTTTCCAACAAGTTGGTGCACCACCTTGTTGTTATGAACCTGTAAGGGTCCATTTCAACTGCTGTACCCTGGTCGCTTAATCGGCCCAAGTGTCATATCAAGAATATTGCGTTTGAAACAGATCGCCTCAATGTAAATCTCTTACTTCGAAGGATCGCTGAAGCATGTGCCTCTGTTACACCCTCAGTTCTCAGAAACGTCCATATGGATTCAGGAGGACTATTGGAACATTGTATTAATCAACAAGGCACCATTTTGAACACTTATTCTATGAATGAAGTCAGCATATCAGTAGCGTTTGATGATAATAAATGTGAAAATATCATAATAATAAATCATAACACTAACAAACTCGTTAATACTCATACAAGAATGATAATAATACTAAAACAAATTGCAATAAAACTACTGATTGTAATACTTATGTTAATGATAATAAGCATAATGATGGAGATAAATATACTAATAAAAATAATAATAAAATAATATAACAGAACAATAACCACAAACAAAAATAAAAACAATAAATATAATAACATAATAAAAATATAACAATGACAATAAGAAACGAACACATGCTAATGAAACATTACGAATTACAGATTATAAAGTGCAAGCATGAGAGCACGTAATGTTAGACAGTATAGGTTGCGCGTTCGTTCTTGACGAATGACCTTGACCAGAAATCCAATGAGTGAGCCTACCCTTAATAAACAGGTCAGCAAATGTTTATGCTACGATAACAGACACCTCTGTTTTCCTCTGTCACGTGTGTGTATACAGTCGACTGCAAAAGTTTTGTGCGGTACGGATGTATGTATACAACGAAAATAACAGCAATTCACACAAGGAAGACGAGGGAGAAATGTCGGGAATAGAAGAAATGCAATAAAGTTAAGTGGAAACAGTTATAGAGGTATAGTGCATAATACGTGTGGCTGATATTACTGGAAGTGTGATAAATTTATTTGTAGTGTTGTACTGGTTCAGCTCAGAAGCATGAGCGTCATCTCACTGCAGACTGTACCTCCGCTCTCTTTCAATGCTAACGTTCCCGCAAAAGCTGAGTAGTGACTCGCATTCAACCTTACATATAAAATTTTCATTCATCAAGAAGTAACGCGCGACCTATACAGCATATACAGGAGTGAGTTTATTCCCTGGAAAATAAAGATCCTGATGGTAAAGTGAGACCTTCTCGGTTGTTTATACTGTTATTGTCTATTATCGCGGACTACACATACTAGTTCAACTGCCTTTCACCTCACGTCTTCGCGGAGAGGCTAATCAAGCTACTGCCGTCTTTTACGCTGTGGAGTTCTGCAATTGTTTTAACGCACGAAGGTCTGTCTACTTACTGTCTGAGCCACCTGGTATATCTTGAATTTTGTGGGAATAGCCTGTGAAGATTTCGTTTGGGAAGAAATTTTGTATAATATTGTATAACTGTTAAACGTTAAGCGAGATAAAAGCATACTACAGAAATAATATTAATTTTAATTGTCCAATATTTTGTAATTCAGTTGTTTCTCGCGATGTCACGAAATGATGGCATTTTATAAGCCATAGCTAATCGCTTTGAATCATCTGACTATCGATTCGGTTTCCGCTACTCCCCTTGTATAGCCATGGAAAAAATTTATTAGGAGAGCCGAATAGTGTTGCAGCACTGTTTACACAAGTCGATATTTCCAACATGCAGCTCAGTTTACTGATAGTTTCTATTCCATATCTTATCGCCTGTCGGACACAAAAATAGGCTATAAATCTCCTACTGCGCTGCATTATTTTCCCCATAGCTGTATTTACAACGAAGTGTGCAATATAACTATATGCAAATATTTATCTCGATTAAGTTGAAGCAGATATCGAAATAAGCCTTTTTCCCCCCGGAAAAGACGCTACCGTTTACACGTTAACTACGAGAACTGTACAAATGCTCTCTTTTATAGATCGTAATCGTAAAGAAGCGAGCGAGATGGCTCCACAGTCAAGTGAAAGGGTCGCATTCCGGGTGTCCTGGGTTTTATTCCCAGCCGCCGCCTACTCTGACGATGAGTTTTTCCTGGTTTCTTCGAATCGGTAGGCGAGTGCTTGGGTGGTTCCTCACTTCCTGTCCCTCATTTCCTTCATTACCTGTTACAGGGCATAAGGACCAGGGGACGGTGTTCGGCGTGTTGCTGCTGGGCGGTGGAGGCACGCCTGTAAGAGGCTCCCAGGTCGTAGTACTCAGCTAGTTTCGGTTGCTCTCGCGGAGCCTCCCTTTCAAGGTAGACCCGGGGGGTCAGAAGTTTGTGGGTAGGTTTGAACGACGTCGTATGTTTCGGACTTGAAACGTTAATGTCCCCGTCCACGCTTGGGTCATCCCGATCGGGTCGACCTTCAGGTCTCTCCCCTGATTCCTCTCTTCTAGGTGTCACGGTAGAAGATAAAGTCCATCCGCGCGCAGTCCATCTGGCCCTTTAAGTTCTGCTGTATAGAGATCAGATGGAGACTGTCTGCAGAACTCTATAGAATTGATTAGATATACTCACATCATGACTTTGGCAAGCACCTCACGTATTTTTATTGGAGTTGGAGCTGTAAGTAGGGAATGTTAACAAAGCCAGAGAGGCGTGAGGTGTTGATGATGGCTATCTTATGTCATGGCCACGACAAAATAAATCATATCACAGGGACAGGACTTGTCCTATACAGCCACGCCCTCTGTAGCCTCAAACAATGCACCAAACCTGTACGACAGAATTCATTAATCTACAAGATATGCGAAAAAATTCCAGGAGCAGCGCTGTACAGAATTTACTAACACCACGAACACTTAAATTTCATTACCATGCCATTAGCGGAACGACTTAGCCTGTTTATTTATTTACTCCTTTCATGTTGCTCAGACATTATAAAGTTACGAGTTGGAACAAGTTACAGAATTATAAGATGGTAAATATATGTTAAAGACAACATTTACATTTAAAGGAGAGAGATGGTCTAAACGTAATTAAATATATAACTTATAATCTTTTGCTTCTAAAATTAATTTCAGATCTTACGCTTCAAATAAATAAATAAATCAAATCAAATCAATAAATCAAATCAATATTTAAATAAATTATTTTTCTCCTTACGGTTTGAACGTAAAATAAAAGTTTTACAACATAAGACCCAGCAATAGGCACAGCTGGTTTCAGACCTTGTCATTTCGATTTTCATATCTCATGTTGAAAATTTGAAGTTAGTAGCTTCATTATTTTTTCCTTGTTTTTTAAAGTTTAGCGTAACAAGTGACATGTATTTTTTTCTTAGTTTCTCTACTACGTAGAGTAAGCAAAGAAAATATTGTATTTTTCGGAAATTTTTATTTTCTTGAAAACAGCTACAACGGTTTTAATTAAAATGCCACATGTTTAAGATATTTTTATGAAAAATGAAATGTATATTTTGAATTTTCTGGCTATAGCCCATATAGTCCTGTAACTCTTGACTTTTCAATAACTGGTAAACCATAGGAGATAGACAAAATCTTAATATACAAAAATATAGATCTCGTTAACGCTCACAATTTATGTCCAAATGTTTTTTTTTTTTTTTTTTTTTTTTTTTTTTTTTTTTGTGTGGAGCGAACCATTTCGGAAATATTCCTTGTTATTTGTGTGAGCTTTGAAATACTTAAAATTTTCTCAAATGGAAGGTCGTTATTCACGTTTTAATATCTTAACCGTGCAAAGAGAACGAATTTCAAAACCTCCGTATAGCGACCAGCTTCAAAAGATTTGACTAACCCTTGAAGCCTTCTGTGTTCCCCTCGCACCTAACAAAAAGATTCTTTACTCTTTGTACAAATTGAGTCATGCAACCCATTAGATTTTTTACCTACTGTTTGCAAATGTTTTACAATTATCCGTTGAAGGTTGAAGGTTGAACGTTATTGGATATTTAGAAGTAATTTTTGAATGAAACATCTGCGTTTCTTTCCCTCAGGAATCAACCCTTGCGGCCGGTAATGCGGTTTTCGAGACCAGGGGCCGCTACTTCCTGAAACAAACTACTGAATAAAAGCTACATAGGTATCTCTAAAAACATTTATTTTGGCGCTTAAACTCAATACTGTATTCATTTATCTTCTGGAGTAAGGCGTTAGTACCTTTTGTTCCCAATTTGTGCTGCCTTTGAGAAGCAAACTAAGCAAAATTAAAAAAGCAAAACATCAAACTGAATTTCTTTAATTACCATTAACCGTAACAATTTAAGTCAATGCAATGAGAAAATAAGAAACCTCATTTGTCTATTATTAATACACAAAATATAATATCAGAGTACTCAACGTATTGTTACATTATAACAAATGCAATGTTATTACAATATACAAAATAATATGTATAACATTTATATTATTATAAACACCAAAACATTGTTATATTAAAACTGTTGGATCCTATTTTTCTGAAGCATAAATTTTCTTCAGAAGTTACCTTTTTCTTCAACAATTGAAAAACTCAAGTAAATTATTTGAAATTTATCTTGGTAAGTAACTATGCCTCCTGCGTTTCAGTTTCAATTGTGTTTCTTTTCTGATGTCCATATTGGTTCTCTATAAATTGCAGGTCCTATGCCATAGACTTTCGTTTTGGTATCTTGAATCTCTCACGAAACTGACGAAACAATACTAATCAAACTTCGACTGTCACTGAGAGAGTGGGATCGCATTGTCGCAGTGAAGCGCGGGAAACAAAACAATGCCGGAATGTGGCCGTTAGATTGTTTTTCGTAGCGATTTTTGTCCATAGATAACACAACTTTCATTCTTAGCAATTATGAATGAAAGGATTTACATATTATGTAGCATAATATACAGAATACAAAAGAAATGCTATTTTTTAATAATACAGGACAAACAGGCATCTCGACAAAATATATTAACCGCAAGTTCAAAAACGCTATTGCCCCGCTCAAAATGGGACGTTTGGTCACTTTAAATTAATGAACGGATAAACGCATTTATTGTGCTCTTCGCTTCAGTATTAAACAAACAGAATTTAAATGAGCGTTGTAATGATTTATATTTCTCATGAATGAAAATAAGGGTTTTACCCCCTGCACCTCATCAGATCTTCCCCTCCCCCCGAAAACAATTAGAAAATCTGGAAATGTCATGGTATACATTTATAAGCATACGATGCATGCGATATATAGTCCCATTCAAGAGCTGTTCGGCTCTCAAAATTACTTCCAATTCAAAATTAAAAAGTCTAAAAATTGCATTTAAAAACTTTTTTGTTCTACCAGAATGCAGATCTTACTGTATCATGATAGATAATTGTCAAGGGGCAACAAGTTTCCTTCAAAAACCCAAACATCTTAAATTTATATACACGCCACCCTTAAGTTTCCTACACCAAATATTTCCTATCTGCGGTTAAACCCTATTGGGGGTAGGTACGCAGCAAAATAATTTGGGGCTGAACCTCAGCCTGCCAGCAGCGCATGGTCAAGGTCATTTGTTATCTTAATGCTGTAGATGTTCATACGATTTGGAATGGGATTATGGGAAGCATATTCTATCGCTAACCGTTCTAAGCCTCTCTGCTCTGAATACGATGACAGGACATTATTATAATGTATTTAGATATTTCATTAGATGTACATTTATTATTTTAATGAAAATAATTGAAGTAGAAAACGCTCAGATTATTTGAATATATTTGTAAATTAATGCGAATACTTTTTTCTTTAGTCTCGTCCTTAATAGTTTCCAACCCCCATATCCGACCCTGATCCCCTTCAACATTTCTTAAAAAAGCATTTGGGACACTGTTCTACACAATTCCGTAAGTTTTGCTGCATCTATCATCAGAAATTAAACACTGTATAGCTACATCTATCTCGGTTATGGACTCATTTTGTTTTCTTCTTGCTTTAATCTGCTGCTTATATTTGCCATTTTCTCAATTTATACGAGCTAACAGTATGATTATAGGTTGTATTTCTGGCGCAATGAATATCATTCATCTACCTCCGTTCATATCTGATTCGATCCCTATAAATGGGAGGGGCAGAAGGTTCTACTAAATGGCAGCCAGTTCTAAATCTGTTTGACTGTGTATCTCCTCCTACTTCATTTATACACGGTGGAAGGTATTGCTTCTGTCATACGTTAATCAGGAATTCTACATGATGAATGTAACAGATATATTTGTCAATAAAGAACCATTTCGCGGAAAAAAATTGTATCAAATATTCGGAGCCATTAGCTTCTTGACGAATTGATATAAACTGTTTATTATTTCACTAACCGTCGCGAAAACATTGTATGAATAATGCTGCAATGCATTTTCACCTTAATTCGAATGAATTTAGTCACAATTTAATGTTAAAATGCCATGTAAAGTTCAAAAAAGTTCAAAGGGAGATAATAAGCAAGATGGTTGGGACAATTTGGCATCTATCACGACTTGTTTTCCATCATCCTTTCCATCGCGAATGCTGTCAGGGAGGTAAGAGAGACAACTGATGGTAGGCTAGATACGTGATGGAAGATGGGAGAGGGCTATAAATCAGAAGTTAGACGAGAACAAACTCCAATAATGCAGAGCGTATCATAACGACCAAAATAAATTTTCGATATACACGGGACACTAGAGGAAAGACCAAGAGAGATGTAAATAGTACAAAATATTTACGTAAAAACAGCAACTGCTTCTTAACGAAAAAAAGCATCAAAATCTTGATTGGAAGAAGAAAACACGTAAATGAGTCTGTTCTGAAAGGATGTTATGCAGTGTCCACCGACTCTTCAAGGAGGCAACTATAAGAACGTATATGGCATATGGAAATTGAAGGGACACCTTGGAGTGCTATTATAGTACAGCCAATTTTGGTAACTAGTTACAAACAAATGAACATATTTCATTCCCTTTTGACAGGATTAATTCAAAATCTAAAATGGAATCCTAAATGACCGAGGGTGCTCTAGCTTGTTATCTAAGTGTGAATAATTTTAAAAAGGTAGTTCAGCGATTATTGCAAGTGAATTTAATGAGCGAATAAGAAAGCCACTTCTGATATAGGCAGAATGCCAATTTCCTTGAGTACAAGTGATCGATGACTGCAGTGTCGATTGGCATTCCTCAATAATAAGTCTGGCAAATATCTCCAACGGTAAGGAGGGAGGGGAAGACTGTTAGGTGTGATTTTCAACACCATTTTGAGTCAGTCTCAAAATTATAACTGCGACTTTACTAGAAAAGCTAATGTAATTTACTCATAACGCTTTCTCTAGCAATGATAAATTCACTTGCATTCCTTGCACACAGTGTTCTGGAATTCTCGTCCTCTTCTAGAATTAGATCTCAGAATTGTGCAAGGCCTGCAGCTACTGTTGACCATTTCAGATGTGTGTATATAATGGAGGGAGCCGCCTCGATCCACTGCGACCCCGACATGGATCTATTGTTGGCTACCAGCCTCCCAGGGGAAGAGATGAGGTGAAGTGAAACCGGAGGCTTGTCATCATTATTCGAGAGCAAGCTTTCTCCATAGAGATTTTAACCAATGTTACAATATTATATTTCATAAAAATGCATTTTTCTATCCATGTTATGTTTCTTATATATTTTTGCCTAGGAATGACTTCAAGTTAAGCAGGATACCCTTAGTTGCATAAAACTGAGAAAACTGAAGTGTTTGTTCGTGGAAACAGACTATTGTAATGGAGACAAATAGTAAGCGAAAACGAAAAGTAGAAGAAAAGACTTCCGAACAATGAATCATATTCATTAGATGGTGATGCGCTGAATGGAAAGGGTGTAAATTGTTACATGGAATACTTTCAAAACGATTGTTGGAGAAAAAGTTAACACATTACAGAAAGAGCATAGCGCTCATTAATACAATAAGTATTTGTGTATAACTAGAAACTATGAAATAGACAATTATACAAGATTTAATCTAATGAAGCAAGCTTAACAGACCATTCACAGAAAATTAAGCACATGCATTATATTTCTCATCTAACGAGATTTTTGCTATGTAAAGGATAGTTTCGAGTAGGGAATTCGGGTGGGGCGCGTCACCGTTGTCACCTACTGGGGTGCCCATGACCACAGGGCAGCTCGCAGGAGGAAGAACAACCGCTTTCCCAAGGACGCCTGAGGCCTCTGGCTTTAAGGGCGGTCACTCCTATACATTTTCTTCCCTCCTACTTAGGCGGCATTGACTTGGCCACTCTTGAGTGGCCGTATAGCAGTGCCCCACCTACTTGTTTAACGCGAAAACCCTAACTCTAACCTTAATCCTTCGTCGATTCCTGCAAGCCTGCACAAGTGGTCCACTGCGCCCAGTTAGTGGTAAGACAGAAAGTTATGAATCCAGTAGGCAACACATAAACACGAATATTGTTTAATTCTTCTATATCACACAGGTAAAGTTGCATTAAGCGGCTAGGTACTGTGACTATTAGCATCCTGCCCAGGTTCACCTTCTGAAATGCTGGAATATAGGAGTTTCTTTGGCCGCGCCCTTCACTAAAATTCAGCCGGAACAGGTGGAACGCAGCATGCCGCCCATATTGCCTCTATGGTCTCTCGGTGGAACGCTGCGGCACACCTTCACAATACCACTACTGGGGTGCAGCACGATCTGACTGAAGGATATTTTGTGCCATCTGCTACAGGATGGACCACTTCACCGGACAGGTCTGCAGCCCACTGCACCTCCAAGAAGAACACCACCTCTGCCGTACAAGTATCGCACGGAAGGCGAATCTTGGCTGCTTCCACTCTCGCTGTAATTGTGGCCTCAAGCACCAAACTCCACGCACTTCAACTGTCATCGAGAATGAAATCTACAAACTCAAGCAATGCTTAGATGCTCTTCGGCTAACAGTCACGAGGCTGCTCGAACAAACAACGCCCACCAATAGGGTCCTCGCCGTAGTCACTACTCAACTCACCAATTCGTGAAATAGCTATCAAAGAAGCTTCTCGTATCCATTCAGCGTAAGTTGTATTCGATTGAGAAGCACTTCGAGGACATCGACACGCCGAACCACCGCAAAACGGAGATGATAGCAGCAACGACGCCTAGGCAGGGAAAGCGCCCTAGAGGCCTCGATCCCTGAGCTTTGACAGCAACAAGCACAGTCCTTTGCGCACATCTCCACCCGACTACAGGAACTTCTGACCCGGCACAACTCCCTTGACTAAGGCTACACACTCATCCGCAATTTCATAGAGTAACATATTCACCGCCACCGCCACCACCACCACCGCCACCGCCACCGCCACCGCCGACGCCAGCACGCAGGTATCACAGCACCGTTACTGGTCAGAAAATTGATTCGATGACTAAAGACTTTATCACTCCTTATTTCTCCACTCCTCATATTTCCTTCCGCACACATCGCCATTCTCTAGGACACACTATGGCCCGTGAGCAGAACCTAACTTGCGAGATGCTTCTATTTGGCCCGCGTATAAACTGAAATAAATAGAGAGAAATTAAGATATCTACATGCTAGGATACTGTTGAATCGGAAGCAGGTATTCCGAACACATCTGTCGCCGATATGAACCCGGTAGTTACTAGCATTATTAAATAAAGTAGCTGGTACTTAACTGATTACGAAAAATCCTCTCGCTTTAAAGAAATTTGATTAATACTACCAATAGCACCAATAAGTGCAGAAAAAGTCATAGAACTAAACCCGCAGCGCAACAGCTCTTTCGGGCCAATGCGTACCATCTAACTCCTACGTCCCCCATTTGTGTCAACCACAGGCTTCATGAGTGGGGTGTAGCATGGCCAGCCACCCGGTCTCTCCGGGCCAGTAGGTATAAGTATGGAGTCTTGGCAAACGGGGGCCGCTACTTCTCAATCAAGTAGCTCCTTAATTGGCCCCTCATGAACCAAATGAGCCTGAATACACCCCCGACTAGGTCTCCCGCCGGGAGAAAATCCCCACTCTGGTACTTAGAACTGAACCCGGGTCTCCCGCTTGGCACTAACATCGCGATAAGGATACAACCTTGATTAACATATACGATATTAATGTGAGTGACAGTCGTGTGAAGTACTCGTTTAAAAGCTGGAAAAAACATGACGTAACAGTCACATCGCTTTCTCTAGCCATTCCTTAACAAATTTTTCTAACAAAAGCTTATTCTCCTACTGCTTCAGTTAACCGATATAAACGTTTGTATAACCTTAGGCTTATATTTCTTTATAGATACAATGGAGGCAGGGAATACAGCAAGCTTAACCAATAGTCAAATGTTCTAAGAGCCGAAAACTATGTGGTGGATTTGAAATTATTATTCTGTTCCTTTGCTTGACCATGGGAGAAGGGGAGAGAGACCACTAAAACTACTTACCATTTGAGAAAATAGTATTTTAATACTGAAATCAATAACCACGATTATCTAGGAAATGGGTGATTCCACAAAAAATGTATTCGACGGGAACTGTGCACTTCATTGAGATCTAGATTTTTGTGTAGTATATTTTGTCTATCTCTTAGGGTTTACCAGCTAGGCCAAAGTCATTCAGAATCAAGTGGATTTCACATTGGAAAATTCACATATATATTTCATTTGTCATGAAAACGTCCTTGTATATGGTAGTTTACTCAAATCGTTTGGGTCATTTTTTGAGAAAGTTGTTATCTTCGAAGTTTTTTTTTTCATGTAAAGGGTAGTTTAGGTGGGAAGATCGTCTTTAAAATATCCGTGTCTCATACTATAAAGATGCTAAACTTAAATAGAAACTTTGGTATTCAACCAACTTTTCGTTTTTGAGTGATGCGGAGCGAGTGTGCGCGCACGCACGCACAAATACATACACACATATGTACAGGCGTGCGCGCCCGGACTTTTTGTTATAAAAATATATATATTTTTAACTGAGGGACCTCAAGAGCTATATTTCCAATAAAATCTCGGTATCAGAATTTTGGGTGGAATGTGATACCTTCTCCGCCTGCTATGTATGCAGAAAAAGTAAACAGGAAGTAAAATATCAGGGGCGGAATTTGGACCATGGAACCGCGATAGGAATTTCATATCAAGTATCTTATCATAATCCTTTATTAAATGAGGTTCTAATCTTTTTTAAATCCAAGTTTACTGGCCAAGCTTTCTGCTCTACCTGAATTGGAATATGAGAGATACGGAGGGGATTCGGCACTGAAGCTATGCTTATTGTGCCTATACTCTCAAGGGGGTACCCCCGTAAGGAAGGATGAGGTGAGAAGAGACACCGGGTGGCCAGATCCACACTAACGGCACAGACATTGATAGTGGTGCCTAAGGTTTGCCAAGTGTGACGACAGCTCAAATTCTTTAGGTCCCCCATGTCCTCCCAGGGGTCCACGGCGGGATCCAACGCTCCCAGAAGGCGCCGCCCGCCCCCCTGGAAGCCATCGACAACGAGGGACGAGGATAATTCCTACCAAGCTGCACCTAACGCCTTCGCTGACACTTGTGACCCTGAAAGAGCTAACAGGAGGAAGAATGAATTAAATAATTAATGAAGTGGAATGGAAGGCGGGCAATTCGGGGGATGTAATTATCCTTCCTAACATTCGCCTAGCGACCCGGAGAAACCCCTAAATAAGCCTATGGGCCAGGAAGGTCAGCCACGGGAATGCCACAGGTTGGATAGAAGCTGCCGAATTTTCTCCCACTTTCCCCCGTAACAACGTACATAGAGGGGTGAGTATCTGCGTCTCTTTTCAACATCTCTTTCTCTTTCTTTATACCACACACAAGATAAACCACATAGGGTACAGTGTCTATGTGAAAAAGAACGGGATTCCAGTGCAATATGAAAGAAGAGAAATGACCAGCAGCAGTGATGAAGGGAAGGTATGCTAAACACATGTTGGACTAAAGTGATTTACTGGCGGAAAGTTGTGGCTATGAAAGAGGTCTCCTATTGCAATTTTCTTAAGCACAAAGTGTAGCCTATAATTTGGTTTGGAACTCGAACCTTGTTATTTACATCAAGGCTAAGAACGCCCTCACCAATTCTTGTCAGTTGAGAGCATTTACAATCTTGATATTAAGCTATCGCTTATCATTAAACATGGGATCAGCTTCGAGGGATTCACTCATTAAAAGCCCATTATGAACACATTATGTGCATCCATCTGCCCTTGTGCATTATTCGCAATCAAACTCTGTGAAATCAGCCCTATTTCACAAATACTGAGCAAATACTGGCGATTTTTCAGTCGGAAAGCAAAATTTAGAGATAAAATCCAAACGTAATACACTTACTTAGTCGATCCTTTTGTACCTTCCGGTGTCGATGTTTTTAAAGGAGCCTTCCATTTCTCACACTATCTTGCAAGCTTCTTTGCTCCATATTCAGCCCTTTTCCCTTCAAAATCCCTTCAATCCAATCTTCCCAGGAATGTCTAGGCCTTCCCCCTGATCTCCTTCCCTCCACTCTAGCTTTCCAAGCCTTTTTTGGGATCCTCTCTTCACCCATGTGTTGAATGTGGACAAACCATCTCAATTACCTGTTTTCTATTTGTTTTTGTAAAAGTTGAATTTTCAAATTTTTTTTCTCTGATTTCTAATTCCATCTCGTTCAGTTCTACCTTCCATTCTTCTCAGGTACCTCATTTCATTTCTTTGTAATTTGTTAATCGACGTGAATGTTAATGGCCAAGATTCGTACCCATAAATTAATGTTGGTACATAAGTTGTTTTGTATACTGTTAATTTAGTCATTTTCATATCTTTCTTGCTAATGAAGTTCTTATTTAAGGCATAATACAATCTTTCAGTTGCTGCAGTTCTGTTGTTCACGTCATGATCTACTCTTCCATCGTTGCTGAATAGAGAGCCTAAATACTTAAAGTTTGTTACTTGTTCGATTACCGCCTTTCCTAATTTTATTTTGTGTCTTAGGTTCTCTGTTTATTACCATAGACTTGGTTTGACTGGAACTAATGTTCATGTTTATTTTCTTTAGTTCTTCATTCCATACATTTAAGTTGTGTTGTAAACCTTTTCCTGAATTTTCCAGTATTACCAAATCATCTGCATAATATAATTGAGATATCTTTACGGACTCGTAATAAACAATTTTAGAAAATCAATAAAGGTGGCACTGGAGACATCGTATGAGTTACCGTTGCTAATTGCAAAAAATAAATCAGCTTATACCACTGTTCAATATTTTATTGTTCCTGGTTCTTTGATTATAGCCAGTAAAATGTTACACAAATATTCCACTCGCATAATAAAACAGTTTCGAATTCTGTTACAAGGGTATGTCTTAGTATTCATGACACGCACAATATATTGTTGATCAAATAGTAGACACATTAAAATGCACAAGCGATTTGCGATTTCAATCGATGAATCAGTCGGTGTGTCTGATGTTGAGTTAGTTGCATTTGTTTGGTATTTTGACTTAAAAAGGTGCTATTGCTGATGAAATTCCAGGATTTACACAATTAGCAGAACATAAAATGCAAGAGGATATTTTTAAAATTCTTGATAATTTTATAAGATTAAGATTAAATTTGTAGTGGAACTGGCGTGTAAGTTTGTCTATAAATGGTGCAACTTCATTGACAGATAAAAAAGCGGTTTTGTTGCTCGTATTCGCTAAATTAACCCGAAAATAATTAGAACAAATAAATTTTGTTGTAGGTGCAAGGGGAATAAGGAAATTCAGTAGACTTTAAGCAATACTCGTAAAGTGTTTTAAGAGTTGTTTACTAGGGGATGCCTTTGAAATTCCGTCTCTTTGTAAGGCCAAGAGCTAAAAAAAGAAAAGAGCAATATATTCATATTTTAGAAAAGCATGCGTATTGGCAAGTTCACACAAACAATGGGTATCTCGGAAATGGTTCGCTCAAAAATTTTGTGTCATAACCAGATCCCATTTTTTATCTAGTAAGACTTTGTCGCTTGTTGTTTACCATTTATGCAAAAGACATCCAGAATGAAGAGTCCTCTGGGGAAACCCCCATAAAATTGAAGGTACGACTTAGAAACTGGAATCGCCTGTTTCTGTCCGTCATTGGATACTGACTGTCTGGTTGTGTTTGCACACAGCAGAAACAAGAGCTGATTTACCCTCCAAGGGAAACAGCGGAGTGAGGAATAGCCGCTAATTACGTAAGCGTCTCCAAAGAGACAAGGTTGCACATCGCTGATTTATCCGCCAGTAAATAAGATTTACTATTCCTGGAATTATTAAAAGTTGCAGTGAAAAGTTTGGAGAAGATAAAATGCTAAGAGCTGGGAACATTTCTGGAAAATCGGACTATCAATGGTTAATGACGCCATGAAATTAATAGTGTGACAAAACACGTTGACATATTGTTGTGTATAATCATTCAACAAGTTAAACCAATTAATCACCGTAAATACGTAAATTAATAATGAAGTTCAAAGGAAGGTTACTGTTATTCCTTCCTTACCATCACGTAGATGTCTATTGGAACTACCGGACACTTTCCATAAATGCCCATGTTCTACTCTGAGTAAATTAAACTACGTAGTGATGTGGCCCTATAACGACCTACCGCCCGACCGCTGCGTGCCCACCTCGGGTATTAAGGTAAGGGTGAAGTTCTGGAAGTTAGGACGTGGTTAGCGTCCCGAGTTCCTCCCGGGCGGTGAATGCAGGCACATTTTAGCCTTCATAGTATTTTATAGCAAACACCTCTACGCCATCTTTATATTAAAAGCAAGCCATTATAAGCCATTTTAAGTGCTAGGAAAATAAATTCAATAGACAAACTAAACATTAAGAAGGATGGAATCGTCATAAGAGTACAGGCAGCGTATAATAAGGTAAACAGGATAACATTAGCTTAAAAATAAATGTGACCTATGATAACTTTTTGACTAAGCGATTAACATTGCATGCGTTAGGGAGCACGAAATAATACATTCATAATTCTCCATGACCTTTCAGTAGACGAAGCCTGTTGCCTGACAAATTACCTTGCTGGACCAGTCGGCGGGCGGTTTATGGCTTGACCCTCGTGCTAGCCGGAAAGAGTACACGGCGAACACATCACTTCTTACCTTTGGGCGATACTAAATTAATTTATTCGACACTTATTAGGCGTGCAAATATACTATCTCTCGCATAACCAGAACCGCAGAGTAATAAGGTTTTAGATTCTAGTAGTATCTCATACGAATCTACAAGCAAAATGTTCACCAGGAACTTCATCGTGAGTGACAGACCGGCCTTATCAGGATGCTTCTGGAGAACTCGTTTAAATAATAATCATAGCAGATGCTGGCATTTGTCTTATTGAAATAATTAGTCCTCGGATGAAAAGCCTTCCATTAGATGACTCAGAGGAGCGTGTGTTAATCAGAAGGTAATTTACTCTAACTTATTTTGCAATAATTTTGCAATGAAACCTAGAGGTTAGTGTGCAGAATATATATAAATTATACCGCCACGTTCGTCTATATCAGTATTATAATCATTTATAGCGCATCTCCCCTCTACAGAGGGTGCCCTTATCACTCGGCAGCTGCGTCATGCAGGCCACGGAGAAGTGCAGGATGGGGACGGCAGGGGTTAACGCGCCGACTTCTGTGACCGTAAGATGCTACCTTTCCATTGGTATAGCTACTCAATTAGCATCACGGGGCTTAGAGCACCCCGGACCATACCTCCCAACGGGGAATAATCTGCAACCGTCTATTTGATGCTTTGCAATTGTCCACGAATGTGACGAAAATACGTATATGGATATATACCGCAGTGTTTTAGTGTATTGTAGAAAATGGGACCAACAATTCCGATAAACACAGAATGTCCCAAAAAACACCAACGCTTAGTTTGATGTGTGGGACGGCAAACTGACCAGTTTTGAAATAGGAACCCCTATCCGCAAATTCACGGTTTGAACGCTGTAGCGCATTGATATGCGAGATGGTTTTACGTTCACATTTCATCAATAAACCCAACATCGAACTGTCTATATTATAAATGGACTCAACTGGCTCGAAATTGTCAACACAATCTTGACTCACTGCAGGTATTCATTTCCCCAATCTCGTTGAGGAGAGAGCCAGTTGATTCCAGCTTTATAGGTATGGATAAACTGTTGACTTTGTTGGAGCAATGTGAACATGTCTTTGAAATTCCGTTGTATTTTAACCAATGGATTTATCTGCCAGACTCGTATGTCTTCACAATAAAAACATGCTACTAAATTGAAAACTGCATATTCGTTCATGATTGCAAAACAAGAGGCGGGGAACTTATTACTAGGTAATATACAGCAATGGTCAAAAGGCAACATTGCATAGTAGAGGTACCAATAATAATACCAATATAGATTCTCCTGTACCACTGATGTCATATAACTCAGTTTCAATTGTATATTACATTCCAGTATTTAAAAATATCCATATTTATATGGATGAACTGTACAAGCTTACTTTTACGGAGTTAACAGTCGTTCACCAGAGCTGTAATAAGCTGATACTGTGAATTAACTTGCATGACATGCAACAAAGATGATGAGCAAGCAGATATTAGAACTTTTTATTATATGCTGTTGTTATTGGTGAAACAAAGGGAACTGTCATGTTCATATTTTGCTGCTAATTTAGTATACAACGTCAGTTACTAACAAGGTAGCTGAGAAGTGACAAGCTTACGAGCAAAACTAACTTACCTCCAAAGAGGATAGGACAATAAACACAAAACGACAGCTCCATACAACGTACCTCACACACTAACAATTATACCTGAGCGACTTTAGATGTACATTATCTTCTTGTTGTACAATAGTTGATTCTCCAGCTATAGCCACAGATGCTACAAATTTACTTTTGCAAACCTAAGAAGCTCTCTGCCGAAGAACATGTGGATATGTTAAAAATCAGCTATGTCATGTTAGAATGTCGAAAGGGTACTGTCTGCATTAAAGTGATACATTATTTCTGTGTTAAAAGTGATTGAATTTGTATTTTTTTAACCTGCTTTATTATTGTAGGACATATGAAACAAATGAAATTGATGAAATTACGCTCAAATGAGTCATAGCACCTACAGTTATCCGATATTCATATTTCAATATGAGAGATTAACCCCGAAAATAACCGAGATAACTTAATTTAACCGAGATAATCCGAACTCACGAGCTCTTGAATGTGAGAAACACACGCTATCCCAGCGGGGCTCAACCGCAGGCAGGTAAGTGGAGGTTGAAATCACCTACTTCCACCCGCTGGGACAGAGTGACACATTTATCCGTGGTTACTGAGCTCCAGGGGCGGCACTGTGTAGTCATTCTTATGTATAGGAAATCAGAAGGGTATACATTAACATTCTACTCCTGATTAACCCACGATGTTTTTGAGGATTACTTTTTGGCACGATTTACGTTTCAGAAGCTCTCTTCTATATTTGGTGCAAACGACGAAGTGCACATTCTCAAAAGATAAGCGAGGTGATTGTCACTTATCTTGCTGCGATATTCACTCAAATGTAGTTCATTTTTGAAAATGTTTGCTCTGCTGAATCTTTGCCTCCACTTATATCTGCGAACAGAGTTCTAAATAATTCCCACCCTTCTTTTTCAAACATTTACGGTCGTGGAATTCTGCAATGCAAGTAGTTTCCTATTTTGTAGCTCGTGTGAAGCCTCACTACACGGAAACTTCAAAGGAGTGCAAAACAATTGGATTTGGGTTTAAAATGTGTTTAGTTCTTCAAATTGTAAAGAGAATGTGTCATAAATGCTTCAAAAGTTCGCTGTATTTTTCCAGGATAATAATATTTATCGTGAACACAAACGTAAGCAAGGGAAATGGTATAAATCCACAGCTACCAGTTTTACAATTCAAGCACTTAACTTTATCGCCTTTATATCGAATACAACAATATTCCTCCTCCTATTCAATTGTGCTACTACTCCGTGCTATCCGCCTCTGATTAGCTGGTCTGACTCTCCTTGCCTGATTAGTCGTGGGGGGGGGGCATTTGTAGAGGAAGCACGGTTGAGCGTTTTCTACACAGTGAATAGTACTGAAATACTGAAGTGCTTCGCTTTGAAGGAATTGACTTCAACGGAAATATAAAAGGACATGGATTCAACATAAAGCATCTTTTCTCTTCTTTTATTACGGTAAAAGTGAATTTAAGCCGATGGTACATAAATTCAAGCTGATAGTTGTTCAGGGCATCTAAAAACCTCACGAGCGATGAAATTGTGACAGAAATTCACAAAGCCATGCTAAATGATCATGATTGAAGATATGCAAGTTGACTGCCTTACGAAATAGGACAATATCCCCTACATTTGCATAACATTTTGTTTACGAGGAAGTTTTCCGCTCAATGGGTGCCGCGTATGGTAACCATGGACCAAAATTATTCTATTGGAATTGGAATGAGCATTTCACAAATTCCAATCTCACATTAACCTTAGAAAGCTATTGGACAGCAGTGATACTGAATTTATGAATATTCATTTTACTAATAGAATAAATCTTATCAGTTCGAAACTAATTACAATTAATTTGTTTCATACTTATATGGACTGTTTACTAATGATATTGAATGCATATATTTTAGTATCAGGTTTTTATTCGAAGGATATAATTTTAGAAGTAATTGCTGTAAGAAATTTAAACATATGTTTGTATTTTTTATGTTTTAAGAGTATGCAGACTTGTTTAAGTGAAATTTTAGAAGTTTCCTCAACTTTTCATAACAGTAAATGAAACATGGATTCATCACTACATACTAGAGATTAAGGAGTTCTTCAAATTGCCTGATAACAGATAAAAGTGCACAAAAGAAAGCTAAAATGATCTAATTTGCGCAAAATACCATACCTATAGTTTTCAGGGATTCTCATGGTATGCTGCTCATAGACTACCTCCAGAAGGACAGAACCATCAGTGGCGATTATTAAGTCTAGCCGGAATAGCGGTCCTTTGACTAAACGTCCCACATGGGACTGTCATGCAAAACTCCATAATATTCGCTTGCAAGTGCTTCCGCGATGTTCGCCACATTTGGTTCCCAAGGATTACTTTCCGTTTCCAAACTCAAGGACTGACTGGGTGGAGAAAGATTCACCTCCAATGGCAAGGTTGAAACTGAGACAGACATTTATTTTCTGCAGTACGACAAATCTCATTTAATTGCATTAACATTTTGGAAGTCGTTAGAATATAACGTGACTGTATTGGACAGAATTCTCCTATATATTATGTTTTCTTAGTCGATCAAGAAATTTTCGATTCCGTATGGGTGGAATGTAATTTTGTTCGTTGTACAAGTTTACATAATACTTCAATAATAATTATTGTCTCGCTCAGAAAACCGTACATAAAATTTTCATTTTGCGATGGAGAAATATTCTCTTATATCTTTGAACCTATACCCGGTTGCGAAATAAGCCGTGCTCTCTAGTTTGGTTTCCGACAAAACTAAGCTGCTAGCTGTATTTTAGAGGAACCATGTCTGGGATCCTCTTGAAATTTACCTTGTGGATGGCAGCTGAAGAGCAGCATCTGTAAGAAATTTTAAAGTTATCTTTGAGATCTACAGGTTAGATCAGCATAAACGTCTGAACTGCATGCCATAATTTTACCTTAGTTTATGACATAACTGTGGACATCCTCAACGACCTTTTCTCTTCCCACGTCTAGTGTCTGTGCTTGCTATGTAAAAGGAGCAGGCTCAGGCATCTCTTCGGAATAAAAGGCAGTTAATGTTTATTCCATAGTATGCATTTCTGGATTTGTGTTCTCAAGATTTGTTTGTTCCTTCTCATGCTATTAAACATCCCCCATATTTGTTGCCAAACTTGCGAACATCCTGTTAATGTGTGTAGGTAAGGCATAAACCTTATACACGGTCGATGTTAAATGTCAGATTCTGAGTTTGTGCAAGAACTAATGTACCTACAGAATGTCTCGAAAAAAAAAAACACCCTCAACGCTTAGTATGTTGTGCGGAATGGCAAACTGATAACTTTTCAAGAGGGAACCTGTTCGGAAAGGCACGGTTTGGACGCTGAAGCGTATCGTAGTCTGAGATATTGTGTGTTCACATTTCGTCAATAAACACAACAGGAGTAGTTGTCTATACTAACAAATGAACTATCTCATACGTCACTGCAGAGCCTATATCGGCGGTGCTGAGCCTCGTGCACATGACCCAATACGTGCGGTTGTCTGAAGATTTTCAATTGTTCCGTTCACTCGAGCAATAATTTGTAAACATAACCCATCTTGAAGCGTACAGCAGGCTAATGCAGTACACTGCGTAAAATTAAAGCATGACTAGTGGGGGAAAAATAGTAACAATACATTATTTAGACACAATTCAGAATATTAAAAACGGAATGTTGTACAGTCATACTTTAGATCGACTATTGGCAGTCCGTGGTGTTTAAATACTGCACTCGGGTTATACTTACGTAGCAGTCGCTGCAACAAGGTTCCAATTTCAGCGACTCACGGTAATTTACCTTCTCATTATTGTTCCGGAAACAGTTATTTTAAATCCTAAAGTGTTTTTGATGTGCCATTTGTATGCCGCCTTTAACATCGTAGGTCATAATGTTGGCTTTTAACCTCTTGGTGTAAAGTATCGATAGGTCAGAAATTAAAAGATTCAATACTTCAACAGTTAGTTTCCCTCGCTAAAATTAATGCTACATTCTGAAACATGTGACGAGAGAATTTATCAAGAGAATTTGACAATTGCGAGTTGCACTTATTAAGAGTATCTCACGAATTAAAGGATGATACAGCTTATGAAATGTTATTTAAGTGCTGTATTGTAATTATTAACCTCTAACTTCTCATATTAATGATCCAATCTTTTAAGATGTTGGCAACGTCAGTAGTATCTGCTGTTAATGTATAGTTTCGTTCAATACAAAATTTGTCAAACTGGTTCCAAACATATTCTGTGATGTTTTCTAGATGCTTCACCGAAGCGAGAGTCAGCCATTTTTGATTAAACCTAGTGCCTCTGTTGCGTCAAATTACGCAAGCTGTAGCACAGTGCAGCTAGGTTCTCTAACCTGGCCACAACATCAAAAATCTGAGGAGCTGATAATTACATTTCAGAGAAAGTGATAACGAAATTTGATACATTTTTCGGGAATGAAGGCTGTTATTTGTATAAATTTGAAATTGTTATTCACATGATTGGTATGACTGGAATAATCAGTCAAATTAATAGCTGATGTCTATTCTCACACACACGCATGCACATCCTAGAAAACAGATCTAGTTCACCTCTGGAGCAGCAAGTAGAAATTTCATCGAAGCCCGGTACACAGGAGACGGCATCAAAGGTGATGCACGTGAGGAAATTCATCATTAAAAAGCAACAGAAGACTCGGACAATAATTATGAAGCAAGCATTTAAAACTTCCAATATCTGTGCGCTGAAGGAAACCAAATTATACCACAATAGAAATAATGTTATATACAGTTCCATCTTATAAGGTAATTTAGAGGATTGGAATAATTGGGGAATTTTCCAATTATAATAAAAGAAAAGCTAAGTGGCGCAATATAGTGTCGCGTTGGCATAGAAGAGCTATGCAACGCTCAACGCAGTGTGGCGGGGAAGTCTGGAACTACGGGGTAACTCTGAGAGAATAGGCTCAACAAATTGGAAGTATTCATTGGTTTTGTTATTCTGTGGTCGTTGTCAAGCAGTTTGTTGGTAAAATGAAATAGTTTTGTGCTAAGTTTTGGGAAGCATTAATTTATGTGTAAAGGTATTTGTTATTGAGGCCCTTGTAAGGCGAATTGTGTCAGATATTTGTTACGATATATTCCGTTGAAGATTATTAAAATATTTGAAACAAAGATTGCGTGTAAGTTTAAGTGGGCACCATTCGCAGACCGTAAACTGAAATGTTGGTAAGTGATATAAATTTAGCCAGACTTGAAGTACCATATACCTACCGCCCGTGAAGGCCAGAGTAACCCGACACGTGCTAACTCAATTTCCAAGCAGGGATAATCTTACTCACTACACTGTGTAACGGATCTCTGTTGCCGTCTACATCCGCAACACGCCATAAAGCTTCAGGTTCACTGGCCCGTACGACGTCTATCGATTACATAATGATCATATGCCCGAAGGACTTCAAACCTTTCAGTTTCATTCTGGAGTGCAAATATTTGATGTCAAAATACAAGGAGTTGCTTTCACGAATCCTCGGCGGTACCAGTTTCTGTATCGTCACAGCAGTGAAGCACAGTTTTGCTATTCACTGCCATCCAAATCTTGTTAATACATTTATGCTCGACCGTACCCAAATTTATTAATTATAAGTCTGATATCGATCCTTTAATGGGCCTTCTTAAGTTCAAAGCTTCATTAAAGGACTGATCTTCATCCAATCTGACAATTCAATTTTCCTTAAAGGATAGATGTACCACCAATCAGAGAATTTCCATGCAGCAATGGCAAAGCGCACTATCGATTAATTCTCGAAACGCAACTAGCGCGAGTTTAGAAAACGCTAAAATGTCGGACAAACACAAAACACACAAATTAACCTCAATACAGCATCACCATCCATGAGTATTGCATTAAGCACAGTCCCGCAAATGAAGTTCACTAATTATACAATAAATAACTTATACATGAAATAAAGTTTCGTCTGAAAACCAGTATATTAAATTAGCCTTCTATTTTTCAATGTTACATAGCAGTCCAAGCTTATTTTCATAATAAGCTCTGACGTACTGGAAACGAATCGATCGTTTAGCGCCTGCGCAGAACTCCAAATAGCAGCTGATGCAATATGCAGGTCATTGTCCATGGTGAGTGTAAAACATTTTACAGTATTTCAACTATAAAATTAGGTATATGGTCGAGCATAAATTGTTCTATGAAACTTAACTATAATGGTAATTAAAATGTTCCCATTAAGAAAGAAATAAAAAGAAAAAGAAAGAAAAAGGATGCTTTAAATGGGATTCTGTCTAGGTTTAAACCACCACTTGTTGATTTGCAGTAACATCGTTAACGAGTTCAGCTATACCAAGAATGGAAACCAGGTGTTGCTGATTAACATTACGTTCACAAGCAAAGTACCCAACACTGGTATGATTTTTATAACTAATCCACAACTTAATAGGAGTAGAATAATAATATATTTTCTGCAGATGCCCTTAAATTGAATTTAAAATATTTGTCCGTTAAAGTAGAAGGATTGCTGAAATATTGCTTTTCAAAACTGTGAGGTGAGCTGATGGCTGCCATGCCCACTGAGCAGCAAGTGAAGCATATGAGAAATTTAATTCTCGTAAAATCTATGCAAGAACGCCTGAGAATTAGGTGACCCTTCGCACAGGTATTCTGAAGTTTGGTATTTACTTGTGTGAAAGATAAGCTATAATGCTGTTGTATTGAGAGTTTAATTTCTCAAATGTCCCCTCACAAAATATTTCAGATAGAATCGATTCTTAGAACATAGAAACACATTTCATATAGTATGTTTGCTACTTACCTCACTAATTCTGCCTAAGAGAGGTGTCGAAGATGCACTTTGGACGCTACTTCGACCACTCCAGTGAATATCACGGGTTACCGGCAGCGTGTTGATAAGACAACGGAACTGAAGATTCTGAAACAAATGGTTTAATGTGATTACATGCATCAACATTATTATTTTAACCATATAAGCAAAGATAACAAAATGGGTAACATATTATCGGCACGGTTGTTTTATAGCGCACAGGACTTATTTCGCTTGAATACTGTTTCAGAATTGACGCCAAGACAAGTATGTCATAAAGTATATCTTATGAAGCGAAGGCTCAAAAATACCTATATTTAACCTCAGTCCACTACTACAGTGCGTTCGTAGCTCGGCCGGGCCGCCCGGCGGCAGCAGCGCACCGAGCGAGGACCGGCGCGCTCCCCGCCAGATTTATGCATAAAGGACCGGCAAGTAACGGGTCCGGAACACTGCACTAACTTACATTAGTATTACCCGCATCACAACAGGTGTTGAAACTGATGCCCTTTAAAGCGAACACATTCCCTCTATTTACGAAGAAAACTCTGGTTTATTCACAAAAGTTCATGTTGACTGATTACCTGTATTTCTCTCGTGATGTTGTCCTTCAATTCTTGTAACATGAACGAATTTTATGCATACACTTTATTCTTTAACGTTCCCCATAACTGAAGGTCACTTATACATTTAATAGAAGACGTTTTCCAGGACATCTATAAACATGTGTCCTCAGTGCTAATTACGGATATGTAAGAAGGCATGTTTCAGTACTTTTTCTGAGGGTGAGTCACCATTTTTACCATGGAGGCAGGTAAAATTATATAAAAATTCCTTCCATCATAAGAAGGAGTGTAGGTGCATTAGCCATTCTTCCAAGGACATTCACGTTTAGGCCAACAAACAAATTATGTCAATACCTAATTAATTCAGTCAAAAAGGACATACGTATTTTGCAGGCATGTTTTATCTTAGATTATTGCTTCGAGAGCTGCATGAAATTTGCTGCTATTTTACTGCATATGATTGCCATGCGAGAAGCCTATAGCTACAAGGAACGGCGTGGGCTGAATGTGTTATTTTAGCAGGGCAAATTATGTAATGTTACTAGAAATGCAAATGGTTCGGAAATTATATTGTGGGGTATGATCACTTTAAACAATTTAAGATATATATTATGAGTAATAAGACCGTAGCGCAGTTGGTAGCGCGCTTGTCTCTGGCGCGGAGGATCGGGTTCGATCCCCGGTACCAGTATGGGGATTTTATTCCGTCTGGGAGGTCTGGCACGGGGTGCACCCAGCCTCTTTAGGTTACTTGATGGAGAAGTAGTGGTCCCAGGTCGAGAAGACCGCATAACTGACCGGGAGGGCCCGGGGCGCTGACCACATCCCACCCTCCAGTACTGCACCTCACCAATGGCACCTGTAGTGGGCAGAGGTGGGAGACGCAGTGGCTGGGCGGTGGGCCTTGGCCCTTTATGGGCTGTCGCGCCAGGGTTTATTATTTATTATTTTACAATTATGTTTAGGTATTCAAAATCTGGGCCCTGTTAATAACCGTATGGCTTTTGAAAAGCCTGGCTCTTCTAGAAAACAATTGATCAGACTGAATTATTGAGATAAGTTGTATTTCAGTACTAATTTAGTGTAAAATATTAATATACTTGTGCATTGCAACTTCATTGTGTATTCCTGATAAATTAGGTGCCCGTACAACATACCACACTATTACATATGTATATTACATACACTCGTGCTGTGCAACTTTTTATATCAAAAGGAACCCAATCACATTAAATAAAGTTCCAAAATGATTTCCTGGATACGCCCTTGCAACCTATGTTTTATTTCAGTCATTTGTGTATATAGAGAACCTATTTATTGCTAAGGTTGAGCGAATTAGCAAGTTTAGCATCCGAAAAAAGGAACAACAGCATATAGAGTTTGTCACATTGTGGAATTAAATTTAATGAATCAACGGAAAAAATACAACAACCCAAGTAATGCATCTACGTAAGGCGTGCAGAAAAATGGGTGTTTGTTCAAATACCCTGAGGATACCTGTGTTAAAAAGATGGAGTACCAGCACAGCAGGGAAGCTATAAACTATCTGTAAAAGGTTTTCCAAGAAGAAAGAGCTTTGCTCTCCTTCAGCCCACGTCAAAAGTTTGATTGCTATGAGCTGCTTTGTATAAGAGCCGTAGGTTGGAAGTAAAGGTGCTGACATTGGACTTCAAAACCGTTAGTCATGTTTTGGCTTATAAAAACGGTGCTAATAGAAACCTTAACTTGACATATTTTTATTTATTTATGCCAACAAACTTACTGCTGGTGTTTTTAAACACACAAGTGTGTGTGGGCAATATTTGAGAGGTAGAATCGGAACTCAAAAATTCAGTGCCAAGGCGAATGCTGGGTAGGTTTATTACTGGACGCCACCGGGGTGTTTCAATCTGTAAATAAGAGCCTTGCTTGCTGTTCTGTTGTGACTCCTCGGCCGCCCTCGGTTTCCTCTTGCCTCATCCTTCCCCACAAGGGGCATAGCTACAAAAGATCCTCAAGGCAATTCTTTATTAGAAGTTTTGAGCTATATTATGTGCATTATTTAGTTCATACACATGTTCCTCCAAACAAAGATTTTTCTCTGCAAATACCCAATGTTCGCAGAAAAAAAATTTAACCTACAGCAATGAAACTTGGAATATAACTTGCTTATATAATGTTGCTTCTTTTAACACATCATTCTTATTTACATAAATTAAGTAGAAAATATATTTATCACCGAAAGTTTGGATACATTTGTGCTATAATTAACAAAAAGATAAAAGAGAGACTTTACAGTTGTAACTTAACTCTATACAATATTCAGTGAATTTCGTTACTAAGCTTTAGTGAATGTGATAAAGATTTCAACAAGTTGTAACCAAAAAACACTGAGAAAATGGGGTATTAAAATTCTAATTTTAACTGGTCCGCTTAAGGCACTTTGAAATAAAAATCTTTCTTTCTTAAGATAGAAAATACCCATTTCTCCCGCTTGTCTTTTGTCGCAATATATGACCACCCTCTAGGAGTTACGGGATTCGTCTTAGCGATGACGTCTGGTAAGAACAATGGAAGTGACCTTCCCACTCCTCCAGAAATGTCAGAGGTGCTAAATTTGTGTAGCTGTCCTTATCAATCCTTTATAATGCTTAACCACAAAGTTAATAAATATCTTGTTAGAACAAAGACTCTTGATTCAGATGTTTTCCATGTGATGTACCTAATTTGTCACTGCTTAAGTTACTAACGGTTCAAGGTGCACTGGCGTACTTACGAAACAATGTCGCTTCTAATACCTACCTGAAGTTGTAATCGTTTCTTCAAGTATCCATTTTTCATTTGTCATTTCCTCCGGCATTTTAATAACAATTTTTAAAAATCTGATGTGTTGCACTCTCATGACCTTCTCTGCTCTTGTACTAATCATTCGTACAAACTCTTATTGCTATATATTCTTCGTGTTAGTTGAGATAAACATTTGTACAACTTACCTTATTACTTATTTGCTTGTAGGTGCAAGGAGAATATTAGACTTTGTGCGGTAGTCAAATATTTTAAAGCTTTGAGATTCCGTTCTCTTTGCACACTTAGAACATCGTTGTTCATTTTTTATGTGTTATGTCACCAAAGTTTTTAAGTTTTCCGAAACTCGCACACATAACAAGGAATATCTCCGAAATGGAGAATATACATATACATACATATACACACACGTAACTTGTGTGTTTTAGCAAGATCTGCATTTTTATTATGATTTTGTCTATCTCTGACGGTTTACCAATTATACAAAAGTCATCCAAAGTAAATAATATTACATGGGCTCATTCATTCAGGGTGCCGCTGAAATCTCGACATCGAATTTTTAGGTGGAATAAATACTTCCTCTACTTTACTATAAGTAGTAGAGAAAGCAAAAAGGAGGATAAAAAGATTTTAGATAATTAAGAGGCGTTAATCTATTGAACACCGGCCTTAAGATTACAAGATTAATTCATGAGAAATTGGCAGAAATTATATCACTGTCTGATATCCAGCAAGGATTCAGATCTGGTAGATCCTGCACTGATGTAATATTCATTATTAAACAGATGTTAGAAAAACCGTTAGAATTTAGCTGACCAGTATATGTGTTTTGTGGATCTTGAAAATGCATTCATAGATTAGAGCTGCATTATGCTTTACAAATTTTAGAAAATAACAATATACCGAATTGGATTATCAAACTAATAGAAAATATATATTTTAACAACTCTAGTCAAATAAAAATTACAGGACAATTAACAGAGAAAATCCCAATAAAAGGAGGTGTAAGACAAGACGATTCTCCAAGTCTACTAATATTAAGATGATGTACTTTTGGGAGAAACGGAGAAACCTGCAAAGATTCTTGTACGAGTTTTATGGAAAATGTTAAATGTTCAATATCAAAATTTCCATAAATAAAACAAAAGTATTAACGGTTATAAAAGAACCGTTGAGATGTAAATTAGAAATTGTAAACATTATAGAACAGGTAACCCATTTCAACTTCCTGGGTAATTACTAGTGGAGGAAATCTGGCGCAGAAATTAACAATCAAATTGTAAAGGCAACAGGAATATCTGAATGTATTAATGAGCTAGTATGGAGAAATAAATACGAAAAGAAACAAACGTAAAAATGTATAAAACAGTAGTCCGACATAACTTGTGCATTAAGAACAAGATAAACAGTTGAGAAACTTCAGGCATCTCATGAAATTATTTTGTCTGATGTTTCAATTATAGGTATATGTAGACAGTTATGGGTAGTACTGGTAATTGAGGACAGGGTAATGAACAATATTACATCAATATCTGCTACATTTTCAGACTTATCATTTTACTTACTATGAATAGTAGGTTATGTTTTCAGGTTGATTAATACCTTCAAGTAGAAACTATGATGCAGAGTGGGCGGAACGAATTCTGCAACGCGCTCTATCGCAGCCATGTCCACACGTCAAGCAACTTATCTTCGATACTTCCCGCATGACATGTATTTCAAAGGAGGTAGAGGAGTAAATTGAACTTTGTACTGCCAAGTGGTGTTATCTTAAGTTACGACTAAACATGATTAATAAGAAAGGCCTACTACGCATACACAAGACCAAAGAAATTTAAGACATTGTATAATAAACGATAATCTTCAATAAACAGTAAATTTAGCATCGGATGGATACTACTTCTGAGCAAGACCGAGCAAGGTTACGAGAAGTAAAAAATGTGAGTTTTGATAACACGAAAGCCTGTACACTACGTCAAAGACGAGAAGAAAGCTCCGTATTTGTGTTAAAATTTTAGGAGACAAGTGACAGAAAAGTTACCGGACTGGATTTTTGTCTTGTCACCGGTGTCAGTAACTGGGATTCGTCGAATTGCCATTTTGTTGCAAGACTATTATAGTACACGACCGTCAGCAAGGCGAATCCAATATTTGCACGGATTTGTCAAGGTTGTGCAAATTATTCCCACGAGTAATTATTAAACCGTTTGCAAAACTTACCACACAAGGCAGAATAAACTGATTCATTCTGTCCTTTTAAGCGATGTTAAAAGAGCGTTTGTTCTGTGTAATCAAATCACTTACTTTTCCCGTCCTATCACGCTTCAGAACCGAGCGGTTCTTTTCCCCTTCCATTCTGCATGAAGATTCTCAGCATGCTTAAGCTAGTTATTATGAGTCATCCTAAAATCATTGGTATACTTGCAAGGCTTTAAAAAAAGTATACAATCGCTTTTAGTAGCACTTTTTTCTCTCCAAGGTTCAGGCCGAAAATAGAAGACCGTGACATTTGTATGTATAACTGTATAGTCACATTCGAAGTTAATGTAATACATTACTTTCCTCGCGTAACATATGTAAATTGAACATTGACATGTACATAGGTCTTACCTACCTCTGAATTGTCCATTACCATGCTTCTCTTCTTTCTTTCCTTTTAAATTGAGCTTTGAAATCATCTGTAGGAGAAAATGAGAATATAAGAGGGGTTGATAAGCTAAATATCTGCAATGACAATTTCACTCATGGCTGCTAATGGGAGATTACTGGGGCCTTTGGAAAATACATTGTTCTGCAACCAATTATGGTCCTGATTCACTCAAACGTTATCGAAATCTTTTTACAATTGGCTTCTTACGTGGTAAACATAGCTTTCCTTTTTTAATATTCGGAACAGATAGTTTGTTGTGGTTACTATGTAAATTTTAGTTAAACTATTATTCATCTCTTCAACAAACAAGTCTTATTATCTGACGCTATAATATAATATCATATCGGTATTTTGAGATGTTATTACCTGAAAAGTTAAGAAGTCGGTCATGGCGAGAACTGCGTTTCATTTGCACAGGCAATCCTCGGGATTTTTGTAATATTATTCTCGTTGTAATATAAAACATTGTGACTTTGGTGGTCGGCGTACAACAATGGACCGACGAAGCCAAGCTATGCCGGGCTGGCGAGCGGGTAGACACGTTAAAGACCAGGTTGTCACACACGACTGTGTTTACGTGACCATAAACAATGAGTCGGCAGAAGCAAAAGGAATCGAGAACGTTCGCGAGGCTTCCAGCTGATTCATCGCGGTGTGTGTAAGTAAAGTTTCTCGAAGGGTCGTGTGAAGTTATCCCCATTATAAAATGACATCAATTGGTGAGTGAGTTTGAGAGTAAAGAATGGGAAGAAGTCGATCAGTGTGTCAGCATGTGTGAGACTGATGCACGTGTGTGTGTGTCGTCCCAGAAGATACGTCGGTTGTCGCGAATGATTGTAACGCCGTAGTTAAGTGTATAGGAGACAGAGAAAGTGAAGAAAGACTCTGAAAGGGCAGAGCAAGGTTATGAGAAGAACAGTTGCGAGTTGTGATAACAGAAAGACTGTGGACTGTGTTAACTGCGAGAAGAGAACTAGGTATTTGCAGTAAAATTTTATAGGAGAATAAAGTGATAGAAAAGTAACCGGACTTAAATCTTTTTATCGTTTTGTCACAAGTATATGACAAAGCAGAGTATGCACGTTTTCATGTAAATCTTTGACTGCCGCAAGTGCATTTTCCGCTTGGCTTTGACACGTAAACAATGTAGACTATTAACGTCTCCTACCTGAACATTTATAACGTTGATGGTGACGTGAGTATAGACCTCTTTAGTATGGGTAGCTAGTCTGCCGTCACGTTGAAGAGCTTTCGAGTTTACACCATGGTTACGGTGTGCTACGCGGATGGTTTTTTTATTCTCTCTCTCAGAGTATTTTCGTTATCCTCTAAAGATGAATACTAGATAACTAATTCTATGAACACCGGGCTCATATGAACATAATTTCATCTAGTTTCCTGTTCCTGGCTACGTGGGATGTAGAACCTCCAAAAACTAAATAAATGTGATTCAATATTACAAACTCAGCTAGAGAGCAAACCGAGTTTATAACATAAATAATTTTACAGTTATAAACACACACTCGCGGTTAGATGGTCATCAGAATAAAATGACTCAAATAGTATACCTGACCATAGCCCATCACACCCTCCCGGTACTGCACAATGTGCATTCAGGGATGTAAACAGTCACACGAAACCTTTTGTATTTAATGTTATGATGTCCCTGTTATATTTCTTAGGCACAACAATTAAATTGTTTTATTACATTGTCGTAGGCAAGAACACGATGGATGACGACCTATATGTCCATAACCTCTGACGCCGTCTCGAATCTCATTCTTTGATGAATCTGCTGCTAATTACCCCAGTGAGTTGCGAAATCTTTTTCTCGGTGTGTGTGTGTGGGGGGGGGGGGGCAGGGTAAAAATGGACGAAACAGTTAAGTTCGCTTAATCACTTGTGTAATATCGTAAAATACGAAGGGAAAGAACGCAAAAGTTAGAAATACACGCCCTTTTATTACCCACCTTCATATCACTACTCCATGAACATTCCTACTTAGCTTTGCTAAAATCAAACTTTAAAAATTATTACATTTTCATAATTATTTTTTTTTTTAAATGTACCTTTTAATAAAATAATTTGTTTAGCGAAACATAAGGCCGCTGCACAAAATAGCTTGAGGACAGAGAATATTTTGGTGAAATAACACCTTTTCTTTAAATATTTATTTATAAAGAAGTAGAATAAGCTTCTTTTTAAGACTAGTTTCTGTATAATGGGTAGAGAAAGTCATGTGCATTTAACAATCTGATCTTTCTGCTTGTTACATTTCCCAATAACTGTATTCTTCTGACTGACAACAGCTTACTTCTTGCGTTTTGTTTTCCTAACGGTAGCCTCTGTAGCAAAGAATGAAATGCTAATATGTAAACTTTTCAGTAGGTTCGGCAACAGGGTTTGATCTGAATGCTTGCCTATAATCACAGTGTTTTAAGATCACTCCGTAATTTCAAATGCAAATGCGAAATAGCTCTGCAGGATGAAATGAATAAAAAAGGTGCAAAAATCTGAGGTTCTAATGCCCTTACTTGACGGTAAAGCAGCACTTTAATGTTCATTTGATGTATGATAAAATGAAATGAGAAAATGATTGCTCTCGGCAGCCCATAAGTATCACCTTTGTAGGTACTTCATTAACTTTGAGGTCGGGGGCAAAGCAAACTCCGTAAAAAGAAGCAAGCGTATTAGAGGGCGTTTTATGCAAATTAATTGAAATCATGTACCGTGTCTTATAAGCCCGTCGCTCTGACTATGATCATGGCCCACTTCACCTTGATGCATATGACAACATACACTTTCTGAACCCGCCTTCGAAGTTCAGGGTAGCGTATCTGCCGCGTATTCAACAGGTCCCAAGTTCGAATCCCGATTGGGCTGAGTTAACTAACATCTGCTCCACATAACTTTGCATCGCATCTCGTAACTGCCACGTGCACTGGTCACCTCTCATTGGTTGTGAGCCATGTATGGCCCCCTTCATTGTACAAGTTTTGTCTGATGAACTTCTGAATAAAAAAAAAAAAAATAAAAAAAAGACCCCTAGCCTGCGCAACCGCAGACTAGGGGGCTCCCCATTCTTGATTGACTCGGCTTCTTATGTTTATGGCTGAGTCCTAGATACATATTTGTTATTTACAATCATTGATTAATTTTACCAACATTAAGTTATAATTTTAGGGATAACATTTACAGTTATTACATTGTATAATGATAATAAGAAGGGGAGTATCTAACACATTAAAATCACTACATTGCCTATACTTGACATACACGGATAAGAGACTGAATTTAATTTTAAAATTTAAAATATTAAAAAAACAACTAAAAGAAAAGAACTGATGCGTCATGCAATTAATAACGCGATAAAATAATAAAACACATAACATGCAACATAAAGAATTAACTATACCAACACAGTTAAAATACGTATTCAATAATAAGCAATTAAAACTTAAAAATTTAATTTAAAAACTGATTAGTTATGATGTAAAATTAATGCACATAAAATATTAAAAATACACAATAAGCGTTACTTAATAACAATATCACTTAACTACCTACGGTAAAATTCCTGAAGTTTAAATTTAGAAAAGGTATCTGTTATGGTGTTTAGAACACCCCAGTCTCTTATTCCGTAGTATCTCGTTTATGCACTTGCCTTGTAGGTGCCGTTGATGTACCATTCTAATGTTCAATGTATGCGGACATTCAAATATTGCGTGCTCGGGGGTTCCTATATTATTGCATTCACATATGTCCGATTCTGTTTGACCAAATCTACTTAAATACACAGGATACGGGCCATGGCCGGAGAGGTAGTGCACGAGGCCTTGTGACGGTTTTAAATATTTCATTTTTACTCTTTCAACCACATTGGGAAAAAATGAAAAAGTTCTACCAGTTTCACTAGCATTCCATTCATCCTGCCAGACATCCCACATTTTTTCATTCAGTTCCGTCTCGTCTTCTACCCTAAAGCCAGCTAGTTGAGATGCTCTCGTGTTGTTACCTCTCCGGAGCCAGTAACGGGAAGCTTTCTTTCTAATTTCTAAATCTATCGGTAGTATACCTAAAATAACATATAATGCGTCAGTTGGTGTGGTGGAAAATGCGCCTACCATTCTAATTAAAACTTTCCTTTGCATCGATCTTAATTTTTTGCGGGCCACATCTAAAAATACTCTCTCACACCAACAACTTGCCCCATGCGCGACGATTCCAGTTAAAATTGCACTATTGTACAATTTAAGAACATAATAGGGTATCCTACCACTGTTGAAAGTTATTCTAATTACCTTGTTCATTATTTTAAAAGCTTTAGCTATAATTTCATCGATATGCGTTTTAAAATTTACTTTTTCGTTAAAAACTTAACACCGTTATCTCTTAAAATCGGGTTATTATTAACTTTTAATATGGGTGATCTCTGAAGCGTTCCCTTTAGTAAAACAAATTTAGTTTTGACAGCGGAAATGTTTAATTTAATCCTAGAGAGACTTATAAATATTTCGTTAGCTTTGTGTTCTAGTTCTCTTCTCGAATCGGCGTTTATTGTTAGAAATACATCGTCAGCATAAGCCACCACACCATGTACGTCATTTAAAATACTAAAATCCATGATACATTGATTAAAACCAATATTCCAGAGCAAGGGTCCGCACACCGAGCCCTGGGGACAGCCTTTACTTAACATTTCACTAAAATTAGAACTGCCTGTGTTAAAATTGACGTATCTCTGATTAAAGTAATTTACTATTGTGCTATATAATTGTTCAGGGCATTCTATGTCTATTAATGTCTTAAACAAAGAAGGCCACCATAGGTTATCGAATGCCCCATCAATGTCTAGTGAGACTCCTATTACATATTTCCTATTCGTGCTTTCAATAAGTTCAGCAACATAATTTAGAGCGTCATCCGCGGATTTTCTCGGCATAAAGCCGTATTGGTGCTCGTATATGAAGTGACCTGCCACATCCATTAATCTGTTACAGATAACCTTTTCATGAATTTTTGCGACGGTATTTAGCAGACAGATCGGACGGTAGGATTTAACTAACTTAGGATCCTTATCCGATGATTTTTTTAATATAACTAATTTAGATTGTTTCCAGATATTTGGGATCCTCCTTTGGTGAAAGCACTCATTGAACAAACTGGCTAGGAACTCGCTGATTTTCGCACTGACTGCCTGGAAGACTTCCACTGTGATATTATCAGGACCTGGTGCTTTCCTACCTTTCATTGATGAGATGATTCTGTCAACCTGCTCTATGGTTACAGGTATCGTTTCTATTGTAGTGAAGTCCGGATTTGTGATACTATTGCGTACATGTTGATGATGTTGATTCTCAACTGTTAGGTCGTCCGAGGGTATCAACCGGTCAAGAAGATATCTGTATGTCTCTGTAATGCCGTCAGTATAGGTGTCGTCGTCCTTCAGTATTGTTGACATGGTGAATGGAGTAAGTTTCTCCCTAACTATCTTGTAGGGAATTCCCCAGGCATCCTTCTGTAAGCAGTCAGAAGTGAACTTGTTCCAACTTTTGTTTTTGTGTTGCAATAATGCTGCTTGATATTTTTCTTTGTTTCTCCTATATATGGTAAGTCTAATTTCTCTTTCATTAAGATTTACAGCCCGCTGGTATAAACTTCTCGTTTTCCTACATACTCTCCTTAACCGCTGGAGCACTGCAGACCAGGGAGCATTGGTGGGTCTATTCTTTACTTTGGTTAAGGGAATGCTATCCTTCATTGCAAGTTTAATCTTATTTCTGAGCTCAATAGCTGCCTGGTTAATGTCCTGTCCCTCTACGACTAATGGTGGGGGACTGAATATCTCTCTCAGTTTGTTCCAATTAGCCTGTCTGTAGTTAAACTTTACTTCAATTAATTCGGGGGTGCTAGTACTAATTACAAAGGTAATTAGGTTATGGTCACTAGTTGTTAAATTTTGTGTTACGGTCCAATCAGTTACTAGTCCTGATGCCCTATTGTTGCACAATGTTATATCTAGAGCGAGGACATATATCCACTGAAGAAGAAATCAGGTTGACTGCACGGCGAATTGCTTGCTTGACGTCATCGCTGCTACCTCGGACTGAGGGGTGAACAGCGTGCTCTGGTTCAGTATGACAGCTGTACCGTGCAGATAAGGGAGTGTTATTTTCTGTGCGATCCGTGCTTACATGGATGGAGTAGCTGGCTAAATGCTACTGCATATTATGCAGATTATTATGATAAAATAGTTAAAGTAATCAATGTTTTGGTTAGTGAAGACAGCTGTGCTATTGAATCTCCTGAGTCACTGATTTCAGGCAATTTACGTAAACATTTGTTATTTATTAAAAAATATTTTCCAGTTGTCACCAAAACTATTCTGCGCTTAGAATCAAGAAATCACAAACTGTCATAAGCTTTACAGTTGATAGAAGAGCTTTATATGGAAATTGAAAATGTAGATCCTGCGCCTGTAACCGAAGCAGTGCAAAATAAACCGAAAACCGTGTTGGAGAGAAACCCTGGCTACGCTACAATGGTTCATATAAAAATTGGTTTGCAACAGCTAGACAAAACGTCATCTACGTATGACGAACACAATGCAAAATATCTTACGTTTGCTCCCGTTACATCATGTGACGTTGAGAGAAGATTCTCGCTGTATGAACATTGTTTGAATGACAAGTTTTACTTCTGAACAATTTAAAAAGTGTATTATTGTTCACTGCAATGTTTTTGAGGAACGAATAGATGACGATATGAACTGATGTAAATGGACTAGAGCTTCTTACACAGCCCTGCCCGTTTGTTTACATGTTCTGAACTCCTGTACTACGCCGTCTGCCAGTCACCACGGAGCGTGTATAGTACGAGCGCGCAAACATTGTGGACGATGGGATATTTATCCTCGCTCTAGTTATATCTATATTGGCCTTAACACCTACTCGGCCAATGTAAGTGGGTGGGTTTCCTGGCTTATTAACTACTTCTAGATTTAGTTCCATAATTAGTTCTTCAACTTTATCACCTCTATCATCCACCCTCCCACTATACCAGAGATGTGATTTAGCATTAATGTCTGAGGCTACAATTATTGGTCTGTCCCCATATGTTCTAATTATTTGTTTAAGTAAGTATAATGCTTCTTCTATTTCTCTACTAGGTTGACAGTATAAATTAACAAGTATCAGATTAAACCTATTTGTATAGATTTCTATACAATTACAATACTCAGTGCAGAATGTTTCATTTTTTATTATTTTGACATATTTGTTTAACATTACGATACTAGCCATCGGATTACAACTGTGCTTAATAATGTTACTATTCATCGGCATATGCGGTATACACCCATCCCTGGAATATGGTTCCTGGAGACATAGGATATCCAACGACATGTCATCCACCAGTTTTCTAACCTCACACATAACAAGTTTCGATCTGGCACAATTTAATTGCCCTATTTTAAAATTTGTAAATTTAGCCATCCCAGAAATAAAAACAAGCTAAAAACCATACATATCCTATAATAAAACCTTTAAAATTATCATTACATAAAATCCAATTAAAACTAGATAAGTATAAACAATTCTGTAAAACATAGTTAAAACTTAAAAAAGTGGAGGTTAAAAGGCTAGTGACACAAAAACCCTTTATAATAAAAACGCTACTTGCATCAAAAATAAAAAAGTGTTAAAACGTCAAAGACATTAAAACTATGGTTAATTTTAAAACACGAATAAATATTAACATAAAAAATATAAAAAATATAAAATACCCTAAAAACCAACTCTAAAACTGAAAAACCAATCAAAAAATAAAACTGAGTACATATATAAAAACATACATCCTTATTTGAATAAAATATTAAAAATATATATATAAAAACAACTTCTGAATAGGCGAACAGCACGATTATATGTATTATTTATTATTTCATAAAATGTTAATCATTCAGTATATCATCTAAAAATTGATATTGTGACGCCGGGCACGGTGCACATTAAGGGGTGGTCGAGGCCAAGCTACTTCACACCACATATCAGGCTGGCGAGCACACAAAGGCTCAAGGTCAAGTTTCCCCACACACTCATGCGAGCAGATACACGACTAACAACAATCAAGTGGCAACACAAAGGGTTTTCCAGAGCCTTCCAGAACTGCATGGCAGCCAGCGTATTTGCAGAAGTTCCAGAAAGAACCTGTGATGTATTACTGTTATATAAGAAGGCGAGGAAACAGCAGAACAGAGAGCTACAGACATGAGTCGATCAGTGTGTGTGTGTGTGTGTGTGTGTGTGTGTGTGTGTGTGTGTGTGTGTGTGTGTGTGTTGTACTGTCATCGTGAAAGGCACGGCGCGTCGAAGTGAAGAAGTTTTAATGAGCGTCGAGTGATTGTATCGTTAGTACATAAGAGATACAGAAAGTGAGTAAATACAGTGAAAGGACTGTGTCAAGGCCACGAGAAGAAAACAGATGGGAGTTGTAATATTACGAAAGACTGTAGGCTGTGTTACGTCTGTAGAAAAGAACCGTGTATTTGTGACAAAATTTTGGAGAGAAAATAAATGCTAGAAAAGCAACTCGACTCATTTTGCCGTTTTTATTTGGGGTCCAATTGGCCCCTTTTGCTAGTGTACGCACGTTTTTAACCATAGCATTAGGGAATGAGGGAAATGATGTTCAAATGAACCTCGGTCCATAGAACTTATTTATCTGACTAGGGGATAAGGGATGCAGGAAAATTCCGGAAGTAAAACACTATCAAGGTTACTCCACTAACCGAGAATTCAACTCGGAGGAATCTTACCAGATACCTTATTTTTAAGAACGCTCATTAAAAAAAAGGAAATCCATAGGTGTAAGATCCGGACAGTTTGATTAGTTCAGTTGATTCCTTTCGACCTATTCACCTAATGGATATTATTCGGCTAAATGTATTCAGACAGTGAGCAGGAGCTCCATCTTGCTGAAGTAGAACTCATCACTGTGTTGCCTACCCATAATATTACATATATGATTGTATACGTACTGTACATAGTGTACTGTATACCTACTTTTGCTCTCTTCTAACGCTCATTTTAAAGTTAATTTAATTTAAATTAACGCCCAAGGTACAATTATTTCGAAATAGTCTTCATTAAATTCCAGTTATAATTTATTTGTAATTATTTTGTCTATTAGTGATTTGAAACACCTTAGTTTGTTTGCTACGCGAAAGTCTACATATATTCCTGGCTTTTAATCGTGGCGGCGGCGTGGCCGAGCGGTTAGACCGCTCGCCTACCACCTAGGCGTCCCAGGCACCCATGTGGTATTTGTGGTGGATTAAACGGGTCTGGGCGAGTTTTCACCGGATTCTTCGGTTTCCCCCACCACTCATTCCATCAATTGCTCCATCATCACCTTTCCATTCATAGATTTCATCTGCATTTCATACCAACCCTTCCTCATTGTCATGCCTATAATGGTAGTGTATTATTTCAATTTACCTTGAACTAGTGTCAAAGATATGTTCATTTTCACAATCTCAGACCAATAAGAATATGTATTTCTGGTGAAATTTCGATATCGAATTTTTGGGGAATGCAATACTTAGTAGAGAAACTAAAAACTGAAATTGTGAACTCATGCGCAATGGCTTTCCAAAAATGCTGGCTAGGATATGATTTAACATTAACTTTTGAACTATGGGCTTTCATAAGAGCCAACTAAATACATGTTGGAATTTACTTATAGTTTTGTCCTTTTCTATCGATACCTTGCAGCATAGAATTATGATTCCAGAGACAGGTTATCTTTAGTTATGCATCGCGTCTTCTTCAATGTAGCATTGTTTATCACTTCCAAGCAACAAAATGTGGTCACGCAAATTAGATTTAATCCTACTGTGTCTGTATTTTCTTTTGAAAGCATTTTTTCGTGACCAGCTTAATAATGCTCAGCATTCTCCAATGCGCTTTACGTTGATAAAAGATTTAAATCTTTGAAAACCTTGATTTTCTCTTGTTGAGATGATAAAACAGGCACAGCTCGGTAAGCTGCATATTTGAAATAGTTTTTTTATCCTTTAACTTTGTGCAATTTACGGCTCCAACGAAAACTTACCAGCTTTTATCTACATGATTACAATGGTAGTAATTAAGCACCAGAGCCCTACCTATGCGGAATATTCGTTTAATATGTTACTGTCTGAATTCAGGTTAGGAAAATGTTACACTTATGTACCGTATTTGAAATATCATTGATCTACTATAAGACGCATATATAACCAAAACAACTATTTCAATGTATCAATTCGAAGTTAAAAGTACTTTCATATGAATTAATCAGAAACTGTTCTAAAATACCCTAAAGATATTAAACACAGCATTTGTACCTTCGCAACACTTAATTACTAGATAAATAACAGTTTGAATTTTTCAGCAAAGACGCTCAGATTTTCTTTTCAGCGTTAACGAGTGTACACATTACGGGGTTTCAGAATAAAGAGGCAACAATAAATAATTTAGCACATTTTATTGTAGGTTTCTTCACAGAACGCAATATTGTGACGCTGGCCCACAGCTGCCGAAGACACTCAAGGTCAAGCTATCTTACACCATTGCTTGGGGAGTAAACAACGTCAATGGAGCGGCTCAGAACCAGGATGACAATGAACGCGGCAGAACAGACTGTTTCCAGACTTTTCGCGAAATTTCCGAGTGCCAGAAGTGTTGTCGAGAAAACGTGAATTTCGAGCAAAATCCGTGCTACGTCATTCTGGCTTATATAAACTAGGAGAGACGGCGAGAGGAGCAGGATTTTCTGATGCGGTTGTTAAGTGTTGAATGAGACAGCGATTAGCAGTTAGTTTTAAGTGTGTGTACAGTGCACAGACACTGTTTAGAAGAGAAAATAAAGTGGTAGAAAGAAAATCTGATATGTTGCGCTCACTTGACTTTCTCTACTCTTGTAATAACTATTCTTATAAACTCTTACTCCTCTATCCTCTTCATGTTAGTCGAGATAAACATTTACAGAAATTATCTAATTTACGTCTAGGTGCAAAGGGCATATGGGAATAGCTTTGAGCGATAGTCAAATCTTTGAGATTCCGTTATATATAAAAGTGAACATATAAAAAAGAATAGCGAACTTCCATTTGAGGATAGTATGAAAAACTCGCACAAACAGCAAGGAATATCTCCAAAATGGTTCACTCCACAAAAAAATGCATTCGGACGTAAATTGTGTTTTAGCAAGATCTGCATATTTTTGTATATTAAGATTTGGTCTATCTTTTAGGTTTACCAATCATGCAAAAGTCGTCAAGAGTAAACAGGACTGCATGGGCTATAGCGAAAAAGCTCAAAATATACACTTCATTTGTTATAAAAGTATCTTAAACTTATGACGTTTTATCAAAATCGTTAGAGCCATTTTGAAAAAAATAAACATTATCGAAATATTTCCCATGTAAAGGATAGTTTAAGGTGGAGGAATTTTCTTGAAAATCGTTGTGTCGCATCCTTGAAAGATATTAAACTTTAATAGCAACTTTGTTTTTTAACCGACTTTTTGTTTTTGAGTTACGTTGTTCACAGGCGCGCGCACACACGCACGCACACACGCACGCACGCACACACACACACACACACACACACACACACACACACACACACACACACACACACACACACACACACACACACACACACACACACACACACACACACACACACACACACACACACACACACACACACACACACACACACACACACACACACACACACACACACACACACACACACACACACACACACACACACACACACACACACACACACACACACACACACACACACACACACACACACACACACACACACACACACACACACACACACACACACACACACACACACACACACACACACACACACACACACACACACACACACACACACACACACACACACACACACACACACACACACACACACACACACACACACACACACACACACACACACACACACACACACACACACACACACACACACACACACACACACACACACACACACACACACACACACACACACACACACACACACACACACACACGGACATTCTCATAAAAATGCTGTTTTTGGATTCAGAGGGTCTCAAAATTTACATTTCCGGTGAAATCTCGACATCGAATTTTTGAGTCGAATACAATACTTCATTTGCCTATTATACGCACTAGAGAAAGTAATAACTGAAAAATTATTTTGTCACACTGGTGTCAGAAGTGAGGTTTGGGACACTGTTATTTGTCACAATTTTGACATTATTACTTAGTGAATACATAAAGAAGCTGAGCATATAGCATTTTATTTCGCTAAAATACATGGTTAATTTGATCTCAGAGTATTTTATATTAAAATTAATTCATCTCAAGTGAACCTTAATGCATATTTCTTATTATTTGAATAATTAGTTACTATTGACTTCTGTACCCACACACCCTGAGAAACGCCTATCTTAAAACTAAGACATGCTTATGTTTTATAAAGTTACTTCCTATTTCATAGCACATGAAACCTATTGTTTAGAAACCCGATAAAATATCGATAGCAAGGCAAAGATACTAGGTCTCATATCCCATTTCTGTGTTGTAGGATCCCAGAGTAATTAACTACCACGTACTAGTATTTGACTTTAATCAACTAACTCATGTGTTTTTCTTTCCCACTATCATTTACTTTTTAACATTTCTATAAAATATTCTTACGTATAATTTATTTCTGTAACTGCTTCACTTTGATTACTCTCGCCCTGTGTACCGGACGGAGTGAACATCTGGAAGTGGGTGGTCAGCCCAGCACAAGGTATGACTGAGGAAGAGGATGATTGAAATGCAGGCGAAATGAATGATTGGAAAGGTGATGATGGAGCGGTTGGTGGAATGAGTGGCTTTTTAGAAATTCGACCTAGTATTATGTAACCGGAATTCTTCTGTAGCACTTGATTGAGTTTGTCAAACGCAATTTTTACAACCCGTGTGTTTCTGACGGCAATGTTACTGAAATTTCGTCAGTAATAAAAAGTAAATGTTCCAAGAAATTACTTCGAACTTCCAGCTGCTTTAAACTTACAGGTATTTTGGAAAATGCCATTCTTGCACAGTCATTCATAATACAGGCAAAGCATGCGCATTTTATTCTTTTAGTTTTTAGTGCTACCGATACTGGAACGGATCGCCATGTCAGGTTGTCTGGTGTTCGTTGTCGACACAGGTACAAGTATATATGCTATCATTTTCAAACTTAACAGGTAGACGTTTCTACTAACCTAAGAACCTGTTCACCGTCAGTTCTGTCAGGATAACTGTCGTAATTCTTTTGTTTGCTAAAAGGAAGTGTGAAGTTTTCCGTCTCTCCTCTTACAAACGTTATTTATTTAACCTGGCATTTATCATTTAATCTGACAAAACCATTGTGGTTTCCGTACAACAATGCTTGGCTCTTATAAGATTATTTATTATTCAAGTTTTATCTTCCATCCTCCTTTTGCTCGTTTTGCTGCCTCAGTAAGAGAAAAATAAGTAAAGGAATTAATTATTGGGAATTAGTTTCCAATAGTTCTGATCAACTCTATAGCGGAATATATATTAATATATATATATATCTATATTAATATAAAATTTCTTTCAGGCTCACAGGTTTTTTACTTTCTCTATTGGTAAGTAGGGGAAGTATTGTATTCCACCCAAAAATTCGATATCGAGATTTCACCGGAAATATATGGTTTGAGACCCCTGAATAAAAATAAAAAAAAAAAAAAAATAAAAAAAAAAAAATAAAAAAAAATAAAAAAAAGAATTTTTAGAAGAAGGTGTGTGTGTGTGTGTGTCTGTAGACAGCATAACTCAAAAACGAAAAGTAGGTTAAAAACCAAAGTTGGTATATAAGTTTAATGTCTTTCAGGGATGCGACAAATGAAGAAAATAGCCCCACCCTAAATTACCTTTTAGATAGAAAATTTTGATTTTCTTGAAAATGGCTCTAACGATTTTGATTAAAATGTCATATGTTTGGATATTTTGATGACAAATGAAATGTATATCTTGAATTTTTTGGCTATAGCCCCTGTAGTTTTATTTACTCTGGACGACTTTTGTATTACTGGTAAACCGTTAGAGACAGGCCAAATCATACTATACAAAAATTGTAGATCTTGCTAAAATACACAATTTATGCCCAAATAAATTTTCTTGTAGGGTGAACCATTTCGGAGATATTGCTTGTTATGTGTGCGAGTGTTGGAAAACTTAAAATGTTCGTGAAATGGAACATCGTTGTTCATTTGTTATATGTTAAGTGTGCAAAGAGAACGGAATCCCAAAGCTTTAAAAGATTTGAATATCGTTTAAAGCCTACTGTATTCTAATATTTTCCTTGCACCTACAAGGAAATAAGATAAACATTTGTACAAATTATCTTATTGCTTAACTAACACGAAGAAGATATAGGAATAAGAGTTTGTAAGAATGGTTAGTACAAGAGTAGAGAAAGTCACGTGAGTGCAACACATCGGATTTTTCATAGAAGTAACCAAGTTCTTGCATTTCCCTGGACTGATTGTATGCCATTCTTCCACAATACGTTTATGCTCTTGTTTAGACGTGACTCCGCTTTTGCAGATTTTCTTCAAAATTCGCCACAAATGTTCGATGGGATTCAAGTCTGTACTCTGAGGTGTTTGTAGCAGTTTGGCTACATTCCATATCAATCAATTCATATTTAGTCCCGTCTTGTGTTTACTGTCATCCTGCTGAAACCTATAACCAGGTGCAATGCCGATTTTCTCTGCACTCTGCTTTACATTCTTTAGAATGTCGAAGTATACATGCTTGTTCATAATGCCATCAATAAATTGCATATTGCCAACATCTTTGGATGACATACAGGCCCAAATCATGATGCAACCATCACTGTGTTTCACTGCGTCTCTGGGATCACAGTCTGAATTTGCTTTTCTCCAGACTGTTTATCCCGTATGAATTCCAAAGAGGTTTATCTTAGTCTCGTCCGACCGTATCACTCTGCTCCAAAAGTTCTGGTCCTTATGCAAATGCAACTCGTTTCTTCCTGTTTGGTGCACTTACATAAGGCTTCTTCCTTGGTGTTCGGCCATGATATCCATACTTCCCTAACACACGACGGATCGTTTGGTCCAACATCATCTTTCCAGACAGATTTTCTACTAATGGTCATAACTGAGGAGCACTTAATGTTGGATTTTCTCAGATTCTGCTTATAATGAAACGTTCCACTTTATTTAGGTTAAATCACTATGATTTAAATTTGTTCACTATATACTGAATGATGGAGTGCGATTTATTAACTGTTTGTCCTACTTTTCTGAGTGAAGTCCCTCTAAGTGCCAGGTTTATGACTGCTTAAGGTCAGAAATAAGCTGTTTTTCCTTGCCCATTTTGCTACTGACAGAATACACGTAAACAATTGCAACCATAGCAGCGCGTAGCAACCTTTGAAATAAATGCCGATTGGCGCTGTTTACGACGCAGTGGGCTTTCTTAACTGCTGTACGAATGGGAAAGTTGCACTAACGTTAAGGCTATTTTTTAACATTTGTTATTTCATACAATACTATTAGTTTTGAAATGTATTTTCCATTGGAATACATTTGAATTAGGTTCATCAAGCACCTATATATGGTTCACGGAGAAAACAAAGTTTTAAGCAAATATAGAATGGTTTTTAATTGCAAAGCTGTTGTGTATGAATATGAAATGTTTTATACTGTATAATTGAAGAGCAGTGAATTACTGTTGAGTTCGGAACAGCTGTGCGCGATGTATAAGGACAGTGTACGGAGAACGAATGACAATGTGGCGGCTTGCGGGTGCGTGATCTTTATAAAGGGTGACTTAATAAGGCTGTTGGTAAAATGACCAGGCGGGTAGGCAGCAAGCACAAGGACAAAACCTGAATATCAATAGAACCGTTATTTTGAAATAGCCCTGCGTAGTTTCTCCAATCAACCTTTAAAAACCCCACATTAGTAACTTTAGACACGTTCAGCAAGTCTTTACCTCGTGACAACTCTTCCTCTTACATCGGCAAAAAACAAAAGAGTACTTACATACTGCGGCAGTCGATTTTCAGAATCACAAGGCAATTATTTAACGATAATGACCAGCTGGCTTGCCTGAACTAAACTGGAACGATGAATTAATGTATTTCATTTACCTCCCTCCGTTTTTTATAAAATCACTGTACAATTATTTATAAGATTTTTATGGCGAGTCTTCCCCTTTAGCCCTTATAGTTGTAAATTCATATTACCATACCTATTCCCAATGACGAATGAAAGAGACAGGATTTGCATGAATAAGAACAGTCGTGGCATGTAAAGGAAGAAAGTAAGAGCAGACAAAGCAGAAGAATGCATTATGTGCGGAGTAAGGGAGAGTAGAATATTGTCTAGCAGAATGTGAAGAAGTAGAAAATGGAGCGAAGATAAATGGGGAAGGAAATGGGAGAATATGAATAGGACCGAGCGAAATGGCTCCGCAGTAATGTGTGAGGCTCGCATTCGGGAGGTCATGGGTTCGGTTCCCGTGGCTAACCTTCCTGACACATAGGTTTTTTCGGGGTTTCTCCAGGTTTGTAAAGACTCGATGTGTCATCAAACTTGGAAACCTTAGGGACCTCTGTCAATGTCTGTATCGTTAGTTGGATCTGGCCTCCCGGTGTCTCCTCTCACCTCATCCTTTCTCCTGGGGGAGCCTCCTTGGGGGCACAGCTACAGTAAGCCTAGCTTGAGTGCCGAACCTCCTACGTATCTCTCCTATTCCTATTAGAATAGGAACATTGTAGGAATGGAAGAGTTAAATTTAGGGGGAATACAAGAGTAAAAAAACATGGGAAAAATTGCACGGAAACTCCGAGAGAAATAAACAAGGAAGGCGAAGAGTCAAGAGAAGGAAGGAAATATAGGAGAGCGGGAGGGAGAGAAATTAACAAATTGTTGTAGTTGGCTACCAAAGCTAAAGGACAGAGTCCAAAAATAACAGTCGCCAACAGAGGAGGAAAGACAAATGACAAATATTGTACAAAGGAAGGATGAAACAACTTTGTAAGGAAGATGTAAATTTAAAGTGCTATAAATTCTACTCTGCGCTAGAGGATGTAGAAGTCGACGAAAACTGTTACTTGCTTAACCTACCCCAATAATCTTCGTATAGTAATATTTTATATAATAACAATGCTGTTCAACTTCAATATCTATTCTTTGGTCTCATAGTTGATAGTTATTCATTTAATCGATTGTCTATACTTAGTGTTATAAAATTGATATCATTATAGATAAAAAAAAAAAAAAACCATGTGCATAGTTATTACTTTGTTACAAAATAGAGAAATGATTCTGTAACCATGCACATGCATTATGCGAGTCTTCAAACATACATAAAAAAGTACTCTATGAAAACTTGAGAGCGACTCAGGCACTTTTGTGCCTATGATCCTGACGGGGCACCCCCTGGGAGGATGGATGAGGCGAATGGATCCTAAGGGTGGCCAGAAGGTTGACAGAGCAGAGGGCAGGGTCCCTACATTTTTCCAGTTAGAAGCACCTCGGTGGAGGCTGGCTTAGCTCCCTTCCCCCACTCCCTCCACGGTCTTGTACCATCCCATGGCGGGCCCGGAAACCAGTGGCTCACCTTCCAATCCGGGGACGGGATTTCCAAAGCGTATTTACTCTGCTGCTGCCGCGACTTAAGGGGACATAGCACCTCGACCAAATGGCGCGCGCGCACACACACACACACACACACACACACACACGCGCGCGCGCACGCACGCACGCACACGCACGCACGCACTCACACGCGGACCTATTTCTAAAAGTTTTTTTTTTATCTAGAGAACCTCAAAACTTGTATTTCTAGTGATATCTTTTTATGGAATTTTTGTGTCGAATTGAAGTTTCTCTACCTATTACGTACGTTATAGAGAAGGTAAAAATTGAAAAACAATACGTGTTAGAATGGCTTGAATATATAGTTTGATTGGATTCCAATTGCATCCACCAGTAATTGTGTATGGTGACGTTCAAAAATTTACATTAAGTGTGAATGAAACATTCTTCCTTAAAAGAAACCTACAAAATACGGCGACAAAATGCTGTCGCAAGATGTAGGTACGGATTACAGAAAAATCTCGCATATTAAGCCATGATATTGTCCTTGCAGAAATACTTCTGGCAAATGTCCACGACTTGTTGATTTCTAGCAGACACAGTGCACATAACTTTCTTTAGGACCGAACATTGTGTCTGGCGTCATGAATGGAAACATTCCAAGGTTAGTAGCACTTAATTTTTCTTGGCCGAAAAGTTATTACGTACTAAACATTACATTTTATTATCTCTTTTCTCATCAAATTTGTAAATTAAGGAAGTGGTATACATCTGTAAACATTGGTGTTGTAGAAAACTTCGAATTATTATATGTATATTATACTACTCCCTAGGTCTGTAAGATATCGTAGTTTGAAAAGAAGGATACAGAAATGCATAAAAAACTCTGTGTGCGCTCGCATGACTTTCACTACTCAGTCTTGTACAAAATATTCTTAAAACTGCTTATTTTTTATTTCCTGGTAAGCAGGATAGACGTTTCTAGAAATGGTCTTAAAAATTTCTTTATAAGTACAATGGGAATATGTGAATACAGTAGGCTTAAGCGATAGTTAAATCCTTCTAGGGCCGGTCGCTATGTGATGGCTTTAACATTCCATTCTCTTTGAATGATTAGGGCATAGTAAAACGAATGATTACTTACAATTTAAATAAAAGTAAGGAATATCTCGAAAATGGACTGCTCGACAGGAAAGGTTTATTTTATATAAATTGTATACTTTAAGTAGATCTACATTTTTTGTGTAGTCATATTTTGCCTATTTCTTGCAGTTTACCAATTATACGAAATTCATTCAAAATTAGGTGTACTTCTGGGGTCATTTCAATAAAATCCAAGGTGTACATTTATTTGGCATGGAAAATCTTGCAAACATACAGTATTTTAATTAAGATAACCAATTTTTAGAAAATAAAGGTTAATATGGGGATAGGAGACTTTCTTGGAAATATTCTTGTCGTATCCTTGAAAGATTTCAAACTTAAATACCAAAATTGGTATTTAACCGACTTTTGGTTTTTGGGTTATGCCATTTACATCCACACACCCACATATACAGACCTTTTCTCTAAAAGTGCATCTTTTTTTTAGTTCAGAGCTCTCAAGAAATGTGCTTCCTGTAAAAATTCGGTATCCAATTTTTGAGTGGAATGCAATACTTCCTATGGTTGAAGTACGTAGTAGAGAAAATAAGTGTTTTTCAGTGCTCTAATCTGCAACAATGTTGTATCTACACCACTAAAGGCTTGCGTCTATCTCCATTCAAAATTACTTGTAACAAATGTAATGTCAACAAGCACTTTTCAGTTGTTTATTACACCCGTATTTATTATTTAGTAAAGGTATTAATACCTTATTAAATCACTATTATAAATAAGCATATTTACGCCGATTCAGCTCCAGATGATCATTCCATTCTTAACAATGTAAACATGACAACATATTTTGTTTCACTTAACAACTTTAAATTTAAACCCTTAATAAGCGCTAATTTTACATAAAAACGATTTAGACATATGCTAATGAAACACACCAGTTTTTGTACAAACATACGAGTACATATTTGCAGAACTAGGTAAACCAGAAGATGCAGGCTAATGAATAAGGGACAATCGAAGAGAGGCAACGAGAGAAACAAGTGCTAAACCGAACATGCTCGTAATTGTAATATAGGAATTACTGTCATATCTACTAGCGGGCTCACCGTAGTGCACACGGGTAGCTTTTAAACTCTAACGAGTACTTATTTAATTAATTCAATCTATCTCCTCCATTCTTTATGCAATTGTTGTTCAATGACCTAGAATACTCGTATCTATGGCAATCCTCTCCTTGAATCTTATAATTGTAATTTCTTACAGTCCAGGTTTTCCTAATAACTAGAACGTGTGTGCTCACACGCGATACAGATTAGTTGGCACATAGAATGGTTGATGGATTGGTACCGCGCAGCCGTCGTATATGCACACGCATTGAGAGACGCCTGCAGCTGTGTACCTGCGAGAGGGCAACAGTAGAACCGACGTGCACTTAACTTCCGGGTTTTTGCACATACATTCGCCCTCTACTAATAACGAATGAAAAATACCCTGATATAGTACGCAGTCTTCCATGGCCGTTGTGCATAATACGGATATGTTCTTTGCACTTCGAAAGCAACTACGGGACCTTTTGGAAGTCAAAGAACTGATATTCACGCATGAGGTTGTGAAACCTCAACAGAACTTCAGACTTCGTTAACGTCATCCCCATAGTCTTTGCTGCATAGCCTATCAGTAACCTTTGGCGATGCACAATTATCGGTCAGAATGATCCAGTTATTTTTACATACCTACCAGTAGTCAACATTTTAAACCTTTGTATCTTCTCTTTTGTCCCACAAAGATTAAATAGTGAAAGTTTTCACATAATACACCATCCTTAACATATACAATAAAATTAAGATCAAGCTGATGAATATGAAGATTTCGCACCTCCAGGCCACCAAGTTAACCAGTCTGCGACCATCGGGAGAAATAATCTGCTTAGTTGTTAATTGCATAAACCATATTGATTGAATGATTTCTAATACTAGCTGTATGCACTTTTCTTTCTTTACACAATTACGTATTTAGCATAACTTGATTACAAAACACACATATAGGAAATGAATGACAACATTCTTATACGAGTTATTTATTAACGTAAGAGCATCTTAGCTGGTTTCGCCCACATTTTACTGTAGCCAGAGTTTCGTGTTTCTCATTTCTTTGGTAGTAAACACTTAGTGCGTGAAATAGTATACGCCACAGTCTATAGTATGCCTGTTACAAAAATGGACATACTCATTTAAATCTCTATGTAGAATATCTACGTTATGACAGGTTTTTTTATTGGTTCATGAGGAAAAATCATGACATCCACTTCATTCCTATCTTCTTGACTTTAAATAAAATGTAGGTATAAATAAACGAAAACGTACGCCCCAACTCTGAAACTTACTACCATAGTACCAACTAAGAAATAAAAGAAGAAAGAAAACAAACAGAAAATTTTTCTCACCTGAATCAACATTAGTGGGGCTATCTTTCGTTCGTGAAAAATCTTGATTCAGAGGTGTTAAACCAGTGAAATCTAAAATTACAGACGAAAATACACGAATAAAAATAGATATACTTACATAATATATGGATATTATTTATGTGTACATTTTATTTGTTCTGACAAGAATCCATGGCCTCTACCAAGCGTCGTTTCCTTTACTTGATTTAGAACTTGCTTAACTGAAGAAGTAAAACCTCAGCGACTGCAGGATGTTCAACTTCAGAAAGTGAGACATTAGAAGGTAAATGTTTATATTGTTTCTTTGTTACGAATTTGTATTAACGGATATGTGTTACTAAGTTCACTATTGGCTTTGTCCTATGTGAACTTGCTAGGTTATGTACGATACCTAATGAGCATATAAAAGAATTGTTATAGACGAAATTTTAGAAAATTGCAAACAGAAGTGGAAAAGTTAAATCGGATATCATTAGGCATGATTAGGAAGTTGAAGGAAATATTGAGATGTGTAAATTTCTCACCGGTGACAGGATGATGAGCCAAGATGCTCCGTTATGTAGTCGCAGCCGCTTGTCCATGTATGCTGGATGCGTACTGGCGCACGCCACGACCGACTTGGACGCTAAACAAAAGGTACGCGTGGAGACAAGCCCCGTCAGGTGTCACAAGTGTTCGCCTCTTGACATCTCAGTGGCAGTCAGTAGTCAGTTAATGACCACGTGCACTACTCCCGCGTTACTGGGAATACATCTACCTATTTGATTATCTGGAGCGAGTATGGTAACACTTCTGCCAAATCATACGCTCCAAGAGCTTCTGTGTAATTTACAAAGTGAAAGTATTATAGCATTGTAGTGGGTTCTATTTTATATGTACTGTAGCACTGTTGATCTAGCCACACATTCAGGTGACAATTATTATTTAGCTATTCTATGTCTCGTCACTCAGTATCTGGTTGCTCGGCTAGCCATCGGGTCCTTATTTTTATTTTGGCGTATCTCAGGGCGTTTAGGTGCAGAGGAATAAATAGATAATACGTAAATACATAAATGACAATTCAAATTTTACTGCAGAAGGATGTATTTTATGCAGTTTCGTCGATCTACAATAATTGGCTCTCAAATAATAAAATACCGTGCTTTTAGGCACCTCCTTTGTATGTTCTTTAAACAATCAGCTATAATAATTCACTGTTAGAATAATTAAAGTTCTCTCAGTCCTTTTTACTTTCTTACTGGTAAGTAGGGGAAGTATTGTTTTCTACCCAAAACTTCGATGTCGAGATTTCACCAGAAAAATGTTTTGAGACCCCCTGAACCCAAAAAAGTGTGTGTGTGTGTGTGTGGGTGGGTGGGTGGGTGGGTGGGTGGGTGGGTGGGTGTGTGTGTGTGTGTGTGTGTGTGTGTGTGTGTGTGTGTGTGTGTGTGTGTGTGTATGGACATCATAGCTCAAAAACGAAAAGTAGCTTAAAAACCAAAGTTGGTATTTAAGTTTAATGTCTTTCAAGGATGCGACACGAAGATTTTGAAGAAAATAGCCCCACCCTAAATTACCCTCTACATGAAAAATTTTTTCTTAAATTTTCATTTTCTTGAAAATAGCTCTAATGATTTTAATTAAAATGCTATACGTTTGACATATTTTTATGACAAATGAAATGTACATCTTCAATTTTCTGGCTATAGCCCATGTAGTCGTATTTAGTCTGAATGACTTTTACATAACTAGTAAACCGTAAGAGATAGACAAAATCTTACTATACAAAAAATGTAGATCTTGCTACAATACACAATTTATGTCTGAGTAATTTTTTTTGTAGAGTGAACCATTTCGGAGATAAGCCTTGTTATTGTTTTGAGTTTTGGAGAACTTATACTTCTGTCAAATGCAACATCGTTATTCATGCAACGGAATCTCAAAGCTTTAAAAGATTTGACAACGCCTACTGTCTTCCCATTTTCTCTTTGCACTTACAAGTAAATAAGTGTTAGATAATTTCTGCAAATGTTTATCTCAACTAACACGAAGAAGATAAAGGAATAAGAGTTCGTAAGAGTGGTTAGTACAAGAGTAGAGAAAGTCATATGAGTGCAACACATCAGATTTTTATTACAATTCTGTGATCTAAATACCAGAGAGGATGCAATAAGTTTCTTCCATCCTACGTATGTGTCATACTCACAAAAACTTTAATCTTATTTTTAAAACAACAATACAACCATTTATGGACACACATCTCTTATTCTAGTTCAGCAATGGCCATCTTAAGAAAGCGTTTATCGCTTTCCAGAGAAACACCATTTGCGTGCTCTTTAGGTATAATACAGTTTTGCTGATTTAAGGATTATGGTTTGGCAGCGCCGTGGCCGAAAGGTAAGACCGCTCGCCTCTTGCCAAGGCAAACCTACGTGGTAACGTTTGTGAATAAAGCGGCACCTGGGGGGTGTTTCTTCGGGTTCTCCGATTTCCCCTGCCATTCATTCCACAAACTGTTTCACAATCATCTTTCCTTTCATCCATTTCACCATGATTTCATGTCGTTTTCTTCACTCTCACACCAGACAGGTATAGTACCCATCCTGAATACTCTCTGATCCATAGTCCGTCTGCTCCTGGACAGGGGTCAGATGTCAGGCGTTGACTTGTAAATCCTCCACACGAGAAGGATACTGAGAGAAAAAAGGGGGAGCATTGCGTACTTACAACTTTATTAGCAAATGTGTTGGCAAGTCGACTGACAGTAAATTAAGTCATGTGCATGATATCCTGCATAAACATGCCAATAGGAGCTTGCGCTTAAGCTGACTCAGGCGACAAAATCTCAAATTGAACCGTAACTTGATCTGATAACTATGTTAAAAACAAAACTGTTCCTGGGAAACCCATGTTTGACTTCGCAGCAAGCGGATTCCGCTTGCACATTAATTACTCTCAGCCAAGAGGTTAAATAAACATTATGCATGCGGACGAGTAACAAGTCGCTTTTGGTTCAAGTTTCTCTTTAAACGTAATTATTCAGTTAATAAAGCACTCGCGATATTTGCAAACCAGTTCCTTTTCTTCCACATGTTGCTTCAAGTCATACATGATTACATATGAAATTAAATTGTTTAATAAAAATGTAATTATTTATTGTTAAAAGGAAATTCATGTCAATGTCAACAGACAATATCCTTGAACTTTTATAACTATGAGTATTCACCTACATGCATTTTGACGCATTTTTTCATATTGAAATTTTTAAAAATAAGGCGATTATGTAAAACAAAAAGAAAATTGACGAAAAATGTAGTTTTTCTTCATGGGTTGTAACAATGTGCAATTAAAATACATAATACGCCCTATTCTATGTTTCAGGAGAAATAACTGCTTCATGACTTTCCACTATGAACATAACACTCTTTCGACGTCGTATATCGATGTACCGACCAACACAAATAGCCTTTCCAAATAGTGCTACATCGTTAAGGTAGAAAGTGTTATTCACCTGTTGTTCTAACCCTCTTGTTCTTAAATTCCTAAGACGAAAGCAAGATCTCATGTAGCACTTAGGTGGCGCGTGTAATTACATTATCAAGAATTGGAGAATCTAGCTCGAGAAATATTTTCGCCTATGTAGTTGGCGTACTGAATTAAATGGGTTATCTGAGTTTCTTTGCAACACTGCCATAATTAAACGAATATCTACTCGGAAGAAGCAAGCCGCTATTTAAACTATTACTTAGTAATAATAATGATAATGATAACAATGATGATGGTGATGGTCGTGGTGGTGGACGTGGTGGTGGTCGTGCTATGGTCATGGTAATTAAAGCTATTTTATTTCAATTTTGATAAGAAATGTCCCGCGATGGATGAACTATTCTGTTATCTTGTACTTTAAAAATCTGCAGTAAAGGAATTAGGTTTCATCACCAAATTAGAACATTTTAATAATGACAATGAAGTCGCCAGCGCTCTAGCGCATGTCACCTGTTTCTGCAGCTTATGCCAATTCTTTCAAGGCCATTTCAAGAGTTTTACCTCTTGTTTCACTACTGCCAGTGACTCTCCAATTTTGTCTTCGCAAGTTAAATGAATCCGATCCACACCTACAACTTGTGCAAAACTTCCATTACATTACCGATAACTAATCAATCAATGTCATTACATCATCATTGCACAAACAGATCCATTCGGTTGTTCTACAAACAATCTAAGTCGAAGTAGAGAAACATTTCATGTTCTACTGTTAGAATGTTAAAGTACAGGAAGTAGTGCAGTCCTGGGTGACTCGCGGGGTAGCTTGAGTGACCATTTTTAACCTGCTAAACATACAGTTAAACGTGTAAGGCCATGAGCAGGCTGCGCTCAGAGAGCATCAGTTGCCCAGGCCTGAAATAGTGCATTCCATCTAAAAATTCGATGTCGAGATTTCAACGGATGTACAAGTTTTGCCCCCCCCCCCCCTCCCCATAATCCAATAAAGCGATTAAAAAGTGTCTGTGTGTGTACGCGTGTCTGTGAACAGTATAGCTCAAAGCGACAAGATGTTGAAATACCTAACTTAGTATTTAAGTTCAGCATCTTCCAAATTTCCCTACCCAAACTCCATTTATATGGACATTTTGATTTTTTCAACAATGACCGGTTGTTATCAAAATGCCGTATGTTTAAGATGTTTTCATGACAAATGAAACGTTGATCTTGAATTTCCTTGGAAAAGCCTCTGAAAACCTCTTTATTCTGAATGAATTTTTGCATAACTGGAAAACCGTGAGAAAGAGAGAGAGAGAGGGGGGGGGGGAGACAGAGTCTTACCACACAAAAATACAGCACTCTAAGTGTAAAGAGTTCTACAGAACTGTGTGCGTTTTTTTCTTTGGCTAAGTGAATTAACCATTTTCGAGAACTTCTTTTTATTACCTTACATTTTCGTACACTTCACTTTTCTCAAATGGAAAGTTCTCGTTATTATTTTTCTTTCCTGGTTATGCAAACAGAACGGAATTGTATAACCATCGTATACTGAGATTTGAGTATCACTTAAGCCTTCTGTGTTTCTATATACCCATTCAAGCTACAAGGAAATAAGTAATAAAACCACTTCTACAAAATTTTATCTCGATTAACAAGAACAATGTAGGTAATAGAATAAGATTTTCTCAGAACAATTTGTTGAATGTAACACATGATATGTTTTAAAACAGTATGTGTATTATTGCACTCAATATTAAAATCACTCATTTGAGAAACCATACCGCTTAACTTAATGAGAAAAAAGAATAATTTCACATCCGGGTTCAACATTTACTTGTGGCTGGGAAAATGGGGCAAAGAGGCAGAACACCGCACGTAGCCCAATGCTTCGAACGCGACCCCTGGGAGGATGGGATGAGGGACAGACACGAAGGGCAACCAGATCCGGGAGACGACGCCTACAAGCGTGAACTAGGTAACTATGTGTTCCAGGCTGAGCACATCCGACGCCACAAGGTGCAAACCACCCGGGGGTTTCTTCAAGGAGAGGGTACTCGGTAGCCTTACACTGTCTTACGATTGACTGGAGACAAAGTGGGAGGCGCTCTTGTAAATTCTAGGAACGCCTTCAAGAGTTAAGGAAATATTTATGGGTATTTTCTCCCCTCTCTCGCAAAACTTCTCTAAGCCCCTGCAGTTATGTACAATTAAGCGTGCTCGAGTTACTGGAGTTGTCATTCACAGTGAGACTGCTCTGCGAGCGATCAAAGAGAAGTCCTGTGTTCAACAGTTAACGCGCAACCGGAAGGGAGAAGAGAAGTCGATGCTCGATAGTTAGCACTCGAAAGGGCAAGGCGAGTGTTGTGTTCGACAGTCCAGGGTTTGATGCGAAGGAAGAAGATGCTGCTTCGAGCAGACGTGGTATGGTGTCGGCGTCAAGTTTTCTGACTCCCATGCTCCGTGCCGCGGCGACAAGCCAGGATAGCTTATCTATTAGTTATGCCAGGTGGACTCAAAGGTCGACTCACCAGCTCATACCTGTCTACAAGGGTGAGGGGCGTCATGTGTTTTTACGTCCATAGAGAATATAATTCCAATGTTTCTCTTACACTTGTTCGCAAGAAAGTAATTTCAATGTAAAGAAAACAACATTAACATTGTAAAACCAGAACAAACTTGCAGCGAGGATGGAAAGTAAATGTTCGGCATTAGAGGGATCATATCACTCTATAATGAAATTAAATTTAAAACGCTTAAATAATTTTAATATACCACGTTTTTTAAGTTATTCATGAAGACACACGCATGCACGCTGTAAAATTTGCAAGTTGGTTTCATTCAGCGAACACGAAATCGTGTATTTGACCTGCAATTTCACATGGAAGTTAAAAACATTGAATGGCTGTTTGTCAGAAATAGGAGGAAAACAGAACTTCAAAGGAAAATGAAAGATTAGCGTAACACAAATAATAGAATTACTGCAAATCGCAAAAGAGCATGTTTCAGAAAACTAAGAGGCATTAATTACTATAATCACTTCTCTTATCACCTTTTAAATCTGAACTGGTTTATCTATTGTTATTATTATTATTGTTATTGTTCTTGTTCTTGTTCTTGTTCTTGTTCTTGTTCTTGCTCTTGTTCTTGCTCTTGCTCTTGCTCTTGCTCTTGTTCTTGTTCTTCTTGTTGTTGTTCTTGTTCTTCTTCTTCTGCTTCTTCTTCTTGTTCTTGTTCTTCTTCTTGTTGTTGTTCTTGTTCTTCTTCTTCTTGTTGTTCTTGTTCTTGTTCTTCTTCTTGTTCTTGTACTTGTTCTTCTTCTTCTTGTTATTGTTATTGTTATTATTGTCATTGTCATTGTCGTTGTTGTTGGTGGTATTGTTATTATTTATAATAATTAACGAGGAAAACATTATATGCATTATCTTTGTTTAAGGAATGGTTTAAACATATTTCTTAAACGCCGTTAGTGCTGCCACAAAAAAGCAATGTTACTTGTTTGAATAGGTAGAGAAAAGAATATACTGATTTGTTTTCGTGGATAGAATAAAATTGATTATTTAGCTTCTTGTTGGCTCCCCGCTGACCACACATCAGAGGAACACATACAAAAATATGTACCTCTGGTGAAGCCATCGTTGAGCCGGGCGGACCAGGAGATTTTTCGTCCCTTTCCCTTACACCCTCTCGTCCATCGGAAAACATTTGCAGGCGGCTGTACATTTACTACGCGCAAGGGGGAAAAGTGAAGTGACAGGAATTAACACACAATGTAATGATTATTCCAAATGTTTAGTTCTTCCGGGCTTGTAGGCCGTGGTCTAGAAGGCATGGTAGATACCAACGTTTCGAATAATCAAGACACCGGCCGTGAAAGCCATATTACACGCCTCTACGGGGAGGAATTGAAACATAAGGTGAAACTCTTTGAGAAACAGCGCAAGAAGAAAGGTACTCTTCTATCTTCGCTCACACTCTGACCAGTGCAGATGGAGGATCGTGTTACCCTGATGATGCCAAGCGCAGTACTTGGCGAAACGTTGGTATCTACCATGCCTTCTAGACCACGGCCTACAAGCCCGGAAGAACTAAACATTTGGAATAATCAAGACACCGGCCGTGAAAGCCTAAATACATATAACACAATGTAATGGTTATTCCTGATAATCTAATGTTCTTTCTTACACCAGATAGTGGAGAATATGCACTAATATGACATTTCGTGAACCAGAGAAAATGCGGCAGTGGAAAACACAGCGGAAAGGATGCAGTTATTCACAAGAAAAGGTTCAGGGCTTCAACATCTCATTTTCACGATAACTTAATTTGGTACCATCTAATAATAATTATATCGTAGAAGAAGGTGCCTGCACGCACAAGCATGTTTACCCCCACTCCCGTGCCATGTATGGCATCGCGTGGAAACACATGATGTTAATTTGTCTGTCTTTGCTGCATTAAATATGTACTTAAGTACTTAAGTATAACGAAGTATTAATGCTGATAATAGGAATTACATCATGTTTGCTATTCTTGGCTGTAACACGATAAAAAATGTAATGTATTACATTCAGGTGACTTTTCTACACTGTTATGATTTTATTATATGTACAAACGTTTATTTTGCTGTCTACTTCATTTTAATCACCATAAGCCTTTACACAAATTGCTACAACTTTGGTAATACTTCTGAACGGAATTATGACAACTACAAATTTTTAAACATTTTGAGGAGCTGACTTGAAACTGCCTGATTTATAATAAGTCTGCCATGCTGATTTCGAATGTCATCCGTTTTTACTTTCTCTACTGGTAAGTAGGGGAAGTATTGTATTCCACCCAAAAATTCGATGTCGAGATTTCACCGGAAATACATGCTTTGAAGCCCCCTGAATCCAAAAAAAGCATTTTCAGAAAAAGCTCCGTGTGTGTGTCTGTGTCTGTGTCTGTGTGTCAGTCTGTCAGTCTGTGGACAGCATAGCTCAAAAACGAAAAGTCGGATAAAAACCAAAGTTGGTATTTAAGTTTATTGTCATTCAAGGATGCGACACGAAGATTTAGAAGAAAATAGCCCCACCCTAAACTACCCTTTACATGGAAAATTTATCGAAAATTTTGATTTTCTTGAAAATGGCTCTAACGGTTTTGATGAAAATGTCATATGTTTGAGATATTTTTATGACAAATGAAATGTATATATTGGATTTTCTGGCTATAGCCCATGTAGTCGTATTTACTCTGGACGAATTTTGCATAACTGGTAAACCGCTGGAGATAGACCAAATCGTACTCTACAAAAAATGTAGATCGTGCTAAAATACACAATTTATGTCTCAATAAATTTTCTTGTAGGGTGAACCATTTCGGAGATATTCCTTGTTATGTGTGTGAGTTTCGGAAAACTTAGAACTTTAGCGAAATGCAACAACGTAGTTCATTTTTTTATATGTTAGTCGTACAAAGAGAACGGAATCTCAAAGGTCAAAAAGATTTGACTGTCGCACAAAGCCTGCTGTATTCTAATATCTCCCTTGCACCTACAAGGAAATAAGCAATAAGATAATTTGTGCGAATGTTTATCTTAACTAACATGGAGATATAGGAATAAGAGTTTGTTAGAATGGTTAGTACAAGAGTAGAGAAAGTCATGTGAGTGCAACACATCAGATTTTTCTTTTTCCATCACCTTCAGTTCTTTTGTTATTAAGAGATGTCGTCAATCCGTATCTCACTATTTTTTTTTAAATTTTAGATGCCTATTAAGAAAATCAGTTTTGTATTTTATTAAACTTGTATCATTAAAACAAAGTAGCACACTCAGAAGGAATCCATAAACGTCTTGTAAAATTATCAGATCTCTATATCTCGTGTATTCTGAAATAATGGCTTACTAGTGAGGTAGGTCTTGACGAATTCCCTAATTTTATTACGTCACGGATTAGGTTGGATGCTCCTGACAGAATTCGGACAAAATTCGTAACATGCACGGCTGCGTCCATAGATAAATTGTTTTTTCCATTTAGGTTCAAAAGACCTATGCCAAATAGTCGAATCTGGGCGATTTATGTCCACAGAGTCATTGCTCTAGGAGAATCACGCACTGAACTGTTTCTAGCCGCTCTGCTCCGGGCACGGCGAGTGGCCCTCTGTGTGGCATTACCACTCGGCCACGATAGACACCATTGGTATATGTGATGCCCCAGAGCTCTAATAACACTTCTAGGGTCTAACTCCCCACCACTTTTATCACTAGCACGCCTCCGTCGTGCGGAGGTAGCGTGTCTACCTCACATTCAAAAGATCTCAACGTATTCAGCTGCTTAAGTTGTGGCCATTTAGTAGTTCCATATCTTAGGTTATGTTTACTCTAAATTACTTTTTATGACAGCTTCTGGTTTCCGTCAAGCTATCATTTTCTCGTTTGGGTGGCACCAAATGCATTTTTGCAGCCTTATTTGCGTATTCTTTCACATATGCAATCATTTGCAGCTTAAATATAATAGCATAGTGTTGTCATTCTCTAGCTGTAGTTTGAAAATTACCGGGATTTAAGCCGGTGTCTCACGGTCCAACTTTTTTGACCAAACTTTTTGTATCCAATAGAATCTATTTCTTTTGTGAGCAATTCCGTCAGACTATGATTCATTTTGGTCCAATACAAATGACAGATCACGTAGCAAGCGTGAGAAATAAATATGGCGGACGCAAACATTAATTTAGCGATTGCTACATTAAGGGACACTGGGAATGAAATTTGAAAGTTCCACATTTCTTTATAGATTTTCCTGAAATTTTTACTGTGTTTGTATTTATATGAGAATAGGCGGCACACCAAATTTCATTAACATTGGATAATTCGTTTAGGATATATAAATTATTTTATGAATTTAATAGGCACATCTTCAAAATAGAGCTCGCGTCTATTGACTTTTCAAAATTCATTTATATTGGCAGAACTGATACTCTAAAACATGGGTAACAATTGTATGAAGAGATATTTCAAATAGGTTTGCTGATTATGCTGTACATATTTTTTTAATAACAAAGAAAATTTAATCTTAAAAATTATTGATTTTTTCATACAAAAAAAATGTTTTTGGAATTCATGTTAATGATAACATCAATATTGAATCATAGTTTTCTTTATCTGCTATTTATGAATACTTTTGGAAATTTTCATTGATTTTGAAGCAAAACTCAGGCGCGACCTTCTGTTGGAATGTGCAGAAATGCAGTTTTGAGAAAAACAGGCGTTTATATAGGAGCATCCTGTGTACGTTAAGGGAAGAGCATTATTTGAAAGGGCCGTAATGACCACATGGAGTGGGGGATATGAAAAATGTTAGCTGATAAAAATGCACAGGTGTTCCAGGAGCATTTTAAGGTAAAAAAACAATTTTCGACTTTTTGACAATTTTGACCAAAATTTCACTCCCAGTGTCCCTAGGTTTGGGATATATTTCCACGAGTCTCAGTAGGAAAAAATAAAAGGCTTTGGTGGATACTGTCATGGTTACAAAGAAGAGAACAGGGCACAGATTGAGGTATATTGGGTCTACTACAAAACGAATTGAGGTTAGAGGACCCGGAAAACTATCGCAATTTTCTGTGAATTGACGAGGATTTATTTCTCAACCTCTTACATCGTGTCGAAGACAAAATTACAAACCAGGACACATATATGAGACAAACGCGAAAGAGATAAGGAACAATTGTAATGGTTTTAATCTTAGTATGGACAAAGAGGAGATTTGAATTCATGTCATAACATAACATTTAAACATGTTGATAACTGAATTTCGTATTATGTATGAAATATAGCTATGTAATAACCACCTCAGTAATATATGTTAATGGTCACGAAAAATCGTTAATGAATCTTCCAGAAAAAAGTTAAACGTTTTATTAAAATACCCATCACTTTAAAAGTGCCACGAGCCGTACATACACAACAGCTGACTACATGTTGCCTGCGCAGTCCGCCATATTGTTACGTTACTGACGCTATTTTCAAGTGAAGAAATTAGATGCAACTCAATCGCATTGTATACAAACAGGTTGGATACAAAAAAATAGGATAGAAATTGTATGGAACAAAATTGTATCCCACTGTCGATGTCTCACAATGCACTTTTGTTGTAAACAATGCTTTGGACCAAAAGGTTGGACGTGGGACACCGGCATATAAGTAGGTAATATTCAAAACAAAAGAGTAATGAGACTAATCTCAAGGCAGAAGTTTGCATGAGGAAAATGAAAATCATAAATGATAGCGCGTGCGCATTCACTGAAATCATTACGTAATGTTCACATCCGCAAGGAAGCAAAAAGGAATTACTTCAAATCTAAAATAGGAAATCTCGAGGAAATGAAGGTAATGAAAACTTTGCTATGCACATGTTTCAAAAATATATTTTCAAAGAAAATAAGCGTATCACACACGTCAGTAAATACCGTATTGCATTAAGACATTTTTGCTATTTTATACATTTCCTCAAAAGGCTTAGTTAAAGGAATTTAACTAAACCATGCTAACAAATTTGAGCAAGTATTTAGTATTTAAAACTAGCTTAAAATTATAAAAACAGCGTTTACTAACAAAGATTATTCTTGATAGTTGCAAGAGAAAAGATGGTTAACCATCAAATTTACTTTGTCCTTTTTGTGGTCCATTTGACTGCAAAACCTTACAGTATAGACGGCTAAAATTAAAATTATTAGCACTTAATGATATAGAAATATTTAATATTTATTAAACTTACATACAGTTAATTGTATTTAACACGAATCTGTTTTATATTGCCGTAAACTTGGGTTCCCTAAACAACGGGGAATTCCCTCATCATAGAATTTTCACTGAATAGCTTATCCGTCGTCATGTGGATGCATTTGTGTTGAATAAATCATTAGAGCCTTGAATTCTGATTCACGTTTCCGAATGAGTTATCTTGATTGGCAAAAAGCCCCGTGTTTAAGCTTTAAATCAACAGACATTTTTCCAGGAAGTGAAGTCGTAAAACTTTTATTTAGAATTCCAAAAATTATATTTTAGTTTATTAGTTGCCTAAATTAAGAATGTAAATGCTTGTGTCTGGAGCTTTTACATTGTTTGCTTACAACAAATTCTTCCAAAAAGAATGGACATGAAACTTTGAGACCAGTTACAAGAGGCTTATGGGACATACCACAATTTTCCCAAAACTTAACAGTCATGGTGTATTGTAGTGCCTGACATCATATACGAGTGGATGAAATCCATATGATTTCACATACGAAATATCCACACATACCGAGTGGAAGGAAACTTATTACATTCCTTCTAATGTGTGCTTCATAGAAGCACTACAAACAAAAATGTAGAATGGCATTTTGTTCTTTGATGAGCCGATTTCGAAAAAATAAATGGCGTTTTGTTCCAAATTGGATGCGTAATTAATTCGACAAGAATATACGAAGATAATAGTTTGGTACTTGTAAGATGCGTAGAGTAACTTATTTCTGGCATAACTTTGATAGTAATTATGGGACATCACAGGGTTTTGGAATAATTAATCAGTTAAAAGTACTGAAGGCATACTCTGAGCAGCGTTTTGAGATGTGAAATAAAGCGACAACGTTGCGTTGAGGTTGATCAGGGAATTGAACCGGCCTCTGGATATAAACAGGCCTGTCGCTTGCAGGGTGATGTAATGATTTGGGAGCTAACGATTCTGATTGGTCTACACTCGTACAGTAAACATGGAAGGACACGACAGGGTATTTGTTTACGTTCAGGAGGCACCACGCTGCGGTGTTTATGTACTGACCTAGTGAAAGTGACACCCACACAATCTGCAGTGTTGCCAGGTTGTTTTCGACAAAACTAAAATATATCCGTAGCAAAAAAAAGTGTATGATACAAAATGTGTTCCAAATACCGAGATCTATCATTGGTTTAAATTAATATAATGACTTCCCTTCCACTCTGTATAGTATATTAGAAATAAATATCCTAACCAGGTGGTGACGGTGGTAAATGTATGCATGGCGTCAACGTTCTGAAGGATTGGAAACACCGGAATACTGCGGTAGCTTTGGCAAAAGTAAATATTATGGATATTTTGCGAAACAGTGCTAAAATTACAAATTAAGACATAATTCGCTACAACAATTGTGCGAATTTAAGTGCACCTGAGATTTGTAGACAAATTGTTATTCATTTCAGCTCAAAAAGTGTAGCGGTTTACCTACACAATGGAAAATTTTTAGGCTGCTCGACATACAAAGTGCAATTAATCTTTCAGATATTTTTAGTTTCTCTACTGGCAAGTAGGGGAAGATTCCATCCAAAAATTCGATGTCGAGATTTCACCGAAAATATCTTTTGAGACCCATGAATAAAAAAGGATTATTATAAAAATGTGTGTGTGTGTGTGTGCGTGTGTGTGTGTGTGTGTGTGTGTGTGTGTGTGTGTGTCTGTGTGTGTGTGTGTGTGTGTCTGTGTCTGTGTCTGTGTCTGTGTCTGTGTCTGTGTCTGTGTCTGTGTGTGTTTGTGCAGCATAACTCAAAAACGAAAACTCGGTTAAAAACCAAATTTGGTATTTAAGTTTCGTGTCTTTCAAGGATGTGACACGAAGATTTTGAAGAAGATATCCCCACCCTAAACTACCCTTTACATGGAAAATATTTAGAAAATTTTGTTTTTCTTGAAAATGCTTCTAACGACTTTTATTAAAATGTCGTGTGTATAAGATATTCGTATGACAAATGAAATGTATATTTTGAATTTTCTGGCTATAGCCTATGTAGTTCTGTTTACTCTGGATGATTTTCGAGTAACTCGTAAACCGTAAGAGATAGACAAAACCTTACAAAAAAAAAAAAAAAAAAAAAAAAAAAAATGTAGATCTCGCTAAAACACACAATTTATGAACTTTCGTGAAATGGAACATCATTGTTTATTTTTTTTATATGTTAAGCGTGCAAAGAGAACGGGATCTCAAAGCTTTAGCAGATTTGACTATCGCACAAAGCCTACTGTATTCTAATATTCCCCTTGCACCTACAAAGAAATAAGATAATTTGAACAAATGTTATCTCAACTAACACGAAGAAGATATAGGAATAAGAGTTTGTAATAATGGTTAGTACAAGAGTAGAGAAAGTCTGTGAGTGCAACACATCAGATTTTTTTGTTTTGTGTAGTAAGATTCTGTCTGTTTGTTAAGATTTAGACTTCTGCAAAAGATACTCAAAATGAAGAGGAATTCAGAGGCTATTCCCAGAAAATTCAAGACATACATTTCATTTATAATGCAAAGCAAACTTTTCGAAGTATGTTCCATGTAAAGGTTGGTCTACTGTGGGGGACTTGCTTGAAAATCTTTGTGTGTCTGCTTTGGTGTTAAGTTTGGTATTTAATCGACTTTTAGGTTTTGAGTTATTCTGCCTTGTCTCTCGGTTAAACACGTCTTTTTTCTGAAATAACCTTTTTTTTGGGATTCAGGATCCTTAAAATGTGTATTTCTAATGAAATTTCGGTATCCTACTATGTACACCCATGGACAAAAAGTCATGTCTGGAATGCTAGGCTACCTTAACGGTAGAGAACAGCTAAACATACTCTTTTTTTCCACCGAGGTAGGTAAAAATGCACAGAACACTGTTGAGAGCCAAATAAAAATAGGAATACATAGCAAACACTGCTTTAAAATATAAACCAAAGTGACACCAAGATCACTGAGACCAATGAAGAGATGGACTAATCGATGGAAGTATTCTGAAGGCCGGAGCATCTTTAGCTTGCTCGTTGTCTGTTTAAGCAATGAATTATGCCTCCACAGCAATAGAAAATTAAAGCAGATTAAGGTTTGAAGAAGTATTCATAGACGTGATCAAAGCAGTGTATCATTTTCTCCTTGCTTCTGAAATATAATTACAGAGTAGTTACATTTGTCGCTCTTAGATTACGCGATACTCCGTGATGCAGATCAAAACCATGTGTCATAATTATGATTTATTCCTCCCTCGCTCCCTCCCTCACGCCTGTCTGCATCGTGATTACCACCCGCAGGAGGTATGAGATCAACACCACAGAGTCCTAATGCGCCCATAATCAGAGCGGTTTATGTTGCAATATGAGATTTCGTCTACTGCTGATTTACGTGAAAGATTCCCAAGGCAAACCAGTTACAGCACCTGACGGATACTGCTAAAATTTATGATGGCATGCTTCTGAGTAAGAAAATGAACCGAATTGAATCGGCAACTCACTGCAATTTCTTCCAGTTTATTAACTAAACTTCTCTTTCGCAATGTCCCTATATAATATCAAGTTAAACACCTCAATCAGAAATACCTGAACCTTGGCTGCTCAGTTTTCAGTGCCATCACTTATTACCGTGATAACCCCCGAAAAGGAATTAAACTTATCATGCTGTTCATCATCATCATCATCATCATCATCATCATCATCATCATCATCATCATCATCACCACCGCCTCCGTAGCGCAGTTGGTAGCGCGCCTGCCTCTGGCGCGGAGGACCCGGGTTCGATCCCCGGTACCGGCATAGGATTTTTCCCCACTGGGAGGTCTGGTACGGGGTGCCTCGAGTAGCCTCGTTAGGTCCCTGAGGGGCCAATTGAGGAACTATCCTGATAGAAAGGTAGCGTCCCTGAAAGGTCAAGTAGTCGCCTTACGGTCGGGGGAGTCGGCGTGCTGACCCCCGCCACCCCCAACCTGCACTCTTCCGTGACCTTGGCTGCGGCTGGAGGACGCAGCGGCCGTGATGAGGGTAACCTCTGCATAAGGGGAAGACGCTCTAGGGATTAGGGGATTATTATTATTATTATTATTATTATTATTATTATTATTATTATTATTATTATTATTATTATTATTATTATTATTATTATTATTATTATTATTATTATTATTATTATTATTATTATTATTGTTATTGTTATTATTATTGTTATTGTTATTGTTATTGTTATTATTATTATTGTTATTGTTATTGTTGTTATTGTTATTGTTATTGTTATTGTTATTGTTATTGTTGTTATTGTTATTGTTATTGTTATTATTGTTATTGTTATTGTTATTGTTGTTATTGTTATTGTTGTTATTGTTATTGTTATTATTGTTATTATTGTTATTATTATTGTTATTGTTATTATTGTTATTATTGTTATTATTGTTATTATTGTTATTATTGTTATTATTGTTATTATTGTTATTGTTATTGTTATTGTTATTGTTATTGTTATTGTTATTGTTATTGTTATTGTTATTATTATTGTTATTGTTATTGTTGTTAATATATTGTTATTAATATTATATACAGGTTTTCAATGTTTGATATTTTCTGTGTCCAAAATTTCACACTGTATTTCTCTTCCTCCAATTTTTCCGGTCTTCCCAATCCTCAGGTTCCAGTACTTTTCGACTCATCAGTTATTGTATTTCCTGCATCCATGTGTGTTCCGATCTACCTCCATTACTTCTCCCCGGTGGGAGAAATGCAGATGCAAAATTATTTTACTCTATATAATCTAAGTAATTTAGAGCACCTCAAAACGTAGATACTACTTTTGCAAAATATTTGGTTATATCTCACCAACGAAGGCAGTAATTGCCCTTGCTCTTCCAAGCTCTTCACAGCAATAAATTAACCCGTTATTTTTAACCTATTTCTACAATTAAGCAATACACCTATTACGTTTAGAATAATCCTGGATAAATTTTAACGTGACAAAAATAAACTCAAATATTGCTGTGAAAATTATCACAGCCGTACTGAAGTATTGTTCAAGATTCATTGAAGAGATTACAAGAATGGAGAAGTTAACATAAAATCACAGTTTGCTTCAATATTATAATTTTATGACGCCTTGAGGTTTAAAGTGCCTCTTTAATGACTGTGCTGTTCAGACGCCTCGTATTTGTTTCCCTTCAATTATCTTGACTACTAAACAACCGTTGCTCCACCTCTTTATTCTTCTTTCTTCCGACGTGCTTTTCATTACTCAGTCCTCTTATACAAATTAAGTCATATGACTGTTCCTTTGTGTTTGTAGCCTTTTATATAATGATAGCTTCGAACCTTTACCTGTATATACTTTAAGTATTCTGTATTTCAATGAAAGCACTTGTATGAAGATAAGTATTCTGTTGTTTTTACTGCGGTTTGCTCTCCGAAAATGACCAAATTTTGATGAAATGAGTGCATATATCAAAACGGATTTAGAAAAAGAAGGGTTTTCTTAAAAATGAGACCTAGCAAGGCTTATGATGCTTAATCGATGATGATAATGATGACTCGATGCCTGATTGCAAGCAAGAGGAAGTTTCGGTAAGATAATAACAATGCCGTCCCCTAATACACTTACAACTTCTTCATAAACTCTGAAAATTGATTCCATGTCATCTTTTTGTTTCGTTTTGTACCGAGGCTCGCGCGAAATACAGGCTACGGCCCGATTGCGTCATCTTTGAAACAGCTGATCGAAGGGAACCGACCGAAGCCGAACCTGAATATGACTTCCCCGTTTGGAGGGACAGCGTAAGGAAGTCATATTCATTGAATTGTCAGTCATTATTGAAAATAAAAACACGTAACAAAAATACCTGCACAATATTATAATACGTTACATAAATAATAAATCACATATCAATATAATAAAGATTAACTATCTATCTCAATAGCTGCTGTTATTATCATCAAATTTTAAACGTGAGGCACGTGATTATTGCCAAACTTAATTCCACTGAAACTGAATATATACATGTAAATGGAAATACTCCATCCTCAATATTTTGATTTTTAATGGCCCATTGTGACTAACCGATATATTATTATAACTAGTCAATCATATCAAAATAATGGTAATATTGATATGTTGCCTACCCCGGAGAAGCTGGAAGACTTATTTTTCAATATCGCTTGTATAAAGTACTTACCAATGTATCCACTTACCTTACATAATATTTATTAATGATGGAATCTAAGAATATTAACTTACTATCAGCGGGGCATATATAGTTTTCTCAGTTTCAGTTTTGTTTATTGAGAGAAAGTTTGGCCTGGTGCCGGTACAAAGGACCCGGCTTATAGGCTACAATTAACATTAACTTAAAATTATAAATATTTACAAAGTTTACTGTTTTTGGATTTAACAAAACCCATACGGTGACCATACCAAGAAGTTTTTGGGTGTGGATTTGTCCTTTAGATAGGCATCCCAGAAATTGAAGCAAAATACTAATTAAACTCAGTCTATCAACATTTACCATGCTGGTTTGGTAAATTTTCACATAAATAGCAATTATCAACAATAGGCTAAGCTGTGATACCTGTGTTAATTTGTAAAAGTGGGGAAAGAGTTTAGATATGATGTTATAAAGTTAGGTTAGAGTTGCATATTATTATTGATGGCAGGTGTGGATGCTGCCTCTGATAACACAGGCTAAATTTTGATAACAGAGGACTCTGTCATCCTGTTCATATAGGTACACATTAACCTAGGTGTCGTTGCCTACATAATTCCATCATGTGTGAATAAAGACAGGGGACAAAATTTGACCCAAGTATAATAGTTTTCCCTTTTTGATGAAGGTGGGAAAATGTAAATGACCTAGCTACTTCCTGTTTTCTAAATTTATTGATTAACTTGGTAAATGTTTTGTTAACATTCATTGCATTTAACTGTTGCCAGAATGGTTTAACAAAAACCAACCCATACCATCTTTAGTTCAACAGTTTTTGGGTGTAGATTTGTCCTTTCAATGTGTTTCATTATATATAAACTGTCCTAACTAGTTTTACATCGATACACACTACAACCTCGACCCATTTAGTTCAATTCTACATCTAAAACAAAAGTAGAATTACATACCTTTCAGTACCGGTATCACCATGTTACAATATAGGTTATGGATTCTTGAATAACTTAACTGAAGAATTAACCATTTCTTAAATCACTTAAAATTACATACTATAAATGAAAAGAATCATTTTAGTTTAATATTTCAACTATAACAAGTAGAACTTACGAAAACCAGGCGAAAAACTGTTCAGTTGCTCAAAAGAAACCGTTAAAAATTGCAGCGAAAGAAAATCTGTTATAATTCTTGTACTACAACAAGAAAACTACTGAAAAATTAATTTTGATTAATTTACAATATTTACAAATAAACACAATCACTGAAACAGCATTTACCGCCACTAATTCACTTTCAATTAAACAAAACTAACACGTGTTGCCCCATAACACTCCACACTGGTAGCCATGTTTGTTAGCATACCCGGTTCCCGGCTATCAGCTGATCGGCCCGGGCCATAGCCTGAGATTCACGCGAGCCTCGGTTTTGTACCATGTGACGTAAGATCTTGTACCGCTTCTTTTATATTTTGAATTTTCAGATAATTAAATCTCGCTAAGTTCGACCAGTGAGATCGTACATTGGGTGAAAGGCGCTCACTGAAATCTTGTCAAATTGATGGTTACCCATAATTCACAATTTACGTTTCCATGGCAAAGTCAACACGTATTGCATACCTTCCCACTTCCGCGTTTCCCTGTTGAATTCAATCCGGAAATGAGATTGAGCCTTTCATATCCAAAGCAAACAGAAATAGTTCAAGCTTGATCGCTTGGCTTATGTTGGCGTACCTGTAAAAGTATGTCTTCTGCGTATTTTAACAAGGTTTTGAGGTTTGGGAATGTTTTTGAGGATAATATATTGTGGGATTATAGAAACAATAAAATTGGCGTTGTGTTTTTACACCACTTTCACTAAGAAAACAAAATGACGAGTGTGAAGCGTTAAGATTACAGCAGAAGTTAACATCTTTGGCGGATTCAAATAGATCCGTATTTCCATGCAACCGATTTCAATACGATCCCACGAAATGAGCGGATCAGATCCAGTGATCGACCTTCGTTTCAATCCGCATCTCCATGCGGTATTCAGTCCAGTAAGAGAACTCAATATGTATTGAATTCGCCATGGAAGTGTAAATATTCGTTTGGAAATTGACGCAGCTGACTCGCAATTGTTTCTGATTTGTATGCTAAAGAAATGAAGAAAGCCGCCTTTTAGAAGGTCGTGCTATGTTATGATGTTTGTGTGCAATGGACTCAGTAAAATATTACATAAAATACCTATGTTATATTCATTTTATTAATATTGTTAATTGAACGTTCATTCAGTAAATAGTATTAGTAAATACCAGTTATGAGTCCCACAGATTAATATTTCCGAGGACAGGGCCATTTTGAGTCCTTACGATACGCATACATAAACATTTTAATGTTTAGTATGTCATAACATGGCCTCTTCTGGTCACAATCATTATAAAGCATGACAAGCATAAGAAAGTGACTGAAGATGGACAGATGGATAGATCGATAACGAGACATTTATCCCAATAACATGAACACTATGCTTATGTGTGTGTTCTACTGTTACAGCTTAATATATTTTAGGCATTTTGCTCTCAGACCCGTTCTCTCCTTCACGGGAAAAACATGTTTTCAATAAGGCGTGAATGGTGCAATCCGCTAAGAATAGGTACTACTAATGAAGAATTTACTCCTGCAGAGTACATATATCCTAACTCACTGAGCAAATTCTAACTAGGCTTATATGACGGTTTAATATGCAGGAATATATGTCTGTATCTACTAGGTGGTTCGGATATACAGTATATACAGAAAAAACACCGACAAGCTAAGTACGTGGGCAGGACATAGATCTTCAAGAACGTCGAGATCTCCACCGGCCCTGCTCTCATACCACACAGCCTACCCAACCTGAATTCCTCAACCACCCATCCCGTAGCCAGGTTTTACGCTCTTTGGATCCTAGACCTTGCCAAAAGGACTGCAAAGTTCTGTAGTTTCCTTGGAACTTACGGCGGCTTTCAAAAAGTCAAGAGCAACAAACCGCGCTTATTAGCAGCTACTCCCATCTAACCTTAATCTGCCTGGTCGAAAATGCCTAAGATACAGGCATCGACGACCAAACCTCCCCGACCCCCTCCAAACCCTGACACCCAACGCCACCACGTCTTTACAACCCCCAGCAGAAGTAACAGGTCACACATCAGCGAAAGCAGTGAATCCTCCACCTCATCACACGACACAAGCATCGAATCCACTACCCATCTAGGAAACCGACTACACACACTCACTAGGGCCCAGGAACAAACACGAACTCATCCACCAAGCATCCCCCCCATCCCACATGGCTGTTTCACACTGTACGTAACAAACTGTCACCCAGAGGCACAAAGTGTATGGTTAGTAAAATCACTAATGTCAAAACACCAGCACAACACCGAACATCTAACTAGAGCACAAAGGATCTACACCCCGAAAAATACGTTCGCCTTGATATTCAAGACGCAACAGGCTGCAGTAACGTTTCAGCAGGGCATTCCACCACACCACTTCGGAAAAACAGCAAAATACGTGACAAAATTACCAGAACCCCAACCACAACAAACCACTGAAGAAAATAGACCGAGAAAAACACTAACCGCCGTTTTGAAAGGGATCCCATACGACATCAAAGACGAAGTACTATTACAGGACATACAGGAAAACTACCCAGAAGTAACCAGAACTATCCGAATCATCAGCAGAGACAAACCGACACCACTCGTGCGAATATTTACAAATAGCTTCGCCACCATACAAACCATACTAGCGGAAGGTGCTATTATACAAAACCAAATCTTCAGAGCAGAGCCCTCCAGGCACTCCGAACGACACATGCCCTGCAAGCAGTGTCAGCAATACGGGCACCAACGGGAACAATGTCCCGAAAGTCCCGTATGCTTCCACTGTGCAGACCAAGCAGACACAAGGAGATGCATGCATACTAGCAAACACAACGGACCATACTGCGCGACATGCAGAAACACGGGACATTACACAGGCCAAGTCAGGTGCCCAATGTACCCAAGAACACCCCCCACTACAGCAACCCAAATCTCTGAAACACATATCTTCCCCCATAATATCCCAGCAACCCCTGAACCACCTAAAGTTACTACACAATGGCCAGGGCTCAACTTCCCACAAATACCGAGCAATAAGAAGGGAATGACGTCTTTTACTGTGCCTAGGGTTTCTTTGGATATCATAACACAAACAGAAGAACAAATAAAAACATTGCAGAACCAGATCTCCAACATCCAAACAACAATCACGACATTTATCCAAGAGTTAGCACAAAACCTCACACAACAGATACTGTCCACCCTGATACCTTCACTTTACGACGCCACACCCCCACACCAACGTGCCAGACTACTCCACAACATAACCCAAGCTGCCCAAAAAACATTAAAAATGGCAGTAAATACCGCCAAAGTTGGCAATCAACTAGCAATCTTTATGCACAACTTACGGTTAAAAAAAATAAAAAAAAAGAAAGGACAAAAGAAAAACAAACAAAACTAATAATGGCAGCCACAACAACAACCCACATTCGCCACAATATTAAACTATTACATATCAACATCAACGGAATCAGCATCAAAAGACAACTATATAACCTAATAACAGAACATGAAGCAGATATCATAACAGTAAATGAAACCAAACTAAATAAAAACAGAAACTTCAACTTTCAACCCCTACAAATATTCAGGAAGGACAGAAATCAAGGAACTGGAGGTGGAGTAATGATCATGGTTAAAAAAGAGTTAAATCCCAAGGAAATAGACACGCCCCCCATATTTCGAGAACAAGAGCTCCTGGTAATTGAAATACAAATTCAACGACAGAAACTTCACATCGCTACGTTATACGTCCCGCCACAATCAACATTCCCAACAGACACTCTCAAATTCCTTAATGACAACTTCCCGCGCCTCATTATCGCAGCAGACCTGAATGCAAACAACACAGAACTGCTGGACGAAATCACAAACACAAATGGACGACAACTAAAGAAAGTATTGGACAACACAGACTTAAAACTAGTCCTAGTACCAGGACCTACAAGACTAGGAACAGGCAACCAACAACCCACCTCCCCCGACAAAATACTAACCTCCAAACTCACATTCCCCCAAATAGAAGATATAACAACCGACGTACCACCAGACACAGACCACATACCAATCATTGTAACAATCAGGACTAATCCATGGAATACCGAAAGCAGAAGAACAATAACAATAAGCGACTTCACGAACACCGACTGGGAACTATTCACACACACAGCAGAACACCTATCAAACAACCTGATACCACAACCACCCACATCGTGCCAAGACATAGAACAATACGCGTCATCCATCACAGAAATAGTCACTCAAGCCCGCATTGCAGCAGTACCAATAAAAACAATCACCATCAATCCCTACAGTAGACCACTTCCGCCCAACATAATTCACTTAATAAAGAACAAGAGAAAAGCACACCGCCAATATATAAAGACACATCACCCACAAGACAAACGAATTCTCAATAAGCTACAAGAGGACGTAAAAAAAGCCATAGACGATCATAACTGCAATAAATGGAACAACATGCTAGACAAATTAACACAGAACCACACACGAGACCCGGCAAAATTTTGGAGAATGATCAAAAGCACAAAAAAGAAAGTATCACCAAACTACCCCATTAAACACAACGGCTATACAATACACGACACAAAAGAAAAACTAGAAATATTTCGGAAACACTACGACAGCATCTTCCAGACACTGCAAGATCCCAAATTTCACAAAATACATTACCAACACATAAACAGATATGTACTACTACAACAACAACAACAGCTATACACCCCACAATTCCCCACAACAGAATTAGACCCCGCAAATAATGCAGAAGAACCCATTACCGAACAAGACGTAATAAACGCAATACCCCAAAACAAGAATACAGCCCCAGGACCAGATAATATAACATATGTAATGCGTCGGAAACTACCAGCGGCCACCATACAACACCTAGCAAACATCTACAACATGATAATCAAACACGGATATCACCCCACTATATGGAAGAAAGCAAACATACTACTACTTGAAAAACCCGGAAAAGACAAGACAGATCCCAAAAACTACCGACCCATCTCTTTAACCTCCACATTCTCCAAAATACTAGAAAAAATAATAGTTCACCGCATAACAGAAATATGCAACAGCAGAAACCTAATACCACCAACACAAGCCGGATATAGAAGCGACATCACAATTCAAGACCAGCTTGTAAGAGTGATGTCGCAACTACAAGATACATATAACAGAGGATTTACTACCATCGCAACCTTTCTGGACATCCAGTCGGCATTCGACAGATGCTGGACGAATGGATTGCTATTCAAATTAACAAATATGAACCTCTCACAACGACTAACATGGTGGATAGCAAACTTCCTCACCGACCGAACAGCCAACATAAAAATAAATGGAGAAACGTCGAACCCAATCCACATGAAAGCCGGTACACCACAAGGAAGTGTAATATCTGGACTGTTGTACATACTATTCACCTCCGACACCCCACAGCCAATACACCCCTCAATACAACTTGCACAATACGCTGACGACACCGCCTATTGGTGCACATACACACAACTACTAGCCGCAAAAAAACAGACTACAACAACAACTTAAACAATTCCTAAAGTGGACGAGGAAATGGAGGATAACAATTAATGTGCAGAAAACCCAAGCAATCACCTTCAGAAAAAAAAATAAAATAAAAACACCGAAATGTAACGATAAACTATAATAACCAGGAAATAATGTGCCAAAAAACCATCAAGTATCTAGGCATCAAAATCCACCGCTCCCTTACCATAAAACCGCATTACAACGAAGTATTGAGAAAAACTCGGCCAATACTTGGAACTATAGCCTACCTGGCTAAACTGAATAAGCGCGGCCTCTCTCCAAAAATCCTACGCCACCTCTACATTGCCCTCATTCGTCCCAACCTAACATATGCTGCAGTAGCCACCATGCCACTCATCACACCAGAATCAATGAGGAAGATACAATCCTTCGAAAGAAAATGCCTACGGATCGCCTTCAAACTTCAACCCAACTTCAAAAACAGCCACATTTACAACTACACAAATACCATGCCCATTGACCAACACGTAGCCAAACTAATGCTCCAATACATTGACAATGCCCATACACGACCACACAGACGAAGATTAATTAACACAGCACAGAAGATGAAAACCATTCCACTAAACCAGAACGAGAAAAACCCACCACTACTCACCCTCATCCAAGTGTACGATAAACAACAAGAAGACCAACAACAGAAACTACAGGACCTCCTACAGCAGTTAGCAAACATTTAAAATAAAAAAAAAAATTAAAAAAAAATAAAAAAAAGATAAAAAAAAACTAAATAAATAAATAAATAAAAACAAAAGCAAACAAAAAAACACAAAAAATTATTTTAAAAAATTAATATAAAAAAACCAAAATTGCCCCAAACAAACCACAACAAACATAAATAAAAAGATGACAAGAGCCTGTTGCAGCAGCAACTAGAAAAAACATCGAACGAACAATCAAATCGTCTTCTTGAGTAGAAACAGCAAGATGTGTGACCTGGAAAAGAAAATCACCAATAACGAACAGTACCACCCAAACTGACTGATCTCTGCCCCACTAAAAAACAAAAACCAAGCTAGGCTGAAGAGGGGACGCTCCCTAAGCAGCCCGGGCGTGCTTGCACGTTCAAATACCCGCATTCATTCATTCATAAACGGGAACCTTGTTCAAGAGGGAATCCATGTCTGGAAATACCTTGCTATCAAAACCACACCAATAGCAGCTATGGAAATACCAACCAAGGGAAGGAAGGGGGAATAAAAAAAAAAAAAAAAAAAAAAAAGGCGGCTCTTATTCAACACGAAAATTTGATCAGACTCCCATTCAATACATGGCACAAGAGAAATTTTACACATACACTAAAGACTCAGGAGAGATTTCTTTCCAAAATTTAAGAAATCAAGAAGAATGTATACCCTTCTAATTCAAAGGAAACCTTCATATCTAAAGTCAATCCGACGAAACATTAGACATCACATATTATTTACACCTGACAGAAGAAGTTAAGAAAAGTGATACTACAACTAGTGTTCTAAAATTATTGGCATTAGAGACAATCCATACTAGATTTCCAGAACACGAATGGCTCCATATTTATACTGATGGATCATTAATATCAAACCAAGATGGAGCAGGTGCTGGAGTCACATGTCACCTCTTTTCCTATTACAAATCTTTAAGTTATGGAACTACAAACTTTGATGGAGAAATTGAAGCAATTCAAATGGCCCTACAAACTCTTTTGTACAGAATTTCACATTTTCATCAAGCAGTTATTCTCTCAGATTCCAGGGCAGCAATTATAGCAATTACTTCCAAGTTGTCACCAAAAAACCAAACAATTATAGATGTTGGAAAATCCTTACCCATCTAACAGCACTTCAAAAACACCTAGTCTTCCAATGAATACCAGCTCACTGTGGACTGAGTGGTAATAAGAAAGTGGATTTTCTTGCTAAAAAGGGTACCGGCAATGTGCAGAAATCAATAGTTAATCTACCATTTTATGCAGCTAAAAGATTAGTCAACTCTGAATTAAAAAAAAATTATTGCAAAATATTACTATGAAAAATCAAAAAATAAAAGATGGGAACTACCAAACATTCAAACAGTCATTCCTGAGTATCCTCGAAAAACAGCAGTTGCAACCTTCAGGTTGATTACAGGACATGATTGTCTGGCAAAACATTTAAACAGAATTGGGATACATTCTTCACCAGTCTGTCCTCTATGTGATCTGCAAGAGGAAATGGATCGAGACCACCTTCAAATATGCCCGGCCACTTCTAGTGCCCCATCCATCAGTGAAAAATATTGGAGACAAAGAGGATTAATGACTTCATTGTCAAAAATCCAGCATTAGCTAACAACAGTTTGGCCGCCATGGGGTGTCTAAGTTTCATCGAAGTGCTACTTGACGTGGTACCACTTCAGGTTCGTCAGGTAATGTGGCTGCAACACGACGGAGCTCCACCTCGCTTTGATGTAAAAGTGCTACACCGCCTGAATATCGCATACACCAATTGTTGGAATGGTAGACAGGGACCTGTTCATAGCCGATCATCTGGCCATACACCTCTTGAATATGTTTACTTTCTATTCTACGTAGAGGAAGTATTGCATTCCACCCAAAAATTCGATGTCGAAATTTCACCGTAAATATATATTTTGAGACCTTCAGAGTCCAAAAAAGGGTTTTTAGAAAAAGGCCTGTGTGTGCGTGCCTGTCATTCTGTGGACAGCATAACTTAAAAACGAAAAGTCTGTTAACACCAAAGTTGGTATTTAAGTTTAATGTCTTTTAAGGATGCGACACGAAGATTTTGAAGAAAATTGTTCCACCCTAAACTACCTTTTACATGGAAAATTTTGATTTTTTTGAAAATGGCTTTAACGATCTTGATTAAAATACCATATGTTTGAGATATTTTTATGGCTAACGAAATGTATATCTTGAATTTTCTGACTATAGCCCATGAAGTCCTATTTACTCTGGATGATTTTTTAATAACTCGTAAACGTAAGAGATAGACCAAATCTTACTCTACAAAAAATGTAGATCTTGCTAAAACACATAATTTTTTTTGGGGGGTAGAGTGAACCATTTCGGAGATATTCCTTGTTATTTGTGTAAGTTTTGGAGAACATAGGTACTTCTGTCAAATGGAACATCGTTATTATTTTTTTATATGTTAACAGTGCAAAGAGAACGGGATCTCAAAGCTTTATAAGATTTGACTATTGCTCAATATACTGTATTCCCATATTCTCCTTGCACTTACAAGGAAATAAGCAATCAGATAATTTCTGTAAATGTTTTTCTCAACTAACACGAAGAACATATAGGAATAAGAGAAAGTCATGTGAGTGCAACATGTCAGAATTTTTGTGGTGTACCACGAAGACTATGAGACGGACCTTCTATGAAAATATAGTAGTTATAAGCGTTTATTGAAGTATAAAAAGCGCTTTCTTACTTAAAATGCACAATTAATTTGTTACAATAATTGTGAAAGCACATCTTTCATCTTGAGGAACATTGACATGAGCTAATGTGTACATGCGAGCGTGTGTGTTTTCCGATTAAAGGAATTTTCCAACTAATTCCTTGTTGTTCATAAACATTTTCATTGATTGGTAACTCCCAAATATCACTACAACACAATCTGACGCCAAGTGGAGCCTCTTACACAAGTTTCTTCTCCATTATATACTTAACTATTCCACTGCATTTTACTGGCCATGAACCGAGTGAGGGAAGGAGAGGGGGGGGGGGGGCAGGAGGGAGAAAATAAGGATAGAAAATGTCCTTTACTTTTCCGATCTTATTCTTCAGGAACGCTTAATGCTTCAGACACACCCTTTAATTTTTTCTAGAAATTTCCATTTGATTACAAAAGAATGTGTATCGTTTGGTGCCATTTATACATTTGGTCTTAATGCGCTGTTCCTCACATTAATAAAGCATACACCCGGACAGGAAACAAACAAACTGCTTGCAGCCTCCCATAATTTCACTTGTCATACGTATCCATATATGTCACAAGGTTCCTCTCGCCCATTATTGTATGCATAGCACTGATCCTTCATTTGTTTCAAAAGCTCGGCTACTGACGTCCTCGTGTGCCTTCACTTCTTTCTTGACTCATTCATACTGTATTAGCAAACTTGTCAATTTTCCTCCTTTTACAAAAGATTATTGGTCAATGTCGAGTTATAACTCACCAGGAATAATTGTTTCTGTAGCTATCTACTATAAAGTGTTTGTTATCTAATTTCTGTAATATGTAGTGGTATACCTACAGAAAAGTAAACACGCGTTTACATGTGTGTAGGGTTTCCTTTTTTTTTTTTTTTTTTTTTTTTAGCCTTCTCTACATTAAAGGCTGACACACAATCACCGGTACGGTAACGGTAACGATACTCAGGACGAGAAAGTTGAAATACATGTACTCAAATGGGAGTGTTCACAACCAATAGCAGAGCAGGTTCTCCCGAGCCCTGAGAACGGGAAAGACAACTTAGCCAACTTTTAACTTTCTGTTCCGTTACCGGGCATGGCAAGTTAGATTCATATTATGCGTCTGAGACTTTTCGCTGTAGAAATTAACCAAGGCGGCCATGCCATCAAGCAGCCACCGCTTGATTCAGTCCTTTCACTGTCTTTCTTTACGTTGTCTCTCATAGTTTATATTTCACATTTTTATTGTAATTTATTTTATTATTCTCTGATAATCCAATACTTAGTTCTATCACAATTTGCTATGGAATAGCTATTGGGTAGAGCTATGAAAGAAGAGCATCAACATCCATCCCAAGATATGAACGTTTAGTTCTTGTTGGGACCAAACTAAATTTCTCCCTATGGGTCAATGTGCTACAGCACCTCGTTGCTATGCCAACCAGGTTTTGTTTATTACTTTTATTGCCTCGCTGAACAAAATTCGCAAGGACGACCTGCCATCCATCATACGCGCCAAATTAACGCTATGTTCTACGCTGCCGAGGATGGAAATCTTAAAGAGTTACTTGTATTCTCGCCCCCATTATTATCCTACATTAATAGATATCTCTTTCACAAGATAACAGCCTTAGCTGAAACATCTGGCAACATTAGAAATTTTAATTAAAATATAACCTGAAATAAAGTGTAAATCACAAAAGCCCCTCATAATAGTAAGACAGCGGATTATCTCATATATAATGCTACAACTAAATGCTATTTAAAATTAACTTTTAAAAGGCTAATGTGTGCAGTCACATTACTTTCTCTACTCACTCTTAAAAACACCTCATCTATTTCCTTCACATCAATGGAGATAGGCATTTGCAGAAATCATTTTATTACGTTTCCTTGCAAATGCAAGGAAAAGAGAGGGTGTGTAGTGTGGTAGTTGGCATGCTAGTCTTCAAATTCAGAGGCCCCGGATTCGATTCCCAGCTTTAGAGTGAGAATTTTTTGCTATCTAGGATTATTTTCGTTCTCCTGTGTGTGTGTGCGTGTGCGTGTGCGTGTGCGTGTGCGTGTGCGTGCGCGTGCGCGTGTGTGTGTGTGTGTGTGTGTGAGATCGCCGAAGACAGCAGTTTGTTATACAGAGAGAATTGAAAATATCTGTGCCGCCGGTGTCTGAAATTTCGTCCCGCAGAAGTTCTTAAATGTGGTTAAAAGTGACAGCTCTATTGGCATGTAAAAGAACTACCGGTGTGGCCCGAGTGATCATCTTGGGACCAATAAGCCAGTGTCTAGTCAACTGAGCCACCCAACAACAATTGTTGAAGGAAAGGCATTGGTGATAGGCTATACAATAAAACAGGAGCGTTTTACTATGGGAACATTTCGCAATTGCTGGACTAGACCAAGGGTGCACTGATGATAATGGGCGCCGTCTCATTCCTCCACCCTCGTCGCGGAGTTCCTAGCTGTCTGCATCTTCTTTCGTCAGGACTAACCGTTTCTTCATTCCATCACCAGACTCTTACACATAAATACAACTTTCTCTACCCACCCGCTCTGCTATGAGGTATCCAGTATGCTTAGGGTTAGAATTATACCAAGAAGGAGAAACCTCGCACTTTTAGATCTGTATAGGAGGAAAGGATGAAGTTAGGAATCACTGGAGGCTACAGGCCGCAGGCTGATAGGCCACAGAGACGAGCGGAAGTCCCTAACAGTATCACACTCGAAGATCCAGGGACAATGAGAGGGCAATGAACGACCAAGCAGCTCTCTAGCGTCCAGGAGGAGTATTCTTTCCTTTGCATTACGCCAACTGTCCGGAATTAAACTTAAAAGCACGCTTGATAGGTGAAACGGAATGAAAGCGAAATAATAGAAAGAAAATGGTAATAGATGGGAAACCATCCCAAAATTTTATTACCGACCAGGGAAAACTATAAAAAAAACCAAGAGCAATGTAGGCGGTCGATGGAAATCAAATCCGAGTTTCGTTTTTAATTTTAAGCACGGCATATAAGTATATTAATTCATTACCATGGTGATACGATGATGGATAAGTAGCCATTATTAAATGGTAGCGGATAAAGTTACATAAGCAAATCTCCAGTAGATTATTACGCGCTCAAATACCTGTCTTGCGCTTCTAATTGGTCAATTGTCTTTTCTTGACTACTTCATACATAGAGGCGTAAAATTATCATATACGAATTATCATCTGGTCATTCTTTTGTTTAGTCAGTGACGCCAACTGTATCCCATAAATCGCTAAGAATAGTCCATTGCACATTACAGTCGATTAATAAACAAAATAGCACCCCATTGCAATTTGACAACTGTTTTTTAACAATTATTTTAAAAATTCATACATTTTTTCAGAAGAAAGGGTATTTGTTAATGTGAAAAATAAAGTGAGATTTATTTGAGATTATAAACTGATTTTGTTTATAACAAGAGAGGATCAGAATACATGTAATTGAGTTTCATTTTCCTTGGTTAGCACTGCTGAATACGTTGAACTACATTACACCTACACTAATTAAAATGGATATATATATATATATATATATATATATATATATATATATATATATATATATATAGGTTATTTTTTATAGAATTTTATTATTTTCTGGCCAAATCTTTGCGATATAGTTTTCTTTGTAGTGTTTAACGCCCGCTTTTACTACAACGGCACTGCAGGCGGTGATACGGATGATATATAGAATGAAGATGGAGCACCGGTGGAATGAGATGGCGGGGGAAACCGGAGAACTCGGAGTAAACCCGCCCCAGCGCCGCTTCGCCTACTACGAATCCCACATGCAGTTAGTGATGTAGTATTTAAATTGATATTTTATTTATGGAACAGTCCATATAAATATCATTCGACGGTGTACCTTCCCAGATAAATTATCTCGCTCTGATCGAGAATTTATTGGTTAGGTCAGAAGTCTTATATTACTTGTGATAAAACCACTACAATGAATACAACGAATATTCCTATATACGAATACTCGAGTACGGAATTCTGTTGAAAGCATAGAGGTAAGTATCAGTGGGAGTTTAACATATATTAAAATAACCTGTAGATAAAGCAACATTCTGAAATTCTCTATTGTGTTATTTCTGAAACCTCGAAGATGCCACCTCAGTAGTACTGACTCAGGTTATAAGCGCTGTTAAATTTCTTGACGTCTGGTAGAGCAAGGAAACGTACAGGTATTTAAATAAAAGAATGCACCTTGGAAATCCCGACCTTTGGCACTTCCTCGGATCTAGAGCTGCCACGGGAGGCCCGTTTATTGAATCTTAATGAAACTGCACGTAACCTAAGCCAAATTTTGTAGTGAAGTACGACATACCGAGCGAGGTGACGCCGCGGTAACGTGTGCGACTCGCATCTGGGAGGTCTTGAGTTTGATCACCGACGATTACACATTTTGATTTAAAGTTTTCCGTGGTTTCCCCTTATTAGAGTGCTTAGTTGCATTCTAAGACTTCCTTTCCTTCCCTTTCTAATATTGGTGCTTGCGCTTAGTTAACCCTTTTACCGTCTCCCCACTTGTGGTAGCTGCGTGCCGGTGCCAGGGTCGTAAGGATCGCTTCGACGCCCTCCCTGGTAAGTGGTGAGGAGTTTGAAGTGGTGTACCTCTATGACTTCTCTTCATCACATCCCTCCCTTCCTCCCTCCCTCCTTCCCTCCCAGGTGTCCCCCTCCGTTCCAATACCTCATACTTGAGTACGACTTGGAGAATCAAGTGAGGTGGTACAGGAGGTAGCGTGGGTGATTCGGGAGTCGTGGGTTCGCTCTCCGCCGATCTCACACTCCGACTTCGGGTTTTTCTCGTTTCCCCTTTGTCACTTAGGCGGATGCTGAGGCGCTCATCCTCCTACTACAGATTTCGTCCTTACCATTTCCTTTTTCCGTCATTCCATTCTGATCCTTTCGGGGTTGTAGGACAAGGTGATGGTGTTGGGCGTGTTGCGTCTGGACGGTGGCTAAGCTCTCTATACAGGTTTTTTCACTGGCGTCGTTCTGGGACTGTTCGGTCAGATGGGCTCTTGTTGGGAACTACCGGATTGAGAGGCTTGTATGCATGGAGTCGGGCGTCGTCCATGCTTGCCCCCGTCGACATCCGAATCTGATTGTCCTGCAGGTCTCTCCACTCATCCTTCCCTTCTATGGGTGGCGATAGCGATATTTAGTGTCTACTTGCTTAGGTATAAGCTATAGTTCAGTAATATAGGGGACACTCCGTTATTAATTTACTTTTAAGGACATGGGAAGGATATTCCAGTTTTGTCCTAAGTAGTAGAATAAAGTCGTTCTATCGGCTGTTTCAAAGGGCGTATACAAATTCAGCACAAAAGTCTGTTTATTACCATAACTTCGTCACGGGCTGTAAGAGGTTCACTTATATTCCGAAGTGAAAGTGATCAACTAAGTTGTATTATCATCTCTTCCCCATATCGCGTTTGCCATAATCTCGAATCAGCCATTGATTGGAAGAATTGAGTCAATTGATCTAGCAGGATCGCACGAAAAAAGCAACTGCACTGGTTTTAATATTTGTGTTTCTAGATTTAGTAGCATGTTAACATAATTATTTACAACAAAACTTTGAAGTGGGGTTTCGAAAAGGCGCATTGATCCTGATAGTTACCAATTTGAAAAAATGGCGAGTGTTTTGGATTTTTTCATCGAAAGCATGCAACGTGAAGTTACTCAGCGAGAGGGTGAAACTACCATCACTGTTAAGTGATATAGATAATAACCGGATTAAACCCTCCTTTCTTAAATATGCTTAAGTCCTAAGTCTGAGAAGGAACTCCACCATTTTTCCAACTAACTAAAGAGTTAGCTTCGGAATGCACCTATTTTGAACCTCCGCAATTTCCGACGCCTGGTTTCAAAGCAGTCAAACCGGCCCACTCAACACTTAGGTTAAGTGTAGAAGGGGTGGGCTACACACACCCTAAGCACCTCGATTATTACTGTTCCATTCTGCACCCCTTGAAATACCAGCATTCTATATAAACTTTCCTATTGAGACCTTTATTAAACTCGTGCAATTGCATAAACCCTTGGTGTTTAATCCTGCCACCGTTTTATTGTCTTTTTATCCCATTGTCTTGTTTGTCACGGTGGGGATTCCAGCACGTCAGTCAATGGCTTATTGTACGTCAGATCCTGGGAGGAAGGATGAGGTTAAAGTACCCTACAGGCGGCCAGAACGCATCACAAGTAGAACTACTACGGTTAGTTCCTGGCAGGTGCAGACAGTTCTTCAGCCCTACTGAGTTCCAGGTCGCCATAGAAAACGCGCCACCAGCCAGGTTCGGCTGATCAATGTCTCCCGGCCAGCCTACATCAGCGCCTCCCCTCAGCCGAACATCGTATCTTCAGAGCACAAGCTCCACTGCAGCGTATCCTGCCGGCGACCCCGCTGACACAAACTGGAAAGACGGCTAGAGAGAGAATGAAAGGAAGTAATTTGGGAGATGTAAGGTAAATAACCTTCCCAGCATTCGCCTGAGCTACCCGGAAAAAAAAACACCTAAGGTAAGGAAGGTCGGCCACGGGAATCGAACGCGCGACCTCCCGAATGTGGGCTACAGACGTTACCGTCGTAGCTATCCCACTCAGGGTTTTTATCCCACACAAGTTGAATCAACTTCTCTGCTCATTTTTATATGTCCCTTGAGATAACCGTACAACGAAGCTGGACTCTGTCCATGCAAACCAGCTCGTGAGTTCTGCACTGCACAACTTAAATGCCAATTTTTGAAGAGGAAAAGTTACTTTACTTTCGTATGATGATATTATCTTTTGGTTGGCTGTACTCTGTGCGGTTTTGAACAATGTGAGTAAAGGAAGACTGATGCAGCGTCTCGTATACAATGGAAGAAAAATTAGGGTTTTACCAGGCCTGGTGATGAAACAGACCTTACTCAACAGTGTTTCGCAGTGATTGCTATATCTCGTACATGAGTTCCGTTACTGTAAGCAGCTGGCAACTGATCATCAAGGGCAACTTCTCGCCCCTCCTATATATTGCGTTTTTGTGTCTTGGCCCTAATTTATGACAAACGTAGCAGAGCAGAATATACAGCCGATAACACTGGTAATACACATCCTGGGCATGAGGCACAGTTACCATCCAGATTCAAATAGTGGTAAGGAAATGCTGCTTTGAGGGTCTTGTTTACCCTAATAAGAATAATGACAAGGATGAGGAAGGGGAGGTAGAGAAGGGGAAGGAGGAAGAGAAAGAGAAGGAAGAAAGGGAGGAGAAAAAGAAGGAACGAGCAGAAATGTCAGAAGATGTGACTGTTTCTAGACACTTACCTTTTTGTACTCGTAGAATCATTACGAGTTACGGCTAAATATTTTGTTCTTACTGTAGAAGCTTCAAATATAGCACGGTCAATACGTTGTGCAAGGTTGTAGAGAAGAATATTGCGAATATGGATTCAAAGAGACGTGTGAAACATTGTTTTGTGTTTTATGTAGCACAGAAGCTGGAAAGGGAATTGCCTATACATGCGCAATGAACCATTAAAAATACATCATTTTTGAAGTGACTTGAAAGAAACACAGCTGTGCAATGTACGGCTCTTTTCTTGTGTCATTTAAAAATTACTTCACTATCGTATGGCAGATAATACGCTTGATATCCATTAATTTCTTCTTCTCAAAAACAGAAGAGAGTAGAGACAGGGTATGTTTCACTTGAGAGGTAAACGTATCCTATCGGCGGCAATGTACACAAGGTTATCTCAAAGCGCGGCCCTCATATTTAATTTTGCATTATTATTCTGCATGGCCAACTTCGTTACATAAAATTTTAAGTGGGATCCATCCCTTCGCCATTCGGTGAACATATCCAGCCCATTACAATCTTTTGAGTTTAATTAATATGTTGGGTTCTTTAAACAATGCATACAATTCACCACTGCATCTGAATCTCCAAGTTCCTTTTTTTAGCTGGTCTCCATATTCGTCTTAAAATCTTTCTTTTGAAAAAATTAAGAAACATTTCAACTTTTTAGTAATGGACCAGCTCTCACAACCATAAGCTCATCTAAACATAGTGCAACTAAGTTGAAATTATATAAGACTATGTACCTCTTTAGACTTAAACACTGGTAATAGGGAGAAATACGCTCTATTTGCCAGATTTATTCTTCTATGTATCTTCTGACCAACATCTCTATCAGCATTAAACTTGGAACCCAGATATATAAACTCGTCCACAATTTCAATCACATCATCTATCAAAATATTTCCTTGTACTAGATTTTTTATGGGGTTGTCTCTAATTTTAGGTTTATTCAAATTGATGTTGAGGGTCATTATTTTCACTTTCAGTTTAATTTCTTTAAATGCTGCTTTCGCAGATATCAAGGATCTAGAGGTTATGATGATATCGTCTGCATCTGTATTGATTTACATGGAATTGTATTTTTAACATCAACTTCAGTCCGTCTCAAGATGTATTACAAGGCCAAGTTAAATAAGAGAGGGAACAGCCCATCGGCTTGTTTTAACCCTTGATTTGTGGTAAACTGTTCTGCTAAATTATTTTGAATTTTGACCTAATTTATAGCCTGTCATTGTTGACATAGTCTAATAACTTTAGGTGGAATACCCAAAAATCACTTCTAGTTCGTTTTTTAAAATACTATCATAAGCCTGTCTAAAGTCAATGATAATCAATATATAGCTCTATATTATATTCCTATCACTTCTCACTTATTTATGTAATACAAATAAATTATATGTAGTAGATCTCCCTACCCTAAATTCATTTTGTTCACAAGTCCAAAAATGTTATTGGAGCAATTTTATCCTTTAATCTCACCTTAAGCTAAATTACAGACCAAGCAGGAGAGGAGAATTACAAGGCCTTTTTTGCATTTGGCCATTTTATTCAGGGAATGATGGACTTATTGTTGTACGCTTCGTATCTAACGAGAACAGTGAAGCAATGACATGCAAATAAACGACATCCTCCATTTTATAGTAATGCAGAGAAATAACAATTGAGGAGCTACTTCAGAAAGCGGCTCCAGGTTGCAAAGACCGCATTCACTGGCGGGAAGAACTCGGGGCGCAAACCATAACTCATCCTTCATTACTGAACCCCTCTCATGACGCCCGTTTAGACAGGCCTTGGCTCGGCATCGGGCCATGTTGCGCCGTGGAGTTCAGTTCACTTCACTTCAGTTCAGATTAGTTCACCTCAGTTCGCCTCAGTTTAGTGTGGTTTAGTTCAGTTCACCTCAGCTCAGCTCAGCTCAGTTCAGTTTAGTTTATAGAAAGATTAACGCAAGCATTGCTATGTAGTGATGAAGCCTTAGAAAAATGGTATAAGTCTTGCTAGAAAGTTCTGTAAGGATTCCAGCGGTTATCTTCCACCACGAAAACATGTTTTAAATTGAGCTCTCGGCTGTAAGTGGTGATATCAATGTTTTCTGAGGTAGCGCTCTGCACATGCGATGCAAAATTAAGTTCAATTTTCTTATCAATGTCAAACGTTGGAAGAAACTAGAATGTAGGTTTTAACTTTCGGATTGAGTTTTGCTGAGTCAAATGATAACACAGTGTACAAAACATAGACTGACCAGAACGTGCACTTAAAGATGAATAAAGGCTTATTAAATTTAATTATTAGCATCAAGTAGTGATAGAATATTAAAATAAGTTCTTATTATGGATGGTATTCAGAGACTTCAATTAGTCTGGTGTGTTTCTGCTGTAAATTAGTCCACCCCAAAAACTACCTAAATACTTTGTGCTCAGAGATGATCAATTTGCCCAGAGAGATTAGGACATGCATCTTTTGTTATGTTAGCAGTTTTCAAATTGCACTTTAAAATTTTGTCAGTGGTGCACACAGAAAGATAACGGCTCCCGTTCCCCTGATTGGTAATGTACCTTTAAATGACTATATTTGATAAACAAGTCCTGCGCAACGTAAGGTAAGGCTATACATCAAAGCGATAAAAAATACTCTGCCTCACGTGCTTTTGTCATCCTGAGAGGCTCTAAGTATCCTCTTACTTGATAAGAATTTATACGCACTCCAGATGCATTAGCTTTGTTAGGTAATATTCTTACGTTTGTGAAAATATAATGTTGATAGTTCTCTTCGAGCATATTAAGGTAAATGGCCACATTAAACAAGGAACTATACCAAGGCATGTGAACGCTGGCCAATGCTCAAGCGGAGCGCTGTTGCCAAGCGTAGTGCGTGTACCGGCAGAGGGTCTGTATATAAGGTTGTGTGAGATGCATGTGGCAGCGCTGGTAGGAGGGGCAAGCGTAGGATTCGCTGGAGTTTTGCAGTACGCCCCGCCTCCATATACTTTTAAGTTTTGCGAAGATTATAGACATCCTTCAGCGTGGCACCAGCGAAGCAGCAACAGGTCGTCTCTCTCCGTCTCTCTTCGGGCAGCAGCAGCCGGCAGGACCTCTCGGCCAGTCACTCTCAGCGGAGCAGCCGACGAGCCAACAGCTCACCGCTCTCGGCGATCTTCGCAGCACAGCACAGCACACCACTACTAACTACTAACTACCTTCTTTACAGCCCTTGCGAAGATCTTCAAGAATGTCGAGATCTTCACCGGCCCTGCTCTCTTACCACACAGCCTACCCAACCTGAATTCCTCAACCACCCATCCCGTAGCCCGGTTTTACGCTCTTTGGGTCCTAGACCTTGCCAAAAGGACTGCAAAGTTCTGTAGTTTCCTTGGAACTACACTTACGGCGGCTTTTTAAAAGTCAAGAGCAACAAACCGCGCTTTTCAGGAGTTACTCCTTCCCACCTTTAAACTCAACCGTCGTCATGCCCAAATATCAAGGGCCAGCGACACTCCCCTCAAAACCTCCTCCCGACCCTGACACCGAAACCACTACCACGTCCGGACATACGAGACAAACAACTCGCACTACTCGGTCCCACAACCACGACATCAGCAGCAGCTCTAGCGACTCTTTGACACTCAACACCAGCACAGAATCAATCCCGAGCGCCTCACGCACTAAACAACCGCCCCGCCCAAACACACCAGCAGTACCACACGGCCGTTTCTCCATATACATACTGAACTGCGAGCCCGAGAAGCAGAATGCCTGGCTCATTAAATCACTCTTAGAAAAACACCAACAACCGGCAGAATCCCTTTTCCGCGTGCAAAGCATATACCGACCCCGAAATACACTTGCCCTGATCTTCAAACATCAACAAGCAGCCACTACGTTCACACAGGGAATCCCTCCACATCATTTCGGCAAACAGGCAAAATACGCAACAAACATAGAAACCCCCAAGACACCGAAAAACCACAAGAAAAACCCAGGAAAACCTTAACGGCAGTACTAAAGGGAATTCCACAGGACATACCGGATGAGGTCATTCTCGCCGGCATCCAAGAAGATTATCCAAACATCAACAGAGTATCACGACAAACTCACACCCCTAGTACGCGTGTTTAGCACCGATGTCGCCACGATCACCACCATCCTACACCAAGGGGCGATAATCGAAAAACAGGTTTTTCGAGCCGAGCCCTCCCGCCACACTGAGCGCCACATCCCGTGTCGCCAGTGCCAGCAATACGGGCACCAGAGGGAGAACTCTCCCGAACAATACCCAACCTGTTTTCACTGCGGCCAAAAGTCCCCAACGCAGAAATGCAAGCATATCAAGCACGCAGCACCATACTGCGCTACCTGTGAGCGGCTCGGGCATTTTACAGGGCAAGTTAAATGCCCCAAATACTCCAGGACACCCCCAACAAAAACAACACAAATTGCAGAAACACACATATTCCCCCATAACCTGCCACCCCCCCCCCCTCAGCCCAGACAAGACACCAACTGGACAACTGTAAAATTCCCCAGTATACCCGCAGCCAAGAAAGAAACGACCGCAAAAGAAACAACCGGCACATTGAAACAAGTAATAGAACACTGGAGTGAACAGATACAGGGCCTGCAGAACCAAATCACCAATATACAAAAGAACATAACAGCTTACATAAACGACGTCACCCAGAACTATCATCGCGCAAATAATGTCAACTATTATACCACCACTCTACGACTCCACACCAACAAACCAACGAGCACGGCTGCTGCACAATATCAAGACCACGGCACAAAAAACACTTAAAAAATCAATAGACACCGCAAAACTAGGGAACCAGCTCGCCATCTTCATACAAGACATAAAATAATAGGTTAAACAAACACCGCGCAAGGAAGCTAAGCACGATCAGAAATGGCGGGAAACAGAGCACACACCCAAGTAAAACACAATATCAAACTACTACATATAAACATTAATGGAATAACCGGCAAGAGACAGCAACTACAAGACCTTTTAACACACCACAGCGCGGCTATAATAACTATAAACGAGACAAAACTAAACAAGAGAAGAAACTTCACGTTCCAACCGCTCACGGTGTTTAGAAAGGATAGGCCACACGGGACTGGAGGCGGGGTGATGGTGCTTGTTAAGAGCGAATTAAGCCCGACGCAAGTAGTCACCCCCAAGCCTTTCAAGAACTCGAATTCCTGTTAATACAGATCACAATAAATAGAAGCAAACTACACATCACCACGATTTATGTTCCCCCTGACAAAGATTTCCCTACCACATTAATCACCTACCTACACGACAATTACAAACAACTCATAATAGCAGCTGACCTAAACGCAAACCACAAGGAACTTCTGGACGAACGCACCAACAGACATGGGAGAGAACTAATGAAGGTACTCAAAAACACTGAACTCAAACTCATCCTCACACCAGGCCCTACACGGATAGGTCAAGGCACCCAGAACAATAGCTCACCAGACAAAATACTCACCTCCAAGCAAACCTATTCGCTCGTACAAGACATAACCACAGACGCACCTGCCGACCCGGACCATAGGCCAATCATTGTCTCCTTGAAAACCGGTCCGTAGAACGCACAAGCATTCAGAAGCATAACTGTCAAGGACTACGAAAACGCAGACTGGGAACTGTTCAAGGAGACAGCATCCCGACTAACAAGAAACACTGTACTCACCACACCAACGACGACACATGACATTGACCAGCAAGCGCAAACACTGACAGATATAATTATGGAAGCACACATCACAGCAATACCCACCAAGACAGTCCACATAAACCCGTATAGCAGACCACTCCCCAAAGAAATAATATGTTTTATTAAAAAGAAGAGGAAAGCACATAGAAACTACTTAAAGACGCACAACGCAGCTGACAAGACAATATTAAACAAAGCACAAGAGGAAGTAAAACAGGCCATACAACAACACAACAGACAACACTGGGACAGGAAACTACAAGACATTACGCAATCACACAAACGAGATCCAGCAAAATTCTGGAAACTAATTAAAAGTACCCAAAGAAAGACTGCACCCAACTACCCTATCAAAAAAGATGGAAACACCGTAACTGACACACGAGAGAAACTAGAAATCTTCCGAGCCCACTATGAAGAAGTTTTCCAAACACCGCAAAGCCCAGACTTCAACAAACAATACTACAAAAGAATCAATTATCACATCCAACTGCAACACCAGTTATACACCCCCCAACTAGACATATAAAACTTAAACCCTGACGAAGAAGTCGAAGCACCCCTAACCACAGACGACATAATAGCAACATCCAAAAACACCAGAAACACATCTCCCGGCCCAGACAGCATCACCTACCAGATGTTAAGGAACCTACCGATAGAAACAATACAAATACTCAAAGACATATACAACAACATGCTACGGTACGGATATCACCCCACCAAATGGAAAACTGCCCACATCCTACTATTCCAGAAACCCGGTAAAGACCATACCGACCATCGAAACTACAGACCAATATCACTCACATCAACCCTCTCTAAAATATTTGAGAGGGTGATGGTAAAGCGACTAACCAAAATCTGCAACGAAAAACATCTCCTCCCAATGACACAAACAGGTTACCGCAGCGACATCACCATCCAGGACCAACTGGTTCGGGTGATGTCGCAATTAAAAAATGGACACAATATAGGCTATACAACGGTCGCAGCATTTCTCGACGTGAAATCGGCCTTTGATAAATGCTGGATTAATGGTCTGCAGTATAAGCTCACCGACTTCAAAATACACTCCAGAATTGTAAGATGGATCGCCAGCTTTCTAACCGGCAGAACAGCAAACATCAAACTAGAAAACACATTATCCAGACCCATCACACTACATGCAGGCACACCCCAGGGGAGCGCTATATCAGGCCTCCTCTACATTATATACACGGCAGACACACCCCAGCCAATACACCCCAGCATCCAGCTCGCCCAGTACGCCGACGATACTGCGTACTGGTGCACAAGCCCCCGGACAGACCAAGCAAAACATAAATTAGAACTTCAACTGAAGACATATATAGACTGGACCAAAAAATGGCGCATATCAATCAACACGGAAAAAACTCAAGCCGTCGTCATCCGAAAGAAGAGGAAATACCACCACAACAACCTGACCCTGAAATTCAACAAAACAACCATAAAAGGCGCCAAATCCGTGAAATACCTCGGAATACAAATCAATACCCAACTGACAGTAAAACCCCACTACAAGGCCCTACTGAACAATACAAGAGCCATATACTCCACCCTCACATTCCTTGCCAAGCTAAACAAGACGGGACTCAACACGCAAATACTGACCAAGCTATATAAACGCCTCATACGCCCATGCCTGACGTATGGTGCAGTCGCCCTAATGCCCCTCATAACCAAAACAACAATGACGAGAATCCAAGCATTCGAGCGCAAATGCCTACGCACTGCAAACAAACTTTTCCCCAACTTTAAGAACACGATGATCCATGAATATGCCAAAATAATCCCCATCGATAAACACATTGCCAACCTGATGCTCACCTACATCCACAACGCACATACAAGACCCCACAGGAGAACACTAATACGAACAGCCCAAACCATGCGAACACTCCCACCAGAAAAACAGCACGAAAATCCACCTCTGCTAACCCTAATATACATCTACAACCAACACCAGGAACAACAGAAAGAACAAGTCTAACAATATCTACAGGCACTATTAAACATATAATCACCCTCCCACTACAAGCAAACAAAAAACCCATAAAACAAACACTACAGAGCTGAGTTGCAGCTGCGAACAAATAAAGCACGTCGCACCGGAGAAAACGTCTTCAGGCAGAAGAAGAGAAGAGACGGCGGCAGGTTGTGGGACCCGGACCTTTACCGACATTAATCCAAAATTGTAAATGTGTAAATATGTCATTAAAAAAAACACAAAAAAACCACAAAACAAAAAACAAAATAAAACAAAAAAAAAAAAAAAAGGAGAAAAAAATATATATACACAATAATAAACACACACAGACATATTTACACATATTTTATCTCATCAACACACCTTTGTATAACAAAACACATGACAATCTGCCCTACGAGTACGCACACGACGAAAACATCTCTGCTCACACAACAAGTTAAAAATTCTTTTCACTAGGCTTAAGAGGGGGTAAACCCTAAGAAGCCCGGGAATGGAAATTTACCACAAATTTACCATAACCCGAATTCCTATTTTTATTTATAATTATACGAAGATTATAGATTCTATCGGCATACTGGACCCGACTGCCAACACGGACGGAGCTATCTGCGACTACTAGGACCGGTTTGCTACGAGCGGCCCAGCGAGCTACTAGCAGCCGGCGAGACACCGCGCTACCTGAGCGCAACCAGTTTCTGCACCAGCGTGATACTTGGGCAGAGTGGTAAGGCCGCAGCCAACAGCTTATAGCTGGAATCTTAGGCATCTTTACTAAGGTTGGCCCTCTACCACTTGTGCTTACACGCACTCATCATCCGCTCTTTTTCTCCAACTATCCTCTTTCCTCATTGTTCTATCTAGGCTAAGCCCCCTTCCCCCCTCTTCTTAGACTATCTTACTGTAGTGTACCTATAGGCACAATCCTAAAGAGCATAAATCGCAGAAATGCCGTCTAACGCAGTAAGGCTTCCCGCCCCAAAACCCCCGATCCCCCTGATACACCTGAGCAACACTCCCCTGCATCGACTCCCAATGCCTCCTTTTCGTCAACCGACTCGCTCCAACCTCCTGCTAACCCTCCTAAGCCCAAAACCCCTACACCCTCCTTTATCCCCCGTCCCATCTCTCCGAAAACCCACTCCAAACCAGGAACCCTACCAGCTCCCCGCCTCCCCCCCCCCCCACTGACCCACGCCGTGCCTCCCCCTCCACACCTAAACCTGAAGGCCCAGCACCCAGCAGCACCCATCCAACCAGCGAGCACCTGCGACTCAATTAGAGAGCCGCCGGCACTCGCTGGACTCCAACCTGCCCGGTACCTCCACAGGCACCACACCTGTCCCAGCAAACCCCACCCCCACCCCAGGCCCAACGCTCTCACCCACCCCTGGAATGAGTCGTCTTGCCCCAGGCCCACACTCCTACTCAGGTGCGATTACCACTGTGCTGCAGCCACCAGTGTAATCCACAAAGGGCACTCAGCGGAGCTCAGCAAACTGCTATGTGACTTTGACCTTGAGTGCCCGAACGAAAGTTATTCAGTGGGAACTGCATCAATATCCCGCAACTTCCGGGTGAGAACCCTTACTGAAGTTGATTACAGGCAGCTGTGCAGATTCTTACAAGCTCGGGGCGTTACCTTTAATTTAACGCCGCGAGATACCACTAGGACTCATCGCCTGGTTGTCAAGCCCTCCTCTATGGACAAGGCAGAGGAGGAGATCAAGAATATGCAAAAACATGTCACCGGGGTAGAACAACTGAGACAATACAATGCCGCCAGAACGCCACTCCCGGTGTATATGGTCGAGGTAGCCTCAGACCAGGACCGGGAGGTGCTTCTGGGTATTGAAGAGCTCCTCCACTGCCGAGTCAGCGTGGAAGAGTATAGAAAACCAATCTTCCCGATGCAGTGTAATAAGTGCCAGCAACTGTGCCACGCGGCTGACCAGTGCAGGTCGCGCACCATGGTGTGTTCAAAATGCACTGGCGGCCACGACTCAGTTGGCTGTCACGTCCCGCCCCATCTTAGAAGCTGTGCTCTCTGCAGGCAAAAGGGCATGGAGCACGGTACCGGTCTTGTCCTGAATATAAAAGACAGTTGAATTTCCTGCGCCAGAACGCAGGCAGGCAACCACCTGCCGGTTCCCGCAGGGAACCCGTAGCACTCCGCTGACCCATGACGCCCTTACACCATATGCGCAGGCTCTCACTGCTAATATGGCGGCCACTTGTATCCCGTGGCATCATGTCAGAGACCTGGCCATACGCGTGTTAAATCGTTTACTCACCAGGCCACTTGATACCCCCGCAATCATGCAGGAATATGCGCACTTTTTAGCGCTTTTCCAGCACCAAGGTCGCTTCTTCGAGTAGCCCACCACGACTCACAAACACCCACCATATACTAATGCAAGACCACCAACGCCCCCCCCCCCCCTCCTCTCAATGGATTTACCAAATAATGACCATCTGCTACGTTTAATGACTTGGAACGCACATGGGGTGCGCCGTAAAAAATATGAGTTAGTCCCCTTCCTCCAGAAACACAACATATACATAGCATTGCTCACGGAAACACACCTGCAAACTACTGACAAATTCACCATTCCCGGCTACTTAGTGTACCGCACGGACAGGAACAACCGCGGGGGAGGCACCGCATTAGCCATAAGGCGTGACGTCACGCACTGCCACGCCCACATCCCCTCCCCTCTCACACATTGAGGCAACCGCAGCCCACATCACGATAAATCAGATCCGTGCTACAGTAGCGGCTGCATACAATCCGCCTGATGACATAGATACATCCGATATAGACATACTGCTTGCTCTAAACCAACATACATTAATAGCAGGAGACCTAAACGGTAAACACACGCTCTGGAATTGCACCTCCTCTAACTCGGAGGGGGTCAAGCTCCTTCAACACGAAAACTCATCTGACTACATCATAGTAACCCCAGATGAGCCCACTTTCGTTCCCCACGAGCACCGCCAACACCACGACATTCTGGACGTTGCTATCTTACAAAACTTTACCCACCAAGTTGATCTAAAAGTCATCAATGACCTGACATCGGACCACCTACCTTTATTGATCACTATAAATGCTACACCGACCCTAACTCCACCCCTACCGCGCCATAACTACAACAAGGCAAACTGGCAGTGCTTTCAGGAGACTGTAAACGTTAACCTGAATCCAATAAACATTGAAACTCCTGAAGATTTAGAGCAAGCAGTAACTCGCCTAGAAAACACGATCAAATTTGCCATCACACAATCAGTCCCGGTCAACCTGCCGCGAAAACACGCCCCTCCAACCACACCAGGCCTCCGCGCGCTAACCCAGGAACGTAATAAATCCCGCCGCAGATATCAGCATACACGCCACCCTGCAGACCGAAGTAATCTACAAAGACTAAATGCCCGACTTCGGCTGCTCACTTCCTCGGTAGTCTCCCGTCAGTGGAACACCACACTCCGCGACCTAGGCACAAATCGCCCCGCAGTATGGCACATATCAAAGCGCCTACTACGCGAAAACACACAAATGCCCCCTCTACACCATAACAATCACATAGCTACGTCAGACGAAGAAAAAGCTGAAGCCCTAGCCGACTCTTTACAACACACCCTCACGCCTAATGACACGTCTTCTTCCCCAGCATTTACACTTGAAACCGACAATATATTTGGAGACTATAGCACCCGAACAACGCATAACCGTATCCGCAGAACTAACTCTGGGGAAATCAAATGGAACATCCAACACCTCCCTAACCGTAAGGCCCCAGGCCCCGACAAAATTCCAAATATTGTCTTAAAGAACCTAACCCCCCAATCACTCCAATTTATAGCCACTATCTTTAATTATGTGCTACAATCAGGATACTTCCCCTCAAGATGGAAAAACTCAAATATCCTGCAATTCCCAAAGCCCCGTAAAGACTTAACAAATCCTAATAACTATCGCCCGATTAGCCTGCTAAACTCACTTAGTAAACTCCTCGAAAAAGTCATTTTCCAACGAATCAACGCACACATCACTAAGCACAATATCCTTGTGCCAGAACAGTTCGGGTTCCGCACCCAACTGTCCACCACACTTCAGCTACTACGCGCCACAGAATTTATCACTCGCGGTTTCAACGTCAACAAATCGACAGGTGCACTGTTTCTTGATATAGAACGTGCATTTGACAGAGTATGACACCATGGGCTTCTCCGTAAACTACAATTTTACAATTTTTCCGACACAATGATCAAACTCGTGGCTAACTACCTTTCCGGTAGACAATTCTCAACCATCGTAAATAACGCCCGATCCACTCCCAGACCAATCGCAGCCGGCGTCCCACAAGGAAGTATTCTTGGGTCGGTCCTGTTTAATCTATACGTGAATGATCTCCCCCAAATACACCCTGCAACGTACTGCCTCTATGCAGACGACACTGCCATAATGGCCCACTCCTATCAACCCAAGATGATACATCGCTACCTCCAAAGATCCCTTGACAATATCACAGACTGGCTCACCAAGTGGCGCGTTAAGATTAACACTGCAAAATGTCACGCCATAATCTTCACAAAACGCACCAAGCACCGCCACCCTGCACATAGATTGCCATCTCTTAAACTCTTCGGAGACAACATAGCCTGGACAAACCAAGTCAAATACCTTGGCGTTCACATGGACCAAGAATTATCCTGGAAAGATAATGTACAAATAATTCATCAAAAAGCCCGCGCGCAACTACGCAACTTATACCCCCTAATGAACTACAGTAACTCACTTAAACTCAACACAGCGCTTACCCTATACAAAACATTTACGCGCCCGATCCTAACCTACGCAGCCCCGGTATGGGGATAAGCCGCGCCGTTGCACATTAAACGTCTCCAAAGTTTTCAAAATAAGTGCCTCCGCATAGTAGCCAAAGTGCCTAAAATAGCTCCCTCGGATATCCTACACGCCGAACTTAAGGTTCACACAATTGAACAGTTCATAAAACAGTTAGCCCACAAACTATATGCCTCCCTCCCCCTCAACAATAACCCACTAGCCCGCGACTTAGGCCACTACAACACCTATTACGATAAATACCAACCACCACTCTCACTATTTGACAGAACACTCACCTCAAACCAAGTGGCCTTAGGTGCCCGCATACACCTCGCGCAACTAGTTGCCCCATAACCCATAGCATGGGCTCCCACACAACATACCTACCCTCACAGCCTGACCTGCGTACTTAAGTGGGCTGCAGATGAACCAGTCTTGAATTACTAAGTTAATCACTATAACTCTTATCATTTCAGCATACGACAATCTTCAACCAGCACGTGCTGCCGAGACACTAGGGACTAACCGGTAATGTACGGCGAACCCCACCCCACACACTACTTCTCTTACTGCATCTAATAACTTGCATTCACGCGCAAGCCTGCATGTATACTAGCAATAACCGTACTAACACAACTAACTTCCGCATCACACTCTAGATATATATTCTACTAACTACTGGGCGCCACACAGGACTCGTCATGTGTGTCGCCCAGCTATATCACTGACTCGCTCGCATGCTTGCATGCCAGTACGAAACTAACCGGGGTGCTCAAGTGGAACCCGACCCATTAGACCTAGTCTTGCTTAACTTACCTTTAATTGACACGAGTACCTCCTGCATGGCATGAGATTAAACTTTACTAACTGCATGTGCATGGGGAGGCGATGTAGCGCACGGCCTTGCGTGCCGGTCGATCGCCACCGGGACTGGGGGTGTGGGGCCAGTATTCTATTAAAAAAAAAATAGATTCTATCCCACAAGTACCATTTCCACGTCAGCAGCAAATGTGAGGTGACTAGTCACGTAAGAGTAAAAAGATACGGTGTAAAAGGGTTAGAGCACAGAGTATAGCAGAAGGCTGTTGATCTGTGGCCAGCACTGCTTTCTTTCAATATACTGAGACCTTATCCCGTTTTCTTTAGTGTGTGTAAACTCTTATTTCCTCGTACTTTGCATTCAGTTTTGTAGACGTGAATTCGGCATTGTTTTGTTTCAAGTATTCGACCCAGGAAAACTACATCCAAAAACGCCACAGTAGGCTATTTTGCGAAGATGTTCTCTGTTGGTAAGGTAGAAGTAAAGCTAGACTAACGTTTATGTAGGTTAAAATAGTTATTACTCAAACTATCGCAAGCTCTTATTTATCAATATAAAGATCATTGGTTTGCACCAGCGATGTCCAACGTTTGCAAGAGAGGTTTGTTGATATTACCTCCTTCCACCATACGCGGACTCTCTTTAACCTCTCTTTTGCTTCTCTTTAACCCCCAGTCGTACATTGGGTTGCAGTGGCGGTTTGGTGATATGTACATTGAGTTTGATTTACGAAAGCACCTTCAAATCTTATGCGATAAACATTTGTTCATTAAATACTTCTTTGGTTCTGCTTAAGTTTAAGAAGTCTATCAATATTTGACAAGAAAATCGAAGTGCCTAGCTTTAGAAAATCCACCAAGTGATCATCACGTAACATTACGATACAACTTTTAATATAGTTCAATTTGGAGAAACTCTGTTCGCAAATATATGTAGAGCTATACTCACTCTTATACACACCATTCTTGTAAATGCTTATCTCTCTATTTGCTACATTTTAGTCGACATAAACATTTTCAGAAATTATCTTATTGCTAATTTTCTTGTAGGAGCAGCAGGAATATGGCAATGCAGTAGGATTTAAGTGATAGTAAAATGTTTTAAGCGCGGTGCCTTTAAAATTCCACTATCCTTGCAAGGCCAAGAGATGAAGAAACGAATAACATATTCCTATTTTAAGTATTCGCAAATTCAAACAATTAAGAAAGAATATATTGGAAGTGGTTCACTCAAATGAAACACGGAGTATTTCACATAAACTGTGTGTTTTATCGAGATCTACATCTTTTTTATTTTGTAAGGTTTTGCCTGTCTCTTACTGTTTACCGTTTATGCAAATTCATCCACAATCTATATACAAACAGAATTGGGCAGATCACAGAATACGAATGTCAAATAATCGAATAACGAAAATAGTTGCAACACCGTGATCATTTTAAAGAAAATCATTATGTGTAACTTGAAGTAAATTCCCGTGCCACATCTATTACAGATTTCCAGTTTTCTTTCCAAGTATCTAAAAGTTGGGGCTTTTTGTTCTTGATCTTGAAATGAACATTCTGATGAGGAATTCTGCATAGCAACTAGGGTTCAAAGTTAAATACTACGTACTATAAAGGACGTTTCCGTCTGATATTACCAGTTTCAAATTTATTAAGGTTTTTTTATCACATTTTCCGTGGTTCAAATCCCGCTATGACGTTGAATTTTTCACTCTGATTCTATATACTTGCCAACCTTAGTCGCAATTGCCATTGACTGACTTAATAGTAGTTGACCATGAAACCGGGATTTAAGTACTTTCGAAATTGTAAGTCGAGACACTACCTCAAAATTAATTTGAGAACGCCTTGTGGTTTAGCGGAATAATGCGAGTCACTTGAATTAGTGTCGTGACGATATATTGTCGGAATTTAAATTAGTTTACTTAATACTCAATATGCAGTTTAAATTTTTGACTGCTCATAACTTGGAAGTCAGTTACTGCTCTTAACATTTACGTGTTTGGCAGGCAATTGCTATGGCAGGCGCAAAATATAATGACGACTGATACATGACCATCATTATTTTATTTCCCGTTGTGAAAATACATTTTGTGGTCGCAAATGATATTTGTCACTGGCTGTACAGATTCAGATTCAGATTATTTTTATTGGAAATTTTGTCATGTGATTTCACAGCGTATTTAACTATACAACACAGCAAGGCACGGCAAGCCTCTAATTGGATATTGTGTTCAGCCATTCGCCATCAAATTTTGCGTTAGCCACATTTGTCTCTTTCTTACTGTTCCTCCACTGTTTTCAGTGTTTGCTTCCTAGTCATTTTTACAAATTTTCCCCTTTTCCTTCAATTCTCCTCCCCTGCTAACTACCATCCATACTTCAGACCTACCTGTTTGTATCGCTCTTGTTTACATCCTTTTCTGACGTCCCGTTTTTTATTTTCTCTATTATGTATAGTAAGTAGAAGTTCTTATTAGACCAAAAGTTCGATGTCGAGGTTTCACCGGAGATATGTTTTGAGACTCCCTGAATACAAAAAAAGCAGTTTTACAAAGCGCGCGTGTGTGTGTGCGTGTGTGTGTGCGTGTGTGTGCGTGTTCATGCCTGTCTGTGAAAAGCATAACTTAAAAACGAAAAGTTGATAAGAAACCAAAGCCGGTATTTAAGTTTAATATGTTTCAAGGACGACACGAAGATATTGAAGAAAATTCCTCCACCCTAATCTCCCTTTACATGGGGAATTTTGCGAAAATTTTGATTTTCTCGAAAATGGCTCTCAACGATTTTAACTCCAATGCCATATGCTTCAGATAGTTTTATGGCAAATGAAATGTATATTTTGAATTCACTAGCTGTAGCCCAGATAGTTCTGTTTACTCTTGATGCCTTTTGCATAACTAGTAAACCATAAGAGCTAAACCAAATCTTACTATACGAAAATGTCAATCTTGTTAAAACACACCATTTATGTCCAAACGCATTTGCTTGTGGAGTGAACCATTTTGGAGATATTCCTTGTTATTTTTGTGAGTTTTCCAATAATCACGACAAATGGAAGGTTGTTATTATTTTTTTTTTATCTCTTGGTCGTGCAAAGAGTGCGGAATTCAAGAACATACAGCAATCAGCTTTAAATTATTTACTATCAGTCAAAGCCTAATGTATTGCTATATTCCCCTTGCACCTACAAGGAAATTAGCAATAAAATAATTTCTGCAAATCTTTATCTCGACAAACATGAAGATAAAAGAATAATAGTTAGTACAAGAGTAGGGAAAGCCATGTGAGTGCAGCACATCAGATTTTTAACTTTTTAACTCTTGCCTCCTCCTAAGCTTATTTTCGTTTCCTTTTCGTTAATTTTCACTTTTCCCCTAGTTTTTTCCACTCATTTCCTCCATTTCTATTTGGCTCTGTTGTTTCTCCTTCCCTCCCTTCTTTCTCTGTGGTAACCCAGTTAGAGCAACGTTTCGGAATCGAAGATATGTCGTTCAGATCCCGCCCATGGCATTTTTTCCAGTCTGATTTTGGCTTCCCAATATTTCTTATGACCTTTTGTAAAATTGTGAAAATAAAATGGAGGAAAACGCTGAAAGTAGCTACATATATTTTCTGTCATTGTGCTGTAATTGATAAGTAGGGTTATGTAGTAAAATGACGCTATATGTAGTGAATGTTGTCTATAACAACAGTTGCTATGCGAGATATTTGGTCGCGCCTGTTTGGTGACATTCACTTGTTGTGAGGAGGGAGAACAGCCTTAAACTAGACCTTGATGGCCTACCTTGACATCTGGGCTGGCTCGGCGCAGAACACATATCTCGCCTCTCTTGGAAATTAAACACGTTCCACGTAATGAAAGTGAAGCTACAGAAACCACATAGCGTATCGTCGCTACTGGCATGCACACCGCGCTGTCTCGAGGCGTTTGCAGTATTCTTTTACAGCTTTGTCACCGACCCACCCTAACCTCTACTTTCAACAAAACTGTTATCTAGTCCGTATTATAAGGGAGGTTTAAACTCCCGATAGACTTAAACTAATATCAAGGTTTTCTTTCATTTCATAAACGCTAATCTTCATCTTAACTTAAGTTTTAACTTTACTGGAACTCATGTAGCATTTAACAACAGTTTAACGCTATGTGCAATATGGCGGTCTCAGCTGTGCATGTGGAGATATTTGTGGAATTGCATTTATGATGCAGTTGAAAGATCTTAGGGGCCCAAAACTTTCTTAAATAGACCTATCACTTTCAGAAGTAGAATTAGCATGCCTTTTTGGATAACTTTAGACTTACGAAACAGACAGTCCTAACCTAATTATGTCAAATTTGAAACCGATACAGAAATAAACGAGAAGGCATAAAACGTAAAATCACAATGTATTTTAATGTTGGATTGCTATTAACACAGTAGTACAGTTTGGAAATCAAGTTAGAACCATGTAATACAATTAATCCATGCAACACGTAAATATACAGTCATACAAGCTTACATGATCATTAATAACATTGCCTCTCGCCTAGCCTTCTATATACAATGAGAATGTGTTCTATTTCGACATTGATCTAAAGTAAATACAAAAAATCTGATGTGTTGCACTCACATGACTTTCTCTAATCTTGTATTAACCATTCCTACAACTCTTATTCCTATATCTTCTTTGTGTTAGTTGAGATAAACATTTGTACAAATTATCTTATGGCTTATTTCCTTGTAGGTGCAAGGGGAATATTAGAATACAGTAGGCTTTGTGCGATAGTCAAATCTTTTAAACCTTTGAGATCCCGTTCACTTTGCATGAACTTTGCATAAAAAACTTGTAAAAGGAACATTTGTTCAAAGTTTTAAGTTTTCCGAAACTGACACAAATAACAAGGAATATCTCTGAATAGGTTCACTGTACAAAAAAATTATTTTGATATAAATTGTGTGTTTTAGCGAGATCCACATTTTAATAGCAAGATTTTATCTATCTCTTACGGTTTTCAAGTTATTCAAAAGTCATCCAGAGTAAATAGGATTGCATAGGCTTTAGCCAGAAAATTCAAAATATATATTTCATTTGTTATACAAATATCTTAAACATATGGCATTTTAATCAAAATCGTTAGAGCCATTTTCAGGAAAATATAAATTTTCGAAAAATGTTCCATGTAAAGGGTAGTTTAGGGTGGGCCTATTTTCTTCAAAATATTCGTGTCGCATCCTTGAAAGACATTAAATTTAAATACCAAGTTTGATTTCTAACTGACTTTTCGTTTTTGAGTTATGCTGTCCACAGACTGACACACACACACACACACACACACACACACACACACACACACACACACACACACACACACACACACACACACACACACACACACACACACACACAGACCTTTTTCTAAAAATGCAAGCAAAATGCTAGACGTACTTAAATTGTTACGGGCTTCGTTACTGCAAAGTCTATTTTTCGTCGTGCATGGTCACATTAATTTAACGCCAAACTGTTAGGCCAATACGCCATCATTTCAGAACATTAACCTCTTCTCTAATTAACATAAGCATTTAGTTACAGCAACAGCATTACCAACATTACAGTTTGGTTACCAACGACATTTAGCTGTGTAAGACTGGCGATGTAATTGGTAATGCTACCTTAATTTTCATCGTGAATGGCTATAATTCCGGGATTTTAAAAATTCTAAGCTAGCACAGTATCAACAGCATTTATACAGTTGTGAAAATCTTAAAAAGTCTCAAAGGAAGACCACTTCCCCTGCCACTGGGTAATTACTAGACCGCGAGAGTATGGTACCTAATCTCTCGTTGTACAGTTCCGTGCATCGGAATTCCACCATTCCGAGTATGTTCAGCTGAGACACTGAAAAGCTGCGCGTGTCAAGTGATTCATATGCAATGCCTAAAACAACCCGCTCACGAAGTGCAATAATAAATGATTTAGTTGAACAGTTCGGACGCAATATATTTTTCCGAGAAGGTATTAATGTGCCTTCTGTAATTTCAAATTATTACGAACCAAGAACTACCATTTTGAAAGAGGTTGTAACAGTAAAGCACATAAGAAAAACGTTGAAAGCAATTCAAACAAGAACCAACCGAGTTCAAATAGTCGATCTAATTCAATAAAGATTTATGTGACATAATAAATTAGTTCAACTAGAAGCGCCTGGTCTACAGATGTCGAGGTTATTAAATTAATCGAGAAGGTATCGGAAACAACAGGTTACCCCAAGGACCCTGTCCTGATAAGGTAGAAGACAAATTCTGTAGTATAATACAACAGAAAAAAAGACTATGCAGTGGTGTACAGTTTGGCCAAAACACAGCACAATAACTTAAATTACAATGTAAACCGTTTCCTTTAACCTCATGCTATGTCGAACAAAAACCTTTGGCAACCTACGTACGTATGGGTACATTCACAGTTGTGCATTGTAATTCCTTCTTATTATGATGAAAAAGATTATTTCAACTTATTTTCTTGGAACTTGGTAGATAAAGCAAATACCTCTCCTAACTTTATTTCACCTTTTTTCTGGTACTGCTGAAGTTTGTCTCCATAAACAAGGGGAATTGGTGTGTAGGCTTATTGAACTGCCTTCAGTAAAGAAACGAAAAAGGCAAGAGCTTAAAAGATTTCGTTGACATTGCATTACCCAGGTACGTACTCATTCTCAGGCCTGACCGAGACTCCGTGATGTGCTTCCTTGCGAGGTCATTTACGCTCGCCGCGGAACAGTCTAGGCACATTTAACTAGCGCTGAAGATCCCACCTCCTGCGGTATAGTAATAACCATTAGGAAACAAAAGGCAACCCTTATAAACAGGGAGAGAGACAAACGTAGCCGTCTTCTGGTTCCTTTATACTTTTAAACCGCAAAACTTGCAAAACCCCATACCTCAAAGTAATGCCGTCTTTGGCAGAGGAATGGGGAGAGCTTTTATGTTTTGAGAAATACTTTAGTTGTGTAAGAAGAAGAATTTGATGATCGTTTCATGTATATGGATCACTAAGCTGTATATTTTTGCGTTAGCACGATAGGCTGTGCCATCTCACCTTAAATAACTGAACTTGGTACATCCACTTTAAGCAAAAATGGTATTTTTTAAATACTTGTTTATTGTGTACTAGCTAAACTACCCGAAGTGTCAGGATTAGCTTTATAAACTCAACGAATTAATTACTTTCATTTACCTCCCCATTCTTTATGAAATTGTTCTACAATGACCGAAAAGGTTTTCATGGTTAATCCTCCTCTTTACCTCTTGTAATAGCATTTTCGAACAGCCCCAGCTATGTTTAATAACAGATGAGATCTCCCCTGACGCAAAAGGATTGAGAAATCGGCGGGATGTCCGAGTTCCTTAAATACCCCCTTCGCAACATTCTTCAAAGCTTTGTTACACCGCCGCATAGGTTATGCAGCATTTCCAATCAACGATTGAGTAATCTTTTAGAAACAGTGTAAGCAAAATCTTAAGCCTTTATCTTCTCTTTGGTCCCATAAATACTTAATGACATAAAAGACACAACTTTCACATAACATAAACAACGAAATAGAGATGAAGTTGATGATATCCTGGAGTGTGGAATCTCTTATTCAAGTTAACCTCTTTGGAAAAGATACATCTTCCTAATTGTTAATTACAAAATACCGTTTCACTGATTTCTAATGTTGCCAATTTACTCAATTGTACAGTATTAGTTAGCATTTCCCGTTAAGTGACTTGATTACAAGACAAGTAGAAAGTAAACAAAGCAAAACTTTCTTACATGAGAATTATTAGAAAGTTTTGGCATCCACAAACTGCAGTACTTACATCTATAGAATTATAAAAAAGTTATTTAGAGGTTTTGACACTGTTTCATTAGACACGCACATCTGCAGCAGTTGACAAATGGTGATCAAATAAATTCAGAAAGAAAGAGAAAGGAAGAGAGAGAGAGAGAGAGAGAGAGAGAGAGAGGAGGGGAAGTAAGAAAGAGGTAAAGAAAGACAGAAAAGAGAAAGATAGAACGAGAAAAACACGGACCGAAAAGAAGAAATAAAGAGAGAAAGAAAGACAGAAAAAGGAAAAGAAAGGTATAGAGGAAAATGATGACAAAGAGGAAAAGGATGACAGAAAGAGGAAAAGAATGACAGAAAGAGGAAAAGAATGACTGGAAAGAGAGAAAGAAAGAGAAAGAGAGACTTAAAGAGAAAGAAAAACATAAAGAGGGAAAGAAAGACAGAAAGAAAGAAAGAATGGATGAATGAAAGAATGACAAAGAGAGAATGAAAGAGTGACAAAAAGAGAGAAAGAAAGAATGTATTTCTAGATACAGAGCGTAATAGAAAGAAAAACAAAGATAAAGAACGTCAGAAAGTGAGAGGAAGAGAAACAGAAAGAAAGAGCAAGATTCATATAATAACAAAACGGTTGGATTGTCGTTTTTCAGCTCTGTATTCTGTTTGCTTGAGTGTTACCTCATGACATCTATGTATATTACTTGGAATGCAATATTATCTGGTCATCCTAACATTTAACTTGGGTTCTTCAATAGTTTCTTAAAAATAAAAAACTATCGAAAGACGGTACTCAAGGAAAAACAGGAATTGAAACATAAAACTGTTCAAAGTGCGGAAAAAAAAAAAAAAGCTGGCATGTATTTGCAAAGAAGCAAGTCATATGGATTGACAACGAACGGTGCCATATTTAGCATTAATACCAGTTTTTAGAGCTGAACCTAAAATTAAGCTGAACTTACATCTTTCAGATTTTAATGATAAATTAAACTCACGACACTACACCTCCCTCAATCTCAGTTTTATATTTTTTTATTGTCATAAACGGAAAGTCTGCTTATTTAAGAATTTAAAATGTTGTTTTGCTTATTGTGGTGCCAGTTAGTCCGGATAAACGAGGTTTTACTGCATACATGTGGCATACACAAGCCATGCGTATGGATTTCCCCGAGAGGTTGGAGCAGGCTGTTGGAAGTGGTGCAGCAGTGCGGGCAGCCTTCGCGATAACGAATGTTGAGGTCAATCTGCCGAAATTAATAACAAATTCGTGAATTACTCACGCATCTTACGTAGATACTCAAATATTCATAGTTTGTTACCTACGACTTATATTTTCATAAAGTAAGAAGTTTAAATTCGTTTAATTCGAGATTTCTTTTCCTTACATTTCCAAAACATTCATTACTTATTTTAACGTAGGTATATGTGAGTTCCAATGCTTTCTCTAAGTCTTAAGCCCCCCAGACTGCGACACCTGGGCCAGCAAGTCGGATTTTGAAGTGTCAACATGAGGAAGCAAAACGGATAGTCTATACTGACAGGTGTTGTTCATTTTTTTTGCCCAGTTGCACCTTGCAGGAAACATTAGGTAGTAAATTATGCATGTATTTCTGGAAAAACTGTTATACGAAGAGAAAATAACCTTTACATTAATTTAATAAGAAAACAATTGTTAAAAACACAGTTGTCAAATGAAATGGAGTGCTGCCTTGATTGTTAATCACTGTAATGTGTAAAAAAAGTTGTCTTTCATCGATTTATGGGGAACAATTGACGTCACTGACTAAACAAAAGAATGGCCTAGTAAAAATTTGAACAAAGCAAAAGGATGACTAGGTGATAATTCGTATATGATAAATTAATGTCTCTGTGCATGAAATAGTGAAATTATTACCTATATCCACAGCATCCTGTATGTAAACACACAGAGGAACACTGTTAATGGATGCCACAAGCTAGCGCCGCACCTTGTTTACCAACACTGTAGAACTTAACTTTCTGCTAAGGACTTGCACACAGTGTTTTGTTGTGATCGTAGAGAGTGATAAAAAAGAAGAGCTGCCGAATGAAGAGGACCAAGAATTCTAATGCACGTTTCGTGCATCTAAAGCTCGTATTTAAAAGCGGCAGTCAACGCCGATTTGCATGTAATTTGCTTGAAATGCAGACTACCAAATTGCGTCATTGCGACCTTCTAAACTCGAAAGAGCACTGTCTAGCATAAACAATAGCAGAAAAAAGAGCAGTACACCCTGAAGTCAATTTAGAATGGATAAAAACCAACTGAGGAAAAATGCTGATGTATTGCACTCCCATTATTTTCTCTGCTCATTGTCTCATTGTGTTTATAAAAGCATCCCTTGTCTACTTAATATAAACTTTCATTATTCCATTAAATTTCGTCAACCCACAAAAATATTCGATATAAATTATGTGATTTAACGAGATATGCATTTTAGAAAATTAAGATTTTGTCTGTCTTATGGTTTACTAATTGTGCAAAAATTATTCAGAATGAAGAGAACTTCACAGGTTATTCGTAAAAAAATGCCAGGTATACATTTAGTTTGTCATCCAAGTATTTTAAGCATGAATTTTAATCAAATTGTTGAGAATATTTTTGAGAAAATTAAAATTAATGAGAAGTCTTCCATGTGGGGTGAAGTTTTCTTGAAAATATTCGTGTCGCATCCTTAGAGATGCTAAATTAAATAGCTTGGTATTTAACTGATTTTTCGTTTTTAATTAAGCTGTTCACACACACGCACACACAAACAGACATACTTATTCTAAAAATGCCATTTTTGGACTCGGAAAGCCTCAAAACTTGTAGTACCAGTGAAATTTCAGTATCCAGTTTTCGGTGGAATGCAATACTTCATTTGCTTACTACAGGTAAGTAATGGATGAAATAAAAATATGTGTAATAAATGATCATATTTATGACACTTTTATACTATCGGACTTCAGTTCTTAAAAACAATTAAATTAACAGCTATCGTCCTCCATGGTCAAGGGCATCTACAGTAAAAGGTTGGCGAATGTCAAGGGCAGGTCTAGGCAACTCGCGGGATAGCTTGAGTTGCTAAACACACAGTGAACAGTGCAAGGCCGTGAGCGCGTTGTGCTCAGAGAGTGCTTGTTTCCTGGTCCAGGGGGTAACCTCTGGTTCCCATGTCGTGGTCGTCACTTTTACGCATGGGAAGGAAGTAAAGCCCGTCCTAAATAAAAAGGCCTGACAAAGAGGTCTCTCAGCAAAATAAGCGGCCCTTCACGTCCAGTTTAGAATGGGACGCTGAGGACTGTGGTTATTAAAGAACGTTTTAAATAAAACTTCAATTTAATTTTTGAAGAAAAAATAAAATAAAAACAAACAGAAATAAAAACTGTAATATAAGAAAGTTAAGAAAGCTATTGTGAAGCAACTAGACTAGCTTCTTTTTCCTTGAACTTAAATCGATGTCTTATTTTTATTTAATGCAATTTTCAGTTCTCCTTAGTTACTTACTATACATCGTTTTAATTAAACAAAGGCTATAAAAATACATCTTCAGTTTACAAGAAAGTGATATTGAAACCAAGCTATGATAATGAGTTTTGTCAGGGTGAAGTAGTGCGGAATAAAAATATGAACAAATCTACTTAAATATTGCAAAATGTAGGAATTTCATCTTGACATTTCCATTAGAACATAGGTATGTCAGTTTCAAAATCTAAGCTACTTTTCCTTTTAACATTCCATTAGAATTTGAGCGCAATATATAACAAAATGTGGTTAACTTATTGTTATAAAATAACGAATGTTTCCATAGTTGGTTCTGCCAGTTCGTTTCGAATTTGTGAACACTTCAAATTTCAGTGATCTTTGGTTTAAAATAACTTATACATAGAAGAGGTATGTATTTGAGAAGTTTATAAAATCCTAATGAATACTTAGGAGTAGGGATTATTATTTCTCCAACAGTATATAAGCATAACACATGTATACTTTCTCGTTTCGTGCGCAACAGATACAGGGGAAGCACAATAAAAGAAGAGTTGATCAGCTGTTCGATATGAAGTTTAGAAAACAATCGCGTGAGGTCGTTAGTAAATAGTTTACGACGTGTGAAAACACATAAATTGAATCTATAATGACCGTGCACCTCGTGGTATACAATGGCAGGACGCGAGCGTTGGTGTTTTTTGTGTTGGTGGAAATGTCTTCAGACATTAACAGTGTAACGGAATCTAAGGCTGCTTCCACTACCGAAAAACAAACTTGCTCATTATGATCCAACTCCTGCCATTTGTGGAACACATACCTACACTGTGAATACGCTTTCAGCATGCACACCTTTGTAATGAAGTGCATAGTTCTTATTTCTGACGTCTTATGCACTATTTCTTGGTGTGGCGTTTTCAGCCTCTCTCCGTCTGTTGTTTTTTTCTCAACTACACACTGCAGCCTGCTAACAACATATGTGAGGTTAATGTTTTGGCCACATATAGTAAAATCTTGATGTTATAACGTAACATATGGTTCGTGATAGCTTAATTTCTAGTATTAGTGAATAAAATAACCGATATAGTATAATTAAACTTAAAGGGTATTCATTTATCTATTACAGGCATCAAATGAAGATTTGTGTATCGTTTTGGCCATTTTCTTACTTCTCATGCATGCTGTTTGGATCAAGCAGCCTAGCTTGGTTTAAATCTGGGTTTTTAAAGATACCTTAGGATGAATATCAAGTTAGATTTAGCGCTTAGGTCGCCGAGACTATTTTACCTTGATACCACAGTTTCATTCATCGTCCGATATGATGTATACACTTAAAGAGCACTAAAATTAGTTCTAGATCACTCTATCTGCAGTCCGGTAAGTACAAACCATATTGAATGAGGGAACAAATGAAAACTGTATTATTAAATACCTAACCCTATAGTCGGTCATCAAGAGGTTTATTATAATAGTAATAAAAAGAACGTATTTGGTTAAGAATACTAGAAACTAAGGGGTTTTACTTCGGAGGGCGTGTTACATTTTGATTATTTTTATTGAATAAAGTATCGAGATGATAATTAATGGACATTACCGTTATCAACACTTTTACGCTGAGAACTTAGAAAAGCTGCCAATGCTAATTTTAATCCTTCAGGTCCTTGTATTATTATTATTATTATTATTTATTTATTTATTTATTTATTTATTTATTTATTTATTTATTTATTTATTTATTTATTTATTTATTTATTTATTATTATTATTTATTATCATTATTATTATTATTATTATTATTATTATTATTATTATTATTATTATTATTATTATTATTATTGTTATTTATTAAATAATAAAAAGGTTTCGTTTATCATTAACTTCTACGGCAATAATGGAGATTTTAACACGAGAAATAAGTCATGGTGTTATTTTAGTAATTCTTGAACTGCAGGTTATCTTTGCGTTTTTTGTGCATTTTATGGCTAAACATACGCACAACACATCTGTGCACATATCCACTCCCATATTTGTACCTACTTCCGGCCTCTGGAAGGTAGTTTACAAAACAAAAGTGCCCGCCCAAGCCAGGAATCTAACCTGGGCTTCCTGGGCTGCCTATATAAATTGATGAGATTTTTCCATCAGATGGAATTATCCTAGTGAACTTTCGATGTCTGTGTTATTAATTGCTCTAAATTTTCTTAGTACATTCTGAGATAAATTAGGGCTCCCAAAAAAGACACCATCGTTATATATCTTCATGGTTTTTTATGAAAGCTCTTCAGTGAATTAATTTGTGATTTTGGGATTATGATCTCCGCTCTGTTGATTGATAAAACTTCCAAGTGAATAAAATGACATTTTTGGGTGGAATACAACACTTCCTCTACTTACTATAAGTACATAGTAGAGAAAGTAAAAAGTATACGTTTATGCCTTTTACACTAATAATTTCAGTGCAAATTCAGTTCACCATAATAGAAAGAAAGAAAAACAAAAAGCTTAAATTTCAGGTAGGTCTTCTTTCCGATATTCAGTAAACATTATGGAAAATAATACCAAAATGTTAACCTCTAAAAGTTCTCTGCATCAACTACCCATTATGTGCAGCATTTTGAGAGGATATACATATGATGTACTGTTAATGTAGTACTGCTTTTCACAAAATTGTGACTTTCTTCAAATGCTTTTATAAAATATTAGTTCCATGCGTGCAGCGGTTCCTAAGTTCTTTTATATGTACATATAGTGGGACAAAGCGTAGTAGTGGACGCAAGGAATAAACAGATTGACGATTTTAGTGATATCTAAACATGAAATTCTTATGTGTTCTTAGAAATTATAAACAATTAAACTTTTATATAATGTTATACTTTGTGCCATTACAAAGAGATTTTAGTGCATTCAATAGATAAACATATTTTGAAAACACTAATAAAAACGAATATTAAAAGCTCATAGTTATAAATGCTGCTAGCAAACTTTATCTTTTTTACTTTCTCTGCCACTTACCTAAGTACATAACAGGAAGTACTCGCACAAAAAATTTGATGTGGAGATTTCATCGAAAATACATGTTTTCAGGCCCCTGAACCAAAAACACTCCGTCTCTTTCTCACCCCTTTCTCACTTTGTGTGTGCCAGTTTTAACAGTATAATTAAAAAAAGATATGTGGAATAAATATTACATTTGGTTTTTAAGGTCAGTATCTTTCAAAGATGCGTCACAAGGTTTTGAAGAAAATCCCTAACCCCAAACACACCTTCAAATGTAACTATTTTAGAAATTCTGATTTTCTGAAACACAGTTCCAATGATTTTGATTGAAATGTCATATTTTAAAGATATTTGCATGATAAAAAGCACATCTTCAATTTTCTAGGAACACTTGTACGGCCCTCTTCATTCGGAAGGAATTTTGCATAATTTTATATATTGGCAAATGTTAAGCGATAGACGAAAACGCACTACACAAAGACGTAGATATCCTTAAGAAACACAATTTATCTAAAGTAACTTTTGAGGAATAAGCCATTGCCTAGAGACCCGTTATTAATGGTTTGAATTGTCCCATACTTTATGAATATTTTGACCTCCTGTCGACATTCACTTGTTTCACGCGATTGCACGTAAAAAGTATGAAATTTTGACGCAGTATATGGCGCCCAGTTCTTAAACATTTGACTATCGATATTCTCCTTTATCTCGATTAAAATGAAGCTGATAGAAAATCTAATGTGTCGCACTCACATGACTTTCTCTACTCTTGTACTACCTTTTCTTACAAACTCTTGTTCTTCGGTTAGTCGAGATAAACATTTGCAGAAATTATCTTATTGCTAATTTTCTTGTACATGCAAGGGGAATATGGGAATATTAGTAAGTTTTAAGCGATAGTCAAATATTTTAAAGCTGGTCGCTATATGAAGGTTTTCAAATTCCATTCTCTTTGCACGGCCAAGATGTAAAACGGTAAATAGTGACGTTCCATTTGCGAAAAGTATCGCAAAACTCACACAAATAACAAGGAATATTTCCGAAATGATTCACTCCTCAACAATGTATTTGGATATAATTTGTGTGTTTTAACGAGATCTACATTTTTTGTACAGTAAGATTTGGTCTATCCCTTACGGTTTACCACTTATGTAAAAGTCATAAAGAGTAAACAGGACTACATTGGCTGTAGCCAGAAAGTTCAAAATATACACTTCATTTGCTATAAAAATATCTTAAAACATACGGCATTTTAATCAAAATTAAGAGCTATTACCGAGAAAATGAAAATTTTCGAAAAATTGTCCACGTAAAGGATAGTTTAGGGTGGAGGAATTTTCTTCAAAATCTTTTTGTCGCATCCTTGGAAGATGTTAAACTAAAATACCAATTTGGGTTTTTAACCAACTTCTAGTTTTTGAGTTATACTGTTCACACACAGACATACACGTGGAAGTTTTTCTAAAACTGCTTTCTTGGATTCAGGGTCCTCAAAACATATATTTCCGGTGAAATTTCGACATCAAAATTTTGGGTCGAATACAATACTTCCACTACTTACTATACGTAGTATGGAAAGTAATAATCTTATGTGGTAGGCATGTAAACATAAATGATGGTGGGTAGAGGATATGATGTGAATGTACATTTAAGACAGTTGTATTATTTCCATGACGATGTGCACATTTGGAAGAAGCACGTGGTGTTAGAACCTACCTGTAAGTGTCGCGAAGGAAGACGATGTCACGCGACCTGTCTAACCGGGCACATCCGTGCACCACACTACAACAGCCGTGCCAATACTGCCTGGTCAACCGAGGATCCCATGTCTGGTCAGTTCTTCTCGTTGCGTTGCGTTGCGCACGCGCCCTAGGCACACCCTTTGCGATTATCGGGTCAGCATCCTCGCTCACGGTAGCAACAAGTTACCCCTCCCCCACGTTAGGGTTTGGCACGCCTCTCGAACTCCCCTCCGGCGGGAATACACCTGCCGATGTCCTGCCTTAACCTTTACCAACAAACACAAACATCCCAGGTGAAGTTCCCCTCCGGGTGACGCCACAGAAACATTTGTTAAGGTAGGCGAAGCACTGCTTGAAGAACAGGTCCCACGAGCGCGTCCTTTTAGCAATCGCTCCTAACATTTTGTGATTTTCTGTATTGTCGATCGTGGCAAGATAATATCTCGCAATAATCCAACGAATAACAGTAATTTATAATCTCTTCTCCTAGATATTCTGCAAAATTTCATATAAAAGTACAATGTTCCGTGGTTTAGGAGTAACATACTAGCCTCTGCTTTCCAAAGTCGCGGGTTCACACCCGGCGAAGGGCGATGGATTTCTTTGAGCCTAAAAATCCGTAGCAGCTTCCTTCGGAGGGAAAGTAAAGCCGGGGTCTTGTTGTAGATTTGCAGCAGGTAAGAGAACCTCAAGCCGAAACACTAAGGCAAAAGGGTCCATACTCAAAACGTTCTACTTTCGTAATAGCACATATGTAATGAACATTTCATTTCTAAGCAAAAGGACTGGAATATTATAGTATATTGCAATATAAGGGTGGTGAGTGATTTTGACTGGGCTGTAGGATTAATAAAAACACTTAACTCGCTTATGTTGCATACGATTCTTTGGAAGATAATTAGTAATTTAATATGAAACGTGAAATATTAACCTTGAAAGAAAACATTAATCTTTCCATTGAATCTTAATGGTTGAACTTAATGAACACACTCGTTCAAGTTAGCCGCCACTTGGCCAATTACCACTTGGGTAATTATTGATTTGAGCACGGCCTACTCTGTTTATCTCGCGGAACGTGTATTAAGATTCAGGCACTCTGTATATCTTCGATCTTCATTAGAACGGAAGTTCAACTGATTCTAGTACTTTATTATTTTAAACTATGACGTATGCATTATAAATAAGAGGACAATTATTGAGGTGCTAAAATCAACAGATAGGTTTGATTGTATACGTATTATATCTGTATTAATCAAAATATTGTTAAGTTTAAGGTGTGAAAATTCTAGCGGGCTAGGCCTTAAAAGTACGTAATATAGGAGATAGGTTAAGTTGGTAGTTGTGAATACGGGATGATTCATTCAGGGGCGGATCCAAGGGGGAGTTAGGGGAATATTAGAACACAGTAGGCTTTGTGCGATAGTGAAATATTTTAAAGCTTTGAGATTCCGTTCTCTTTGCACACGTAACATATAAAAAATGAACAACGATTCTCCATTTCACGAAAGCTTTTAAGTTTTCCGAAACTCGCACACATAACAAGGAATATCTCCGAAATGGTTCACCCTACAAGAAAATTTATTGAGACATAAATTGTGTATTTTAGCAAGATCTACATTTTTGTATAGTATGATCTTGTTTATCTCTTTAAGGTTTACGATTTATTCAAAAGTCATCCAGAGTAAACAGGACTACATAGGCTATAGCTAGAAAATTCAAGGTATACATTTCATTTGTCATACACATATCTTAAACATGTGGCATTTTAATCAAAATCGTTAGCCATTTTCAAGAAAATCAAAATATTGGAAACATTTTCCATGTAAAGGGTAGTTTAGGGTGGGGCTATTTTCTTCAAAATCCTCGTATCGTATACTTGAAAGACATACTTAAATACCAACTTTGGTTTTTAAACGACTTTTCGTTTTTGAATTATGCTGTCCACAGACGCACATATACCTTTTTCTAAAAATGCTTTTATATATATTCAGGGGGTCTCAAAAAATATATTTCCGGTGAAATCTCGACATCGAATTTTTGGGTGAAATACAATACTTCCCACACTATTGCTGCTAGTGCCAGTACTAGTACTACTACCACCACTAGTACTGCTACTACCATTGCCGGTAAGCAATATAGTGGTGTTAAAATATATTTGTGTATATTTCGACACAAATATGACCACGGGTCAACACGTAAGGAAAACAGCAGTAAAAGCAGGAATGGCGGTTACACAACTTACCAGATTGATGCCTAATATAGGAGAACCAAGGAAATATTCAGGCCATATATTATTTTCGGTGGCGACTTCTGTATTACTGTATGCAGTTACAATTTGGGGCAAAGCACACAAAGGGACATCATTTTAAGAGTACGGCGAAGCACTGCCATAATGATTATATGGGCAGCATATAGAACTACATCTACAAAATCATTATTACTTGCAAGAACACCACCGATAACTACATTGGTCGAACAAAGAAAGAAGATCGAGTTTAATGTGGATCGAACAGATACTCGAGAAGAATTGATTGACACATGGCAGAAAATATGGGATGACAGTGAGACCGCAAATTGGACTAAACAACTGATTCCAGACATATGATCATGGTTACAACGTCAACGCGGAGAAATGAACTTTTACGTGTCCCAGATATTTACAGGCCATGGATGATTTAATACATATTTGCACCGCTTCAGTATTAAAGATGCAGATGAATGCTTATCCTGAGATACTGCAGAGCATACCTTCTTCACATGTGTAAGGTGGCACAGGCAAAGAAATAGGGGAACTGACGCCATTGAACCTTGTAACAAAAATGATAGCATCAGATGAAAACTGGAAGACTAAAACAGATGGCAGTAGAGATTATGAGCATGAAGAGAAAAGATATGGATGACCACTAAGCTATTAAGTATTAAGATTAAGGACAGAGAATATAACAGTGACAGCTAGACCATCTAGAGCCAGTTCCCTTGAAGTAATACCGCATGGTAGTTCCAACTATGGCTCGCAGGGGTTTTTAGTTGGTAGAAACCCAACTCGCCGAATTCGGTTTCTTTGGAAGATTTTTCCACTGCATTAAAAACTACCATTACCGCTACTGTTACAACTACTGCTCTATTGTTACTAGTAGCTGCTACTACTACCACCACGACCATCAGTAACAAAAGCTTCACCACAACAGTGATTGTGACATTGTGTCAACGGTCACCTATCCAATTAGCACTAACTTTACTACTGCACCCATTACTATGTGACAATATATTCTCTGTCACTTGCATTTGTTATCTTTAGTGCCATGGCTATACCAATTCAGCTACCTGCCCCCTTTTTCACCCTTCACAGAGCCACAGAGCTGCTTGCGGAAGAAAATTAATTACAGACACCTTTGAGCTTAGGAGGACGCCACACCTCAGCTAACAGTGACAGCAGGTCATGCACGTGATGTTTCCACTAAGATGTTGTTAATGTATTCGCCTATTAATATTCCTCACAAGGACATAAGTAGAGTATCTCTCATAAAACTATTAGTTGCCCTGTGCTGGAAGTTTCAAAATTCCTAATTACACAGTGGTGACTCCAGTAACACATTTTTATTCCTCTGCAGAAATGCAAATAGTTAAATGTGTCAAAGTTTAGGATATGCAAAAGTTTAAATGTTCTTGTTTTAATACAGTTTCAATGTTTAAATTGTTTGTTGACACAGGTATTTGATAATCACAAAAATGACAGTGAATTGCAAAGTGAAGAATTTCAGACATTAAACATATACACACTTTAAATTTTATTGGGCTACTTAAATTAATAACCGATATAAATTCATAACCTCCAACGACAACACATTCCCTATATCTCCAAAAACAATTCCGGTTTACCGAAAATCTTCATATTATTCATGTAGTTATTCACCACGCCGCAAACGTTGGGATTTGGTGCACAGTGAATGTGCGTTGAATTGTTGGTCCCATATTTTAAGACAGAACTATTTAATCACACGTTTATATACGAGGGTGGGTCAATAAGTAATGCCTCCTATTTGTTTTCTCTTTTAACTGCCAAGAAAATTGAATCCAATTTACATAGCTTGAAAACTGCAACATTGACGATTAATTTGTCACTTTTCAATATAATCTCCGTCCTTTTCCACAGTTTTGGTCCAACTTTTAACTAGGGCATATATTCCAGTGTGGTAAAACACACGATCTTGCTTCCTAAGCCATTGACGCATGGACGTTTTCACAGTCTCATCTTCAAAATGAATCCCACGATGAGCTTCCTTTAGTGGCCCTTTATTGTTTCTTTGTTTCCTTTATTGTTTCTTTGTTTCCTTTATTGTTTTGCTGTTGTATTGTTTTATTGTTGCTTCCTTTATTATTTTCCTTGTCTCTTTGTTTTGGGCGGTTAACATTCTTGGTACCCAACGTGAACAAACTTTTGAGTAACCCAGTTGTTGAATAATCGTCATCACACTGCCTTTACTGAGGGAGGTAATGCGACACAATTCACCTGATGTTATCCGGCGATCACCACGAATTATCTCATCGACTCGCTGAATGTTGCATGGAGTCACTGCAGTCACCGGCCTGCCGCTTCGCGTTTCATCTGCCAATGGTGTTTGCCCTTCAGCTTCGTTACAGCGACGAACCCATCGTCTAACAGTGCTGACATCCACCGTTGCATCACCATATACATTTTTTAGCCTTTTGTGAATGCGAATTGGCATTTCGCCTTCCGCAGTCAAAAATTCAATCACAGAACGCTGTCTAATACGAATGTTGATGTCAGCCATTTTGCAAGAGGATGCAGTGCTGCCACCTGTTGACATAGGAAGTTACTACTGCAGGGGATTAGAGAAGAAGGTTTGAGGAATTGCGCCAAATTCAAATTTTTCACTTAACTAACTTATTTAAGGGGAAAAAAAATAGGAGGCATTACTTATTGACCCACCCTCGTATATTTTAAATATTTTTTCCGCAACTAAAAGAAAATGAAAGATTGTGTGGTTGGTTGCAGCAGGATTTGGACACTGCTGTGAATTGGGAACTGTGTATGGTTAGTTGAGATTTGTTTTCACCTCGTTCCTTTGACTATCTCCACGCGATTTCTAGTTATAGGAAACGTTAAAGAATAAAGTGTACGCATCAAATTTGCACACGTTACAAGAATTGAAATGCAAAATTACGGGATAAATACAAGCAAGTAGTCAACGTGAATATAACCGCGTTGAGGGTCATCGAAATATCTGGTGTGATGTAGGTAACACTAATGCAAGTTGGCACGGTAGTTAAGTGTTCCGTACCCATGCCTTGCCGGTCGTTTACATGTACTCTGGCGGAGGGCGCGCCGGTCCTCGCCCGGCCCGGTGCCGCCGCGGTTCGGTCCGACCGATCTACGAACGCACTGTATTTATGTGAGTTTCATATCGATTATTGCTAAATAATGTACATAGGACTGTGCGCTAATTTCAAATCTTACATCTGTAAATAGGTCATGTTACTCATTTTATCATCTGCTATATTATATCTTATTGTATTTTATTATTTCAATAATTACGCTCCTGTAGCAAAATGCCGTCTATTTTATGTTTCTTCACCTTCATTGTTGGTGGTACGAATCTCATCTATTGGTATTCAGAGTTTGGAAATTGTGACACTGGTTGGCACAACAGGGCAGATACTTAGCTAAGTTACTCAAAAGAAGGTGCGTTACTGTATCAAAGGTTAATAGTTCATCTAGATAGTCGTCCCTAAGTCGGAGGAGGGACTTAGCACCTCTGCCAATAGAAGATATTTTGTGCCTACAGTCCTGAGGGACCGAGGAGAGATGATAGGAGAGGGCAGGTCCCTAACAAGTACAGGTTTGAACTCGCGATGGCGCCTCGTACTCAGACCCCTTTCCCCTCGGCAGACTCTAGGTTCCCTAGGTGTCCCGGGACCCGGAGACTTCCTACGATCCGGGGACGAGGATTTACAGAGAGCAAGCACCTGCCATGCACGCCAAAACTGCCGCTAACACTTGGAACACTGAAACAAACAAGCACATGAAAGGTTAAGTGAAATGAGAAGTGAGGTGACACAGAGACACAGAGGGATATAATTATCCTACTCACCGTTCACCTAGCGACTAGGGGAAACCCTCACAAACACCCATGGATCAGGAAAGTCGGCCATGGGAACCGAACCGCGATCTCCCAAGTGTGTGCCTCACACGATAACGCGGAACCATCTCGCTCGCCATAAGCCGTCTAAATTTTGCTACCGTAGGACTAGTAATGAAACGCATTTGTCAGTATCGGAATAACTTGAAAGAGAAAGCTGCTGTCGAATCAACAGAGTACTAGATCAGCATTGACAATAAAAAGATGTTGCAACTATCATTATTGCTATTACCGCCACCGCCACCACCACGACCATCACCGCTACCATCACCACGACCACCACGACAACCACCACCACCACGACCACCACCCCCACCATCACCACCACCACCACGACCACCACCACCACCACGACCACCACCACCACCCCCACCATCACCACCACCACGACCACCACCACGACCACCACCACCACCCCCACCATCACCACGACCACCACCACCACGACCACCACCACCACCCCCACCATCACCACGACCACCACCACCACGACCACCACCACCACCACCCCCACCATCACCACCACCACCCCCACCATCACCACGACCACCACCACCACGACCACCACCACCCCCACCATCACCACGACCACCACCACGACCACCACCACGACCACCACCACGACCACCACCACGACCACCACCACCACGACCACCACCACCACGACCACCACCACGACCACCACGACCACCACCACCACGACCACCACCACCCCCACCATCACCACCACCACCCCCACCATCACCACCACCACCACGACCACCACCACGACCACCACCACAACCCCCACCATCACCACGACCACCACCACCACGACCACCACCACCACCCCCACCATCACCACAACCACCACCACCACGACCACCACCACCACCCCCACCATCACCACCACCACCCCCACCATGACCACGACCACCACCACCACGACCACCACCACGACCACCACCACGACCACCACCACCACCCCCACCATCACCACGACCACCACCACCACCACGACCACCACCACCCCCACCATCACCACGACCACCACCACGACCACCACCACCACGACCACCACCACGACCACCACCACCACGACCACCACGACCACCACCACCACGACCACCACCACGACCACCACCACGACCACCACCACCACCACCCCCACCATCACCACGACCACCACCACCACGACCACCACCACCCCCACCATCACCACGACCACCACCACGACCACCACCACGACCACCACCACGACCACCACCACGACCACCACCACCACGACCACCACCACCACGACCACCACCACGACCACCACGACCACCACCACCACGACCACCACCACCACCCCCACCATCACCACCACCACCCCCACCATCACCACCACCACCACGACCACCACCACGACCACCACCACGACCACCACCACAACCCCCACCATCACCACGACCACCACCACCACGACCACCACCACCACCCCCACCATCACCACAACCACCACCACCACGACCACCACCACCACCACCCCCACCATCACCACCACCACCCCCACCATGACCACGACCACCACCACCACGACCACCACCACGACCACCACCACGACCACCACCACCACCCCCACCATCACCACGACCACCACCACCACCACGACCACCACCACCCCCACCATCACCACGACCACCACCACGACCACCACCACCACGACCACCACCACGACCACCACCACCACGACCACCACGACCACCACCACCACGACCACCACCACCACCCCCACCATCACCACCACCACCCCCACCATCACAACCACCACGACCACCACCACGACCACCACCACCACCCCCACCATCACCACGACCACCACCACCACCCCCACCATCACCACCATCACCACGACCACCACGACCACCACCACGACCACCACCACGACCACCACCACGACCACCACCACCACGACCACCACCACCACGACCACCACCACCACGACCACCACCACCACCCCCACCATCACCACCACCACCACGACCACCACCACCACGACCACCACCACCACCCCCACCATCACCACCACCACGACCACTACCACGACCAACACCACCACCCCCACCATCACCACGACCACCACCACCACCACGACCACCACCACCCCCACCATCACCACGACCACCACCACCACGACCACCACCACCACCCCCACCATCACCACCACCACCCTCACCATCACCACGACCACCACTACCACCACGACCACCACCCCCACCATCACCACCACCACCCCCACCATCACCACCATCACCACCACCCCCACCACCACTCCCACCATCACCACCCCCACCACCCCCACCATCACCACCACCACCCCCACCATCACCACCACCACCCCCACCATCACCACCACCCCCACCATCACCACCACCCCCACCATCACCACGACCACCACCACCCCCACCATCACCACCACCACCACCACCACCACCCCCACCATCACCACCACCACCCCCACCATCACCACGACCACCACCACGACCACCACCACCACCCCCACCATCACCACCACCCCCACCACCACCACCACCCCCACCATCACCACCACCCCCACCATCACCACCACCACCCCCACCATCACCACGACCACCACGACCACCACCACTACCGCCACCATCACCACGACCACCGCCACCACCACGACCATCACCGCCACCATCACCACGACCAACACGACCACCACGACCACCACCACCACCGCCACCATCACCACGACCACCACGACCACCACGACCACCACCACCACCACCATCACCACGACCACCACCACCATCATCACCACGACCACCACGACCATCACGACCACCATCACCGCCACCATCACCACGACCACCACCACGACCACCACCACCACCACGACGACCACCACGACCACCACCACTACCACCATCACCGCCACCATCACCACGACCACCACCGCCGCCACCACCACGACCACGACCACCACCACCACCACCACCCCCACCACCCCCACCACCCCGACCATCACCGCCACCACCACCACTACTATTACCTCTATTGTTGAAGCAGCTAGTGATTCTATTACCATCATTAGTGAAATCGCTATCAACACCATTGAACACTACTACTTTAACTATACATTTACTGCTGCAGCTGCTACTCTTATTAATACCTCTGAGGCCACGAAAACCAATACTCCCACACAATTGTCGGTAGGTACTATTAACACTAACCGAGCAGGATGGCTCAAGCGGTAACGTCTGTGGCCCGCATTGTGAGGTCGTCGGCTCGATCCCCGTCGCTGACCTTCCAGAACCTTGGGCTTTTTCGGAGGTTTCCCCGAATTTCCTGTCCCTCCATTTCGTTATATAAATCATTTCATTTCACCCTTCATCCGTTAGGTGTCTTTCAGGGTTGAACGCGTCGGCGAGCATCGCGGCTGCAGCACGCAGGAGGAACAAACGCACTCTGGAAATCTCGTCCCCCGGACTGCAAGGCAAGCCACTGGTTTCCGGGCTCCCATGTAATGGTAAAGCCCGAGGGGGCGGGAGAGCTAAGCCAGCCTCCATCGGGGTACTTCTAACTGGCAAAATGTAGAGACCCTGCCATATGCTCTGTCGTGGCAACGTTCCGGCCGCCCTTAGAATCCATTCGCCTTATCCATCTTTCCGGTGGTGCCCTGTGAAGGTCATAGGCACAAAGATCGCCTTTCGGTCGAGGTGCTAAGTCCCCATTCGCAAGTTTATCATTGAGTCATTAACTCTACCACTCCCCATGTTGCTTACTGTGATCAAGTATAATATAACTTAAGCTATAAGGGAAGGGAATGGAACTACTGCGGAAAGTAAACAAAGTTTATTTTACTGTCTTCAAATAACAAGATATTGAAGGAAAGCTACATTTCAAAGAAGTCATACATCAAAACAGCTAGTTTCTTGCTGAAATATCGTCCCTAACTTGGACAACACCCAAATGGATAATTAGTGAATAAGTGATCGAGTTCTCCACTCGGAGTGAGAATATTGGCGGTAGCGTGGCCGAGCGGTTAGACCATTCGCCTATCACCTAGGCGGCTGGGGTTCGATCCCAAGGACCAGCATGTGGTATTCGTGGTGGATCAAGTGGTTTTAGCCGGGTTCTCCGGTTTCCCCCGCCATTCATTCCACCAGTTGCTCCATCATCACCCTTCCATTCATTGATTTCTCCTGCATTTCATATCTTCTGCCTCACTATCATACCTGGTGCTTGGCTGATCACTACTTTCAGGTGCTCAAACTGCCCGATTCATAGGTTCCTCTGCTCCCTGACAGGCCTCTGACCCTAGGCACTGGCTTGTAAGTCCTGGGGTGGGGGCAGGTAATTCGGTAAAGAAGAACTGTTATGCGACAGTTTTTTTCCTTTGCATATTGCTTGGAAACTGTATGATGTGGAGGAACAGCGACATCTTCAAGCCTGAATTCTGTGAAATTTCTTTTACTAGTTATGATTCCCAAAATACAGGTTGCTATCACCTTTTCTTTGTAACGCATTGGAAGTTTCTTTGTTATTGCTTTCGCACTCGTATGCGTGGAAAGGTAGCTGCGTTTGCGTCCGATGACGTCTGATTTCTTTTCGCCCACAATGTTCTAGTCAACGAAGCTGACCGGTTATAATACCTTTTGAGTACACAAAGAGTGAGTTTGTTCCTGTTTGTTGCACCCTTTAGCCAGATCTGAGCTATTTGCCGGAAGTGTAAGGTCGATACTCAATTATGTTAGTATCGTGGAAACAATCAGCAAGGAGCTAATTCGTTGTGAATTGCCCGGAGTTTGGCTTTCCTGCACTTGGTATAGGATTCTCTTTCCTCTTTGACCATTAATTTCCTGCCTCCTGCTTCACCGCTGGCACAACTTTTCGGGAAGACTTGAGGGACTAATGTCCTTCCATTTGCCTTAATAATTAGTAATTAATACTCGAAGCACATTTTGTAGCTAGCCGAGGTGTGATTGGAAAACTGCACTCTTGTCTCCGTATCGGGAAAGCCAAGTGTTCCTCGGGATGAGTTTCTCTCGGTTATTGGCTCGTGTTTACAACTAAAATTCGAATGTTCAAATAATCTTGGTTAACTTTGATGTATTACAGGTACTAACGTGTATAGTATACTATATAGTACAAACTAATTATCTTGGAGTGGCTTAAATCACATACAATCGTACAATTGTATGGTAGGTGGTGCCGTGACCGAGCGGTTAGACCGTTCGCCTATCACCAAGGTGGCCTGGGTTTGATTCCAGGGACCCGCATGTCGTATTCGTGGCGTCTGGACGGGTTTTCTCCGGGTTCTCCGGTTTCCTCCGCACTCATTTCACAAAATGCTCCATCCTTTACATTAATTCATTTCGCTTGCATCTCATATCCTCTTCCTCATCTCATACCTGGTGCTGAGCTGACCACCCGCTTCCAGGTCTTCCTCTGTCTGATCTATAGGTTCCTCTACTCCCGCACAGGCGTCTGAACTTAGGCACAGGCTTATAAGTCTTAGGTGGGGTAAATCCTCCATACGGGGAGGCTAAACAGACAAAGAAGAATAAAACAATTCTATGGAAATATAAGATGGCAGTAATAGAAACAATGCATAACGGAAAATCTTCAGCTCTAAAGTACAAACACATGGGTCACTCTAAGTGCAAAGAACGGCTCTGCAATCGTAAGTAGTCATGGTAGTTTTCCTATATACTCTACGTTTCCATTGGGAATTGAAATCGATTTCAGTCCAGTCCCATTCTCAATACGACCCGCCTCTCTATGTTGAATCCAATCCGGAATAAAATCGATTTGGATACGCAAGAGCCAAGCATAAATAATTCAATCTTTTATGTTGGTCACTTGGTTTATGTTGGCGAACCTTTAAAAAATGTTTCCTGCATGTTTTAAGTGAGTTTTGAGGTCAGTGAATGTTTTTTAGAAAAATATACTGCGAGATTATAGAAACAATGAAAGATTTTGTTGTGTTTCATTACACCGCTTTCGCTAAGAAAAATTGATGAGCATGCAGCGTTTTACGAGTACAGTAGAAGTTAGCATCTTTGGCAGTTACAAATGGGTTTGAATCCGGTAGATGTTTCCATGCAACACAATTTCGATCCGATCCTGCTTCTAAGAGGATTGAATCCAAGGATTCAGTTCGATTTGAATCCCCGTTTCCATGCAGTATTCAATCCGGAATGAGAACTTAAATCGATTTGAATTCTCCATGGAAACCTAGTGTAAGGAAGTTAATCCTTTGAGTTTAAAAGAGCATATGGTGGCAGAAAATGCTGCTTTTACTAAACAAAATGGGAAATATATATAAAACATTTTTACAATGAAGATGTCTTTGGTCCATTTTCGTTTATACAGAAAACGCAAGCGTTAAGAGATTAGAGATCCGATTTGCGTAAGTAAATTAATCATTTCAAGTACACCTGAAGTAAATGTTTACATACCAAGGTGCTGTGTTGTCCAAGAAGGTATAATTAAGAATTAAGAATCTCCATCACAGAGGAAGAAACAATGGAAGATATTGATTCGGGAATTAAAGTAATTGGGATTAACAGAATAAAAAGGAAGACAAAAGTAGGTGACCAAGGGGAATATACACCATTACAGCTAGTTCCAATGATATTTGCTGGACAATCCCTGCCATAACATGTTCCCATTTTAAGCACACAATTCAAAATGGACAATTCACTATAACTGCTTCACACCTACGACAATGCAGAGGTTATCCCAGATGTGGCAAATGTGCTCAAATAATGAAACCCTTTTGCACAATACAAGAATCGTTTATCTGTAGGTATGCCATGTTACGGCCATCATAAAGCTATAGATAGAATTTGCCCTAAATTACTAGAACAACTAAGTGTTAGAAGGAACATGGCCTACCATAATATTATTTTAGAAGGACTTGATGTTAGAAAGTGACGACACTGTGTCTACTATTCCACAAATAAAGGACAATAATATTTGTCCAGTACTCGACACACACATCACCCGTTTCTTACCTTCTGTTGTTACTGGTGAACATCTACAAACGTCACACTTAGGAAGAACTTTCAATGCCAGCAAACCATTTCCAAAACTAACAAGAGCCGAGTTAGTCGACTTGGTTGTAGCATTTTGTTGATCACTAAAGCCTGAAATAGAAAATCCAGTATTGATATTAATTGATCAGCATGGCCCCTAAATCGGTATTTAAACTTTCAACCTCCTCAAAAGAAATAGAAACTTTGTAGAGATTCTTTTATACAGGTCACGCACCTTTAATGTTGTAATGAACAACAAAAGAAGAAGTAGATCTAAGCAATGTCCAGAAGTTGTTACAAAAATTTCCATTTAGTCTTTATTGGAAGCTTAAAAAATCTGATGTGTTGCACTCACATGTCTTTCTCTACTCTTGCATAAACTATTTGAACAAACACTTATTCCTTTATCTACTTCATGTTAATCGAGATAAACATTTGTAAAAATTATCTTACTGCTAATTTTCTTGTAGATGCAAGGGGACTACAGTTGCCTTTAAGCAATATTCAAATGTTTTAAGAGTGGTTTTTATGTGTTGACTTTGAAATTCCGTTCTCTTTGCACAAAGTGATAAAAAATAACGACCTCCCATTTGAGGACGGTCTATAAGTATTACAAAATTCTAACAAATAACAAGGAATATCTCCCAAATGGTTCACTCTACAAAAAATTTATTTACATAAAATGTGTGTTTTAGCGAGATCTACATTGTTTGTACAGTAAAACTTTGTCTATCTCTTACGGTTCACAAGTTATTCAAAAGCCGTCCAGAGTATACAGGATTACATAGGCTATAGCCAGAAAAATCGAAATATGCATTTAATTTGCCATAAAAATATCTTAAACGTATGACAATTTAATCAAAACCGTAAAAGCCATTTTTGAGAAAATAAAAATTTTCGAAAACTTTTCAATGTAAAGGGCAATTTAGGGTGAAGGAATTCTCTTTTTAATTTTCGTGTTGGATTTTTGAAAGATATACAACTTAACTCAAAAAGAAAAAGTTTGTTAAAATCAAGCTGGTATTTATGCTGTTTCACAGACACGCACGAAGATATTTTTCTAGCGCTTTTTCATTCAGAGATATCAAAACATACACTTCCAAATGAATCTCGATATGAAATTTTTGGGTGGAATGTAATACCTTCTATACGTGCATGATAGAAAAAGAAATAAACTATAAAAAAATTATAGAATGGAAAGTAAAATTGGGATAAAATTGAGAGCCAAAATATTTCTGTTGCCCAAGGATAAAAGTTTACTTCCTGTATGGAAGACACCTAGTGCCCATCATGTGGTTTCAGCAGCATGACGTAGCTGGCATATCAATGAGGTTGTCAAGGAATGTTGCGTCTTAATTTAGAAGGTTGAGAAGCTAAAGTTAAATTATGGCACTCATGTCCCTGCATAAAAATCAGGACTGTTAACGAGAGATCAGAAGGCAAAACTCAATGAACGTAATTGTTTTCAAGCAGTAAACACTTGTGGTGTGATAGCTTTGAATCATCGCATATTTAACGTATCTGCTATTTTGGATATAAATACGAGGTGCTTTCGGCTGACGGTTATTGAACCTAAATAGAGGTTATCGTTGACAGTTAAGATGAGCTACGTCTTTTATATACTCGTATTTTAGGTATATGGCCGTAACAACCTTAGGAAACGCATTAAAATGTATTTTGCAATTTAAACAAGGTTAAGGTTTTGCAGCAGAATGGACAGGATATTATCATGCGTTAAAAAGTTGACTGGTGAACTCGATTCACGAGTTGCATTGCAGTACACATTTTAGTGTGCTTTTAGGCTCCAAGAAGGAGGAAAGGGTCATTTTTACTATTTTCGCTACTAGTAAGTAGATGAAGTATCGTATTCCATCCAAAAATTCGATGTCGAGATTTCACCGAAAATATGTTTTGAGGTCCCCTGAATCAAAAAAAAAAAAAAAAAAAAAAAGCATTTTTAGAAAAAGGTCCACGTGTATGTGTGTGTATTTGTGTTTGTTATTCTGTGGACAGCATAACTCAAAAACGAAAAGTTTGTTAAAAACCAAAATTGGTATTTAAGTTTAATGTCTTTCAAGGATGCGACACAAAGATTTTGAAGATAGCCTCAGTCTAAACTATGCTTTACACGGAAAATGTTTCGAAAATTTTGATTTTCTTGAAATTGGCTCTAACGATTTTGATTAAAATGCCATATGTTTAAGATATTTTTATGACAAATGAAATGTATTTTTTGAATTTCCCGGCTATAGCCTATGAAGTCCTATTTACTCTGTATGACTTTTGTATAACCCGTAAACCATAAAAGATAGACAAGATCTTACTATACAAACAATGTAACCTTCGCTAAGACAATTTATGTTCATTTTTTTTAGAGTGAACCGTTTCGGAGATATTCTTTATTATTTATGTGAGTTTTGGAGAACTTATACCTCTGCCAAATGGAACATCGTTATTCATTTTTACTTTGTCTGCCAGTAAGGAGAGGAAGTATTGTATTCCATCCAAAAAAACTCGATGTCGAGATTTCACCGGAAATATATGTTTTAAGGCCCCCTTAATAAAAAAAAAACAGCATTTTTATAAAAAAAAAAAGGTCCGTGTGTGTGTTTGTCTTTGTGACTGTCAGACTGTGGATAGCATAACTCAAAAATGAAATGTCGGTTAAAAATCAAAGTTGGTACTTAAGTTTAATGTCTTTCAAGGATGCGATACGAAGATTTTGAAGAAAAGTTCCCTATTCTAAACTGGCCTTTACATGGAAAATTTTTCAAAAATTTTAATTTTCTTGAAAACCGCTCTAACGATTTTTATTAAAATGACATGTTTAATATTTTTTATGAAAAATGAAATGTATATTTTGAATTTTTTGGCTATAGCCTATGTAGTTCTGTTTACTCTGAATGACTTTTAAATAACTCGTAAACTGTAAGGGATAGTCAAAATCTTAAGATACAAACATTTAGATCTCACTAAAACACAATTTATGTTCAAATAAATTTTTTGTACAGTGAACCATGTCGGAGATATTCCTTGTTATCTGTGTCAGTTTTGGAAAACAAACTTTCGTTAAATATAATATCGTTGTTCATTTTTTATACTTTAGCCATGCAAAGAGAACTGAATCTCGAAGCTTAAGATTTGACTATCGCTCAAAGCCGACGGTATTCTTAAATTCCCCTTGCACCTACAAGAGAATAAGCAATAAGATAATTTATGTAAATATTATCTCAACTAACACGAACAAGATATAGGAATAAGAGTTTGTAAGAATGGTTAGTACAAGAGAGTGAGTGCAACACACCAGACTGTTTTTAATTTCTCTACCACTGACTTTAGTCAGGTGAGTAATAAAAAAATTTAGAATTTTTATACCAAATTTAACCGGTGTCGGTATTTAAATTAATATCTGCCAAACATAAAAGACGGATCTTCATCATTTGGAGCCAGGTAGTATAACCAGTAGCTTGGAGGATAGCTTTAGAATCAGAGACAATAACCGCATATTTGCATTTATTTAACCATAGAAATACATTTGACATGAATTTCGGCAACATAGTTGGTTGTATACTTTCCCACTTTTTTATAAAAGAAAAAGAATTGACAAAATTCACTTGCTCCAGCTCCTTCTTCGTAATCCAGAAGAGAGCCATTAGTATAGAACGAATCCAATCATATTTATAAAAATATATGTAAAAGACAATTTATAAGTTCACCTTCCCAGATTATTTACACGTGTTACTTGTCGTTTACACAACTCAACCTCAGCTAGAACATAAAGAACCAATGGGTGTTCTGCAGCCTAAAGAAAACGCAGGCTAGTTGTTAGCAAATATACGTGTTAAGGAGAAAGATAAACAGTCTTAAAGGTCAGCAAAAGATTGAAGATATGGAACCAAACGCACCGCCTTGACAGCCAACATGCTGCGAGTAACCAATACGTTTGTTTTAGGCAGCAAACAAGAGAGGTAGGAAGTGAAGAGTTGATATAATACTGGCAAAGTATATAATTTCACAGCAACCAATACGTTATACACCAGCGGAGGAACGTTTGTCTTTCAGGTATTCAAGTTGGCTGCCAAAAGGGCACTAATTTGTGAAGATGTTCTGCTGAGGAACAAGCAGCATACTGTGTAAAAACAGAAGAAAAAAGACCTCAGACAAACGAACGCGTTGACAAACGAATGGCTGGGAACATACAAATACTTGTATACTTCTACAAAGTAACAGCTAACAGTTTCGCTAAATCCAGAATTTAAATATTACATAAACGTATGTCGCAAAATTTCATTGGTTGTTTTTTTTTCTTTCGTTCTTTTCTTCCATTTAGCTTCTACAGAACTTTCGTATTCCGAAAGCTCTTGTAGTGTGGAAATGAAATGGTATGGCCAAATACAAGCATAAAAGTATATTATGCAACAATTGCCATTATACTCGTGTTTCATGTAACTATTTATGCTCGACCATGAGTCAAGTTTAAAACATGTATAAATTGTTCCTAATATTCTACGCTGCTTGTTATTGTCACTGGTGTCAGACATTTTAATCATGTATTTGTTGTTCTATTGTACATACAAGAATCGATAGTTACGCCTTCAACTATCATTGCATCAAGCCCAACATAGCAATAAAACAGTGACAACTTTGTCTAACAACCGATTACGATGAGACAATTTTGTAAACCTCGCATGGGGAAACAATTGTTCTGGAGTGTATGTTGTGCCTAAAATAGCTACTATCTTCCTTGCGTATCTGACCAGTCTCCGGCATTTATTAAGATTGTTTAAAGCTATAGTTATTATTGCGTCGTAACTTGCATTACTTTCTTAATTAACTTTTAGGCAGTTGTGAAATAATTGATTAATTAGTGAAGCAACTTTCAGTAGCAGCTATTTATAAGAGCTGATATTGAGATGGCAGTGTGATTTTGTACGACTGAATTGGAAACTAAAGAGGGATTCGAATTTGTTTCTTATGCAAATTGTATTAGAGCAAATAAGACGCTTGTAGTGATGCTCTATATATCTTCTCGCAAACCTGAGAATAAAGAACTAATTATAGGTTCCACTTTAGTGAGTTCACGTGTGTGCCACAATTATGTGCAATGAACAACACGGTAAGTTTGCACTAACCACACAGTAACACATGCATAGAGGTCAGATAATGGCATTATAATGGCAGGTTTGTTGACAGTACTGATTGTAGGTTTACTTCTCTCGCTGTAAGCTATAACAAGGAAAATCGCGCAGAGAGAGTTACTCTGTTAATGCATAAGGTAGCGTTACGACCGATAGAAGTACCTATGGCAAGCTTTTATTCCAAGTCCTGGACCGGGCCACCATGTAGTTCTATTATCACCCGTCTAAGTTGGCATCCTCTTCACCAGTTAACTCATATTTATCTTGGAATGGATCGGCTTAAAGGGAAGGGCGGGTTTTATTGTTGTTAACACTTACGTGTTACACTCACATGACTTTCTCTACTCTTGTAACCATTCTTACAAACGCTTATTCCTCTAACTACTTAAAGTTAACTGACAAACATTTATAACAACTATCTTATTGCTAATTTTCTTGTAGGTGCAAAGCGAATATAGTAGGCTTTGAGCGATAGTCAAATCTTTCAAAGCTGATCGCTATTTGAAGGCTTTGAGATTCCGTTCTGTTTGCAGGGCCAATAGATAAAAAATGAATAACGACCTTCCATTTGAGAGGAGTATAAGCCTTGCAAAACTCACACAAATAAGGAATATCTTCGAAATGGTTCACTCCACAAAAATACACCTGAACGTAAATTGTGTGTTTTAACGATACCTACATTTTCTGTACAGTAAGATTTGGTCTACATCTTACGGTTTACTAATCATGCAAAAGTCATCAAGAAGATGGACTACATGAACTACAGCCAGAAAATTCAAAATATACGTTTTATGTGCCATAAAATATCTTAAACACATGTCATTTTAATCAAAATCGTTAGAGCCATTTTTGAAAAAATGAAACTGTTGCAAAAACTTTCCATGTAAAGGGTACTTTAGCGTGGAGGAGCTTTCTCTCTCTCTCTCTCTCTCTCTCTCTCTCTCTCTCTCACACACACACACACACACACACACACACACACACACACTCACACACACTCACACACAGGATCTTGTTCTAAAATCTATCGGTAGGCCTCTCTGCAACGCGTTTATAAACAAGGGCTTCTGTGGCAACATAACATGTGTAATAACAGCAGCTCTAGCTGTAGCTTTACCATGGCAATATGTTACGAACAGTTGTCGGTACTAATGCAACCTAACGGATGGAATATCACCAAATATAACCAGACTGTCCCATAATGAGGAAAAATGTCAAGGTTGTTTTTGTGGGGTATTGCAATAACCTGTGCCTACTATAGAGTGGCTCACTTGATGTTGCATGTGATATTACAGTGCAATCAGAGAGCTTATTACCTTTGTTACCATAAATGAAAACAAGCTCAGACCATTGTGGATGAACTGCCTAAAGAACATGGCTGAAGGCCTTAGAGATTTCACCATATTATTGCCACTTCAACCCTATAGGGTAGTACCTAATCTGAGTAGAAATAAAGGGCTATGTCGCAAAACGCAGCACGGCGGAAATGGAACATCTGACAAACGAGACACTAAACAAAGTAACATCAAGAAGCGGAGGAGTAGTAATGAACATGCCAATTAACCAGTGCAGTAGACAATCAAGCGTGCTTTCATTTTGCATATTTCTTGACTTCTCAATATTCTGATGAATTGGACGATACAAGTAGCAGTGATATATGCAATTATCGCATGGGGTGATGGAATCCTGAAGCCGACCCTGATCTCAGAGCAATGCTTTGCTTAAGACAAGCACAGTAATTTCCTTTCTTCCGTCTCACCTCTTTCTTAACTTTCACAGCTACAGAACATGAGAACTGTGTTCAAGACAACAACATGAGGGAAGTACAAACAACAGCACAGTGTGATAAATTTGTAATTTAAGTGTGTCCTTACTGAACGATATCGACTTTGCCATTTATCCCTTATAAGTGCAGAAGGGTATACCGGCCGTTTTCAACCGCTAAACTTGCATTAATAAAATCCTTCAGTGATGCAGCATTGCAGTAGTCAATGGTGTCCAAAAAACCAATATGATTCTCGGAAAATTCACCGAAAAATAAATGATTTTTGACGAAAGCTATGGTTTAGAAATAAATTAACCAGAAAGGTCCAGGAGATCATAGTAAAGTAAATCACGCTGAAAGTCATCTACTTTGCCTTAATAGGGTAAGAAACTGTTGATTTCTTTTCTAGTTATTATTATGTTTCTTTTTAGAAAGCGAAACTAGGGTTAGTGTCCAGAATGGAATACACAGCGATGAGCTCTTAAACGATTTGACTATCGCTTAAACTTTAGGCGCCTTTTTGTAATGCACTTTAATAAGAGTTTGATAGAAAAAGATGTTACTGAGAGTGATGTGTGGTTATAGAACTACATAATCCAACAGATAGTCGCGGGCTTGCAGCATTCTGCCAGTGGAGGGAAGAACAGTTATGCATGAAAGACAAGCTACGAATTACGCGGAATGAACGAAGGGTATGAAATGAAATTTTCTTATTCTTCAAGCTTTGAAAATAATTGTGTTGTATTGAAACTATCATAAAAACTGCATAGTGACTGACTTTATTTTTCTACCGCAGAAATAACTTGCATTTAAACTAATAGTATTTCTGAATGCAGCTTTTACTACATGTGATTACTATTTGTTTACAATTAATTGTGGCTTGATTTGCGACAGTGGTGCGCCGTCAACTGAGCAGACTCACGCTTGACTGCTTCCCAATGAGACAGCTACTCAAGAACAGGATCTCTTATAATAAAATTCATGAGGCTCTTAGCAAGCACTTGATACAATCTCATACCCATAAAGACTATTTTGAATTCCAGCCTTCAGCTTCTTTGTGTATATATGAATGTGTTTCAAAGACCAGAAAATGCTAAGTCAACATCATACTTCTTACATATGCTAGAGGCTGAAGTATACTTAATGTATACAATAGATGAAAGGCATAGGACATTATTTTTATAGACAGCCATTCCATGAAAGTCCTCATTGTACTATCCAAATGTAATTGTTTTTTAATCCATAAATTTGTGGGCTTAAACGTAAATTCACGCTAAAGAGGGACCATGAAAATCATATATGATGTGTGCATTCACAAAACTTTTTCTTCTCATTCTTGTAAAAACTATTCTAAAAACGCTTATTCTTCTACCCATTTCATGTTAATGAAATAAACATTTTTAGAAATGATTTGTATTACACTGGGAATAGAAGTACACAGTAGGCATAACATTTTAAGCTTTAATCAAATCTTTTAAGAGCTGGTCACTGTGAAATGGCTTAGACATTCCATTCTCTTTGTACATCTAGGACAACAAGCACTGAAAACAATTTTCTGTTTGAGAAACATATAAGTATTTGAAAATTTAAACCAATAACAAGGAATATCTCAAAAGCCATTTCCATCATCCATATTGCACCAAAAATATTTGACACAAATTGTGTATTTTAATAAGAATTACATTTAATTGTTGCATTTATGTGCCTTTTTAATATCTAAGGTCATACCAGTGTTTCCTTTTGGAACAATTTTATTGGTCATCAGCAATGGTGTTCATTTGTTAAATTCAAACATTTACACACTCAACACTTCCAGACTGTTGGGAAGATCAGGAATATACCTGACTAAAGAAGACTTATCACTCATTATGGGGGAGGAGAGAATTTATCTGTAAAGTCGATATCATCTTCTAATGATATTTATGTGAGCTATTTCATAAATAAAATATGAATTTAAATACTATATCGCAAATGAAAATGTTAAATTCTATAAAAAATAAACTAAATTAAAATACACTCATTTCGATTAGTGTAATTCAACTTACTCAGCACTGTCAACTGAGGGAAACAAAACCCAACAATTACATAATTTCTATCTTCCCTTGTTATACATAAAACCAGTTTATAGTCTCAAAAAGATCTCACTTTAATTTTGACATTACATATAACCCTTCCTCTAAAAAAATACATTAATTATGAAAAGAATAGTTTCTAAATGCACAGTTGTCAAATTGAAATGAAGTGCTGTTTTGACTGTTAATCGATAGTAATGTGCAATAAATTGTCTTTCAGCGATCTAAGGGATACAGTTGGTGACATTAATTAAAGAAAAGAATGACCTAGTGATAATTTGTGCAAAACAAAAGAATGAGCAGGTACATAATAATTTAGTGCATCTATGTATGAAATAGTCTCCAATAAAGCATGCCCCTACACAAAGTACTACTTTATCAAATACACTGGCCATAGACCAACCTTATTTGGCAGGGACCCATCTCTTGTAATTAATTTGTGATAGGTACTTCTGTTTGTAAATCTGGTACGTATATTCTGAAATTGCACCACCAGCCAGATGTTCAATGTGAAACATATCATATAGCACAGAGTTATGGTGTGTGCACAAAACTCGCCCAAGTGAGTGCGTTTCCTGACACCTGAGAAGGTCCTGACCTTAGGTTTCAGGTAACTAAATGTACAGTTCTTAATTTTTACTTTCTCTACTGGTAAGTGGGGGAAGTATTGTATTCCACGCAAAAATTCGATGTCGAGATTTCACCGGAAATATATGTTTTGAGACCCCCTGAATCCCCCCAAAAATTTTAGAAAAGGTTCCATGTGTGTCTGTCTGTATGTCTGTGTGTCTGTGGACAGCATAATTCAAAAACGAAAAGTCGGTTAAAAACCAAAGTTGGTATTCAACTTTAATGTCCTTCAAGGATGCGAAACCAAGATTTTGAAGAAAATAGCCTCACTCTAAACTACCCTTTACGTGGAAAATTTTTCGAAAATTTTTATTTTTATTTACAGTTTAAGACTCATTCAAAAGTCATCAAGAGTAAACAAGACTGCACGGACTATAGCCAGAAAATTCAAAATATATATTTCATTTATCATAAAAATACCTTAAACATTAGGCATTTTAATTAAAATAGAGCCATTTTAGAGAAAATAATTTTCGAAACATTTTCAGTTTGGAGGAATTTTCTTCTAAGTCTTCGTGTCGCATCCTTATTAGATATTCAACCAAAATACTAACTCTGGTTTCCCCCGCCACTCATTCCACCAATTGCTCCATTATCACCTTTCCAATTATCGATTTCGCCTGCATTTCATATCAGCCTCTTCCTTACTATCATACCTAGTGCTAGACTGACCACCCGCTTCCAGGTCTTCACTCTGTCCGGTCCAGAGGTCCCTGTGTTCCTCAACAGGCGTCTGACCCAAGGCCAGGCTTGTAAGTACTAGGGGGTGTAAGTCCTATACAAGGGGAGGGTAATCAGAAGAAGAAGATTTGGTTTATCTGTTAGGTATTACCAGTTTTGCAAAAGTCAAGAGGAAACAGGGCCACATGCGCTATAGCGGGAAAATTCAAAATATACATTTGAAGTATCTTAAACATATGCCATTTTAACTAAAATCGTTACAGCCAATTTTCGAAGAATTTTCCATGTAAAGGGTAATTTCCTCTTGTCACATCCTTAAAAAATATTAAACTTAAATAACAACTTTGGTTTTTAACGAACTTTTCGTTTGTGAGTTATGCTGTTCTCTCTCTCTCTCCCTCTCTCTCTCTCTCTCACGCACACGCGCGCGCACACACACACACACACACACACACACACACACACATACACACACATGCACCTTTTTCTAAAACTCTGATGTGTTGCACTCGTATGACTTTCTCTACTCTAGTACTATTTTTACAAACTCTTACTCCTTTATCTTCTTCATGTTAGTCGAGACAAACATTTGTAGAAATTATCTTACTACTGACTTTCTTGTAGCTGCAAGGAAAAAAAAATATGACTTACTAGGTTTTTGAATATGCTAATTTAAAACTATTGGTTATCATATTCTGATTGGTGAATGAGGATTAATGAGACTGTACACTGTGTAATGTAGTCCGATGTTGCCCTTGGTTACGCTAAGTTGAGCGTAAGTTCTTGCTTTGCCACCTGCAGTCTCAGGTTCGAAGCTCCACCGGTTGCTATCTCGTGATGAAAGATGTAAATTAATTGAACCTGTCCCTGTAGCCTCTTTTCTCAAGAATGGATAAGAGCAATAATCCAATCACAGGTTCGGTTATTAAATGGATGTTTTATTCCAGATGTAAGAGTATGGTATTTTCCTTAATTACATGTTTGCACTTTTCTTCCATGTTCCCAACTCTTTCTCCCGATATCTTATTGTAATAATTAATGGGAAACTGTAACTTCCGCATCCTTCTTCAACAAATTATCGTCTTGCTCCTTAGAAATTAGAATCAAAATGTAGGCTGCTAAGAAAGAGTCCCCTAATTGATGCGCACATTTGCGACAATAATTATTGTAAGCTCTATTTTGATTGTTGCTGCACATGGCGTTGTATGAGAATTCAATCTTTCGTATTTCCGCTGTCACGCTTCTTATATCTGGGAATTCCTGTGTATCTCTGTCTATTTTGTCGGTTGTCTCCACAAGCTATCACTTTTTCCAATTCCCTGTGCTGCTAATGACATATCTAGACATTCCTAAATATTACTTTCTTTCTCTGATCGGTTCTCCCTTTCTTTCACTCTCTTAAACAAGCTGTTACCTACTTTTTCCAATTGTCTGTACTTATAATTATCACTTACTAATTGTTTTAACTTACTAGCACGTTTCCTGCCCAACATGGTTTCGTTTTCTTTGTTTCCCTTTGTGTACAATATATCACATCCAAGATTATATTATATACTACAACATGGTATTTAGAAAATTATTTATGGTAGTTGTATTATTTTCATGTCCCTTTCCTTTAAGCTCCCTTTTAATAGTTTCTGGTGTTTTAGTTTTCCTATCGTTTGTTTGCCTATTTTAATTATATTAATTATTGCATATGTATGCATTCACCTATAATTCACTGAAGGGTGCTCGCGTATAATTATTCTCAGTAATGTCATAACTGCTAATAACTTTTTTGTTATTTAATTAAGGTTAAAGGTTTATTTGGAAACCTAAGTTCAAAGTCAGTGAGTAATATACCACAAACCTAACCTAAAACAGTAACTAGTCTTGAGAGTTTAATGTAGCAAGAGCAGGCGTAAAACTGACCAACAGTATAATAAATTATAAATGCCTCTACTTTCAGAATGACCCACGAGCTGGTATCTCAATTCAGAAGCGCGGGATTTATTCTTGGTGTGGTGCAGGTAAATTGTCTTTAATTAGAGTTATCCTCCTACCCTTCGTGAAGTATGGAAGGGAGAATACCATAGAGAATCAAGTGTGTTTCGCAAATAAAAGGGATGCAAAATCCACCGTAAGCGAGTTAAGATGAGGTGATGAACTCCGGTCCTAGAAGTTGGAGGGGTAATGGTAAAGTTAAAATTAAAGGTGCATGACTCTATGACAAGGTCCGGAGGAGGCAGTTTAAGCATAAAAGATTTCATAGATCGAGGGGCTGACAGGATGCCCCCAGGAAAGGAGAGTTGAAGTTAGAAGATACTAGAGGACCTAATAAAAGACGACAGCAGAAGGCAGGTTCCCTGAAATCTACAGATTTACTGTTCACCGGCTCTCATCCTCCCCCTCCCAGGGCTACACGTCATGTGAGAGGGGGGCGGCACTCGCGGACTTCTCCCGATCCGGAGGACGAGGATTTCCAGAGAGCAAATTCTCTGCCATGCACGTCGAAACGTTCACCAACACTTATAACCCTGAAATAGCCAACCAGGTGAGTGCAATTACAAGTGAGGTGAAATAAAGAGACAAAAACTTTGGGGGATGTAAGTATCCTTCCCGGCAACTTGGAGAAACTGCTGGAAAAAAAAAAAAAAAAAAAAAAAAAAAAAAAAAAAAAAAACATTGGTCAGGAATGTCGGCCACGGGAAATGAACCCACGAACTTCCGAATGTGGGCTACAAATGTTACTAACACAGCCTCCCGCTCGGTTCAAAGGTGCATACTAACGGAAAATCCCCCGTCGCTGGGGCAGAGCAATACTCGTAGGCCATCCGGCCCTTTATGCTTCTACTGTAACCCCTGGTACGGAGGAAAGAATACGGGGATGGGCTAGATCCGGATGACGACGCACGTAAGCATGGACGGGGCCTGCAATATTTTCATTGTTGACACAGACGCCACCTAAGCCCACCCACAAGAGTCTAACTTCCAGGGTTCCCCCGAAGTGAGGCTCGCCTGACAGCACTCGAGGACTGGTCCAAACGAAGCAGTCCGATCGACGCGGCACCAGGAAGAAGCCGCCCAGCTGCAACACCCCGAACACCGTTACTTGGTCCTTCAACCTTGAAACAGATAATAACGAAGGAGATCAATAGCAATATCAATATTGACCTGATACTTTAGGCATATTATATCTTCTTTTACACTTATAATATGGTCTGATAATAAGGGTTTAACTCCTGTGATAGGATAGCTGTTTCCACTAATCGCATTGCTTCTTTTCGTTAATGGAATTGTGTAAAATATTTATGCATTCAGTTCATACAGATTGTATTTGCCTTTAGTCTCCTATTTGCTTCGGCGTAATTCAGGGCTGCATGTAGATTCCAATTTTCAGGGGGAAAGCAATGGACGATAATTTAACCATATTTGCTACGAAATAATACTTCAACATTAAACCAATCATAATAAGTGTATTTTAACTGACTTTCCGCAACAGAATTACCACTGATTCACGTGTTATTTCATGGTATTAAAATTTTACCGCACTCTGTGGCCATTTTGCGTCGTCTTCGATGAGAATTTGTTTTTTCAAGTCTCTCTAGCAGCTTTTCAAAATTGCTGGTGGTTGTCCACATTAATATTGCTAACAAAATTATTTTACATACATTTTTATTTACAAATAATTTTAACGCCATTCACAAGATCTTTTCAGCAAGTATTTATAATTAGATAACTTTTTATTTATTTATTTATTTCCTTTTAAATAAATTAATAATATTTTCGTAACAAGTTCCCTGAGGTCATATTGTGAAGCTGGCCGGCAGCCACTTCAAAGGGGAACTGCTTGTAAATACGTAGCCCGATCACAATGGAACGGCTAGAACAAGGACTTTGAGCCCGGTAGAACAAAGTGATTCCAGACAGTTCTAGAAATTGCTCACGTGCCGGGTAAGTTTTTCGAGAAAATGTGTATTTTCCAGAGAATTCGCCGGCACTTGGCCTGGCCTATGTAAGCGAGTCTGAATGGCTAGAGAAGTCAGAGTTGAGAGAGACAGTTTTTAAGTGAGAGTATACTGTCAAGGTATCGCCGGAAGCTGTTGTTTATGAGAGTACTATTTAAGTGTACGTCAGAGTTCCGATCGGACAGAACAGTTGCAAGGTTATGACGAATTTTAGATTGTGTTAACGATAAAAGAGATCTGTGTTTTTGGGATTCGGTTTAGAAGAGAAGTACAATGACATTAAAAGTCACTAGGCTTGCCATTTGTCACAGTAAAAATCTGCGAATGGGCAGTCACCGGAAATTAACCCCCTAACCTCCCAAATTCGAGCCTCGTGAGTTACCGCTAGTGGAGGATCTCGCTCGGTGAAGTTAAAGGGGTCTACACAAAAAAGCAATTTTAATAACATACTGAATTGTTCCAACTATATCCATACAAGATGGGTATTGATTTTGTTTTGTAAACAAAAAGTTACATCCGTTTTGCATCAGGGTTTAAACTAGAAAATGAAGCAATGTTGCTAAAGTGCACAAATCAAAATTAATATTTGTGCAAAATATTATACGTTTGTGCAAAATTCTGCTGGTAGAAAATTTTTTAAACTATATTATTAATGAACGTTTTGAAAATGAAACATGTGAATATTGAACTGAAGTCAATAGTAATCTGCTAAATGAAATTTAATGATTTAACTTTTTCAGCTATAAACATACACATTCCGTATGTCTACACTAGGAGAGGAATCCTCTACCTTTATTATTTTGTTATGTTTCCTTTCGTAATTACAATAAAAATAAATTAAAATACTCGTAAAGTACATCCACTAGTTTCTTGAAAGTGATTCATCCATCACTTGTTAAGAAGCATATACACGGAGTGCATTTGACAAGAATGAGTGAACCACGCAGACCAGGTCAGAAAGGAGCTCCACTAGCTGGGAGGAAAGACACACATCATTTGTTTCTGGATAGATTATTTAGGACTTGGTTGTGTTTATAGCCTCTATGGTCTATTTCTGTGACAGAATGTTGCATTAGCAAAACGCGAGAAAAGCGACTGTAACTTAAACCATGATTTTCATCCCCAGAAGTATCTGAAGTGGGAAAATACCAGACGTTTTTGTAACACCACTAGCCTGGTACAAGGCTGTGAATTAGCGGTGTGATTGGCTGCAATAAACAAAGATGCATGGCCATATAAAGCCTGATCTGCACTGCTGTAATACATGCTGTCGCAAGAGAAGCAAATTCTTCCATGTCACACCTGTTGGTGCATAGCTGCCACTCTTGATTATTTACAAGCGGTCAGCGCAACCATGCAAGGACTATGCATACCAATACAACTTGGCACTGCAGGTCTCTCCCACTCTCACCACTTTACTAGCGAGATTAAGATTTGCATTGGATCCACCCACATTGAAAATTGCATGTGGGCAATAAATCACGCACTATCAAAATGCATGCCCGTATAATTCATTAGTCATATGTTAAGCTTTTTATCGTTTGCGGAATAAAGGAATGCTGCTGATGAGCACTGTTGGCTTTCCTGTAATTCTTCGTCTTTCATTTTATTTTTGAAACGAATTATTACAATCTCTGGCTTCGTGCCAGAAACTACAGTAACCAATCCTCTTAATTAATGAAACCAGAAGCTTTAATTTAAATGTAGTGTGATAGCTGAGACTGTATGAAGTGCAGAATTTCATATTATAAAATTAGGTAAAAAGAGCTGCTCTTTCACATTAGTATTTACAATACAAGTAGATAAGTTATTAGATATTTAGAGTACTAGTTACAAATTCTAATTTCCTAACGTGTTGTCTACAATATTTTATCTACGTCAAGAGTATTTAATATATATATAGTATATTTAATTACATTTATTTATTATCCACCTATATATTTAGAGATGGGGTAATGTGGGCTTTGGAAAAAAGACAGGTTACATTAGCAATAATTATTTTAATATTCTCCACTCGCACGCGTTTTTCCGACCAAACCTTCGATACCAACATTTCACCATAATTCACATTTTGAGACTCCCGTGCGGGCGTGTGTGTTTGTGAACATCATAACTCAAAAATGTAAAGTTAGTTAAATACCAAATTTGATATTTAAGTTCCCGAAACTACCCTTTACATTGAAAATATTTTCAAAATGTTGATTTTCTCAAAAATGACTATAACGACTTTGATTAAATTAACATATGGTTAATATTTTCCTTGATTAATGGAATGTATTTCTTGAATTTTCTGGGAATAGCCTGTGAAGTGCCTTTCTTTCTGAATAACTTTTGATAACTGGTAAACGGAAAGCATAGGCAAATTCTTACCTCACAAAAGTTGTAGATATCGTTCAAGCACACAATTTATGCCAACCTTACTTTTTTTTTTTTTAATCTTTTGTGAAAATAACTTCTGCTATAGTCCTTGTGATTGATTGAATTTTCCACGTATACTTCACCCAAATAGAAAATCGTAATTATTTCTCCTAATCATACAAAGAGAACGGAATTTTAAAGACATCACATAGCCACCAGCTCTTAAAAGATTGACTATCACTTCAACCTATTAAGTGTACTATATCCCACTATCCCCATTCTACTTACAAGGAAATTTGTAGTGAAACCATTTCTACCAATGTCTATCTCGATTAACATGAAACAGATAAAAGAATAAGTATTTGTAAGAAAGCTCCCAACTGTCGCTTTTATCTGCTGTATACTGCAATAGAATGTTTTCAAAGTTTATTTGGATTGACCAGAAGATGTATCCAACTGTACAAATTAAGGGTCTGTCTCCATTTCAGTACTACAGCCCACTTATGACGCCCAATGTGGGCAGAGTTGGGAGGCGCAGCGGTCGAGCGGTAGCCTTGGCTCGTTATCGGGCTGTAGGCGCCACAGAGTTTTATATAATTTAAAGCATGTTGTTGATACCAGCCACAACGCTTACACCAGGAACCGCTGACAGTTACCTCACCCTGCGCAGAAAGTTGCTATGTAGAGTAAATTCGTACACACTACATGGTTATATTGCTAATGTGTTATGGAAAGCTAACAGCTTATTGACAAAATGCATTTGTTAATTAAAGAGCATCGCTGCACCAGCCGCTCAATTTGTTGATAGATTACTATTTTGCGCAAATGTTTTATCTCTCTCTGCATGTGCGTGGGCGTTCATTTTCTCACTTATTGAGAATGACTCACAGAAAATCCATGAAAATGTGTGGAAATGCCTTAGCGTATTGTCGGTTCGGTTTGTAGAAAACAAAGTAGTAAGAATGATTAAGCATGAGTTCCCACTAATCAAAAGCCAGTTTAGTGACCCTAGGCGCTATGCAATCAAGTTGGCTACCCTATCATCATCTCTGCGCCCAGATGTTCAGTAAAGGTGGGGTATGCAGGCAGTGGAATTTTTACATGCAATTCTTAGCCAAGAGTTTGATTAATGTATCGGCTCAAGCCGCAAAATTGAAGACATAATAAGTTCTCCACCCATCACAATGAAAAGGAACTTCTCTTTGAGTGTGCCACTTCTTACTATAGGAACTAAGAGGAATAAGTCAACTGTCATGCTGAAGAAATGAATGAAACGAATTATATATATATCTTGTTGAATCTGCTGCTAGCTGTTCCAGTGGTGAGCTATGAGATCTTTCTTCTCAGGGTATGCGTGGGCAGGTGTGGGGATAAAACCTATAGTTAAATCGACTGATAAATTTAATAGAAGTGTACAATGTCAGGAATTCTGAATATCAGATGAGTCATGGTTATGCTCGAGCATAAAGAGCAGCACCTCTAAACAAAAGCACAATAGAAGGTATATTGGAGGCAGAAGAAAAACCAAAGAAGACAAAAATATTTAAAAAGAGGGACCTACCTATGGAGTAGGGGAGTTCTAGCTGAACTACAGTTATATGATAAACTTTAATTCCCTATTTTCTCAAAACTCCAAATTTGTGCGTTTTGTGACGTTCAAAATAAAAAAAATCATTCTAAAAATTAAGAAAACCGCTACTTTTATATACCAAATTAATATAATAAAACAGGGAATGGTATGAAGCAAAATGGTTGGGTTAAATATTGTGAGAAAAAATAACGCTTAGATGTTAGTTATAATTAAAATAAAATAAGCCAAAAATTACAATAAAAATCGCAGATATTTGTTAAATTAATGGACTTCACTACATTCTTTATATAATTAGAAACAATTCAGTGAAAGAATTATAAATATTGGTTAAAAATTGGCTTGGCTATGAAGTTTACAAGAAATACCCCCTTTTCATACAAAAACTACGTTTTACGATGATTTAAAATACAAATTTAAATTTTGGTACCATAAAAAATCTATAATGTATTTGAATACAAGAAGAACACACAAAAATCATTGCCTTTGACCAAAAGCTGTGGATTTTTTCTCCAAATGTATGTGTGTCCCTGTATTTAAAAATAACTTTCCGTAATAGCAATGCGAAGCATACGCTTCTATCGCATAAATGCTAGGTGGCGTAGTCCTTCCAGCTTTGCAAGCCATGAGCAGTCACTAGAGCTTCCTTTCCGAAAAGGACCTGCAGTTCAAGAATCCGTGTTGAGCCTTCATATAAGTGAACCCGCAAATGATTAGTACTGTATTAAACTCCTGGTTCAGAAAGCAAATTTTTTATTTCAATATATTTCTCCGAACAGAATTTATACATTGTGTGAATAAGAATAGTAGTTTGTCATTTGTAGAATAAATTCTCATCAGCATTGTGCTTTACGTCAATATTGAAAACAACAACGGAAAATACCTCCACCGATTTTTATTTCCATTCGCAACTCTAATGAAGACATAACTTCCTGCGTCCTGAAATCACAATACTAGTGTTAAAATTATTATTTTGTGCTTAATGAGTTTATATGGGCCAAAAATAAACAATAATAAAAAAACAAATAGCTTCCAAAAACATTTCTAGGGGTACCTTTTTTTTAGGGAGGGGCTAAAGTAACATTTAGACAACTAAAAATTTGCTTATGTAGATCAATATGGGTTATTAAGTATCAAAACAACAAGAATAATCCAAATATAAAATTTTGCTTTTTGGGGGTTTGAAATTCAGGGCGGTTTTATGGGTAGTATCATATATAATACCTCGGGACTACGTTAAGTTTTTATGGGTTTTTTTAGTTGGGAAAAAAATATGGGGTTAGAATGCAGAAGGCATCAAACATGGCACCACCAGATACCAAAGGATGCAAGAGGTTAAATAAGAATTAGGGTACAATGAAGTCGTTGGACTATTTTAATAAGCTGGAGATATTTTATCCGTTGTCGGAATATTATAAAAGAACGTTTCAAAAGCTGCTATGATAAATTACTCCTCTAAGTAAATTGCCTTGAAAAGTCCGTTGCCCTTTCTTTGCAGTAGATACCTAACACGCCTGTGAAAAATATAATGCTGCAGTGGACTGTGAGAATCCTGGCAAACACTTTATAGCAAAACTATCTTTATGTTCCAACATAAATTCAGCCTCTTTTTTTTCTCGCGTTGCTTGCGCTTCTTGAATATTCTGGTACTTAAATTACTTTGTCACTTGCATGGACTCTGAACAAGTTTTTCCTTGTAATTCAGTAGTACAGCGTCTCCAATTCATCCTGGTAGGCTACGGACAACGGTAGAGCATTTGCAAGTATGTTGTGAGTATTCTGAGATTGTCATGGCCCTGAATAGGTACTTCAATTTTGCTGTGTCAGAGCTCGAAATTTGGAACTTGGGTGTTCAATAAAAACTAATTTTTTCGTGAGTGAGTGAGTGAGTGAGTAAGTAGAGCTTAAGCGCGCGTCAACAATGAGGTATATATACCTACTTCATGCCAATACCAGGCCGGTAAGCAAACAAAGGCGCACACGATTAGGCTGCCTCGCGCGACTGTTTGTGTATACGTGACTAACAACAATCGAGCGGCAGAACCAAAAGGGGTTTTCTCCAGAGCCTTCGAGAAATATCTGGCTACGTCATCGCAGGAGTGTTTGAAGAAGTTCGCGAAGAGTCCGTGTGACGTTATCCCAGCTATATAAGGAAGCGAAGAAACAGCAGAAAGGGTTGAGTTGGTCAGTGTGCTAGTGAGTGCGAGGCAGCTTTGTGTGTGTGTGTGTGTGTGTGTGTGTGTGTGTGTGTGTGTGTGTGTGGGTGGGTGGGTGGGTGGGTGGGTGGGTGGGTGGGTGGGTGTGTGTGTGTGGTGTTGTTGTGTTTAACGCCCGCTTTTACTACTACGGCACCACAGGCGGTGACACTGATGATACATGAAGATGGAGCACCGGTGGAATGAGATGGCGGGGGAAACCGGAGTACCCGGAGAAAACCCGCCCTGACGCCGCTTCGTCCACCACGAATACCACATGCGGGTCCCTGGGATCGAACCCGGGCCGCCTAGGTGGTAGGCGAGCGCGCTAACCGCTCGGCCACGGGTGGGTGGGTGGGTGGGTGGGTGGGTGGGTGTGTGTGTATGAGAGAGATATTGAGTGAACAGCATAACTCAAAAACTAAAAGTTGGTTAACAACCCAAGTTGCTATTTAAGTTTAATATCTTTAAATGATGCGACACGAAGCTTTAAAGAAAATTCCTCTATCTTAAACTACCTTTTACATGGAAAATTTTTCGCAAATTTTAATTTTCTCAAAAATGGTTCTAACGATTTTGATTAAACTGCCGTATCTTTAGGATATTTTATGGCAAATTAAATGTGTATTTTGAATTTTATGACTATAGCCTATATACTCCTATTTACTCTGTATGACTTTTCATAACTGGTAAACGGTAAAAGGCCAAATTTTACACTACAAAAATGTAGAACTCGTTAAAGCACACAAGCAATGACTATGTGCATTTTTTGTGGAGTGAGCCATTTCGGAAATATTTCTTGTTATTTGTGAGAGTTTTGCAGTGCTTAAACTTTTCTCAAATGGAACGTCGTTATTAACTTTTTTATCTATTTGGCCGTGAAAGGAGAACGGAATTTCAAAACTTTAAAAGACTTTACTGTTGATTAAAGCCTAGTGTATTCCCATATTCCCCTTGCATCTGTAAGAAAATCAGCAGTAAGATAATTTCTGCAAATGTTTATCTCGACTAACATGAAGAAGTTAAAGAAATAAGAGTTTGTAAGAATAGTTAGTGCAAGAATAGAGGAAGTCATGTGAGTGCAACACATCACATGTTTTAATCTGATTCTGCTAAGTATTTATTACAGAAAATGAGTCAGATTGACCCTGAATGGTTTAAAACAGAGTACAATCCTTAATGATTATCTATTGTATGCGATGCAGCCCACCTTTGTGATGCAATGGTCAGCATTAATAACAGCTTTAATACCTTGGATGAACCCACTTTGAGTCTGGCTTTTCAGGGACACGTTTTTCCGGGTTTCCCCATATCCTGGATGGATTCAGTTTTGTATTCATTAACAGGACGTTATTCCTATATAAACCACAAAATAAAGAAGTAATAGTGTACCTTGGGCGGCTTTTATAGTACCTTGGAGGCCAAAAACAATGAACAAAATCTTATTGATTACCTCATCCAATCGAACAGTGTGGAATGGTATTGTTCAGGCAATTCAGCACTTCAAGGTGAAAGTGAGGTGGGGCACCAACCTGCATGAAAATAAAATCCTTTGAAGCTTCATGAAGATGGGGAAACAACCAATTTTTCAGAATATCTAAGTATGAGATTCCTGTGACAGCTTCCTCCACCAAAAAAAAAAAAAAAAAAAAAAAAAAGCTCCACGAAGTTGGTTAAGAGAAATGATTACAAAACACACCCACTTTTGGTGAGTCTCGTTCGTGCCCGATGACTACGCCAGGATTTTGGGTCCCCCAAGTTCTCACATTATGATGATTAACTTTACCTGAGAGAAGAAGCGTCCACTCATCTGAAAAGATAAGTCGTTCCAAAAATTTGTCATCTTCCATATCCTGAACTATTGAAGTGCAATATTTGTCCATCTTGTTGTGTTCGTCGGGACGCAGTTTATGCAGCAACTGCAACTTGGAAAACTTCATATGCAGGCGTCGTTTAGGAGCGTGCCGTACCATTGTGTGGGGAACTTGTAATTGCTGGCTTGCCGTCTTTATAACTTCCGAGGGCGCTGTGTGAACATTTCTCAGGTATGCTGGACATTGTCATCAGATACCGGTGCTTTTCTGTTTGCAAACGCAACCAACTTCCACAATTTTTTATGCCGGTCATAAATTTGCTTGTGATGAGGCAGCTTTTGTTGAAGTGATGTGCTTCTGTTTTTGATATCCGTAATACAAAATTGAAATCTGCTCTGTGTTATGAAATGAGAGCATAATTTTCATTATACTCAAGTTTCGTACGACTATTTATGCTCAACAATGTACCTAAGATATAAAACATTTATATTTATAAATGTTTTAGTATTCTATGCCGTATGTTATCACTGTTATCTGACATTTTAACCATGTATTTATTATTCGATAGTACATAAGAGAATCGACAGTCGCGACTTCAACTGCAGAGTTATTGGTTTTTTTGTTATGTTGACTTGGACATGATGCACAGAGTATATATGTTATAACCTTTAAAAAGTAGGTTTTCAAAAGCGAGAAGACAAATTGAATTTATTAGAATATATTTACAATATTAACTAAACTAAACCCCTAGCGCAACAGCCCAGGAAGGGCCAAGGCTTACCCCCCAGCCGCTGCATCCCCACCTCTGCCCACTATAAGCGTCATTCGTCGGATGCAGTACTCCAGGGTGGGACATGGTCAGCACCCCAAGCCCTCCCGGCCAGTTATGCGACCTTCGCGTCCTGGAGCCGCTACTTCTCCATCAAGTAGCTCCTCAATTGGTCTCTCAGAACCTAACGAGGCTGAGCGCACCCCGTGCCAGACCTCCCAGCGGGGGAAAATCCCCATGCTGGTACCGGGGATCGAATCCGGGTCCTCCGCGCCAGAGGCAAGCGCGCTACCAACTGCCCTACGGAGGCGGTCTGACAATATTAACAGTAATTATCAAACTGGATCAAGTTGTTATTCCATTGAACATACGAGAATTGTTAGTTTCGCTTTCGGCTGTGGGGTATGTGCGCAGAGGTCAAAGTAGACACTGCTACTTGCGGATCTTTTGATTGGTGGTAAGCAGTACCGTTATGAACAGCTGCACCTTTGATTTGTGGATAGCAGTATCGTTTTGGAAGGGTGCATCTTTGATTTGTAGATAACTATGTCGTTATGAAGAGGTGAATATAATAAGGCGTATAAGCTACATTATGGCAGGGTCGAGTATAAAAAAATAAATGAAGGTCGGTTGAGAAAGCAACGTAAATGTAACATACAGTTTTTTTCTACTTCCAGGACAATGTAGATTCTTTAAATATTCAGTTTCAGAATTCGTTGTTATATTCTAAGCGTTTTGGTTGCAGTTTTCAAGTGCTGTTGTCACACAAGCTGGTTGTTGCACTGTGATGTTGTATCTATAAGGAAAAGGAAGGTCGTCGATAATTAATTCCCAGAGCCCTGTGGCTATAAGCAAGGAGTGACAGCGCATTTTAATCCCGGACCGCGACCGTCTCCCGGTACAGTACTCATTAATTTGCTTGTGTCGGCACCGCAAATCGTTTGTTGCCATCAAGCCGTCAAACAACATCAGATTGCCCGAGTCCTTTACATAATGGTTTATCTTGCTTTAGCAGTCAAACAAAATCAAATAGCTATACTTGCGGTGCATTGCTAAATGCCTTTTGTCTCCACAGAAACAGACGAGAGCGCTATCTTTAGTGTAAGTTATAAAGCGACTGAACGGAGTACGTACTACAAACAATAAGGCAGAGTTGATTAATGCATCTTTATCCTCTTAGATGAATGAGACAAATAGTTGTCGTATATAATTTTAAAGCGCAAGCAGTGCATCAGTGCACTTTATATAGAAATAGAAACATTCTGCACATGAGTACCTAGCATTGTTGATATTTCTTTCCCTCTTTGATATTCCCTCTTTTCGTATGAGTATTTAAACATCTAAAAGCCACAAAATGAGCCCTGATACTAGGTTAAAGACCCCAAAAAAGCTTTAGAAACACACATTTTAGCCATAAAACATAAGATGTGATTCATAAATGTGAAGCAACCGCCTCAATTTGCAGCAACGTACCTCTCTGTCGACGATGCTTACTTCAGAAGCAATTCTCAGTCTCCCGACGATGTACTCTGGGCGCCAGTGGATATTAAATCCACAATATCTCGGCTCGTTGTTGCACCTGGCCTAACTCGAGCAGTGAGATTCTGTACTCAGGGTATGCGTTAATGTACAAGGATTAAAGACAACATAAGCTCGTAGTGAGGTTTAATAACTCCTCAAATTCTTGAGAAATTGCCGACCGATGTAATCTAATAAGAACTGAATTTAACTCGTAGACTTACAATTCTGCACGTGGCGGGCAAATAACTGTTACCCCGCGATCTTTGCAGATGCAAACAGAATGTGTTGCCAACACGCAGCGAGAGACGCAACTATGTCTGACCACTAGGCCTGTCGCCGAGAGAGTATGTGCTAAAGACGTTAATCATAGACTCAACCCAACACTTTTTCTACCGCCTAACTACCCCCTTCTTACAATTCCTAATTCCTAGAAATCCCTAGACATAGTCTCCCTTTCCCTTCACCAGCTGGTTATCTGGAAGCTCTCAGCCTCTCCAATGCCGCGAATTTCTACCTGGCTTCTAATGACCCAGTTGCCCATACTCAGCAACTAATTATCTAACGACCTTTTCTTTCTCCCATTTTCAACATGATAATTTTATGCATGTAAACCTTATACAATGCATTCCTCTGCTTTTATATTGTCTCGCTTCTGTCCTGTCTTCTCTATAAATCAATTAATTACTACTCCTTATACTACTCCTTATTTCATTACATCTCTTATCCCTTTAAATTGACTATTTACTTTCGGAAATCCTAATTTCAGCTTCAAATGGAAATAATTATATTGGTCATAGTAACCGGAAATAAGGTTAAAGTGTCACTGGAGAGGAAGATGGAGAGAAGGTGGAAAATCGAAGGTGGAGAGGTCGAGTAACAAACTACCTCTAACCCTCATGCAGTGTTTTGGCAGCACTCGGACCGACTTTTACCACCCTGTCGGTGACCCTCGATCTCTTTTGTTTTGAAGCCTTGAATTTGAGCGGCGTGGGGTACCATTTCAAAAGTACAGATTGCTGCATAGCCAAGGTCATTGCCGTCATTTATACTACTGCTCTGTAAGTCCTACGTTCAGAGGAATGTAGTGAGGTGTAAAATCCTAACTTCAGAACGACTCAGGGAGTATATATTTTTTTTTCATTACAGTACGTTTTGAGGATTTCTTAAAACCATATCGCATCTGCAGGCGTCAGATGTAGAAATGTCTAGGACTTTTCAGTTTGTAACTGAGCTACTGCAAAAACTCCACGAATAATCAAAATCGTTTATTATTTTTGCGAAAATTTTCAAAAAATTATCCACGTAAAGGCTAATTTAAGGGGAAGGAATTTTCTTCAAAATATTCGTGTCGTATCCTTGAAAAATATTAAACTTAAATACCAACTTCGGTTGTTAGCCGACTTTACGTTTTTGAATTATGCTGTTCACACACAGACACAAACGCACACACACGTGCGCGCGACCCTTTTTCTTAAAATCCTTTTATTTTGGATTCAGGGGAACTTAAAAAATATATTTGCGGCGAAATGTCGACATCGAAATGTTGGGTCGAATACAATACTTCTACTTACTATACGCAGTAGAGAAAGTAATAAAATTTAAATAAAATAATCGAAAAAGAGACAATGAAAATACTGTGATAACACATTAATAAAAAGTATAATTTAAGCTGAAGTAGTTTTATGTACGGTTGCAAATATGTTATTCAAATGAATACGTTATTTATTCCAGGTTTCAACCTGTCGAAAGCAAAGATAAAGAAGTATAACTTTTTTGGTATAGCATAGAAGACGCTTTGCTAAGAGAAGTGAAAAATGCATCATAAGTTTGCTATGCAAAATTATTGTAATTTTCAAGTAATCTTAATGTAGCATTTATGATGGGTTGTAATAAAATCGTTATATCCTTAGTAACTATTGGAATTTGCTCAACGTTATAAGTATATCGTTAATTTCACGAATGATACACAGATTCTGAACGTCTGCAATTTTTTTTTTTTTTTTTTTTTTTTTTTTTTTTTTTTTTTTTGTAAAAGATATCATTTTCTTTAATTCACAGCAAACCTGCGAGAAGTTCTCATGGTCACACAACTCTCAGCTATAGTAGGCACAGCTTATTGAGATACCCCAAAAAACAACCTTGACGTCCCCCACCCCCACCCCCCCGTTATGCTACAGCCTGGTTATATTTGGTGATATTCCATCCGTTGGGTTGCGTTAGTGCCGCCAACTGTTCCTGGCATATAACTGTGGTAAAGTTACGGCCATAGCTAGTGTTATTGCGTCTGTTATGTTGCCACAGAAGCCCTTGTTTATGAACGCGTTACAGAAAGGCCAACCGATAGATTTTAAAACAAGATTCTCTTTAGACGCCGTATTGATTAATCAATCTGTAGACGTACTGCTCGTGTTTGCGTGATTTTGTCTTGAATTCTTTTAGAGCACTATATGCAGTTATAGTTACTGTTATTTTTGTGTTCGCTACATAGTAGTGCAATGAATATATGTAGTTAAATTATCTCGCAAGGGGAAATTTGTGAGTTTCGGAAAGATGCGATTTCAATAACATTCAATAACTGCACAAATTTCACTGCCAACCTCAGTGAGAAAGATTAAATATGATTTGGGTATTTTAAATACTTTTTGCTCAATTGGAATAGTTTTCGGTTCCAAATGCAATTATTTATTTCCCGTGTTAATTAAGACTACTTTTTCGTATAAAATTTACGTATATTATTGCAGTGTTTTTTTTCTATACAATTATACTAAATATCCCAAAGCACTCATACAACAAACTCTACACTATAATCACTACATAGCACTGCAGTCTGAAGAACACGCATCAGCTGATGTAATTAAAGTGAAACGTTGCTAACACACGTCATGATTTGTATTAAACAGTTCTGATATGTTGCACCCACATGACTTTCTCTACTCTTGTACTAACCATTCTTACAAACTCTTATTCCTATATCCTCTTCATGTTACTCGAGATAAACATTTGCAGAATTTACCTTCCTGCTGATTTTCTTATAGATGCAAGGGGAATATGGGAATACAGTAGGCTTTGAGCGATAGTCAAATCTTTTAAAACTTTGAAATTCCTTTCTCTTTGTAGGGCCAAATAGATTTAAAAAAATGAATAACGACCTTCCATTTCAAAAACGTTAAGTGCTGCGAATAAATCCGAAATGGTTCACTCCACAAAAAATATAGACATAACTTGTGTGTTTTAACGAGATCCACATTTTTTGCACAGTAAGATTTGGTCTGTCTCTTACGTTTACCAGTTATGCAAAAGTCATCGAGGGTAAATAGGAATACATAGGCTATAGCCAGAAAATTCAAAATAAACATTTAATTTTCTATAAATATCTCAAACATACGGCATTTTAATCAAAATCGTTAGAGCTATTTTTGAGAAAATCATAATTTTCGAAAAAGTTTCCCTAATAAAGGGTAGTATAGGGTGGCGGAATGTCCTTTAAAATCTTCGTGTCGCATCCTTGAATATATTCACACACACACATACACACACACACACATGGTCGGACGGACCTTTTTCTTTTTGCATTCAGGGGGCCTCAAAACATATATTTCTGGTGAAATCTCGATATTGAAATTTTGGGTAGAATACAATACTTCCCCTATTTACTACACGCAGTAGAGAAAGTAAATGGGGGCGTAAATACACTCAACTTCGAGGTCATCAGTGCCCTTAAAAGATTCATGGCAATAGCCAGATATAAATTTCACTAAAAAATAAAAATACTAGCAACAAGAAAAACATATACAACGTTTATGAAACAAGGTATAAATATGTCCAAAAGCATAAACAGATAACTAAAGTTTTAAATCCTCAAATTGATATTGCACTCCGCTAAAAACTTAAAAACTCTATCAACCGCTGTGTTGTCATCTACATCAATGTACTATTTTCTTCTCAGTGCAAGTCACAAGCAAGGATGTAAGCCTTTATATTTCATGTGCGGATTCAGCACTTCTTAAAATATAATAATCCATAGGGCGTCTCCTCTATGCATAGCTTACCCAGCTACTGTCTCCTCCAGCCGTAGCCGAGGCCACGGAGGAGTGCAAGTTGGGGGTGGCGGGAGTCAGCACGCAGACTCCCCCGACCGTAAGGCGACTACTTGACCTTTTAGGGACGCTACCTTTCTATCAGGATAGTTCCTCAATCGGACCCTCAGGGACCTAATGAGGCTGAGTGCACCCGTACCAGACCTCCCGGCGGGGGGAAATCCCATGCCGGTACCGGGTATTGAACCCGAGTCCTCCACGCCAGAGGCAGACGCGCTAGCAACTGCGCTACGGAGGCGGTCTTCTGAAAATATATCATTCATATATTTTACGGTGCTGTCGAATATAATCTAAGATTGCTTTGCACCGAAAATACGGAAGTTAAGATCTGCTAAGGCGTTTTGGAGCAAAGCAGATTGTGACCCAGAGAATCTGTCAAAACTTAGAAAATTTTAAATCAAATACCTATTCCCTGCAAACTAGGTTTAGAAACACGAAACTTTGGGAATTAACTTTACTCTGTTCCTCGTAGGTACCCAATTTTTGGGTGGAGTGCAATGCTTCCTGCAGTTGCTTGTTTTGTAGGAATGCAATGCGTTGTTAAAATTCGGACTAACCAGTTGCTTGTTTTCCTCAGAATTCCTCCTGAAATTGTTTTCAGACATCGCACCTGTTGTTTGCACTTTCTGTAAACCATTAGGTAATATTTAGTTTCACAGAAGGGTTGTAATGACTAGGTGCAGCAAAGCTATAAGGAAGTTTTGTTTTGTCAAAAGAATAATTACATGGTTGTCTGACCCTAAGTGATTCACTGAAGGAAAATTCCAAAAAAAGTTTTGTAGCAGAGGAGTGGAAAGGATGAGTTGACGATTCCTAAAGGAAAACAGGTTTGAAATCGTTGTTGAACGACAAATCATAGTGGACGTAAAATTAGTCACTGAGAAATATGAAATAGTGGCTTGGAAAATAGTGTAACAAAGCCAAGGGTGTGTGCTCATACTGGTGTGATATGTGTGTGTACTAAAGACATGTAATTTTTCAAATATACCGAGAAATACTCGCGATTTCAGACTATCCTTTCTTGTCTCATTTGCATGAAAATGTAAACACATTTACAAGAGCGCTTGTAAGAGTTTGACACGTGTTTGCAACGGAAGCACCTAGTCCATAATGGCTGTAAATAATTCAGCTTAGTAGCATAAATGCACTTTTAAAGAACCTAATTTCTATTTTCTCTACGACTTACCTATAGTGCGTTTAGGAAATAATATATTTTAACCAAAAATTCAATACCAAGATTTCATCCTAAACAAGATCATTCTGAACACAGGACAATCTTAGAAAAAGGTTCGTGTATGTGTGTGTCGACAACATATTTCAAAAACAAAAAATCATTTGAATAATAAACCTGGAATTTAAGTTCAGCCTCAAGACATGGCAGAATATTTTCAAGACAATAACCCAACCCAAACTAACCTTTACATGGAAATAATATTGGTATGGTTTATTTTCACTAAATAGCTAAAAAAATGTATTCATATACCATATTTTTTAAGATAGGTGTATGCATGCAAGTGAAAAGTTTATATTAAACTTTCTGGCTTTCAAAATAGCTTTTGAAGTTCTCTTTATTATGGAAGACTTTTGTATATTTGGTACACCGTAAGAAATAGACAAAATATTATTACATTATATTATATATATATATATCTTTCGGTTGGGGGGAGGGTGTTAGCGTTAACAATTCCTCAAATATTCTTTGTTATTAGTTTGAATTTTCAGATACACTTTTTCTTACTGGCAAGCCACTGTCCGTTTTAATCGTAGCCATGCAAGAAGCATGGAATTTCAAAGCTACCACTTAGTGATTCGCTTTTTAAAAATCTGACTGTCGCTTTGGCCCACTGTATCCTTCTTAAACCTACAACGAAGTGTGTAAATATTTAATGAGAGTTTGTCTCGATTAACAACAGGTTGACAGAACAATAAGGTTTTTTTAAAATAATTTGTAGAAGCGTAGTAGAAAAAGCCATGTGATTACAACATGTCAGCATTTTTTGTTTACATTGTATGAGTGAAAACAGGTGGCAGCGTACAGGTTGCTCAATGGAAAGGGTATTTCCTTTGGACACTAGAGGGCTGCTTGGTTAGAAGGGTCGTTCACCACCTTCTGTAGGCAGCTCCAGTAGTGGGATGAACCAGGAAATGTTAGGGTATCCCGCGCCTGTCTGCCTGTGGCCTATAACCTCCTGTGATTCATTCACTTCATTCCTTCCTTCTGGGAAGATGCTAGTCGCGATGTATCTCACTTAGGTTGTAATATGTGAAGTGTTCCCCTTCGTTGCATACCTATTTCAAACTAAAGCATTCAACACTAAAATACCTCTTCTCGAAAAAGAACAAAAGCTTCCAAATTTAAAATTAATTTTAAAACATGTACATGTATTATATAACGGAATTCACGAATACACTCTTATAGAGATAGGCAGTGAACACCTATCATGTATTTTAAAAATGGGCTTTGTTTTAAGAACATATGTTCTACACGCAATAAAGGTTTCCGGAATGCCACCCTCTTCTTGCAGTTCCCTCCTCAGATTTATATTCATTAGTTACCCGAACACCTTACAAATGCATGGATAGGAGAGAAGAGGCGAGGATAGGACAGGATAGGATAGGAGAGGGTCCCTAACAGCTACAGATTTGAACTCTCCGGCGGCGGCTCGTCCTCCGGCTCTTCATCCCCCCTGTGGGTCCTGGATTCCGAAGGAAGCCTACTACTCCGAAACCTCCCCTGATCCGGAGGACGAGGATTTACGAAGAGTAAGCACCTGCGACGCACGCCGAAAGTCCCGCCGAGATTTAGAACCCTCAATCAACCAAGCAGATGAAGTGAGATGAATAGGAGGGACAAGAAATTCGGGAGATTTAACTATCCCTCCCAGCATTTGCCTAGCGACCCGGGGAAACCCCGAAAAAAGCATGGGTCAGGAAGGTCGACCACGGAAATCGAAACCTTGACCTCCAACACGAGCCTCATACGTTACCACGGAGCCATTTTGCTTGGTTAGAAAAGTATAACTCGAATAAAAAGCAACGAAGTGACAATTGTCTGAAATAATAGCTCTGTATCCGCCTAAATTCATCTCGTCTTTCTAAACCCTGAGGGATGCACTGAAAACCGGTGTCTCCCAGGTCATGCACATTAATTCCATCTCAGCCTCTCCCCAAACAGAAAAGGCGTGTTGCAAAATAAACGAGTATACATTAGCAATCCTGAAAGGCTAGAGGTCAGAAGATGTTACTGGGTTGTAAAGAAGACTTCTTTGACCAATGTTGGAATGTCGGTATGCAACGCCGGAAACAATGCGCATGTTTCGAAAATGAATCAGAATCTGTCCGCATGATTCTTGGCTTGGGTGCCCAGCAATTAATATGAACAATAGGCAAGGAGCTTATCTGATAAAATCGAAAATTAGCTGCTTACAAACAATATTCTTCTGTGTAATTTCCAGCATTTTCAATATTATAGATCGTGTTCGTCTTAGACATAAAATTATCAATGTTGTTAGAAGCGGCTTGCCTATGAGAAAGGGAATATTTGCTTTATCCAACTTGTTTTGAGCGAAACAAAAATATTGCCACTAACTTTCCGGACTTTCGCTGCTGCGCCCTTTTCGTTTTAAGCGCGGGCAGTTTTCCTAGTTTTCAGATAATTTATAAATCCTGGGTTTGTTATAAAACCTGATACTCTGGAATTCCATATGATTTCTGATTTATTTTTAATATCCAGAGTTCTTGATGGAGGATTTAGCTGTTCAAAGACCTTGTGTGGCGTGTTTCCATTATTTGGGTTGCGTCCTGAAGATTCTCCAAGGGAGCTTGGTTCTGAGATTCAAGAATCTAATGTTCAGCATCAGGTTCTCTATTTGTGTGTGAAAATGAACACAAAACTGAATTTAACTTCAATAAAAATTACGCACATTATTTAGATATGATTTGATGTGACGTGTGTAGGAACGGAAGAGGGACACTTTGGCCCGCCGTGACCCCAACATGAATATATTACGGGCTACCACCACCAACACCCCCAGGTGGAAGGGATGAGAAGTGAGACCGAAGGCTAGTTGGAGAGCAGAGCTGGCGAATCTCAGAGACGCACAGAAGTCCCTAATAGTTACACATATTGACACCTGCCTCACGACCGAAGTGTTTCCTCTACTCAGGGAGAGGGCGACGAAGCGACCCTTATGGCCTGGGCAGCAACTTCCAGGAGGGGGCCAGGGAAGGAGGGTTTCCAGAACGCAAGCATCTGTGCCAGCTGTCCGCATTCACCGGATCGTACCGCGCTACCAACTAACCTTGAAAGATGACAAGGGAGGAAAATGAGAAAGGAAGGGAAAGATATCCGTGGAGAAGAGAATCCACCTCAACATTCGCCTCAAGGGGAAACCACGAAAAAAACTCCAAGTCAGAATGGTCGATCGGCGACAGTCGACAGTAAACTGGTCGATAGTAAACTGTCTTAGCAATTGTCCGTCTGTCCCCATGTCCATTTGCTCCATCCTTATATTATATTAAACATGATCTTATCTTCAAATCGTAACTTTAATAATTAATTAGGGATTGTTAGCCTCTACCAAAATAATTCCTTTGTAATAGTGATCATCTATCACACTAACGGAACAGTTACAAAACACTCCTTAGAGTACCTAATCAAATTTTGACTGCTATTATCAAGGCTGCCAACCTAGGAGACACTGAGTCTTCTAATTATGGTAATACTACTGCATTTTTGGAGTCCCTGATGACTGGTCTTATGAATATGTGTGTATATGCATAAATAAGCACTAACAAGTTTGAAAAACGGTCGTAAATGTTTGCGCAATGTTAATTTTCGAATGCGTTCACTTAGTGGCGAAGATAATAGGGTCGTTCTTTAATAACCACTAATAAGTGTATTTTGGGAAGAATCCCAGGAATCTCTCCATATAAATTGTCCTTAATTTTATGATTATTTCAACCAGGTTTTAGAAGCGTGATCGATCTTGTAATTTTCCATAAAAAGAGTTAAAACACTGTGTGTCGTGTTGCGTAAATATAGTTAATTTTAGAAGACTTTTCGTATGAACTACGCTGACTTGTGTGCAAATTTAAATGATTTTTTTTTTTAATTTGTCAAGAAGTGTTCCTCAGATTTTTATATATTGAATTTCAAGTCATTTATGAAGTCTTGGAATACTTAAAATGTTTAGGAGCTGTTGAATGAACCGTCTCTTATTTCGTTTCGAAATTTAAAATGCATCAAGAAATGGTTTTCAAATTTGTGCTTATAGGTAAGATTTAAAATTTGTAGACGTAAAGGTTTCCCTAAAAATTGTAATTTTCTGTGAGGTCTTTCATATAAACTGTGTTTAATTATAAAATACTTCAACCAAATTTCAAGCTTGTTAAGAAATGTTCCTCAAATCTTAACAAACATAATTTTGATCAAATTGCTTAAGCTTTCACAGCCGGTGTCATAAAATACAGAATGAATATTCGGGCCTGTGGGCCGTGTTTTTTTAAACATAATTATCCGATTCTCCACTAAGAATTATATTTTAAGGCATTCTTAAACTGAACTACCCTTAATTTTCTAACCATTCTCCTGAAAAAGAATTGTTGAAACACAAGCATGAAATGTGGAGCTATACAGGATGTCCCAAAAAAACACCGACAACGGCTAGTATGCGCTGGCCATAGAACTGGTTCTCCTCTACCAATCCATCGATTTGAATATGCGACATTGTGGTGATTCCGCACATTTTCATCAAAGTGTGCTAGAGCTCAAGTCGGCCATTTCAGCAGCTATATGCTGGTAAATGTCGCACTGCTGTTAAAAACGTTACTGTACTGGAAACTGCACAAGTAATGCAGTAGGATGGGCACCAAGGACACTATGGAGCAATTTAGCGCACGCGCAGGAAAGTTATTATGCTCAGGTCGTTCATCCTAGTACACAGATGACTAAAGGTTGCATATATTCCGTAATTAAGACACGAAAACGAATGTTAACAAATTGTCACAACCATTCGTTCTCAAACTTCGTCGCCCTCTAGCGTCCAAACCGTGAATTTCTGGACAGGGGTTCCTCTTTGAAAATCGATCAATTTGCCGGCCCCTACAATATACTAAGCGTTTAAGCGTTGTCGGTGGTTTTTTTTTTTTTTTTTTTTTTTTTTTTTTTTTTTTTTTTTTTTTTTTTTTTTTTTTTTTTAGGGTGGGGGCAGTTCGTGGATTGTACGAACAGACAAAGCTATGAAGCTGCTCTATGAAATACTTAAGAAAGCATCAATTGCTGCATCCCAACTCCGAAACAATTGTGGCTTCGCCGTTATTTAATGTCAGTTAATTTAAGAAGTATAAAATAGTTAAATAAATAATAACTATGTCATGGTCATTTAGTCAGCGAATCCCTAATGGCCTTCTCAATGTTCTGATTGTATGTTGTCTCTGTTCCGCATAAAATGAAGTCCCTATTAACTGTATACTTAAGGATTATCTTGAATAACGTAAATTGGATTGGGTTGAAGACTTTCTATTATGTATTAGTACAATAGAACAGAAGATATCAACAAAGTAAAAAATGTAAATATGCAAAATAGTAATTTACCCACACTCTTATATGTGCCAGATAAAATTAGACAAATTTTAAGTAAAAGCTTTAAAATGAAAGATTTTAGAAAAATATGTCTTGCTCTCATAAGAGTTTCTCTACACACTCTTGCACAAATTCTTGCAAGGGCTTATTCTATCTACTTCCTGTTAAACATTTGCACAAAATGTTTTATTACACATTTTCTGGTAGGTACAAGAAATACAGTAGGCCTAATCAGTGGGCTATGTGATGGCTTTGACATTTCATTCTCGTTGGATGCCCAAGAAAGAGACAAAAAATAATGACTTCCCATTTGAGAAAAGTGTTTTAAAATGCCAATAGGAATATTTCGGAAACGACTCCATAAAAAGTTTATTTGACATAGGCTCTTACTACCAAAAAATATAGATCTCGTTGAAGTTTGTCTTTTTCTTATTTTACTCGTTATGAAAACTTATGCAGAATGAATAGCACTTCAGAGATATATGCACGAAATTCAAGATATGCATTTAATGTGTCATAAAAATACATTAAACATGTCCTATTTTAACCAAAATGGTTTCAGCCATTTTTTGAGAAACACTAAGTTCTCGAAAAAATTTCCATGTAAAAGAGGGCTTAGGGTAAGGGAGTTTCTCGAAAATCGTTATGCCACATCTTCGTGTCGCATACTCCCTCTACACAGTTTGATATGCGAATGCTAAAATGAATGTTTGTCTGAAACCTTAGAAAGAAAACATTAAAAAGTCAGAAATGCCAAGATATTTATACTATTTCTAAAAACAAAGCCCTGGTTAATTTATGTATTTACCGATTGTTATCTTTTGTTTTGGGGTAAGCCAAGTAAAATATGTAACAAAGTTATAGCAATGAAGAACTTCCCTTTCCGTTTTAAAAGTAATAACACTCTCTAGTTGTGGCCAATGACAACCGAAAGAGATAGAGAACCGCAGAAGGTTTCTTCAATGAGATCATCAACCAATACGACGTGAGAAAAAATAAACTCGTCGGTAATATAGGAGGAACACTTAGTTCATTCTACAAATTGTAGCTAGAATAAAGATAATAGGGAATATTTTCGGCAATATTAACATTCATAGTTTTGTTTTATGAATTCTAGGAAATTGTTTTAAAAGTGTATTGGAATTCGTTTCCTTCTTAACTAGTGCTTGGCAATGTGATCGAACATGCCTTTAGTTAGAAGTAGAATTGTAACTGAAAAATTCAATGCCACAGCTGGGATTTGAACCACATACCCTACGCTTACCAGGCGGGCGCACTAACCATAAATAAATAATTAATGCCTTTAGTTAGCTTTTTAGTTTTGCAGCATTATGCATAATAAAAATTTCATTTATTTATTTACTGTTTTGCATTTAACGTGCGTTTTCTTGGCTTTACAGGGTAAGAACGCACATATGAGCGAAGTTGATAAATTCTATGGATAACCGATAACTTAGGATTGCCGAATTACTTATCGAAGCTGTGATGTTGCATTCTGAGCTGTCATAGTCTTCTTGAATATACAGCAGTGATGCACAACCTTGTGCAGAAGCAGGGAAAGCGGATTTGCCGAGCTATGATGCATTCATGGAACTCAAAAACAAACCTCTCTAATGCTTAGTTATCTAAGCGGGCAAAGGAGAAATACTTCTTGCACAAACTGAAGGAATGGACTACGCCATTAGGTGACATTAGCTCATTGGTGATGGCCAGGGTTAGGATTTTTAGGTACACACCTTTTTTCATAGAGTAAATTTAAGCTCTTCGGAAAGATACCACAGTGTGAAGTTTTGTTTCTAGTTACCAAAGGAGTTATTTTTTATGCAGTTTTTTTCATTTTTGGTTACCTTTATCCCTTTTCCACCAACCATGTCCATAATCCCCTTTCCCCCTTTTTGCTTTTAAGCTTCCCTCCATTTTACTCTGTACGATTTTAATAAATATAAAATATTTAACTTTTATTTAACATTTCCTCAGCTTGCGTGAACATGTGAAGAGTAAGCCGAACTCTTGCAGTAAACGCTGCACGGGAGTTGAAAGCACACCTACAACAATGGAAAATAATTGTGTATAACAAACCCTCTTTCTTTACCGCTATAAAGCAGCCCGCAATAATGCAACTAACAATGACTCACTATCATTCTATATTAGCATTCTATCCTTTTAATTTCACCAGAATCAGTAGCCGGCTGTTCGTGAATGTGACGTCATCTGTTCGCGCGGATTCGAAGGTCACGCAGCGACAGCAGTAACCGTACACGCGTAGTTCCAAGAATTGACTTTGGGTACTCAAAACATATATTCCCGGGGAAATCTCGACATCGAAATGTTTGGTCAAATACAACACTTCCCCTAGTTACTATACATAGCAGAGAAAGCAATAAATAGTTCTGTGGATGCGAAGTCAAAAAGGCTTTATTCCGCTCTCCATGTCTTTTGTTTGGTGGCGATAATCACTAGTAAGAAAAAAAGCGTGGTCGATTTACGTAGTTCAGTGTGTGGAAACACGAAGGTACATACACTCTTAAATTTATATGTTGCACGGTAATTTATTTGTAAATTTTAGGGTAGTTCAACATTTGCTTGAGAAAACAGTCGGCTAAACTTCCGAGTCCGACGAATGTCATTGTACGAGTGCGTAGGTGCCGCTTAATGCCGGTCCATGTGCAGTAAAAAAAAGCAATCATTCTAGTGGCGTTGTAGTACATATTGCTTCATATGACTGAGCATGATTTCAACCAATTCTTTCATTCGCCGTCGGATATCCCCTCCCCCGTTATCAAAGAACGTTAATTAATTATTTAAAAAAGAATGGGACAAGTTATGCTGACACTACCAGTGCATTCATGTTTCAGCCGGCACTGCTCTGCGTACGTACGTGTCGGAGCATCAGTTTATTTGACGATGCAGCGATTATCACACAACCTTTCCATCACGACGATTAAAATAATAATTAAGAAAGATTTTAATCCATTTATTTTCTCTATCAACTCCGTATATCAGCAGGTAGGAAGCACAAAATTCCAGATAAAATTATCAAGATTTCAACAGAGATACATTGAACTCCCTAAAAAGGAAAAAGAAAAAAGTACTAATAGTGAAAGTTCTGTGTCTCTATCTCTCCGCCTGTTATCAGCGAGGAGGTGGTGGTGGTGGCGGTGCTGGCGGCGGCGGCGGTGGTGCTGGCAGCGGCGTAGGATTAAGTGTGCTAGGCCATCAGCACCCTTATAAGACGGAAAGCCAGAGATGAATTTCAATATCGAATAAAAGAAAAAAACAAAGGTAACGTGGTGACTATCCAAATGGTATTACCAGAGTCAATATATTTTAATGAATGGATATTGTTCGGTACTGTAAAAGTTTTAAGGTGTAAAATATATCTTCGTTTTCATTCCAGTAAATGTTGCATGTAAGTAAAAGATAATTAACGGGCAGCCCTAAATACCCCCCCCCCCCGTTTTATATTTTTAGATCCATGGTTCGGTCTGGTCCTTAGAGAAGTAGTGGCGTAGTTACTTACCAAGGAGAAGGCTCGGATTGGATTCCGGTACCGACGAGGGCATTTTCTCCCACTAGGCGACCTGATCCAGGGTGCACTCAACCTTGTGAGGTTCCTGAGGGGCCACTTGAGGGAAAAGTAGCGGCTTCAAGTTGCGTTTATCTGCCGGAAGGGACTCGGGATCCTAACCACGACCTATCTCCACTCTACTACACCCTGCTTGCGACGCCCGTTGTGGGCAGAGATGGGAGACGCAGCATTCGGAGGTTGGCTTTGGTCCGGAATCGAGTTTAGTTTGGGAACTATAGAACTGCTAAAAAGCTAGAGTCCGAGAGATTTAGACAGGCTCATCTATCTGCTTAGAAGAAAACAGAATTATACTTTGTCAATAGTACTGTGGCTCTGATTTTAGGATGTGTCTAGTTGAGTTATTGATTTAGCTACGTGGTTATGTCTTCAGGTAAAACCCCTAGGATTTGCGATAGCATCATGATCAAAGAATTTATTAATGTACTTCTAATATTTGTTTCAATTACTCGTATATGTACGTTGCACGTTTTATTAAATTTTATTTACTGTAGTATTTTGAATTTTGAACCTCTCTCAACCATTCTACGCATGTGACTACATGTTCTCTAAAATGCATTAAGATATTATAAGGTTAAGCCAAGTTTGCTGACAGTGTAAAAGGTGCCGTAATTTTTAAGCATATCCGACTACTGAAAATAGAGATGTCTAGTTAAAAGAATGTGATTATTCTTAAATATTCTTAATAATTATAAATTAAAAGAAACAATAAATTTTGACATATTAAAAGGAAAATTTTGTCATTGTTTTAAGAAATACTATTTAAGATAACAATACTTGATATTAAAGAGGGCATATAACCCTACGGATGGTCGGATGCTACTCAGATATAAGCGTTTTTGAGAAAGTTATATTTGTAATAATTTTAGAGAAGTTGGAGAGCTACAAACAGGTGGGTGGGCAGGTTTGGAAAATTTGAGAACCACTATTTTAAGTAATTTGTAGCGATTACCGAAAAATATGTAAAGGGTAAATCTACAAATCACGGAGAGGCCCCCGAAATTAGGCCAATGTGGCCCTTTGTGCTTCGCACGCGACCCCTGGGAGAAAGGGATATGGGAGAGACCAGAGCCGGGAGTCGATGTTCGCTAGCCTGGACGGGCTCCCTAACGTTCTCAGATTGAACGCATCCGTCACCACTCAAGCCCCACAAGCTCCAAATCCACGGGCATCTACTTAAGGACAGCCTAATCAGTACACACAAGCACGTTGTGATAGAAGAGGAACCACTCCAGCATTCGCCTAGTAACAAGGGGAAACCACGAGAAACCCATGACGAGAATCGATATCAGGATCTCTCAGATGTGAGCCTCCTACGTTGCCGCAAAGTCATCTACTCGATGTGAGAAAGGTGTAACCAGCAAGCTGAAATTTGACATTGTAACTAAAGTTTAAGGTTATGGAGAGTAGAACAGTTGATGCAAAGTCAATAAAAGGAGAAGAGAGAAGGAAAAAACCCGACTCATTATCCGCATACTTGAGTCCAGCCTTACGATTAGGTATAGGTATACAGTTCCACGCAAGGCCAAGGGCACAGAAGGCAATTCATTGTGAGAAAATTAACGGGAAAGCAGGCAACAAGAGGCAGGGCATTATATCGCAAAAAGCTATCAACAATGTGCAGCTAAGTGCTAGCCTGGGTAGATTTGCCACGACTGGTCAGCTGCAGAGGACGGAGAGGTTTCACTTTCTTTACCCAGCGTTTCTATCACTAAGCGGTAAACATAGTGATACGTTTCAATGTCCGTACCTGTTGCCTCTGGTACAGACAGCGCCAAAGAAAATCTTCGGCGGATTTTGTATCGTTTCCTGGGGTATCCACATTGTATCCACGTGCATGGTCCATGTTAAACAAGTGGTAAAGCTAACAGGAAGATAAAAGAACATGATTCAAGGTTTTGTGTATTCAAAGTCTTTGATCTCACAATTTTGTTGAAGCAAACGCAGATTCTCTGCAGGTACTAACAATCGCGAGGAATGTTGTCATGCAGTTTAAGTGAAGCTGTTTGTGTTGTTCTAGGTTAGGGTGTAGCTGGGAATTTCCTGTCATCAATGGAATGACTCATACTCAGCTTCTTCCCACCAAGATCTCTCGTGTGGTAAAAGAACTGGCAATCATTTGGAATACATTTCCCAAATAACAATTTTCTCATTCTGAAATGTAAAACGAAATGGTAATCAAAAACCACCTAGATTAACTTACACCATAATTAATTTTATTCGTTGGCAATTATTGACGCATTAAACGCAAAGAAGATGGGGAAAAGCCTATTATGACCGACGTAAAATTTAATGGCGCATGGCTGAACACAACATCCAATCAGAAGCTTACCACGCCTTGCGGTGTTGCATAGTTAAACACGCTGTGAAACCATTTGCACCAATAAAATTTATTTGTACAACAGGAAAGAGAATAGTAATTGTCAGGTATCAGCCGCCATTAAATGTTGTGTCTGCAATAAAATCAAGTACCAAACGTTAACGTTCTGACGTACAGCATTTATATAACTTTGCTATCTTCTAGGAACTATTCTTTTAAAACGTATAATTCTTTCTAATTGATAAATTGTACCGACTGAGATAACTGCTGTAACGTGGGAGTCATCCGGAGGTCCAGGGTTTTATTCCCGTCGGGCTGGTCGCTCTGACCAAGGGTTATTTCGTGGTATCCCCTGGTTGCCCGGAATGTCCCTCCTCTCCCACGAATTTTCTGTCTATTTCGTGTCATTTCTTTTCATATGCTTCAGAGTTGAATGGCCAGGCGGCGATGGTCGGTGTGTTGCGACAGGACGGTGGATTGTGCGCCTTGGAAAGAGTCCTCGGATCGTCGAGGTCCCCTTTCAGGATGGCTCGGGTCTCCGGGACCGCCCTCCGAGTGGTACGTGATCTACAGCTTGGTTGATCAGTGTCAGGATGTGCTCCATCTGGAATAGTTAGAGACCCCGTCCTTCCTAGGGCATATTGTTGTCTGTATCTGGCTCCTCATCGCTCCACCAAACTGGGGCCATTGCGACCAGGTAACTGAACCCCTCCCCCCGACCTGTATGTGTACTCCTGCTTGGTTTGTTAATTCAAGCTTGTTTATTACATTTACATATGTCATTTTATGATGCAGTAGCTAAAGCGACAGTCAGATTTTCAAACAGCATGTCGCTATATGACTGAATTTTAATGTAATTTAATGATCCGCTTAACACTATGTGCATTCTTATATTCCTTTCAACTTCCTGTCGCTACATGAGGACATAGAAGCTGTTTATAATCTCAAGTTTATAAACTTTTTATGGCCCACATCATAATAATAGTTTGCACTTATATAATTTCGACACACCTAGGGTGAGCAACAGGCGGAAGAAGAGGATATATTCAATAAAAGCCTACTCAAATCATAAGAATCAGTTTTTAGAGACTCTTACTTATTAATTTTGCGTATTTTTACACGGTATTAAGGCATATCATTTAGGATATAGACAGCAACATTACAGTTGTTTAGAAGAAAAAATACTGGTTGTTTTGTTTCGCTTAAAACGATTACCTAGAGTCAACTGATACTCAGAAGTGGTAGCAGAATTTTGAACTTCACACGTTTCACCAATGCAAATTTCTTTTATTCTAGTCTTCTTTTTACAGCGTTATTCAACAGTAGCAGCATGACTTACATCTGAGGAAGACAGCTTCAAGCCGTGGCTAACGAAAGAGACAGGCTGCGGCGCGAATCGGATTTAGGGTTTCTGATACATGACAAACCTGTATCTTTTGTATGAATTCAACGGACAAGTTTTTTTGTTTGTTTAGAACATGTGATTTTGCTTCATTGGGCCATAATCAGACTAGGACAATTACGTTACTGTAGTTTGCATCGGAGCCTGTTTTTTTCGTTAGCCACACTTCAAGCGATGTCACGGTTGCTCGAACAAAAGCAAGCATATCAGTTCATGTGACGTCAGGCGAGAGCTGTGTAGTATCATTTGCCTAGATAAACGGCGCTGCGAGTACGGAAGGTTCAGTTAGGTATAGCTCTCTCGGTGACAATAACATGGCCAGTACAAGTAAAACCGAACAGAGCTAATTTTATAACAGAACCAGACAGAAGCAAAGTTCAAATCCCGAAGTACCTTATTGGATTACAATATAATATGCAATCTTCGATTATAAAGTTCCCAGACATTTCATCTTAAGATAGCAAAACTCGTTAAAGAAAAACAAACAAGAAGTTGGGAAAGTATCCACGTAATTCTATTCTGTGTGACTCTCTTCTAATTTACGGAGAAAATGGCATTACGTTCTGTTCTATTTACTTTATAATATGACTGTGCTCCGCATAAAGTATAATTTACACGTAGAGAGCTGAAATGTAATTGTTTATAATCTGTGACCAATTGCGTAAATAAAACAGTCAGCATTAATATTACAAAACCCAAGACGTTAGTTGTAAGATTAACACTAGATGTTTCTTGTTTTGCCTACATTCCTGTATCCTGCATGTCTCAATCTATTTTTTCTTCCCCTGAACGCGGTGACGTCGCACGCTGAACTGGTCTTCAATACGAGCATGTTCAGCGGTGTGAGCTGGCGAAACACCGGCACTAATTGTCCTCCCTTTACTTACATTCACGTGTTTTATCTTACAATGTTTCTCTCTCCCTCTCTCTATCTCTCTCTGTATACTAGTTATACTTAATTATTTAACATATACTAACCTTTGGGGGAGTTTGTACCATTTCCTGGAGTATTTTGAGGCGTGACCTTTACCGCTCAGCTGAACGCTCATGAAGTTTTCTCCTTAGATTTTAACCCCTTGAAAGGCGAGTCCTATACTAGCAGATAGGGTATGGCTGCCAATCACGATAAGAGGTCTGCATGACAAACCGAACGCACTCACTCCACCTGTCTGTCTGTCTGCCTGTCTCTCTGTATGTGAGTCAATACGATCAAGAGTGTAAACGTATGCATATTTCGTTTGTTGTGGTTATTGGCATTACTATTTACCAGCAGTGACACAACTGTGCACCGTGGCCTAAAGCAACCAATTAAATGGCCATGGCTCCGCACAAAGATAAATGAGGCAAATGCAAGGTTCACTGAGATTTTCTTTGCCGCTCTTTGTACATATTCTTTGCTTTAGCTTGTGTTTATCGATATTCGATATATCAGTCCTAGAAATGAAGGTTATGCTATTTAAATCCTAATTTTATTTCTACCTATAAAAAAGAAAGGAGGGTATTTGCCAAACTTTCTGAAAATCTACCCGGACGTTCTTTTTTCCTCGATAGAAAGGACGTAGTATGAAACCCACGTATTGGCTGAACGTGATGTGTGGTCATGTAATGCTTTCATTGCATACCCAGTTTGTAATGGCGAGAACAAGAGGGAAGCTAACCGTGAACTTGATTTATGCTACAGAATTACTAGAGACAAAACGTTGCAACTTCTTTCGTGAAGGTTGCTGAATATTTAATGAAACTCTCACCTAACTCCATACACTTCTTGAATATTTTTATAAGCATACTAACTGCATATACTCAAATATGTCCCTGTTTGAAGCTATAGTCTTTATTAATAAGAAATATGTAGAAAATAAGCTTCTATTTGAACACTTTTTGGAACAGGTATGAAAACAAACTGATGTGCTGCACTCACATGACTTTCTTTACTCTTGTACAAACTATTTGTACAAATTCTTATTCCTATATCTTCTTTGTCTTAGTTGAGATAAACATTTTTATAAATTATCTTATTGCTTATTTCCTTGTAGGTGCATGGGGAATGTTAGAATACAGTAGGTTTTGTGCGATAGTCAAATCTTTTAAAGCTTTGAGATTCTGTTGTCTTTGCATAGTTAACATATAAAAAAATCTGATGTGTTGCACTCACATGACTTTCTCTGCTCTTGTACTAACCATTCTAACAAACTCTCATTCCTATATCTCCATATTACTTAAGATAAACATTCGTACAAGTTACCTTATTGCTTATTTCCTTGTAGGTGCAAGGGGAATATTAGAATACAGCAGGCTTTGTGCGACAGTCAAATCTTTTTAAGCTTTGATATTCCGTTCTCTTTGCAAAATTAACAAATACAAAAATGAATAACGTTGTTGTATATCGCTAAAGTTCTGTTTTCCGAAACTCACGCACATAACAAGGAATATCTCCGAAATGATTCACCCTACAAGAAAATTTATTGAGACATAAATTCTGTATTTTAGCAAGATACACATTTTTTTTTGTATAGTATGATTTGGCCTATCTCTAACGGTTTACCAGTTATGCAAAAGTCGTCCAGAGTAAATACGACTACAGGGGCTATAGCCAGAAAATTCAAGATATATATTTCATTTGTCATAAAAATATCTCAAACATGACATTTTAATCAAAACCGTTAGAGCCATTTCCAAGAAAATCAAAATTTTCGAAAAATTTTCCATGTAAAGGGTAGTTTAGGTTGGGTATATTTTCTTCAGACTCTTCGTGTCGCATCCTTGAAAGACAACTTAAATACCAACTTTGGTTTTTAACCGACTTTTCGTTTTTGAGTTATGCTGTCCACAGACTGACACACAGCATGACACACAGACGGACCTTTTTCTAAAAATGCATTTTTTGGATTCAGGGAGTGTCAAAACATATATCTCCGGTGAAATCTCAACATCGAATTTTTGGGTGGAATACAATACTTCCCCTACTTACCAGTAGAGAAAGTAATAGATCTTTATGTGCAGAGAAAGAAGTGTGAAAACCTTTCTTTCTTTCCTAATGGCGTCACAAATGTTCGATATACGCGCAACTGTGTCTTTCACCATTCACAGATTTAGGCAGGGTAGGTTGTATACTCGATTTAATTTCGCCAGCTTCAAGATTTTGTTTCAATCTGGTTAACCTTGTGTACTTTAGCTGCGTACGACTTAGTGTATAATCAATAATCACTTCTACTTGTTTGTTTGTTTGTAGTGTTTAACGCCCGCTTTTACTACTACGGCACCGCAGGCGATGACACTGATGATACATGAAGATGGAGCACCGGTGGAATGAGATGGCGGGGGAAACCGGAGTACCCGGAGAAAACCCGCCCTGACGCCGCTTCGACTTCTACTTGTGGAGCAGAAAAAAAAAAAACGAAGAAAAAAAACGCAGCGAGTGTTTGATTTCATGGCCTATGTTGTATGATAAGGATCAATTATGCATCAATGAATAAATAAAAGAAATACACCTAATCAGGCAAATATTAATGTAGAAGCTCATGGATGGTGAAACAATAAAATTTGTCCTCGAAGATTTGCTCTGCAAATATTGGTGTTTACAACCAGCTCCAACTGCCCAGTGGAAAGTACATTTCCTTGTCCTACTTGAATTCAGAAATTCGTGATAACGCTTAGATACGTTACAGAATCACTTCAATCCATGAGCGATATCGTCCGTTGAAGAAAAGTCGTTAAATACAAAGAATTTATAAGACTTTATTGGTATGTTTTCTAAAATCACAATAAGAAGATTAAACCATCTTCTAAATTTAAGTTAATATTCACCAATGCCATGAAACCCACGCCATTATTGAACTAAAATTGCCCATCAGTATCCTGCACCTTAAGCAGTTGTTTCATTTTATGTTTTTTAATATTATTTTCTTTTGTCATATATTCCTAACTTGTATCCCACACGAATTTATTTTACAAAATAAAAAAGTAAAAATATTACACATATAAACACAATTTTATTATTACTAAACTTTCAGGGGCTACTGCAGTTTGCGGTATCAAATTGAGCTTGTAAATCTCACACCAAACAACAAAACAACCAGTGAATGTAGGAAAACGTGGATGCAATGTGAGTTGGGTTGTAGAAGGTTGGAATTGAATTCAGCTCGTCAACTGCTACGGGTCTAGCTTCCCATTGTATTTTGGCCGTGAAAGTAGCTTATTGTTGCTCAAAGACCACTTCATCAGATTTGAGGTACTTTTACCTGCTGAAGGAAACCATTTTAAGAACTTTTATGCCGGAAAAAATCCGCCAGGTTTGAACCCGCAACCTCTGGGTTAGCATGCTACTCCTAGACCACGGAGGATGGGCATGTAAGCATAAAATGATGGCATAAAATTTCTGCCTAAGGATATAAGGCGTAAGGAGTATGAATGTGCAGACTTTTAACGGAAACTTCTTGACGTTAAGCTGAAACATTAATTCCTCTACACTTTTCCTCTATAGTGCATGGTTGCATAAATAACAAATCAAATAGGTCGCGAGTTTGAGTGCCAGCATGTCAACACAGTTTTATCATTTACTTCTACAATTAGCATAAAAAGATAAGTTTCAAAAGATGAGTTATTCTCAGAATCCTTTCCATCTGTGGCTCCAAAATGATAAATATTGGATTCCAGGGGGTCTATTGGAATAAATCAGTGGAATACGGCGGCAACATTAGCGTATGTGTAGAGCGGAAATGTTGCCAGTAAAAGCTACGTGCCTGAATACTGCTCGGAAAGCTTGAAAGAGAAAGAACACCCCTCCCCTCATTACTTCCAGTAGCTGACACGTGGCGAACCCAGTTTTCGAGGCTAGCCTAGTTTGGACTTTCACTCATCGTAGGTGTGAACGCATGCAAAGCACTAGTCATATTAATGAACAAAAAATCGTCTATTCATTCCTATTATGTTGCCAGACTGCAGGTTATGTATTCAATTATGTTCAATTAATTATCTCCTTTAACTTTCACGACAGATGAATTTTATTGCACTTTTAATTCGTCATATTTTAATTTATTCTTGAATCCAAATAAACAATGTTCCATGGATATAAACAAGGAAAGTGAAATCACAGAAAAGAAATGTTTTACTCCTTTACACCTAAACAAAAATGTGTGGGTACTCGTGGAAAAGCTATTGAAGAGTGTATCCGATTCAGTAAAGAACTGGGTGTTCAATTTAAAATAAAACTGCAGTATGTATATAAAGCGGAATATATACGTATACTATGTTATACAACAAAGGAAGACACTTCCCAAACTGTGGTGTGCATAGATACCTTTGGCTGACACCCCCAGGAGGAAAGGATGAGGTGAAAGAACCACGGGAGCCTAGAGGCTGGAGGAAGACAGGCCACAGAGACGATCGTTGATTTTTCAACAGTTCTCTAACGGTTTCAGGCTCGAAGATCCGACATTCGATTTAAATTATCTTTTCAAGCATCTGTTTACTTCTACAACCTTTTATCTACAACGATATAGAGTCCACTGTTGGAGCTGCCCAGAGAGAGTGATGAACGACCCGTCGACGGGACAACCCTCTAACGTCCATGAGGAATACTCTTTCCTTTGAGCAAACATCCACGCCATCTGTAGGTAACAACCTGACTCCACGAAACCTAGAAGCACGTCTTAAGGATAAGAAAGAGCAATTAAAGGGAAATAAGCAAAATAAAATATGGTAGATGAAAAATCGTCCAGGCATTTGCCTATGAACCAAGGAAAACCAAGTAAATCAGAGTGGTTGAGTGATGGGAATCGAGCCCTGGACCATCAGAGCGCGAACCTTACACATTATTGGGGAACTATTGTTCAATAACGTACCTAAGGTTTAATCCAAATGGAAGTTATTTTAAAGGTTTAAACAAACCAGGCTCTCAAGCAATAACATGGCTTTTTTCATGAGAATTTCAGATTTCTCTTTGTCCCTCTTGAATCAGGAAGTTAGTTTTGTTCACTACTGTTGGTATTAGTTGATTTGTTTATAGTAGAAACAGTAGGTGTATATAACAGAATGTTTATGCGTTTCTTTCATTGTGAACAGATGTATGCTCAGTATACGATATGAATCCGTATTTCATTAAGAAATTAATAGAATAATTTAAAACCTGAGGAAAGACTAAACAGAACTACGAGTATGTATGATGTAGGAGATAGGTTTCAACAAAATACGAAGCTTTCAAGCTTGTTACTTTCTCTTCTATGTATACTAAGTAGAGGAGGTATTGTATTCCACCCAAAAATTCAATGTCGAGATTTCACCGGAAATATATGTTTTGAGGCCCCTGAATCCAAGAAAAGCATTTTCAGAAAAAGCCCCCCCCCCCCCCCCGTGTGTGTGTGTGTGTGTGAGAGAGAGAGAGAGAGAGTCAGAGTCAGCTGTGGGCGGCATAACTCAAAAACGAAAAGTCGGTTAAAAACCAAAGTTGGTATTTAATTTAATGTCTGTCAAGGATGCGACACGAAGATATTTTGAAGAATATTACTCCACCCTAAACTACCCTTTATATGGAAACTTTTTCGAAAATTTTGACTTTCTTGAAAATGTCATAGGTTTAAGATATTTTTAAAACAAATGACATGCATATCTTGAATTTTCTGGCCATAGACCCTGTAGTCATATTTACTCTGGATGACTTTTGCATAACTGGTAAACCGTAAGAGATAGACCAAATCTTACTATAAAATGTAGATTTTGCTAAAATACCGAATTTAAGTCTCGATAATTTTTTGTAGAGTGAATCATTTCGGATATATGCCTTGTTATCTGTGTGAGATTTGGAGAATATATCTTCTGTTAAACATAACATCGTTATTCAATTTGTTATATGTTTATCGTGCAAAGAGAACGGATTCTCAAAGCTTTAAAAGATTTGACTATCGCTCAAATTCTACTGTATTCCCATTTTCTCCTTGTGCTTACAAGAAGATAAACAATAAGATACTTTCTGTAAATGTTTATCTCAACTAACACAAAGAAGATGTATGGATAAGAGTTTTTATGAATGGTTAGTACAAGAGTAGAGAAAATCATGTGAGTGCAACACATCAGGTCTTTAATTATGTGGTGGTGACGTACCTTTGTTTTAAATACGTTGCTCTTGGTTTCAGGGAAGTTAAAACTATATTTACAGTGAAATCCAAATGTCTATGCTTCTTCAATTTCAAGTGGGCCGTAGAGAAAGTAAAAGTTCACATATTAAACATAGAGAAGTTACATCAAATATTGCCTTGAAATAAACCATTTCACTGCGCCACAAGTGCTTGTAGCTACTGGAAACGTTTACGAAGTAGATATTCATCTTATACCCACATGCAGGAAATTCTGTTACTGAGAAAATGTGAAACATGTGTATTATTTCAGTGGTGACAAAAACATTGATCGTCTGGAAGACACGAGAAATTACCTCCTTGGCAATGAACAGTGTCTGTCCTTGCTGATCAGATAGGTAACGGTATGTTTCGAGGTGGAGTCCGAAGGGAACCTTGAATCACATCTCAAGGTCGCCACTGTGCGAGATAGCCCGCCATAGCGGCTTGATATTTGGCCAAATGTCGAAGGTGGTATACACAACGTGCCTATATTGCGCATGTAATACATTAGGGCGTACGATGCAGAGGGAAAAAGTATTTGAAAAACTGAAGACTGCATCGGCGCTTCCCTGGTAGGTTTCTAAGCAATTCTATAACTACCACTTTTCGTCAATGCAGAAGAATACGACCTTCGAAAGATAATTATTTCTCAGAAATGCATCTTCTTCCCTTCGAGTTCTGTGAATCCCTACAAAGATATCGTTTATAAAAATCTGATGTGTTGCACTCTTGTACTAATATTCTTACAACAGTTGTACCATTATCTACTTCATGTTAATAGATATAAACATTTGTAGAAATTACATTATTGCTAATTTTCTTGTGGGTACAAGGGAAATATTAGAATACAGTAGGCTTTGTGCGATATTCAAATCTTTTAAAGCTTTGAGATTCCGTTATAGTTGTTGTAGTGTTTAACGCCCGCTTTTACTACTACGGCACCGCAGGCGGTGACACTGATGACACATGAAGATGGAGCACCGGTGGAATGAGATGGCGGGGGAAACCGGAGCACCCGGAGAAAACCTGCCCTGACGCCGCTTCGTCCACCACGAATACCACATGCGGGTCCCTGGGATCGAACCCGGGCCGCCTAGGTGGTAAGCGTGCGCGCTAACCGCTCGGCCACGGCGCATTCCGTTATAAAAAAAATGAACAACGATGTTCCATTTCACGAAAGTTTTTTTTTTTCCGAAACTCACACACATAACAAGGAATATCTTCGAAATGGTACACCCTACAAGAAAATTTATTTGGGACATAAATTGTGTATTTTAGCAAGATCTACATTTTTTGTAGAGTATAATTTGGTCTATCTCTAATGGTTTACCAGTTATGCAAAAGTCGTCCAGAGTAAATACGACTACAGGGGCTAGAGTCAGAAAATTCAAGATATAGATTTCACTTGTCATAAAAATATCTCAAACATATGACATTTTAATCAAAATCGTTAGAGCCATTTTCATTTTCAAGAAAATAAAAATTTTCGAAAAATCTTCCACGTCACACACATTTCTAAAATTGCTTCTTTTTCGGATTCATGGAGCCTCAAAACATATATTTTCGTAAAATCTCAGCATCAACTTTTTGAATGGAGTGCAACACTTCCTCTACTTGTGTAAGTAGTACGGAAAGTAAAAATTAATGTTACATTCACACAATTTTCTCTATTCACCACAAACTTTCTTTTAAAAGCTTATACTTTATAAACACTCCTTGTTAATTGAAATACACTTTCAATTTACATCTTATAGGTGCAAGGAGATTACACAAAGCAGAGCTAGCTAAATTTTCAAAAAGAAATTCATTCTGTGATGGCTTTGAAATTCTATTCTCTTTGCATGATCTATGACCTAAAACCAGTGCCTGGGGATCATGATTAATCATTAACATAATATTCGTTAGTGTAAAAGAACTAAGTTGTTATGTTGCTATGTTTATCTAAATACAAATCAGCTAAATGAATGTTACATGCAACTGCTGTTTTGGGTAAATAGCATAACGATTTTGATGATTTAAAACACGCTGAATGGGAAGAAAGAGGGCCGTTATTGCATAAGTTTAAAAACCTAACCTATTTTGGCTCATCTAAAACAATAGATAAGTTGTATCTCTAAACATGTTCTATGTGGATGAAATTGGTGATTTTTATTCTAGATATGAATGGCAGCGATTCGCCACAGAGCGTAGTAAATGAAAATGAAACCGAAAACACCAAGAGCAAAGCAGAGGATTCTGATGAGTATTCCAACACTCCCTATTGGTTATTGGAGGAGAGCAAAATATGTCGAGTGTGCTTGGAAGATGAACAATTGGAAGTGCTTATATCGCCGTGCAATTGCAAGGTAGGCGTGCAATATTAACCTCAATGTTAGTTTCTTGAGTACCTAATTTCTATATTAGTAGAATTATGGCTGTCAATTTAGCAACTGGTGACCGATTTGTGATAATACATGCTTACTTCTGGTTAATTTGTAACTAATACTAACGCAGGGAAGAAAATGTATATAACAGTGGCGTAAGAGCAGACCTGAATACTCACGGAAGACACAACCTCCTAACCTCACATTTAAGACACTGTTAAAATAGTGCAATAGCGATCTCAACAAATTACTCCATTTTGTTATTACTACGCATGCGCAGAGGAAACAGTCAGCCCAACCATCACTACATTTCCATGGCGGATTGAAATCAGCTTGAGTCCAATCTCAATTTGCAATACGATCCACATTTCCATGTTGAATTCAATCCGGAATGAGATCGATTTGGATACGCAAGGCTCAAGCATAAATAATTCGAGCTTTTATGTTGATCACTTGGTTTATATTGACAAACCTGTAGAAAATGTTTCTGCGTATTTTAAGTAAGTTTTCAGATTATGTATTTTAGAATAGGTATATTGCGAGATTGTAGAACCAAAAAAGTGGCTTTGTTGTTGTGTTTTGTTGCATCACTTTCGCTAAGAAAACAAAATGACGAGTGTGCAGTGTGTTAAGAGTACGGTAGAAGTTAGCATCTTTGGCTGATTCAAATCTATTTGAATCCGGTAGGTGTATCCTTGCAATAATATGTCGATCCGATCCCACTTCTTGGTGGATCGGATCCAAGGCTTCAGTTCGATTTGAATCAGCGTTTCCATGTAGTATTCAATCCGGACTGAGAACTCAAATCGATCTGAATTCCCCATGGAAACGTAGTATATATCAGTGTAATCCGCGAGAATATCGATATAAGAGGTGGCAAATGCACAGACCGTAGTTCAGGCACTGAAAAGATAGAAACAGGACAGCAATAATGCACTTAAAATGTACAGGCAGTCAAAAGACATTTTTAAAAAGCACTTTTCTCAAACGGGAAGTTATTCGTTTTTTTTTTTTTTTTTTTTTTTTTTTTGTCCTGGACATGCAAAGAGAATGGAATTTCAAAGTCATCACATGTTGACCACTTAACAGATTTGACTACCCCTTAAGCCTAATGTAACCCCCTACTTCTGTTGTACCTGCAAGGAAATATGTAATTAAACAACTTCTAAAAGTAATTATTATTTGTTTATGCCAACAAACTTACTGTTGGTCTTTTTAAACACACAAGCCGTGTGTGGGCAATGTTTGAGAGGTAGAACTGGAACTTAAAAATTCAATGCCACAACTGGGATTTGAACCACAGACCTTCCGCTTACCAGGCGGCTGCTCTAATCATTGAGCTATTGTGACAAACTGCCAGAATGGCATTAAATTCTCAAACCAGTTCGTATTTCTCCTGGTAAACCACAAAGGCAGTCTCACATCAGAGACAAATTACCCCAATGGTGACTTACTATTGTAAGTACTTTATGTCCCAGGATTAAATAACCTTCAGATGGTAATTATTATTTATGCCAACAAACTTACTGTTGGTGTTTTTAAACACACAAGCCGTGTGTGGGCAATGTTTGAGAGGTAGAACTGGAACTTAAAAATTCAATGCCACAACTGGGATTTGAACCACAGACCTTCCGCTTACCAGGCGGCTGCTCTAACCATTGATCTATTGTAACGAACTGCCAGAATGATGGTTTACCAGGAGAAATACGAACTGGTTTGAGAATTTAATGCCATTCTGGCAGTTTGTCACAATAGCTCAATGGTTAGAGCAGCCGCCTGGTAAGCGGAAGGTCTGTGGTTCAAATCCCAGTTGTGGCATTGAATTTTTAAGTTCCAGTTCTACCTCTCAAACTTCTAAGAGTGTTTATCTCAATTAAGGACGTTCCTACTGCCGTGACAAGTCAGTAGTAAATGTGTAAATGGCATTTCCACCATTTTGATGGAACAGTTATACCGCTGTGAGTCGGTCCCCAGAGCCTCATCTGTTAAAGCAGAGGTGCACACGAGCAGGAAGAGGATGGGATTTGGATAGGAGAGGTTATAAGAGGCACATCACTATAACATCATCTTCAACCTTCGCTATACTTGAACGCACACAAAATCAAGCTCTTAGATTAATTACTAGTGCTATTAAAAGTACTCCTATAATGCATTTACATGTAATAGACCCATAATGACAGATTTAGAAATGCAAGCACTTTTAACATATGAAAAACTTTTAAGACTTCCAGAGAATAATAAATGGGTAAAACAACACACATCTACCTTCAACTTGAAAACTCAATCAGGCTTCATACAGAAAGTTCAACAACTAAGAAATAAACTAGATTACCCATCAGAAATACCTCATGCCTCTTAACAACCCAGTGAACATCATTGAATTAAAATATTACCTTGATTTAATTGCAGATTTTAAAAAGAAAGAAAATTCATTTATAGAAGCTAAAACATATGTCCTTGAAACCATAAATGTAAGATACCCAGCTGATGAATGGACTCGCATCTATACAGATGGCTCTCTTTACAATCAAGAGCTACCTGTAAATTTGTTTTCTTTCTATAGGCATGTTGGAATTTACTTAACAAGTTTTGATGGAGAAATTGATCAATTTATACATCCTTACAAAATCTGTTCACCTGGACAAATAAGTTTTTCATCATAGTCTTCTTATCAGATTCCAAAGCGACTATTCAAGCTATTATTTCAACTGACTACCCTAAAATGGGTAAAATAAAGGAAATTCATAGTATGATTAAACATCTCCAAAATTTAAATAAATGTATTATTTTCCAATGGATCCCATCCCACTGTGGAATTTCTGGAAATGTCAAGCAGACATGTTGGCCAAGAAGGGTTCCAAAATTGCTCAAACAACAAAACAAAATATCCCGTATGAAACAGTTAAAAGGTTAATCAAAAACATCTTCACAAAACACATGATGAATATCTTGGTTCTTCTGAAAAACTTAATGGAAGGATCTCCAAAATAAACTTAAAACAATTCCAGATCTACCAAAAAAATCATCAGTTGCAATGTTCAGATTAATCTCAAGCCATGATTGTCTGGGAGGACATTTGTTCAAGATTGGATTAATGACTTCCCCACAGTGCTGTTTATGTGGAAAAAATGACTTAACGAACATTGATCACCTAATTTTATGTGAAATTCTCCAAAATCAAGAGGATCTAGTCCCTAAATATTGGGAGGCAAGAAGAAGAATGATTTTATTATCAAACTATGAGCATTAGGCACACACACATACAGAGAGAGAGACAGAGAGAGAGAGAGTGAGTGAGTGAATACGTATTACTTTCTGGAGCATGACTTTCTTGATTTTTTTCTGATTCTTGCATTTCTTTGGAAATTTGTGCTCTATAGAATTATTCTACTTCAAGCATCTGTGTATTTAATTATATAATTTTAAATTCTACTAAATTGCCCACTATGATCTTAAGATGATATGTACACTTAATACAAGTCAACACAACGTGTGTTTGTTTTCTCTGGTTGGTCCTATTTCTATTAATTTTAGATTATTTATTTCTAGCAATGTTTATGGTTACTTTTTCTTAATGTCATGTATTAGGATGTCTATATTTAGAACTTCTACAATCATTTTATAGTTTTTTTACGTTACAATTTAACCATATTCTAGTTTCCTTAAAAGTTTGATTTTGTCAGTTTTTGGTGGGCTATAATAACCTAGTACAACAAGATACATTTTCTTTTAAAAATATGTATTTGAATTGCTATCAGTTCTTAAGCCAGTTCCTCACAATACTATAGACATTAGATGTTAGTATATTTTGTTTCGTTCTGAATTTGGTATAAATTCTCTCTGACTTTATAGCTTCTCTATAATTCACATGGCTATTTTCCTTTGTTATTTTGAACCATGTTATGACAAAAATCTGATGTGTTGCACTCACGCGACTTTCTCTACTGTTACACCAACGATTCTTATAAATGCTTATTCCTCTACCTTCTTCACGTTAATCGAACTAAACATTTTCACAATTTAACTCAGTGGTAATTTTCCTGTAGGTGCAAGGAGAATATGGAGTTACAGTAAGCTTTAAGTGATAGTAAAATATTTCAAGGGCTGGTCGTTATGGGTGGCTTTGAAATTCCGTTCTCTTTGTATGGGCAAGGGTAAAAAAATGAATAGCGACCTCCCATTTGAATGAAGTTTAAGTATTGTAAAAGTCGGAAACATCGCTGAAATTATTCATTCAAAACTGATTTAGTCGTAAACTGTATGTTTTAATGAGATCTACATTTTTGTGTAGTAAGATTTTGTCTATTTCTTACAGTTTACCAGATATGCAAAAGTTACCCACACTGTAAAGGGTTTCTACGGACATTCCCAGAAAATGCAAGATATACATTTCATTTGTCATAAAAATATCTCTAATGACTTTGATTAAAATATGTTTGTCATTTTTAAAAAGATCAAAATATTCTAAAAATGTTTCATGTCAAAGGTAGTGGTGCTGTTTTTATTCGAAGGTGACTTCTTGTTTGAGCGATGTGGTTCTTATTTCCCTCAGGGCGTGGTAACGGATGGAATGAACATACACTCGGGTTTAACTTTAGTCAAACATTTTATTTGCACCTTCTTGTTCACAATTTTTATATCGTATCACAGTAGAAAGTCTTATTTTAGCGGATCAACTTCCCTAGCATCGCCGAAATTTAATTAAAGGTCTCTAAACACTTAGTAAATTCACTTTTACTATTTCATGACGCGTACACATAAAAATGCGTCCATCCATGCCGAATACGGAGACGCTAGTGTTCAGTTTTTTGGCGTCGTTTTGACGCGACACTGCCTTTTTCATATTCATCCGCGCTATTCATCAAATAGTTCTTTCTCGTTAGGGAAGCGACCCCTAATCATCCTCCCCTACTTTTATTATGGAACACAAACAATTCTAATATTTATACACATATATTAAAATCAAATATGGAAAGATTTATGACGTCTTTGTGCAAACTTAGTTGTTCGTAACAATGAACCTTATCAACATGTTTTCGTCATTTAATTATCTCATACCAACATCAAAAAACGAATTACACTTTTAACAAACATTTACATGAACGATTTTCTTTTGGGGTCTTCTAATATTCTGTCTCAGTAGTCTGTGGAAGGGGGATTTGCTTGTAAACCTTCGTATTGCATCCTTGGAATTTAACCAACTTTTTTTTTGGGCGGAGAGGATTATGCTGTTCACAGACGGAGACACACACACACACACACACACACACACACACACACACACACACACACACACACACACACACACACACACACACCGACCCCCCGCCCTTCACACACATGGGTGGACCTTTCCTAAAAGGGCCTCTTTTTTTACTCAGTGGTTCTCAAAACGTGTATTTCAGGTGAAATCTCGGTATTAAATTTGGAGGGAATACAATACTTCCCCTAGTTATACATAGCATAGAAAATAAAATACATTGTACTTGCTAGTAGATCACGGATTTTTGTTCAATTGCTGCTATTTTGTGTGCGATGCATTCAATATTTTGATAAAATAACATTTATTATTTTCTTTAGAACAGCTTCTTTATTATTTTTTCTTTAGGTCTGTGTCTTCTTTAAAACTTGAGCAAGCATTAATTATACAATATACCTTGTCCCTTGTGCAGGTAGCATATCTGCCTCAGGTTCAAGGTCCCGAGTTCGAAGATCAGAGTGTGTTACCCATATAAGTTATTTTCCAGGTTTTTTTTCCCTTATCTTGAAAGATAAGTGTCGGGTAACTCTAGTCTTTATGAATCCAGGTCTCATTTGAGCAACCACTTCCAGTCATTCCCACAGTATAACAGAGCAAGGGTGGCAACATACCTATATGTGGAGCCCATGACTTCTCCTGGTCCCCCATGCCTAATACCAAAATAGTGCTGACAGGCAATCTTCACAAAAGCCTCAGGTTGCATTTATGTAACGAAAATGTTACTTCACCACAAACGTAACAAAAGTTGTTCATTGATTTTACATAATTTGTGGCATTTTAATAAAGTTTACACTTTAAATGATTCAAAACACCAGAAATTCTGCATGTATTGCAACAGAAAGAATATTAATCTTACACTTACAGCAACAATATGAAAGTTTGTAACCTACAAATAGCTGAAGAACATTGTGTTGATAGGTGTGCCTATTTCAAAATAAAGTTTTCCCCCAACAGAAAATGTAGACTCTAAAAAGTGACTTGCTACTTTCTTGCCAAATTAAAAACTAATCAGAGTTTTTTACCGTTATTTATGAATTCAGTAGATGGAAATTGATAAGAAGTGGCTATTTTTGAGCCCAAAACATTTTCATTGTTGGACAGTGTTATTGAACCATCGTGGAAGAACTGATAACTAGTAGAATCAGTAGACATTTTAATTGGCGCGGAAGTATAAATTAAGAGTGAACCAACCAATTCTAAAAAGTGTTTGAAAATAATCCCAAAATATAAATACTTGAAATAGTCACCAGCAAAATGTATATTGTTAACGTTTTATAACAAACATAATACAAATTGTGTAAACTTAATCAAATGGCAGTTTCTGGTACTATCTCATCAGTTTTGTTATATATATTTTGACCATGTAAAGAGGAAATATTTCTTAAATTGTGTTTTGTTTCCCACTAGGGTACCTTACAGTTTGTGCATGCTTCCTGTCTGGAACACTGGTTACTAGAGTCCATGAGCAGCCGATGTGAACTGTGCCAATCTCCTCTGCATACTAAACAGGCACTTCAGTGCACTTTACGAGAGGCTGTCTTTAAATGGTTCTTTACCAAACAGCGTTGTAGGGGAACAATATATGGAAACAGTATCATTAACTTGATTGCTCCCCTACTAGTGTTGTTCTGCATTTATTTCTGTGTGATGATAGCGGATTACTATTATGGTGATAATTTGGACAGTCTGCCAGTTGGTGCCATAACAATACTACTGCTTTTCATCATGGTATGTATTATGGGTTTGGGATTCGCATCATGGATGTATTTCAAAATACAGCTTCAGTACATACTGTGGTTCAGATGGTGGCAAAGTAAACTGACAATCAAGATTCTTCTACAAAAAAGTGAATCCTGTAAACCAAAAGAGGTACACCCTGAAGGGCATGAATCATATCAGCAAACTGAAGCACCAGCTCAGGTTCAAACTAACGATTCAAACAATACCTTACCGTGATGGCAAAAATATACCATCTACATTTACACTAATCAAATGTTTATAAGCAGCAAGACTACCCTGAAATATAATTCTGCAATTCATATATTTTATTGTATATTACTTCAGAGATAGATACAAAAATATAATAGTGGAAATCTAGGACACACCCCAATTATTCAGCTATTATTTTAACCCCGGCACGACAGCCCATGAAGGGCTAAGGCTCTGCCCACTACAGGCGTCATTGGTGAGGTGCAGTACTGGAGGGTGCAGTGGCGGCTCGCAGGCAAAATTTTAGGGTAGGCAAAGTGTAACAGCAAACAACAACAACAACAACAACAATAATAATAATAATAATAATAATAATAATAATAATAATAATAATAATAATAATAATAATAATAATAATAATAATAATAATAATAATAATAATAATAATAATAATAATAATAATAATAATAATAATAATAATAATAAACCCCGTTTATCCGAAATATAGAAGTCATTGCGGATAACGCAAACAATATATTGTTTGGTTGTTCATAAGAGCAGAGTGACTTACGGACGAATTACCGCCAAAACTAAAATCACGAGTGTCGGCAGACTTTTTTCCAGGGGGGGCGGAATTGGAAATTTGCAATCATATAATATTAAATCATTATTTTACTGTCAAAATTTATAGTATTTGTTGCAGATAACCGTATTAATTTGTGGTAAACAAAAATTGTTCTCTACATCAAAATTAAAATAATAGTTTAAAAGTCAGTAACTGACTGCACATTAAGTTCACCAACTTCCAAGGGGGGGCCGTGGCCCCCCTTGCCCCCCTTTCGCGTCGACCATGACTAAAATAGATTAAGAAATTGAAAAATTGTCTGACTGCAGCTTTGTGTTAAATAGCTAAAACACTCCTCTTTTTATTGCCAGTGCGCCGCGAAAGCGAAATTTGTAATAGTTCACTAATTAAGTCGGTCATATTGGTATTACACAGAGATAACGACAGATGCAGATCTCTGAGATCTTCGTTCGTGGAGTATGGCTGTTCGGAAAATGTCGCATAAATTCGGATTTGGGCAGGCAAGTGTTCGGACTGCTGGCAGACGCGTCTACGCATGCTCGGAGTGCATATACAGACCGAATGTTTCCTTATCCCTGTTCAAGGGCCTCGTACTGAGGAAATGGGGCCGGGCAGGCAGAGGTTAAGCTAGCCTGCTCTCCACTACCCAGGTTCCATGCGTATCATTTCTGCCGCGCGTTTCAAACACGCAGCGCAGTTTTCATGAATCGGAATTGAGATTAAAGGATTTGACCATGCGCTGGTCATTATAACTGAGAAATCTTTTCTTGAACTGCAATTTAGGGGAAAATGACGGTTCAAATGATAAAATACAGAATCATAGTTAAACATTATTTGTTGATGTATTACGATAGGGTAGGCAATGCCTACCCTGCCTACCCTGAGGAGCCGCGCCTGGGAGGGTGTGACGTGGTCAGCGCCCCGAGCCCTCCCGGTCAGTTATGCAGTCTTCTCAACCTTGGGCTGCTACATCTCCATCAAGTAGCTCCTCAATTGGTACCCCGGAACCTAACGAGGCTGATTGCACCCCGTGCCAGACCTCTCAAAGGGGATAAAATCCCAATTCTGGTACCGGGGATCGAACCCGGGTCCTCCGCGCCAGAGGCAAGCGCGCTACCAACTGCGCAGTATTAGCTATTAGCTTTTTCATTATATACGAGTATAGTACATATATAGTATACAGTACAGTATTAAACATATGTATTTCTGTAGAAGCATTTTTATTGCCTTATAACCAGAACCATTTTGATTTTCTCTGCCTTTTTAGAGCAATTTGTATTTAGTGAATATACCAGGTGTGAATATACTCTTGACGAAGGTCAGTGTTCAAAAACAAATGCGCGAGCTATACGATGGGATTGAAGACTGATCATGAAGAGAAATCCTAGGACAACGAAAATTAAGAAGGTAGCAGCCTTCTGCGATATTCCAAGATAACAATGGATGGTGTATCTTTTCTGACTCAGAACATGTATGAGATTTCTGTATTTCTGGTGAAATCTCGAGTGAGTGAGTGGTGTTTAAGGGCCCGTCGACTGCTAGGTCATTTGGGCCCCTGAAATCTCGATATCATCTTTTGTGTGGAATACACTTCCTCCACTTACTGCAAGTACGCTAGCAGAAAAGGTAAAAAACTAAGAAAGTGTAACTAAATGCTAGAAAGGTGACTAAGTAGTATTTTATTTATTAGTACTTAAGCAAGTTTTACTCAATTTATACAAATAATACTCAATCTTAAAAAAAGTGATGTAACAGGAATTGGGATTGGTCAAAATTAGAATAATTTTGACGGTTAAGGAGCAGTTGTTAGGTAAACATCCGTAAATACCAAACAAGAGTTGTGATTATTTCTGCAATTCTGTCCTCTAACATCTGCACGTTATGTCTATACTACTACAGGAGATGGTTACCATGCATTCTTACACATGCTTCAACTCCTCTGATTTTAAAAATAAATGACCTATATTCCAGCAAATATGCGGTACAATAAATAGAAGCCTTAAAACAAAAATCAGGAAATGAAGTTTTATAAAGTAGGGTAATGGCCGTGCCTACATGTAGTGTCTGCATAATAGAAGTTACTAGAAATGTTAATAATTTATCTCGACAGTTTTACATATTTCATATTGTATTCTTATTTTTTAAATAATTGAAAAAGTTCAAGAGATAGTGTATATCCAAACTATTTGTGGTAGATGTATAAGTGTTGCGGAGTTACATTGTGTTATACAGTGAATCATTTTAAATGTTACTAAAAGGGGTCTCCGTCTAGGGGATATGTGAATAGCGACCACAAGGTACCCAAGCTGAGCAGAACAGTACTTCCACTTACTGGTGTTTTGCTCCTCACTGTAACTTTTCTATCTGACCTTACCTTGGTCATCTCTTGTTCTCTTCCGACCCCGATGCTATTAGGGTTCCTGAGGGCTAGGGAGTCTTTATTTTTCCAACCTCTCCATTTCTCTAATTTCTCTATAAAATATTAACCCCTAACATGCTGACCTGTCATGGCATGTAATACGTCCTCTGATTGGTAATCAGAGGATATGGTCGGTGAATTTATTTTGATAACTCTCCCGGTCAGGTCGGTGAGACCCGTAAACCAACGACAGGTGTGGTCCTCCAGACACTCTGGGGGTTGTGAGAGAGCGATGTGACCGCCAAAACATAAAAATATGGTGCTCTCTAAAAAGCGGTTACTATTGCTGCTATTGCTCTCTTCAATATCATTGTGAAAAATATTGGAGAGCAAGAGGATTAATGACTTCATTGTCAGAAATCCAGCATTAGCTAACAACTTTTCTTTATGGAGCCGAAACATGGACGTTGACAAAAGCTGACACAAACAAGATACAGGCTGCCGAAATGAGATTCTTAAGAACAGCAAGAGGATGCACACGTTTAGATAAAATTCCAAAATGAAAGAGTAAGGGAAGAACTAGAAACAAATCCTTTGGCAGACAAAAATTATCAACTACAGGAATGAATGGAGAGAGCATGTTAATAGAATGCCTGAAGAAAGGATCCCAAGGAAAGTTAAACTATAGGCCAATTGGAAAAGATATCCAGGCAGACCAAGAAAACGATGGTCAAACATGTTTTGAAGCCGGAACAGGCAGCATTGCCTAATCCCTGGAGTGAAGATGAAGATGATGAAGAGCATACATAAATAAAACCTCGCTTTTGTTATGATCTTATATAAAACCCAGGTAACTCCATGCAAAATATCTGCTTCTTTTAAAGCTTGATTAATATAACTTAATCTCGGCAAGATATGCAATTTATGCAGCCCATCACTGTACTCCACATGGTGTATGTCATAAAGAAATTCACTGCTGTTTTAATTGATGCTCTGCTGGATTTTGCTTTTTTTTTGGAGTTGAAACAGTGGCCCCGTTTTCATCCGCGTACTCGTTTTCGTGCACCATTCTGTAAATCGAAGTATGAGATACATGTTGACTGAAGATGTTCTTTCCACTAACAGTTTGTATCCAACGAGGTACAAGGCGTGTAATTTTTTTCATACAACGGCATGAAAAGTCAATCAGCGTCAGTAATGCAACAATATGGCGGACTGCGCGTGCAACATGTTGTCAGCTGTTGTGTATGTAAGAGCTGTTTGCCTTCACCATGATGTAAGGGTTGAGAAATAAATCTTCGTCAATTCGTAAAAAATTGTGACAGTTTTCCGGGACCTCTAACCTCAATTCGTTTTGTAGTAGATCCAGTAGGTATACCTCAGCCCATGTCCTATTCTCTTATTTGTAACCATGACCATGCCTACTAACGTCTTTTACTCCTACTACATCTTCTCTTCCTACCGAGAATCGTGGAAATATATCCCAAATATTATATTATTATTTACTTCTTTTGCTATGTATGACAAGACTTAATGATTCATTGTATGCAAAATCTGATTCAAGATTTTGTGCATTTTTATTCTTGTGGTAAATAAAACAGCTAATAAGCCACTTGCTTATTAATTACTGCTACCTATGTTTCACTTATTTCGTATTACTAGGGCTTCTATAAGTAGAAAAGAAAATTTTGTTGGTTTCATTCTGCTTACGTGCGTCTCCCCCCCCCCCCCCCCCCCAAATTTTAATTGCCCTGAAATTTTGTGTAAGAACAGGGCGCGAAAAGAAGTGCAGCAGAACAGAGCGCCTTTAGTAAATGTATGAATGTCTTCAGTTCCCAATATGAATTATTATGTATCATTCCGGTTCATTTTATTGAGTAAACTTCTTCATTGGAGGGAAAATAGATTGTATTAGTCTGACTTAATCATATGTTATTAGCGTTTCTTTTTGTAAAAGTTTTCATTTAGCCGCTAGATTAAGAGTTCCGTTCGGTAAAACTGCTTGTTTCGAGCCCTGGTAGGGAGTAGCAATCGCTTCGTTAACTTGGTTTCAATATGGCGAAGCGCGTAACGCAACGGGTACATGCAGATCAAAAGAGCCGACTCAAGCTTTCCTTTCTGTATGCTGTCTATTTTGTGACCAAGATATATCGAAATCAGCCACAATAGTAGTTGAACTCTGGCAAAAACGACTGCTACTTCGCTCCAGCGATAAAAATCAGACAGAAGTCTTACACGCGGCTGCTGTCTGCTGACTGTCGTATTTATTTCACGAATCCACCAAACAGATTGTGCTCTAATGCAGATCATCAACTAATAGTGTCGTGTATCTGAAACCGAAATTATAATGTCAATATATATTTGATAATGGAAAGAAACAAAAGGAGATTCTAGTCAATAGTGAAGGGGAAGACGTAATAAAGCTAATATGTTAAAGTCTCAAGAATGGAAGCCTAGGCAGATTTAAAAGAGTGATAAGGTTACAATTGTTGTATGCACAAAACTAACGATTTAGCGGGCTGATTCCTATCTTACCATGACGTGCTCTAAAGTTAGCCAATGGAAATCGCTTCCTTCTTGTTGCCCGCGCAAAAACAAATGCAACGCAAGACACACTCGTTTTGAATCGAGCCGAGAGTACACGTGCAACTTGGGAGTTGTACGTAAGCTAACACGTATACATAATTCAGCGGTCGCTAAAGGGTAACAAAGTTAAAGTGTTATAACGTTGTAGTTGAAGATACAAAGTTACATTCTATTTAAATATCGTCGGCAGTTCTCTACAAATCTGGAAATTTACAAATAAAGTGATATGTTGGTTGATTCTTCGTTTGGTTCCATTCCTACCATAACTCGCGCATACCCTGCAGATTAGGACCTCTTGCTAGAGCTAGTCCGGACACCAAACACGAGATCTTATAGGTCTTAAAGGCGACGTCTTCGACGGAGAGGAGCGTTTGCGTCATATCTCATGTCAACATGACCAGTGGAGAAAGCACAGATATAAATAATTGAAGATTAATAAACCAAACAAATCAACAAACAAAATTATTCTGAGTACATGCAAAAATTGGCTCACCGAACCTATGTAATATTTGAGACTGTCGTTTCTGCATAAAGTGTAGTTAACTTGAGTCGTAGGTAAATCAGAGCGCATAATAAGTAGGTATATTTCTGTATTTGTTTTAGGTTGAACCAAGTGGAAAAATCCCTTTTAACTCGGATATTGAATGGTGAATGGTAAGAACGATTTCACTGCTGCATATCTTACTGCTAATTTTCTTGTGGGTACAAGGGGAATATGGGAATACAGTAGGCTTTGAGTGATAGTCAAATTTTTAAAAGCTGATCACTGTATGAAAGCTTTGAAATTCCATTCTTTTTCCATGGCCAAGAGATAAAAAAGTGAATAACGACCTTCCATTTGAGAAAAAGTAAGGTATTGCAAAACTTGCACAAATAACAAGAAATGTCTCCAAAATAGTTCATCACACAAAAAGTGCATTTAGACGTAACTTGTGTGTTTTAACAAGAGCTGCATTTTGCTATAGTAAGATTTGGTTGATCTCTTATAGTTTATCACTTATGCAAAAGTCATCAAGAGTAAACAGGACCACATAGGCTATAGCTAGAAAATTCAAAATACACATTTCATTTCCCATGAAAATATCTTGAAATTGCAGCACTTTAATCAAAAATTTTTGAGCCATTTTTGGGAAAATCAGAATATTCTAAAAATTGTCCATGTCAAGGGTAGTTTAGAGTGGAGGAATTTTCTTCAAAATCTTTGTATGACATCCTTGAAAGGTATTAAACATAAATACCAACATTGGTTTTTAACCGACTTCTGTTTTTTGAGTTATGCTGTTCACAGACACACAGACCTTTTCCTTAAAATGCTTTGATGAGACAAAACATGGAAGAAATATTTAACAGAGGCATACATAAAGGATTTGTTATAATGGGTGACTTCAATGCAAGAGTGGGGGAAAATCAATTGCAATTAATAGATTTTGAAGGGGAATTAAATGGTTTAAGAAAAGAGATGGAGGAAAGAAGGAGCAAAGATAAATGTATTAATAATGAAGGTAAGAAACTAATAGAATTTTGTGAGGAGAATAATTTGATGATGTGCAATGGGGTGAAAGGAAATGACAGTCTAGGAGAGTATACTTTTATGAATAGAAATGGTCAAAGTGTAATAGATTATATTCTATATTCAGCAGATCTAGATGAATACTGCGTAGACTTTGAGGTCTTAAATATAGCTCGTTCTAGTAACCATTTCCCTTTAAGGGCAGTATTCAGAGGTATAGATAAAGAAAATTAATTATGCTCTGAGCAGAATGGAATAAAAATTCATAGATAGATGAGGAAGCAGAAGTATTTATGGAGGAGCTGGGAAACCAGTCAAATATGTTAAGGGTAGTTGGCATAGAGGAAATGCTGAGAGAAAATAAAATTGAGGAAACTGTAATAAAACTAGAGGAGTTAGTGAAACAGGCAGGGGCAAAAATGAGAATGATAGATAAACCAAATATTAGAAGAGGCTGGTATGATGAGGAGTGTAGCCAGGCAAAGCAGAGAGTTAAAAGGGAGTTAAGGAAATGGAGACAAACAGGGGACATACAAGAAAAAGAAAATTTTATAATTGAAAGATGGGGGTACAGGTATCTCATGGAAGCTAAAAAGAAGGAATGGGAGGAAAATATGTGTAAAAAGAAATGAGGGAGGCAATAAAAGAGAATGATACAAAGGCAATTTGGTCTTTGGTGAAACAAACCTATAAGGTTAGAACTAGGGAAAACAATATAAGTTCAGAACCATGGTGCCGATACTTTGAAAGTCTGTTAGGGATAAAACAGGGAAGACAAAGTATTCAAGAATTGGATAATACAAGTGACATCCAGCAATTAGACAGTAGGATAAGAATAGAGGAAGTAAGGGAGCAAGTAAAAAGACTAAAAAGGAACAAAGAAGATGGTATAGATGGGGTTCAAGGGGAGTTTTGGAAGGCATGTAGTAGAAACGAGAATAGATTAAGTTTACTAGTGAGAATTCTAAATAAAGTATTTGAAGAGAGTAAGGTTCCAAGTAGTTGGAGAAAGGCAATGATAGTGCCAATATTTAAGAATAAAGGGAAGGTAGATAACCCAGTAAACTATAGAGGAATTAGCTTATTATCTGTGCTAGGTAAGATATATATTAGAGTTTTGGCAGAAAGAGTACAAAAGTGGGCAGAAGACGAGAGGAAGCTATCAGATTTCCAAGCAGGATTTAGACAAGGCAGGAGAGCAGTAAATAATATCTTTGTGATAAGCACATTGATGAATAAATATTTAGCAGGCAAAAGGGGGAGTGTATATATGTTATTTATTGATTTCGAAAAGGCCTTTGATACAATAAATCACGAAGCAAAGCACTATGGTACAAATTGAGTAAAAAGGGAATGAGCAACAGATTTATTCAGAGTTTACAAAGTATATATATAGACAATGAGTTTTGTATAAAGATGACAAATAATAAAGTAACAAAATACATTCAAAATAATATAGGATTGAGGCAAGGCTGCAAGTTGAGCCCTGTACTGTTTAATTTGTTTATAGATGATATTCTGGATGCAATTAGAATGGAAAATAGGCATATGCCAATAATTAATAACAGGGAAATACCTGGGTTGCTATTTGCAGATGATTTAGTAGCAGGAGCTATATCCAAAGTGGGGATAGAGCAATTGAAGCAATAGATAAATTTTGTAAGGAATGGAGCCTCGAAATTAATGTAAAGAAAACCAAAATTATAGTATTTAAGAAAGGTAACAAGTTAAGAAAAGAGGAGAAATGGTACTGGCAAGGAAGGAAAATTAAGGTGATCAATACATTTAATTATCTAGGAGTAAGATTAAGCAGTAAGGGAGGGTGGAAAGAGCTGAAGAGAATGGCAATGGCTAAAGGTAAAATTGCATTAAAAGCTATTAAAGCATGCCTAGATAAATTATCAGGAATGCAAATAAAACAGCTGGAGAGAATTTACACAGCCGTAGTAGAAGCAAAAATGCTGTATGGGATGGAGATATGGGGTTTAGAGGAAGGGGGTGCAAATATGGATGTGATACATAGAAACTTTTGCAAGCAAGTTTTGGGCTTACCACGAGCTTCACCAAATGGAGTGGCACAAGCAGAATTGGGAAGCCTGGGAACTAAAGGGATAATGGTGGAAAGGGTGTTAAAATATTGGGCGAGAATTAGGAGTTTAGATGAGCAGAATATTCTATGTCAATGCTTGATAGTACAGGAAAGACTAAATCAGAAAGATTCATGGCTAAACAAGATAAAGGAAATGATGTTAAAAATAGGGTTTGGTGTCATGTGGAAAAACAGGGAATTATTGGAAAGTGGATTTTGGAAAGAACTTAGGCTAAGAACGGAAGATATTGAAAGGCAAGAAATGATAGGAAGTTTCAGTTTGAAAAGCTCACTGGAAGTTTATAGAGAGATGATAGTGAGCTGGAACAGGGAAAAATATACAGACATTTGTGATAAAGCAGCAAGAGAAGGCTTTGCATTGGCCAGAACAGGGGTGGTGAAACTGAAAGGGTTGAGAAGAGGGAGGGACCTAGAGAAATGCCCATTATGGATAAAAAATGGCATTTACTGTTAGAATGCGAAGAAACTAGGTTGCTTAGGGAGAGGATAGGTAAAAAAGATTGGACAAGGCTACCAAATGAAATTCAAGCAATGAAGTTAATGAGTGTAAAAACTAGGGAAAATTTAATTGAAATTGGGAACTTTTTGGGCAAAGTAAGAGCCAAATGGTTGAGGAAGATAAGTAAATATGACAAAAATGAAGATGAAGTATTTTAGATAGGATGTAAATGGAAACCCATTAGCTCGACAACCTCAGTGTTTGAGCCTAATGGGCCCAAGGGTAATCAGCAAGTCAATGTAGTAACAAGTATGTAAATGTATAATAATTTGTAAATGAAATGGAAATAAAGATTACATAGATTACATATAATAGTAGAGAAAGTAATAGAAAATCTGATCTGTTGTCACATGATTTTTTACTCTTGTACAAACTATTCTTACAAATGCCTATTTCTCTATCAAATTCATGTTAATTTAAATAAACATTTGCAGCAATTAACTTATTGCTAATTTTCTTGTAAGGTGCAAGAGGAATATGGGAATACAGTAGCCTTTGAGCATTAATTAAATCTTTTGAAGCTGCTTCCTACGTGATGGCTTTGAAAAGCTGTTCAGTTTGCATGGCAAAGAGAGAAAAAAAATGACTTCCCATTTCATTTGGGAAAAGTATCCATAAGTATCAACCTATAGGTATTGGAAAATTCAACTAATAAGGAATATCCCCAAAATGGATGACCACAAAAAAAAATTCATTTGTGAAATTCTCTATTTTAAGGTCTATATTTTTTGTGAAGTGAGATTTTGTGTATCCCTTATGGTTTACAAGTTATACAAAAGTCATTCAGAATGAAGAGGACTTATGACATTCCTAAAGAATTTGAGATATAGATGTCATTTTTCATGAAAATATAAACGTACAGTATTTTGATAAAAATTGTTCATCATTTTGATAAAACAAAAATGTTTCAAGAATGTTCTATGTAATGGGTAGTCTGGGGTGGGAGAGTTTCCTGAAAATCTTTGTCTTGCATCCTTGGAAGGTGCTATATTTAAATGCCAAGTTTGATATGCAACAGACTTTGTTTCTAATTTGCCATTCATTGATATTACATGGATCTTTTCTGGATTCAGGGGACCCTAAAATGTGTATTTGCACTAAAATCCCAGTGTCAAATTTTTGGGTGGAATGCAGTACCTTCTCTCTACCTGCTACAGGGGTTGCAAAATAGGAGTTAGAAAGTTTGCATTTACTAGGAACATAATAGCAGGGTTTGAATTAATAAGGGAGATTTCCCCGGCTCATCAAAGAAGATTTCCTTCCTTGCCAGGTGAGTAGTTTTCTTTTTAATGCAAGTATTTACGGCAGCACCATGGCCGAGCGTTCACCTATCACTGAGTTCGATCCCAGGAACCTGCCTGTGGTATTCATGGTGAACGAAGCAGTGTCAGCATGGGTTTTCTCCAGGTTCTCCAGTTTCCCCCACCACTCATTCCACTAATTGCTCCATTATCACCTTTCCAATTGATTTTGCCTGCATTTCATATCATACCTGGTGCTGTGCTGTGACCTCCTGCTTCCAGGTCTTCATTCTGTCCAGTCCATAGGTTCCTGTGCTCTCTGACAGGCGTCCGAGCCTAGGCACTGGCTTGTAATCCTAGGCAGTGTATATCCTACATAAGGGGAGGATAATCAGATAAAGAAAAAAAAGTGTATTTATTATTACTGCTCTTTGAAAATACAAGAAGACATGGAACACTTTCATGGCAGACTGCATGGTGCGAGTGTGAGCTGTGAGTAAGCAAAGGTATTATATTGCAAGTAAGCTGAACAATAAACAATTCTCAGGTTCATTAGTTGGGTTGGCATTCAGAGTCACAATTCCAGCAACGACGATTGCAGCTTGCAGTATTCAGTTGCTTTTTGCAATTCACTGTATAATAATAAATTTGACAAGAAAGAGACAACTTAAAGAAAGTAATGACTGATCTATTCCAGGCTTCAACTTCAATTAATATTAATATTACGGCTTCTCAGCTAAAAACTGCATCATTGGAAGTGATCTATATTCGCAAAACTAGTGAATGTAAGAGAGATAGAACTGGAACTTAAAAATGCAATGCCACAGCCGGGACTTGAACCACCTCTCAAACTTTGCCCGCATACGGCTTGTGTGTTTAAAAACACCAACAGTAAGTTTGTTGGCATAAATATATAGTGAATGTAAGTTCGTTACACTGATCAGGTAATGTGTAGACAAAATTAGATTTTAAAAATGGGAAACAAATTGCCCCTGACTTTCACCAAACAGTTTGAAAGAGTTATATGCCTGTGTTACTCAGAAATACAAAATCATGGTAGTCTTAAAGACAGTAAAATGCATATTGCTACTGCTGTGTTTTATGTACATATATAACACTACTGATATTATTGCCATAATTAATATAACAAACTTAAGTTTCCCCCTTGTCAGAATGTCTGATTTGAACACTGCATAGTAGGGGTCATAAAGTTGTGTTCTCACATTCATGCTGTAGGAGACAAACTGAAATTTAATACACAATGTTTTTAAAGTGTCTTCCTTCTGCAGCAATAAGTGTGTAGACCTATATGTGAGCAGAGACTTCCACTTAATGATGTGATGTGCTCCTTCCTGTGTGAACCAGTAGCTTTTGAAGCATTTGGCAATGTTGTGCCCTCTTGGAAAAAACAAATATCCTCGAATGCATCGAAAAAATAACATCCCTATTCCAAACCCTGTTCCTATAATACCAGTTCTGATTGAATTAACAGTTATCACCATATGATGGGCTTAAAAGGTGTGTAAGTGAGAGATGGCCACTTCTATGGGCATATTGTGATAAGGTTACCCTCGCTGTGTTTTAAATCCAATCGAAATGGTGTGGTCACAAATAAAGCACTCAGTGGCATCCAGGAATGTAAAGAAGCAACCGCTGTGTGAAATAATGCAGATTTTAAAATAAGCATTCAGCGAAGTGACTATAACAGTGGCAGAAATATGTAAAACATGAGGAGGATGTAGAAAACTAACACAGAAGTCTTCAATCTGTTTTCAACATGGGGGACAGGTTCATCATAAATATTAACACACTTCAGATGATCCCTGTAAAGATAAAAATTCTCAGGTATGCCACTGCAATATTAGAGATAGATTAATCTGCATTTTTATGGTATAGTCATACTCTGTATTTGACTAATATATTTTAACATTTAACTTTATATTTATTAACCACATTTATAATTGTGCTGCTCAAAATGTTAACCTGTGCTTTATCTTTGTTAATAGAAACCTCTCAGATAACACACTGATTATTTTTGGAAGTCACTGATGTTTTACATTGCATCAATGAGCGCGTCACTTCAGCCAATGAATGCATAGAAATCACAAATGACAGATGTTCAGTCCCATGGAGTAAACCACAGCATTGTAACATCTTCGCTGGTTTCTCTCTCACTCTTCTCATTCATTGATACTCGAAATAAGTATCCATGCTGTAATGTGTATGTTTACATGAACATTATTTAGTTGTTTAACAATGCTGTCAATTGCCAGGATCATATCAGCATCCCCAGTGTGCTGGAATTCCGTCCCACAGGAGTTCTTTTACATGCCAGTAAATATACTGACATGGAGCTGTCGTTTTTAAGCACACTTAAAAACCATCCGTCTGGGCCAAATTCAAACCTGCGACCTTGGGATCAGTAGGCATGTTTACTTGGAGAAAACATGATAATGTTGCTTTCTGTGACACTGAATACCTGCATTCTTAGTGCACCCTTTGATGCCATGATGGTAACTACTTGAGCAGCACGATAACGCATTTTACATTCTAAAGGTTCCTATAAAGGAAGTGCAGTGACTATGTGGGAACCCAGAATAGGGAAGAGGAATGTTGGAAGGCAGAAAAGTGAAGTGTGCAAGTATCATATTGGTAACTTGTGGTCCAGAATAGCAGAAGATAGACAAAAGTGAAAGTCCCACAGAGTTGGTTAACCCGGAGATGTAGTCGTAAGCCACCCTGTTGTCACAGGAGGCTCAAGCCCAAACTGGAATCTTCACAGGCTAGTGCTTATTCTTATTCATTCATTCTAATCACCACAGTATTGTACTTTTAAATGAAGACATTTTACTCTTTGCCACTAAAATTTCAAAGATACAAAATTATGAGCATAAGCTAAATACATTATGTGATGCATTTACAAAAATCTGATGTGTTGCACTCACATGACTTTCTCTACTCTTGTACTAACCATTCTTACAAACTCTTATTCCTATATCTTCTTTCTTGATAGTTGAGATACACATTTGTACAAGTTATCTTATTGCTTATTTCCTTGCAGGTGCAAGGGGAATGTTAGAATACAGTAGGCTTTGTGCGATAGTCAAATATTTGAGATTCTGTTGTCTTTGCACACTTAACATATAAAAAAAATGAACAACGATGATCCATTTCATGAAAGTTCTAAGTTTTCAGAAACTCACACACATAACAAGGAATATCTCCGAAATGGTTCACCCTACAAGAAAATTTATTGAGACATAAACTGTGTATTTTAGCAAGATCTACATTTTTTGTGCAGTATAATTTGGTCTATCTCTAACGGTTTACCAGTTATGCAAAAGTTGTCCAGAAAAATACGACTACAGGGGCTATAGCCAGAAAATTCAAGATACACATTTCATTTTCCATAAAAATATCTCAAACGTATGACATTTTAATCAAAATTGTTAGAGCCATTTTCAAGAAAATCAAAATTTTCGAAAATTTTTCCATGTAAAGGGTAGTTTAGGGTGGGGCTATTTTCTTCAAAATCTTCGTGTCGCATCCTTGAAAGACATTAAACTTAAATACCAACTTTGGTTTTTAACCGACTTTTCGTTTTTGAGTTATGCTGTCCACAGACTGATAAATACACACACACCCATACACATGGGTGTCGCGAAATGGGGGCAAGGGGGGGCCGCGGCCTCCCCTTGGAAGTTGGTGAACTTAATGTGCAGCCAGTTGCTGACTATTAGACTATTATTTTAATTTTTATGTAAAGAACAATTTTTATTTAGCACTTATTAATACGGTTATCTGCAACAAATATTATAAATTTTGACAATAAAATAATGATTTAATATTGTATGATTGCAAATTTCCAACATGTGCCCCCCCCCCCCCTGGAAAAAAGTCTGCCGTCACTCATGCACATACACATATATCACACACAAACACACATACACACAGACCTTTTTCTAAAAATGCTTTTTTTGGATTCAGAGGGCCTCAAAACATATATTTTCGGTGAAATCTCGACATCGAATTTTTGGGTGGAATACAATACTTCCCCTATTTACCAGTAGAGAAAGTAAAAATTAATGTTGCTTCTAAGAATTAACTACAAATGTCATTTTGTCTGTCATTCTACGTTCTTAAGGTGCTGTTTTTTAGTGTTACAATTTCATTTTTTCAATTGTTTTATGTGCTGTTATTTTAAAAAATTAGTAACTCAAAAACTGTATGACAGTTTCATTTACTTGAGTCTTTAAAATAAGCATAAAATGTTTCAAAATGATTAGATGAAGACTGCATTGTGTGGCCTACTTTAAATGTGCAGAAATGCTGGGTTAAAAAGGCCTTAGAATCATGTTTTCAAGCTTCTAAAGAGATGAACCAAGTGCAAGAGAGATTAAAAAGTCGGGTGACAATCTAGAAAGTGGATTCTGAAACTATGAACAAAGCAAATTTCATTTTCTTAGCTATCCATCCAATGTGACTGAAATGACGATGTTACTCCTATAACAGTTTTGTGAATTTAAAGCCATAATCGTCATTAGGTTTCATTCATTAATTTCGCCCAACTGGATTAGATATGTATGTTTTTATAAATGGTAATTATTATTTATTATTCATCATCATCATCATCATCAGCAGCAGCAGCAGCAGCAGCAGCAGCAGCATCATCATCATAATTATTATTATTTGTAATAGCAATACATGAATATTGTACATTAGTGCATATTATATTGTACCTTTCATTATCTGTATTATTCATTTATTTCACTCAACCAACTCTAATTTTACTGTATTGGGCTATGAGAGAGCATTTGACAACTAACAGGATATCAAAGTACCTCCGAATGGGCATGCACAGTGTTTTTCCACTGAGCGTGTGGAAACATGCTAACATACTGCTGCATAAGCAAGGTCGTGCTACTGACGTGGTTTTGTTCTGCAGTATTGAATTGACAGTGATGTGATGTGGTTCAGTTATTATGAGTGACTTATTGTTTTGTCCTGTTCTTAGCCGCAAAGTATATTATAGGTCAGCATATTTTCTACTGCACAGCGTGTATTTATTTATGATTCGTATGTGTTAACTCAGCTCACTAAGTGAAAGTAAGATTTGCAGAAATGTTTCATTTAACATTCTTTCATGGATATGTGCGTAAGCAAAATAGTCATTACTGGAGCTCTGAGAAACCTAATATTGTTCATGAAGTACCTCTTCATGAGAAAAAAATTGGTGTATGGTGTGCCATTAGCAGAGAAAGAGTTATAGGCCCAATTTTTTGAGTCAAGGTTGACACCGTACATACATGAATGCAATTTTGCCCCCTCTTTTTAGAAAATTAACAGACAGGGAGTGTGATTTTGCTTTTTTCAACAAGAATCTGCAACAATTTATATGGACAATCTTTTGATCAGAACTATTGCAAGCATGTTTCAGGACAGAATTGTTAGTAGAGATCTGTGGCCCCCTCGATCCCCCAATCTCCTGCAATTTCTATCTCTAGGGTAACTTAAGACAAACACACACTCTGGAAGAATTAAAGCAAAATATCTGTCAGGAAATCCAAGCAAGTGAACTACGGCAAGAGGTGGATAGTTTCCTACAGAGGTACCAAAATGTATGGACAACAATGGTGGCCAGCTTCAGCATCTCCTTTCATATAGTTGGTAAGTAAAGCCTTTAAAAGTAGTTTTAAAAATGTTGCATGGTTTCATCCGAGCTCCTCCATGATAGTGGCAGACAGCAATGAGTGCAGAGGTTGCAGAAAGGCAAAACACTGCACAGTCCGTTCAGAGGTATCTTGCTTTCCTGTACGTAGGAAATGTGGTCATAAATTTCCAGGAGATATTTGCCAGTAGTGCTGGAGTTACATGTTCACATTTTTCCTTTTATCATTCTGTTGGCAGAGACACAACAAATTATGATGGAGAAATAGAGGCTATATACATTGCTCTCCGACAATTATTAAATCTTCCCTTAAATAAATTTAACAAAGCAGTAATTCTTTCAGATTCTAAAGCTGCAATTCAGGGAATATGTTCAAATACTACAAAGAAGTCAACAAAAATTAGAGAATGCTACAAAATGTTAACACAACTCCAAAAAGTTAATAAGACTGTTCATCTCCAATGGATTCCAGCACACTGTGGAGTCATGGGGAACGAAGCTGCAGACTCACTTGCAAAGAAAGGCACAACAATAAAACAAAAGTCTAAATTCAATTTCTCATATTCCTCAATAAAACGCTTGATCATTAAAAATTTTTGTCATTCATACCTACAAGAAATAGAAACAAATGCCAAAGATAAAAAATGGATTACACTACTTTCCAATCCAGATATAATCCCCCAGAGACCAGGGAAAACAGCGGTTGCAGCCTTCCGACTATTGACAAATCACGACTGCTTAGCAAGTCATCTCTACAGAATAGGTATCTCAGCTTCACCAAAATGTGTCCTGTGTAACGATCCAGCAGAAATGAACGAAGACCACTTGAAGACCTGTGAAGCATTAAGATCAGAAGAAACTACAGTTCAAAAGTATTGGAAAGCACGAATGCTAATGGCTTCATTGCCAGATGCAAGGCACTAGAAAACAACAACATATTTGCCAGTAGTACCCTCATTAGTGAAGTGTCAAAGAACGTGGCATGGGGAAGGGGTATTAAGAATCTGGACAAACGTTAATGCTTCCAAACAGTATCGGTGTGAACACTGTGCATTGGTTTCTTATTGGTGCTGCAAACACTGGATACTTGCACGACTATGTGTGTACATGTTTCCACTGCACTCAATATGGAGCCTTTCAACATCTTGTACAATGACTGCCTAAGAAAATTAACACCTCTGGTCTATGTCATATTATTTATCTTGTACGAAGGTGTGGCCATTTCATTAGTTGTTTTAGGAAATGTACCCTTGCACTGTGGTTCATTGTGCCACACAGAGATTTTCTTTGGCGGTCATTGTACATGTCAGTTTAGCACCAGATGTTTTCAAAATTTCTGTTTTAGTACATCAGAAAATTTCGCTCATCTAGTAGTGTCTATGTATACTCAAATTTTCATGTCTACTGCTTCTTTTTCAGCTCCTCCTCCTCCTCCTCCTCCTCCTCCTCCTCCTCCTCCTCCTCATCATCATCATCATCATCATCATCATCATCATCATCATCATCATAATTATTAGTTTTATTATTTTTGTTGCCAATAAATATTCCAAGTTCTTATTGTTCTCATTTCACTTGATTTACACTTTAATAATGCTCCTTTCGTTATTTAGTTAGTATCCATTTCTAGGTAAATAGCTAGGACTATTCCCATAACCCTCCCATCCTTTTAGTTTTTGCAATCCTGTGAGTGTGAAAATATGTCACGTCATAATTCTCCCAGTCAACATCCAGTATAGTTGCAGTTCTCCAGTGTGCTTCCAGCATCACTGCTATTCACTTTGCTTCTTCAGGTGTGGTTTTTTTTCCAAGTCCTCCTCACCACCTTCTGTTTCAACCATACCTCCTGCTCTCCCTTCCTCTATTCCACTAAGTTCATCTTCGTTACATACGTTATGTTTCATGCTTCATTTTTGTTAAGAATTTGGTAGTTAGAACAAGTTTGTTTGTTTATTTATTTAATCTGTATATGACGACGACGCTATCTGGCAGGCTGAGAACAGTCCGAGGTGTGTCATGCGTGTACCTGCCCTTTTAGGGCTTAACCACTTTATGACGGGATATAGGGTTTTGCAGGGTGGCGGGTGAGAATTGAGGTAGTGGGTAGTAAGGAGGTAGCAAGATTATGCTCCTCAGCGGCTGCTTATATTTTCTGTATATATGTGTGGGTGGGTAGGTGTAAGCCGCGAACGATCTGTGCCGCAAACTGAAGCAGGTGACGTCAGGGTTGCTATAGCAACCATGCTGTAATCTCCGCCTCTCTTAGGTTGAAAGGAGAAATCTCTTTGCACTTCACTCTGTACGAGTCAACAACGCACTGAACCTCATTGGTGGACATGGTTGACGTCATCAGTAAATGCCACTGTGCATCCTATCTCACCCGCCAACTTAAGTGTCGGTCAGCATAAATAAAAACTGTTCTTTATATCAACATTAAAGCAATAGTCTAGTAGTAATTGATTGTACATTACCCACATTTATAATTTTCCAAGGGGGCCTCGCCCCCCCTCCCCCCCTTCGCGACGTCCATGGCCGGGATTACAATGAACCATAGCGGATAGAAGAGATAGTGTGAGCTCTGCGGGAGTTACTATGGTTCGCTCGCAAGATGGCACTGGTGTCGCGGTCGCTTGACTTTAGTTCACGAATGCATGGTGAAAATGGGTTTCATATTATCAGTTAGCATTTTAAATACCTAAAATCGTAAGCAGGAATATTGGAAATACTGTTTTGAAACATCGTCTTTCCTTGACACATAATATAGGATGGTATTTTACAATAATGGGTATTATAATTAACGAAGAACAGTGGGAAATATCTGCTTACATGATTTTACGCTGAAAAATTAAACCATAATGCAAATTATATATTTTTTAAGCATTGTATCTAGAACCAGCTTTTGTTTTTTACTTAAATAATTTAAATTGCTTTTATGTTCGCAACAATTAGTAGCGAATTTCTTTTCTACTATTTTTAATTTAGCCCTCTCTTTAGATAGCAGGATTTTAGTTCTAACTAAATTTCTGTTGAGGTTTCTAATTCTTTTCTTCAGTGTAGCAATTTCATTATTGACACTTGTGTTTGTGACCTTGGAGGAATTAGAACTGTTTTCTGTGAATTCCTCATTGGTGAAGGACGGCGCGTTTGAAATAAGAACTGGTTGACTGGATCCTGCATCTGGTAATTTACTGATTGTTGAATATTGCTTTTTCAGTAGTTTTTTGTCTCTGTTTTGTGGAGATTTTCGGGATTTATGCACTGTAGTTAAGTACCTGGGTAAATTAGGAAATATACAGGGAATTGGCCCTGGCTTTAACCGCCATTTAATTCTAGGGATTTCAACTAGTTTTCCATGCACAACGAATGAATCAACTTTCACTAAAAGGTCCTCTGGAAAATGTTTGTCACAAATACTAGATTTAACAGATAATTTAGTGTCTTTCCTAGGAATAGACTTTTCCCATTTGTAAAACAGATTTTTATCTTTAGGAGGAGTAAAAAAATGTCTAGCTTCTGAGCAGTTTGTGTATCCTGAACGACACCCGGGTACAAAACAAGTTGGCATTTTTAATCAATTATTGATGTTGCTTGAAACTTACGTTTTAAAGAACACACACATTTATGCACAAAATTAGAAGCAATTTCACAAGTTATGTACGTAATTACTCACAACACACAACGCATACGTATAAAATTGTCTGTACTTCCGAATCACATACTAGGCAGTTCGGCCGCATTTTAAGGCGACTGCGATCGCCACGCCGCAGTTTCGGTCATTTGCCACGGGACCACGGATCATGCAGTGAACTAGCGGGAGAGCTCACACGTTCTCTTCTATCCGCTATGAATGAACGTTGCCTACTGAATGTAACAGGAGTTTGGGAATGCCAAACTTTTCCCTCACGTTACGTCAAATTTGGAGGTCACCTGACAAATTTGAACCAATCGCCGAGTAGTGTCATGCAAAAATAAATCATGCTTCTGTTCGTAACTATTTGCATCAAAACTTTCTGTTTCTTTCGTTTTGCTCCTACAGTAAGTTATAGCTATCTCCATACTTTATTCGCCTTTTAAAAATGTTTCTTACTCCTCTTTTTCCTATTCTTTCTTTTCATTTTTGGTAAACATAGCCTCTGATTAGGAAGAGGGAGAGAGAGATGCTTCGAATATCTAACAAGTCTGTCGAGTATAAGAATAACCAATCAGATTTATTCTCATATTCCCATTACATTAAATTCATCCTAGATCTAATTTCTTACCTCACGTTAAGTTAATCGCAACCTCGGCATTACGATATTGTATATAGCTGTGAACCATTTTTATTTGTGGAATAGAATGCTGGCATGGCACATTTTACTTTAGAGAATGCCACCGACACACATGCGCGTACAACAAAGAAACCATCATTAACTGAACGCTTTTTCATGTAATTTGTGGTTATTGGAAAACACACACGTTTAATTTCCTGTCGCATAGTATAAATGTGATATAGGTATGTATGTTGGGGTAGTATAGTAAATGAAAAGGAAAAGCTGATGCATTCCTATACGATATTTATTATTGGCATAATATTTTACAACAGAAGTGTTCACCAATAATTTTGTGTAAATTCTAATTTAGAATTGGTTGCAAGCAACATACGCCACATGGAGGTCTGAGAGCGCGCGCAGTTCAGACGGCAATAGAAAGTGAGCGCTTTAAACCCGTTTCGACATATACCATTTAAAGCATTGACTGACAGTTCCAGTGCGTAAACACTTAAGCAATAATTAATAAAGTGTAGAAAAATACAGTGATATGTGATAGAAAAGATACCTTAACTTGCTTTCATCACTCTAGCACATTTTGAAACGCTAAAGCCATGGAATCCCGCAAATATAACTTCAAATTCCTTCACTTTTGGCACCACTGTTCAGTCGGGCGAACAAGTTCCCCAAGTTAAAGATATTATTTAAAATATTGTTCTGTGATTCGTCGAAATAATTGCATAGGCGTGACTTCAAGATGCGTTTTCCAGAAAATACGAAATTTTCTGTCTTAGAAATTAGTGCGTTAACACGTACCACTAAATGCATCTCATAGGGCAATTCGGCACCTTTTTTATGCTACTTTGTGCCATTTTAAATGCGCCATGGCTGAGACAGAATGACTCCAACCCTTTTAAGATAAACAGAAAGATAAAAGGAAGCGAAATACAATGACCTTTGTTTTGTCAAAGGGTGTGCACCGCCTTATCCCAAACCGTACTGAAATTCAGGTATAACATGAACGAAAGGCTAATGACCCATCCTGTATAGCTATGCAGTGCTTCTTTCACATTCGGGAAATACGGACAATATTTTCTTTCCCATTTTAAAGAAAAGGAGCAATCGGCCCGTGCTGGAGAATAACCTTGCAATTATACAATACTTTGATGATATTTCGCAAATAAACATAATTTGCAATTAATCACATTATTTTACAGCCTCAAATAAGATTTTCTCTAGTTTTGATCACCAAGGTCATCTATGAAAACGCGCAATATGTATAACTAAAATTATTTATAGTTGTTTAATGTATTAAAATATGCACAGCATATATTTCAATGATAAAAATCTGATGTGCTATATACAAATGATTTTCTTTGCTCACTCTTGCGCAAAGTATTCTTACCAAGGCTTGTCCTTCTATATATTCATGTTAAGAGAGATAAAATTTCATTATACATTATAAAGGATTCATAGGTGAAAGCGATAGACAAACCTTCTCCCCTCCCCACCCCCCCCCTCTCTCTCTCTCTCTATCTCTCGTTTCAAATATATTGCTATTTTCAAAAATGATAGCTGTCGTAATTGTGTTATTTATTTCATTTTCCTCTGCGCTGCATTTTCATATTGTTGAAAAAGAGTGGCCACACAGCTATTCTTAGAAGAACAGCTCAGTCAATAAAATACTGTTTTAATAGGGAAAGAATGTCAGTATCACATTCTGTTTTCGTTTATTACATTATTAAAAGGCCTTTTAGTAAGGGCTACGTTGCAATTATAACCTAAATCCTAAAGAAAGTGAAAAAAGCGTGTTGAAAGCTCTTAACAAAGTAATAATTGCACGATTATGTGGCACACTGTTGTTCCTTCCTCCTACAGATAATTTTCATTTCTGTTTGAACCAAAACAAAGCTCTCATTGTATAATATTTTGTAAATTAAACGCCTGCGTTGACATCTCATGTCAGAAAACAAGGAAAGTAGAGTAGAGATACTTAGATAGTACGATGGGATCTGAATTATATCGTGAAATGTAAGCTGCACGTGTGAATATCGGTACTACGCGACTCCCGTGTGACGTCATCAGCAGACAGCTCTAGGAAGAGCGATTGCGCGGGAAGAGGACCCCCTCTTATTGCTATATCTTCTTCGTATTACTTGAGATAAACATTTGTACAAATTATCTTATTTCTCATTTCCTTGTAGTTGCAAGTAATAGTTAAATCTTTTAAATATTTCAAATTCCGTTCTCTTTGCACGGCTAATTTAGAATCAACGAAAGCTCTACTAATCTCCATAGACATCATAGAACCGACATAGATAAACCATAATGAAAGAAGTCGACAATGCTCCATTGTCATAATAGCTGTCCGCTAGAAATATAAGGAGTAGTTGAGCGCCTCTACCGGCAAAATTATGCGTTGTGTAGGAACCTATTTTTCACTGCCATTTCTGAAGGCAATGCTCAGCTTGTAATGTCAGTTTGGTGTAATTGTGACTTAGAATAATATTCTTTGGCCAACTTGAAACTTAGCCGCCAAAATGCAAAGACTTTTCAATGAGCAGTTACAATGACTTGTTAAATGAAAATATTTGCAATCAGTGCCGAAGTCAGTTTATCACCAAGGTAATTATGTATTGCAGAAACCAAGTAGTTAAAATTGATGAGGTCTTAAGGTTATGTTTATTCTTTCCTGGGTTTTCCCTTATTAAAGGACGAGTGTAAGTTAGTTTGTGGAGCGGCTAATGCCGGGATTACGATGAACTTTACTTAACGTGACTTGATGCGACGCGACGTAACGTATTAAGAAGGGCTATTAGGATGCACTTAACCCTTTTCCTAATGCAAAGAGAATGATTCTGATTGATTATTAAACCCAGCAGACGTGACGCATATACAAAGTAGCTGCAATTTTCTATTTTGTGGTTATGTTTATCTAAAAATGAAAAGAAAGAGAACACGAAACTGTGGAGAAAGAAACATTTTTAAACGGTGAATATAGCGTGGAGATGGCCATAACCTTCTGTAGGAGCTTCGTTTTGGCGATGAAGAAATGTTCTTCATATATACGAGGATGAACATCGAAAGGTTAGATTTTGCAGTCAAATGTTTGAAATATTCATATAGGTCTTGGGTGAGGTATGAGCAATTCCCTTAGTTGCGCAGTAGCACTCTTCACCTGAAAGGCTGATGGTGGGGGAAGTTGCGCAAACATGTATGCGCAGAAGTCATAACGTTTCTGTCCACGATAGGGTGAAGTTCGCTACCATAGCTTTGGTGCATATTGCTAACGACATTGTATATAACAATTAGCTTTATAACGAACAAAGCGATTTCATTGTAACTACGGGCATAGTGTCGGCAGACTTCTTTCCAGGGGGGGTCACATGTTGGAAGTATGCAATTAAATACTATTAAATCCTTATTTTATTGTCCAAATTTATAATATTTGTTGCAGATAACTGTAATAATTTGTGCTAAATAAAAATTGTTCCTTACATCAAAATTAAAATAATATTTGAATAGCCACTAATTGGCTGCACATTAAGTTCACCAACTTCCAAGGGGGGCTGCGGCCGCCCCCCCTTGCCCGCCCCTCGCGACGCCCATGACGACAACAACTTTCATGTGAACTGCAATTGTTTCACCTGTGCGCTGTTGTTGTGTTTCGCAGCAAACTCACGAATATCTAAGAGGACAAACTGAGGCATCTGTTCCCCCCCTCAGCCGTGCAGAGAGAGCGGGAAGGAAAGCAGCTTCCTTAATGTGCAAGAATTGTTCATGTCTTACCTCACGACCCATACTATTAAGATTTTGGTAATAAATTTTCCAGAAACGTTATACCTACTATAACTTTTGTTAATGTGACACTTTTCAAGAAGCTCCAAGGTTAAAGTAAATATTACTAATTTTTGTGTCCCGAGGTAGAAGAATTAGTGTGAGCTATATCATATAAACTTTCATAAAAATCCTTTTGACCATTCATGTATGAAAATGTAAACTTGCATATTCACATACATTTTAAGAGGTTATGGGTGAAATTAGATTTTCCACAGTTTTGACACTAAAGACATTTTGTACACACGTTAGGTATATAAAAATATAGTATTATGCCAAATTTAATTTATGTCAGTCCAAGTTATTACAGTTTTTATTTTAAAATCTGTATTTCAAAAACCTACCTTCTTGTGTGATTTTTAGTTATAATACCTAAACATTTTTATACAGTAGATACCATTAGAAATATATAGAATATCTTCAAGCATCAGATATTCAATATCTTCATTACAAAGAGAGAAAAAGGTTTATGTACAGTATAAAAACCAAAGTTCTGAAATTATTGTTTCTACCCACATATTTAGGGCCTTGAATGAAGAACACTTGAAGACCTGTGAAGCATTAAGATCAGAAGAAACTACAGTTCAAAAGTATTGGAAGGCACGAATGCTAATGGCTTCATTGCCAGATGCAAGGCACTAGAAAACAACAACAACAACATATTTAGGGCCAGTTTCATTGCAAACTTTTCGCGATGCAGTAAAAATTTCAGCATGCTGACATGTTGAGGATTGCATTAAGTTTTGAGTGGGCAGAAAATAACAATTCAATATTATTAGCTAAATAAACTACTAAATTTTACTAATTAAATAGTATTAAACTCTGAAAAATGACTAATCACACACCCTTTTGAACATCATGGAATGAAAGCAGCCTGCAGAAGTCATAGAATTTTGAAACTGTACTTGAATGTGTGTAGTATGTTTTCATCCAAAAAAAAAAAAAAAAAGTATTTTGATTGAAAGTGGCCGGAAATTTTAACCATGATATTTTTGTAGCTTCATCTCAGTCCATCATGCATGTCAATTTATACAAAAAACTATCAGAATAACTTCAGTGAAGACATTTATCCTATAGGTATTTGTTTTAATGTCATACATATTTTATTTTGTAGGTTTGAATACCTGTTAAGCATGATTGGCCCACTAAAGAAAACGTAACATCTTCACAGCCCTCACTCCTTCCCAAAGGTTAGGAATGACATTAAGGTACCTTGTTGCTGGAGACAGTAAACAAACCTTGAGTTTTGCATATAGATGTGCCCAGAGTGCTGCATCATGCATTCTCTCGGAGACAACAAAAGCAATTGCTGCTGTGTTGCTACCAGTGTTTGTTAAACCGCCATCAGAGGAGGAAGAATGGCGAAATATAGCAAGTGGATTCTGGCATAAGTGGCAGTTCCCAGTTGCATTGGAGCAGTTGATGGGAAACACATTCAGCTACAGGCACCCCAAGCTTCACAAAATGTGTTTTGTAACTTAAGAAACATTTTAGTAGAATCTTGCTCGCTGTTTGTGTTGCAGATTACAATTTCACTGTTGTGGATATCGGTGTTGAACCAGACATAATCCCCCAGAGACCAAGGAAAACAGCGGTTGCAGCCTTCCGACTACTGACAAATCACGACTGCTTAGCAAGTCATCTCTACAGAATAGGTATCTCAGCTTCACCAATGTGTCCTGTGTAACGATCCAGCAGAAATGAATGAAGACCACTTGAAGATCTGTGAAGCATTAAGATCAGAAGAAACTACAGTTCAAAAGTATTGGAAAGCCCAAATACTAATGGCTTCATTGCCAGATGCAAGGCACTAGAAAACAACAATAACATATCAGTGCTGAAGGGTCCCAGAGTGATAGAGGAGTGTTTAAGGTTTCTGAGCTGGGAAAAAGATTAAAGGAGAATTTGTTAAACATTCCTCCATCTAGCTCTTTACCTGGCACAGAAACTGAAATAAAAGCTGAAATAATTATGAAATCATAATCTCATGCAATTGTGTATGAGATGAGGTAGGTAGCCATACAATATGAATATATCTCACAATGTACATTTACGAGACAAATACAAAGTTTTATAAGAGTTACATGTGGTAGATGATTGACAAACAGAATGCTTTAAACATGGGGTTTTACTGGAAGTTACTCGCAAATTACTGGTGACTTCAACATTATTTAAAATGCAGATTTCCATTAATAATAACTAAAGGGGAATGAGCAAAAAGGAAATCTTCACTTGTAACACTTTCTGCTATTGATGCGTCTCCTTTATTACATTATCCCATTTTGTAATACACGCTTCTATTCCATTGTTTCAATTTTAGATTGTGCTTCTGTTCCATTACCCATGTTCTTCTCTGATTTGTAGTTGCCATCCTCTTTGTCCATTAGTGTATTTTTTCATGTCAAGTTAACATGATCTAGCAACATTGTGCATCACTGTTGCACAGTTACCATTGCACAGTGTGCATCTATTCCAAGGCAATTAATTCAAGATGTCATTATTTTTCTCATGGATCTACAGCGCAGTGTAAAAACAGAACAAATTTTTTACCCTTTGTTTCGGTTCTAAAAATTTCATTGTATGAACAGAATGGCATTTCTTTGCCACTTAACACATAGAGGCAGAGTAGATGCTGTCAAGAGACTTGCTTCTTGTGCCAGTTTGCTGTGTTCATACAACACAGACCAGTGATATTCAACTTTTTTTCTCTGCGTACTCCCAAAGACAGGAATAATAAGAGTTTCAATTGCGATATAGTGATTTAGTTTTTTACTTTCTCTACTGGTAAGTAGGGGAAGTATTGTATTCCACCCAAAAATTCGATGTCGAGATTTCACCGGAAATATATGTTTTGAGGCTCCCTGAATCCAAAAAAAGCATTTTTAGAAAAAGGTCCGTCTGTGTGTCTGTCAGTCTGTGGACAGCATAACTCAAAACGAAAAGTTGGTTAAAAACCAAAGTTGGTATTTAAGTTTAATGTCTTTCAAGGATGCAACACAAAGATTTTGAAGAAAATAGCCCCACCCTAAACTACCCTTTACATGGAAAATTTTTCGAAAATTTTTATTTTCTTGAAAATGGCTAACGATTTTGATTAAAATGTCATATGTTTCAGATATTTTTATGACAAATGAAATGTATATCTTGAATTTTCTGGCTATAGCCCCTGTAGTCGTATTTACTCTGGGCGACTTTTGCATAACTGGTAAACCATTAGAGATAGACCAAATCATACCATCCAAAAAGTATAGATCTTGCTAAAATACACAATTTATGTTTCAATAAATTTTCTTGTAGGGTGAACCATTTCGGAGATATTCCTTGTTATGTGTGTGAGTTTCGGAAAACTTATAACTTTTGTGAAATGGATCATCGTTGTTCATTTTTTTATATGTTAAGTGTTCAAAGAGAACAGAATCTCAAAGCTTTAAAACATTTGACTATCGCACAAAGCCTACTGTATTCTAACATTCCCCTTGCACCTTCAAAGGAAATAAGCAATAAGATAATTTGTACAAATGTTTATCTCAACTAACACGAAGAAGATATAGGAATAAGAGTTTGTAAGAATGGTTAGTACAAAAGTAGAGAAAGTCATGTGAGTGCAACACATCAGATTTTTGTAACTAGCAATGCTAATATAATTATTTTTCAAGTCTTTAAATCAGCATATTTTATAATAATGCTCAGGGACTATAATTTGATGCATTTTTTTTTAGCCCCAAGAAAACATAAATGTCTACCAAATTTCCTTGAGATCAGAGTATGCAAGATTCTAAACTGAGCGATTTAATGTGGAAAAACATGCATTACTTTCAAACATCTTATTGCTATTGAAATGGGATGTGGGCTTAGGTGTGCTGTAGGTGTTGGAATAGTTAACATTGTACATGCCTACTCATAAACATAAAATGCATAGGACACTCTATACATGATTGTAGTAATAGCATTTGTAGCGGAAGTAGTATCCCTTTGTGGATGCCAATTTGTAGCCAATGATCGCACGTTTAAGTAGCCAATTTGAAGTGTATATGATGTTAAATATGCCACTGATGAGAAGAGGATCTACTGGATGCTTTAAGGTGTTCTTGGCACCATTACCTCGGCTTTACTTGGTAGAGCATAGATTTGAAGAGTTCTCAGGGTACTTTGTGGGTATTAAAGGAATAGCTCAAACTTCATTTTCAAATGTTTATTTCATGGATTCCTTATTTTCAGCATCGAGAGGAGCCAACCATAATTACCTTCCAACAACCCTTCTCACCGCTTTTCATCGTACAGCTGCAACGGTCTCTCATAGCGTACTAACGTTACCATACTTATGTGCCACCTGATTTTAAACATTCAACTGTTGATCACATGAAGCTGGGATGTTAACCTTGCGGTCAGCACGTGATCCTTGTTAGCGTGAATTCTGTTTCACATTAAAGTGAAATATATTTGTGTGCTTAAAGTAAACATTGCTGAAAATAACTACACATCAAACTAACCAGCAAAGTAAATCCTCCTTCTGCAAAAAGAAAATAGCACACCAATCTACACTATAGCTGACGTGAAAAATTATTTTTGTTATTTAATAAATGTATTGCTGATGGTTATTTGTTTCATTCTTTGCAGGTCTTTTGATGGAGTTCAGCACAGAGATTACTTCAGCAGAGAACCATGAAGTGTACATCAAAGAAGAACCTTGGTGTCCAAATGAGACACCAGGTGCAGTTAAATGTGAAGAGCCTCAAGCCTCAGATATTGGTTCACAGAAAGAAATGGTTCCTATTTGTTTAGATAACATGACAGAGACGAAGAATAAAATTGCCATGCACAGTGATCATGAAAAGCATTTCAAAGTTGAAGTCAAACAAGAGCTTGATTGGCTTGAAACTTCATCAGCTGAAATAAGTTGCAAATCAGAAAGTCATTCTGATACAGATATTAACTTGCAGAACAAAGTAATGGTAAGATTCATAGAATATACGTGCTTACACTTCTGCAGCTAGTATCATAATTGCAAGGGCTGGAAATAAATAAGTGGCAACACTGTTTTTTCTCCATGTAGAAGTTTTGTTCAAGCTGCAGTTTGCAACACATGTAAAGGTTTAGTGGAACTACACCACTTGGGTGGCGGCATTAGTGCAGGTGCTGCATGATAGGATCAGTGGCATGTGTTGAATGTAAGTCGTGAAATGTCACCACCCTAAAGGGGCTGTTTACTAAGTTTGAAATTGATAAAGGTCAAAGTGGCCCATGGAAAAAATGCCAGGGAATGTCACTCTGGACTATGTGAAGTATGTGGGAATGAGGCTGTGTTATATCGGACTCTGGCACGTTGGGTTGCAGCTTTATGTGCAGGACATGATAGTTGCATCAAGAACCAGGTGGAGGTTGACTAGGGGCTGAAAAAAGCATCATCAAATTTATTCAATCTTTGCTGTATGTGGACATCATCTGAAACATCATCTTCATCCAGAACTGTGCAGGAAACAACCCAACCGCTGAGATAGGGATCCACTCATTGTTTTGCAAGACAACGTTCGTTGTCACAACACAGTAGCTCTGTGGAACCTGTTTGCACACTGGGGGTGGGAGGTTCTTGAGCACCCACTACACACCAAACATGGGCCCGTGTGAATTTCATCTGTTCGTCTGTGTAGTGTGATGGTTAGCATATCTGCCTCACATTCAAGAGTTTGTGAGTTCGAATCTCGCTCAGGGTGAGTTATCCGGATAAGGTTTTTTCCGAGGTTTTCCCTTATCCTGAGAAGACGAATATCAGGTAACTTAAAGCTCCATGACCTCGGGCTCATTTGAGCATCATTTCACCCATTTCATTCATTTCCGTCCGATATGACGACATTACATTGGAAGATATTAATTTAAAAAAATGTTCCCTAAGATGAAAGAATCACTGTGGGGATACATTCCCATGCCAAAGAGGCCATACTTTGAGCTATAGGGTGCTCTCTTGCAGACATCAACACTGCTGATGGTATACGACTTCCTTATATCAGGCAAGGGTGCAACGTGTATCAGGGGATTATGCTGAAGTCTTGTAGAAGTATCATGATTGTACAAGAAATAGTTCACACAAGATTTATGTGTTGCCACTTATTTCTTTCCAGTACTCATATTTAAGCTATCTTTGATGCCTCATTATGTGAAGTCCTTTAGCCAGGACCCTCTGGATTAACGGACCTGACACTGGCTTCCCAGTTGTGCAAAAATGGCGCCGGCTGTTCGTCATGATTTCTGAGGTGTTTCCACACGTTATCCTTCATATTGTCTTCTATGCCTTTGAGTTGTTGTTTGTTATAATAATTCCTATGTAAGTTATTAGCAAAGCGAGTGTTTAAAAATTTTTATTTGGGCAGTACAGGGAACGGGAATAAATCTAATAATGTGTTGACTGTGCCATGTGCTCTCCACGTGTTCATGTTTATTCTGTTCCATCTAAGACTATGGCTACATTAGCCGTATAGTGTGGTTAATTTATCTGTTTGCAAGAACAATTTGTGTCGCGATTACAATGGTGAGAGGTTGTTGAAGAAAAACTGTTCCAGTAGTATATGTTATTGTAGTCATACCTCAACCTAACCTCAAACATGACAATGCCCCGTTGTTGCATTCCCGGATGCAAGTTAAAATGAGAAACTTTCAGTTAAAACAAAAGGTAAATTGCAACGTAAAGCTTGTAAATTCGGTATTTAATTACTATAAATTGCAGCGTTATGTGCGTTAGTTGCCGGTGTATATATAACATGGTGAATATTGTGAATAGTGAAAGACAATAATTTCAAGTGAACTCAATTAGTGACAGCTGAAACACCAGCAGTTTGTTTCATGTAAGTAGCATGCTGCTTGTATTTATACATTATCTTTTGTCTTTGTAATTTAAATGTGTAGCTGTAGTTTAGAAGAAATGTGTTATGTTGCTGCATGTAAAACTGTAGACTATTATAGCAAAGTTGCTTTACAATGCTAATTTAAGGTTACGTATTTCATATATTTCATTTACAGTGCTGTTTTAGGGTTATTATTTTTAATATTTCATCTGCTTTCGTGGATTCCCCCTGTAAAATGAAGTGCTGAGTAATATGTTGTTGCAAACTGAGTAATCATAAGTTTTCAATATAAGTAAAAGCAAAATTCCACCCTAAAACTTCTGAATTCAGTAGGTAGCTAATTATTCTAAATAGCAGCATTTGTATATCAGCCATCCAGTATATGTTTCGTGTAGGTATATAACATTATGTACGTGGTGCAAGTGTGAAAAACAGTGTAAACAATGATTAATAATTCTGAGTCAATTCAATGTCAACAGTTCTGTTTTATTTAAGTAACATGCTGCTTGCAGTTTTGTCTATCTTCTTTGTAATTTGAGTGTGTAATGCAGTTACATAATGGCATGTAAAACTGTAGATTGCATGAATGTTATTTAAGGTTATATATTTCATTGCCCATGGGTTATCATTTAATATTAAATGTTATTCTTTTTTGTTTACTTGAGGTTATGTTTAAGACAGTGTTTTTGTGTTTAACACAGCCCACATTCACAAAATAGGCCTGTTATTACACCACATTTTTATTTTACTGTGTTGAAATAGTAGCCTGTAGACCAGTTGTTTATAAGTAGTTCCCACCACATAGGCCGCCATCTTGAATCCCAGGTCCTGCCTTTAGCTAACCAGCTAATTGCTTCTCAGGGAAAGTGTGCTCTGGGTTTTGTCATCATATAATGATGATTGGCACTGTGGGCTTTTAATTGATTCACTACTGTGCCAGGGAGGGAATCCAGATTGATTTTCTCTGGTGGCCATTAAGCTGTATTTTTTTATGAGAAGTTTATGCTTTTTGGTGCAGTTGTGCTTTGGATCTTCAGTTATTGGTGTCTCATAATTATCTGCTATGCTTTATTTATCTGTACTTGATTATCAATGTTTAGATTTCAGGCTTTTTACAAGCCATCTTTTATCTTTCATGGAGAGAATCTGCTTTACTTTTCTTGTCCTAAATAAAATGGAGTGCTTGCTTTTAGCTGCATGTAAGGCTATGGTTGATTCTTCTGTATTATTTTATTTGCATTGTCTTGCATCTTCTTTGAGAATCCTTTGATAATGCTGCTGGTATCTTCTATGAGGAGCATTTGGAAATGATTTACAATAATAGTTTTTTATACCTTATTTATTAACAAAAATGATGCAGTGTACACAAGATGTTTCAGTATACTCCCCACCAATGTCAATGTCCCTCCTTCTTGGGAATTTCATTATTGCGACACACCATTGTTTAGGGGTACTACGCACCACTCTCATGGTCAGCTGCCTGCAATTCCTTACTGTTGCTGAAATTTTACCTTGCAGCATGTCCTTCATGTTATTGAACAAAGACTTTCTTTTCAGTGTATGGTAGTGATTCGTCACCAGTTTCTCCGAAAATCTGGATCTTCATTCTCCATTCTCAAAGTCTCCTTCTGGGTGTGTGTCAAGTCCCATGGAATGCAATGCACACCATTTTCACACTTTTTTGACTCCATGCTTGCATGAAAACCATGCAGTCCATCTTTGTTCATGATAGTCACCTTCCATATGGCCCAAATGACCTCATCGACGGGCCCTTAAACCTCACACACTCACTCACTGTCCATGGCTTTCTGCACTTAACAACAAATAACTGCTGTTCTTTTACTATACAACTACCATCTAGTGTCCGTGTGGTGTACTGGCATCAGTTCATCATCCTGCAAGATGACATGCTCTTGGATGGAGCAGTATTTTTTTGTTCCTCGATTGCCCTCCCCTTGTGTAGGACTTACAAGCCTAGGGACTGTATTTATATTGTAAATAATTTCAGAATGCTCCTTATATATAAACACTCCTATGGCATGGTACTGGTAAATACCCTCTGTGTTAAATTTGACAGCTTAAAAAGCACAAAAGTTCTTTCGAACTAATAGAAAAGATCAGCAAAACAGTATTATCTGCTAATGATAAGCTTGTTTGTTTTGATGTAATTGCATATTTCCAAGTATTCCTTGAGAAAAACTAAATATTTTTGAAAAATGCTTAAATTTTATAGTATTAAGTGCAGAATTGCTAAATAACACTTAAGCTTAAACATCTTCATTTCAATCAAACTTTGCTGAGTTGTAATGAAAAATTTTGTCAGCACACTTCTGGTTAGCAATGGAGTAGTTCATGTTAACTTTTCCTTGACGATCTCTTTATTAGCTATTTTGAAATAAAACTCAAGCATTTCCTTAAATTTGTAAAACTTTGTAGTTAACTAGATGATATTTTGCTATTGTTTCGGGTGAATACATAAATTATGCTCTTAAAGCATTTACAAGATAAAAGCTATAAAATTCACATTACAAATTGAAAAGAATGGTTACCTTATTTTCCTACATTTTAAGTTAGTAAAAAACAATACATTGAATTTTGGCACTTGTAGAATACCAAACTCATGCAGATAATTACATAAAAAATTTGAAGTGTTACACTCACATGATTTTCTCTACTCTTGTACAAATTATTCTTACAAATACTTATATCTCTATCTACTTCATATTAATCAAGACAAGCCTTTGCAGAATTTATCCTATTGGTAATTTTCTTGCAGATGCAAAGGGAATGTGGAAATGCAATAGACTTTAAGTGATAGTCAAATCTTCTAAAGTTGGTCGCTATGTGATGGCTTTGAAATTCTTTCTCTTTGTACAGCCAAGAGATGAAAATAAATAAACACTTTCCATGTGAGGAAAGTATAAGTACTGGAAAATTCAGACAAATAACAAGGAATATCTCCAAAATTGTTCACCCCCAAAAACATCCCCTTTCAAACCCAAAGCACAGTTGCCATGACTTTACCGCCAGACTGTGTTCTTTTGAATTTTCACAGATTAGGTGAATTAGAATGCCGCCACTTACATGATTGTTGTTTCATCTCAGGTGTGGAATGGAAAGCCCAGGTTTCATCATGGGGAAGGAACAGTGCAGAATTGAAAAGGGTTAGTGAGGATAGAACAGAATAGAGAAAATGGATAAAACGAGGCTAACCCAACGCTAGATAAAAGACAGCAGAGAAAAGAAGAAGAGGAGGAGGAGGAAGGAGAACTTGCTGTTCACTGTCGCAAGCACACACACACACACACACACACACACACACACACACACACACACACACACACACACACACATATGCATGCACACACAAACACACACAGAGACACGTTTTTTCTAACAATGCTTTCTTTAGATTCAAGGTGTTCCAAAAAGTATTTCTGATGAAATATCTATCAAAATTTGAATGGAATGTAATACTTTCTCTACTTACTATAGCAGTAGAGAAAGAAAAAATGAGAATTTTAATTTATGTATTTAGGCTTTCACGACCAGTGTCTTGACTATTCTAACTATTCTCATTCAAACTCTGACCAGTGTAGACGGAGGATCGTGTTACCCTGATGATGCCAAGCGCAGTACTTGGAGAAACGTTGGTATCTACCATGCCTTCTAGACCACGGCCTACAAGCCCGGAAGAACTAAGCATTTCTAATAGAATTTTAATTGTTTTTACTTTCTCTACTGGTAAGTAGAGGAATTATTGCATTCCATCCAAAAATTTGATGTCGAGATTTCACCGGAAATATATGTTTTGAGGCCCTCTGAATCCAAAAAATGTTTCTAGAAAAAGGTCTGTGTGTCTGTCAGTCTGTGAACAGCATAACTCAAAACGAAAAGTTGGTTAAAAACCAAATTTGGTATTTAAGTTTAATGCTTTCAAGGATGCCACACAAAGATTTTGAAGAAAATAGCCCTACACTAAACTACCCTTTACATGGAAAATTTTTCGAAAATTTTGATTTTCTTGAAAATGGCTAACGATTTTGATTAAAATGTCATATGTTTCAGATATTTTTATGACAAATGAAATGTATATCTTGAATTTTCTGGCTATAGCCCCTGTAGTCGTATTTACTCTGGCCGACTTTTGCATAACTGGTAAACCATTAGAGATAGACCAAATTATATTGTACAAAAAATGTAGATCTTGCTAAAATACAGCATTTATGTTCAAATAAATTTTCTTGTAGGGTGAACCATTTTGGAGATATTCCTTGTTATGTGTGTGAGTTTCAGAAAGCTTTCGTGAAATGGAACATTGTTGTTCATTTTTTTATATGTTAAGTGTGCAAAGAGAACGGAATCTCAAAGCTTTAAAAGATTTGACAATCGCACTAAACCTACTGTATTCTAATATTCCCCTTGCACGTACAAGGAAATAAGCAGTAAGATAATTTGTACAAATGTTTATCTTAACTAACATGAAGAAGATATAGGAATAAGAGTTTGTAAGAATGGTTAGTACTAGAGTAGAGAAAGTCATGTGAGTGCAACACATCAGATTTTTAAAATTACTTTTAAAGGCTCTACTTACCAACTGTATGAAAGGTGATGCTGAAACTGGCCACTATCGTTTTCCATACATTTTTGGCACCTCAGTAGGAAACTATCCATCACTCATAGTTTACATTGAGAAATGCTGTCAATTTCCTGGTGGATATTTTGTTTTAATTCTTCCAGGTGTGTGGGTTTGTCTTGACACTTTATGCTTTAAGTTACCCCAGAGATAGAAATTACAGGGGGTTAGGTCGGGGGACTGATGGGGACCACAAATCTCTGCTAATAACTCTGTCCTGAAACATACTTTGAATTGTTCTCATTGAAAGATTGGCTGTATGAGCTGTTGCAGAGTCTTACTGAAAGAAGGCAAAATCACAATCCCTGTCTTAATTCTCTAAAATAAGGGGCAAAATTGTGTTCATGTTGTATGTTGTATGGGCGTCAACTGTTGACTAGAAAAAAATTGGTCCTATTACTTGGAACCTAATATTGTTCATGAAGTACCCCTTAATGATGAAACAATTTGTGCATGGTGTGCCATTAGCAGAGAAAGGTTTCTCAGAGCTCCAGTAAGCAATTTCTATCACTGGGGTAACTTGAATCGTAAAGTGTTAAAGCTTCAGTATCTCCTTTCATAAAATTGGTAGGTAAAGCCTTTAAAAGTAGTTTTAAAAATGTTGTATGGTTTCATCTGCACCTTTCTATGATAGCGGAAGACAGCAACAAGTGCTGAGGATGGAGACAGGCAAAACACCATACAGCCAGTTTGTAAGTTGTTTGTTCTCCCAGTATTTCTTAAATGGACATTAAGTTGCGACTTCAAATTAATAGTAGAGTTCCAACCTATTACAACTGCTTGAACTATCAGCAAAAAGGCAGGACAAATGGTTCATTAAGAAGCAGCTGGACAGCTAACACCTGTTGTCCAGAAGTTTACATTTAAAAAGGTTTCATGAGCAGAAAATAGCTGCTCTGCAACTGCAGAGAGGAGGGCAGAAAAAAGAACCGCACATTGTTTGGATTTGGAACTCAAAGCAGAACAGTTTAAGCAGAGCTACTGTTCAAGCAAAAGAATAAAGAAACCCAATGTTTCTGGTTTCTTATTAAGCCTGATCCTTCATCCACATCCTTTTTTTACACAGGACTTCACAGCCATTTCCAAGGTGTACGTCAATATTGGTTTGAACTGTTTAATATTTTGTAATTTTTTTAAAGTGCTGACACTGTTCAGTTGTTTTCTGTGATGCTATGGAGAAACTGGAATTTCAAGCACAGCATATAGACAACTGCTTTTAAGCATCTGACTTGATTTGGATTTCTATATCCCGCATGCACTAACTAGGAACCACTTGTTTATCATAGCTGTAATTTTGCAAAACACAATTAACTTAGCGTCAACTTAAGGTGACAGAAAATTGAATTCCCCCAAAAAATGCAAGGTTTACTGCTGTCCGAAATAAAATGGAACAGCATTTATGTATATCCCATATAGAGAAAACTTAATAAGACCCTTGTGTTTATCTGATACTGAACTCATTTGATAAATTCAAATATGTTCTAAACATTAATAGATATAAATAAACCTTGTTTTTTTGTTGTAGGGGACTGCCCCACATTCAGATCAGATAACTGCAGAAGCAGGCTCCAGGTAAGATTCATATGAAAATTTTCTCTTTTTGTCCCGCTAGCTTTTCTATAATAGATTCAATGTTGAATTCATTTCTAAATCAGTCTTCTCATGTGCAACTTTTGACAGATCTGAGGAAATACATTTCAGGAGCTTGTAGTTTACAGAAGTCTACATTTCTTAGTATCCATGTCTCGCTGCCGTACAATAATGCAGGTGGTGCAGTGATGGAACAAAATTATAATTGTACATTATCTTTCACTGATCTTTTGATTGCGTCATATAGCATGTGATATTTAGTTATTTTCTGATTTATATCTTGATCCTTTCCATAACTTAAAACCTATCCAAGATATTTAAAATGTGATGCTTGTTCAGTGATGTCATTTTCAATCAGAATTTTGTTCTTACTGGAAATCTGTCATAGAATGCCATTACCTTAGTTTTTTTTTATTTGAAATTCTTATATTGCACAATTTACTAATATTATAATTCTCTCTGCCTAATAACATTGTAAGAACTTTTCAGAATGAAACAAAGTCAAAGCTACAAGGTGCCCTGTGAAGTTAAAATATTTTACTGAGCAAGATGGTTCTGCATAGGTAGAATGGCTCTGGAGGTCAAGTGTTCAATTCAGTTGACCTTCCTGACCCATAGGTTTTTTCAGGCATTTTCCTGGGTCACAAGGTGAATGTTGGGAAAGATAATTACATCCTTTGAATTTCCTATCTGACCGCATCCGTAGCGCAGTTGGTAGCGTACTTGCCTCTGGCATGGGGGACCTGGGTTCGACCCCCGGTACCAGCATAGGGATTTTATTCCCTCTGAGAAGTCTGGCATGGGGTGCACTCAGCCTCCTTAGGTCTCAGGGGGACCAATTGAGAAGCTACTTGATGGAGAAGTAGTGGCCCCAGGTCGAGAAGACTGCATAACTGGCCAGGAGGGCTTGGGACATTGACCATGTCCCACCCACCAGTACTGCACCTCACCAATGATGCCTGTACTGGGCAGAGGTGGGGGACGCAGCGACTGGGCGGTAGGTCTTGGCCCTTTGTGGGCTATTACGCCAGGGTTTAGAATTTCCTATCCTTCCATTTTTATTACTTTCTCTACTGGTAAGTAGAGGAAGTATTGTATTCCACCCAAAATTCAATGTCGAGGTTTCACCAGTAATATATGTTTTGAGACCCCCTGAATCTAAAAAAGGCAGTTTTAGAAAAAGGTCTGTGTGTGCGTGCGTGTCTGTGTGTGTGTCTGTGTGTGCATGCGAGTCTGTGTGCGTGCAAGTCTGTGTCTCTGCATGCATGCGTGTGTGTTTGTGTATGCGTGCGTGTGTGTTTGTGTATGCGTGTGTGTGCGTATGTGTGTCTGTGTGCATGCGTGAGTCTGTGTGTGCGTGAGTTTGTGTGTGCGTGCATGTGTGTCTGTGTGACATTTGCAATAACTGTAACACAATCACTGTTTGTCTCTTCTCTGACTTCGGTACATATGCTTTTCACTTTTAAATTTGTAGCTTGATCATTATTGGATTTTTCACCAATATTTTTTCTGTCACAAGAATTGTCTCCGACTTCAAGACACGCCTTTTTATCAAACTGTAACAAATTTGTTAGAATTTTGTGTTTCGAAATCTTAAACTTGTGGCTCTTATAAACACAATGAAAGCTCGAACATAGAACAGGACATTTCACTATCACTTCACTGTGGCAGTCTACCACCAAGCTTACACCGCCACTGTTATTGAACTAATTCATCGACAATGACAGTTTCAAATTAACGAAACATATACCTATGTATTGTCGATAGATTGTTTCCGCTTTTCTGCTTTCCCATTCTTGAAGTCATTGGCAAAGATCAACAAACGTTTTTCTCTGGACCTAGATTTAATTTACACTTATTAAAATCGTCTGCGGCAACAAAAATCAAAAGCTGAATAGTTTAATGTAGCACGTTATAGTTTATGATCAAAAGAAATGCTATATAATACTCTGTAATATGGAATAAGGCATAAAACTACTAATGTATTATCATTATTATTCGCATTATTATAAAAAGCTAGTAAAGGTTGCATTGTCGCTCGCATTGTTGTCTTTTATCGTGGACATATTTTCGTAATTGTCACTTTCTTTCTCGTTTGCTTCTTCTGTTCCTCCCCATTCAATTCTCCTTCACTTCTCCTTCTCCTCATTTTTACTCTCCTTACCTTCTTCTTTTCCTGATTACCCTCCCCCTGACTTACAAGCCAGTGCCTAGCGTCAGACGTCTGTTAGGGAGCACATGAACATATGGACGGGACAGAGTGAAGACCTGGAAGCGGGTGGTCATCCAAGCACCAGGTATGGTAGTGAGGAAGAAGATGAGATGAAATGCAGGCAAAATCGATGATTCAAAAGGTGATAATGGAGCAATTGGTGGATTGAGTGGCATGGTAAACCAGAGAACCCGGGGAAAACCTGCCCAGATGCCACTTCATCCACCATGAATACCACATGTGGTTCCCTATGATCGAACCCGGGCCACCTAGGTGGTAGGCAAACGCTCTAGCCACTCGACCACGGTGCCGCCTTAATGTGAATTTAAATAGATAAAATACTTGACAGCACACTAATTGTGGCCATTCTGTATGGCTGTTTAAACGATTGTTATCATTATATCTTTTTAAATGTTCATCCAACCAAAATGTTGCTTATCACAAAACTTAACATCGTGGGTGAAAACATTTGCTACGGAACATTTTTGCAAAAACTCCCAAAAAAGTTATTTTGATTTATTCAATTTGGGCCCCATTAGAAACCTTCCACTTCAGTGGTCTATTCTTTAGGTGGGATCAACCACCAAAGGTAGTACATATACCAATTTTTATAGAAATTGGTTTGGCCACTTTGCATAACGATGAGGTAACACACATATAGCATTTATAGCAATAAAGTTGGATATGACAGGGGGGGCCCAGGCCCCCTGGCACCCTCCCTGGATCTGCGCCTATGTAGTCCTGTTTACCCTGGATGACTTTTGAATGAGTCATAAACCATAAGAGATAGACAAAACATTACTATACAAAAAATTTAGACCTTGCTAAAACAAACAATTTATGTCTGAATAAATTTTTTTGTATAGTGAGCCATAATGAGATATTCCTTGTTGTTTGTGTCAGTTTTGGAAAACTTTAAAACTTTCGTGAAGTGGAACATCATTGTTCATTTTTTATATATTAAGCGTGCAAAGAGAATGGGATCTCAAAGCTTTAAAATACTAAAAACTCTCGCTCAAAGCCTACTGTATTCTAATATTCACCTTGTTCCTATAAAGAAATAAGCAACAAGATAATTTGCACAAATGTTTATCTCAACTAACACAAAGAAGATATAGGAATAAGTGTTTGTAAGAATGGTTAGTACAAGAGTAGAGAAACTCATGTGAGTGCAACACATCAGGTTTTTCCACCTTCATTTCAATCTGATCTTTCAGAGTTGGAATTGTTGGCAAAGAGGCAAATTTGGCATTGCTTTATGAGGACTCTGCGAACTATAACTGCTGTTCTTAATGGATGGGTGGCATTATGTTCACCTGACTAGTGACTGCTTACGAACCCTCATGTTGAGATGAACAACCTTCAACACATGTTGGGAGCACACGTGGGCTCGCTGGTTGCCCGGGTTCCAACACAAGCCTGCAGAACACTCTCACTCCATCCCTTACTCCCAGGGTTTGACATAAAATAGTGTGATTAAACTCAGTGTAGAATCCCCTCCAGAAAATACCTTTACTTTTTTTTTTACATTTTAAACATTTCCTTTACTTCTCTAAGAATAATGTTGTAGACTTCAATAGCTACTCTTCATTTCACAGCCTGATCATCTCTTCTTCTCCTCTTAGTTGCAGGTTCCTTTAGTTCCATGGTATCTGCACCAGTTCTTACTTTTTGTACTTCTCTCTCAAATGAATTTAACTGGACAAGAGCAAGCAATGGGTTTAAATCTCATTTCTGCAGCTGACTATATTAATGTCAACATGGGCAATATGGGAAAGAATAACAACCAATATACAAAATCCCCATCTTTTAAAGTAGTCATAAACCCAGCAGCCTGTGGCATTGTTACTTGTTGGACTCTCTTCTCTGAATGACCTTCATGCATTCATATGTATATGCTTAAGCTTTCACGGCCAGTGTCCTTTTGGAGTGAGTTTCCTCCAGGCTTGTAGGCCGTAGTCAAATCTGTGTTGAGCAAAATGTCAGGAGCAATTCCTATTTGTCAACCATGGCCCGGAAGAAACTTTACTCCAAATTCATGTATAGTGAAGAATTTGGGGAAAAAAGATAAGAAATATGCATACTCGTTCCAGATTAGTAAAAAAAGATATTGTGTTTATTATGGCTGCATTCAGCATCATTACTTAAGTTGATATGCACAGCAGTGTGTCTTGCCTACCACCTAGGCGGCCCGGGTTCGATCCCAGGGACCCACATGTGGTATTCGTGGTGGACGAAGCGGCATCAGGGCGGGTTTTCTCCGGGTGCTCCGGTTTCCCCCGTCATCTCATTCCACCAGTGCTCCATCTTCATGTATCATCAGTGTCACCGCCTGCGGTGCCGTAGTAGTAAAAGCGGGCGTTAAACACTACAACAACAAAACAGCAGTGTGTACAAGAGGCAGAAGGATATTTGCCTTTCACAATGCCCAAACACTATGTTTTCTACCTCCCAAGACATCTATGCACCATAACAAGTCTGTGCAATTAACATCCTTCCAGATGTAGGTCAAGTTCAAACTTAATGACTGTGAAAAGAGATTGTTTCATGACCAGAAGGCCGGACAAAGTTTCAGAATCTTTATACAACCTTGCCAAAAGATATCTGTAGATAAGCATCTGATACACTGAGGAAACATCACTAGTTTTGTCTGTGATGACAGCAAGGACTTCTGCATCTTTAATTTCCTTCATTATTTCCTCTGGGCTCACTTCTAACATACACTGCAGAATTTTGTTTTGTATGGTTTGTGAGGTGCTCTTAAAAACAATTGTTTTTCCAAGTGACACCTCAGTACACTATCCATCTTAGTGCTGAAATATATCAGGCCTCAAAAAGAACCAGGATTTTGTGATGTTTCAGATTCATTGTGAACTCTCAAAGTTAGCTCAAAGGAGATGCAAAACCATATATAGCTTATTATGATATTCAAAACCTGTCTGTTCTCTGTAACTTTGTTATACAGCTGTAAATTTTTTTCTGTGCAGCAATATTAACATTACCATACATTGATAAACTTAATGTGATTTTTATCTGGAATGAAGAGGACTCGCACTTTTGAACACAGTTGAGCATGTCTGTATGTCCTTTGTTCCAAGCTTCACCCAAAAATTATCTTACCTTATTAAGCAGAGGGAAACAATACAAGATGTTTACTAACTTCACAGCCACATAATTAACCTTGCTTTTTGTACATTTCAGGATTGAACTTCCTATTAAATGTTCTAGTTCTCGTGTTAATCTTTTGAGTTATATTAACATTTGGCATAGGCCTAACCATTCGTTTCTTTATCACTGTGTTGAGAAAATGTGAAATCTTGTCTGATATTCATTAAGAGGTGGTTACTAATCTTCTAATATAGAATCTTAAAAATGCACAAGAACTGTACACACAGTATACAAGCTATGGTATTATAATGAGTTTGACACTTCAAAGTACCACAATCTCCTGCAAGCTTGAAGCAACAACACAGATCAGCAGAAAAGAGCAGCTATGAACTACCACCAAGTTACAACCATAGCAAAGAGGAGGAGAAGCAAGGTTGATAAACCTCCATTTATGCAATGTTTAAGAAGCCACACTGATCCCTTCATCTCACAGCAAACCCCTTGGACAGCCTACAGGAACCTAAAGCCTAAATTATCACTTCACTGTAAACCTTTTGAGCCCCTACAGTCAGCGTTTGATTACAGTAAAAATTACAGTAATTAATATTAAGCAATGTAAACAAGTGCAATATAATGCTCCAGTTTTCATGCAAAATCAATGGGTGTAGTGCAAACCTGCAACCTTATGGAGAAGCTGCCCCTTGAAGAAAACTATTATTTAATATAAAGTTCATTATTTTGAGCTTCATCCCCAAAGTAGATGACAGTCGAAACAGAAGAAGGATGAATTTTGTACAATAAAATATAGAAAGATAGTTTGCCTGACTCTATACACAAAGATTGGGTTAAAGATTAGGCTGCCTCTGTGGTCTGTTGGTTAGAATGTCAATCTTCAAATACAGATATTCTGAGTTCAATTCCTGGCTGGAGAGTGGGAATTTTTCAGTAGCTGCAATTATTCCCCAACCTCTTCAGGGACTAGAAGTATGAATGAAATCGTGATTGTGTGTGAATTTAATGTAATAATCGAAAGTAACGTCAACCCAAATATTACTACCACAGTAAGGGAGCGAACCTTATACTGATTGTTCCAAGGTAAAATGCTGCTGATATGCCATTAGATTTTCAAGGTGACATATAATTGGATCCGTTAAAAATTTGGTTAATCATGTCTGCAGACCATGAAAGATTTGCTTGAATCATCTTTCAACAGCATCTGCAGAATTGGCACTGATGAATACTACAGCCTTAATTTTTAGACAAGAGAAAATAAAAATGATCCTATGCAACAAGGTTCAGGAAATACAGAGGGTACTTGACTTTGTGGAAGTTAAGCCTTTGCTTTTTTTTTAATGTCCTCCAATGAAGTGTCTTATCTGATGTGAATGAATGAAATGAGTGAAATGATGCTCAAATGAGCCTGAGGTACACAGAGCTTTAACTAAACTGGCATTCCTCTTTTCAGGATAAGGGAAAACCTCTGAAAAAGCTTTATCTGAATAACTCACCCTAAGTGAGTTTCGCGACCTCTTGAACATGAGGCGGCCATACTACCACCACGCTACAGAGACGGGCAGACTTTGCCTTATTGTAAAGCAATATTCTGCTGCCAAACACCAAGACTCCTGACACACATACATATTTTTATTATTCATATATGCTGATCACATATTCTTTATTTACAATATATGGACATGTATAATATATAAAGTTTAAATTTTTCTTCAATGTATTTTCTTAAGGCATATTCTTCTTAAACAATTTTGTCCACTGGTGTAAATAAAATAAATTAATGTTCATTCTTTTTAGTTTCATCCACATGCCTAGATTAAATATTATTGCTCCTAAAAATTAAATCAAAGCATTAAAAAATGTAATTGTTCAGCATTCATTGATTAATAATGTTAATTGTGATAGGTTTTCTGTAGTTATTCCCATGGAAAATTTGTTCTTTAATAATTGTTACTTATGTGAAGCTCAAATGATATAATCTTTATAACAAGCTTTGGTTTTTCTTGCACTGACTTATATTTATATCTGTATGTATTTATTATGCAGTATTCCTGCTCCACACGGTCACTATCAGATTGTTTGGTATTCCTTCTTATAATTTCAGGTTACCAACATGTTTGCCATTTATTGCATTGTGTATTTGTCATTGTTTGCATAAAGTTCCTCATCTTCACTATATGACACCAAGATTACAACTCTTCTGTATATGATGCCAAGATTCCAACTCTTCTCTGAAAGATTCCCTGTTCATTTTCCTTGGTTACAGGGCCTAGTAAGGTTATTTTTCCTTTGTTTCTCCCTCAGTTTACACCTATAGTCAGTGTTGGTCATGCTGAACATTACTGTACCAAATAGCTTCAAATGCAGTGATAAAGTTTATAAAATAAAATGTAACACTCATATAACAGAAAATTGACATATTTTTGGCGGACATAAAATAAACACAAAAAACATCAGCATGAATCATTCTTTGCTGTTATTCCAAATTAAATATCCTGAGCTTACAATTTCTATTACAAAGTAAACAGTTAATGCAGAATTAGCTTTTAAAACAATAGCTGAGATGGGTTGTTGAAGTGCATTAAAACCACTTGATAAAGAAAAGGATATTAAACTGCAGAATCCCCAGAAAATAAACATGGAGAAAACATTTAAATTAACTCAATATTATGTCAACAGAAAATGAAGTGAAAGTTACCAATGGTAACAGTTAAACTTTTACATAAGTATTTGTTCCTTTAAAACTTTACAGTATCCATATCATGTTCTTCCTAGTGTTGAGTTACTAACAGTATGTTTTGAAATATTTCAGATTGCATATGGAACCATGTAGAAACTGTAATAATGCCTCCCGGTTCTCCACTTGTACAAATTCTGGAGCAAACAGCTGGGGAAACAATAACACTGATATTGCTGATGTATCACAATTGCTCAACTGCAGCAAATCACAGGTCTTTGAAGAACTTGAAAGTTATTGTGTATCACATCCAGATTTGGAATGCCATGAAAATTCTGAAACACATCACAGTTGCAAAATTTGTGGGAAGAGCTTTCTACTTTTGTCAGAGTTAAAAAAGCATGGAGTATGGCATGAGAATAAAAAAACCTTTAAATGTGATATTTGTGACAAAAGCTACACTCAAGCAGCAGGCTTGAAAAGGCATAAAATAATTCATGAAGGCATAAGACCTCACACATGTGAAATTTGTGAGAAAAGCTTTACTCTACCAGCAATCTTGAAGAACCATAAATTAACCCATGAGAAGCAAGAATATCAATGTGAAATTTGTGAGAAAAGCTTTACTCAAGCAGCTTACTTGAAAAAACATAAAGTAGTTCATGAGGGCATAAAACGACACACATGTGAAATTTGTAATAAGCGCTTTACTTTACCTTCAAACCTGAAGCAACACATCCTAATTCACGAGGGGAAGAAACCTCACATTTGTGAAATTTGTGACAAGCGCTTTACTCAGCCATCAAACCTAAAACAGCATAAATTAACTCATGAGGGTATAAAACCTTACAAATGTGAAATATGTGAGAAGGACTTCGGTCGATTATCACACTTGAAAACCCATAAATTAATTCATAAGGGTGAAAAACTCCATCAATGTGAAATATGTAAAAAGAGTTTTACACTATTATCAACATTGAGACTGCATAAATTAGTTCATGAGGGCAAAAAACCCCATACATGTGATATCTGTAAGAAGAGCTTTACTCAGTCATCAGCCATGAAAATGCATAAATTAACCCATGAGGGCAAAAGACCTTATGTGTGTGGAATTTGTAATAAGGGCTTTACTTGGTCCTCATACCTCAAGCAACATAAATTAATTCATGAAGGCTCAAGACCATACACATGTGAAGTCTGTAACAAGAGCTTCAATCAAGCATCAAACCTGAAAGAGCATAAATTCATTCATGAGGGCAAAAGACCACACAAATGTGAAATTTGTAGCAGGAGCTTTACTAAAGCATCAAACCTTAAGAAGCATAAACTAACGCATGGCAAAGTACCACTCACATGTGAAATTTGTAACAAACGCTATACTCTGGCATCAAAGCTGAAAATTCATAAATTAATTCATGAGGGCAAAAAATAACATACATGTGAAATTTCAAGTGCTTTACTTAAGCATAGGGTTACCAGACATCTGGAAATTCCCTACATATCCTACATTTTGACCATTTGTCAGCATCCTGGAGGAATTTTTGAAAACTCTTGTCATGTCTTACATTTTCAGAAACAACCAGCGATTCTAAAATAAGAACAAATTAGAAACTAAAAACTTCACTTATCTTAGAAAAATAGAAAAAGAATATCAACATACTAAGATAAGTGAAGTTTTTAGTTTCTAATTTGTTCTTATTTTAGAATCTTGTTGCTTCACTGTTAATAGCTTCAATTTTTACTTAACCAGCGATTATTAGAAAATGAACTGGGAACTGGGAAAATAGAAATGAATAATTGGTTATTAGCTGCAACTACAACTTGCTATGGCAAATGGCTACACCAACTACAATCAAAGAGCATACTCATGCCTTAGTAACATTGAATGAGAGATTGGCATCGCAACATTTGCAGTCCAAGACAAAAAGTTGGCATTCTTTAGAGGCAAAGAGATGCTCTATGTCATTCTTCCTTTTGCATTTTTGTTATCAAAGAATAAGGAAGTGGAAACTAAACAATATGTCTTCTAAACAACAAAACTTCACAAAATTCTGCTGGTATTTCAGATATTAAAGGTTTGTTTGCTCAGCTCACACAGCACATCATATTAACGATGCAGTGGCAACACTTGCATTTCACATTGTTCATCACCATGCAGCATACAAATCAATGGAAGCAATGTCATCATATGTTGAAGTTGTTTAAATAGTGTTAGGAATACAAAAGTAATCAAGGAAAATTGAAGCTATTAACAGTGAAACAACAGAATCTAAAATAAGAACAAATTAGAAACTAAAAGCTTCACTTATCTTAGTAATATTACAAGTTCTTCAATAACACTAGTTCAAGTTGCATCCAACTAATTTTCAAAGCTATCCAAAGCTACCTATTGGCTTGGATAGCTTTGAAAATGAATTGGATAACTTGAAACTAGTAAAATCAAGTAAAATTGAAGTAGTTAAGTTTATCATTTGTTAGATTTGTGTCTTGAATGAAAAATATACCTATGTTATTGTCAAATGAAATTTTATTGAGCTCTATTCTTTTTACTTGTGTGAGACCACCAGCGTTCCGTTGAAGAATTCTGATGTTAGATCTTCTATTAACATAATGTTTTGGTTCTCAAAGTAGTCCCCCCCTGCAGATCTGAATGGAGGACTATTATTACTCTGGAATATGTTACCCCTGGAGTCATATTTCATAATTTATATTGGAGAGAATTAGCAGTAAAAGTAACCACTTTTTAGAGAGCACCATTTTTCAAATGAAACTTTGCTTCTATTTACTTGTTTCTAAAACTGATACTTGGGCTTATTCGTATTAAAAAGCTGTATGCTGTAAATGTTTCAGAGCAATTGGATAATATTTACTATAAAAAGTAGCATTCAAAGATATAATCCTGTGTAGCCCGCCTCTGTAGTGTGGTGGTAGCATGTCTGCCTCATGTTCAAGAGGTCATGAGTTCAAATCTTGCTTAGGGTAAGTTATCTGGATAAGATTTTTCTCCTAGGTTTTCCTCTATCCTGAGAAGATGAATGTCAGGCAACTTAGAGCTCTATAACCTCAGGCCCATTTGAGCATCATTTCAGTCACTCACCATCCGATATTACATTACATTGGAGGATGTTAACAAAAAAAAATTCTGTGCAGATCTGTTCTAAAACTATTGAGTAATGCCACAGATATCACTACTATATAGTATGTGGTGCTGTATTTTTAAATAATATGAAGCTTCGTGTTGAGCTATGAGACTATTATTTTTCTCCGGGCGTGGTACTAGGTGGAATGAATAAATACTCAATGTAACTTCACTATATATATCACTTTATTAACACTTTTTTCGTCTCTTATTACACTTGTTATAATTGAATTGACTTTTGTTCCACCTATTTGTATTATCTTGATAGTCTTTCCACTTTTATAAAGTCTTTTAGACCCACATCCACACGCGTTACAAAAACACACCTTCACATCTCAAACATACAGATGCTAATAACAAATTTGGCACTACTTTACATGACACCCTTCTTTGTGTACATGTGCGTATGCATTCATTTTATATTTTCCTAAATTAAATAGTTCCTGTATTGTTAGGGAAGCGATCTTTAGCTATTCTCCTTTCACTTTTAACATTAAATATATATGGTTCTTTCACTTATAAATATTAAATCTAAACATGAAACAATATTTATGACGTTTTTAAACAATTATATTTTTACTAACAATGAAAAATAGCAACACGTTTTCTTTACTCAACTAATTCTTATCAACACGGAAAATAAATTACATTTGCAATAAATATTTACATAAATGATTTCCTTTTGGGGTCTAACCATATATTCTGTCTCATATGTATGAATGCATGATCCCAGACAGACAATCTGTGAAAATAAGCACTAATAAGGGAGTGGGGGGGGGGGGTGGAGGCTCAGTTTTTAACTCAAATTTTATAGTCATTTTACCAATTGACACCTGGGCCAGCTGATCTAATGCTCGTATTTAAAAATTCTAATTTTCAATGCAGCTTCAATCAGAATTTAGTTCAATCTGTTTATGGATCAATAGAACACACACCAAAATTACCAAATCTTAAAAAAAAGAATGCCAAAATATTGATTTATGACTTCTGAATGTTCTCTTAAGCCAAAAGAATGGCACTTGTGAAATGTATAAAAAGAACTTTATGGAAGCTTCAGATATAAAGCAGCATAACTTAAGCATGAGAGCAATAAAAAAATACCTGTATAAAATTTGTTACAAGAGTGATCCTCAAACATGAATCATGAGAGAGCAAATTCAAAGAGGATTTGTATTGCATATATGTAAAAGGTATTGTGCAATTTCCACCAATGCAGCACTTATTATTGCAGGTATACCTCCAGTGCATCACAGCAGACATTATTCTGCTAGTATAAGTGACATTAAAAGAAATCACAGAAATCTTTTCAGTATTCAAATTTTGATTTTGTATATATTATATTGTTTATGACTGCTGGACACCCTGACATACAATATGACAACCTTTATATCCAAAATAGTGAAAATAATTTACACAGGTGTATCACAGTTTATTAAAGAAGAAAATGGAGTACAAGTGGGATATGCTTATGTTGTTTATGGTGAAGACGACAAGGCTTTCCATAAGCTTTGCCCCTTCTGTTCTCTGTTCCAAGCTGAATTATATGCTATAAAAGAAGCTGTATGGGTGTATTGAACACAAATACAAAGTGTGAATATTTAGTGATTCACAAGCACCCTTCTATCTCTCACTGACAAATTTAATTTGAATCCAAACTCCGTTCAAATTAGAAATAGTGTTAAAAACTACATAAAGCATTATATCCATTTTGAATATAAGGGCATCAGGGAAATGTAACAAATGAAGGTGCAGACCAATTGGCTAAATCAGTAGTATCTTCTAGTTTACATTATTCATATACAAAGTTTCCTGTATTGTATGTTAAAAATAAAAAAATGTAACTACATCTCCTGTTGTTGGAATGGCATGTGTTAAGAAGTACAAATGTTGCTTTGGCTGAAGAACTCTTCTTAGTGGTCTGACAGTGGAGAGTCTTCAAATTCACCATTTTCACCCTTGTTCCTGTTTACATTGTATATTTAAGTAAGAGGTTTCTGTATTATGTCAAAACTATGACACCAACAGAGATCACTGTCTAGTTACAAATTCACTTAAAAGCTTGCTTTCAGTAATGCCTAGCTAATGGATTGCACTACAGAGGAGTTCCTTGGTGCAGTTACTTCCTTCCCATTGGCAGTCTGCTCAAGTCTTCATTTGGAACTGTTAGGCCTGAAAGCAAGGACAATACAGACTATTAAGTATGCTGTCCTTGCCTGAAAGAGATGAAGTCAACACCCTCTCTCTTTATATATATATCTTCCTTTTCCCTTCAAAATCATTTAAATTATGTAGAAATGGAGCTGCATTTACTGCAGCAGCTGGTCAGTATCCAATTGAATGTTTAGGAGACAAGCTTTTTTTGGAGAAGCAAAGGTTCAGTTTAGAAACTACACCCAGTTTAAATAGTTTCTTGGTGCTAAAGGCATACCAGGAATAATAATTCTGTGCAATGTTACAGTGCATTCATTTTAGTACCTCAATACCTCATGAGATATGTAAAAAAAGCATCCTGATAGGTTTTCGATTACATTAGACACAAATAAATATTTAAAAAAGGCAGCAAAAACAGTATACAAGAAGCTCTAACCCAGAAATGAATAAGAAGTTCAAATGGTTGTGATATTAAAGATGTGCAAGAAGTTTGAATGGTTGTATGGTAGTAATTTTGAAAATGTGCTGTTCTGTTTGCTGGGGCTCAGAAAAGCATAATGAATTATCGAAAACAGTAAAAATAAAAAGAAATAATCAATTATCTTCTGAAATAGTAACTATAGCTATATTAGCTATCACCATAACAATGACACCCTTTTGGATGGAAAGATTGAGACAAAAATGGAAGCTGCAATGAGCAAGATGTGAAGACGAAGGATGCAAATAAAGGAAAAATAAAGGCAGATAGGTTGGAGTGATCAACCAAAATAATTAAGCTGGTGTGAAGAGAGCTCAGACAATGCAGTAACACTCAGAGGAGTTTGGAGGATGGCCTACCATGTTCGAAGGAAGAGTAGATGGCTATGCCATGGAACTAAATGCTATGATGGAACAAATGCTTGGAGAAAGGCCCAAGAACTTGAAGATCAGGTCTGTTCTGGTCGTGGTGCCAGGTAGCGACACATCTGCGCTCATCAAGCCACCCTCCTACACGGGACGTTAACCTTTGAAGTCTTTCGCCGAGAATTCGCTGTCCCCAAACAACGGACAGTGGAAGAAGCCGCACAGTTAATAGCCAGCCTCCAGCGACGGGCGGTGGAAGTGCTGGACACGATTCCAACGCCGGCGGTGTCCGGAGATATTGGGAGGCTCTCGAAAACCGGTTCGGAAACCACCGCCTGGCCGTAACCTATCGTAGCCAGCTCAAGTCAAAGCTGCAACATTCAGGGTAGACGCTGGGATGGGATGCGGCAGCGCGTAGTGCTCGGTGAGTATAAGACCATCCACGAGACTCTGACGGCTGCGTTAAGGATAAAGGCGTCCAAAGTAACAACTATCCCTACCTCAAGATCAAAAGTATCCGGTACGTCGGAGACGGAGGTTCAGCTCAACGACATCGACGATTTCCCAGAGACGTGTGTTGTGGGTGTGGCCAACCAGAACACCTAGCGAACGGCTGTCCACGTGAAGTCAAAGTTCAGGTGGTGCCAGTGGTTGGACGGGATAGCACAGGCCTGAAGAGGGAGCAGCTAGCGGCCAAGGTAACCGCTATCCCCACCTGCAAAAACGGAAGTACACAACACGACGTAGACAAAGAGTCAATCCAGGGATGTCTGCGAAGACCTAGCGGTGTGTGTAGGAGGTGTTGCCAGTCGGAACACTAAGTAAAGTACTGTCTACGATCAAGCGAACCAGCGTGTGCTGAGGATGTGGCCAATCAGGAAACGTAGAGGACTGAACAGCCAAGTCGGCGATGCGGCGGAAAACGAGTAAAAACCGGCGTGGCATGGGGTACGTTGGAGTTATGGTCATTACCTCTAGTGGCGCTGTAGGCTTTGGACAGAAGAGTGGACGGCAGGTTACAGGGAAAGCTGTAGACAAGGTGGAACTGCGACCGTAATCAAATCCGACGTGGCGGAGGGCTTGCCACCGAGGAAGCCGGATCGGTCCCATCTCATAGTGACAGCATCGGGCAACACCTTGCCTGTGAAAAAGCAGGACTTACTGGAGTTGACTTTGGGACGGAGCGCTATAAGTTTGGGGTGTTCGTCGGGAGGGTGGCTGGGCAAGTAATATTGAGACTGGACGGCCTTAGGAGCCGACAGGGGGGTCCTGCGAGTCGGACAAGACGAGCTAACGCTCCAACGAACTTCTGTGTGCGTGCAGGGTAATCCTGGTGATATTGCGGTTGGACCAGAAGATGATTGCGAAAGCGCACCAGGAAGCCCAGCGGTCATGGAACTCCGTGGAGGGTTTTCAAGAAATGCACAAAATGGCCCGTCAATATACCAGGAGCTGAGCGACCGGAAGGAGACCTGTCGCGACCGGCAACCCTGCAGCGGAGGTTTCAAGCGGTATGGTGTGTATCGTACTATTAGGACCAAGGGGCGCTTTTCCAAGCTCCAGCAACTGTTCGAGGACTTTACTACGTGGAAAAGATGACCAACCACGTATTCTACCGCCTACAGATGCTGCTCTGAGCGAAGTTGCATAACTGTATGATTATAATGACTATAGTAGCAGTAAATTTAATAACCAATTGATTGCAATGCATTACTAATACATCTGAATGGATATCTTCTATCTCCGACACTTTCGGCCATGTTGGTGCGCTGGCCTTCAGACGTAGAGTTCAATTCCGACAATCACTGTTACCTAAAAAACGCTAAACCCCTAGCGCAACAGCCCATGAAGGGCCAAGGTTTGCCGCCCAGCCACTGCCTCCCTACCTGTGCCCACTATAGCAGGCGCGGCTCCTCAGGGTAGGCAGGGTAGGCATTGCCTACCCTATCGTAATACATCAACAAATAATGTTTAACTATGATTCTGCATTTTATCATTTGAACCGTCATTTTCCCCTAAATTGCAGTTCAAGAAAAGTTTTCTCGGTTATAATGACCAGCGCATGGTCAAATCCTTTAATCTCAATTCTGATTCATCAAAACTGCGCTGCGTGTTTGAAACGCGCGGCAGAAATGATACGCATGGAACCTGGGTAGTGGAGAGCAGGCTAGCTTAACCTCTGCCTGCCCGGCCCCATTTCCTCAGTACGAGGCCCTTGAACAGGGATAAGGAAACATTCGGTCTGTATATGCACTCCGAGCATGCGTAGACGCGTCTGCCAGCAGTCCGAACACTTGCCGGCCCAAATCCGAATTTATGTTTTCCGAACAGCCATACTCCACGAACGAAGATCTCAGAGATCTGAATCTGTCGTTATCTCTGTGTAATACCAGTATGACCGACTTAATTAGTGAACTATTACAAATTTCGCTTTCGCGGCACACTGACAATGAAAAGAGGAGTGTTTTAGCTATTTAACACAAAGCTGCAGTCAGACAATTTTTCAATTTCTTAATCTATATTAGTCATGGGCGTCGCGAAACGCGGGCAAGGAGGGCCACGCCCCCCCCCCCCCCCTTGGAGGTTGGTGAACTTAATGTGCAGTCAGTTACTGACTTTTAAACTATTATTTTAATTTTGATGTAAAGAACAATTTTTGTTTAGCACAAATTAATACGGTTATCTGCAACAAATACTATAAATTTTGACAGTAAAATAATGATTTAATATTATATGATTGCAAATTTCCAACATGTCCCCCCCCCCTGGAAAAAAAGTCTACCGACACTCGTGATTTTAGTTTTGGCGGTAATTCGTCCGTAAGTCACACTCATTCACTCTGCTCTTATTAAACAACCAAACAATATATTGTTTGCGTTATCCGTAATGACTTCGCCCCCTATATTTCGGATAAACGGGGTTTATTATTATTACTATTATTATTATTATTATTATTATTATTATTATTATTATTATTATTATTATTATTATTATTATTATTATTATTATTATTATTATTATTATTATTATTATTATTATTATTATTATTATTATTATTATTATTATTATTATTATTATTATTATTATTATTACTATTATATTGTTGTTGTTTGTTGTTACTGTTACACTTTGCCTACCCTAAAATTTTGACTGCGAGCCGCCACTGCACTATAGGTGTCATTGGTAGGGTACTTCCTCTAAATTTACGCCACTGGTAATTGATACCGTGTATCCTGATTTCTTATGCTATCCAGACGCATATATTCCAGTAATGACTGTAGCTTGTATGTGGCTGTGGCCCTTCTGTTCTAATGTCCGGGAATCACTGTCATAAAGAGCACTGGCACCGCCTTATGTAATATAATCAGCTGTGCAGTGTTCGAATCAGACCTTCTGACGAAGGGGGGGGGGGAGGAAGCTTAAGTTTGTGTTATATTTATGGCAATAATGGTAGAAAGACCAGTGGTAGTAGCATTGGTGGGTTATACATATGTATATAAAATGTAGCAACAGTAGTGGCAGCAATATGCATTTTACTGTCTTTAAGAGCACCATGATTTTGTATTTCTGAACAGCACAGGCACAACTCTCCCAATACTATTTTATGAAAGCCAGGGGCGTTTTTTTTTTTTTTTTTTTTTTTTTCCCCGTTTTTCAAATCTAGTTTTGTCTACACATCCCCCAATTAGTGTAATGCATCTACTCTCATTATTTTCGCTAACACATGTTACTTTCAATGCTGCAGTTTTTACCTGCGAAGCTGTAATATTAATTGAAGCTGAAGCCTGAGATTCGAACTGGAATGCATCACTGTTATTACTTTCTGTAATTTATTGCTTTCTTGTCACAAATTTATCCCTGCTAACAAACAATAGAACAGTGAGCTACTAGAAACTGAACTGAATACTGCAAGCTGCAGTCATTTGTTGGCGCAGAATTGCTGGAATTGTGACTCTGATGCCAGCCCAGCTAATGAGCCTGAGAATTGTTTATTGTTTGGCTTACTTGCGATATACCTTTGCTTACTTACAGCTCGCACTCGTACCATATACAACCTATCCCGAAAGTGTTTTGTCTTCTGGTATTTTCAAAGAGAAGTAATAGTAAATAGTTTCGGTAGGTAAAAAGAAAAGAAAAAAGACAAAAAACTCCTTAACAGGGAAGGAATTCTTCTTTGACGAGCTGGAGAAATTATTATCCCTCCAGTTAATGCGAACCCTGCAGCTGTGTGTTAACCCGTGATGTTTTCACTGTTCCTTGGATAGTACTGCACATTGCCTGGCATCTTCCTAACTTGTTAAATGTATTCTGTATAATATATAATCTAAAACAATCTTTGTAATTCTATGCAGCGATTGTATTTAGCTCTGTCTGTCACTTGTTGCTCTTTTCCTCCATTTATATGCCTCCTTTAGCATCTAGAGCAATGGTATTCAACCTTTTTTCTCCGCGTACCCCCAAAGACAATTTTCCGCTACAGGCGAACATCTAGTCCTTAGAGTTATCCTTAATTAAAATTATACATAACCATATCTGAAATAGATTATAAAATTTATAACTTATTAAATGCTACAAAAAGGAGGATTGTGCTATAAATGTATAAAGTAAATTCACGAACTACGTTACAGATATCACACACATGAAAACATTAAATGAATTTGTATATATTTCTGAACTGTTAATGATATGACTGAGCGTGTTTTCTGGACACTATCTCCTCTATTCGTGACTGAATCTTTGTTAGTGCGAGTACAATGGTGATTCTGGATTCAAGCGATTTCTTTGTGTCGTTTTGCTTGCTGTCAATGCAGAGAAACCCTCCTCACACAAATAAATAGATGGGAGTGGAAGAAGGTGTGTAATAGCAGTGTCGAAAGTTCACTGTACTCTTTGCGTGCAGAACACCAGAAATCACAAATTGACATGTTTTCGACTTTAGTTTTCAATTAAGTGTCAACAAACATTTCCTAAATACTTTCTTATAATTTTATGGGAAGATCAGAGGAGTTGATGACGGTGATGCAAAAGGGATTTGAAATCCACTCTTGTGTATTATCGACTTTCTCAATCTCTGGAAAGTACTTTTAAAAACTATTACCTTAGATTCTGTAGATGAAATTTGATTGTTTCCAAAGTTCATTGGCAATACTACCTACAGTTGGAAAAATCTGAAAATCAGTTCACAAATATAAAACATGAGATGTGAGACTGAGCAAAGAAAACGAACCTGCACATAATAGCCACGAAAATTTATTGAGTAGGTATTGAAAGATAATAAATCAGCCCGTAAGAACATTCATGGACACTTGTTACTTTAGCGTTTGAATTAAGGTATAATAATGATTAGCGAGCGCAGCTGTAAGATAAATATTATCGAGTAGAGCAGTAGAATAAAGAAAACGGATTCTGGAGAGAGGGCAATTCAAATGTCTGGCTGAAATCGTGGGCGTCGGCAGACTTTTCTAGGGAAGGGCCGCAGCTTGGAAGTTTGCAGTCAAACAATATTAATTCATTATTTTGTTGTGAAAAATTATAGTATTTGTTGCGAATAACCGTATTCATTTGTGCTAAATAAAAATAGTTGTTTACTTTAAAATTAAAACAATAGTCTAATAGTAATTGATTGCACATTAGGTACATTCATTTCCAAGGGGTCACGGCCCCCTTGCCCCCCCCCCCCCTCCAGTCCTTCGCTACGCCCATGGCCGAAATAGTTTTCGTTATTTGTGATCATTCAGGAAATATTATACTGTGTATATGGGTATTTTAAATGTTGCGTGCCCCTAGGAGGTCGTGTACCACTGGTGGTACTGAACTAGAGGTCATGTTGGCAGCTTTTTGTCTTTGAAACTATTGTTCATGGCAATGCCTTCTTTTGTATGTATACTCTTTGTGTTTATCTTTGGATGTTTTTTAAATTCATATTCAGATACACACTCTCTTTCATACTTCTATACTCTGTGGAAGATAGGAAGTAATTCTGGCCCAGGAAAAATTTTAACCTCCATCCGGTAATCGAACCCAGGACTTCTGGCTAAGGAATCAGGCATTCTAACCACCCACACCACCCTAAGCACCAAGGCGTTCCAGTTGTTATTGTTGGCAACATTTGTTCGGCGTTTACAACTACCAGGTGGCAGGTCGGGTAGCGTACTTGTGCGTTTTTGGGTCCTGAATTACCGAAAAAGATAAATAAAACAAGGGGAAATAATTGTTACATAGGTTTTCAAGGTGAGATTGTGTTGTAGAAAACCAGTTATCTACAAAATTCTGCCTTTGACGTGAATATTACTCTGAGATAGAGCTGACATTTCAGCTTGGGTATGCCCGAAACTGGTATCAGTCAAACATAAATATGTGGCGGGCTTTTCAGGAGACTTTCCGGCCTTTGTTGACAGTGTTAATACAAGCAAACGGTATACGTATGTGCTCACTGTGCTCAGGTTTGGGCTGGTTGTAAATATACCTCTGAGCTTATCCGTCTTTTAAGTGTAACTGAACATGAATGTGGAGATCAAAAGAGGCTGTTCTGTGGACATCCCTTTGAACTAAAAGATTTTTAAAAGGTCCAATTGCGAATAATTTTGACCATGAGTTTCAGCGATATACACCTTACGTCAGCATATTGTGTCGTGACTACCAGCTTGCAGTGGCCGACGAAAAAACGTTCAATGATAGCCGCTAAAAATTAACTGATTGCCATAAAATTGCTGTAATTTTTTAAGTCACGGTGTAGTGTGATTGGTTGTACTTCTATTCCTGGGGAAATAAAGATCTTCCAAACACCAAACCCGCTGAAAAAATAATTGATCACAAAATACGCGTTCGTCACGTATAAATACATACTCAATTTTCCAGCTTCCCAAAAAGCCTAAAACCGCCACAAAGAGTTCCGTGAATTCCGCACAAAAACGAAAATTTTTGGGGACAATGCTCAACAAAAAAGATGTTTAAATGCAGTTTTTGTACCTTCCGTCGCTTATCTCCTAATGTAAACTAAGCTAACCTAACCTGACCTAACCAAATCTAAGCTAACCTAATCCAAATGCCTTCGTCTGATGCAATATTAAACAGCTTTACGATTACGTGGAATGTTCTAGAGTAACTTTTATAACGTTTTAGTGGAATTTCATTAATTCTTGATGGGGTTGTTCTGTGGGAGTTTGGCCCAAAGATTTCTCATTCCATCAGTTTGCTAACCTTAGAAAGTCACTTGAGCAATTCAAAACCTAGGAATTTAGAAATGCCAGAAATAAACTTTGAACCTTCCAAAACAGGTTTTGTGTTTTCAAAACATTTCACTGTGAATTACTTTGTTACTTCAGTAAAGCAAAGCATAATGAGAGACTAAAAGAATAGCAGTGCCCATTTCATCTGAAAAGCAAATTTGCAACTTATCTATATCAAGAACGAAATAAGCAACAGTTGGAGGGGCTAGGTGCATCAACAGTGTTAAATGGAGAAATCACTTGTGACTTTGCTTTTATTGTACTATAATACATACACATTTCACCAGTCAAGTACATCTGGACTATACAATATGTTGCAGAAATAAAACAGATATGATGCTTGTATCTCTTACATGTAATTTCATTTTAGTCCTGCTCAGTTTTGAATGTCATGAGCAGTTAATGTACTGAAATACATGCTGGTTGTATACTACATCTGAAGAGTGGAACATGCTGAAAAAAATTGAGAAAATAAAGTTTAAAAATAAGTGTGATGCTTTACATAAATTATGCAGGACCAAATGAATAGCCATTTGTGACTCTAAATTTTTTATATAAAAAACTAATTGTTTAGCATGAAAGCACAAATTATAAAATAATAAAATGTAAACAGCCAAAAATTGAAAATTTTTACATTGTTTACCAACTTTTACTGATGCATTGCGTTAAGGACCAGTGTGCTGCATTCAAATAAATTAAATTGATTAAACACCATCCTTTTTTTTAAGAAAAACTGTCTAAAATCTGAGGAGAATGTCAGAGGGGGGAGGTGCACCATAGATAATAGATGGGATTGAAGTCTGGACTTTGAGGAGGTTACATTCCATATCAACCAATTCAAGTTTAGTCTCACCTTGTGTTTACTGTCACTATCCTGCTGAAACCTATAACCAGGTGCTATGACCATTTTCTGCACTCTGCTTTACGTTGTTCTTTACAATGTCAAAGTACGTATGCTTGTTCATTATGCCATAGTAAATGGCTTATTATGAATACTGTTGGATGATATACAGGCCCAAATAAGGATGGAATCACCACCATGTTTCACTGTGGCAAGAGTTTATGGGATCATTATCTGAATTTGCCTTTCTCCAGATTCTGTTTATGCTGTCTGACCCAAAGAGATTTATGTTAGTCTTATGTGACAGTATCATACTGTTCCAAAAGTTCTGGTTCTTATAAATGTGCTCTTTAGTAAACATAACTTGTTTCTTCCTGTTTGCTGCATTTACATAAGGCTTCTTCCTTTTATTCGGCTGTGATATCCATACCTCCATAACACACTACAAATAGTTTGATCAGACATCTTTCCAGACATATTTTCTACTAGTGGTCATAATGAGGAACACTTAATTTTGGATTTTCTCAGATTCTACTTATAATGAAATGTTCCTCTTGTGCATTCAGTCTACTTTCTTTAGGGTTTCTTGGTAAATTCCTTATAGAACCTTTCTCCTTAAATTTTTCACTATGTACTGAATGGTAGAGTGTAATTTATAAGCTGTTTGTCTTATTTTTCTGAGTGAATTCCCTCTAAGTGCTAGGTTTATCATTACCTGCTTAGTCAGAAGGAAACTCTTTTTCCTTGCTCATTTTGCTACTGAGAGAAGGTAGTACACATCTGCAACCATAGCAGCATGTAGCAACTTTTGAAACATGTGCCTACTGAAGCTGTTTATGACACAGTGCACATTCTTAACTACTGTACGAATAGGAAAGTTGCACAACAGTTGGGGCTGCTTTTTAACATTTATTTCATACAATAGTATAGGTTTTGAAATGTACTTTCCATAGGAATACATTCAAATTAGATTCGTCAACAATGTATATATGATTCACGGAGAAAAAAATGTTTTTAAGTAAATATAGAATGACTTTTCATTGCAAAGCTGTTGTGTACAAATATGAATGTTATATACCGTATTTGGGATCAAGTTTTGCCACAGTGATTATCAAACAGTCAGTCTCTTACAAATACACTATCTGAAAACGTGTCACTAGCATGATCAACTGATGGTCAGTATACCTCCATGGACCAAAAAAAAAAAAAAAAAAAAAGAGTTATATCTGGAATGCATACATAACTTACATATGTGTCTACATACATATAGACAATACATACACACATACATGACAGACAGACAGTCAGACATGCCTACTTTGTGAAAACTGCAAGTTATTTGGTACTCGTAGACTTATTCTCTACCATTAAAGTAGCCTGGTGTTCCAGACATTACTCATTATTTTTAGTCCATGAGTTCACGTCAACAGTGCTCGTTCAACATTTTTCATTACTTTACTGTTGAGATATTCCAACAACTTTCTCTAGCCACTTCCCAATAGTTTTTCCTTACTACTGTATTCTTTACCAGTGGCATATCCTGGGGTTGTGACCTAGGCTATCACTAGGCCTACCATAAATGCACCGTGGCCAAGTGGTTAAACCATTCGCCTCTCACTAAAGCTGCCTGGGTTTGATCTCAGGCGACCACATGTGGAATTTGTGATGGACAAAATGTGCAGGGGTGGGTTTCCCCTGGATTCTCTGGCTTCCTCCGCCATCTCATTCCATCAGTGCTCCATTTTCATTCCAGGTATCAGTGTTACCGTGTGCAGTGCCATATGTATTATAGGTGCCAAACAAGAAAGAGGTTGACAGTTCACAGTGAAAGGGAGGCGACATTGCCTCTTATCATGACAACGGAGAGAGTGCGTTAACATTATGTGTAAGAAGACAGTTGAATTATGCTTGAAATGTAGAGCGGGTATAATTTATATTCATATTCGAAGACAATAGTAAAATAGTGAATCTACATGCAAAGGATAGAACATGCAAATATATATCACTGTTAAGATTTATGTTAACAAAAGAAACATACCTGTGAAATATTGTAATGGGAAAATACCACTTATATCCGACTTGTTTGTATCATTGCTGTTGTTGCTGGAATTACCCACGGAAATTATACTGTTGTATTCTTGCTTCTAAAACTCCATTTTCCCATGATGCATTTATTATGCCTTTTGTAGCAGCAACTTTTTTTTTCAGTTTCAGCTTTTTATTGATGTAGGTTTATTACAGATGACACAGTGAAATCTTTGTTTTGCACAACGTAACCCTTTACTTCGGCCCAAATTAATTAAATCGGATTACACTAGGAAAGGAGGAAACCAAACAATTTTGCAACCATGTTCTTCAGCAATACCATCAACTGCATAATCCTTTATTTGGGATATACCAAACACACTTTTATTCGCTTCCCGAGTACGTAAAGTTTTTTGTTTGGCTATGCTGTCTTTGTCAATATTTTTGGACATAAAATTAAATATTCATCAAAAGAGTGAGACAATTGTAAACGTTCACAACATATGCACAGTTACAGAGATTCAGATACACATAAATACAAGGCAAATAACTGCATAAATAGAATGATTCAAATGAACTTGCCAGTACACAGGCAATCGCTGATACAAACTTTGCAAGCTGGAACTGGAGGGAGGCATTGTATATAATTGTAGGGAAAACAGAGGATAAGATGCACAGTTAATGTTGCTGCTGGATTGCAGGTCGGGCACATCTAATCACTGGTTAAGACAACACTGGTTTAGCATTGCTATGGAAACATCTTAGCTCTAATATGTTCCTCTTTTCGTTGCTATGACGACTGCAATGATGCATTCATCCCCTCCTGTTCATTTAGATCTTTCCACCACGTGGGTACAACTGTCAATCTCCTTGTTTGGCACTGAGTATAGTAAAAGTGGGCATTAAACACTACAAAAAAAAGGGCCTAACAGATCCGTATAAGAAGGACTTGTTGATTAAATGTTAACTTCATGAAAGTGTATTTAAATAAATTTTTCATGAAACAAGCCAAACAACAATTGTAAAAGTAAAATGAACAATTTTACCATACCTGTTTAAGTATGTACACTAAAATAAAATTTTATTTGTTTCGAGGCTGAAAAACTCCTTTCTGCGCTTGCAGTAGTGGAAGGAAACAAAGTCAGGTCACATAGTTTATAAACTTCACTGTACACATCAAATCCATTTCATATAATTTGCAATGGTTTGATGGACATGTTAGACAAATTTTGAAGTGAATACAACACTTCATTTTTCAAATATAGAATAATATTGAAATAGGAATCATTTGATCTCTCGATCACATAATACATTTGTTGAAAAACTTTTACTGTAACTCACAAAATGTTTAGAATTCAATAAGGCCAGAAATTTCAACTATTCTTTGGATTGAGTTATTAATGTGTCCAGGACTTCACAGAATATCCTTAAGTATGAAGAATAGATTTCATCTTCTGTCTTCACGACAATTTCTCTTTCTACGCCTTTCTTCATCCTCTTCATTAGCAAGACTCAGTTTCTGACCATATTTCTTATAATCCTATGTTTCAAATTGTTGATCTCTTATGTTTATCCAAAGTTGTAATTAAATACATTAAAATTGCAAAACAGAACATTTTTTCAGTTGCAAACAACAAGCATTGTTAGCAATAAAGTTTATTTAATTCGCATGAACCAGTCAGTCCTACATACTTACGATATATTTTATATTAAATATCTTTTTTAAGGATTCTTATTTTTGCCCTTCTGCTCACACAGCAAGCGCGGAAGAGCTGGGGTAGGCCTTCCCTATTTTACTATCACCAACTTATCCTCGTATTTCAACTGCAAGTATGGCCATTTTACTAATTGTTTTATTACACTTGTTCATCCATTTCGAAGAATTAGTACTAGCAACCATCTTGGTACACTGTGCCCTATGAAATAAATAATACTAATACAGCTGTTGAGAACATTAACAATGGCACACTATTAAAGACACGTTCTTTCTTGCAACTCCAAGCCAGTTGTGTTTATACGGCATATGTCGGAAATGCTTGTGTGAGTTTAGCGGCACAGGATTCCAAAGCCTTGGTCTGGTTATTCCTGCACTCCTCTGCCACACCCCTTCTTGCCCATATTTTAGTGAAGGCTGCAGCAGCAAACATCTGAAGCCCTATTCTCCCCACTGTTCAGTGATAGAGAAAGAGACATTACATCCTATGCACTAATTTTTATGAGGAAAACTTGACTAGTATTGTAATTATTATTAATATTACTTATTAATTTCTAGTTTATTTTCCACCCTCTGAGTTAAACATTGGTGCAACTTGTGGAATCGATTGTGTTTAAAACCATCAGTGAGTTAGTTGGCTTAAAATAACAATTAATTAAACCCGGGACATAAAGTACTTATGATAGTAAGTCGACCTTGTGGTATTTATCTCAGATGTTAGATTCCCTAGTGGTTTACTGGGAAAATACAAATCAGTTGGGGAATTTAATGTCATACTGGCAAGTTACCATGGTTGCGCAGTAGTTAGAGCAGCTGTGTGTGACATGGAAAATCTGTGGTTCAAATCCTGGCTATGGCATTAAATTTTTCAGTCCTGATTCCACCTCTCATGTGAAATTAATTTGAGAAGGTATGTTACTGATTGGTATATGGTTACTATATGGTGATACCATAGCAACTGGATGGCTCTAAATATAAGCAGTTGCAGCAAGAATCTGAGTATGGTGTGGCAGTTTCACAGCCCTACACTAGAAGCACTGGAAAGATGTTGTAGAGAATGGGATCTAAAAATAAATAACAAATAAAGGGAACTTGCTTAATAGAGATAAAGATGATAGTAAAATCAAAGTAGTAAGGGAGTTTTACTACTCAAGGATAAGACTAAACAATGGGTGTTATTGATAAAATTGAGCAATCTCTCAAGAGAAAACTCTCAGGAGCAAAACAGAGTAAACTGTTTTGCAAGAGTAAAATCTGTGTTTGGTATCAATAAAAACTTATGTGTCTGCAGAGCATTTTCTCCATAGTGCTAGCAATTTACTCCACTTCCCTTAAAGCCACGAACAACCACAGCAACCATGCAATGAGAAGACAAACATTTAAGTTTTAATCATTACAAAGGGCAGTTCCAAAAAAATAAATAAAGCAAATTGCATCCATGTCCTAAAAAAATGGCAATAGCTTTAAAGGAAATAATGAACATGTATGCATTGGTTCTGACATAAACGAGTCTCAACTGACTAGAAAATGTATTGTTATATCTGACAAAGTATGTTACCACAATACTTATCACAGGAAACAAAATGTATCTACATACTTTCATGATGAAAATTTGGTGAATACATTATTAATAGTGTTGAAGTATTTTCATTTCAGTAATATTTCATTTATTGGCATTGGAAAAACTTGAATTCTTTCAAAACAACCATTGGTATATGGTATTAAAATACTCTAAGAATACTATTCAGAATCATAAAATTATTCAGTCAAATGTGCTTTGACTTCTTAGTTATACTAACTTTAACATTATAACTAAAGGATTAATGACTTCATTGTCAAAAATCCAGCATTAGCTAACAACATTATAACTAAAGTGACAATATTTTTGTCATTAAACAGTAAAATTCTTAATTATGAACAGAGATAAAAATACATTTTTTAGTTTAAAGTCTCTTTTAACTGCACTGGTTTACAGAGGCAATGAATGAATGAATGGGTGAAATGAAACCTGCTCAAATTAAAGAGGAATCCCTAAGGATTTACCATCTGTTCACCAACTCATGGCCTCAGGGGAATGAAGGGGAGAGGAGGGACATTCCACATAGTGTAACCAGAGTTTTGTAAACTTCTGTGCAAACTTGGTTCTGCTAATTATGTTGCCGACTTACCTCCAATGTAATTTGTGTTATGTTTATTCTTGTTTCATTGGGTCACACAGTTATTTGCTTGCCCCCATATATGTGCGATCTCAATCCAACAGAACTATCTTGGGCCAAGGTAAAATGAGTAATTAAGGAAATGTAACAGGTGACTTATCCTTACAGGAATTGCACAATATAATGCTCGAGGGTGTATCACTTGAGACCGAAACAGACTAGCAAGGTTTTTGAAAAATGTATAAAAGGTATTAAATGATCAGTGGGAGGGAGATGGAGTAGTTGAAAATATTGTTTACATTTTATAAGCTAAATATACTGCATGAACTGAAAGTAATATTTAAGCTCTGCTATTTTGAGCAACTTCTTTGCTTTAATCTAGCGTGAATACACATTCCAAGGTTGACGCTACTATTGTAAGTGTGACCAGAAACATGACTCCAACTTCAGGCATCACTGTACATTTGGAATTATTACTAACATACTGGCTCGCTGAATTCCTGGCAAGGACCATGAGCTGGTGAACAAACTGTAGAGTTGCCTGACATTTGCCTTGTGAGGATGCAAACCTTATCCAGACAATCCACTATTACTGAGGTTCAAATTTGGGATCTCTTGCTTGGGAGGCAAACACATTACCACTACACTAACATGGTATTGAGTAACTTTTAATTAAAATGTATTTCACTATATGTAAACATTGAAGTTATTCTGCGAAAAATTGTTGAACAAGTATCTTTTTAAACAAAAAAAGTGATTAATAGTAAATGCTGGAAGTTGATGACAGTGTTGTTGGAATCACATTAAAATATGAATTTTGAGTCGATTAATAACACTAAACAACACTTACTTTTAAAATTTCCCCGTACATGTTTCGGAGGCTGACTTTCCTCCATTATAAACCAGACATCGACTGAACTGTAGAGGCTGGTTTCACTAGGCTGGTATCTCCTGTAGACTGCTCTGTGGTGGTTTTAAAAGGAGGGGGGAGTGTCTGAACATGCTTCCCAAAATAAATTTTGAAATGGTATCCTAAGCGCTTTTGTCTATCCAAACTTGTAGTTTTCAGAAGTTTTCAATATCAAAAAATTAAATTGGAGGAAATGAAATAAACAGTAAAAATCCTTAAATAATGTTTTATTAATATAGTTAATTTAAACATTCCTGATTTAAAGTTACAATTGAACTGAAGCAATATCTACAGGTTTTACAGTATCATAAGTTGGAAGACAAAAGGGACAAACACAAATACTGTGTAATATTTGAACCTGATTTAAAAGTTACAATATCCTCCAAAAAGGGGTTTATTCTTTTGAATTTTTCAATATCTTCTGAACTGATAGCTATTGTGAGCTGCTGTTCCATAAACTGTGACATTACATTTTCTACACCTTGCCTGAAAGCAAATCTTAGTTTACTTTTTAATATGACTATGTGAAACTTAAAGAATCCTCTACAAGTAAAGCTAGTAACTGGAATCATGGATCATTTTCTCAGAATCATCCTGAAATTGTTTTAGGTTGCTCTCCTTTGAAAGTTTTAGAGCTAGGAAATCCATTCCTGAACATTCTTTGGAGGGAAATCATTTTAATATGAATATATGTAAAATGGACTGAAAGATATACAATAATATACAGATTAACAACTCCATACATATTCTTAAGCACATACAGATTGTCCTAAAAAGTTGTAATAGTTATGAAAATACTGGTATGATTTAAAACAAAAAACATTGATCCATACCATAGACAATAATGAGCATAGGGAGTAGCTGTTATTGAGAAAACTCTCACGACAATTTATATTATTTGCAGTGCAATAAAATTGTTAGTGACTTAGGTGAACTATTGATTGAAGAGAGAACAAGGAGATTTTAGAGAGAGAAGATCATATATCAACCAAATTAATACAATAAGAATTATTTTAGAACAATCTTATGAATATCAAACCCCATTATACTTAATATTGCTGCTTATAATATATATTTATATATACTTAATATACTTAATTTATTAATTAATTGATTTTGAAAAGGCTTGAGCGAGTGAGAGTGAGTGAGTAGGGTTTAAGGGCCTATTGTCAGCTAGGTCATTAGGGCCTTTTGAAAAGGCATTTGACTCAATCACCCGAAATAAAACATGAGAAGCTATGAGAACTTTTGAACTACCAGCGAAGATTATAAGGATTGTAGAAGAAATGTATAACAACTGCTCATGTCGTGGGGAACACAATGGAAAGCTATTAGAACCTTTCTGACAGTCAGTGAGAAATAACCTGACACTTGACAGCTAGCTGATTCACTTACCTGCAAATGAGGCTAGCCCTATCTCATCCAGTCATGTTACAGGCACATCGCGCAATGATTAGACGAGAAAGGGCTAGCCTCATTTGCAGGTAAGTGAATCAGCTAGCTGTCAAGTGCCAGGTTAGCTCTCGACTGTAGTTAATAGCAGTGATAAACAAGGATGTGTATTGTCACTAATCATGTTTTTAATGATTTTAGATAATATAATAAGAAAGCTATGAATAGAAATAGAGGAGTACAACGGGGACTGTATGATAAATTAAAAGATTTAGACTACTGATGAAATATGTATAATGTTACAAAGTTTTAAAGACATTAAAATGAAACTACAGGACTTATAAGTTGAAGCCCGAGATATTGGTATGGAAATAAATATTACCAAACTAAAGAAATGAGAATAAAATAAAAAAAAAAGTATAAATTGTATATAGCTAGCCATGAAATAGAAAGAACTGAATGTTTCAATTATTTGAAATGCATAATATCCCAGAATGAAGGAGCTGATCAAGATATAGGTAACAAAATAAACAAAGCAAAAAATACCTTTTCACAACTTAGAGCAATATGGACGTCATGAAATATTCAAAGAAACACTAAAACAAGAGTTTTTAAATCATATGTATGTACTACCTGTACTGCTGTACGGTTGTGAAACATGGAGAACAACACAAAAAACAAATAAAAAGCTACAAAATTGATGCCTAAGATAGATATTGAAGCTGTAATATTGCTTCCTAGTTATTACCTCGCCATTTGAAGCTGCAGTCGTTGGTGACGTGATGTTGTTGGTCACGTTGATGTGGTTTGGTGTGTTGTCCCCGGCTAGTTGAGCTTGATCTCTGAGCTTGATCTCTTTATCTCGGGTTTGCGTGAGTGTAAAGGACAACCCAAGAACAACTTTGCACATCAATTTATTTTATATTAAATATTTTCGGGAGATATGCCGATTCTATATGTGTATCTGTAGAAGCATCTCAATCACATCGGCGCAGCACGAACTGCACGAACTCCCGTACTGCTCTCTGGTTGAGTACTGACTAGACGCTTCTCTCTTACCCACGCCAAGAAGACCGTTCGCTTCCAATTTGAATGTCATGACGTCATCCAAGAAAGCCTCGTATCCAAAATGTTATTTCCTTTTCCCGCAATTTTGAAATGTCCCTTTCTATTATAACATGTTCTTTTATGATTTTCAAATATATAATTACCTTTTTAGGATTAAACGATGTTTACTTTATATTTTATTAGATATATCGCGCGACTTTTAAGGTTTGTAGAACTGACTTTCGAACGTTTATTTTAAACTATGTGGTATGACGTCATGACTCGTTAATTTCAAACCAATAATGCGTTTATACTACAAATTTAACGACTATCATTTACTCATATCTTGCTCACCTTACAACACTTGCTACTCTATTATCTATTTATGTTATTACTCAATATTTATCGCAAATCTCAGATCCGGCAATTAAATTAAAACGTATCTTTTTCAAAAGCCCATTTAATCGGAAATCTAAATTTCGGTATCAAATGCCCCCATTTATGTTATTTTATTATTTCATAATAAAATAATGTAAATGTCTTGCCCGAAAGAAAAAACTAAAATTACTCCTGTATTTTGAATAATCGGCAACACTCCCCTTGTATACAATTTTCAATTACACTGTTTTTGAAATTGGTTATTAACACATTTTCTCATTAATCTATTTAACATGACAAACAATTGTACACTTGACTAAACATTAATCCTTAAATACTAATTACAATATGTTATGGTTTCTTCTATGAAGCTTCTATATAAAGGTTAAATTTCAAGAGTCTTTCTTTATACTTCCTTCTTTTAGTTCATGTTTGCTCACTTCGCTCTCACTATCACTTGCACTGTGATTTTTCACTTTTGTTATTGTAACACATATCTGTACTAGATCCTTTAAGCACTAAAATGTACATATATTTTTATATAAATCCATTGCACTCTTTAGACAAGTTCTTTCTTTGTCTTTCTGTGATAACTATCTATACATCTAAATATTTTAACAAATGTTTACAAAGTAAATATTCTGTTTTCTCTCTATGCGGAAATGAACAATTTAACAATCTTTCTGAAGCTGTTTTTGTGAGCTCTATACAATATATTTTTAAACTCTTTGAAGTATATAGCAATTCACATTCTGCATTTTTCATGAATATGTAAGTACCTGACCAATGTATGGTTTTCAAGTAAGCTAACATTTACATTTTATTTCAAAGCTGATTGGGCGCCAATATACAAATGACACTTCCAATTTTTTCTTTTACATTAAATCAAGGTTCCAAGGCACCACACGGTTTCTTGTATGGTCGAAGGAGTTGTTTATGCCATCTTCCCAGACATTTTTCATTTTTAACATCTTTTAATTCATAGGTATGATAACCAAATTTGGATATAATTTCTGCAGGACCTTTATATAACAATTCCATCCTTTTGTTCCTACCTCGCAAGGCACTTGATAACTTATGGTCTTTAACTAGTACCCAATCTCCTATCTTAGGTTCCCATTTATGTTTTCTACTCTTTTTCTTTAATTTTCGCTTCTCTGCCTTTTTCTTGATTCGTTCAAAAGCAATTTTCGCTCTTTCTTTTTCACTTAACTGAATGTCATTAATTTTCAGTGTTTTTGGTTCCCCTATCAATATTGGTTCTGGTTCAATTCCTAACATTAATTTTATTGGTGCAAATCCAGTAGTTACATTAATGGTGTGATTGATAATCTTTTCTATCAATGGACAATATTTCACCCAATCCTTGTGATTATGATGTGTAAGTACACGTAAATAAATTCCTATATCTCGGAGGACACGTTCTGTTGGATTCCCTGATGGAAAGTATGATGAACAATGATATAACTTTATCTCGAGTCTAATGTCACCTTAATTTTCCCATTGGCCTTATTTACAATACATAGGGGATTCACAAATTCTGAATTAGAAATCTCAATAACCTCATCTTCTAACATTGACTTTATAACTGCATCTACCTCTTCTCTTATTGTACTAGGGATAGCTCTCGCTTTATGTGTAAAAGGTTTGATGGGTATCATCTCAAACGAATGAGTATAAATATTACATTTACCAGGTTTCTCAGAGAATACTTCTTTATTTCGGATTAATATTTCAAACAGTTTATCCCTCTGTTGTTCATTTAGTTGATCAGCCTGAGTTACTTTTTCCCTCAACAATTCTTCTAAGTCTTCACTACTCTCCCTATCATAGTACCTAGTTGCATCAGAAACCCTCAAATTGTCTATGAAATCATTTTTATCCCATTCTACATTTTCTTTATTATCGACACTGTACTCTTTGACATTTACTTCAGTTAATTCCATAGCTCCTACTTTAACATATTCTACAAAGAATGTATCCCCTTGGATTTCTTCTTCCTCTTTTTCTCGTACAATAGTTTCTGAACTACTATCTTCCACAAAAGGCACTATAATGGTCTCATCTTCAACTTTCATTTCTAGAATCATGTTTTTAAAATTCACCACAGCTTCCCAGGCATAAAGACAATCACAACCTATTATAATATCTGTCACAAGTCTTCCTACAATCAGAAATAAAATTCCAAGTATTCTCCCATTTATTTCAATATTTATCATTGCTTGAAATTTTACTCTTTCTTTTCGTTTTCCCACAGCTAGCGAGCAATATATCCCATTAACTGGTAAAGACATTACTTTAAAGCCACTACTTTGTAAATTATCATAAAAATTTTGTGAGCATACTGTGCTATTTGATCCCGTATCTATAATTGCATTGTATTGTTTTCCATTTACTCCAATTTTGATTTTAGGTGGATCTCCTACTTTTTCGTTTTCGTCGATTCTATTTTTACATTCTCTTTTCTTTTGTATCATCATTTGCCTTCCAGGACTATTTATTTCCGAGTACTTATCACAATCATTACTAGGATACCCAGTTCTCACTGAAGGCGCGTTTGACCGGGTCTGGCGTTTCCCTGATTTTTAGGTATTGCTCCTGTACTATTTCCCGAATTGTTACTTCTGTTTTCCTGCATTAAATCGGGGTTACTTCCTACCATGTTTTTGACCGTGTTAATGGCCTCGACCATTTCCGCATTTTCGGGGGAATTTCGTCCACTAGAATACCTTTCTCCCTGTCTTGGTGACCTCGGTCTAAACTCATTATCTCCGTTTGTCCAATACCCATCATTTGAATTTCTACTATGTCCAAAATAACGTCCCCGTCTACCTCGATCAAATCTATTTGTATTCATATAATTCACCCTTATATTTCTTCCCCTTAGATTACCATTTCTATTTTGGTGATGCCCTTCCTGGTTATATCTACCTTGATTTTCCCACCGGAATGATTCCATCCTTGGTACTGGTCCTTTATATCTTTCCCTAATCTCACTTCTATTCTGATAATACTGTGCCCCTTGCCCGAAAGAATTGACAGTTTCTTTTCCTTCATATGTATTTCCAAATGCGTGTTTTGGCTTATTGACTTCTAAGGCTGATAATAATTCTATCATAGCTGCAATGCTATCGGGTCGGGCTATGATTAGGTAATGTTGAAGTGTTTCCGGAAAATGTGGAGTAACTATATTTATTAGATCTTTTTCATCCAAGGGAGGGTCCAACATCTTCGATTTTCTCGCTATTCTCATAAAATAGTTTACCATCGATTCCTCCGATCTAGGATTAAATTTTCCATTGCTTAATTCAACTCTAATATTAGCCTGCCTACTAGCTCCCCAATATCTGGTTAAAAAGATGTTTCTAAAGGTCCTGTAATCATTATTGTTACTCATAGAAAGGCCTAGCCAATTAGCAGCATTACCCTTTAGACATTTTCTTACTATCACCATCTTGTACTCCTCTGGTATACGTTTCACCGTGAAGTACTCTTGTAACCCTTCTAAAAAGGCTTTAGGATCATCTGAATCTTCATTTTCAAAAACTGGAGGTGTCATTTCATTTAAGACATGGTTAGGCCAATGTAAATTTGAATTGTCACCTATCCCTGAGCTATTTCCGAGATCAGAATGGGAATTACTGTTACCCCTATTTTGCATCGAAATGTCAGCTGATACACCTGGTATTGCCTCGTTTCTTGCAACTTCTTTACTAAGATTGTTGTGATTACATGCATTTTCATTTAATTTCAAATTTTCTAAGGCCTCTTTTACCTGAGTAATTTCTGTTACTACTCCTTTTATTTGGTCTGTAACATCCTCCAAATTTCTAGCCTGCCTTTCACTTTCTACATCAGATCTTTCTATTCTAACTTTACACCCCTGTAACTCTTCTCTAATTTCTTCCCTGTCTTTATCTAACCTTTGTACTACCTCTTCCCTTTGTTTGTCTAAACTGTATGTTACTCTTTCCCTTTCTTTATCTAATTTTTCACTAACTTGTTGACCTAATTTCTTTTCAGAATTCTTTACTTCTTGCCTTATTGTCTCTAATTCTCCCTTAACCTGTTCTACCTGTTCTCTATTTTCTTTTACTTCACTACTAACTTTATTAATTTCCTCCCTAACTTCTTCCCTAAAGGTTTCTAAAGCTCTCTTCTGATTCTCCAATTGCATTCCCAATTCCTGTTGTCCCTTCTCTAATTTCTGTCCTAACTCTATACTAGTTTCATCTATCTTTTGACTTAACTCTGTACTCATCTTTTTCACTGTTCTTAATTCTTTACTATTTTCATCTATCTTTTGACTTAACTCTGTACTCATCTTTTGACTTAACTCTGTTCTTAATTCTTTACTATTTTCATCTATCTTTTGACTTAACTCTGTACTCATCTTTTTCATTATCGTTTGAAACATATTCTCTATTTCTGACATAAATGCTGGCCTTTCTGAATTACTACTAAACATTTCTGCACTACCTCTAGGTGTTTCTCTAACGTTCTGATCTTCTAATTCTTGGCATATTCTGCTACCAATTACATTCCGATTAAATTCTTCCATCCTACTTATGCTTTCCCTAATTTCCGGACTTTCAAAACCTCTAAACTCACTATCACTGTCTTCCATTTCTAAGCTATTTACATGTGTTTTTCTACTCACCAAAATTTTCAATATTTTCACTATTTCACTTTAACTGCACTTAAACTTGTTCACTACACGTTTCACAGATGTTGACGCGCTGGGCACCTTCTTGTCTGCTGGTTCGATGCTGGCTCGGTCGTCTTGGGGTTTGGTCCATTCTTTCGAAGCCACACGTTGGGAAGCCAATTTGAAGCTGTAATATTGCTTCCTAGTTATTACCTCGCCATTTGAAGCTGCAGTCGTTGGTGACGTGATGTTGTTGGTCACGTTGATGTGGTTTGGTGTGTTGTCCCCGGCTAGTTGAGCTTGATCTCTGAGCTTGATCTCTTTATCTCGGGTTTGCGTGAGTGTAAAGGACAACCCAAGAACAACTTTGCACATCAATTTATTTTATATTAAATATTTTCGGGAGATATGCCGATTCTATATGTGTATCTGTAGAAGCATCTCAATCACATCGGCGCAGCACGAACTGCACGAACTCCCGTACTGCTCTCTGGTTGAGTACTGACTAGACGCTTCTCTCTTACCCACGCCAAGAAGACCGTTCGCTTCCAATTTGAATGTCATGACGTCATCCAAGAAAGCCTCGTATCCAAAATGTTATTTCCTTTTCCCGCAATTTTGAAATGTCCCTTTCTATTATAACATGTTCTTTTATGATTTTCAAATATATAATTACCTTTTTAGGATTAAACGATGTTTACTTTATATTTTATTAGATATATCGCGCGACTTTTAAGGTTTGTAGAACTGACTTTCGAACGTTTATTTTAAACTATGTGGTATGACGTCATGACTCGTTAATTTCAAACCAATAATGCGTTTATACTACAAATTTAACGACTATCATTTACTCATATCTTGCTCACCTTACAACACTTGCTACTCTATTATCTATTTATGTTATTACTCAATATTTATCGCAAATCTCAGATCCGGCAATTAAATTAAAACGTATCTTTTTCAAAAGCCCATTTAATCGGAAATCTAAATTTCGGTATCAATATTGAGAATTTGGCCGAAAACCGTCACAATACTGCATTACAGGAAATCACAAATCAGATACAAATTAACAAGGAAATAAAGAAACAGAAATGGACATAGATTGGATATATACTTAGAAAGGAACCTGAAAATATAACTAGACAGGTATTGGAATGGAATCCACAAGGAGAAAGGAGAAACGGAAGACCTAAGGAAATCTGGAGGGGAACAGTCATAACAATTAAGAGGAATGGATAAATCATGGAAAGAGATGCAAATATTGTCAAGGAATGGAGTTTGATGGTGACAATTTGTTGTGGCCCCATGTTCCACTTAGAAATTAAAGGAATTGGAGTGAATTGGATAGGTGAACCATTCATGCATCAATTATTATTATTTAGCAACATTTTTTTAAACATAATTAACAATTTTTCTATTTTTGTTAATGCTGTTTAAAGAAATGTCCCTAATTAATGGGGAACCAAGGTCCCTGGTTTTCTCATTGTGCTAAATGGTGCTGCTTTAGCTGAATTGGCCAAGTTTGGCAGTAAAACATATTAAAATGTTGGGTCAGAATTATGTCATTGTAAGAGGGAAGTATTGTTAATATCTGTTTGAAAGCACAAGAAAAGGCCAGATGGGAAAGAACCTGGCTAGTCCAAACAAAAAAGTTAATATAAGAAATTGGAATCAGCAATGTAGATAAGTGTCTGGTCATTAGAAAAGGATAATGGAATCCCAGAAAACTAAAGAATGGATGGAGAAAGGGGAATAATGGCTAAACATTTTAACAGGCAAATATTTCCGAAAAGTTTTGTCATCTGTATAGGAATGATAAGAGAAAAATGGAGGACAATTATTAAGACAAAGGAGAACTTTACTGATGTAACAGAGGACACTGTGAATGGAGGGAAAAGTAGATGGATAGATTTAACTAGAAACACTATAGAAGAACAAAGATAAGGGTAGAATCAACTATACACAAATAAGCAGGTTGTTAAGTGTTAATTAGGGCTCTGAAATCGAGTAACTCCATGAAGAGTGCTGTCCATTATGATGTCATTGACGTAATTGTGAAGCATGAAATAAATAAATAATTCATTCACTTTTTTGGTATGCCATATTTACTCAAAATGAAAACCCCCTTGATTGTGAGAGCTACTAAGTTTTGCAGACGAATTTTAGAAAAAAGTATATGTATGTGACTGTTAGACATGGTAACTTGAGACAGGCTGTAATTACTAGAAAAATAGTTCTTCAGAATTTCTTTGTTGCTATACCTACATACAGGTGGTTAGCCATAGACAAGTTTTACCTTATACTTGTTTGCGAAGAAAGGAGCGGGGAATTAGACATTGACTTTCACTCAGTAGCTTCAACTCTTCTACCTGATTTCTTCTTACTAGTAAAGCAATATCTTTGGTTGCAAGAGCAACAACTTTATTGAAAGTGAGTTTCTCTTGTACCTGTCTGAATTCACGAAAAAGTTTCACCATAAGTTTTAAGCTAAGTATTTTGAAATTCACTGAAAAAAATGGTACATGAGCAGCAGGTCGAGAGTATTTTGTACAACAAAACATGATTCATTACTGGAGAAATCAGAAAGATAAACTTAAAGCCATGAAAAAATGAGCTCGATCTTTTTTTGTGGCCCTAAGAAAGGACATCATGCTACAGTGGAGAGGGTGGAAAGGAAGAGAAGGGAGTGCTGTGTAGTGGCCTGTGAAATGATGCAAACAAAAGGATGCGAAGTAGCAAAGCAGCATGAGAGTATCAACAATCGTTCGTGTTTAATAAAACAGTTGAGTAATACATTTCATATTTAAATTTTCTGAAATATCCATTTGTAAGGTCCTCCCAATTTTTTGGCTATATTTCTGTTAAAAAAAAAGTCTTTTTTGAGTAAATACAGTAAATTTAGAATTAGAAAGCGAGCGTCTTCAGTGTGCTGTTTTTTATTTTCCCCTTTCATAAATTTGTAATTAAAAAGTGTACATACCATGTAACTTAAATGTGGAAATTGTGTTATAAACTTTTAATTAAAAAAATATCTTATAGAAACAAGAAATGGTTAGGTACACTTTACCTGTTAGTTTATAGAATAGAATAGAATAGAATCTTTATTGTCACATAATGTTTACATAGTAAGCCTAGCTGGTAAACTGGTGAGTCGTCAAGTTATACATAAAACAAATTTAAACGAAAAACTAATTCTAATATATATGGTATACAAGATTAATTATCAATTACAAGTAATACAGTACCTATAATATTGTGTCATCCATGAATTCTTGTGTGGAGTAATATGTCTTGTGTAATAACAGCTCTTTTACACTTTTATTAAATAGTTTTAAAGTTTTTATTTCTTTGAGTCGTTGAGGTAATTTATTGTATATTTTTATACCCATGTAATAGGGTGTTTTTTCATATAATGTTAATCTATGCATGGGGTATTTTAAGCTGGACTCTTTCCGAGTGCTGTATTGATGACGATTTTGTTTTTGGATGAATTTCTCATAATTTTTATACACATAGGTGGATAACTCTAAAATATATACAGAGGGCATTGTTAGAATTTTTAATTTTTTGAATAATGGTTTGCATGAATCTTTAAAGCTAGCATGTGACATTATACGTATTATCTTTTTTTGAATTTTAAAAACAGTCTCCCATCCCGATGCGTTTCCCCACAATATTATACCATAGGCCAAGATCGAATAAAAATAGCTGTAATATACAATTTTTTTTGTTTCTATATTCATGATATTTGTCAGGCATAACATGTTGTAGCAGGCCGAATTCAATTTTTTGGTTATGTGTTCAATATGGATATTCCATTTTAAGCATTCATCTATGTGCATTCCTAATATCTTACTATAACCCTTTGTTGTAGTACTATTATTGTTGTCTAAATTATCTTGTTTCAGATTAGCATTAGCAGCAGTTTTAAATTGTATAATACTAGTTTTTGTTTTATTTAAGCTCATACCATTATCAGTGAACCATTTATCTAAGTTATTTAATGCATTCCTTATATCAGTTTGCAAACTATGATAACTTATATTTTGTAAAATAACTGATGTGTCATCTGCATACAATATTGGATTCCCACTTATACCTTGAGGTAAATCATTTGTGTAAAGTATATAAAGCAGAGGACCCAGCACAGAGCCTTGCGGTACACCACTGGTATTTGTTCTCCATTTTGATTTATAAATTCCAGAGCTACATTTAGTAATTACACTTTGTTTGCGATTGGACAGGTATGAATGAAACCACTTTAAGTTTTGATCTTTTATATTATAATATTCAAGTTTTTTTAAAAGAATTTGATGACTTACGCAGTCAAAAGCCTTCGAAATGTCACACATTATTGCAGCAGTATTTTTTTGTAAATCTAAATTTAGTGCTATTTCATTTACTATTGTGGTTACAGCTGTAATTGTCGATAAATTTTTTCTAAAGCCATGTTGGCAATCATTTAATATTTTATTTTTTTCCAAAAAAGCTTTTAATCTAACATATACTAATTTTTCTAATATTATTGAAAAACTTGTCAAGACTGATATTGGGCGATAGTTTTTTGGTTCATATGTACCACCTTTGTGCAAAGGAGTTATTAATGCATATTTCATTCTTTCTGGAAAAGTGCCATAATGAAAAGATTGGTTAAATATTTTTGCAAGTGGCTCACTTATTGTATTCACAATTATTTTTACAAGCCTAGGTGGCAGATCATCCCATCCACTAGAATTTTTTGATTTCAAAGTTGAAATAATGTTTTTTACGTCATTCGTTGTTACATATCCAAGATCAAAAACCTGAGTATTGGGTGTACTCTTTTCCACATTTTTAAGAGCTTGAAGCATGCATGGGGGTGTTTTTTGAATTACATTTGGAATATTAGTAAAATATTTGTTCAATGATTCAGCCATATCTACTGTAACAGCTTTACTTAATGATTCATTTTGTTGCTTGTTTCTTAGCCCTAATTCACATTTAATTAACTGCCATGTGGCTTTACTTTTGTTATTAGCTTCTTTTATATAATTTTCCATGGCCATTTGTTTGGCTTTTTTTATAACTTTTTTATAAATTTTACTATAACTCAAATAATAATTTTTTAACTGTAAGTTATTGTATTCTTTGGTAAGTCTATACAATAATCTTTTCCTTGCACTCGATACTTTGATACCTGGGGTACACCAATTTAGCGAGAAGTTTTTATATTTTTGTTTGCATACTCTTTTAGGAAAACAATGATTATAAATAATAAAGAATTGATTTAAGAATGTATTGTAATTTTCATCAACAGTACAGTATAGGGTTGCCAACATTACCAAATCAATTATTAATTTCTGATGGACTTGCAGAAATTAATAGCAATAAACTGAAATCAATTGTTTTGCCTAAAGCATTTCTGAAAACAACATTAAACATCAAAGTAGCCAACAATATAACTCAAAGAAAGAAAAGAATACATCATGCACCAGCAGGGTTTGTCCAATTGAGCCTTGCTCTGGCTTGCTACTAGATTAGAGCCTCAGCATGGCTCTAGGGTTACTTCAGTGGCGTGCTTTAACTGACCAGACAGCAGGTCAAATTAATCTGAAAGTCTGTTAATAGTGAACCAATGTTCTACATTATAAAGTGCATGCATTTAATTACAGACATGTTTATTCCAATTTGTCATATATAGTTCTGTATCACATTTGCAGCAGAGTACTTTTGCTGTGTTTATCTGATGAATTTATTTTACCTATATGTACAACGACTTAATCAGCAAAACATAAAACAGAAACAGATTTCCTGCTGATGAACTCTTAAACGTACCAGGAACAAAATTATATATCATAATACAAAAACCCAAGACAGATAGTACAATTAGAACAGTTAAGGGTCTAATTGATGAGTAGGAACCGAACTTTCATACAAGAAACAAAAGATTGTGGAGTTTGGACTATAGCAAGTGGGAGGGGTGAGTCTGTCACATGTTCAAAACACAGAGGTGGCAGGTACAGTCAATGCTGGAATGTTGTAGATAAAGTTTTTGCATAACTTATATTTAACACTGTCATCATTTGCAGTAAAATATTCACTCCTAAATTCTTGTACACATTCAGCAGTACGTGAATATTTGATTTTCGTGCTGAAGACATTTTACTATGTGCGGGATTAGTAAACACATTTGAGATACACTATGCACTGTAGGCAGTTTGTTTTGTGTTGTTGTGTACACATGCAGTAACTTCCAGCTCTGCCCATGTGGGGTAACTTGGAATCGCCTAATTTTGCAATACTTTATAAAAGTTCGAAGCCTGCTGATGAGAAATTATGAATAAATAACTTAAGTAAATTATAAAATACAACAAAATTAAACTGCAGATAATATTAAATGTTTTATTTTTTGTTAGTTAGTGTTTTGTTGACCATCCTATGAATATTTGGGAGATATTTCATGCTGTCTTGATACTAAATACTATATTAAAATTTTCATCAAGAATGCATATATATGTATTGCTGTGTCAAATGTTGAACTGCCACTACTGTCCACTGCTGTGACATCACTGGTTGCTGCTTGACAAACAGGTTCTTGGTGCTGTTTACTGTCCACCACTCTAAAGTAATGCCAGTGCTTGGAACACTTTATATCCTAACCATAGAAAGAATTACTAAGCATAGCAATGTGATGCTGATGGTGGCTAATTGTTTTATCCTTTACAGGTCCTCCAATGGAATCCAGCAGTGAGATAGTATACAATGGTAATCATGAAGTGTACATCAAGGAAGAACCTTGCGCTCCAACTGAGATACCTACTTCAGTTAAATGTGAGGAATTTCCTGTTTTGGATATTAGCCCACAGAAGGAAATGGTTTCTTCACCTGACATAACAGAGGCAAAGAATAGTACTACCGTGCATAACAGTGATCATACAATGCCTTTCAAAGTTGAAATCAAAGAGGAGCCTCAGTGGCCTGAAACTTCATCAGCCAGAATAAGATGCAAAAGAGAATGTCCTGACTCAGATGTTGAATTGCAGAATGATATAAAGGTAAGATTTATACAAGTAAAACTTTTTCTATATTTTTTCACTAATACTAGTGAAATGCAATAATCCAAACAGGACTGTAACTTTTGTAATGACAAGTTACGTGAAATTACTGTTAAGCATAGTAAATATCTAGAAATAGTCTCACTGCAGCTTATACCCAACAAAGCAAAATTATTCAAGTACACAGATGATTCCACAGTCACAATTTGTCATAACAAAATTACTTCTCTGGCAAATACCTCAAATAATACCACAGATAAATTATTTCAGTACATTTATAGTCTGAATATGTTTGTGGATGCTAACAAAAGTGAATTAATTATGTTTGGAACTGAGAGTACTGATCATCAAATTAATTTAAATATTGACAATGCACCAGTAAAAATGGTTAAGAATGCCAAACTACTACATGTTACATTAGATAGTATGAGGGACGTCTCATAAGTTACATTATTTTTTTAAATCCACTTGGTAGGTGGGAAAAGTTTGAAAGTCCCAGGAAATATAGGCATGGATGTAGTAGTAACACTGTAAAATTCCTAGGCACCTACATTTACTGCTTGGACATTAAAATAGCAGTAACAATGGAGACCCCACTCATTCTTACCGCTGATCGCAAAGTTTGCGCTGTAATCCATTTTTTGGCGGGAAAAAAATAAATGTGCAACTGAAATTCATTGCAAGTTGTGCAGTGTTTATGGTAAAGACGTTACATCAAGACCAATGGTTTCTCATTGGTGCCAATCGTTCATTGAAGAGAGAACAACATTACACAATGAGCAACGAAGCGGCCGACCTTCCACTTACTGCGCTCCGGATATTCTTGACAAGGTTATGGAGTCATAGGCACCGATTGGCGCCTAACACTTGATGTAGTTTTGTTTGAACTTTCTGCTTATATTGAAATAAGCCGTGCATCACTTCACAGGGTTATTTCTGAGGATCTGTGCCTATCAAAAGTGCGTGCAAGATGCGTTCCTCATGTGCTTTCAGAACAACACAGGGAGCAGAGAGTGATGCCGCATTGCAATTTTTGCAATTTTTTGAGGATGAGGGAGATGGTTTTCAGTCATCCACCTTACTTATCTAACCTTGCACCGAGTCATTACCATCTTTTTCTGGAGCTGCAGCAACATCTCATGGGAAGGCGCTTCGTAAATTATCAGGAACTGAAACAAGAAGTAAAAAGATGGCTAGCCAGTTTGGTGGAAGAGTGGTTTGACACTGGGTTAAAAAACTGTTACCACGGTACCAAAACTGTATTGAGGTCCAAGGAAATTATGTGGAAAAAATAGGTACTGAATGTTGCTTTCAAAATATACCCTCTTTAAAATATTTAAACATTTTGTTATTTTTTAAAAAACATGTTGTAACTTGCTTTTGAGACGCCCATCATACTTTTAACTTCACTGAGCACATTGATAACTAGGTAATACTATCAGTAAAAATGTATTCATTCTGAAGCACTTAATAAAATGTATACCTATACCTACAGCCAAAGTAATTTATTATTTTTTAATCTACTCTTACCATTCTTCTGGGATTGAATTATGAGGTAACACAACTAAAGTTAATTTTAACAAAGTCTCTGTATTACAGAAAAAAGTGGTCATATATCTTGGCAGTCTAAAATATAATTAATCTTGTCTCCCAACATTTATAAAATTGAAACTTCTAACCCTTTTTACTTCTGAAAAAGTTAAATTTATACTTTGAAACCAACTCTTGACAGACACTATCATAATACCAGACATAAAGATGAGTTCGCAATTCCTAACCATAGACTGTGTTTTATGAGAGGACACCTAGTTTCATAGCTTTAAAATTTTATAATTCTTCCAGTTCCTATCAAGAAATGTAAAGGTAATAAACTTAAATCAATGTTGAAATGTTTTTAACTGACTAAGTAGAGTGGGTTGATTTATTAATTATAATTAGTGTTTTGTTTATATCTTACAGCCTGTACAGCTCTTTATTTACATGACTACATTCTTTTGTGTATTCAACGCTGTACTGAACTGTAATAATTAAATGGAAAAAATATATATATACAGTGACATAACTGAGTGAGTTGGCGCTACAATAATGTGTGTGACTCGCATTCAGGAAGTTCTGGGTTCAATCCCCAGCAACCACACACTTTAACTTGGGTTTTTCTGTGGTTTCCCTTGTCACATAGGCAAATGCTAGAGTGCTTAATTTCATATCATGGTTTTATTTCCATCATTTCCCTTCATTCCATTTCCTTATCATCTTTCAGGTGTGCTTTCATGCACATGATGTATAGTGGTGTTGGACAGATGGTGCAGGTACTTGTGTATTGTAACAGCTGTTCTCAGGCCTAGGTGGCATTGGGTGGTCGCTGTCCTCTTGTGGATGGGGCACTTGTACAACACTGGATCCCCAGATGTTGTGGCTACTTGGTGGGGCCTGGCACTGGGATGAAGAGATCTCATCACTTGTTAGGGACTTCCGTGTGTCTCTGTGGTCTGTCTGCCTTGTGACATCCTGCAGTTCCCTCACTTCATCCCTTTCTCCTGTGCAGTGTTAGCTGCAATAGATTTGTTGGAAGCTGTAGTGCACGAAGTGTTCCCCTCTGTGTACACCCTTTACCCTATAATATACAGTGACATAAGTAGCATACTGTTAGGAAGCAAACATTTCTTAGTGAAATGGATGTGTATTTCATTGTTAGGTGTTCTCTTAAAGGTGCTGGTTCCTTAGTTTATCTTAAATTTGGATTGATATCGTATGATATCCAAAAATCTGCTTAAATGCTGTGTATTTCTCAGAGTTGGAATGCATCTGCAGCCATTCAGTTTGTATTTGACTTTGTCCCTAGGTACAGTTTAGAATGTGTAATTTAGAAATTCTGTTTCTTTTATGAAGCATTATTTATTATAAAACTTCATTAAGAAATTATGGGTAGAAGTTCAACTAGTGACAGTTATACACCATTTAACTGAAAACATTTTTCTGAGATCAGTCAGCTCCATTTTCAGCTCAAGTTTTAATGTTGATAGATTGTTGTTGATAATCAATGAAATTCTACCAACAGACAATGAGCAATCTGCTGTCCACTTTGTTAGCTGATTTATACATGAGCTTCTTGAAAATTGGAATGATGCTCAAGAACTTTCCATGGATCTTTAAAATTAGGCTCTGTTATATTAAATATATTTTTGCCATTGTTCCAAGAAAGCACTTAAGGAACTGCAGAAAGCTTGTAGAATCTAAATTTCATTCACAGTGGAGACAGGAAAGGATACATAGCCAGTCAACTTCCTGGATTTGAAAAAGTATAAAATGTACAAGCAGAATGTTATTTCTTCTTTCTCTAGTTGCCCCTAAATAGAGGAGTTACACCAGGGATGTAGCGTCAGTGGAATGGGGTGATGTGTTGCATAGCCTGCCAATTTTCCTTAGCTAACTTTTTCTATTATCTATGCACTAATCCAATTGGCGTAATGCTTGTTGAGGAGTATGTTTCACAATAATCTGCTATGCATTAATATTGTTAGCATATCATACCAAACATTGAAACAGAGTGGCTGGTGGTTGTGCTAGTCTCATGCCAGTCATGTCTAACAATGTGCATACACAGAGAAGTGTATCTCACTTGTTTATGTTAATGAGGTTTATAGCTAAGTTTTTCAGTATTTTGTTTGGAAGTGAAGGTTAATTTCATATTTTAAGCTCTTCTGTATATATCAGAGTGCAATAAGCAGCATTTTGAACAGTAATGCTTGTAAATGTGTAGGAGAAAAGTACGCCAGAAAAGCAAAGGCAGAGTATATACATTGTTCATGTGCATCTCCATGGTTCACTACGAGGAACACACATGTTGTTGAGAGAGTGCTTCATTTCTTGGAAATCTACTGCTATAAATATGGAATCCGAGTGCTTGTAATTGACAAACTGAGAATGCAGAAAAAAATAGTGGGAGTGATTTTTCTGTAATTTTAATATTTACAAGTTAGGGAATTATAAAGTTCTATGAAAACTATAAAAATACTAAAAAAATTATTTTATCAAAGTTAATCATTTTTATTTCATAAACCAAAGCATTGCAAAATTTTCTGTCCTCAAAATTCTTTTGAGAGTACTATCTCTTACAGAATAATATTTAAAATTATCAAAATTTTGAAATCTTCATAATTTGGGGTATTTCAGATACACTGCCAAAGAAATAGCTAGAAACGATAATAAATTTAAAGTTATTAAAGATATTGCAATAAAAATTTGAATATAATTATTCCTCACATCTATTATGTTTGATATGAGCTTCAACAAAATTTGCTAATAATTGTAGAATATACAAATTTCACCTATGCGTACCCTTAACACGAGTTTAAAGTGCATACCTGAGTCCAAACACCACACTATGCCACTGAGTTACATCCCCCAGGACTTACAAGTCAGCATCTGGGTTCAGATGTTTGTCAAGGAGCAGAAGGACAAAGAGAGTTTAAAACAAATAGAATCCTATAAAGAGCCATTTAAAATGTTAAACATTATGACCTTATATTCATTACATATATAGTCGTTTGTTCGAACACTTATAACTTGAATGGCTGGACCGATTTTCATGGTTTTTGATTTGTTGTATTTGTCTCCGTCCCGAATAGCAGAGTAACCATTAAAAACATTGGAAAATTGATGAAAAAGTAAAATAAAAAACATTTTCCCATACAAAATGTTCATGGGTTTCGTAACTGTCAAACATTGTTCATACCATCCATACGGTAAACTCTTCCCTCAAATTAAAGAACATATTTAAATATAGGTTTCGAATCGACAAGATATATCCACAATATTCCGATAATGGCATATTTTAGATTTTAAAAATGCAGAATAATGTCAGTAATGTAAAAGGATTGACATTTATATTGGTTGCCAAATATTTATGCATGCGTTCAGAAATTTATTTTGTGTAAACTAAGGAAAATATATCAGGCTGCTTAAATATAGAACAAATGACAAATAAACAAATGATTTAATTAAAAATCAGCAAAGTATTCTCGAACCTCATTGATAACCACAAAAATAAAAGATGGTTAAGTGAGCAAGCAGGTTTGGCAGCTAAGAATAAAGGTGTAAATGACTTAAACTTTATAATTCAGAATCAAATCGTTGGTACTCTGCATTCATTCAAATCTGTTGACTGTGTAACAAATGAGGACAAAGCCACTAATTATCTAACTGAATTTTTAAACTTTTTGGATGTGCCTTGTTTACCTCCACACAGTTTACAACTGAAAGCGGGCTTGGTAGTCATCATGCTTCGAAATCTAAACCAACTAAAACTATGCAATGGAACCCACTTGGTAATAAGAAAACTGATGAGTAATGTGATTCACGCAACGATACTCAAAGGAAAATTTAAAGATGAGTTAGTTCTCATTTCGAGGATTCCAAGGATCCCAATGCATGTGCCCTTTGAGTTTAAACAAATTCAGTTCCCGATTCGTCTTGCCTTCGCCATGATGATTAACAAACTCACAAGGCCAATCCTTGACTGTTTGTGGTCTCAACTTAGAAAATCCATGTTTTTCTCATGGTCAGCTGTACGTGGCATGTTCACATGTCGGCAAATCATCCACTTTATTTGTTCTTGCACCTGATAAAAAAAACAAAATATGTCGCATATCACAAGGTGCTTCAATGAAGAGAATTAAACATAGTGCATCCCGTGCTGCACAATATGTACATACTTAATTCAATCATGTCTTGCTGACATGCGATTGATATACTTAATTTTTGTACGGATTTCTGACAATGAAGTCAATGACTTAATCAGCAAAACATAAAACAGAAACAGATTTCCTGCTGATGAACTCTTAACTGACAGTTTGTCACAATAGCTCAGTGGTTAGAGCGTCCGCCCGGTAAGCGGAAGGTCTGTGGTTCAAATCCCAGTTGTGGCATTGAATTTTTAAGTTCCAGTTCTACCTCTCAAACTTTGCCCACACACGGCTTGTGTGTTTAAAAACACCAACAGTAAGTTTGTTGGCATAAATAAATAATAACCCCACACATGTTCCCCCTGGGATTGAAACCAGGTCGTCTTGGTGAGAGGCAAGCAGTTATACCACCCAGCTGCAGTGCCATCACAAGTAGAATAAATTTTGGTATAAATAGGAAATCTACCCAGACAGATAATTAATCCAAAGCTATAATCCCAGATTATACCAACAAGCAGTTTTCAGCAATGTAGTTCACACATTAGCTTCCACTCCACAATAAGTTTCAGAACATAAAAGAACAGAAACAATCAGAAATTGTAGAACTGCATAGCTATAAATGTTGTTTGATTGATAAAAGAATAAGGAGAGTTAAAACGAACAAACATCTGAAAGAAACTGACAAACCTTGCCTAAAAAAAATGGGGAATAAATTCAATGTATTTAGTATTTTACCCAAGCACTTCTACTGCTTTAACAAAATCTTTAAAAAGAATTAGTTAACACTAGTCAATAGATTTTCATTGAAAAACATGTTGGATTCAAGATCAAAGAATGTCATTCCCTTGAATAAAAATGTGGCATATGTAAAAAATCTGATGTGTTGCACTCACATGACTTTCTCTACTCTTGTACTTACCATTCTTACAAACTCTTACTTCTATATCTTCTTCGTGTTAGTTAAGATAAACATTTGTACAAATTATCTTATTGCTTATTTCCTTGTTGGTGCAAGAGGAATATTAGAATACATTAGGCTTTGTCCAATAGTCAAATCTTTTAAAGCTTTGGGATTCCATTCTCTTTGCACACTTAACATATCAAAAAAAATGAACAACGATGTTCCATTTCACAAAAGTATTAAGTTTTCCGAAACTCACAGACATAACAAGGAATATCTCCGAAATGGTTCACCCTACAAGAAAACACACACACACAAACATGCACGCACCCATGCACGCACGCACACACACACACTCTCACACTCACACTCTCTCTCTCTCACACACACACACACACACACACACACACACACATTTCCGATGAAATCTCGAAATCAAATTTTTGGGTGGAATACAGTACTTCCCCTACTTACCAGTAGAGAAAGTAAAAATTAAGTGCAACAACTTTGAGCAATTCTTCATAGCGAAAATAATTTGGAAACTAGAGCTAATGAACAGTTCAGGTAATTAAAATGTAAACAATTACAAATATATCAGCAGTGGTTGCTCATATCTGGAATAAAAATTATTTAGATCCTGTCCCCATGCTTTTAAAACAATTAGCTTTGTGGTGGAAGTTGAAAATGGAGACATGTATTCCAGCTTCCACCACATATGAAGTGAGGTGGGTGATAAATTTTTGAATGTTCAGAGCACAGTGACGATTGAAATTCAGTGTCAGCTGTGCCAAGTCTATGGGCCTAATGTCATAAGGAAGCCGATGATGCATCCCTGGTGCAGAGACTTTGCAGCAGGTTGCTAAATGCTCATGAATAGAAATGCAACAGAATGCCATCCATCAATTCGGGCAACCTTATGGAATGTGTGCATGAATGCATTATGGAGAACATCATTTTCTGTAGATGCGCCATTTCTTGTTGCATGAAATGGTCATGAAGCATTGTTGTTCCCGAAATTGTGCACCAGATGTGGTAGCACCATGTTGACGGTGACAACTTTCTGGACTGAATCATCACAGGTGAAACATGGATTGCACATAATACCTCTGAAACCAAGCAACTGTCAATGGGCCATTCAGAACAAGCAGCATGGGAAGCTTAGTGTTGGTATAGTCTTGCTGCACAATAACACTCAACCACACACAGTTGCAGGAACTCTGTTGTCCATCCAAGTGTTTGACTGCGAAGTGTTATCCACCCTAAAGCCTGAACCTTGCTTTCATTGATTTCCATCTATTCCAGAACCTCAAGAAATTCCTGGCAGTTGGAGTCAGCGCTTTCAGACTGACAGAGAGGCAGAGAGAGTTATCACACAGTGGTGTCAATTCTAGGTGGCAGAATCCTGTGACAGGAATACAAAAGTTATGACCAGGGTACAACAGATGTCTGAATTCTGGTGGGGAATATGTTGAAAAATAGCTCAACATCTCCTGTATCTGTTCCAATAAAAATTTCAGTTAAATCAAATTTTGTTTCTGTTCATGGCCCATGGCAACTTGTATAAGCTCTTATGTTTTACGAGGGGGTGTCAATAATAACCGAAATTGTTTTTTTACTGGAAAATGCTGCTCACCTTTATTAAAATTCCATTACACACCTTCAAGTATTCTCCCTCAGACACAATACAGCAATTCCAGTGTTCAGTCCAATGTTGAAAACACTCTCTGAAGCCCCTTTTTGATAGTCTGTTGAGTACACCCAAAATTTTATTGTTTAGCTCTCGATCACTCTGAAAATGATGACCCCGAAGCTATATTTTTACTGCAAGAAATAGGTGGAAGTCGCACGGGGCTAGGTCCGGTGAATAAGGTGGATGTGGCATCACCTTAATGCCTAATTCAGTGATTGTTTCCTGAGTCTTGATGGCACGATGAGCAGGGGCACTATCATGATGAAGGATCCATCCCGTTTGAGCAAGATTTGGTCGTTTTGTTGCGATTTCCTCCTTAATGGCCCCTTCAGTACCTCACAATAGTAATTCGCAGTAACAGTACGTTGCTTATCTACCACATGATCGTAAACAATGCCTTGCTTATCAAAAAAGACAAGATGCATCACTTTTCCTACACTTGGTTGAACTTTCACCTTTTTGGGTCTTGGACTTGAAGGATGTTTTCATTGGGCACTTTCCTGCTTTGTCTCTGGGTCAAAATGACCAGGATTCGTCGCAAGTGATGACTTTGTCTAAAAAATCTGGTTCTCACTGAAGCCTTCCCTTCCATTGTTGACACCCCATCACACGGTGATCCTTCTGTTCGTCACTGATCACACGAGGCACCCATTTTGCTGCAACTTTTCTATACCCCAGAACATTTTGTACAATGTCATCAGCTGATCTGTAGGATATATTCATAATCTCGGCAATCTTTGTCAATGATAAACAATGATCTTCCCGCAACATGACATCAATTGTATTGACGTTGATATGTGTTTTTGAAGTTGACAGTCTTCCAGGACGTGGAGCATCCTAAAGGTAATTTTTACCCTCCCGAAATTGTTTATACCATTCAAACACTTGAGTTTTCCCTATTGCTTGTTCTTTGTAGGCTTGCTGCAACATTTCCAATGTTTGTGTTGCGGTTTTGTCAAAAAGAATGCAAAATCTAACTGATGCAGGCTGCTGCAACTTGAGATTCATGCTGGGTACAGTAAACACGGCCTCACACTTCTCCTGCTACCCTCCAACTGAGCACCAGGCCAATGACGTGTATACCATTTCGTCACTCAAGGTCAGATCTCTCTGGTACTACCAACACCCATCTCATGCACGGGCATTTTAAAATGCAAAAAAATAATTCTGGTTATTTTTTGACACCCCCTCGTAATGAAGCATCCAACACTGAAATTGTAAAGGTGAATTAAATACCCTTTATTTGCAAATAAACTTAACTATCTTTGTTTTTACAGGAGACTACCTCAAATTCATATCAGATAACTGCAGATTTGCCAGGAGAATCATATGAGATAACTGGGGATTTGCCGGGAGGCGAAACCTTCAGGTAAGATTCATATAAAGCAAGTACTTAATCATTTCATATGTTCACACTTTAACACTGGATACTCTATTCATTATCTAAAATAATAACAAAAATAATGCCTAGTGCAACAGCCCTTCATGGGCAAGGCTTACGGTGCAGCCACTGCGTCCCCCACCTCTGTCCTCTATAGGTGTCATGAATGGGGTGCAGAACTGGAGAGTGGAATGTGGTTAGCACCCCTAGCCCTCCTGACCACTTATGCAGCCATTGCGACCTGCAGCTGCTACTTCTTTATCAAGTAGCTCCTCCAGAGACCTAATAAGACTGAGTGCACCTGGTGCCAAACCTCCCAATGGGGGGGAAAATCCCCACTCTGGTACTGAGGTTTGAACCCAAGTCCTCTGCACCAGAGGCGGGCATGCTACCACTGCGCAATGTAGGTGATCAACTTCATTAGAAACATGTGTGAAGTGGTATAGGTAGATATGGTGATATTTAGAATTCTGAAATCAGATATTTGGCATTTTGATAGCATTTTATGACATTTGGAAATTTGCAACTAAGCATTGTATATTATTCTGAAGAAAAACATAATTTGAGTTAATTTTGTTAAACAGATTACATCTTTTGAAATAACATTAATGTGAAGTTAAAAGTCAAATTCCAAAGAGGTGCTAGTGAGGTGTTTAAATTAAATTTTGAATTTGTTTTGAACCAACATAAGCAACAAAAAGAAAAATCTGATGTGTGGCACTCACATGACTTTCTCTACTCTTGTACTAACCATTCTTATAGAGACAAACTTTTGCAGAAATTATCTTATTGCTTATTTCCATTTAGGTGCAAAGGGGAATATGGGAATACAGCAGGCTTTGAGCGATAGTCAAATCTTTTAAAGCTCGTTGCTATATGAAGGCTTTGAAATTCTGTTCTCTTTCTATGGCTAAGATATAAAAACTGAACAATGACCTTCCATTAGAGAAGTATAAATATTACAAAACTCAAACAAATGACAAGGAATATCTCTGAAATGGTTCACTCCACAAAAAAAAAAAATTTAGTCTTTAATTGTGTGTTTTAATGAGATCCACATTTTTTGTATAGTAAGATGTGACTCTCTTATGGTTTACCAGTTATGCAAAAGTCATCAAGAGCAAAGAGGACTATGTGGGCTATAGCCAGAAAATTCAAAATGAACACTTCATTTATCGTAAAAATATCTTAAATATATGGGATTTTAATCAAAATTGTTATAGCGTTTTTGAGGTAATCAAAATTTTCAAAAAATGTTCCATGTAAAGGGTAGTTTAGGTTGGAGGAATTTTCTTCAAAATCTTTGTGTTGCACCTTGAAAGATTTTTTCCTTTACCTGATTACCCTCCCCTTATGTAGAACTTACAAGCCAGTGCCTAGGGTCAGACGTCTGTTGGGGAGCAGAGGAACCGACAGAGTGAAGTCCTGGAAGTCGGTGGTCAGCCAACCACCAGGTATGATAATGAGGTAGAGAATGAAATGCAGGCGAAATGGGTGATTGGAAAGGTGATTATGGAGCAATTGGTGGGATGAGTGGTGGAGGAAACTGGAGAACCCAGAGAAAACCCACCCTGATGCTGCTTTGTTCACCACTAACACCACATGTGGAATTCTGGGATCAAACCCAGGTCACCTAGCTGGTAGGCAAATGCTCTAACTGCTTGGCCATGGCGCCGCCCAAAATTATTGCTTCAATAGAATATTTTGATAGAAAAGAGGAAGTGGCATGCATACTCAAAGCCTTTATGCTGTTGCTAGATAAGACAAAACCAAAAGCTCGAAAGAAAAGAAAAAAAAAACAGAAAATCATGTAGCAGTTTCCTCAGCCAGACAGGGCTTGGCAGAGAGTGAGCAATAGGAGAGGAGAGGACAGTCCCTTCCACCTATATGTGGTTTGGGATTTCCTTCTTTCTTATCTTCTTTCCGGATTACCCTCTCCTTATGTAGGACTTACACCCCCTAGGACTTGCAAGCCAGTGCCTAGGGTCAGACGCCTGTTGGGGAGAGAGGGACCTCTGGACCAGACATAGTGAAGACCTGGAAGCAGGTGGTCAGCCAAGCACCAGGTATGATAGTGAGGAAGAGGATGATATGAAATGCAGGCAAAATGGATGATTGGAAGAGTGATAATGGAGCAGTTGGTAGAATGAATGGCAGGGGAAACCAGAGTACCCAGAGAAAACCCACTCACATGCTGCTTCGTCCACCACAAATACCACCAGGCACTACTCTAGTTGTTAACCAACATGAAGTCAATCACTTTCTCTGAAGATGCCTGACAGAGTCATGGACGAAACATCAAGTGATATCTCATTGACTAGACCAGACATATTCAACCTGGGGTACATAAAGAGTTCTTTGAGGCTATGTAAAATTTAAAATACATGCCCTGTCAATATAATATGTTTCCTGAATGATCACAAATAACAAAAAATATTTTAGGCAGGTTTGAAGTGCCCTCTGTCCAAGAACCATTATCCTTACTCTACTGGTCTACCCAACAATGATATCTTACAGTTGCACTTGCTAATCATTTGTATTCTTTGTTTTGAACACCAACTGTAATAACAATATTTGCGAATGTGTATTATGACTAATTTATAATCTTACAATACTCAGGATATTTGTTGTTGTTGTTAGCTAATGCTGGATTTCTGACAATGAAGTCATTAATCCTCTTGCTCTCCAATATTTTTCACTGATGGATGGGGCATTAGAAGTGGCCGGGCATATTTGAAGGTGGTCTCGATCCATTTCCTCTTGCAGATCACATAGAGGACAGAGTGATGAAGAACATATCCCAATTCTGTTTAAATGTTTTGCCAGACAATCATGTCCTGTAATCAACCTGAAGGTTGCAACTGCTGTTTTTCGAGGATACTCAGGAATTACTGTTTGAATGTTTGGTAGTTCCCATCTTTTATTCTTTGATTTTTCATAGTAATATTTTTCAATAATTTTTATGAATTCAGAGTTGACTAATCTTTTAGCTGCATAAAATGGTAGATTAACTATTGATTTCTGCACATTGCCGGTACCCTTTTTTGCAAGAAAATCAGCTTTCTCATTACCACTCAGTCCACAGTGAGCTGGTATCCATTGGAAGACTAGGTGTTTTTGAAGTGCTGTTAGATGGGTAAGGATTTTCCAACATTCTATAATTGTTTGGTTTTTTGGTGACAACTTGGAAGTAATTGCTATAATTGCTGCCCTGGAATCTGAGAGAATAACTGCTTGCTGAAAATGTGAAATTCTGTACAAAAGATTTTGTAGGGCCATTCGAATTGCTTCAATTTCTCCATCAGGATATTTTCATGACTGTTATGTGGAGGTTTGTTTTATTTACCCTAAATCTCGCATCTCATTCTTTATACTATTTTGAACTGATTTTAAGACTATCACCATTGAATTTCTTTTCCTTATTGTAGTAGTGGACGACTTATTTTAACTTTTGTTATAAGATGGACAAATTAACTTCAAGAACTAAAAAAACTAAACCCCTAGCACTACAGCTCAGGAAGGGCCTTGGCTTGCCACCCAGCTCTGCCTACTACAGGCGTCATTGGTGAGGCACAGTACTGGAGGGTGGGATGTGGTCAGTGCCCCAAATCCTCCCGGCCAGTTATGTGGCCTTCGTGGCCTGGGGCTGCTACTTCTCCATCAAGTAGCTCCTCAATTGATTCCCCTGGGACCTAACGAGGCTGAGTGCACCCCATGCCAGACCTCCCAGCATGCAAAAATCCCCATGCTGGTACTGGGGATTGAACCCAGGTCCTCTGTGCCAGAGGCAAATTCACTTTAAGAGGAAAACATGAAATCAGTGAAACAAGTGATAGTGGCGATAGTGTTGAACCACTGCCAGTAAAAAGTGTGACAATATGTGTTCCACCATGGGACATTGGTGAAAATCGACAATAATACATACAAATGGATTACAAATCCGTTTTGCACCACCGCAACCAATTCCTCTGATCTTCCTATAAAATTAAATAATTGTAAATGTCTTTGACAGTTCACTGAAAATAAAGATCGAAAGCATGTCAATTTGTGATTTCTTATACCAAACCTATAAAAACACATACCATTACACACCTTCTTTTACTCCCCTCTAATTATTTGTATGAGCAGGGTTTCTCTGTATTGACAGCAATCAAAACAAAACAGGAAATCGTTTGAATTCAGAATCACCATTGATACTTGCACTAACAAAGATTTAGTCACAAATAGAGGGAGATGCTGTCCAGAAAATAAGCTCAGTCATTTCATTAACAGGTCAGAAACATATACAAATTCATATAATTTTGTGTGTGTGTGCATGCTATATGTAACTGTATGTATTTTATACATCTATAGCATAATCCTTTTTGTAGTATCTATTTCATAAGTTATATATTTTATAGTTGTATTTCAATAAAGTTATATATAATTTGAAATAAGTATAATGCTAGGCCTGGACCTAGGGGTGTAGGCTGGAATGAAAAATAGTCCTTGGGAGTGCTCGGAGAAAAAAGATTAAATACCACTGGACTAGACAAGGCCCTGTGAACTACATTCTACTGGATGAAACAAATTACAATCTGAAGCATAGAAGTACAATTGTAAAGCAGTGAACCTAAAAATTAGCACTGAAAACAATAACAGATATAATACTTTCAATGTGTCAGTTACGCTGAGTAAAGAATGTGTAGATTAGGTGTCCTTTAACAAACTGTGTCAATGACACAATCAGTTGTATAGCCAAAGGAAAGCCAAACCTATGCTCATGTTGCCTAACTATAAAAAATGAGAGAGATTGGTATTTAAGTGAGTATTCATTGATTTAGTTGAATTATGTTATATGAATGGTGGTGCCAAAGCCTGGGTTTCTTTATTAGTTTATGCTGTTAACAGAACAGTACACCTTGAGCTTTTTTTTTAATTTTTTCATTTATACCTCTCCATCTTTAACTTCACTGGTCTTATTGGCAGTCTTTCCTTTGGAGCATATTGTTATGTTATTACTTAAACAGATTCAAATTGCAGCTATGACTTTGTGAACCACCAAAGTTCAGATTTGCCAGCCAACCTGATAATAAGTTTATTAGAATAAAGTATTATGTCGCTTACTCATAATTACTGGGCTTCAGAGGTACTATATTCTGAGTTATCAACTCACACCATGAATTCCTATAAAAACATCACTTGTTATTAACTTAATGGTTGAGAAGTGAAATAAAGTACTTTGTTAGGTGAATGTGGTTTTATATTTTATTGAGTGCCTACTAGTGCAATGTGTTTTGATCATGTTGCTGTTTAGAAAAAGGCCAAGATTCCTATTTAACACACAGACTGAGGGCTTGAAATATGACAGTTACTGGATGGCAAGGAGTTTTTTTTCTTGTAAGTGAATTTAACCAGATGCCAGTTTTGTGGCTCCATTTGTGCCCTTTATTGTTTATACCATGCATCTACACCTTCACATAACTTTTGAAGCTAACCAGCAGTTGATTCTTAAGTGCATTTGCATAAAATCATTGTCATCAGTGAATTGTGCACTTGTTAGGCTGTCTCGCTTTGCAATTCAGCTGTATATATTGAATAAAACAGAGGACTCGGAAAGCTGCCTTGTGTATACACCACCAGTGTATTAGTTTGTTTTTAATTTTATATTATTATGCCTGATTGAAAAAGTGTGTTTGCATAGGTTAGATTGGGCTATTCTGAGTATCACAGAGGTGAGGTTGCAGTTTGTAAGGATATTTATATAAACATTATCAAATGCTTTCTCAGTATCAAGAAATAGCCTAAGACACCCTGTTTTTCTTCATAGGTTTCCAATATTCTGTTGACTATCCGATGTAACTGTTGTGGACAGGAGTGCTGAAGTCTGAAAATTTATATAGCTGGAATAGCTTCTTGAAAATGAATAAATAACAAATCTGATAACAAAGGTTCAGGCAGTTTAGAGATTAAAGGTAAGAGACTTACAGGATGATAATTTCTTGGATCATTTTGTGCTTTGCGAGGTTTGGGAATTGGAGTGCTTATTGCATGTTTCTACTACAGAGGATAATGTGATAATGGAAAACATTGAATGCTAGTGTTAAACTAATATTCTTTTAGAAAGTGGATTCAATAAGAATTGAATGATAAGCTCATAGCCAGAAGCTTTCTTCTTAGATGTTTTTAGAGCCATATTACTTGAGTAAGAGCGAAGGACTGGCAGAAAGGGGGCAGCTGTAAAGATTCACTTTGTTAAAAAATTTGGCAGCTGGCCCTGTAGCGCAGTTGGTAGAGCACCTGCTGGATTTGATTCCCGGCAGGGGGGATAGGAATTTTTCTCCAGCCAAAATTATTCCTCATCCTTCCCTGAGTCTGGAAGTATAATGGCAGCACCATGGCTGAGTGGTTAGACCACTCGCCTACCATGTAGGAGGGACCTGCATGTGTTATTCGTGGTGGACAAAGCAGCACCTGGGCAGGTTTTCTCTAGGTTCTCCATTTTCCCCCGCCATTCATTCTACCAATGGCTGCATTATCACCCTTCCAATCGTTCATTTCGCCTGCATTTCATATCACTGCTTGGCTGAGCACCTTCTTCCAGATCTTCACTCTTTCTGGTCCAGAGGTCCCTCTGCTCCCTGACAGACGTCTGGCCCTAGGCACTGGCTTGTAAGTCCTACATAAGGGGAGGGTAATCAGTTAAAGAAAGAAAACAATTTGGCTTAATAATGGGATTAAGTTGAAACTAAACTGTAACTGAGAGAAATGCTGTCATTTTTCTTCTGAAGTGCACAGCCAAAATTTCCAATTCTTAAGGATAGTATCCTATCACTTTGTTTGTTTAAATTTTTAGGAAGCATCTTGTGCTTTAGGCAGTATTGAATTCCATCAATTATCTGTTGGCTCAGTTGTAGCTGGTCTTGTGAGCAAGTTATTTCCAAAGACTTTCTGTATTCCTTTTTGAGGCAAAGGAGTTGTACAGTATATGGAGAAGAAATAAACATTTAAACAAATAAACAGAAGAAACAAACAAATTTTTGTCATAGTAGATGAATAAGTTTATGAAATTTGCTCCACTTACAGATTTTGAATGTTTTGTGCTGTGTCAATCACAACCTTATCAATGTGTTCAAGGGATATGTGTGTATTTGTCAATTGATAAAGAACATGTAAGAATTTCAGCTGAGGATGCTTAACCCCTTAACTCCCAGCGGTCTGTTTATAGACCACTACACATACTATTTTGTGTTCTGAAGAGTTATTTTGACCACGTAGGTCATCATTGATCTTATCTGATTATGTGAATACATTATTGTGTAGTTTATTAATTTACTATAATAAGGGCAAATTACTGCAGTGCCTATGAAAGCACGTTGTTGTTTCTTTCATTGTTACATTTCCCTCCCAACTTTTACTAAACTGTCAATAAAGGTTTGCATTATTGCGTCACACAAAGAATGTGCCAGTATAAGCAATTCTAATGCTGAAAATATGAGCCTAAAATCAAGCAATCTATTTATAGACCACTGGGCACATATGTTATCTCATGTCAGCACACAGGAACCCTAGTACGGTGCAACAGATAGCAGCATTGTTACTTCTGTAATAGTGTTCAAGCGTCTGCCAAGTGTATTGTTTGTCTTCTACAGTATTTCTGTTTGAAACAGTGAGCTGGTGTTCAGCAGTATTCTATATTGTGTTCTTTGAAACAATGATAACATGTAAGCACATGGATTCCTAAAGTACATATGTTGTATAGTTATTATTTTCGGGGATAAGTTTGTAATTCTGCTCTAACAAAAAATGCAAATGATAATATTCAAGTCTGTTGGTTATTTCTTTTTTGCTTTTAATTATTTTTATGTTACATTCAGAGATATGGTGTGTAACAATTATGACATCATATTCAAAAGAATTATGCTGGTTACTATAAGTGACGATAGCTTTTCCAACAAAATTCATGATGTTTGTGATACAATTTATGTGATTCTACAGTCTGATTGATGATGAAGCACTACCGGTATAGTAAATGTGAATGATGTTCCCTGCCCAGTTGAAGTACATTTCACTGCCTCTGAAAAGAATGTCAACAGGAAAGGAATGACTCTAGGTTTGTAAAGTCAATCAAAAAAAGAAACTTTGAGACTGACCAACATAATACAAAAAATGTGCTTCCATGTGCTCAAAAATTCCACAAAATGACCATACCTCAAATGAAAAGTAGCAAGAAATGAAAACAAGTTTCAAGAATTGCACACCATTTGAGATTCTGCAAAAAATGTGATGTAACGGTCTGCCACAGATATTTTGACTCTTACCACAGTTGATAAAACGCTTTTACCACTCTGAATGTTTCATAAGTGATTTGGCTTTAAATGGTGTGTAATTGCTTTAAGAAATAAGGTGTAATCATAAAATACATGACTGCTCAACATTTTGCAACATATGTGGTTCAAGTGACAAGTGTGTCAAGGTCAAGTGTAAACATAGTGCAAAGTGGGGATATGTTGGAATGCGGAGCATGAAAGAAACAGGGGAAAGAGGCAAGGTGGGGGATGATAACAGTGGACAGTCAGGAGGAAGTGAAGAAAAGTATGAATTCAAGGATAGGTACAGAAAAAATTATGAATGAAATAGCTAAGGGATCAGTGAGGGTGAGCAGGAAAGGGAGAACTAAACAGGAGAGAAAGAAAGAAGGGGATATTTTGCAGAGAGTAACAAGGTTAAGAAAATGGCCAGGTAATCCATAAATGAGGAAGCAGATGGTTTTTATATATGATGAAAGTGAGGTCATAGTGAAGTAGTGAAGTTGGATTAATGAAGATGAGTAAAGTGTACAATGTAAGCCGATTATTAAGAGTTATAAGAGTGGAGCTGATAAGAGAAGTTGAGATAGAGGAAATGTGAATAGGTTTGGAAGATGAAATAAAGAAGAAACAAAAATTAAAGGATGGGAGCAGGATAAGATTGGTGAAAAGGTAGGATAGCAAACGTTCACAAATTAAACATGTGTAATGTGTATGTAAAAGGTAATTGTACTGAAGGGCTGCCCTAATAGCAAAAGAACCAAGGCTTAGTTCAGGGGTAGCCCAAGGTGTGTAAGATTTAGTACTCAATAAATCATTCATTCATTCATAAAATACATAACTTGACAGAGACGTATTTGCTCATCATTACAGTATGGTTTGATACTGTTAATGCCCACCAGTCGATTTATATACTGGGTAGTTTTGGAGCACTGGGTGAATAAAAAGGCAAAAGAAAAAAAAAATATGTTGTTGAGATACTGTATGCTAACAATGCAATTCATATGTTTTTCTTAATGTTTGAAAAAAAATAAATGGGTGTTAATGGGTTAATAAGGATAGGTGCACATTATGATTGGGATTGTTTATACCAGGAGACTAAAACAGGATTGGAGCTTATGAATTTGTGTAAAGTTTAGTCCGATTTTTTGAGTCACTTTATTTACACTTTTTACCTTCATTTTAAAATCAATTGGAAAATATTTTAAAGTGAAGGTGAGTGTAAATAAAGTGACTCAAAAAATCATACTCACAACATTAAATATACTTAACTGTTAATAGTGCTTCTATTTTTAATATTTCTTGTGTAAAGTTATTGCATTTTAGCATATGTTAACTGCATGTTTCCTATGAAAACCTCAAGGATGCATGGTGTGCCTCCAACATCTAGCTAGTAGGTTGATTTGATTGGTTAGAGCAGCTATAGACCATGTTGAAAAGTTATATCATGGTATTTGGGACCCAGTTACCAAGTTTGCTGTATAAATTACCTTTCAATAAAATGCATATATTCATTACATGTGTCATACCCCAGAAATGTGTTGTGCTTAATGTATTTAATGGTACTGAATAAAATGAGTCTGTGTGAAAGTGAATAATATTATAGCTGTTTGTATACAACAGGATTGAAATTAAAGTTCACTAATGGCTGGTAATTTTTCATACATTAGAGTCCATTTTAGAATGCATAGCTACATTTCCAGTTTTGCTTGGATGGACAGCTCTATATGTACTGTAGCTGCTCAGAAAGAAGCATAGGTATGTGCAGTGCTAATTTTGTGTCCACTGCTAATCAAATAAATTATGAGTATATATTCCAGTTCATAGTTTTTATTGTGGATCCCTGACATCTTCAAGTACAAATATATAAGTTTTGAAATTACCATTAATTTTTCCACATAAATGGAGAGCATGATACTAAGTCTGCATTAATGGATGTAATAGACACAAAAGAGAATAATTATGGTTAAGAAACTTTTGTATTGTTGGTTGACTTTCTACAGCAGATTGGAAAATTTCAAACACAGAACTCCTGTTGTGTTTTGTGTAGTTGTACTAGCAGACAGTACAGTAGATAATATTGACTTGTTTTTCACATTGTATATTTTTGCACTTATATTGGTGTTGCAAGGCATATTTTAATGTGTGTGGACAAGACAACTTTTGTAGCTTGCAGTATGGTGAACTTTGCAGTTTACACAAATGCATCTTGCTCATTTTACTTAACAAAGTAACTTGTGGCAGTAATTTTTTCTGTGGCCTTATTATTTACACCTCATCTAAACCTAGGACTTTCTACTGTGACTGCTGCATAATAGAGTTAACTGATATGTGATTTCATAATTAGGATTGGTTTTAAAATCCATGAAAAATAAGCAATGATGCTTAATTATTTATTTATGCCAACAAACTTACTGTTGGTGTTTTTAAACACACAAGCCGTGTGTGGGCAATGTTTGAGAGGTAGAACTGGAACTTAAAAATTCAATGCCACAACTGGGACTTGAACCACAGACCATCCGCTTACCAGGCGGCTGCTCTAACCAAAGCGGAAGGTTTGTGGTTCAAGTCCCAGCTGTGGCATTGAATTTTTAAGTTCCAGTTCTACCTCTCAAATGATGCTTAAGTTATAGCATTTGCTCAAGATTGTAATCAAGTGAGTGAGTTATCAAAATTTGGGATATAGACCTCTGAATTTGCATTTGTGTTTTATCTAGAAGATGTAATAATGTGCTTGGTTATCTAAGTACTACTTAAAGGTACTTGTCATGTTAGACACAAACTTTACTTTCCAACTAACAATGTTAGAACTTGCGATGGTTCTTTTAAAGATGAATAAACACTATAATCTGTAAGGTTTTGTGGTTTTCCAAGGGCAAGGTTTTCCAAATTTGTATTCAGTTTCAATAAAACAGTTTATTTTCAACATATTCCTTGTAAAGGATGTTAGAACATGCTGACAATGTTATAACACTGGAGAACATATTTTGACTTTGTGTTTGCTACATGAATGAAACCTCACTTTTCCTAAGGATTACACTATGCTAAACACAAATATCACGACAAGAATGCTAGATTGGTTCTGGTTTGGGAATAATATTAAGGAAGAATACAATAATAATTTTTTCTATGAAAATCTGATGTCTTGTAAAACATATTCATGATCACTTACCTTCACTAAATATGCTTTCCCTTTGCTTCCCTCTTATAGTTGTGTTGAATATCCCCGAGTCCAGCAGTAGTCAGCAAGCATTCTTGCACTCCCTGGTGATGTTTTTCCATTAATGATATAATGGTGGAAACATTTGCCATATTCATCGCTTACTTATCCACAACTTTCAAGAAAACAATTCAGATGAGAGTATAAAAAGTGTAATTGCATTACATTTTATGATAAGATAACAGCAAATTTGTAACAACATACTCATAGTTTCCAGCTCATTTGTTTTCCAAAAACTTGTTTAGGATTTCTCTGGCCCCTTTCTCAACATCATTTAAAAGGTGTTCAAATATCTCATCTTGGTAAAGTTGAAGAATCTGTGGGCCAACATAAACTCCTTGCTTAAACTTGGCTTCGCTAACTCTAGGAAATTTTGTAACTAGATATTTGAATGCCAGTCCATTCTGGTCCAACATTTTTTGATGAGACCAAGTTTTATATGTAGCAGAGGAATTAAAATGTTCTCATTTTCCACCAGAGGTTCATGTTTAATTTCCATATCTTGACATAAACATTTTATGAAATGAGAAGTTCTGTCTCTACTGTCCCATTTACATATTAAACAATAGTGTTTGGTTATATATAAACCTCATACATTTAATGTTATTAATCCTCATACTACTAAACCTATATGAGCAACAGATGAATTTGCAATTAAAGCTTTTATAACAACCCGACGTAAACATATTAATCTCACATAGCCTAGTTGGAGTCCAGTTAATATTGCAATTACTTTGAAGTCTGCACATATTTTCCATTTATACATGTTATAATGAATTGATTCAAGAAGGAGTTTCGGCCTCCATGTGATTCCTTCATATGCACGAAATAACCAATGGGAATTGACAGCAACTGGTTGCCATTATGGAGTAATACAGTTTTAAGACTTAATTTTGAAGCATCTATAAACACTGATTAGAGATGTGATTAATGCTCAGAGCACTCATTAACCCACTAACATCACTACTAAACAGTAAATTGCCTTCCTCAGAAAAATATTTCTCAAGATTTTCTGACAGTCACGAAAAATATTACTTTCTCATTTTCGGCAAGATAGTTCCATTGTTGCAATCTGGAGGCTAACAGCTCTGCCTTGGCTTTAGAAAGTTCCAGGTTTCTGACTAAATCATTTAATTCACTCTGACTAATTTTGTGATGTGAGATTTAACATAAGGGCAAAGTTAGGACATTTAGATGTGGATAGTTGTGGATCACAAGGCTTGTATTCTTAATCTATTCAATACGAATCAGGAGGTGTTAGAACAGGTAGCTCATCACTGTGGCATACAGGACAAGTACCAGAATGTATGCTGGGATGTACAATAATCTTCTTTTTATAATTCATAATACCTCAGAGTGGCGGAACCATACAAAATAGACTGTCAGTGTGATTTGCTGGCTCCAGCCAAGTAACTGGAATGGCAAAAGGCATCGAAGGTGTTCTGTGATTCAATCAATTCAGAAGATTTGTGTAGCAAGTCTTACATCAGATATTGGAACCCAACTCTTATTTTGGTCTCCTAATGTGCAGAATTCATCAAAATAAAGATTGGAAGCTGTTTTTATTACAGGAGTGATATTTCTCCATTGCACAGCAAACACCACTTCACCGCAAATGTAGCAGAAGCTGTTAGGATCATACGCGGCATTGGTAAAAGAAATAAAATGTTGTTGTTTTCTAGTGCCTTGCATCTGGCAATGAAGCCATTAGCATTCGTGCTTTCCAATACTTTTGAACTGTAGTTTCTTCTGATCTTAATGCTTCACAGGTCTTCAAGTGGTCTTCGTTCATTTCTGCTGGATCGTTACACAGGACACATATTGGTGAGGCTGAGATACCTATTCTGTAGAGATGACTTGCCAAGCAGTCATGATTTGTCAATAGTCGGAAGGCTGCAACAGCTGTTTTCCTTGGTCTCTGGGGGATTATATCTGGATTGGAAAGTAGTGTAATCCATTTTTTATCTTTGGCATTTGTTTCTATTTCTTGTAGATATGAATGACAAAAATTTTTTATGATCAAGCGTTTTATTGAGGAATATGAGAAATTGAATTTAGACTTTTGTTTTATTGTTGTGCCTTTCTTTGCAAGTGAGTCTGCAGCTTCGTTCCCCATGACTCCACAGTGTGCTGGAATCCATTGGAGATGAACAGTCTTATTAACTTTTTGGAGTTGTGTTAACATTTTGTAGCATTCTCTAATTTTTGTTGACTTCTTTGTAGTATTTGAACATATTCCCTGAATTGCAGCTTTAGAATCTGAAAGAATTACTGCCTTGTTAAATTTATTTAAGGGAAGATTTAATAATTGTCGGAGAGCAATGTATATAGCCTCTATTTCTCCATCATAATTTGTTGTGTCTCTGCCAACAGAATGATAAAAGGAAAAATGTGAACACGTAACTCCAGCTCCAGTAAGGTTTTCCTTCGAGGATCCATCAGTATATATGTGCAGCCATTCTTCTGTGGGATACCTAGTATTGATTGTTTCCAGAGCTAGAAGTTTTTGTATTTCTTTTGGTGTGTCTGATTTACTTATTTCCTCTATTAATTCCAAATTGAAGGTAGGTTGCAATAATTCCAATGGATTTTCTCTTATAAGTAGATTTTCTCTGGTGTTAGGAATGTTCAATTTGGATTTAATCTGTGTTACCTTTTCTAGGAAACTATTATGAGTTTTAAGGATTGAAGGGGGGAGGTTCTCTTCTGTCCATTTAGAGTTTGGCAGTCGTAACATTTTCTCGTGTTGGAGCAATGCTTGTTCTTCTATTTTTGTTGTTATTGATGGGGTCCGTGTTAAGGCAAGCATGGCATCAATAGGTGTGGATTTAACTGCTCCAGTGATTAGGCGAAGAGCCTGATTTTGTATTTGTTCAAGTTTATTGATGTTAGCATTTGCTGCTGTTATTAAAGCTTCAGAACAGTACAAGAGGTTTGGTTTAATATACATTTTGTATGTTGTGTTAGGGACTCTCCTTGAGCAGCCCCATTTAGCACCAGCTAACCTTTTCAGGATTTGCAATTTCTTTTCAACCTTTTCTGAGATGTTTGTTATATGTTTTTTCCAACTTAGCTTTCTGTCGAAAGTGATGCCTAAGTATTTGGCATCATTAACTGCTTTGAGTGGTTTACCATTATAATTTATGCTAACATTAACTGGTTTGTATTTTAGTGTAAATAATTCATAATTTGTTTTTTCCACATTGATAGTCATGAGGTTTTTGGAGCTCCATTCATGTACTTTGTTTAGGGCTGTTTCTATTCTGTCTTTAATTAATTCAGGTTTTTTTGAAGAGCCTGAAGTCCAAATGACTACATCGTCAGCAAATAAAGCAATTTTGGTTTCTAAAGTTTTTATTATTGATGGAAGGTCATTTATATATATGTTAAAGAGTGTTGTGCTCAGAACAGCACCTTGTGGAAGTCCTCGGTGTGTTTGTTTATATTTGGAAATGTATGTATTATATTTTGTGGCACAAAATCTTTGTGAAATAAACTGAGTTATCCACTTAAGCATGTTACTTTTCACACCTATTGATTGCAACTTCTCAACTAATTTATTTCTCCAGACTGAGTCATATGCTGATTTAAAATCAATGAATACTGCCAAGGTATCCTCCTTTCTATTGAAAGCTTCCTTGATGTCTTGGCTTAGTAGGAGTACATTTTCACTTGTACTATGATTCTGTCTGAAGCCGGTCTGAAATAAATAAGAAAAAAATAAATAAATAAATAAGAAATAAAATGTTAATAAATGAATTTTACAGCACATCACAAACTTTGTTGAAGTGTTTTAAGACAAAGTTTTTACTAGAGTTATTCACATGTGCACTCTGAAACACTTCTCAAGCACTGAAGAGATTGACTGTAGATGAATTCTTGTTCATAAACAGACATATATGTTTGTCCCTTCCTCACAATAACAAAGCTAACATAAGGCCAGGTCATCCTTTAAGTGTGTTTATTCATCCCACATATCCCTCTACATTCGTATCTAGTTATTACTTCCTGTCATTAGTGATGTGTCATACTATAAAACTAAGAAGCAATAAGTCATACGGGTGCTCAATTAATTAAAGATTGTATGCACCATTCATGTCACAATTTTCCTGTTAACCAGTGTAATTTGAATATTTTGATTGGAATCTTTTTATTAGTCATTAATCTGCAACATGACTGATCTGAAACAAACTGAAACTACAGTAGCTCTGAAAATTTCCTTCTATATTTTTACTGCTCTCACGGTGATAAGTAACAAATGCACTGGATTATAACGGGAGAACAAAATATAAACTGGCTGCACAGTGTGTTTTGCCTGTCTGCGTCCTTGGTGCTCATTGCTGTCTGCTGCTATCATTGAAAGGTGTGGATGGAGTCATACAACATTTTAAAATTACCTTTAGAGGCTTTACTTAACAACTTTATGAAAGGAGATGCTGAAACTGGCCACTGTTTCCATACATTTTTGGCACCTCTTTAAAAAACTATCCATCACTCACCGTAGTTCATGTTGAGAAATGCTGGCAATTTCCTAGTAAATATTTTGTTTTAATTCTTCCAGGGTGTTTGGGTTTGTCTCATACTCTTCATATTTTAAGTTACCCCAGAGATAGAAATCACAGGGGGTTAGGTGGGGGACCGAGGGGGCAACAAATCTCTACTAGTAATTTTGTCCTGAAACACACTTTCACTTGTTCTCATCGAAAGACTGACCATATGAGCTGTTGCAGAGTCTTATTGAAAAAAGACGAAATCCCACTCCCTGTCTGTTAATTCTCTAAAAGGGGGGGCGGCAAAATTGTATTCACATATGTGCAGCATGAACTGTTAACTCGAAAAAAAAACATACTAATAGAATATAACTCAGAACCTAATATTGTTCATGAAGTATCTCTTTATGATGAAGAAATTTGTGTATGGTGCGCCATTAGCAGAGAAAGCTTTCTCAGAGCTCCAATAAATGATTTCTATCTCTGAGGTAACTTAAAACATAAAATGTACAAGACAAACCCATACACCCTGGAAGAATTAAAACAAAATATCCACCAGGAAATTGCCAGCATTTCTCAAAGTGATCTACGTCGAGTGATGAATAGTTAACTAAAGAGGTGCCAAAAATGGATGGACGACAGTGGCCAGTTTCAGCATCTCCTTTCATAAAGTTGGTAGGTAAAGCCTTTAAAAGTACTTTTAAAAAATGTTTATGGCTCCTCTCCTTTGTATGATAGCGGCAGACGGCAATGAGCGCCAAGGATGTTGACAGGCAAAACATTGAACAGCCAGTTCTTAAGCTTTTTGCTCTCCTGGTATCTATGGTGTTAGATGGAAATTGCTTAGTTGAGGTCATTTAAGTTTTACTTTTGATATTCTATATGAAATGCTTTTAAATGTTGCTCCTCATATGTGAAATATTTAAGTATATTAATAATCAAATACATGAACATTACACTTTACATAAAATTCAGCACAAACAAATATAAAACATTTAAATAATTGTTACATGAATATAAAAAATAATATAAATTCTCTTGACATGAGTCCACCTTAACATCCTGTCACAAGTTTTAAAGGAACCATATTATAAGACAGTAAGCATATGTAGAATTTAATTTATATTGTTTATGTTATATAAAGAAAAGTCCAGGTTGACATTTCTGTATGTGTTAATACTCGATTTTCCTCATGATCAATGGATAAGATTTCCAGAGAAGTAAATGAATTTAAAGATGCAAATGGAGATTGATTTTCTAGATATTATCAGTTTTCTGCATTTTTTTACATTTCATCCTGGATGGTGAGATAATCTACATACCTATAAGCAGAGCATGGGCACATGTTAGCATACTCAGACAAAACTAAGTTGGCTGCAACTTTCTTTTGCCTTTTATCAGTTTTTATTAATGCATTTAGCTAGAAATTCATAAGATGGGTTTGAATATAATAAAACCATTAACTCTATAATATAAATCATATCCTGCCGATGCTTTTATTAAAACCATGTTATTGTAAATCAGGTATTTTAAATTCCCCAGATATATTTTACATTTTAACTGAAATTTATGGATTCTCACGTGACATTAGCCCTTCTGCAATGTGGGTCCTTCTTTTTGCTCTCATTTTTGTTAACATGGGATGAATCCACTATTCACCACTAACAAACAGTCTTTCCAAGCTCTGCTACCAGATAGTGAGACACCTGACATACTTGTACTTTCATCTGTTTTTTTCTAATAAGATTGCTCACCACTCGTATAAATAAACAGCCCATGTTTTGTTCAGACATTTTGTGCATGCTTATACATAGCTTAATTTTTTTTTTATTATATTTCACAATGAAAGTTCCCTCTCCCCCAACAGAAAAGGGCATTTCACAAGTGCAAAATAAGTTCATTCTTGTCTTTTCCTTTTGATATGTAATAGAGTATGCAGCACACCACTAAACAATAGAAAAATGTTAGTTTACTATGTTTATAAGTCGGTAAAATGAATTGTAGCTTGTCCATCTACGTTGGGCAATTAAAAAATATGTGCTTTTAACTAACCAGAGTCTGATTCATATTTGATAAATAACAATTGCACCACTATTTAGATTTAATTGCAAGAAATTAAAATCTTAACTATTTTTTCAAAAATAATGCTAACATTGGGTGTTTAAATGCATAAACAAAAATGGAAAGAAATAAGTGTAGGTACTGTTAGAGAACATTAAAGGCTGGTTTAAAACCACCTGGTAATGGTAACATCATTGACGACAACGGGAATAGCATAAACATTTTGGTTCACAACAGCCCACTAATGGCAATGGGAATAGATATTCCGCATTGGTGATGTCCTTTATTTCTTTTGACCAATGAGAAACTTTTAATCTGCTCTCCAATTCAGCCAACATAAAAACACCTTAACCAACACCAAATTTCAATAAAGTGAAGACCTAAGCATGAAGCTATTGCATATTTCCAATTCTGAGAAAACAGGAAGCCGATTCTGAGAAATCGAGTGTCAGTCCTTTAGTACCATAGAATTCATTAAAATTATTTGTTATTCTTTATTGTTATATAAAATTCTTTCAAGTTTGATTTTCCCAGAATTGCAACTAGCAAGAGCTCTAGCAGCCGTTTATGTCATGGCTGCCGTGAAGAATTTCTACCTTAAAGGAAGAAGTCTTCCTGTACATTTACAGGTTGCCACTATGACAAAGAATACCATCTGCATTTTACATTAAATGTTACAAAAGAAATATTTACATTTTGAATTGAATTGCACTTAATGGATCTAATATGCCATGCCTTTTAACAGAAACACCAAAGTTAAATGTTGGCCAAGTTGTCAAGCCTGGGAGGGCTTGCTTTGGTTGTGAATACTCCCATTTGATTACATGTATTTCAAGCCTCTCATTCTGGGTATCATTCCCGGTGTTGTTGGTTGGAACCAGTCTTAATTCTCATACAGTGAAGTTAAAGAAAGAATTTACGTTAATGGGTTTACTTTAATTTAATTAAAAAGAGCAGATTAGCAGAAAATGTAGTTATAATTTAACAAACAGTAATAATTAAGCTTACAATTTAGTAACCAATCCTTTGAAGCTTCTTAGTAAGTAGGTGCCTAGAATGTAGCCAGGATATACCTAAGATTATGGTTTCTTTACATTGGAATTGTTGTGCAATTCAGTGTAACCTGAAATGGATGAAATTGTTCATTTATAGTCTATAGCTTTGTTGTTCTTACAGATACTTGACTACTGCTAATGTAGTTTTAATATTTCAGGTTACATACAGAATCTGTGTGCAGAGACAGCAGTAGTGCTTCTGGTTTCTTCACTGGTGCAAATTCAGAGGAAAACTGTTGGGGAAATAATTGTCACAATATTGATGATGTATCCCAATTAATCAGCTCCAACACACTACAAGTACCTGAAGTTGAGAAAAATTGCATATTGGAATCAGATGTGAAAAGTTGCAGTGTGGTTAAGAACTGCAAAAAGTCACATGTATGCAATGTTTGTGGGAAAAATTTTACGTATTTATCAGACTTAAAATATCATAGTATAAGCCATGACAACAAAAAACCATTTAAATGTGAAATTTGTGGGAAGAGTTATACTCTTGCAGCAGGCTTGAAAAGACACAAAATAGTTCATGAGGGCATAAGACCCTATACATGTGAAATCTGTCAGAAAAGCTTTGCTCTGGCATCAGTCTTGAAAAACCATAAATTTACTCATGAGAACAAAGAATATCAGTGTGAAATTTGTAAAAAGAACTTTACTCAAGCAGCTTACTTGAAAAGGCATAAAATAATTCATGAGGGTATAAAGCGACACAGATGTGAAATTTGTGATAAAAGTTTTACTCTAGCATCAGTATTGAAAAACCATAAATTAACCCATGAGAACAAAGAGTATCATTGTAGTGTTTGTAATAAGAGTTTTACTCAAATTGCATATTTGAGAAGACATAAAGTAATTCATGAAGGTACAAAACGACATACATGTGACATTTGTGAGAAAAGTTTTGCCCTAGCATCAGTTTTGAAGAATCATAAATTAACACATGATAATAAAGATTATCAGTGTGAAATTTGTGAGAGGAGCTTTTCTCAGGTGTCATACCTGAAAAGGCATAAAGTACTTCATGAGGGTATAAGGCGATACTCATGTGAAGTTTGTAAGAAAACTTTTACTTTAGCATCAAATTTGAAACAGCACAAATTAATTCATGAGGGCAAAAAGCCACACATTTGTGAAATTTGTGACAAGAGCTTTACTCAAGCATCAAACCTGAAACAGCATAAATTAACTCATGAGGGCATAAGGGCATACAAATGTGAAATTTGCAAGAAGAACTTTAGTCGATTATCACATTTGAAAGACCACAAACTAACTCATGAGAGTGAGATAAGACCTCATCAGTGTGACATTTGTAATGAGCGCTTTAATCTAGCATTAACCCTGAAACTGCATAAAGCAATCCACCAGAGTAAAAAGTCACACAAATGTGACATTTGTATGAAGAGCTTTACTCAAGCATCAACCCTGAAACTACATAAATTATCTCATGAAGGCAAAAGACCGTATACATGTGAAATTTGTAACAAGAAGTTTGCCTGGTTATCATACCTCAAGCAGCATAAATTAATCCATGAAGGCATAAAACCATATACATGTGATGTCTGTAACAAGAGCTTTAGTCAAGCATCAAACTTGAAAGAGCATAAACTAATTCATGAGGGCAAAAGACCACACACATGTGAAATTTGCAGCAAGAGCTTTACTCGATCGTCTAACCTGAAAGAACATCTGTTAACTCACGAGGGTAAAAGACCACACACGTGTGACATTTGTAACAAAAGCTTTACTTTAGCATCAAACCTTAAAATGCATAAATTAATTCATGAGGGCAAAAAGCAACACAAATGCGAAATCTGTGACAAGGGCTTTACTCAAGCTTCACATCTCAAATATCACAAATTAACGCATGAGGGTAAAAGATTGCACACTTGTAACATTTGTAACAAGAGTTTCATCCAAGCATTTGTACTAAATCAACATAAATTAACTCATTTGAAGGAAAACTCTACAGAAGTTTCAGATATATTAAACAAAACTGATTAAAAAAGGAGGACAATTTACTACACATCAAACATGAAACAGCACATGAGGTGTGGCAATAAGGAAACCTGACTGGTTGTTGTGCACATTTCCAGCTTCGTCAGTGACAAAGAGTAGGGTGGGGGATTGGTCTCAGGATTCTCCCTTGACATGCATATGAAATTTCATGCCACTGTGAGCCTTCTTAGAAACAAGTTGTGCATCTAAGTCTGTCAGAATCCCTTCATTGCATGCATGGACTCGAACCTGGTTCCTTTGAGCACAGACTTCGCTTTTGGGAAGAGAAAAAAGTTACATTGTGCTAGGTCAGGTGAACACCATAGACGGGAATGTTGCTTTTGCTAAACTCCGCTTCACAGATACCAACATGTTATCCTGATAACGAATGCATGAGCGATTCTTCCATAGATCTGATCTCCTTTGTTGCACATGTTCATGAAGGGTCTTCAGAACATTTTATAATAAATTTGATTTACAGTCTGACCTTCAGGCACCCAATCAATGTAGATAACCACACCACATAAATTAAACAATATGGTAAAAAAACGTACATTTGAAATGTTTAGGAAGAGTTTCATACAAGCATCAGCCTTGAAAGTGAGTGAAAATATGAATTTTGTAAGTAAAACATTACTTGAACGTCAACCTGAAACATAAATTAGCTCATGAGAATAAATAACTACATGTGCATGAAATTTGTAAGAAAAGCATTATGAAACATCAACTCCTAAACAGCATAAATTAACATGTAAAAGCAAGAATCATGTGAAATTTTTGGGCCTAGGTTTACTCCAGCATCAACTCAACATAGATGAAATAATATGGGGGAAAAAAAACACAAACTTGTTAAGAATAGTTTTTTCAAGCATCATCCCTGAAACTGTGTTGTAAAGTAGCTCACAAGGGTAAAATATAGCACATGTGTAAAATTTATAGGAAGAGCTTTACTTGAGTATCAATACTGAACAGTATGGCATAAGACTTGAGCACAAAGGACATAGGTGAGAGTTGTTAGAATAGAAATTGACTGAATTGAACGAGAATTTTCATGTGACAATACTGAGACAAGAGTCCATTATCAGATTGCATTCTCTAATTCATGGGCATGATGTGTAAGTATGAACCTAATGATAAGAAGCATGATCTTTTTTCTCTTGAAAGCACGAAATTTAATCCATTTTCTGATTAATCTGTGTATGTGAAATTAGTGAAGTTATGCCTTTCTGTGGTTGCCAAAAGGAAAACATCATTAAGAGGGGTGATACTTAATGGTGAATTAAGAAGTGACATGTTAACTGTGTCATATTTGTATACATAAGGTTGCATTGAACTTGTAATTATCAACGGTATTCTAATATGAGACTCACTCCAAAAGTAATGCATACTATTTTTTTTTAAATCTATGTTTCGTTCTACATTGTTACAATTAACAGAGTTTATAGATGCATTCTTCCCATGTGTGTCCAAATTTATTTCAACCCTTTCCCATGAGTGGCACTGTCATAGCATGTCTTCAAGGTGGCTGCTGCACTTCACATTTGTCAAAAGCAATGTGCTGTCATAAAATTTGTGTGCTATGAGAACAACACAGTTGGAAACATCCACAAGAGGTTGAAGAAGGTGTATGAGGAAACTGCTGTGCATTGCAGTACAATTGACAGTGGGTAAGTGGATTACATTGTGAAAGAGGGCACACCAGTACTCAGGATACTCCTAGCAGCAGCAGAGCACACAGTGCAAGAGCTTTTCACAATGTGCAAAAAGTTAATGACATGGTTTTGGCTGACAAATGCATCACAGTAAAAGAATTATCTAATTATGTTGGAATAGGGAAAGCAAGTGTTTGCAGACTACTGAAAGAGTTGGGGTTTTTGTCAGGTGGGTCCCAAAGAAGCTCACAGAGGCTCACAAAGAAACAGGAAAAATGTTAGCTAATGCTGGATTTCTGACAATGAAGTCATTAATCCTCAAAATAAGTGTGCAGCAAACATTTGGAACCATACAGTAATGGTGGAGATGACTTTCTTGCAAGAACTTTGATAGACAATGAGACATGGCTTCATCAGTTTAAACCAGAGACAAAGAAGTAATCCATGGAGCGACATCATGCAAACTTGTCTGAGACAAAAAATTCAAAACTGCCCCTTGAGGCAGTTTTCATTGTAAGCCCTCATAATAAAATGCAAAACGTAGAGGTCTTGGGAAGTCATTCTTCTCTTATTATATAAACAGAAACATAGAAGAGAGATTAAATAGAAAAATTGTATGTTAATATTTAAATGTGAAATATGAGAATTGTCTGTAAAACAAGGTTCCCAAGGATCTGCAGTTGCGAGGAACACTGTTACAAGAGATCCGGCAACACTGGCATGTAGCTTGGTTCTCCCTCTCCCAGTCCCCCCCAGTCTGTGAGCTGTCTGTGACGCTCAGTCTTGGCTTGGCAGCTGTTAGAAATGGAGCTCCCACTTGCTTCTCCCGCTAGATGCAAATTACGCTTTGTGATGCATTTTTTATGTGCAAAAAGTCTGCACCGATGGACATTTATTCCCAATTGTGTGAAGTGTACGGAGAGCAGTGTATTAGCATGCAACACGTGCACAAATGGTGCAGAGAATTCAAAGACGGATGTACAGAAGTCCATGATGACCAGCATTCTGGAAAGCCATCAGTTTCGGACGATGATTGTGAAAGTGGAAGAAGCAATGCTGAAAGATCGAAGGGTGATGGTTCAAGAGATCTGCAAGATGATCCCTGATGTTAGCAAGACCTACAAACACAAAAGTTTGACAGATCATTTAGGGTATACCAAGGTGGATCCCAAGAATGCTTACGAAGGACCACAGGCAAAAACATGTTAAAGTGGGCCATGAATTTCTTCAGGCCTACAACCAATCTCATCAACAACTTTGGATGGGATACTGTCAAACACCCTCCTTACAGCCCAGACCTAGCCCCAAGTGGCTACCATCTCTTCCCTGATGTGAAGAAACACCTGGGTGGGATGCATTACAGAACCAGAGAGGAGCTGAAAGAAAATGTTTTAAGCTATCTTCATCGTGCCGCAGGAGAGTTCTACAATGCAGGCATACAAAAGATGGTACCACATGCAAAAATGCATTGATCAGAATGGTGATTATGTCGAGAAATAGGAAAAGATCTAAGCTTTCCAAAAATGTGTTATTCAATGTCAGTAAATATGTTTTTCATTGTGAAAAAAAAATTGGGAGCCTTATTTTATAAAGAAGAAATAAAGCTTGTTATGAATAATTTAAAGAGACAAATTGTTTATAAACTTTATATCAATATGATACCATGACCAGAGATACAGGAAGAAATCTTACAGCTTTACCACTGCAAGTAGTTTGAGCAATATTAGGACAACTTCAAAATCTGCTACAAGTTGCACCTCTATGCAGGATTAAATAAGAAGAAAGCAAAGAATATATTCATATTAAAATATTTCATTTATAAAAACCCGCTACACCCTTCGGCTAGAAAAGTTATGGTTATAGTGTTTTTTTGATTCTGAAGGACTCTTGCTTGTGGACCTCATGCCACTTGGAACCACCATTAATTCTGATGTATATGTGGTAACCCTAAAAAAACATCAAACTTGACTGAAACATGTTCAGTCACCTTGGGAGAAGCAGAATGTTTTGCTATTACACAACAATGCACAACCACTTGTCAATCGGAAAACCACATATAAGATCAGCAAACTTGGATGGACAACATTGAAATACCCACCTTGCAGTCCAGACCTGGCTCCATGCAATTACCATCTCTTTGGTAAACTGAAGGACTGCCTTCGGGAAATGAGGTTCAAAGATGACTCCCTCATGAGCGCTGCCAAGAAGTAGTTCAAACGTGCTGGTCCAGACTTTTACCATGCAGGTATACAGACCCTAGTTGTAAGGTGGCATAAGGCAGTTGAGAGGGATAGGGATTATGTGGAAAAATGAAATTGTGCTCTTAAGGGATGTATCTACCCATTGTGAAAATAGATAAGCTGTAGGATGAAAATTTAATTTACAAATAAACGTGTGCATTACTTTTGGAGTGACCCTCATAAATAAATACACAGGGGGTTATAATTAAAGTGATGGTGTGCAACATGGCACACCATGGACAGTAATGACTGTGGGAGTCTGAAACCTTGTAGATATGCTAATTAAGTAATGCACTCTTGATGTATACCAAAAAATAATTAATTTGAAATCTTGCCATCAGATGAAAATATAGTGTAAGCAAGAATGCAACTATGATTACACTATAATTTTATGCAAAATGGGGCAACATCACATGTCACTCTCCAGATAAAACATTTGCTGCAAGAAACCTTCAATAATGGACACGATCATCCATAGATAATTTCCATGCATATGACCTTCAAGATGCCCTGACCTAAATTCATGAGTTCTGGTTTTGAGAATATTTGAAAGACTGTATTCATTAGGGACTTACAAGATAGTCTACAACAGCATGTCAGTTTGATTTAATCAAATATGCTGCAAACAACTGTTATGGATACAAAATGTTATTGAGTTGGGAGGCTAGGTTGAATAGTGTAGTTTCTAATAAAAGAGGCAGAATCACAAGATTCGTGTGTCTTTTCTTTTCTGCCTTCCTCCTGCATCCATGCCATGTTCTTGTTGCATACATCACAATATTTTCACCTGGTGGCAAGATTTGGAACCTGTTATTTTCGGCATAATTCATAAGACATTGCTTCATTAGCATACCTATAAGGTTTCAGATTCCTACAATCACTACAGTCTGTGCTGTGCTATGTTGAACACCATTACTAATTACAATTGCTCTGTAGATTTTCACTGCAGAATGTAGTAGTGTCGAGTGCTATTCAGTGATGTGGTTCAGAATTGTGACATTTTCATGGTTGTTGAAATCATTGTGATCTGCTTGTATTGTAAAATATAACAGGACTTTATTTGTATTCTGGTTTGTCAGTTGAGAGTTTATAATTATATAGGTTGATTCAAAAGTCATGCGACAGGTCAACTCCATTATTAGTGACGGTACTGGAAAAAGGATATAGGGTAAAATTGTTGGAAATACATTGCTTTAAATCAAGACCACACTTGTTGCTGCGTAAGATGTACCATTGTACTAATTAGTAATTCCAATTAACAAAAAATTAATGAGTAACATTATTAGTCTGTTTGAAAGCAAAAATTGACATTCAATCACAATGACAATGTTTCATGTCCTGTAATTGTTCCACTTGAATACTAATGAAGGAAGTGTTCAAATGATTGCCATCCTGTTGGGGGCACACCCAAATACAGTTAACATAAGTCTTGCTCACATTGCATAATACTGTAGATCTTATTGCTATGCAGGCTCTTTTGATGTTTTCTTACAGTGGGGCCTGTTGTATATACTGACTTGAGATGATCCTAGAAGACAAAGTAAAGTGGGCTCAAATCTGATTACCTAGGTGGCCATTCCATTGGACCCTTTCAACCAATCAAATGACCAGTTAAAACTTCATTCATCAATTCCTGACCTGTCCATCCAAAATCCTTTGGTGATCCATACTGATGAAAGAAAGATTACATGTCTTTGTTCTAGACACAGATCATTCATATCAGCTTGTTGTTGAGAAATATGATGAGCACTGACCGCATTGTATGGGTTCTCTATTCCCCAGTATACAACATTATGCCTATTCACTGATATGTTCAAATGGAAACAGTCCTCATTGCTGAAAGAAATATCAGCATCAAGGTTTGTGTAACACATTTGTCTTTCTACAAATCACTTGCAGAACTGCATTCATCTATCTTTCTCATTCCCAAGAAGTTCCTGGGAAATATGTACACGATATGGATATAAATTACATGAGGATAGTATCCTGCACACAAACACTTGACTAATCTTAAGCCATTTTTCTTGTTGACTGTGTTAGACTGTCAGCTTAGCTATACTATAACTGAGATTGTACATCTATTACTTTATGTGGCTGCCGTGAACATCATTTTTCATGATATACCTGTTTTGAACCATTCCAATCACAACCAATGGTTGCATTATGTGGAGCTATTTGGTCTGAGTGTCATCTGTGATATTCCTCTGCAACTTCCCAGAGATTTATACCTGCTGTATGGATAAGAACCATGTCTACCTTTTGAATTTTTACAGGTATATTGTTATTTGCTGTCCAGTTCATGGGTGCTTGATGTAATCTCTGCATTTGATTCATGAAACAAACATACAATTAATTGGTTTTAATGAGGCTACCTGTGCTAATAACACTAGTCTGCAAAGAAATCTCAGATGTTTGTTTTTAGAGTATTTGTAGCTTGCTAAAATCAAATTCAAAGCCAGAAAGTTCCTGTCACACTTTTTCTTATTTCAATTTTCTTCAGATTATGAGCATATTTATTTACATTGCAGTAATTTAAGATATGTAGCTTTAGTTGTTAGAGTATAAAAAGTAATCATATTCAACATTTTTAAAGTGTTTATAATAAAAGCTGAAGATACTGGATGTTTCTTAGCAGATACGGGCTACAGGTTTATAAGGAAGTCAGAGCAAAATAAGGTGGTCCTACAACCATCTTTATTTATGGGAGATAGATATGTCATATGCTCCTTGCATCATCTTATCTTCTTAAGTACTTAGTTAACCCGTCATTTCATTTCAGTTACCATAAATAGCTTCTTTCTATGAGACCACATTAATCTGTGTTGGGAATGTGTAAATAATCCAGACCACTTTTGTTACATATTGTAACAAAATCGTGCAAAATGCGTAGTCTGTTTACTTTTCTAATACTTTATTTCCTCTTAATCTTACTACAAATGCACAATTTTCTTCTCGTTGGTAACACAGTTTATACTCTTCTCTACTATTACAATTCAGTTGTTCTTCCGATAATCTTTCTCAGTCTTTCAATGTATTTCTCCAGTTTCACTGTCTCTTATATCTGTACTATTATGACACAATCACTCGACGACACATACATACTAGCTGACAGGTTGGCCAATGCACTTTTGCAACTAAAACTAACTGTATACGACAACTTAAACTACCTAAAACTAAACTCACTCAAACTCTGACTTCCAGCTACTCTAACTCCAAAACTGACTGACTGCTCACTGTCTGTTCTATTTATTCTGGAGCCGGCATGACGTAACCTCCATTGAGTTCTTTCCACTGCACATGTGCATGACTCAGCAGAGAAGTAGCCAGAAGTTTCTGGTGTTACCATTGTTCAAACACATACACACGTTGCTAAATGTCCTGTAGCTCCGGACCTCCTTGGTCATGCACACACATAGCTGCTCACCGTATGCAAGGTCACCTGGCCTCCTTTTGCCCATATATTGTTGAATGACCCAATGTTACAACATGTCGTAAATACACATCTAAGCAGAGGTGTAATTTTCTCATATTTTGTGGAAAAGTCATATCATGCTTATTTTGGAATCAAACTTGGAGACCAAAGCAAACCTTGGGCACTGCACAAAGTATATAGAGTATGCATTGAAGAACTTTGTCATTGGATCAATGGCAGAAGACCATCATTATCTTTTTGGTTACCTATGGTTTGGAGAGAGCAGTTAAACCTTAGTAATGACTGCTACTTCTGTTCATGTGACATGAAAGAGTAAAATTCTAAATATAAAAAGCAAATTGTGTATCCTATTGTTTGGTTAGCTGTATTGCCTGTGCTTTATCGGCCTGATGCACCGATTCCTGTGTGACCAGAAGCTCTTGAGCAGTTTCATTAGAGTCTGATGCAGAAATGAGGGAAATTAGACATGGATGACAGTGACCATCTTCCAGAATCGGGTGCTGCACAGCAAGGGTGTTTTAAACAGAGTGAACTGAATGACTTAATAGAGATTTTGTCCCCCCTAAAGAGTTAGCTGAGTTGTTAGGCTCTAGACTTCATAAAAAAAAATTGTCTTATCATTCAAGTGGTATTTTAATGCAAAAGAAGCTCTGAATCCTTTTTCTCTGAAAATGGTGATCTTGTTTATTGGAAAAATTTGAAAGAACTTCTGTTACAATGTGGACTTCCAAACTATGACCCCAGTGAACGGAGACTACTCATTGATGCTTCCAACTGAAGTTTAAAGGTTCCATAACAGAAATATATTTGGTTTAGTGCCAGTTGTATATTCATTGATCCTTAAATATTCCGTCTTCTCCTGGCTAATGGGAGAAGAGAGCAAGATGTGTACTTTCCACTAGTAGTTTGTAATACTACATAATCTATATAAATACTAAACTACAAATAAAAAAATAGTAAAATCATACTTTTCATAACATCCATTTATCATATCATACAAATGGAGTCATAAAACATGTTTTATGCAGTCTTATGTATTTTCTTAGGGAATATTTTGGGTATTTTCAAGATACATTTTTGTGAATATTATTTCATTTCATTACGTAGTTGGAAGCATAAGTATGGCTGCTGCCTTGTGTTGTTATTTTGTGTTGTTTTGATGTGTATGTTGTGATTAGAATGTGTGTATTAGTAAAAATACCTATCATTCAGGAGCAACTTTATTTATTGTTCAGTGAATATGGAGAAATTAAAAAGCCCAAGATCCAGTTATAGGTGTACAAAGAAACGCCCATCGGAAAAAAGTAATGCAGCTAGAATTTCAATTGCAAAGAGGATAAATAAGCTGTTTTTGGTGGCCAGCAAAACTCAGGGAACAGTGTAAGTGCTAGGTCATATAATAATGTCAGCAGTGTGTCATGTGAAATGTCATTACAACTCTGTACGAGTACAAGTGATAAAAAAATAAACACATTTGCTGATTACAAGCCAAGTGAAGATGCTAGTTATACTGTAGTGCACAATACAGTACGGAATCAAATTGTAAAAGAATTGCTGTGCAGTGAGTGTCATACAAAATCTGTAAGAATTCATATAAGGAAAAGTCATGGATTTTCAACTAACATTGTAACAAAGTGTGAGAATTATGACTATGTCTTGTCGAATGTGTATACTTCTCCTACATTGGAAGATGAAAATTCACAAAAGGCCTGGTTTTCAGGTGAATAAATGCATGGTTGATGCATTCAGTAATACAGGCAGGGATCACAGGGAGCTGCAAAAATTTTCCCAGTGTATGGGGATACATTATTTTGATTCTAAAACATATGGAGCTCACCTGAAGATGCTCATTCAAGAAGGAAAAGCTCTAAAAAAAACATGTTATCCATATGACTGCAGAAGCTGTTCATTCAGCACCCAGACCTAATTCAAATTATGATAATGAGATAATTGACATTGCTGTATCTTATGATGCAACCTGCCAAAAAAGAGGTCACACGTCTAATTATGGAATAGGACTTGTAATTGATACTGAAACAGGCATTGTCTTAGATTACCAAATAATGTCAAAATATTGTCCTGCATGTGTGGTGGCAATCAAAGATCTTGGGGAGAGCAGTCTGAATTTCTTATTTGGTATAAGGGTCATGCCTCAGATTGCCAGAACAACCATCCAGGCACTTCCAATGCTATGGAGAAGGATGCTGCAGAACTCATCTGGAAGAAATCAGTTGCAGAAAGAGGAATGCATTACAGGGTTATGCTCTCAGATGGGTGATGCAAAGATTCATGCCCATTTGAATGAAATACAGGTGTATGGTCCTGACTGTGTTATTGAAAAGGAAGAGTATATTAACCATGTGGCAAAGTGACTAGGCGACGACGACGCTATCTGGCAGGCTGAGAACAGCCCGAGGTGTGTCATGCGTGTACCTGCCCTTTTAGGGCTTAACCACTTTATGACGGGATGTAGGGTTTTGCAGGGTGGCAGTTGAGAATTGAGGTAGTGGGAAGTGACTAGGCACAGGATGCGCAATATGGTGAAGGAGTGGAAGTCAAAAGGTGTTACATTAGGTGGTCGCAAAGAAGGCAGCCTAAAGGAAACAACCATCATTAAATTGACACAATATAACAGGAATGCCATTATTAATAATTTACCAGATGTATCAAAAATGAAGAAAGCAATATATGCAACACTGAAACACTGTATGTTAACAGATGAGAAACCTAATCACGGAAACTGTCCTCAATCTGCATCTTCCTGGTGCTTCTACAATCGGCATATAGCAGAAGGAAAGAAGCCAGAAAGTCATAAGAAAATGTTCTGCAAGTTATCTCCAGAAGTGGTAACTAAAATTCTACCACTGTATCAGAGACTTGCTTCTGACCAGCTGCTAGAACTCTGTGCCAAGGATAGAACACAGAACCCAAATGAATATCTTCAGTGTCGTGTGGAGCTATTGTCCCAAAGAAGTGTTTGTCTCAAAGAATTAACTTGAACTTGCAGTACTTAAAGCTGTAATGGAGTTCAATATGAGGTGTGTGAAGTCACTGCAAGTGTTAAATACTCTTAGGAATGAAAACATTTCAGTTGAAGTAGTATCCTTTGTGAGAAGCTCGATGCGATGCCAGATGATGTATTCAGGGTAGGAAAAGGAGTGCCAGGAAAGAAATACTCACAAGGAGAGCCCATAAATTCAAGAAATTATCAACAGAGGAGAGGAACAAGAGGTCCAAAGGTGAAACCTATGCTGCAGGACAGTTCTGATGAGGTTAGAATCTTTTAAAAGTTTCATGCTTTATTTTCTCAGCATTTTCATGCAATTAAAAAGCGTGCAACAGAGTTCTTAAGGGATTGTTTTGAAAACTTCAGGATATGTTCTTTATTATATGAGGTCCCAAAGTTGCTCTGGATATCTGCCAAATAATATTGAAAATATTCACATTTAAATCGCAATGCAAAGTTAGAAAAAGGTTAAATCTGAAAATAGACATGTTTAAAAAATTCCAGGTACTAAAGTACAAATATAAAATCAAAATCCAGAGCAGTTATCATTTGCAAGTACATAAGCATCAGCTCACCAAATTGCATGTCAAACATACAAAAATTGTTATGCGAGTGGCATTTTTTATCGGAATAACTTTAATGTTTAATTAAAAAACTATTTGACGTACATACTTCAAACTTTGTACAGCAGTATATTTAAACATTACATTAATGTGGTTAAAATTTGGTACTGCTACGATACAAATTGTAGAATTTCCTAAACTCACCCCAACTCCCCTTAAGGAATCATGGAAATTTGCAACTTCTCTTATTGCAACTGAACTACAGTGAACATAATTGGTAAGTTTGTGGCGACATCAGAGTTATTACTATGCTGCTGGGTCAATAATCTGGTTTTATCAAATTTCCATGCTTTCTGTCTGTGGGATAGCAGGGCACAAGTGGACTGGCCACCTAGAGAAAATTTGGAAGTCGGTTTCAAGAATATTGTATGCCAAAGCCTTGTGAGTCATTCTAAAGTTTTGCTACCACCTCTCCTTACTAAGCTTGGCTCAATGAAATGGTTTGAAAAGCTTTAAATAAGGAAGGAGACTGTTTCAGGTACATAGGTGAGAAATTTCCACTGCTATCTGAAGCAAAATTAAAGGAAGGTGTATTTAATGGTCCTGATATTAGAAAACTGATGTCTGATGTAGCATTCAGAAACAGTAGGGATGAAAAGCAGAGCAGCATGAATATCTTTTTGTGAGGTTAAAATTTCTTGGTAACAACAAGGATCCTAACAATTGAAACATTGTGGCAAACATGCCTGAGGAATTCCAGAAATGTGGTTGCAATATGAGTCTCAAGATTAATTTTCTGTTTTCTCATTTAGATTATTTCCCCAAAAATCTAGGATTTTGTAACAAAGAGCAAGGCAAACAATTTCACAAGGATCTGCAGGAGTTTGAAAGGAGGTAACAGGGACCCTGGAGCATCAGTATGTGTGCTAATTATTGCTGGATGATAAGGTGCAAAATACCTGAAGACAAACAAAAGAAAGAGACGCAGGAAAAATTTCTTGGCTAAGAAACATTATGTAATTCATTATTCATAAATTGTGATGATTTAAAAATGCAATAAAAAGTTTGTTATGAAATTAATGTAACTATGTAATATCAATAAAGTGACTTTGCAAGAAAACCTGATGTGATAGAGGTAAGCGGACTGAAAATTTGAATTCAGCACATCATTATATAAAATCACATTATTTAGTTTAGGCAGCAAACACAAAGTCGAAATTTGCAGGCTAGTGTAATGGAATTGTCCTATGTTGCATAACTTTTAAATCATCCTGTATTACCCTGGAGTCTGGCATAATGTGTATTATATTTTTTATTGTGTATTGCATGTGTATGTGTGAAAAAAACCTTATTCATTTAACTCAAATTAATTGAGATTCAAACTCAGGACCTCTTGAATGTGAGATATATATGCAGATATGCTACCGCCACGCCACAGATGTGGGTGATTATTATTTTTTTTTTGTTAAAATGTGAAATAAGTACTATCCATACACTTTATCTTGAGTTCTCAGATGGCAACAAGGCTTTTCATATCTTTTAGGCAATCATACCCAAATTATATCATAGAAGGCTATAAATTGTATTTTCTGCCATTTTCTACGTTAGCCAATTGTGAAACTAGCTAAACACATGGCTCCTTCTTTTGCCATTTCACAGAGGTTTGCACTCTCAATGCTGAATGCTTCAGCATTTAATACTTGTTTGAGTTGGTTAAACACAGAAATAAAAAACAAAGTGAAGCGGTATGATAACACACAAGAACGGGCAACAAAGGTGATGCAATACAGTAAAATGCACTAGTGGGAACACTGGAATATGGACGGTGCTTGGTTGTTACTTTGGCAAAGCACGGGTCTTCTTGAATCAGACTGTTTGTAGCACTAGATTCCAGGGCTCAAGATAAAATGTGCGAGTATTACATGTTTCCATTACTAAAATATACATCTTCATTTTTTATCACTTTGGGAACACATTTTCTAAAGAATAAGCCTGATGATTAATAACACAGTGTGACAATGAAATTTGCTGCAGAGCAAAAGTAGGTGATTCCTATGTAGCTCAGTGAGCCGATTACAGTAGTGAAACTTTTCTCTGGAGATGCAACTTTATCTGTGCAAGAATGCATGATGTTTGCTGTTGCGGCATTTATCACATTCTGTTTATTTTATCACTACTGCATAAAGAAGGGTGCATAGAAGTTTGGTGCAGGTAAGGTAGAGTTGCTGTTGCATCAGTCATTAGTCAGTGAGATTGTTCAGTGTCTACTTCTGAAGTGCGTGTGAATATCCTGATGTGAATAATATTGTTAGTGCGTGTTTAATTAGCTTTCCTGCTCAGGATATCTGGGAAGTGTATTAATTCACTTAACCTTTTCTGTTATATGTGGTGACTTTATTATAAAGTCTCAAAGGTATCGCATTCCTCTGCTTGTCGAAAAGATGTATGAGTTGTATTGAATCAAAGGCAGATGCGGGTAAGTGTTGGGCCCCACAGAACTGTTGCTTGCATTGCTCCCACTATTTAAGAGGCTGGATACATGGAACTCATCCATCTATGCCATTTACTGGCACTGCTAGATGCACACATGCACTTTAAAGAGTTTCCATGGCAACGAACGTCGTCCTCCACGGTCTATGGGTAACATGCTAGTCTTTGGTTCCCTAGGTCGGGCTCAAGCCTGGTGTAAAAATCCTTAGCATGGCTTCCTTCGGGAGGCAGTAAACCGATGGTCCCCTGTCAGATTTACAGCATGTAAAAGAACCTCAAGCTCAAAAGAGAGGCCTATGAGCAAGATTAAGCTGTCTTTCATTCCCAATGTAGAATGGGATGCTGAGAACCACAGTTATGTATCTATATTTCAATTTCTAATGGTGATTGTGCAGGAGCTCTTTCAGTATACAATATTTTGTCAGATAAAAGAACCAATATTACAGCAGGAAACTTAAAAACCATGCTTACTTGTTATTTCAATGAACATGCTACATATAACATTTGAAATCTAAATTATATTAATAATAATATTTGATAATTTATTTCACCACTTTTAAACCGCTTTGAGCCTTCTTTTTAAACCAACATTCACAATGCTTATTCACCATAAAATTGTGTCCCTGTCTATATATTAATCCAATTGGTGTAATACTTCCTGAGGCATATTCAAGATGTTCATCGCCAGGAAAGCTTCAAATCATATTCCTGAGGTATGTTTTGAACAATAACCTGCTATGAATTAGTATTGTTAGCATACCATGCCAAGCATTGAAACAGTGGCTGGTGCTTGTGCTTGTGCTTGCCTCACCCCAGTCATGTCAAACGATGTGCTTACACAGTGGATGTGTAAAGTACATCTCGCTTGTTATCGTTAATGAGGTTTAAATCGTTAATGAGGTTTAAATCTAAGTTTTTCAGTATTTTGTTTGGCAGTGAAGGTTAATTTCCTATTTATAACTTCTGTACATATTAGAGTACAACAAGCAGCATTTTTAAAAGTAATGTGTGTGAACGCAGAAGAGAAATATGCCGGGAAACCGAAGGCAGGGTATGCACATTGCTCGTGTGCATCTGTGTGGTTCACAAAGAGGAAAACACGTGTTGTAGAGAGAATGCTGCATTTCCTGGGAGCATACTGCCCCAAATATGGAATCTGAGTACTTGCAATCAAACTGAAAATGCAGAGAAAAATAGTAGGAGCGATTTTTCTGTAATTTTAATATTTACTAGTTGGTGAATTATAATGTTCTACGAAAACTATAAAAATTGTGAAAAACTTATTTTTTTCAAATTACTAATTTTTATTTAATAAACCAAAGCATTACAAAATTTTCTACTCTCAGCATTCTTTTGAAAGTACTTACCTATAACAGAATAATATTTAAAATACTGTATTTTATCGCATAAGACCCCCTCCTCGCATATTTCCCTCCCCTATGATTTTTCATCACTAAAAATTATTTACCTATTAAACATCGCGTAATTCCTTCTCCTGGTTCGTTCTTATTGGAGTGGCCTTCAAATGACTTGGTTATGGACAACAATCGACGCAGCGGTGCCAGTCATGGACAACAATGGACGCAGTGCTTGCCACAAAAATACTTGTATTGCCATTGTCACAAGTATCGTAAAATTTAAATGTGAAGTTGCAGACGTATTTCTAAGTCAGTTTGTTACAAGTCGTCATATTGTTAAGAAGAGTTAAAAAAAAAGTATTTCTTGTGCCATTAATGGTTCTGACATGTTGTGGAATAGTGAAAATGAAGATGTATTATCTGAGCCAGATATAAATAAAAATAGTGATGATAGTGACGAAAGTGAGACCGCAGAATAGTCAGAGAAAAGAAACAATGAAACAATACATTGTAAGACCAATGAAACCGTGGTATGCATCCAGTTCATTCACAAATTACTGTAGGTATATCTATATAACGTTTACATAATACTACATGGATTCCCTTCCTTTCTGAATTCCTAGAAGCACCACTCACATAATTCCCTCCTCAGTGTTTTCAATTAAATTTTTCGAGAAAAAAGAGGGGGGAATTACGCGATAAAATATGGTAATCATTATCGCATGGAGTGTTTCAGGTAACGCTGCCAAAAATAAAACTAGAAAAGATAAATTTAAAGGTGTTAAAGATATTGCAATGAAAATTTGAATGTACTTTACTCCTTACATGTATGTATGTCTGATATGAGTTTGAACAAAATCCGCTAATGATAGTGAAAGTTAGAAATTTCACCTATGCATGCCCTTAACATGAGTTCAAAGTGCATACCTAAGTTCACACACCATGCTATGTCACTGCTTGAAACCTTTCATGAGCTTATAATGTAAGGGAGTGATTTTGTAATATAATGGCAGATGAGACCATAGATATTTCTGAGCAGACACAATTATTGTTGGCAGAGGTGCCCATCCCATCTCCCAAAGGCCATGGTGCATTCCTCTCCCTCCCCAAAAATCGCCTTCCACCAATTTTTACTGAGGTCTCACTTTCAACTATTTAGATGCTTTTCTAATGTGGCTGGAAAGCTTCGCAAATGAGTTTTCTTAAGTAGTGTAGAAACTTGGTGATACCAGTACACAATAAATGCTTAAACAAATAACTGGAAAATAACTGTTTGGTATGCGGCGTGTTTTATTACCTTGTAATTCAAAATTAATTACAAATACACCCATATATTTAGTAACTAATGCATTATTGGTAAACTTATTCTCTTGTTCTGGACTTTCATATTTTAAACTGGGCCTATTATGAGGCTAACGAAAGAGGCAGGCTGCAGCACGAATCAGAGTCACGTAGTAATGGTAGTCTGATACATCGCCAACATTATATACTATCATTATAAAACTGTATCTTTTGTATGCATTTAACGAGCAATTTTTTTGGTTGTTCAGAATATGGATGTGTTAGGCAATTGTGGTTTTACTTCATTGGGCCATGACCAGACTAGGAGAATTACGTCACTGCAGTTTGTGCCATAGCTTGTCTTTTTCGTTAGCCACGGCCTATTATAGCTTATTTTAACAACAGTTGAATTTATAACCAAAACTAGTATAAATAAAAATACAAGATCAGTTTACATTCAAAAGTAATGGTTGTGTTTCATATTTACTCTGGATGAACTTTGAAAAAAAGCAATTTTCCTCTTAGTCACTTGTTAAAGCAAATTTAGCAATATGTTCACTATTGGGAGTGGCTAAAATATTTTCTGAAGACCGAATGAGCATATTGGACAGTCATACATCTCCCATGGTACTTTTCAGCCTATTTTTGGCCATTTTCAACCTACTCATAATTATTTCTCCAGAGCACATGTTGTGGAGCATGAAATAATGATCTGATATTAGATTTGGGAAGCCTAATGTACCTGTAGGAACATGAATTATGAAAACATGACAGTTATATGCTGCTGCAGTTGGTAGTGTAACTTTGTGAAAGGTTAGTCAGTTATTATGATTGTTGTAAAATTAGCAACAACGAAATAAATATATTTTGTGAGTGAATAATTATTAAGCATTAAGTTGTTCGAAGTATACATAAAATTATACTAACTAAAGGAAAGGCCAAAATAGTGGTGACCCTGACATGATCCAAGTACTAACAAATTCTTGAGCTACAGTTTCTGCTCAAATATTTTAAGAGGAACAACTTCAGTCCAGTTGATTAATTGGTCTGTGCATATGAGACAATAAACATACTCTTCTGATGGAGGTAGGACTTTGTTAATTATTTGGAAACTTCCCAAGTGGTGTCCGAATATGTCTGGTGACTACTCTTCTGGCACGCAATATGTTTTTGTCCAGTGACTTATATCGTGTTTTATATTCCATCAGACAAATCTGGTTGTTAACACTTTCATGGAAGTTTAAATTCCCAGGCATGCCATATTGTGGTAGTGCTGAAAAATATAAAACCTGAAATTTTATGGAATAAATGGGCACACACAGGTGGTGGACACGTCACACCATATTTTCCTGCCTGGTGTTGTTTATGTTTTAAATTTCAATGAAGAATGAGGGCTAGATAGATTATCCAGTTGATCTCCATTCTGGGCTTAAGCGATTGCTTCATAATCATTGGTTCTAGTTCAACTCTTGAGAAATGGTCAGTAACTTTCCAGCTACATGTTGGATATCTGTGCTAAATAGAGAAGAATACTGCAGATATCTCAACTGCATTGACATGCTTTTTCATTTTTTTGTTTAAATGCAAACATAAGTGGTCCATGGTTACTATAACAAAATATCTTCCTTCTGTCAGGTATGTGAAATATTTCACAGTCATATAAATGCTGAGTAACTCTTGGTCATATGTGGAATATTTGTTCCTGAAGCAGAGGGAATTTTGTCGAGAAGAATCCAATAGGCTTCCAGTTACCATTTTCATTTTGTTGTAATCTTGCATCTGCTGCAAAGTTCAACATGTCAACAAATAATGCCAATTTGTACTTGGTATCTGGAATTGCTAATAGAGCTGCATGAGCTACATTCTTTTTGCATTTCTGGAACTGTTCTAATGCTTCTGTAGTCAGTTCAGTTTTCCTGTTGCCATTTTCTGTTGCACCTTTAAGGTATTCATTTAGTAGAGCTTGATTTTCTGCAGCATGTGGAAAATGCTGACGATGAAAATTCATAGTTCCTAAAAATGCATGTAACTCCTTCGCAGTTTTAGGTTCCTTGTGATTTAATATAGCAATTACTCTCTCTGAATCTGGCTTAACACCTGGTGTTATTAGATGTCCTAAGAAAGCCACTTCTTTTACACCAAAGACAGACTTCTCTATATTAATGTTGAGACCAAACTTATCAAGTTGCTTAAACAGTAAGTGTAAGCGATGTTTATGCTCTTCTGGAGTTGTGGATGCTATCAAGATATCCAAGTAAGCAAAACAGAAATCTAGTCTTTTAACAACTTTGTTAATAAATCTTTGGGAAGTACTGGGAGCGTTTCTTAAACCAAAGGGCATAAAGTTGAATTTACACAGACTGAAATGAGTGATTATTGCTGCTTTTGTTCTTCTTCAGAGACTGAATCTGGTAATATGCAGAAATTCCATTTCTATATGTCCTGGTAACAAGAATAGCTGGATCACTCTGGGTCATACTGTTTTCCGAAAATCAATACATACTGACAGATGCTTACACAAGACCTCAAACCACCATCCACAAAAAAAATTAGAAATTGTTATGCTGGGATTACGATGAACTTAACGTAACGGGAAAGTCAACATATTAAATGGTGCTATTTAGGGGCGACTTAATGTGATGTAATGTAAGAGTTTGACAATGCCAAACTTTTCCTTTGCGTTACATCAAGTTTAAAGGTCAGATGACTAATTTGAACCAACCAGATGATGCCACGCAGGAATAGCTTGTGTTACTATGTATTTGTATCAAACTTTCTGTTTCTTTTGTTTAGTTCCTAAAGTAGGTTATGACCATTTTCACAGTAGGTACTTTATGCACCATTTAAAAATATTTTTACTTCATATTTTCGTATTCTCTTTCTTTTCATTTTTGGAAAACAACAGCTTGATTACAAAATCGAATATCCGCCAGGGTTACTGAGCAGAAGAATAAACAATCAGAATCATTCCCATTACGTTAAGTACATCCTAATAGACCTAGTTTCTTCACGTTACCTCGCGTCATGTTAAGTAAAGTTCATCGTTTTCCCGCCATTAGGACCCTCACTGAACGAGCTACGGAGATCTATTAACCATGTCAACTGGATAAAGAAATCCGACATTTGAACAAGGCCCTCAGTAGCAACGGCTACACCTACAAAGAGATTCAAAGAGCTCGTCATCCGAGGTGCCCGTCAGCTCAAAAATGCAGGAGGGAACAAACGATAGCCACTGTATATCAGCCACATATCCACAAAGTTACAGACGAATCGGAAAACTACTATAGTCACACCACGTAAGGACAGTTATAGACCAACGGAGAAAATAAAGCATTTACTTAACCCCACTAAAGACAAACGCCATTCACACTGCACAACTGGTGTGTACAAAGTTTCATGCAGTTGTGGCCAAGTATACATAAGCACCACCATGTGGAGCGTCAACACGCGACTTCAACATGAACGACACAGTCGGTTAGGACAGACAGAAAAGTCAGCAAGGAAGAGAGGCAGCAGGTACATAAATAAAGTTTGGGTCCCGGCTGTGAAGGGAGCGAGATTAAAACCAGATGACGCTTACGCTTTGTTGTTGGCAGGCTGAGAGCAGCCCGAGCTGTGCCATTCGTGCCTAAAAATACTCAACCACTTTGATGACAGGATGTGGGGTTTTCCAGGGTGGCAGGTGAGAATGAGGTGGGTAGATAGCCAACAAAGGAACGAATAGCGCTCCAGTCTTGTTTGGATTTCGGAGCCGTATTCTATGGCTTTGACTTCCTGAGAACGCCGGGCGAAGTTTTCGGCGAAACATTGGAGGATAAAACTACAGAACATGGGCGTGGCGAAGGGGGGGGGGCAAGGGAGGGCCGCGGCCCCCCCTTGGAAATTAATGAACTTAATGTGCTGACTATTAAACTATTATTTTAATTTTTATGTAAAGAACAATTTCTGTTTAGCGCAAATTTATACGGTTATCCGCAACAAATACTATAACTTTTGACAACAAAATAATGAATTAATATCATCTGATTGCAAAATTCTAACATTTGCCCCCCCCCTGGAAAAAAGTCTGCCGACGTTCATGCTACAGAACCACGGCATACAAGCCCGGAAAGAATGAATAATGGAAGAAGCTAAATACTGAATTTTATTGTATCCAAACGAAAGAAATCAACACTCTTTTTTGCACGTATTTAAACAATATTGCTATTTGTGGTAGCGTTAACGGCGTTTAAGAAACATGTTTAAACAATTAAACAAAGATAATGTACATAATATATTTCTCAATAATAATAATAATAATAATAATAATAATAATAATAATAATAATAATAATAATAATAATAATAATAATAATAATAATTAATAATAATAATAATAATAATAATAATAATAATAATAATAATAATAATGATAATTATATAAATTTTAACAATGATTATGCCATGCGTATATAAATTGTGGATGTAAAGTTGTAAGACATTTAACACAGACCAATGTTAAGTGCAGAATATAAAGCTTTCACACGCTGGCACATTCAGTTCGACAGTTATATTTAATTAGAGTTCGAAAGACATATTCAAGAATATATACTTCCTGCCATACCGATGCGGCTAGGAAAAGATTTAAGAACCGGCTGTACAGAAAACGAATTTAGTAAAATGCAAGGGTATAGGTCGTGAGGTGAGATGAACAACTGTTGTGAATGGGGCAAGCTACTTTCCTTCCTCCCACTCTGCAACGACTAAGAGGGGGGATAGACGCGCCAATTTGCCGCAAATAAATAAACACTCCACAACAGCGTGCAGCTGAAACAATTGCAGTCCACATGAAAGTATCGTAATTTTTGGCACACAGCCATGGTTGTAGCGAAATCGCTTTGTTCGTTATAAAGCTAATTTTTAAGCATATATAAAGTCATTAGCAATATGCATTAAAGTTTGCTAGCGAACTTCACTCCTTTGTGGACAGAAATGTCCCGTAAGACGATAAGAAACTGAGAGGCGTTCCCCAACAGTGCAGATTACTAAATTCGTTTTGTGTACATGGTACGGATGCAGGCTGTGGGTAGGCAAAAGTATCATGTCATAACTCGCAAGTAACTTAAACAATTCTCAGGTTCATTAGTTGGGTTGGTATTCAGGGTCACAATTACAGCAACTCTGCGCCAGCAATGACAATAATTGCAGCTTGCAGTTTTCAGTTCAGCTTCTTGAAACTCACTGTTCTGTTCATTAGCATCGATAAATTTTTGACAAGAAAGCGAAAAGTTACATATAGTAATGACAATTATGCATTCCAGTTCGAATCTCAGGCTTCAACCTCAAGTAATATTACAGCTTCTCAAGTAAAAACTGCAGCAGCACTATTATCACTACCTCTGCTACCACCGCCATGGGCGTCGCGAACGGGGGGCAAGGGGGGGAGCCCGCGGCCCCCCCTTGGAAGTTGGTGAACTTAATGTGCAATCAATTACTGACTATTAAACTATTATTTTAATTAAGAACAAAAGTTATTTAGCATAAATCAATACGGTTATATGCAACAAATATAAATTTTGACAATAAAATAATGAATTAATAATATATGATTGCAAATTTCCAACATGTGCCCCCCCCCCTGGAAAAAAGTCTGCCGACGCTCATGACCACCGCCACCGCCACTACCACTATGTTTTATGTATAAAACTAAAGATAAAACAAGTCCTTCGTAACCAACATATCAGCGTAATCTCAACACATACTATATAAACAGTACGTCGTTGGGAGGGGGTTCTGTATTGTCTAGTGCACCTGGAACCTGCTCTTGTTCTCTCACCGGGTGCCAAGTTCAGAGCATCTGTGGGTTCAACGAACAACCAAGCCTTTGAAGCTGAAAATAATGTGCTTAATGGTTTTTTTATGATTTAATCAATATCAGAGCTTTCATTAGCAAAACTACAATTAATCCTAGGGCTCCAGTAGGTACTTTGTCCGAAGCCACTGAAATTGATCAATATTTTGATCAAAACCCTATTTACATTGCGAGTTTGAAAACTTTGCAGGATTCATTGAGTTAAACGGAGCACAAGTGATGAGTAATATTTACCAAGAAAATACTTAATGAACTAAAGTACAAACTCCCAAATAAATTCAACATACTACAAAAAGTGTGTGTGCTGTCCGTAAATACTTGTCTGAAGATTTCGATTATTGACTTTGCTGTGGAACGTAGTTTCATTGCTTATCAAATAAATGAAATAGACAACCAGTGGCGTAATTTAAATGTCTTAAAATGGCAATACACTTCCAGTACAGAACACGGATATAGTCAGTAACTGACTGCACATTAAGTTCACAAACTTCCATGGTACTTCCTTACCCCCATTTCGCGACACCCATGCCTCAACATGCACGGTGGAGATTGTTGAGAGGAGTTGGAACACGAAGATGAAAATTTACTTCTGATTATGCAAATTGATTTTATGCTTAGCGTTAAATATTATAACAACTATTTTTATATAACTGTGGGTGTTAGCTTGATCGAGCGACTTTTAATGGTGACTTTTGTTTATCATTTGTTGGCCATACTGATCAGTGGATAAGTGTAGTGGTGTATAATCTGTGACCAGTACGCAGTGATTTGGTGTGGTATGTGGTATTGGTCATGGTGTCTGCCGTCTGCTACCCCGGACAGGTTAGCAAGTGCCAATTTGATGTTCTGAGTGAAGTTAATTATGTAATTTAAATAGAAGGAGTTTTTGCTGTTATAGCAGCATTGGTCCATTTATATCCTTTATTCCTGAATCTGTGGCTATGCGAACCTTTTATAATTCAAATAATTATTAAGGTGAGGTTATGAAGCAGAACATCCTCGAAATCCACAATTATGCAAATACAGAATGTAAAGAGATTCTGGTGTGAATGAAATTTGTGATTATGAAGCACTACCTGTCAAAGCGACCAGGCTTATTGACCTTGACTGTCAGAGTTGCATTAGCTTGTTATCTGTTTACTGTTTGGTACAGTAAAAAGATAAGCGAACAACTTGACGTACGGTAAATAATGGAAGGTTATCTTGTATAATGGCGGTCAGCGCGTGACTTACGTGGCTTTAATTTTTGCAGTGTTCCATTCGAAGAAACATGCACGCGCTGAATATATAAACACTGCGTAACTAATTTAATCCTGCGGCAGGCGCGTGCTTTAAATACCATTTTACAGGCAAATTTTATTTTCCGATATAATTAATGTTAAGTCATGAGCAATTAATATATTTGTTAATGCCAGTGTTTAATTAATATGTATATAAATACATAAGCTGGAATAAATGAAAATGCATGACATTTATTTAAGCCTGGTAGGTTTATTATTATCTTCTTTGACATAAGAATTATGTAAACTTCATTGCTGTTTCACATTGCTTCTGATACTCTTGTGGTTTTGCCAGGTAGTACTTAACATCAGATACTTGGAGTATTTGTTAAAACTAAGAATTACAAATTATAATTTACATACAATAGCCACAAGGTGCCCACTAAACTAACTGGTGAAGAAACGGGACCAATTTGTTCTTGCAGTTTTAAGTGTTGCTTTTTCATACAAATTCCCATGGCTCCCAAGATAGCATTAATTGTTAATTTTGGAATTTTCATGTTCCATTCATTTATATGTTCACTTGATGAATGTGACAGTGAAGAGTTAAGAATTGAATATAGTGGGTCTGAAAGTTCTGAAGATAGCTATGAGAAGACTTGAGGAGAAGAAATTGATGAATCACACTTGAGAATAGTATTGTGAGTGCCAGTGTAATGCGAATCTAGTCCTTCAGGGTATTTCACACAGCTTCAAAGGTTCTATTATTTATTGTTGCTGTTCATTTCTTAGTGCTTCAATGTCCAAGATTTGGTTTGCAAATATACAAGTAATTTCAGCAAGAAAAAAGGCTAAACATATCACGAGTATACTCGTTATTTTAATCTAGGGGATATTCAGAGATTAAAATCTCCATTGTTAAGCTCATAAAAATTAATTTCATTGTTACTGTTATTATTGTACTTACTGGAATATCTCATTTTGGCAATAAAAAAAAGGTGACGAAAGAGCCATCACATTGTTAAATAATAAGTATGTTAAGTTAAGGTGTTAAACACAGGGAAAGTGAAATGTGAGTGTTATTTTGTGTTACTGAGTCAGTTTGTACTCTTAATCCGTTATTTAGTAGAGTGTGGTACTGATAGTGGTTGTTTTATCTTCTGCAGCTTTTTAATGGAGTCCAGCAGTGAAATCACATACAGTGGTGGTCATGAAGTTTACATCAAAGAAGAGCCTTTGTGTCCAGATGAGATGCCAATTGCTGTTAAGTGTGAAGAACCTCCTGCTTCAAGTAATGTTTTACAGAAAGAAATGGTTTCTGTTTCTTCAGATAATATAATAGAGTTCAACAATAGTGTGGCCATCCACAGAGATAATGAAATACCTATCAAAGTGGAAATCAAAGAGGAGCTTCATTGGCCTGAGACTTCATCAGCTGAAATCAGCTGTAAGTCAGAATACCCTTCTGATTCAGAAATTGACATGCAGAATGAGATAAAGGTAAGGTTTGCAGATGTAGATCTTTGTGTGTTTTTCTCATATGCAGTAGTATGTTTTCTATAATCTATTTATATAAAAATGAATGTGTATATTATGTATGTAATGGCTAATTGCCTCTGACCATTTCCTACGGAGATATTGTAGTTTTGCCAAAAACAAGTGGGCAACACTGCAGATTGTGAGTGGTGACTTTCCCTATCTCAGCACTAAACACAGTAACAGTGCTTCTTGAGAACACAAACAAATACTCTGCCTTGTCCTCCCATGTTTACGGTGTGAGTGTAGGCCAATCACAAGTATTAGCTCCCAAAACATTAAATGAAAGCGAAAGTGCCCGAGCTGTTTACATTCAGAAACCATGTTAATTCCCTGGCGAACCCCAATGCAACGTTGTTGGCATACTGCATGTCTGAAAAAGCTGTTTGTAGTATTCTGCCACGTCTTTTAAGTGATTAATTATTTCGAAACCTTGTGTGATGTCCCATAATTACTACCAAAGCTATGTCAGAAATAAGTTACTCTGTGCATCTTACAAGTAACAAACTGTTATCTTCATACATTCCTGTGGAATTATGCATCCAATTTGGATAAAAGAAACATTTTTTCGAAATTGGCTGATCAAAGAACAAAATGCCACTAAACATTTTTGTTTGTTATGCTTCTGTGAAGCACATATTAGAAGGAATGTAATGACTTCCCCTCCATCCTGTATATAAAAATCTGATGTGTTGCACTCACCTGACTTTCTCTACTCTTGCACTAACCATTCTAACAAACTCTTATTCCTATATCTCCATGTTAGTTAAGATAAACAGTCGTACAAATTATCTTATTGCTTATTTCCTTGTAGGTGCAAGGGAGATATTAGAATACAGCAGGCTTTGTGTGACAGTCAAATCTTTTTGACCTTTGAGATTCCCTTCTCTTTGCATGATTAACATATAAAAAAATGAACAACGTTGTTGCATTTCGCTAAAGTTCTGTTTTCTGAAACTCCCACACATAACAAGGAATATCTCCGAAATGGTTCATCCTACAAGAAATTTTATTGAGACATAAATTGTGTATTTTAGCAAGATCTACAGTTTTTGCACAGCAAGATTTTGTCTATCTGTAACGGTTTACCAGTTATGCAAAATTCGTCCAGAGTAAATACGACTACATGAGCTATAGCCAGAAAATTCAAGATATACATTTCATTTGTCATAAAAATATCTCAAACATGTGACATTTTAATCAAAATCGTTAGAGCCATTTTCAAGAAAATCAAAATTTTCCAAAAAATTTCCATGTAAAGGGTAGTTTAGGGTGGGGCTATTTTCTTCAAAATCTTCGTGTCGTATCCTTGAAAGACATTAAACTTAAATACCAACTTTGGTTTCTAACCGACTTTTCGTTTTTGAGTTATGCTGCCCACAGACTGACAGACTGACAGACACACACACACACACACACACAGACCTTTTTCTAAAAATGCTTTTTTTTGGATTCAGGAGGCCTCAAAACATGTATTTCCGGTGAAATCTCGACATCGAATTTTTGGGTGGAATACAATACTTCCCCTACTTACCAGTAGAGAAGGTAAAAATATGATGTGTTGCACTCACATGACTTTCTCTACTCTTGTACTAACCATACTTACAAACTCTTTTACTATATCTTCTTTGTGTTAGTTGACATAAGCATTTGTACGAATTATCTTATTGCTTATTTCCTTGTAGGTGATAGGGGAATATTAGAATACAGTAGGCTGTGAGCGATAGTCAAATCTTTTAAAGCTTTGAGATCCCATTCTCTTTGCATGCTTCACATATAAAAACATGAACGATGATACATTTCACGAAAGTTTTAAGTTTTCCAAAACTGACACAAATAACAAGGAATATCTCCGAAATGGTTCACTCTACCAAAAAATTTATTTAGACATAAATTGTGTGTTTTAGTGAGCTCTACATTTTTTGTATATTAAGAATTTGTCTATCTCTTATGGTTTACGAGTTATTGAAAAGTCATCCAGAGTAAACAGGACTACATAGACTATAGCCAGAGAATTCAAAATATACATTTTATTTGTCATACATGTATCTTAAACATATGACATTGTAATCAAAATCGTTAGAGCCGTTTTCAAGAAAATAAACATTTTCTAAAAATTTTCCATGTAAAGGGTAGTTTAGAGTGGGGCTATTTTCTTCAAAATCTTTGTGTTGCATCCTTGAAAGACATTAAAGCTGGTTTTTACCGACTTTTCTTTTTTGAGTTATGCTGTCCACAGACTGACACACACACACACACACACACACACACACACAAACCTTTTTCTAAAAATTCCTTTTTGGGATTCAGGGGGTCTCAAAACATATATTTCCAGTGAAATCTCGACATCAAATTTTTGGGTGGAATACAATACTTACTTCTACTTACCAGTAGAGAAAGTATATATTGTATATATGTAGTGGCTAATCTCTGAATCTGTTTGACCGATCACCTTGAAATTTGCCATGTATGTGTATTTTTTCATGGAGAAGGTTTGTGAGCTATCCATTTTACTATGCAGTATATTACATTCACATGGTTTTCTTTTGCCTAACATATTCACGTGTCCTCTACTTCCTGTACTAGCAATTCATACAACTTGCTATGTGTTTGAAATAGAAATGCAACATGTTACATTCACACTGTTTTCTGTACTCACTTTTCTTATAGATTAGACTAGATTGCGTTCAGGGAGTTCACAAGTAGCCATGGAGACAAGTGAACATTGAACATGTCAATTGAAATGTACAGTCATGTCAATTAATATACAGAATAGCATATAATACACATTTACAGGTACAAAAGAAAAAACAGGGTTATGGAGAAACACAATTAAAATTTCCCTGTGATTACAAGACTTACATAATGTATACTTACAGATATAAAATGAACTTCGTTTTAAACTTTCATTAGGTTTTTCCTGCCATGTTCTACTGCTTAGTTATAATTATAATTTAGTTATAATATAGTTAGCAATGAATGGCATCTTTTGTCAGATTGTTCTATGCATATATGTTTAGGTAGCTTTCACACAGGCATCAAATGTAATTAACAATGATTTGTCACTAAAGAAGCTAGAGATTACTTACAAAGCTACACAAGCATTATCAGGATAATTTGTCATTCCGATATTTGTACAGAATAAAATGAGGGAGAAACTTCTTACAAAGCTACATAAGCATTAAGAGGATAATTTGTCATTCAGATAATCTTATATAGAAAAGAATGAGCTAAAAACTATTTACAAAGCTAACTAAGCATTAACAGGATAATTTGTCATTCAGATAATCTTCTATGGATTAAAATGAGCTAGAGACTATTTATAAAAGCATTAATAGGATAATTTGCTATTCAGATAATTTTGTACAGAATAAAATGACTTTGAACATAAATACTCTTTAGCAGCAATTTTAAAAGCATTGAAATTGTCAGCTTTTTCCGTAAAATCATTAAGAAGAGCAGGAAATATTTTGATGGTTTCATAATATGTGCCTTTCTGGAAGCAAGAAAGTTTTACACTGGGTTGATGGATATTGCCTTTTCATCTAGTGTTTATCTCATGAATTTCATTGTGTGTTATAAATGTGGATTGATTGCTTATAAAGAATTTTAGGATTGAGAATGTATGCATGCAACGTAAGGTTAATATTTTCAGTCTTCTAAAAAGACCTTTACATGAACGTCTGCTATTTGTGTTGGAAATAATTCTTATGACCTTCTTTTGTATGAGGAATATTTGTTTGCTCTCTACTGAATTGCCCCAAAATAAAATTCCATATGACATTATAGAGTTAAAATAAGCATAGTAAACCAATCTGTGTTTATAGAACTCACATTTGCCAGTGCTTGGATAGCATAACAGGCAGAGCTGAGTTTGGGTAAGATATGCTTAATGTGAACTTTCCAGCCAAAATATTTGTCTACTTGATGGCCCAGAAATTTGATGTCTCTTTGTTCTAATAAAATGTCCTTTATCCCAATTTCTATAGGAGTGTGTGATGTTTGACGAGTAATAAATTTAACAACTTTTGTTTTTTCTGGTTTTACAGACAATTTGTTAGCTTTAAACCAGTAATACATGCAATTGAAAACATAATTCAATTTAATTACACATTCATTTAAGTTTTTACTACTGACCAGCACACTAGCGTCATTGGCAAACAGTACAGTATTTGCTATATCCTTTATATAAAGTGATAGCTCATTTATATAGACCAGAAATAATAGAGGCTCCAGTACTGAACCTTGGGGTACTCCATGTGTTATTGTTTTCCAATTTGATGTTTGTTTTTCATAATCAATGTCACTGTTTACTTCAACGATTTGCTTTCTTTTATTTAGATATGATATGGTGTTGTTAGCTAATGCTAGATTTCTGACAATGAAGTCATTAATCCTCTTGCACTCCAATATTTTTCACTGGTGGATGGGGTGCTAGAAGTGGCCGGGCATATTTGAAGGTGGTCTTGGTCAATTTCCTCTTGCAGATCACATAGAGAGCAGAGTGGTGAAGAATTTATCCCAATTCTGTTTAAATGTTTTGCCAGACAATCATGTCCTGTAATCAACCTGAAGGTTGCAACTGCCATTTTTCGAGGATACTCAGGAATTACTGTTTGAATGTTAGGTAGTTCCCATCTTTTATTTTTTGATTTTTCATAGTAATATTTTGCAATAATTTTTTTGAATTCAGAGTTGACTAATCTTTTAGCTGCGTAAAATGGTACATTAACTATAGATTTCTGCACATTGCCGGTACCCTTTTTAGCAAGAAAATCAGCTTTCTCATTACCACTCAGTCCACAGTGAGCTGCTATCCATTGGAAGACAAGGTGTTTTTGAAGTGCTGTTAGATGGGTAAGGATTTTCCAACATTCTATAATTGTTTGGTTTTTTGTTGACAACTTGGAAGTAATTGTTATAATTGCCGCCCTGGAGTCTGAGAGAATAACTGCTTGATGAAAATGTGAAATTCTATACAAAAGATTTTGTAGGGCCATTCGAATTGCTTCAATTTCTCCATCAAAGTTTGTAGTTCCATAACTTAAAGATTTATAATAGGAAAAGAGGTGACACGTGACTCCAGCCCCTGCTCCATCTCAGTTTGATATCAATGATCCATCAGTATAAATATGGAGCCATTCATGTTCTGGAAATCTAGTATGGATTGTCTCTAATACCAATAATTTTAGAACACTAGTTGGAGTATCACTTTTCTTAACTTCTTCTGTCAGGTGTAAATAATATGTGATGTCTAATGTTTATGTCGGATTGACTTTAGATATTAAGTTTTCCTTTGAATTAGGAAGGTATACATTCTTCTTGATGTCTTGAATTTTTTAAAGAAAGCTGTCCTGAGTCTTTAGTGTATATGTAAAATGTCTCTTGTGCCATGTATTGAATGGGAGTCTGATCAACTTTTCATGTTGAATAAGAGCCGCTTTTTCTATTTCATATTCAATGGGGTATTGGTTGGTTAGTATTTCCATAGCTGCTATTGGTGCGGTTTTGATAGATATGATATGAACCAACTTAAATTTTCATTTCTAAATCCATAGAATTCCAGTTTTGCTATCAGATGCCTTTGCTAGGTCACAGAAAATACCACCTACATGCATTTTATTGTTTAGGGCAGCTAACGCTTCATATGTTGGTTTGAAAATTGCATTATTTGTTGAAATTCCTTTTCTGAACTTAAACTGATCCTTCACAAGTATCTTGTTATATTTGAGGTATTTATACAGTCTATTGAACAGTACTTTGTCAAGGACTTCGGAAAAAACTGGTAAGAGTGAAATTGGTCTGTAGTTTGAAGCATTATTATGGTCATCTTTTTTAAAAAGGGGTTTAATGATTGAGAATTTTATCCTGTCAGGAAAAATTCCAGTCTTGAGTGACTCATTGCACAAAGAACTCAGAGTAGTGCCAATTTGATGTATGTTTTTAAGATTTTTATTGTTATTTCGTCATAATCAGAATTCTTTGTTTTAAAGGAATTAATGATTTTATTTATTTCTGTAGGTGTTGTCGGATTGGCTTTAAATTCAGGCAATGCTACTGTGAAACTTGATCTTAGAAATTCTAGTGCTGCTTCTTTACTTCTGTAGTTAATATTTAGATTGTTAGTTACATCCAAAAGGAATTTGTTAAAATTTCTGCAACTTCCTGGAATTTGTTAATTTCTTGATTGTCCACGTTTAGTGCTATTGAGTTGTTTTGTAATAAGCATTTACCTGCTTCTCTTTTTATTATATTCCAAGTAGTTTTTATTTTAGTTTTAAAATGTTGGATTAATTTATTATAATGCAATGCTCTTGCCACTTTTATTATCTTTTTCAGAATATTGCAATATTTTTTGAAGAAGTGTTTTAATTCTAAGTTGTTACTAATTCTTACTTGCTGATATAATTCTCTTTTATGCCTGCATGAGGTCCTTATACCTAAAGGGATCCAGGCATTATCTCTTTTGAAGTTAGATATTTTGTTAATCTTAACTGAGAAGTAAGAATCAAAGTAGGTTTTGAAATGGAGAAAGCTTTATATTTATTGTTGGTTCCATTCATTTGGTAAGTTAGATTCCATGATTCAAGTTTAAGATTTTTGCTAAATTCGTTTAGGGTATTTTCATTTACTTCCCTATATTTTTGATAAGTATATTTAGGTTTGAGATTTAAATTTATCTTCTTAATGCATAGAACTTGAGCATCATGTTCTGATAGACCATTAGTTATTGATGAGACAGTGCAAGACTTAATTCTATCTGAATGTACAAATATATTATCTATAACAGTGGAATTATTTTGGTTTCTCGTTGGAGAGTTTGCTGTATGTGTCACGTGGTATGTTGTAAATAAAGAGCTGAGTTGTCCTCTTTGAAGACAAGATTATAAGTAATCAACATTTATATCACCACATATAATTCCCTTTTTGGTTTAAATAAAAAGTTTAGGATTTGGTTGAGCTGCTTTCTGAAACTATCAAAATATTTGCTTACATCATCTCGTAGGGAAGTTGTAAGGCTAGTTGAAACTAAATTTCCTGGCATGCATGTTCAAAGTAGAAATACCACCATTTGCTTGTAAATAAATTCAGAGAGATGGGATCAATTTGTGGTAAGAAAAGAAAAGTAAAACCGTGTGCTTAAGGAGGAGAAATTAGACGAAATTGGAGAAAGGCTACAATGGTCACCTCAAAAACTCTTAGGTGCCTTACACAAAACAAAATATCAGCAGAGAAATTAACAGTATTTTGGAAGCTGAAACAATGCATGAGAATGAAAATTGCCTCAGAAGATGCCATAGATGTACTGATGCAGATGGACAGCATTTCCAACATCTCCTGTGATAAGCCATTTTTTGTGTTTGTTCTGGTAATTGTTAATGTGGTTTGAGATTTAATTTGACATCCATGCATGTGTGACCAGGAAGTGGACCATGGGACAGCCAGCCAAGTTGTGCAGTACCTACGTGTCTGGGAGATGGGCCATGTGCCTGCCGGCCAAGTGTTGTAGTAAATCTACTGTATATTAGTTGGAGTTTGTACATTATTTTGCAAATACCACAATAAATAATCCAATTATTGTAATGCAACAAAACGTTCTTTCTTCAACTTTTTTACTTGTATAACAAAAGATGACAACTGAAGTTGAAGCCAAACGTATCCAATTGATAACTTGATTTCTAACAACCCTTCCACCCTGAAATTATGAGAATAATTTATAATATGAGATAAAGTAATACAAAGTTGCACATAAAGCATCACATTAATTGTACATGAATGTTAAGAGTTCACAAGCATAAGAAGAATGCTTTGGATTGGGGACCACTGTGGTGTTTACTCTAGGAAATCTCCTTTACCAAACACTTATTAGGGACTAAAGGTCCCTGGCTAATGGAATGAAGCAGAAAATTTCCTCAAGGTTCAAATTTAAGTTATTTAATGGGCTGATTGAAAGCAGTAAGATTCCTTTGGAAAAACTGGTGCTGGGTGACCTCATAAAAGCTCGTTATATTATGTATGCATTCGGCTTCCTCAGCATGCACTGCTTTCCACCAGTGTTGCCAACTTAATCATTTTCTGTCTAAATCTGGCATTTTCACAGCAGTTTTTAGCCATATAAAATGGTAAAATGTTTATAGCCTAAAAACTAGTCTATTTAATAAATTCTTGGGCTAAAATCTAACCTGAATAGCATTTTATTTGTGCTTCTGCCATGAAAAAGGAACAATGGTTAGGACAAATCCCCTAAATGATGCAGATCTGCTTGAGGTTATGATTTAATATTTATTTCTAGTTATGTAGTGCACAAATTAGGCAAAGCTTATTGCATCACAATATAAAGGAGCTCTTATTTATTCTGTTATTGCAGTGCTTAACGTTAGATTTGGGTGTTCTTTTGGTATGAATTTGGAATTTAATTCATAAGCAACTTGTTGCTATCGAACGAAGTGTGTCACACAGTGTATTGGTAGTAGAAGTCTTATTGAAAGTAATACTAGTAGCATTCTTAGGAAGCCTCCATTGCAGATCTTTTAATAATTTGTGAACAAATCTCAAACAGTGATCTCAGAACTATCGATCCTGCTCTGGAAACAAATTCAGCTTGGTTTTAAATTCGTAGCTCATATAGGCTTATGTCTTAGTAGTAGCAGCCAGTAAATATAGGAACTGTGTTTAATAAAACATTTAATATTGGACTTCTTTGGTGACTAAATAACTTTTACATATTTATGTATATAAGAATACCTAATTTCTTTGTTGCAGCAGACTGATTCACATGCAGACAAGATAACAGGGGTGGAGATAGCAGAAGCACCCAGGTAAGATTCACACAAAAGAAATGCTTAAAGACTAGTGCAGCTCATCTGAGTGAAAATGAGGTCATATTTATGATATATTGCAGGAAATATGATCTTGTCTTCACCTGTGCAAAACTGAGTTGCTGGTATTACTGAAAAAGACTGATGTATTGCACTCACGGGCTGTTCCATTTCACGTCGGACAGCAGGAAACCTTGCTTTTTTTGGGAGGATTCAATTTTCTGTTATATAAAGTAGACATTAAGTTAACACCTTCTATAAAATTGCAACTATGATAAATAAGAGGTTCCGAGTTTAATCCTGGGTCAAAGTTACCGTAATTTGATAAAATTGTGCAATTCTAAGACTCACAGTTCAGAAACTATTTAACGTAAAGTTCTCAAATAAAGTTCAAAGTGAAGGTAATATTGTGTAGTTTGTGGTGGTATTTATTCAATATTTTCAGAACTTATTTTTTTGTTTGAAAAATGACATTTTAATTGGAACATAAATTAGCCATATCATTCAACATTTAATTCAAAACAGTATTAGTTTTATGGTATCTTCAATGGACAGCTGTAGAAAAAATAAAAAGTAAAAGAAATGGCATCAAACCCCCTAGTTGCACTGCACCATTCCACGCACCATGCATGAGTCACGTCAAGGACATTGCTGATCTGCTGCTGTTTGTTTTGCTGTGAGAGGATGCTGACAAATGAGATGATAAGAACCCTCTTTTGCTCCCTTGACTTAAGCAAGTCACTTTATTGCCAGGTGTGGTTGTATGGATGCATTCTGTATTTTGGTTAAAGTTATTTTTTAGTATATAATAGTTTTTAGATTATTTCGTATGAAGATCTACTACTTTAAGGTAAGAAAAAAGTCCCATTTCGTTATAAAATGTGTTGGCAGATGAAAAGTTGAAGTGCTATAGTAAACAACCACCCCTTCCAACACTGCTTTGTACAGTTCAATATATACTTCACAGGTTGTGTAAAATGGAAGGACACAAAGTTTATGTAAGCCACCGCTGCTTCAATCCCATGGGATTAACCTACCATAAAAGAGTAAATGTTAAATCTCTCCGAAAGTTAACGCCTCAAATGCTGGAAATGTATGGCATACCAGACCGTTGCAAAAGAACTGTAAGAATTTGTTCTAACTGTAGAATGAAATTAAGAACTAAAAGTTTAAGTGCTGCTTCTGCTAGTTACTTGACACAAGACATACAAGTTAAAGTGGAATCTAGTTCTAGTGTTTGTGTTAATGTTGGTGCAGAGTGTAGTGAAAGTAGTAGTAAGAATAATCCTTTGGATAGTTTGGCTGAACTGATGAGTGAGTGAGTGTGTAATGTGTAAGGACTCGACAACTAGGTCATTAGGGCCCAGCTGAGCTGATGAAGTAAACTACAATATAAGAAGATATAATCTTCCAACCTTGCAGCCTGCTGGTGACCTTGATTCGCTGCAAGTCTCTTCCCATGTTGAGTGGCAAATGGCAGCTAAGTGCAATGTAAGTACACTGTGAGCTTAAATATTTATTTTTTCATTTTTTTTCCACGTTTCAACCAAGGGGCACCATAAAACTTAAAACTGTAATTAATTTGTAATAAAGAGGTTCAAGCCTATATAAGTTTAATCCTTATGAAAAAGGCGTTCATACTTAATACATGGAGAAAAAGGTTTTAAAAATTGTGTAATTATTGCTATGTTATTGTTATATACCACCATCAGCAACAGACATTCAGCTTCAGAATGAATCATAGTTTACTGAAATCCAATATAGGGTTCTTGAGTTATTGACATAGAAATTGTCTAATTGGGAAAATAATGCAAATTTTACAGAATTTTAACTCGAAAAATGTAAATATTTAAGTGGCAATTTTCTGAAAATATTCATTTAAATAATTGGCACATTAAAAATTATTAATGATTTTAAAAATGTGAGGTCAATTTTTTTCATTTTTTGTCCGATTTGAAATGGAATAGTGCTCACATGACTTTTGCTACTCATTTACTAACTATTCTTACAAATACTTATTCATCTGTCTACTTCATGTTAATCGAGATAATCATTATTGCATGTTCCATTTGTATGCCACCTTTAACATCTAAGGTCATTGGCATTAATCTTAGTGTTGTTTTACTTTTGGTTATTCTCACATACATTCACGCTTTCAATCATACTTCTAGAATCCAGAAAGGTTGGGGAATAATCCTGACTGAAGAAAAATTCCCATCCTCCAGCCAGAAATTGAATCTTGCTCTTCTGGATTTGAAGGTTAATGTGCTTACCACCAGACTACAGAAGTAGGTGGATAAACATTTGGAGAAATTTGTCTTACTACTAATTTTCTTGAGGAACAAAAGGAATATAGGGATACAGCGGGCCTTAAGCAATAGCCAAACCTTTTAAAGCTGGTCATTATGTGATGGCTTTGAGATTCCGTTCTTTTTGCATGTTCATGACAAAAAACTGAATAATAACTTCCCATTTGAGAGAAGTATAACTATTGGAAAATTCAAACAAATAACACAGAATATCTTGCAAATAGTTTACAAAAAATTTCTTTTTGAGAAACTATGTGCTTTAACAATATCTACATTTTTTGTGCAGTAATATTTTGCCTATCTCTTACGGTTCACCAGTAATGCAAGTCACCGAGAACGAAAATGGCTCTGAGAACATTCCCAGGAAATTCAGGATTTATGTTTCATTTTGTCATTAAAATATCTTAAATATCTGGTGTTTTAATCAAAATCATTAGAACCATTTTTGCAGAAATAAAAAATTTTGAACAATGTTTCTTGTAAAGGGGTAGTCTGGGGGTGAGGGTATTTTCTTGAAAATTTTTGTCTTGCATCCTTGGAAGATACTGAAGTTAAATACCAAGTTTGTTTGATTTAGGCTGTTCACAGACGGACGCACACATGGATAGATTTTCCTAAAGATGTTACTCTTTTTAGATTCAGAGCATCCAAAAACATGTATTTCTGGTGAAATCTCTATATTGCATTTTTAGGTAGAATGTGATATTTTCCCTACTTGCTATATGTAGTAGAGACAGTAAAAAGATACAAAAAAAAAAAAATCTGGTGTGTTGCACTCATATGATTTTCTCTACTCTTGTTCTAACCATTCTTACTAACTCTTATTCTTCTATCTTAGTGTTAGTTGAGATAAACATTTGCAGAAATTATCTTATTGCATGTTTTCTTGCATGTGCAACGGAAATATGGGAATACAGTCTACTTTGGGTGATAGTCGAATCTTTTAGAGCTTTCAAATTCTGTTCTCTTTGCATGATTAACATATAAAAAAATGAATAGCAATGCTCCATTTCACAGAAGTATAAGTTTTCCAAAACTTACACAAATAACGAGAAATATGTCTGAAATGGTTCACTCTACAAAAAAAATTTATTTAGACATAAGTTGTGTGTTTTAGCAAGATCTATATTTTTTGCATAGTAAGATTTGGTCTATCTCATACGGTTTACCAGCTATGCAAAGGTCATCCAGAGTAAATAGGACTTCATGGGCTATAGCTAGAAAATTCAAGATATACATTTAATTTGTCATAAAAATATCTCAAACATATGACATTTTAATCAAAATCGTTAGAGCCATTTTCAAGAAAATCAAAATTTTCCATGTAAAGGGTAGTTTAGGGTGGAGCAATTTTCTTCAAAATCTTTGTGCCCCATCCTTGAAAGATATTAAACTTAAATACCTACCTTGGTTTTTAACCCACTTTTCGTTTTTGAGTTATGCTGTCCACAGACTGACAGACCAACTCACGCACATGGACCTTTCTTTTTCTAAAAATGCTTTTTTTTGGTTTTGGAGGGCCTCAAAACATATTTCCGGTGAAATCTTGACATCAAATTTTTGGGTGAAATACAATACTTCCTCTACTTTGCATAGCAGAGAAAGTAATACATTATATATATATATAATGTAAAATTGTCTAAAAAAGTTGAATTGTAACTCACCATCTGTTTGAATGTAAATATATGTTAATAAAAGTAGCTGTGTAAGAATATTGTAAATGTATAATGAAATAAAAATATAGAAGTGGAGTGCTGAAAAGCACTCATCATTTATAGAGTATGCACTTGTGAATTGAATATCCACTGTTTATGCAACATTTTTTAGTATAATCCAAATCTAATCTTGCTATCTGGAAACAATGGCAGTGTGTGGAGAGAAGTTTGCCACAATCTATTGCATGTTGGTTTTCACGCATAGCATCAAAGAAATGCTTGTGCTGTGTTCCCTATATGTCTGATGTGTAGAGCATGCTGCTTTGTAAGTGTAACTTCAACTAGTCTAATGCTAATCCTTAAGGTACCCGACCACAAGGGTGAACTCGACAGATGAGTATTTTTTGTTTATTTAAGCATTTGTCTCGACAGGTGATGGTGAACATTTGGTACATGGCTGTAGTTGAGGTTAACTTAATATTCTATGAAAAAGGGCCAAGGCAGATTGGAAGGGTTTGGTTTGAATGACAGCGGCGCGGACCTTAAGGGCAAACTTGACTGAGATGTTGGTTCCCCTATTCTAAACGTACTCCCTTCACTCCATTCAACTTTGTATTGTTTTGTGTTCAGTGTTGATTACTTATTGGATAAAGTGGCATTGTCTATGTTCCTATTGTACCTTTTTATCTTACTCTTCCTAGTTCTGACAAACTCACACTTGGCGAATGTTTTGGTAAACCCAGAACTTCTTTTGAAAACATCCTATGTACTGTGTCTATCTTTAACCATCCCATTTCTCAGATTTCTCTCCATACGTCATGTTTAACTCTACTATTGCCTCATATAATCTTTCTGGTCAGCTCATTCACATTGTTGGAACTTGGTACAAACATATTCTAACAGCTTTTGTAACTAATTTGCATTTCATTTGTGCACATTTAGATTGCCTCCCACCTAGTGTTGCTTGAAAGCCTCACCCCCAAATAATCTTTTCACTATATCTATTGTAACCCTTTTAGAGGGAGTCTGGGTTCGTTATTAAGTTAAAACACGGCATTTTTGAGGGTAAAAAGGGAGATTTGCCGCCTCATTCTTCCTATGAATTATTTGCTGGCAATGCGTAAATGTTTGGAATTGTATGCAATGTGACAGAGAAAAAACCACCTCTTGTCTTTCTTTAATATGATCCTTTTTTAAATACTATTATATTTTATTTTCTTGATGCTTATTTTAACCCCCATTCTGTACAATTCTAACAATTTCATCAATTGTGTTGAAGCCCTATTGCTCTTGTTAAAAGACTGTTCATGAAAAGCAATCCTGGTATTTCCTTATTTTGCTCTTAATTATGAACACAGTAATTATTTTGAAGGAGGCTGGAGCATACAAATATATATATTTTAATCCTATTTAACTTTAATACAAATTCCTGATTATCAAATAGCAATCACTTCATTTGTTTGTAACTTAAATACCTAAAGACTCTGACTTCATATTGTTTAGCACTGTGTCTACATTTTAAGTGGATAAATTGTTAAATTTGCTTAAGGATTTGAGTTGAGATTAGTTACACAGGCATCACATGTTTACTTACTACTTAGGAACCTATGGCTCTTCTATAGAATAGGTGACTTAGCACTTGCCGGCCAGATTCTAAGTCCGAAGTTACTTACTCTGCATGCGCAGACAGTGGTTATTAGAATCGCCACTAGGTTTCGCTGCATATGCTAGCTGTCACTAGCAGACGATTTTCACATCTACCAACATTGCTTTTTCAACTACACTAGTTTTGGTTGCCAACACATTAAACACAAATGCACTCGTGCGTCGTTGCCGCCACAGACATACCGCCAGCGCGACTCCATACTATTGTTGTGGAAATTATTGTGTGCATTACCGTTATTGTCTTGTTACTGGGTCCACGAAACGCTGGCTTGTTCTTTTTTTATTTATTTATTTTTATTTTATATTATTATATTATTATTTAATTTATATATTTATTATATTATATTTATATTATATTATATTTATATTATTTTTATTATTTATCGTTCTTTTTTATTTATTTTTATTTTTTTATTTTATTTTCGAGTGGAGAAAAAATCCATTTACGGAGCCCCATGTGCTGGGATTTTATATTATATAGCATTCGAGTTCTCAGCAGGCCCTCGTCATAAAGAAATTGCATGTATTCCTCATTATAGCACAGAGGTGCTAAATCTACTATGCTAATGAAGCGAGTCATGGCACTCGCACAACTTGCTTCGAACAAGGTCACTAGCATACTGCCAGGTCCAGTTATAACATTCAAACTTACAATTGGCAACAAATTCATGGGGAAATAGTGCTGTTGGCAGCGCTGAATTAACACTGAAATAACACAGCAACTTCGGCAACTTTCGTTAGAATTCGTACACACTACCGAGTTGGAATTCTGACCAAGTGCTCCCGTCACCCAATCTAAAGAATATCCGGAACCTATCAATATGCTCATATCACAAATACCTCAAAACTATTATTGTGTCATCTTTGTGCTATAAGAGGCTCATGTACCAAAAATGAATACCTGTTTTCAACCCTGAGTATCCAAATATAGTTGCTAATATCTTGGAACATGTAGGAAATATAAGAGAGCACTGTAGAGAAGGGATGGACAACCCTGCCAAGCAGCAGTTGTCCCCCGCACGTATATAACAGTAAGAAAATAGCACAGGCTTTGCTTGTGCATTCTGCTTGTCATGGATATATGTGGTATTACCGTGGGTTCAGTTACCTTGTGTTTCTTTAAAGATTGAAACATGAATCCTATTACTGTGCTTGAGTTCACATTGCATCGTTTTCAATAACATAGTTTTTCTTCAAGAGTAATAAGTTCAGAAGAAATTACAATTAGCCAATTCATTAATTTGTTAGAAACAAATTCTACAGGTTTTGGTGTTATTCTGGAAACAGCTCTTAGATGTAAATACAGTAGAAGAAAACGAATATGCTCACAGTATTGTCAATTCTATCTCAATCACTGTGTAACATTCACCCTCCAATCACATCTGGTATTACGGAACCAGCTTCGAATCCTGTGTTGGGATCTAGTGACTCTAATAATACAGACTGGTCTCCAACAAAGACCACCATTAGTTCTAGTTATGTTTGCAGTCTGCAGAAAAGCAATAAAGAGAATATTAGCATCGAATATAAAAGAAATGTATCTTTCTGGTTAAATGAAGGTGGGAAGAAACGTTCATTGACAAATGTGCATAGCAGATTTCATTTGGTGACGTCAACAAAGCAACATAGGGAACTTTTTCTAAAATTGCTTTTTCTGGATTCAGGGGGCCTCAAAACGTATTTCCTGTGAAATCTTGACATCAAATTTTTGGGTCAAATACAATATTTCCCTTATGTACTATACATAGAGAAAGGAAAAAAAATCATCTAAAAGAAGCATTTTTAGAAAAAGACCCGTTTGTGTGTGTGCGCGCGTGGGTGGGTGTGCGCACGTGTGCGTTTTCGGGACATGGTTAAATATTTATGGCTAGATATACGTACAACAGAATGACCCCCGAGTTCATTGTACCTGGTAATTTCTGTCTCCAAACAAGTATGGAGAGTACGTGAAGAATAGTGCGAAAATTATGCAATTATTTGTTGTGCATGGTGCCAAATGTTTGTTGTGCAGTCATTTCTGCTTTGCTTCTGTCCTTTCAAGATACTAGCTAGGATGGTCGTCTGCATATTTGCAGCATGGACATGCTGGTAAGGGATGTGCAGCCCCTGATGTTCCACTCTTTGGCCTGATATATTCCAGGTTCAATTTTGGGTGTTTCAGACTGAAAACAGCAGCTCGTGTTTGGATCAGGAGCTTCTTATAGCACAAAGATGACAGTAACAGTTTCAAGGTGTTTGCAGTGTGAACTTATTGATAGGTTCCTTGTAAGTAATGTTAGCATATTCTGACTGTAATCCTTAAGTAAATTAAAAAAGACATCACTGTTTCTAGCTTCTTTCAATATATTAACCCCTCCAGGGGCCTACTTCGGTAGGTGCAGGTTTGGCACACCCGGGGTCCCAAGCTGCTCAACGCCATTATCATCCCCTCATTTCCATCAGTTTGAGCTTCGTTTTTCTTAGTATCAGTCTCTTCCTCTTCAAGCCTTATTATTTTTACATAGGTTAAATATTAAATTTATTAACTCCTGTCTCGCCAACAGGGATCTATCTTATCTCCATGGTTCCTGGCCCACGGTTTCAGCGCAGCTTCCAATTTGTGAGCTCTTCAGAGGCTCAGGCATGGAGATTGATTGGACCCTCCTCACTACCCCTTTTTTTGAAGCACAGGTGCTGCTTGTTCTATTGTCATGTACACCCATGTAGCTCCTAAGGGGCCGGGTTCCCATGGGTATCTCAGCGCCGTGCATCGCTGGGGTTTACAGGGGGACCCGATGTAATTAACCAGAAGCTCCCTGAATCCATGCTGACTCCGTCGAGTCAGCATGGCCTAAAATAAGGGGCCATCGACAGTTATACTGGTGGTCGGAGCATAAAATCAGGCCTGCCTTTGGTGAACGTGTTGCATACTAGACTGCAGTGACAGGTGGAGGGTAACTTTTCTGAAGTACTCCTTGAGATTGGGTCTGAAGCGGGTGCTTCAGGCCGACACAGACTGGAAGATTTAGGTGTCTTTTTCTTTTATCCTCCAGATGGCAGGATGATGCCGACAGTTCCTGAAGGGGGACCATATAATTATATCTCCTCTGCGCTCAACCCCATCAATTCCCCATTTTATAGTCATGCCTATGATTGAGTTGCTGTATGGCAGCAGTCCTGGGGAGCATTTGTTGGCACTCAATTGCGGACAATCAAGACACCGTACAACCCTGGCAGACACCTTGCAGGGAAGAAGCATTAGAGACAAAGTAAGCAATTTAGAAAGTATGATGAGAATAGTGTGGGGGCATGTATTTTCACACTATTTTTACAGATTCTAACCACTGTACAACATATGTTTACTCAAGCTGAAGCTTTAGACACTATTAGTAACTATCACCACAAAAATTTAACAGAAGAAGAGACAATGCCAGATATAAAGCCAGTGTATGAAAAGCTAGCCCATTCACAGTTGTTGCTAAAGGGTATACATAGTAAGATACAGAATATTAATCAATCTTAATATCCTATAGTCTCATGTGCCAAAATACACATTTGTAGGAAGTAAAACCTTGGAATTAGGGGTGTATGATGCTGTGTTAACCTTCAACAAACGCAATGTGGGTAGGGTTATTGTACTAGACTATCTAGGAGTGAAAGTGGGTAGGAATATAGCTACCATACAAAGAAAACTCAACCAGCTGAGGGTGCAAAAGTAGAGTTAGCTATGCAAAATATGACCAAGCAGGCCAAATCTGCACGAAGAGGAGCTATGCTTCAACAAGAGGACAGGTTATGTAACGGGGATTTTAGGAGAATTCTATATGTTCCTGCAAATGTATGTGAATTTGTTTGAAAATTTTTACTTCAAACAGTATTTCCTCAAATTAACATTTTTCAATATATGCTAATGGCTTCATTGCCAGATGCAAGGCACTAGAAAACAACAACATCAACATTTTTCAATATAAATTACCCATTTTCTAAGAAACTAAGTGAATAAAAGTAATATTTTGATGCTATTTGGAACTAGAATGGTGTTAATAGGATGCTTAATTAATTTTTAAAAAATTAATTGCTAATAAAGGTGTGGAAAAAACCAAAGAAAGAAAGTATATCTCCCTTAAGAAAAAAATTGTGATATAATCCTAGTTCTACTAAACTTATGTATCCATATACTGTGACGAAACAACTAAATCAGTCCAATTCCTTTTCTATCACCTTATTGTCTTCTAAAATTTTATCACAAATACAGTTTTTTGCTTGTTAACACAGTGCTATCACAACTCTCAACCTTTACTTCTCGTAACCATACCTCAGTCCTTTCAGTGTCTTTCTTCGCTTTCTCTGTCTCTCATACACTAAGTACAATGATGCAATCATTCAATGCTTGTGAAATCTTCTTCCTGGTCCGATGTATCTTTCACGACACACATGCACAGCTATCTTGCACTCACTGGCTCATGTCTGTAATTGTATAACTCTCTTAACTCCTCTGCTGTTCCCTCGCCTTCTTATATAGAGCGGATGATGCCATACGGATCTTTATCGATCCGTATGGTGCCAGTGACACAGCTAGGTCTTTCTCAAGGCTCCAGAGAAAACCCTTTCTGTGTGGTCACTTTGGTTGTTAGTCATGTGTGAGTGGTGTGAGGAAGCTTAGCCCCATCCATCCTTTGTTGTGTGCCAAGCCGGGTGTTAAAATACTATAAACATGCCATCATGATAACTTTAAGTGTCTGAGATAAAGGGTCATGAAATTAGCAAATTAGGGCTTTTAGTCTTCCCTTAATACACCAAATATTTTTGTTTTTCAGTAATTTGAATAAAGAAATTTCAATAGTTTTATTTTCATGTTTGGCTACTTTCTCTTCATGTTCTGCTGGCCTCTGATGGTATTTCTTGCAATATTTCAGATTGTACACAGAGTCAGTGTGTGTAAATGACAACAGAGTCTTCAGGGCAACATTAGGGAAACAAGACTGCATAAAAGCGGGAATTGGTGAAAAAATTTGTGAAAGAATTAGTTCATGTGAAACACTTGAGGAGCACTCCAAAGGACCATACAAGTGTGAAGTGTGTGGAAAGAGTTTTAGATGGTTTTTACGTTTGAAAATTCACAATTTAATGCATGAAGGCAAAAGACCATACAAGTGTAAAATATGTGGAAAAGGATTTCTACACGAGTCAGTTTTAAATAGGCATAAATTAACTCATGAGGGCGAAAAAGCACACATATGTAATATTTGTGAAAAAGGCTTTAAACGGCTGTCAGATTTAAAGAAACATAATTTAATTTTTTGAGGGTAAAAGATCACTTAGTTGTAAATTTTGTGGTGTGAGCTTTACTCGTGCATCGTCTTTGAAAATTCATAATTTAAGTTGTGAAGGCATAAGACCACACACATGTGAAATTTGTGAGCAAAGCTTTACCCGACTATCAAGTTTAAAAAGACATAAATTAGTTCATGGAGGCAGTAGACCATACAAATGTGAGATCTGTGAAAAGAGCTATTTTCAAGCATCACAGCTTAAAAGGCATAAATTATTTCATGTGGATAGAAGACCAGAAACATGTGAAATTTTGAGAAAAGCTTTACTCAAGCCTCTTCATTAAGAGGGATAAGGTAAATCTTGAGAACTAAAGATCTTGTGTAACATATGAAATGTTTTTCTTAATGTGAGCTTTAGTAGGTATCAAGTTCCAGTGGCAAAAATTAATTAGGTCACAATGTTGCACAGATGGCATATGAAAGTAGAAAAATCCCAATTTTTTCCATGTGTTCAGTAAACTTGCATAATATGAGGTTAGGTCTTTAACCCAGATATCAGTAATTTGTTGGTGAATTTGTACTTTTAGTGCTATTACAGCACTAAACATCTATAGTTCCGTGCAAATTAATTGGAACAAGCTACATTTTGCTGCATTTGTGCAAACAATTGTTAGCATTGTTATAATGAAATCAAATGCTCTCTGGTCATGGTTGCTTGTTTTGAATATCAGTTGCTTTGTGACAGTTGGTTTTCAGTTCACATGTGCATTTACTTGGATGTGGTCGAGTTTTATAGCTCTCTTTGTAAAATTTGTACAATATTTTGGTCTTCAGTCTTTGATGGATATGACTACCAGAAAGTGAAGTGTGATTCTGCCACTAGCACAAATTTGAGTAAAAATTTGAATAGGTTTAATGTTCACATCTATATAAATAAAAATGAATGGCTAAATGTGTTGCTAAGTGCAAAACTGGAGAATGGCTGGAGCAATTTGGCTATTTTTTCAAATATTTGCGAAGTCCGAGGAAGGTTCTTATGAAGAGGAAAATTGGAAAGAATGGATGGAAAAATGTGAAACCAGACTTTTCTTTTTCCCATTCAAATCGAGCAAAATGATTGTGTGCATGTATATAACCGCTAACTTCCAAAATCACTTGACTAATCATCTCGAAATTTGGCATGTATATGTATTTTTTCATAGAGAAGATTAGTATGCTATCCATTTTACTGTACGACATAACATTCACATGGTTTTCTCTATTCTCTTTTCTTTTACATAACACATTCACATATCCTTTCTACTCACCCTTCAACATACAATGCATATAATTTTCTATGATTATAATAGAAATGCAACATATTACATTCACACAGTTTTCTATACTCGCCTTTCTTTTACGAAATATCATGTTTCTTTCTCTATTTGCACTTTTAACATATAATTCACAATTTTCTGTGATTGAAATAGAAATATAACAAATCATTCACATGGTTTTCTGAACACACTTTTCTTTTACATAACGCATTCACATCTCCTCTACTCACTTTTCAACATACAATTCATGCAATCTGTACATATAATATGCATGTTGATATGTATGAAGTTGATAAACTCCAACACAGTTGACCGATAAGCATTTTTTCATGACAGTTTTTATGCTATTCATTTTACTGTGAAGCATATTACATTCGCTTAGTTTTCTCTACTCGCTTTTCTTATACATAACGTATTCACATATCCTTCTCTACTTGCCCTTGAACATACAACTCATACATCTTCCTATGATTGAAGTAGAAATGCAACATTTTACAGTTACACGGTTTGCTCTACTCACTTTTCTTTTATGAAACACAATCACATTTCTTTCTCTACTTGCCCTTCAATATAGAATTCATACAATTTTCTGTGATTGAAATAGAAATGCAACGTATTACATTTATGTTTCTATCCTCACGTTTCTTTTACATAACACATTCACATGTTTTTCTCTACTCTCTCTTAAACATAATACTCATCCACTTTTCTATGATTGAAATAGAAATGCAATTTGTGACATTCACACAGTTTTCTGTACTCACTTCTTTATACCAAACACAATCACATTTGTTTCTCTACTTGCCCTTAATATAGAATTCATACAATTTTCCATGACTGAAATAGAAATGTAACACATTACATTCACAGTTTTCTCTACATGCTTTTCTTTTATGTAACTCAATCATACTTCTTTCTCTTCTTCCTCTTCTACAAACAATTCATGCAATTTTCTATATGTTTGAAATTGAAATGCAACATCTTGCATTTACACAGCTTTCTCTACTTGATTTTCTTCCTGTGGTATTTGGGGTTGTTCAACAGTGCTTTTGCATAGTGTTTTCCTGATGTCTTTATTTATTTTGTTTATTTTGTGTTCTTTATAGTATCCAAGCTATGCCTAAAAGCTGTAGGGATGAAATTGTTAAACCATGGGCAATGCCGGGTATTTCAGCTAGTTATATAATAAATTAACTGTGATAGCAAGAACTATAAGTGTGCCAAATTTTTGCTATTTAGTTTGATCCGATGCACGGTTCCTGCATAAATTGTACAGTAAATTATGGTAATACGTACTGTACTGTAAAATGCTACCTGTTGAGTATGAGAAAGATTTGGTAGTGTGTCACGTGCTGATGCTGTGTCTCGCCAGCTATAAATAACACTGGAAGAAAGCATTGACCTTGATCCCTATCCGTCATTACACTTCCCTCAATCTCCTCAGTTTTCTTAGAGTTTTCAAATAGCACATGTCATTAAGTTTATCGTGTGTGTTTCAAGCGGATTGTTCTGTTTTATCAAAGTGTTTGGAAGTGTAATTCAAACTTGATTGAAATGCCACAGATGTTTAAAGCGAAGGCTGTGGATCAATTCTTTGTTAAGAGATGATGTCATTTTATATGATTAAGATTTTTATATTTTTTAATGTCTTGTAAACAATACATGTTATTTACTGTACATAATTTTGTTGCAAGGCTTAATCTTTTGTTGTCATAAATGGCAAGTCTGCTTATTTAAGGATTTAAGAACTTTGTTTTGCTTATTACCCATATAATCTAAATTAACTGGATTTTTGATTTTCTGGATTGCCTTTGGTCCCAATTAGTCTGGATAAATGATAAACGAGGTTTGTTTGGTACTTCAGTGATGTAAAGAGAGATAGCTATGAAGTACGGTGTTGGTGTAGACACTGTACATAGAATTATTCATTAAGAGGTTCCAATACACCACAAAGAAAAAGTAGAAATGTGGTTTGAAAAAGAAAACTTCACTAATGATGACTACTTTCTCCTTAGGAAAAAGCAAAACAGATCCTAGGCTCACTGCGGTGGACTTGGCTTGTGACTTTAGTGACAGGGGAGTGAATCTAGGTGCATCTAATATCCATTGTAGACTTTTAGCAGTTGGAAGAAAAGTCTGAAAGCTTGTGAGCAAACAACTTCTTACAGAAGCAGTGTTTAAGAAAGCCTTTGTACTGCCTGCGGTGCCGTATGTAGTAAAAGCTGGCATTAAACACTACAAAAAAAAAAACCTCATATGGGCACTTACTGATCGGAATTGGACACTGCAAGACCGGGGGAAAAGTTAATTTTTTCTGATGGCATTAATTTTGAAGTGCAAGGTCAGAGGGTTCAGTATGTAAGCAGAGCAAATAATTAACCTTCAATGTTACTAGAAGATATTTCCGGGCTGTTATGCCGTGGTCTGCTGGAGTTAGAACTGCCAGATGTTTCGTCCACAACTGCGGTAGACATCTTCAGTGGCGCGGACGTAGTCTCCTCGGAGAAATAAGCGTAGCGTCTGGCAGTTCTAACTCCAGCAGACCACGGCATAACAGCCCGGAAATATCTTCTAGTAACATTGACTCCGGCCGTGAAAGCCTACGCTCTCTAATTAACCTTCAAATTCAGCACATTTTCAACAAACTGTAAAACACCCTGAGAAGAAAATGTTTTGAAGCTGTTGCAGTTATGAAGGACTAGAACCTTCAATTCCAGTTGAAGGCATGATGAAAAGTGATCAGTACACCACTGTGTTGGTGATAGTTGTTTGTGAACTCCAGAAAATGTTTCTGGAAGATGTTGGAATTTTTCAGCGATATTTAGCTCCCTGCCACACTTCTAAGAAAGTGAAGAAATTCTTCAAAGATAATCTTTGTATGTTGAATGGCCAGGGAATTTGCCTGACATTAATGCCATAGAAAATTTTTGAGGTATTTCGAAAAGGAGACTTGCAAAATTTGACTGTTCCACAGAAGAAAATTTTTGGTATTAGCTTTAATTCAAGTGTGTTTTTATCATCTCAAAATTGTGTGTTCTAATTGCCTAATTGTGTAATGGAACTTATTTGTTATTAGCTAATGCTGGATTTCTGACAATGAAGTCATTAATCCTCCTAGACAGGTTTTATGATGTACTTTGGACCAGTTCTTAATACAGTGTAAAAGTTAATGCCGTAGCCAGGATTTGAACCACAGATCTTCTGCTCTACATATGCTGTCAATTCCCTTGTGGTCTACAAGGAAAATGTGAATCATTTGGAGAATTTAAGGCCATGCTGGCATGTTGCCATAGTAGCTCAGTGTTTAAGAGCAGCCGCACTTAGAGTGGAAGATACCTGCTTCAAATCCTGGCTATGACATTGAATTCTTCAGTTCTGATTCTACCTTTAAAAGTTTATGCGTGTTAAAATAATTATTGTTGATGGCCTGATACTTGGAAGCTGAAGTTAATGTTTATTTCCTGAGATCTTCAAGGAACTCTGAATTGTAGTCTGAATACTGTAGAAATAATTTATATTAATAAATTTGGATATTTGAAATTCACATGTATTTCTTCTTCTTTCAATATTTATTTAGTGCTAGAAGTTAGAACATATTTATCCTTATTAACAGATTAAACTAGAAGCAGAGATTCTTTAATCTAAGAAAAGCTTATAAATGAAATTCCATCAGCATATGCTTTTGTAATTAGTATCCTCTTGTATATGCGATGGTTGTCTCAAAAGTAAGTTACACTATTTTTTTAAATCTGTGCGGAAGGCGGGAAAAGTCCAGAGGTTGCCGGGAACCTTGGTCTGGGTGTAATGGCAGCACATTCCTGCTTGGACATAAAAAACAGCAGTAACACTTGCTCTTACCGCTGATTGCAAAGTTTGTGTTGTAATCTGGTTTTTTATGGCAAAAAATAAATGTGCAACTGAAATTCATTGTAAGTTGTGCAGTATGTACGTAAAGATGTTGTGTCAAGATCAACAGTTTTTTGTTAGTGGCAATCCTTCATTGAAAGGATGAGGCAACAACAAAAAAGGCAAAAGTTGTTGCATCAGCTGGCACGGTCATGGCAATGATATTTTGGAATTTGAAGGAAGTACTTCTCATTGATTACCTGCCCCATAGGTCCACAATGACAACTGCTTGCTATTGTGAGGTGCCAAGAAATCTCAGAAGGGCAATTCAAAACAAAAGGAGGGGAAAGTTGAGCAAAACAGTTTTTGTTTTCCATGATAATGCTTACCTGCACGCTGCTCGTGAAACTCAAGCCCTGTTTGAGCAGCTTCAATGGGATGTTTTCGGTTATCCTCATTACTCACCTGACCTTGCACCGAGTGATTACATATTTTTTGCAGGTGCAGCAACATCTTCGGGGAAAGGCGCTTTTTAAATGACCATGAGTTAAAACAAGAAGTGGGAAGATGGCTAGCCAATTTGGCAGGAGAGTGGATTGACACTGGAGTAAAAAAGCTGTTATCTTGGTGCTAAAAATGTATTAAGATTATGTGGAAAAATAGTTACTAAATGTAACTTTCAAAATACAGCAAACTCTCGGTTTAACAGACCTCTGTTCAACGGACTTCGGATTTAACGGATTAAATTTGGCATTGGTTATAAAATAAATTTAAATGAAATTTAGAAGATCTAGGATGATTAAATTGTGGCATTGTGCTGCTTGTCTGATCGAGAAGGCTAGTTCACGTGTCTTTGGCTACATTCGTGAAAGTTTGTGTACGCGTCACATGCTCAAAAGCTCACATGACTGTTAGCGTCAGTCTGAATTGGGCATTCTCTGGGCATTCCCAGGTTACCAGATTCTGAGTCATGAGGAGGTTGCTGCAAGTGTTGTACAAGAGGATGAAGATGAAGATGACGACAGTGATGATGAATCTTTGAAGTGTGTACCTAAATTATCCGTAGTAAGAGACCACATGGATGATGTGATTTTTACGTGGAACGATCTTCAGACCCACAAGTGCTAACCTATTATGAACATTTCAGACAGTTTCGCACCTTAACCATAAAGAAGCAGTATTCAAGTGGGAAGCAAATGGGTATTGACACTTTTTCAAACCCACAACTTCACAGGGAACGACTTCTAACCAAGAGTAAATCATGTAAAGTAAATGGTATGTACCAATAAAACAGTTTCAATTGTTTTTGCTTCATTTTCATTGATTTTGTGATTTAAGGGACTTTCAATTTTCCGGACAACTCTTGACCCCTTTAGGTCCGCTAAACCGAGAGTTTACTGTATATGCTTTTTAAAATATTTAAATGCTTTTTTTATTTTTTTAAAAAATATGTGTACGTTTGAGACACCCTTTGCATTTGCTACTATTACACCAAAACACTGTCTCTGCATGCCTTTCTACAATTAAAGCATATGGTGTTGAAGTCACCTGTTCTGGCTCAAACTGATGATAAATTTCATTTGTCGCTGCAAGTGTTCTGTATGAACTTGGTGAGCAGAATAATAATGTCAACTTAGCTGTTTTAAATGCCTACACTGCTTCATTGATCCAACGATGTCATGCTACAATCGTGTATTTCCGTATAATTAGAGAATTGTTGCATCAACCGGAATGTGAAACAGTTTGTGTCCTTTTTTTGTTCCTTTACATTTACCATCAGAGAATGAAAAATGCATTTGTGAGTTTTGAGTGCCTTTAAGTGTTTATTCTATCTAACTGCATTATACTGCATGTGAAACCATGTGATGCACAAAAGGATATGCAAATGTATCAGGCTTGAACAGATTCTCTTTCAGTGAATCATACTGCATTTGACAATGGCAGAATGTGAACATAATGGCAAAGGACAAGGAAGTCTCTTGTTGCACTAGTCAGTGTTGCAGGCCTTTTGCTCGTGAAGTTGCAGCTCATATAAAAGTTCCTGCATCTACAGCACAGAGGTGGGTACCTGCATGTGCATAGTGAACATATCTGTTATAAAGACACATGAAGCCTTCTGACCAGAACATGGAACCTGAGGATGACTTGTTTATTGTGTCCATGGCCGTGCATATACATATAAGGTATTACTCCATGTTAGACGATACTGAAATTTCAAACCACTTCACTTGTATACTCACACCACAACCAGAATAAAGGACAAACTGTCAATTATACCTGCGGCATTTATAAGGAACACTTCAAGGATGTAGGAATAATGCTGAACAGCAAACTACCAGAATCAAACTGAAATCTTTTAAGTGAAAATCAAATAAATTAATGCATGAGCACTGCTTCTATAGCTTACAGTAATACTTGGGAAGCTAGTATATGCATTCATAGAATAGAATATCATGAATTGCATTCATACAGTAGAATATCATGAATTGAAGGCTCCATTACATCAAAGCTACAGGGAAGACACAAGTTTTTAAGGTGATTTTTCCTTCATGCTAATCTCTATATTACTCCAATGGTTTACATGTGACATGTTTATGGCATACCTTTGTTGAAATGTTGAATGAACTGACTGAAGAAAGTGAAGAGGAAGACTTGGAAGAGAAAGCACTAAAGATGTGTCAAAGTGAGGGTTTTGTTGCATTGGAAGTAGCATTGTGCTATATGGAACTTCAGCCAGGATCTACATCTTACGACAGTGTGACTGATGCAATGGCTTAACTGTGCTGCGCAGAAATGATGGAGCATCCTGAAGCAGAAAATAAAGATTTCTTGAAAAAATTACTATAAAATGTAATCATTGTTATTTTCTTCTAGATTTTATTGTCTCTTTTATTTAATTTTTCCTATGGTGCTCCGTATAGTCTGAATATCCACACCCCCATTAGCTTGGATTAACAAGACTGCTTGTGTGAATGTATCTATACATATAATGGTTTGAAATTTATATCATGTATATGTAAGAGGAAGGGGGGGGGGGGGGGTGGCGCTATGGCCAAGTGGTTATTAGACCATTTGCCTACCTGGTTTTTTATCCCAGGGATCCGCATGTGGTATTCGAGATGGATGAAGCAGCGTCTGGGTGGGTTTTCTTTGGGTTCTTCAGTTTTCCCCATCATTCATCCCTCCAATTACTATTGTCACCTTACAAATTATCCATTTCAAATTAACCTCTTCCTCACTATCATACCTGGTGCTTGGTTGACCATCTACTTCCAGGTCTTCACTCTGTCCGGTCCATAGATTCCTGTGCTCCCCAACAGGTGTCTGACCCTAGACACTGGCTTATAAGTCCTAGGGGATGTAAGGCCTACATAAGGGGAGGATAATCAGATAAAGAGGTATATGTAGTGTATATTTGGAATTCAAATGTATAATTATGAGAAGAGAGGGAGAGGGGCGGAGGAGAGGGAGTGTTAGTGTTAGTGTTCGCATGTGTGCTAAAGATTGGATGTGTCCATCAGTGTTGTCTGATTAAATGGATGAAATTAAGATTAAATGTGTGACAAAGGTTTTCAAATAAATACTCACCCCAAACTACCATTTACAAGGAAAATTTTGTCATGTATTTGATTTTCTCAGACATACCTCTAGTGATTTCAATGATAATACCATATATTTAAGAATATAGGGAACAGGCTCCATAGTAGAGTTATCCTTATTTTGAAGGAGTTTTGTATAATTTTTGTAGAATGGATAAACAATGTGACATAGACAGGAACACACTACATAAAAATCATGAAACACACAGTTAATTTTAAAGAATGTCTTTGTGACCTCAGCCATTTCCAAGATATGTTATTATTGGTTTGAATTTTTCAGTACTTTGTCATTTTTTTTAAAAGTGCTGTAGCTATTCATTGCTTCCTGCAATATCATGGAAAGAGTATGGAATTTCAGGGCAAATGTGCTTTTAAAGATCTGACTTGATTTGGCTTCCCCTAACCCCTTGTACCAGCAAATGGTATCTTGATAATAGAAGTACATAGCAAAAAAACTTTTGTATGAATGAATGATTGATTTATCGCCTTGAAACATTACAGCAACTTACACAATGTGCTACTCCATCTTGTTCATTTTTATTTCTTCTCCTTATATTTAAGACTCTGTTGTATATGTAATGGGGAGGTATAATGTATCCTTATTTCCTCTTCCTCATTACCCTTTTTCTGCATTTTCTACACTTTACTTCACATTTCTTTTAACTTTCTTAACCTTATTTTTCATAAGTATTTTACTGTTTACTCTATATATTCATTTGATCTTCAGTTGAAAATCTTTCTAACTTATAGTTCTGTTGGAAAATGTTCCCATTTCTCTAGTTAAATTCTCATTTCTTTTTTCTGTATCATTGCATTCTAGAATATAATGCCAATTATAACACTATTACATTTAGTGCCTCTCTTTCTCCCTTTTGTCTCCCTCTTGGGTTACTTAAGGCAATGTAGCTTTGAAAATTAAAAAAGTCCACAGTTTTCTTTTGATAGCTTTGAATTTTTTACCCCACTCATAACATAAAATATATAGCATACACAAAATTTCAATGTCCTATATCAAACCAGTTTAATTATAAATATATTTATTAATAATAAATTACTTTTTGATATACTAATGGCTTAGATTTAATTAAGTTAGGAGAAAAAGATGTTTTGTATTCAGTCTATTGATATTTTCAATTTTTTTGAGCATGATGAATATTTAACTTTAGCTCAATTATTTAGTATTGAAAATGGAAATTTTCATGCATGAAAATTTTTAATACCTTAATCTCCGAAGTTCTCCTGAAAATTTCAAGCTAATAAGTAATACAATAGGGTCCAAGGAGCATGTTGAATAGTGAAACATGTTCAAAAAAAAGATAGAGAAATTGATTTTAAGGTTTAGCAATATATTTTTACTTTCCCTATGATAGTAAGTAGGGGAAGTATTATATTTGACTCCAAAATTTAATGTTGAAATTTCACCAAAAATATATGTTTGAGGCCCCTGAATCAAAGAACAAGAGCATTTTTAGAAAAAGATCTGTGTCTGTCTGTGTGTGAGTGAGGTGGGGGTGGGTGGGTAGGTGTGTGTACGTGTGAAAAGCATAATCAAAAGTTGAAAGTTGGTTAAAAACCAAAGTTGGTATTTGATATCTTTCAGGAATGTGAGGATTTCGTAGAAAATGTGTTCACCTAAAGTAACCCTTAAGTGGAACATTTCAAAAATTTTTATTTTTTCAAAAATAACTCCTAACAATTCTGATTAAAATGCCATATGTTTAAGATATTTTTATGGCAAATAAAATGTACATTTGAAATTTTCTGGCTATAGCCCATGTACTCCTGTTTACTCTTGATGACTTATATAACTGGTACACCGTAAGAGATAGACTAAATCTTACTATACAAAAAAATGTAGATCTTATTAAAGCACACTTATGTCCAAATGCATTTTGTTATGGAGTAAATCATTCAGAGATATTCCTCATTATTTGTGTGTTTTGCAGTACTTAAACTTTTCTCAAATGGAAGGTTATTAACTTCATTTCTTGGCTGTGCAGAGAACGGAAATTCAAATCTTTTGTGTAGTGACCAGTTTTAAAAGATTTGACTATCACTCAAAGCGTACTGTATTTCTATATTCCCCTTCTTCTTTCAGTGGTGCTACAGCCCAAAGCAGGCCTGGGCTTTCTTCATCTGAGGCCTCCAATCATCTCTATCCAGGGCATTCTGTTGCCAATTTTTGCATTTTAGGAGCTGATAACTGAATCCATCCACCTTTTCCTAAGTTTACCTATCAGTTGCTTTCCAAACATCACTTCTGTCATCACTTTTTTTAGGTATGTGTCCTTCATCCATTCTTTGTACATGCCCTGCCCACTGTAGTCTTTAATTTGGCCACAGTGGACAGTTCCGGTTCTTTGAAGAGGTCATATATTTCCTTGTTGTATCTCATTCTCCATATTCCATTTCATTTATAGGCCCATAAATTCTTCTTAGGATCTTTCTTTCATATGTGTTAATCATGCTTTTGGCCATCTTCCTTCATGGGCCAAGCTTCACATCTGTAAATAACTATGGGTCGTATGCAAGTTTTGTATAATTGTATTCTTGTTTTTCTATGTATAAATTTAAATCTCAGAATTGGTAAAAGACCATAATATGCCTTATTTGCTCTGTGTATTCTGTTTCGGATTTCTTGTATTTCATATTATTATTGGTTATAATTGTACCTAAATATGAAATTTTTTCACTACATTAAAATTATTAGTGTCTGTCTTAAATTGCTGTTCTCTATTAATTTCTGTCCCTTACACCTACAAGAAAATTAGTAATAAGCAGGGAGCGGGGTTTTAGTAAGAAATCCATCAAGTTAACTGTGCACCTACAACGGGAAGTAGAAGCACCGGCGACCTTGCAGTGCTCTTGTAAACAAGTGGACTGGAAGACAGTACAGAGCACACTCTGCTTCAAAGGTAGGAATATCAGGTTTAAGGGGCATTACTGAGCAGCAAATAATGAATGTTTACCCATTTGAAGCATGCAATTAACTTTATTTTTATTAAGGTTTTAATGTCTAGAATTTTAGCTAGAGACATCATTGTGAGCAGTTATTGCAATGTGCAATAATGTATTTCCTAAATTTATGGAAAGTAAGTCGCATCTGATTTGCTCACAGAAAGTTTTTGTATTTTGGAAAACTACGTTCCAGACATAACAGCAGCATACAAAAACATGACTCTGTGTCTCTGAAACTTTTTCTATTGTCTTAATAGTCTCAAGCATTTTTGATGCAAATGACTTAATATGTTATTGCGGTTACTATGTTACTGCAATTCTTCTAAATGTATGAAAGACCTTCAAACAAGGCTGGTGTAATTATTTGCTTCACTGCACATATTGCAACATTTTCCTGCATGTCACACAATTCTGTGGTAATATTGAGTATAATATAGTGCAGCTTGTAGCCATGTCCCCCACCTAGTTACATTTGGTTGTGGAGGCAAGGGAATTCCAGGTGCCATCTGTTTAAGTATCTTGATTTTATAGGGTGTTTTGCAAAATGTCTTTTTCGTGTTGGCTATAAAAGCATTTACATTCGGAAAAGAGGATATAATTTATCCCGCAACTCGGTGGAGACTATGTGCTATACAAGTTTTAGTTTTGAAAATGCTTACTGCATTGCTGTGGCAGCTTTCTTCATTTAGGAAGTCCCATCCGTAACAAGTAGTAAACCATTTTGTGTTGTTGGACAGACACAATAGAGAGAAGAAGAAAAAAGAAAACAACCAAATATAACATATGAGTCGCAAGAAACAGGCTGTTGTGTAGGGGTGGGCATGTCATTTCCTCAACCCTCATACTAGCTGCCTGCTCTATACTCTGTGCTGTTAATATCATTCCTATGTTTATCTACTAAAACCCCGCTCCCTGGTAATAAGATATTTCAACAAATGTTCATCTTGACTAACATGAGGAAGATAGAGGAATAAGAGTTTGTAAGAATAGTACAAGAGTACAGGAAGTCATGTGAGTGCAACACATCATATTTTTGCACATAAACTTAAAATTCCCCAGCACCATATGTGGGATCCCTTGCTAGTTTCTTCATGGCCTCAGTAGCAGTTTTTGAGAATTTTAAGCTTGCTTGGTAATTTCTTAATATGAGAAGCTTTCTTTTGCCTTCCCGTTGTTCACAAAATTTAGAGATGTATTGTTCTTAGTTAAAGTCTACATCAGTGCTGTCCAATGCAGCATCTGCAGGCGGTATTTTTCTGGTACCCTTCATATTCAAATTTTTACTTTGATGATTTCCAATGTTTATTCAAATTTCAAGACAAAACTATTTCCTTCTGAATATCTTTTTGTTACCTACCTATGAAGTATGTTTTTGCACACCTTAAGCTGTATTCATTACTTCCCTAACCATTGCTTTCCCTTTTTCCTTTCAAAAGAAGGGACTTGCCCAAATGCTGGTTGTGATGGCACCTGTGCCTCTTTAAGCAAGAGTTAAATGTGTCTGAGCTCATAAGAAAGTTGAACAGTACTGCTCTACACTATACACTTTGACAAATTTGTACGCCAATCAAATATCTGCTTATTGCTACTTTACTATGAACTAATGCATAACTTACAATCTATTAAGTACTTAAACAATGACTAGTATATAACTGGAACACTGAAATAACCTAGCAAGACTAAAGAATTACAGAATATGGACTGCACTTCCCTGTTCATAGACCACACGTGTAAGATTTGCTACATTTCAGCTTGATATATCAAATTCATTTCAACTCACAACCACAACCTCTCTGAAGCAAAATTCCCTGCAAGAGAAAGTCATGGTAAATTCAAAGCCAGTGAAAACGAAAATTGCATTTGAACTTTAGCAAGGAACACCCACCCACACTGGGACATTTAAATGCCCTCTTGGAGCTTTAGAAATGGCTAATATTGAGAAAACAAAAGTGCAAAGCATAAGCGTAATAAAAAATGCAAACAATAAAAATAAAAAATTTTCAGCAACTTTCACCAAATTTGAATATTAGTCCTTAAAGGGCAATATTTGGATAGTAAAGTTGGGGAAAGTTGATTCAAAAGAACATAATTTCATAGTAAATATATTAAAAATGTCTCCTGTAAACAATGAAGGTTGAAGCACTAATAGGATCTTTTTCTTTGAACTTCTTTTTTGTAACTTGATTACTGATAATGTCTTGTAATATTTCAGGTTGCACACAGAATCAATGCTCAGTAACAGCAATACTGCCTTCTGTTTCCTAACTAGTACACATTCTGGGGAAAGTAACTGGGTAAAGAAGGACACAGTTACAGAAGTATCCCAATTTCACAACTCCAGCCAATCTCAGATGCATGAAGACCTTGAAAAAAATTACACATTGGATTCAGATGTGAAAGGTTGCAATTATGTTCAGAACTGCAAAAAACCACACAAGTGTGATGTTTGCAGAAAGAGTTTTAAATTTTTGTTGGACTTAGAAGAGCATGTTATATTTCATGAATACAGAAAACCATTTAAATGTATTATCTGTGAGAAGACTTATACTCTAGTGTCAGACTTGGAAAGACATAAAAAAATACATGAGCCAAGACCATACGAGTGTAAATTTTGTGGGAAGAGCTTCTTTACAGTATCACACTTAAGAAGACATAAAGTAAGACATAAGGTAAAAGGGATGCACTCATGTGATATTTGTGACAGGAGTTTCACTCAGGCTGCAACCCTGAAACGGCATAAATTAATTCATGATGTAAAACAGTACAAATGTGAAACTTGTGAGAAAAGCTTTATCCGATTATCACACTTGAAAACACATAAATTAACACATTAAGGCAAGAAAACTGCACACATGTGAAAATAGTACCTGAAATGTCATAAATTAACTCACGAGACAAAAAGCTGAACACAAACCGTATGAAAATAGGAATGTTAAGGATTCCTAAACTAACTCATGAGGGTGAAAGACTATAATGTGCAATTTACAACAAAAGCACCATAGAACATAAATGATTTAAAGATGTCAAAAGACTACACATATGCATGTGGTAAGAAGTGTTTTCCTCAAGCATCAGTGCTGAAACAGTATAAATTACCTCATTAGGATGTAATACTACTCAAATATCAAGTTTTCAACAAAATTTTATTCAAATATTGGTACTGAAACATTATAAATTAACTCGTGAGTGGAAGTCTGCACAATATGGAACTTATAATTCTAAGTCAGCCCTTTCCAAGCCTTTAACTCTCACTGGCTCATTGAAGTATCCCCAAAGCCCAGTATGGTTTCAGAGTCCATTGTAAAACTGTATTCAGTCCATCAGCCTACCATCAGATGTAATGGACTCTGTTCTCTGGGTGCTTCTACCTCAAAAATGCTTCCATTCATCGTTTGATGGAATGAGGTTACTTTCTAAGGTCGGTCAGACCACATGAGGAGCATTGAAAAAAAAAACAAAATTCATAAAAAAATTAGTTTATTAATATGTGAGAAATTTGTTAACAATGAGCTGTTCTCAGGCATACTTCCAGAAAAGGATAAATTAACTCTGTACTGCACAAAACTTGTAAGAACAGTTTAATATTAAAGGTAAGCTTTATTTACACTATCCTGATTTACGAGAAAATTACTTAGAAAATTAGGATATGTTTCAGAAACAGGTGTTCTCATCTTCAGCCAACTGACTAATAGACGTAGACTTGTGTTGTCCGGTATACTATTAACGCTGGTGATATGAACCTGCTAAATAGAATTCTAAAGTAAGAACAAATTAGGAACTAAAAACTTCACTTATCTTAGTAATGTCGCAAGTTCTTGGTGCAAAGCTGACTAAAGTTTCGAGTTGATTCCAACTCATTCTCAAAGCTATACAAACAAATTTGTTACCAAAGCTACAGATGTTCATTTTAATCACTAATCTCTGAAAACAAAAAACATAGATACTGATGCTCATTTTAATTACCAATCTCTGAAAACAAAGATCTATAAATACAATCTATAGGAGGTATTTCAAAGTTCATAACGCGGTTCCTATTTTTTAAAATAATATTTTTTTCCAAACCATTAAATCTATAGGTCCACTTGTTTTAATAATTTAACTTCTGGGTTAATTTCATAATTAAGTGACCAAAAATGATCTGCCACAGAGATTGGTAATTAAAATGAGCATCAGTATCTATGTTTTTTTTTTTGTTTTCGGAGATTAGTGATTAAAATGAACATCTGTAGCTTTGGTAACAAATTTGTTTGTATAGCCTTGAGAATGAGTAGGAGTCAACTGGAAACTTTAGTCAGCTTTGCACCAAGAACTTGCAACATTACTAAGATAAGTGAAGTTTTTAGTTCCTAATTTGTTCTTTCTTTAGAATTTTGTTGCTTTATGTTAATAGCTTCAGTTTCTTTAATTAACTGCTTAATAGAAATTTATAGTTTTGTTCTTGTTTGTAATGTGGTCCACCAACAGACCAGCTTAGCAGGTTCATATCACCAGCAGCAGAGACTGCCACCATCAGTAGTATACCAGACCACACATGACATCTATTAGTCAGTTGTTGCTGAAGATGGGAACAGTTGTTCTTGAAACATGCCTTAATTTTCTAAAATAAGTGAGGATAGTATAAATAAAACTTACCTTTAATATTAAAGTATTTAAAACTTCATTTGTCCAAAAATCTTCCTAATCTTTATTGTAAGAACAGCTTTAGATTTATCTCTTTTAACATGTTATTAAGAGATTGACATTTAGCATTTTAAGATACCAATAAAATAGGGAAAAACACAGTGAAGTAAATAATTGCAAGAATTATTTCACTGTGGCACACACACTCTAATAACTTCACTAATTTTTTTTAAAATTATCTCAAATGTATTTAGGAGACATCTTGTCTCCATCATCAGCTAAGAGGTACTGATGAATTTTCTGGCCCCCATTAGGTATTGTTTGTGGCTTGATGTATTTATGATGAAATTCTTGTCTGTTGAACACTATAATTCACAAGATGATCATTGTTCTTTGTATTCAGAGCTTTTTGTGATATGATCAAATCAATGTCTTTTGGGCTGTCTTTATTAATTTTTACCTCGTTTTGAATGTTGTGATTTTTTGTCCATAAATGATTGGCAATTGCAGGTATTTTTCCTTGTATTTAACCTGTTTATGGGGTTCTTTTAGCCCCATACCAGTTTTTCTTTTCATTTTACTGGTATTCATTAATTGGCAACCCTCACATTTTATTTGGTAGATGCTGGCATCTTATTCTTTGGAATTTTATGTTTTGTATTGGTTTTAAGCATGTTATTTATACTACATATATTAGTAGGTACTAATTTAAATATCCATTGTTTAAAAGGTTTTTGAAATTTGGCAAAAGCTCAAGGAAGACAAGACAACTGTATAAAAATCTTGGTTTCTGCCTTTCTACTTTCTCTACTGGTAAGCAGAGGAAGTATTGTATTCCACCCAAAATTCGATGTTGAGATTTCACCAGAAATATATGTTTTGAGAACCCCTGAATCCCAATAAAGCATTTTTCAAAAAAGGTCCATGGACAGCAAAACTCAAAAACGAAAAGTTGCTTAAAAACCAAAGTTGGTATATAAGTTTAATGTCTTTCAAGGATGCGACACAAAGATTTTGAAGAAACTAAACTACCCTTTACATGGAAAATTTTGATTTTCTTGAAAATGGCTATTAACGATTTTGATTAAAATGACATGTTTAGTATATTTTTATGACAAATGAAATGCATATTTTGAATTTTCTGGCTATAGTCTATGTAGTCTGCTTACTCTGGATGACTTTTGAATAGCTTGTAAACCGTAAGAGATTGACAAAATCTTACCATTCATAAACTGTAGATTTTACTAAAACACACAATTTATGTCTGAATAAATTTTTTTGTAGAGTGAACCATTTCAGAGGTATTCCTTGTTATTTGTGTCAGTTTCAGAAAACTAACACAAATGAAGTGGAACATCGTTCATTTTTTTATATGTTACTGCGTGCAAACAGAACAGGATCTCAAAGCTTTAAAATATTTGACTATCATTCAAAGCCTACTGTATTCTAATATTCCGCTTGTACCTACAAGGAAATAGGCAATAAGATAATTTGTATAAATGTTTATCTCAACTAACACAAAGAAGATATTGGAATAAGAGTTTGTAAGAATGATTGGAACAAGAGCAGAGAAACTCATGTGAGTGCAACATAACAAATTTTTTTTATTGTTTTTAATTTAGTGTCATGGATATTCTTGTTTTCCTTTGGTTCTTGAATATTGCACTGTATTAAATTCTTTGAAAAACCATTCTTGTCCACTATTTTCTTGATGTGTTGCAGCTCATCCTTTTGTTTCTTATCATTCAACATTGCGTTTTGTAATCACAAGACCATATCATTGAACATAGCATGTTTATATGCTCTGGGATTGTATCCTCAATTCTTTATATAGTTGTTGGTATGTCTGGTTTTCTATAAATTGTATATTCCAGTTTTTTGCATTCCTAATGATCTGTATGTCCAAAACGGTGGTTATGATATGTGGATGACGTGTTGGTAGATTCAATTTCCACTGTAAATTTCACAGAATTTTTTGGATAAGTTTGAAAGTACGAGGACATTCTCTGCAAGTTTTTTGTTTACTATTGTAACGGTATTGTCCACACCTATACCACATTTTAAGGATCTTTGTAAGTGCTTTCATATAACATAACTGAACATTTTATTTAGTGAAACAATGAAAGATATTCTGCCTGTTTGTGAAATAAGGTTTTCAGTGTGCCTCTGCCAGCACCATTTCCCCGGTAACCCTCAGTGCTCTTGTGCAGTAGAGAGCCCACAAATGAGTTATAAATATTAATGACCCTATAGTTAGCATTATGTTAGATGAATCAGGTATATTTTACAGTTGCGGGTATGCTTATTTTAAACTAAGCTGTAGGTTAAAGTGTAGAGCTTATGTCATTCTATTCCTTAATAATTGTAAATGTTTGGATATCTATTTCCAGTCAATTACAGTGGAACTTGAATAATTCAAATGCTTATAGTTAAAAATTATCATTAATTCAAAAAATTTTCTTGGTCCATTGAATTTCGTAATAAAGCAATGTAAATATCTCAACATGTAATTTGAATTTCATTTTCCTCGATACAAAGCTTTTGCTCAGAAATGTCCATCGAAAATTAATCTAAATGCAGAAATTTAGTATAACTTCGGCCATGTATTCCTGCAAAAGAGGTCTGGGATTGTTGTTTTGTTGGAATGCTGTTTGGGGGGTGGAATAACTTTCCTAGCTGCCAGCCTTGAGCTTCATCTGCTCCCACGTCCCATTGTTTAAAACATTAGCACTTTTAGTTGTTGCTTGAGCTTCCTACTGTTCAGTGTGTTGCAAATCAATGCCACTATGTCTCTTAGTAAATCGCATGTTCAGTACAAGATTTTAAATTTTGGGGAAAAAGCCACCGTCATTCAAGAAGTTGGAAAGGGCTTGGAGAAAACATCTGAAATTATGAAAGAGTGTGGGATACTACTGTCAACTTATCTGAAGATAAAGGAGAAAATTTTAAATGATGCCTTGAGTGAAAATGGAAAGAGCCAAAAAAGAGTGTGACACTGGAAAATCTGATGGATGTATGTGCCTGTATTGCTAAAATGTCAATTTTAGTCATAACTTTTGTCATTCAAATTGTTGGATATTTAACATTTTTTTCTTGCCCCTTCAGCTTCGAGTTAAAGTTCCACTGGATCAGAGTGAGCTAACAATACTAAAATATCTAATGCCACTTACCTATAGGGGAGCATATTTTAGGAATTGTTCAGACATTAATATCATATTAATATGAATCTGATTTCTTGAACTCTAATAATCAAAAAGGTGTTATTTATGTAAAAGGGTAATTGAAGCCATTGAAGCATGCTCTGCATTAGATGAAAGTTGCAGTTACAGTTGTGGTCCTGAATACAGCAAAATTGTGTCCAGTAAAATTTCTATGTTTATTAACACTTTTAAACAATTGCAGCAAGATTAATAATGCACGCCTCTCTAAAATCCAGTATATGAAAACTGGCCATTCTATTACGATATTCAGTAATTGCTGAAACAAACTCCTAATATAAATTATGTTAAATAAAAGTGAAGATTGAAAATGCAATGCCTACCTTAGATTAACTACTTTCTAACTCAACCAGATAACCTATTAGATTATAAATAGAGGTTGTAGCTGTAAAAATATTTCTGTTGTTTTGATATTGTACATATATTTGTATATTTATGAAGTATCAAGGGTTAGAATAAATATTCAATTTAACTTAAGTTTGCCCAAATGAGAGAAGGCTTGATTTTTTTAAATAAAGAATAATGAAAATGAAAGTTTTTGCCTCAAATTCATTCATTGACTTCCTTCTTTTACAAACTTCCTTCTCAAAAAAGCAGATGAGCTGTGACTGGCAGTGAGTATACTTACAATGTTGCTTATCAAAAGCTGCAGTCTCTTTATGATTGTTATTGAAAGCTGTTTAGTAGATCATGATTTTTGCCAAGCTCCAAAATATCTGCTTCTTTATCTGATTACCCTCAATGTATGGAGGATGGACACCCCCCAGGACTTACAAGCCTGTGCCTAGGTTCAGGTGCCTGTCGGGGAGTAGATGAACTTATGGACCATACAGCTTGTTTAAAACATCTTGGCATTCCCTTACTCCCAAAGCAAGATGCGTAATAGCAGTCCACTTGCATAAAAGAGAAGTGGGGGTCAGTCTTTCAGTTGCCGTGAGATTGACAAGTACATACATTGTATATGTGACTGCCTGCAAGTTCTGATAACCTTCTAGTCACTTGCTCCCCCACCACTCTCATCACTTCTCTACATTTCTCCTCACTTGCGCATATGGGGTGTCAGGACGTTTTAGGCAAGCTGTACAGAGTGAAGACCAGGAATGAGTGGTCAGCACCAGGTATGAGTGACGAAGAGGATGATATGAAATGCAGGCAACATGGATGAAGGGAAAGGCGATGATGGAGCAGTTGGTGGAATGAGTGGTAGGGGAAACCAGAGAACCAGGAGAAAACCTGCCCAGGTGCCACTTTGCCCACCATGAGTAACACATGTGGGTCCCTGAGATTGAACCCGGGCGTCCTTTGTGATAGGCAAATGGTCTAACCGCTCGGTCACAGTGCCACTGAGCTCCAAAATATGAAGATCCAGAATGTTTTGCAGAGTAGTGAAGCTGTACATGTTAAGGATTGCAAATGTTAGAAAGGGGTAGTTGTACTAGAGAACAGTTCTGGCATACCAGGTTGTGCCACATAAAAAACAATAGTACCCTACAGATTTCATCCTAGATTTTGAGTTGTAGTGAGACAACATGTAGCCAGCATTCAGTAATAGCTGTGGTTTCAAGTACTGATTGCTGTCTATGCCACAGAATTAATAATGGCAAATCTGCTAACAGTATCCTCAGCCTGTTTGCCTCACCTTTGTAACAGTTAATCACCTTCGGGATTCTCTGCAGCTGCCTGCCAGACTTGCAGAGGTCTTAGCGGATGACAAAACAGCGGTTGATAGGGTTTTTAACTTTTTAGCAGAGTGCAATATCAATTTGAGGATTTAAATTTTTAGTTATCTGTTTATGCTTTTGGACATATGTATCACCTTGTTTTTTTATCTGGTTATTGCCACTATTTTTTACTTTTTGTGTATATTTTTCTTGTTGCTAGTATTTTTATTTTTGAGTAAAATTTATATCTGGCTATTGCCATGAATCTTTTAAGGGTGCTGATGACCTTGAAGTTGAACGCCCTTAAACCATACCAACCAACCAACATAACAGTTAATGATAAACAACTGTATGCCCAGCTTTACTACAAGAATATTGTGTTCAACCCAAAAGTTCATGTGGAGATTTCATTGGAAATACATATTTTGAGGCCCTATGAATCCAAAAAAAAGCATTTTTAGAAAAAGGTTTTGTGCACATGTGTGTGAACGCCATAACTCAAAAATGAAAAGTCAGTTAAAAACCAAAGTTGGTGTTTATGTTTGGTATCTCTCAAGTATGTGAAGGAAGATTTTGAAGAAGATTGTGCCACCATGAACTACACTTTATATGGAAAATTTTTGAAAATTTTGATATTCTGAAAAATGACTAATATTTTGATTAAAATGCCATATGTTTTAGATATCTTTATGGCAAATGAAATGTGTATTTTAAATTTTCTGGCTACATAGTCCTGTTTATTCTTGATGACTTTGGCATAACTGGTAAACCATAAGAGATAGACCAAATCTTACTATACAAAAATGTTGTTTTCTAGTGCCTTGCATCTGGCAATGAAGCCATTAGCATTCTATACAAAAATGTAGATCTTGTTAAAACAAGTTATGTCCAAATGCATCTTTTTGGTGGAGTGGACCAAACTGGAGATATTCCTTGTTATTTGTGCGAGTTTTGAAATAATTATACTTTTCTCAAATGAAAAGTCGTTATTCACTTTTTGATCTCTTGGCTGTGAAAAAAGAACAGAATTTCAGAGCTTTCATATACTGTTGCCCACTGTATTTCCATATTGCTCTTGCACCTACAAGAAAATTAGCAATAAGATGATTTCTGCCAATGTTTATCTCAGTTAGGATAAAGAAGATAGAAGAGTTTGTAAGAATAGTATAAAAATATAGAAAGTCATGTGAGTGCAACACATATTTTTTGGTGTGGATTTTATAAACAGAAACCACACAATGTGCCACACCTTCAGAATCTCATAATGAGCAAAATACCTATTACTTGGATCCAGTATCAGAACAGTCATAAAGATCTAAACAACTAGAAAAGTCACATGAGATGAAGAAACTAAACACAATGAAGTTAAAATATTAATGGAAGAGAAGGTCACTTAATGCTCTTATTGTATCACATATTAAAAAATGTTCAGTAAGTGAAGCAGTAAGCTTATGTTAAGTCACCTTATCCACCTTTCATTAAACAGAAAAGTGATAGGGTGCAACATATTAAGAGAGCTACTCATACTCAATGTAAAGTGTTGTATGTTACACAGAATATATTAAATTAATACCTCAACTCTGGTATGAATTACATTCTGTATATTTGATATATCATGCATAATGTACAGGATGTCCCAAAAAAACAGACAACGCTTAGTATGTTGTGTGGGATGACAAACTGATCGGTTTTCAGAGATTTGGATGCTGTAACGTATCAAAGTGTGAGATTGGTGTACGTTCACATTTCGTCAATGAACTCAACGTCAGGCTGTCTACATTAAAAATGGGCTTTGAACTATGCACCTCCTATGTCATTGCAGAGCCTACATCAGTGGTGGTGAACCCTATGCACATGACTCAATACGTGTAGTTGTCTTTGAAGACTTCCAGTCACTCCGTGGACTCGAGGCATAAGATCCTCCGCTGATGTTACAGAAGTGCCATATACCATACCCTTCATAGGACTTCACAGAAAATAGTCAAGAGGTATCAGATCTGGCCATGGAATTGCTCCACCTCTACCAACCCATCGATTTGAATATGCAATGCTAAGGTGATTCTGCACATTTACATCAAAGTATGCTGGAGTTCGTTGGCTATTTTCACAGCTGTGTGCTGTGAAAATGGTATGTGTTGCACTGCTGCTAAAAATGTTACTATACTGGAAACTACACAAGTGGCACAGTAGGATGCGCACCAAGGACTCTATGGAGGAATGTAGTACATGTAAAGTATTATGCTCAGGTCATTCATTCAGTACTCAGGTGGCTAAAGGGTTGCATACCTTTTGTATTAAGATACCAAAACAAATGTTCACAAATTGTCCCAACAGTTCATTCTCAAACTTCAATGTTCTCCAGCTTCCAAACCCTGTATTTCCAGACAGGGGTTCCTATTTGAAAACCAGTCAGTTTGCCATCCTGCACAACATACTAAGCATTGTCAGTGTTTTTTGGGACACCCAGTAACCCAGTATACAGTAGAACCCCAATAATTCGACTCTTGATAACTCAGCATTTCATATAACCTGATAACTTTTTTGTTTTAATATTTTTACTTTTTATCATTAAACCTGACTATAATAAATCCTATAATCCACTATGCAGCATAAACAGTTTAGGTAAATTTAATTAGTGTACATGTGTAACTTATTGCATTCTCATTCACAGTAACAAAAAGGCTGACCTTCAAGATCTAGTTAGAACATAAGCAGACCATTGTTATGAAATCAAAAGCTTGCTGCTAATAATAGTAACTAGACATTTTGGTAACTCCATACCCTCTCAGTCCACATTAGGTTGAGTTATTGGGATTCTATTATAGTGCTATTTAATTAATAAAGTTGAAATGTCTAATTACAAACTTGACAGTATGGGCTCAAATCATAAAAGTTTCATGTTTTTTCTCCTCCTGTGCTACTTAATAGTTGGGATTAGATATTTGCGAATAAAGCATTATATAATAGCTACAAATAAGTTATAGCAGTTAACATTTTTAAGTTAAAACAGAAAGAATGAAAATAATATTTGTGGTGCTCTCCTGATAGCCCCTAAGAAAAAATGAACATCAAATAAATCAGAAGTATCTTACACCAATGGATGTAACTTTAATAATTAGTATTTGTATGGTCATCACAACTTCCTCACATTGCTGTGCTACATTATCCTGTAGCTGCTAATCCAATAGTTAAATTTATATACTTCTTTTTTTGTTTTTCGGATAATTCGAACACTTCTGAATCTGAACAGACTACATCAGTTAGTTTGGATTAGCAGGGTTCTACTGTAATAGCGAAGCAAGAAGAGTAAGCTACCACATAGCATTTTAAGATGTGATGATGTAAGTCAGGAATTGCTGATGGATTTGAATTGTGAGAATATTTGCAACAAAAAGAATATTTTACCTACTTGTTTTTGGGATTGCAAGTTTTAACGAGTTCGGTTTTCATCATTATTAGTGGTCGCTGTACTGCACTCTGCTGTCATTCTCTTAGACTCCTAACAAACATCTACAGTTGTCACTCTATTGAATGACTATTGATTACTGGTATTTAGCGTGCATTTTAAGCATATACATGTGTGTAAAAGTTTTACAAAACAAATTAACCTGTTTATTATGTAGACCTCAGTCCTGAAACAGCTTTAATCATATCACTGGAAAATTACACTTGTATTTATAGGAGTGCAACCTTATTTCAGACAGTTTCTGTGTGCAGGCTGTTGAAATACATTTCATTTGAATTTGAATTTGTTTAGTTCTAATCTTACACATTTGAGCTGTCCTTGAACTTGGGCACCATCCCTTTCATTTTGGACAGCTCTCTGCAATACATTTTATATAATATTTTGTCATTGGACATGTTTGGATCGTGCTCGTACTATGATTATTTATTAGTCTCTCTCGTTTATTTTTATTTGTCTTAAGTCCCTTTATTCTTTATCTGCCTATACCACCCTTTCTTTATAATTCTTTTTATTCCCCTCTATCTTTTGTATTATTTCCTAATGTTTTCTATAAGCACTCGCTATTAACACTTTTCTGCTTTTCTTTCATTCTCCCCATGTGATTCATTGTTACAATCGCATACTTAATTTGACTCAACATATCTTCCCTCCCACGTTTACTCCTAACTGCAGGTTTCAGAACCATTTGCTCTGCGTCATCTCATGGTGAGGTGTTTCTGTTGCTGGTTTGTTCTTGTGCTTTTTACATTTTGGTTCTGTTATTTCATGTGCAATAAACCACTCGCCTATAGCCTTTTCTTTTCACATATGGTTGAAATACATACTGTTTACCTCAGCAGATGACGCCATTTGCCTTAGCCCAAGTATACTAGTGTTTTTAATTTTGACAAAATAATAAAATACTGAGTATACAAGAGCTTAACATTTCCGACCAACATACGTTTTGCTCGTTCTGGCTCATGTTTTAGTAGTTCCTTGATTCTTTGTCTAAATTTCTCTGTGATATGATATTTATAATGTATGTTTCTGCCAACAGGTGTCTCTGAATTAGCCAATTCATCAATATTTTTCCATACGTTTTATTTATACTGGAGGTCTCTGTTGCTGTCTCTACTTGCAGTTTGTGTTGCTTTCTTACACTTTATGAAAATGGAGAGTGGAGAAGAGTTAGATATTTAATTTAGTGAGTCTGAAAGTTCTGAAGCTATGAGGAGACTTCAGGAGAAGAAAGTGATGAATCAGCTTCATCTGAGAATATTGCAAGTGCCAGAGTGTGGTGTGAAACTGATCCTTCTAGGCCTTCAGGGTAATTCACACAGTCACAAAATATATAAACAATGGTTCTAAGAACATTTACCATTTATTATTGCTATTCATTTCTTAGTGCTTCAATGTCCAAGATTTGGTTGGTAAATGTAATTTCAGCAGGGAAAAAAAAAAAAAAGGAAAAAAAAGGTTAAACATATGAGTATACTCATGGTTGTAATATAGGGCATATTCAGAGATTAAAACCTCCATTGTTGAGCTCATAAAAATTAATTTCATTGCTACTATTGTTACTGTACTTAATGGAATATTTCATTTCGGCAATAAAAAAATAGATGATGGAAGAACCATCATTTGCAAAATAATAGATATGTTAAGAGGTTAATTAATATAGCCTAATTTTAACTTTCATCCTAACAACTAAAATGCAATTTACTTAAAAGAAGTAAAAAAGTTAACTAAAGAAAAAAAAAGAAAGAAAAGGCTGTGGGAAATGAGGTTCTGGGATAATGCACTTGAAGAATACTGATAGTGATTATATTAACAGAGATATGCTGGAAAAAATTAAATTAATTTAAATCAAAAGAACATAACTTTGCAGAACATAACAGTGAAATTTCCTGCATTGGTAATATAAGCTTGTGGCACTCTTATTCATTTGAAATTATTTTGTACCTGGCTCTATAGATGTCTTCTTCAGGTGGATTATTACTGATAATCTGCTTTGTAATATTTCAGGTTGGATACAGTATCAGAGTTTCTTCAGAAGAGTTTCCTTCAAGCATCAAATTTGAAAGACTATGAATTAATTCACGGGGATAAAATTTATAAATGTGAAATGTGTGAGAAAAGTTATACTCAATTGTCATGCTTGAAAAGGCATAAAATAGTTCATGAGGCCTTAAAGCAATACAAATGTGAAATTTGTGAGAAGAAGTTCTTTCAAGCATCAAACTTGAAGAACCATAAATTAACCCATGAGGAAAAAAGATATAAGTGTAAAATTTGTGGAAAGGGCTATACTCAACGACCATATTTGAGAAGACATAAGGTAGTTCATGCTGGCATAAGAGCATACAAGTGTGACATTTGTGAAAAAGGCTTTTTTCGATTTTCAACATTAAAAGAGCATAAATTAAAGCATGAAGGTAAAAAATTGCATGAGTGTGAAATATGTAAGGTGAGCTTTACTCGAGTATCAAACCTAAAACAGCATAAATTAATTCATGAGGGCAAAAGACCATACTCATGTGAAGTTTGCAAGAAGAGTTTTACTCAAGCATCAAACCTGAAGACACATAAATTAATTCATGATGGCAGAAGACCCCATAAGTGTGAAATTTGTAACCAGGGGTTTACTCGAGCAACACACTTGAAACATCATAAATTAACTCATGAAGGCACATGAAATTTCTAACAAGAGCTTTAAAGGAATATGAACATTAAATCTATAAGAATGGCTTTAGTCAAGCATCAAACTAGAATAAGCATATCAGAAAGACTTTGAGTTTTGGTAAATAAATATGTAAAATCAGTATGAAAGCATTATAAGAATGGTATTCAGAGAAGTATATAACGTGGCATAACATTTACTTTCCAAATAAAAAGAATGAATATAATGATTTGTACGAGCAGCAAGTCACAGGAAATAGAGGCAAAATCCAGTAGTTGGATAGTTGTCCTATTTTAGGGTTGTCATAAAGGCACAGCCTGCTAATAAATCTGTAGAAAAAAAGACAATTTTAAATATGATAATAAATGATAAAAAAACATATAATGCAAAGATATTTGAAGTGTAATAATGTATAAAATTATTATAAAATTTGGAAAAGGATAACAAATAATTCTAAAACGGTTAATTTCATTTAATTTACTATACAAACGATTGTGTAACATGTACAAAGAATCCTGGATAATTTGTAAACCAATGTCTTCTAAGACACTTAGTTGCAATTCAAAGTGCCAGAACAAATCAACAGTAAACATGGTAATCACTCCATGAGCACCAAAAAGTAAACCAATCACTTCCCAATTTGAAATTTGGTATTTGTCTCTTAAATAAGATATGCAAGGCTCATAGTGTAGTACTTTCCCTTATCAATCTCTTTAATTTGGTCTACATTTTTATCAAATCGGATTGTAGGGTCAAGAATTAATCTGCTAATTATTATTTATTTATGCCAACAAACTTACTGTTGGTGTTTTTAAGTTCCAGTTTGAAGCTGAAATAGTCGTTGCTCACTTCTTGAGGTATCGCTGTATCGGCCGTTGATGCTTAAATGTCGTTGGTGACGTGGTGTTGCCCTTTGATGTGTTTCGCTCCGGCTAGTCAGCTTGAGATCTCTTACTTTTATCTCGGGTTTGCGTAAGTGTGATGGACAACCCAAGAACAACTTTATATATTATTTATTTATTTTAAATATTTTCGGGAGCTATGCCGATTCTATATGTAGAGGAATCTCACTCACGTCCGCACAGCACAACATCCCGTACTGGTCTCTGGTTGAGTAGTGACGCTTTCTAGCTTACCCACGCTAAGAAGACCGTTCTCTTCCAATTTGAATGTCATGACGTCATCCAAGAAAGCCTCGTATCCAAAATGCTATTTCCTTTTCCCGCAATTTAGAAATGTCCCTTTCTATTATAACATGTTCTTTTATGAATTTCGAATATATAATTACCTTTTTAGGATTAAACGATGTTTACTTTATATTTTATTAAATATATCGCGCGACTTTTAAGGTTTTCAGACCTGACTTTCGAACGTGTATTTAAACTATGTAGTATGACGTCATGACTCGTTAATTTCAAACCAATAATGTGTTTATCCTACAAATTTAACGACTATTATTTACTCATATCTTGCTCACCTTACAACACTTCCTGCTCTATTATCTATTTATGTTATTACTTAACACTTATCGCAAATCTCACATCCGGCACTTAAATTAAAACGTGTCTTTTTCAAAAGCCCATTCGATCGGAAATCTAAATTTCGGTATCAAATGCCCCCATTTATGTTATTTTATTATTTCATAATAAAATAATGTAAATGTCTTGCCCGAAAGAAAAATTAAAAATTACTCCTGTATTTTGAATAATCGGCAACACTCCCATTATATACAATTTTCAATTACACTGTTTTTTTTTTGAAATTGGTTATTAACACATTTTCTCATTAATCTTTTTAACATGACAAACAATTGTACACTTGACTAAACATTAATCCTTAAATACTAATTACAATATGTTATGGTTTCTTCTGTGAAGCTTTTATATAAAGGTTAAATTTTAAGAGTCTTTCTTTATACTTCCTTCTTTTAGTTCATGTTTGCTCACTTCGCTCTCACTATCACTTGCACTGTGATTTTTTTTACTTTTGTTATTGTAACACATATCTGTACTATATCCTTTAAGCACTAAAATGTACATATATTTATATAAATCCATTACACTCTTTAGACAAGTTCTTTCTTTGTCTTTCTGTGATAACTATCTATACATCTAAATATTTTAACAAATGTTTACAAAGTAAATATTCTGTTTTCTCTCTATGCGGAGATGAACAATTTAACAATCTTTCTGAAGCTGTTATTGTGAGCTCTATACAATATATTTTTAAGCTCTTTGTAGTAGATAGCAATTCACATTCTGCATTTTTCATGAATATGTAAGTACCTGACCAATATATGATTTTCAAGTAAGCTAACATTTACATTTTATCTCAAAGCTGATTGGGCGCCAATAGACAAATGACACTTCCAATTTTTTTTTTTTTTTTTTTTTTTTTTTTACATTAAATCAAGGTTCCAAGGCACCACACGGTTTCTTGTATGGTCGAAGGAGTTGTTTATGCCATCTTCCCAGACATTTTTCATTTTTAACATCTTTTAATTCATAGGTATGATAACCAAATTTTGATATAATTTCTGCAGGACCTTTATATAACAATTCCATCCTTTTGTTCCTACCTCGCAATGCACTTGATAACTTATGGTCTTTAACTAGTACCCAATCGCCTATCTTAGGTTCCCATTTATGTTTTCTACTCTTTTTCTTTAATTTTCGCTTCTCTGCCTTTTTCTTGATTCGTTCAAAAGCAATTTTCGCTCTTTCTTCTTCACTTAACTGAATGTCATTAATTTTCAGTGTTTTTGGTTCCCCTATCAATATTGGTTCTGGTTCAATTCCTAACATTAATTTTATTGGTGCAAACCCAGTAGTTACATTAATGGTGTGATTGATAATCTTTTCTATCAATGGACAATATTTCACCCAATCCTTGTGATTATGATGTGTAAGTACACGTAAATAAATTCCTATATCTCGGAGGACACGTTCTGTTGGATTCCCTGATGGAAAGTATGAGGAACAATGATTTAGTTTTCTCGCGTCTAATGTCACCCTAATCTTTCTATTGGCCTTATTTACAATACATAGGGGATTCACAAATTCTGAATTCGAAATTTCAATAACCTCATCTTCTAACATTGACTTTATAACTGCATCTATCTCTTCTCTTATGGTACTAGGGATAGCTCTCGCTTTATGTGTAAAAGGTTTGATGGGTATCATCTCAAACGAATGAGTATAAATATTACATTTACCAGGTTTCTCAGAGAATACTTCTTTATTTTGGATTAATATTTCAAACAGTTTATCCCTCTGTTGTTCATTTAGTTGATCAGCCTGAGTTACCTTTTCCCTCAACAATTCTTCTAAGTCTTCACTACTCTCCCTATCATAGTACCTAGTTGCATCAGAAAATCTCAAATTGTCTATGAAATCATTTTTATCCCATTCTACATTTTCTTTATTATCGATACTGTACTCTTTGACATTTACTTCAGTTAATTCCATAGCTCCTACTTTAACATATTCTACAAAGAATGTATCCCCTTGGATTTCTTCTTCCTCTTTTTCTCGTACAATAGTTTCTGAACTACTATCTTCCACAAAAGGCACTATAATGGTCTCATCTTCAACTTTCATTTCTAGAATCATGTTTTTAAAATTCACCACAGCTTCCCAGGCATAAAGACAATCACAACCTATTATAATATCTGTCACAAGTCTTCCTACAATCAGAAATAAAATTCCTAGTATTCTCCCATTTATTTCAATATTTATCATTGCTTGAAATTTTACTCTCTCTTTTCGTTTTCCCACAGCTAGCGAGCAATATATCCCATTAACTGGTAAAGACATTACTTTAAAACCACTATTTTGTAAATTATCATAAAAATTTTGTGAGCATACTGTGCTATTTGATCCTGTATCTATAATTGCATTGTATTGTTTTCCATTTACTCCAATTTTGATTTTAGGTGGATCTCCTACTTTTTCGTTTTCGTCGATTCTATTTTTACATTCTCTTTTCTTTTGTATCATCATTTGCCTTCCAGGACTATTTATTTCCGAGTACTTATCACAATCATTACTAGGATACCCAGTTCTCACTGAAGGCGCGTTTGACCGGGTCTGGCGTTTCCCTGATTTTTTATGTATTGCTCCTGTACTATTTCCCGAATTGTTACTTCTGTTTTCCTTCATTAAATTGGGGTTACTTCCTACCATGTTTTTGACCGTGTTAATGGCCTCAACCATTTCCGCATTTTCGGGGGAATTTCGTCCATTAGAATACCTTTCTCCCTGTCTTGGTGACCTCGGTCTAAACTCATTATCTCCGTTTGTCCAATACCCATCATTTGAATTTCTACTATGCCCAAAATAACGTCCCCGTCTACCTCGATCAAATCTATTTGTATTCATATAATTCACCCTTATATTTCTTCCCCTTTGATTACCATTTCTATTTTGGTGATGCACTTCCTGGTTATATCTACCTTGATTTTCCCACCGGAACGATTCCATCCTTGGTACTGGTCCTTTATATCTTTCCCTAACCTCACTTCTATTCTGATAATACTGTGCCCCTTGCCCGAAAGAATTGACAGTTTCTTTTCCTTCATATTTATTTCCAAATGCGTGTTTTGGCTTATTGACTTCTAAGGCTGATAATAATTCGATCATAGCTGCAATGCTATCGGGTCGGGCTATGATTAGGTAGTGTTGAAGTGTTTCCGGAAAATGTGGAGTAACTATATTTATTAGATCTTTTTCATCTAAGGGAGGATCCAACATCTTCGATTTTCTCGCTATTCTCATAAAATAGTTTACCATCGATTCCTCCGATCTAGGATTAAACTTTCCATTGCTTAATTCAACTCTAATATTAGCCTGCCTACTAGCTCCCCAATATCTGGTTAAAAAGATGTTCCTAAAGGTCCTGTAATCATTATTGTTACCCATAGAAAGGCCTAGCCAATTAGCAGCATTACCCTTTAAGCATTTTCTTACTATCACCATCTTGTACTCCTCTGGTATACGTTTCACCGTGAAGTACTCTTGTAACCCTTCTAAAAAGGCTTTAGGATCATCTGAATCTTCATTTTCAAAAACTGGAGGTGTCATTTCATTTAAGACATGGTTAGGCCAATGTAAATTTGAATTGTCACCTATCCCTGAGCTATTTCCGAGATCAGAATGAGAATTACTGTTACCCCTATTTTGCATCGAAATGTCAGCTGATACACCTGGTATTGCCTCGTTTCTTGCAACTTCATTACTAAGATTGTTGTGATTACATGCATTTTCATTTAATTTCAAATTTTCTAAGGCCTCTTTTACCTGAGTAATTTCTGTTACTACTCCTTTTATTTGGTCTGTAACATCCTCCAAATTTCTAGCCTGCCTTTCACTTTCTACATCAGATCTTTCCATTCTAACTTTACACCCCTGTAACTCTTCTCTAATTTCTTCCCTGTCTTTATCTAACCTTTGTACTACCTCTTCCCTTTGTTTGTCTAATTTATATGTTACTCTTTCCCTTTCTTTCTCTAATTTTTCACTCACTTGTTGACCTAATTTCTTTTCAGAATTCTTTACTTCTTGCCTTATTGTCTCTAATTCTCCCTTAACCTGTTCTCTATTTTCTTTGACTTCACTACTGACTTTATTAATTTCCTCCCTAACTTCTTCCCTAAAGGTTTCGAAAGCTCTCTTCTGATTTTCCAATTGCATTCCCAATTCCTGTTGTCCCTTCTCTAATTTCTGTCCTAACTCTTTACTATTTTCATCTATCTTTTGACTTAACTCTGTACTCATCTTTTTCATTATCTTTTGAAACATATTCTCTATTTCTGACATAATTGCTGGCCTTTCTGAATTAGTACTAAACATTTCTGAACTACCTCTAGGTGTTTCTCTAACGTTCTGATCTTCTAATTCTTGGCATATTCTGCTACCACATTCTGACTATATTCTTCCATCCTACTTACACTTTTCTCAATTTCCGGACTCTCAAAACCTAGAAAATCGCTATCACTGTCTTCCATTTCTAAACTATTTACACGTGTTTTTCTACTCACCAATATTTCACGCACTTAAACTTGTTCACTACACGTTTCACAGATGTTCACACGCTGGGCACCTTCTTGTCTGCTGGCTCGATGCTGGCCTGGTCGTCTTGGGGTTGGTCCATTCTTTCGACGCTACACGTTGGATCACCTTCTTGTTTGCTGGTTCTATGCTGGCTTGGTCGTCTTGGGGTTGGTCCATTCTTTCGACGCCACACGTTGGGATGCCATTTTAAGCTAAAATAGTCGTTGCTCACTTCTTGAGGTATCGCTGTATCGGCCGTTGATGCTTAAATGTCGTTGGTGACGTGGTGTTGCCCTTTGATGTGTTTCGCTCCGGCTAGTCAGCTTGAGATCTCTTACTTTTATCTCGGGTTTGCGTAAGTGTGATGGACAACCCAAGAACAACTTTATATATTATTTATTTATTTTAAATATTTTCGGGAGCTATGCCGATTCTATATGTAGAGGAATCTCACTCACGTCCGCACAGCACAACATCCCGTACTGGTCTCTGGTTGAGTAGTGACGCTTTCTAGCTTACCCACGCTAAGAAGACCGTTCTCTTCCAATTTGAATGTCATGACGTCATCCAAGAAAGCCTCGTATCCAAAATGCTATTTCCTTTTCCCGCAATTTAGAAATGTCCCTTTCTATTATAACATGTTCTTTTATGAATTTCGAATATATAATTACCTTTTTAGGATTAAACGATGTTTACTTTATATTTTATTAAATATATCGCGCGACTTTTAAGGTTTTCAGACCTGACTTTCGAACGTGTATTTAAACTATGTAGTATGACGTCATGACTCGTTAATTTCAAACCAATAATGTGTTTATCCTACAAATTTAACGACTATTATTTACTCATATCTTGCTCACCTTACAACACTTCCTGCTCTATTATCTATTTATGTTATTACTTAACACTTATCGCAAATCTCACATCCGGCACTTAAATTAAAACGTGTCTTTTTCAAAAGCCCATTCGATCGGAAATCTAAATTTCGGTATCAAGTTCTACCTCTTAAATTAATCTGCTATCTTGTCTGTCAATGACAATTACATTTACTCTTTTGATGAAGCTGAAGACAGGAACAAACTATTTCTTCATAGACCTCATACTTCTTTTTGACTCTGAATGAATCAGCAATTGCTGTTCATACTGTGTAATGCTTGTTGTTTCAAAGAAGTTTGCCGTTCTTGCAGAAGACTATTCCATGAGTGAGGATTTCAGGCTCGTTGCATGCACAGCATTGGTTTACTTGGCCTCTCCCTGGAACACTGCAAACTGAAGACACTTGCAGTTCATATTGATGGCATTGGCCCATTGTGATGAAGAGACCTTTCTTTGCAGAAAGCCTTGTGTTGAATTGGGCTACTCAGAAAATAGAGCAACTCTTATTCCTTTCTATGGAAGTGTTTCCATTTCTTGTGTTCATCATGCAGCATTTTTCTGAGCTTTTTCACATACAAATGCATTTTATTGAAAGGCCAAGATTTTCTAGGCTTTCATTTATCTCTTTAGAAAAGTTTCTTGTGCAATGTAGCTCATTTGATACCTTGCCAAGACAGGTACAAATATTGATGTGTTGTAAATATGCCTCCCAAGAAGCTTTCATCACACCAAGACCTCTAAATTTTCTTGCTTATTGCTCAAAAGTGGTTCTTGGGGATTGGATAGAAACTGGCTTTGATCGATGTGTATTTGAGACTTCTCTAATGGTAGGTTCCTTCTCAGAAGATCTTAAATTTCTACACCTTTTCAAATGTTTCCTGGGTGAAAATAGGTACCTGAACTTTGCTGTTCACATAACAAAGATGATATGATGTCTGGTAGTGCTACCTATTTCCGCACATGATGAATGCAATATTCATTAATTTTCAATTTGTAAAATATACATTCTCAAACAACCTGCAAGCAGGTTGAAAGCATTCTAAATTCAAAGGTTGGGCAGAAATTAAGATTATTCCAGAATAATTGTCTACGTAAAACCTTTAAAGGGCATGCCATTTATATATACAGGCTGTTAGAGGTATAAGAACAGATATTTGTATTGGTATAAGAGGACAGTGTAATGAACAATGTTACGTCAACATTTGCTTCATATGTGGACTTATTATTTTACTTACTAAGAGTAGTATGTTTTCAGCTCAGTTAGTATCTCCAAATAGGCATGGCACACACAAGCCATATATATGTTTATTTTCTCTCAGAGAGTGGAGCAAAAGGCATAATACAGAGTGGGCAGGCCTCGAGGTAATGAATTTTGTATTGGAACTGAGTTTGAATGCTTTCTACAAGGCCAATAACCCACCTAGGCAGATAGGTCATGCATTGAGGTATGAACACGTTAAAGCAAAATTGGTAGCATATACTGATAGGTATTGTTCAATTTGTGGTGCAGTTACAACCATGCATAAAACATCAGATAGTAAATTATGTGATGGGTTTGTGGGAAAACTGTTAGACTGTTAGACGAAGAACAACTAACATACCAAAATGGATACATATTGATATACCATTTATCAAAATATTTGTATGTATACCCCTAACAGCCTGTGTAGTTAGTATGCAGTTTTTGTTGTGTTTTCAATAACGAGATTTGACATAAATTTATTCAGCAAATGATTTCAATACAGAAATATTGTCTTTGCCAGTTTTAAATGAAAGAGCAATACAATAGTCAAGACAACAAATAAAATCTATGTACAGGCAAACAGATTTAGTAAGTGAGCAAACAATAGTATAAAATGATTATAATTGTTTTTCCGTACATGCAGTGTGTAGGCTAAAGTTGGAAAGGTAGAACCAGACTTAAAAAAAGTCATGCCAACATGTTACCATGGTAGCTCAGTTGATTAGAGCAATGGCACAGAGACCCATGGTTCTAATTGCACCTTTGGCATTGAATTTTTTCAGTTTGATTCTACCTTTCCAATAATATAAAATGTTTCTGCCAATTATAGATTTAAATGTCAACAAATATGAGTTTTGAAATCCAAAACATTTTCAGTTATAACATGTGCTAAATGCCTTATCCAGAAAAAAAATTGGAAAGGGGTTTGGGTTTGGGGAGTATGGATAATCTACATTTTATAAAAAATATTCTTCATAAGATTGTGCATTCAGGAAGCACTATATCTTTTTTGTAATCTTTGTAACCTATTCCCAGGAAAATAATTGTTATTAGCAGAGCAACTCACTTCGATCGCAATCACCCTACCCAGGTTGTGACTGGCAAGGTTTCAAGTTCTCAACACAAGTTGTAAATAGGAAATTGTTGTCAAGGAAACGATTTTATTTCCAGAAAAGAAAGACATTCATAAATGCACACATATTTATTTACATAATTATGTACAACATACAAATGGTTACATACTCGTACATATAGATTGACACTGATAATTTTCTTTTTCCGTATTTACTTAAGTACATAATTTGCACCCAAGCAGTTATAATGGGCATGTAATATTTACTGAAGTTATGTAAAATAATAGGTAAATAAAATGAATTTCTTAAACTTTAGACATTCACATGAATGGAGCAAACACCAAAGAAGGAATTAAAGTGAATCTTGACTCTTCTTTAGCCATAGTACTGAAAACAATCATTTACTTTATAGCCTTTCAAACGAATACCTCATTCTACTTTCAGACAAACAAGATTTGGAATGCAAAAATGTTGGTTCTTTCACATGATGTGTTTGGAGCAAATTTGAAAATGCGACCAGTTCTATATTATTGAGCAAACGGCACTTATTGGGATCTAAAAGTGCATCTCATAAGCAACACATGACACCTAATCCTGCATTCTTTTCAATGACATTTTTCATTTTCATCCATATTTCAAGTAGGGCACTCATTACATTCCTCTTGACAGTTTTTCCACATGCCACCCAGATTCTGCCAGCTGCATACATCTGGAATGTAATGAATAATGATTAATTGTTGTAGGTAGTTCTTTGAACAAATTTTGAATCAGTTATTTGTGAAGCTGTTCTAATACCAGATGTTTAACAGCTTGTGTATTAGAACTGCCATTGATTTCTAAATTAGGTAATACTGTAACAGTTTTATATCATTTTTAGCATAATATTTTATAGCCTCTAGCCAAGTTCCTCATGTGATAACAACTGGCCATGGTGGTAACTAGGGCAGGAACTTTAGACACCGAACCTATGAAGTTTGCTACGCCGAGTCCATAGAATTAGTATTGTATTGTATTGTTTACTAAGAACTGAGGGTGGGAGAAGGACGTCGGTAGAGCACGCTACACCTGATTCCGACCTTTGGTACTGTGTGCAAGACAAGAAGGCAAGTCTTAGGAATGCGTAGTGTAATCATTTTGTGCTTCCCGCGCAGTGTTTATGCCTAGTTTCCGAGTATGACAAGGATGCTAGGCTCGTTTAAAATACACAATGTTGTCACATAACTCACCTATAGCTAGAAATATGCACTCTCATATACTTATTTCCTAGTAAACAGATCTGCTACCGGAGATCAATCACATGTAACGTTGCATTCTTTGTTGGCGGCATTGTAACACACCTTCGCTGAATGCAACTAGATGACAACTGAACACCTCAGAACGTGACTGTACATCAGGATGGCAGTGGATCATGAGGTTGTATAGTTCAGAGTCAGGCAACCTGTACCCGCCTCGTTCCAATGTTTTGGTGTCCAAAGTTCCTGCCTTAGTGATAACAGTATATCCAGTGCTAACTCTGTGTACTTTGCAATCCTGTAAGGAGCTTTTAAAAGTATTTTTTCCTTTCTCTACTACATATAGTAAGTAGGGGAAGTATTGTATTTGACCCAAAAATTTGATGTTGAGATTTCACCGGAAATATGTTTTGAGGTCTCCTGAATCCAAAAAAAGCATTTTTATAAAAAGGTCCATGTGTGAGTCTGTGTGGGTGAACTGCATAACTCAAAAACGAAAAGTTGGTTAAAAACCGAAGTTACTATTTAACTTTAAGTTAAGTTGAGTATTTTAAAGGATGTTTTAGGTACTGAAAATTCAAAATATAGATTTCATTGATCATTCCAGTATCTCAAATGTTATTATTTAATCAATAACATTACAATCATTATTGGTGAAAAAGGTGTATGACCTTATATTTATGTTGAGTGTTCCTTTTTAGAAGAACAATATGTTTTGAGATGTTTTTTCCAACATGCCTTTCTGGATTCACTGGATCTCAAAACATCCAATTCAGGTAAAAATCACAGTTTTTATTTTTGGATTAGTCTTTATCTTTATGGAGAATGTAAAAATTCTGATGTTTTACGGTTAATGACATTTTCTGCCATTATCATTTGTTATAATATTCTGAATTATATTAATAAGAAAGCCTTGCTTTTGTGTCACTTTCTTGATCTAATAAATGTTGGCCAAAACTGTTTCAGTATACATTTTGTTGTAGCTCAGAGTAACATAAGGAGACAAGGCATTAGTCAAATATTCAAAAAGCAGGTGTAACATTTCAGAAGAGTTTGTATTGCCATTTTCCATAAGTTTGTTTAGCAGAAAACACTTCTATAAGTTGTGTAGAACTTGAGATATGTCATGTGTTGGGCATAGGTTTTAGAACTGGAATTCTGTTTTATACATATGCAAAGCAGCATATTGAAACACTGTGATGCTCTTTTTTTCTAAACACCAAGTACACTTCTTATGCCAGTAGATTGAGCATTTGGCAAAAACATGGTGGTTACCCTTCCCTCCCCTTCCTTTCCCTTAATGGCAGAATTCAGTAAAAATATGGAACATTTATCAAAATAGCTAAGTAAAATTGCACCTTTATGACTCCTTTTGGTCTATTTTAGCACCATTTCTCTTTGTTCATTTGAAAATTGTCGCCTAATTCTGATGACTAATCAGACCAAACTATAAACTGTTATGGAGAATACAACAAAAAATAGAATTGATATTATTTCTGATATAATGATGTTACCTCTACTTTCATGGTGTCTACAGAGCTTAGAGCCTTGTTATGTGAATCAGCACAGTTAAAAAGAAAAAGCAAAATAAGATAATAAAAATAAAAAATAAAATACAACCGCATATCGAGTGTGATTTACTCTCAGGCACAGGTTTGAATCCATCCTGAAAATTATGCGGGCAGCACTACCGTGGAGTCCAAAACTATGTACTTACCCTTTGATAATTCAATACTTTGGGACTTATAATTTTTGCACAATAATTTTACTTTAAGCAAGATGGTGCTCCATGACACTCCATGACTCTTTAGCTGGACAAAGCATAGGTTGAGATGTGTCACTGAATACTCATCACAATATCCAGAGCTTTGGACTTTTAGTTAAGGAAGAATGTTTGTGGACAAAGCTGCATTGAATGCAGTATGAGAATCCATTAAAGCATTGTGTACAGCCATTACACTGGATGCACTGATATTTGCAGTTGAATGTCATGGCTGCTGTAGAGCTGCCAATGGTGGTCACTTTGATCACATAAAATGACTGTTACTTCTTGAGAATGCATTAAACTATGTTGCTGCACAAGAACTGTAAGTCTAAGACATTTTGTTCCCAAGTTATTATCAAAGAGTGAGTATACAGTCTTGGACACCTCAATATATCACTTAAGGAACTGTAGTTTAACCTCCATAATGTAACTTATTCTACAGCACAGTTACTTTTTAGGTACCTATTTTTAATTTATCAAGCAACAATTAAATATAACAGAATGAGGCATGTTGTTAGAATGACTTCTTGACAGATGAGCCAAGTGCAGAGGGGGGTTTACTCCAGGCTTTCAGTTTCTCCTCTATCATCTTCAGGGAATGCATGTAACGGAAACAACAAAACATGAATTAAGATGAGTGAAAGCCTCTTAAAAATATGGTATTCCATCAAAATATTCTATATGGATACTTCACCAGAAATATAGATTTGAGATTCTGGGATTTTCAAGAAAGCATTTTAGGCAAAGGATATCCAGATATTTAAGCTCAACAACTTCTAACAATGCAATGCAAATATTTTCAAAATAATCTTGCACCCCAAAGTATCCTTTTTATGTAAAATCTTTTATTATATTTTATTTTCTGAAAAATGCCTGTAATGTTTTCTATTAAAATACCATATTTTTAACATATTTGATTGACAACTCAAATGTTTATCTTGATTTTCCTGGATATAGAAGTCCACCTCATTCTAAATGAATTTTGTATGTTTTTGTATAATTGATAAACTTTCTACCCAAAGCTGAAGATCTCATTCAAATATACAAATTGTTAACTTTTGTGTAGCATTAGCTATTTCTGAGACTTTCATTATTGTGTTGAATCTTCAAATACTTTATACTTCTATGAAGAGCTAAGTCTTCATTGGGTTGTTTCTCATGACCATATAAGAGTGAAATTCCAAAGCCAGCATATAGCAATGCACTTTTTAAAGATTCTCTATCTCCTGTATTCCTCTTGTAATTAAAATATGTAATGAAACCATTTTGCTAATGTATATCTCAATTAACATAAAATAGCCGAATAAGCTTTTGAAATAATACTTATATACGAGTGGGTGGAGATATTCATGTAAAAGTAACTGAAGATATTTATAAGATGCCTCTCTGTGTGCGTGTGCATGCGCGTGCGCGTGCGCGTGCGTGCGTGTACCATGAGTAATTCAAAATACAAGATGATTAACTACAGTAGAACCCTGCTAATCCAAATTAATTGGGGTTGTGGTCTGTTCGGGTTATCCAAAAAACAACAAAAAATGTATATAAATTCAGCTGTGGGATTAGAAGTTATAAGGTAAAGTATCGTACCAATGTGAGGTATTGAAAACGTTGTGATTACCACACATAACTTAATGAGAATGTTTTCAACATAACAACAATGTATTCTTTTGAACTATGGACATAGCCAATCACATGGGATAGTGGCAGTATATAGGTAGTGCAGTTTGTTTTGCTGTTGTTAGCAGTCATTCTACAGTAGTTCATGCCTTTCACTCATTTAAAATCCTATTTTATTTTCAAGAAAAACAAGTATTGCATTATTATTTATTTATGCCAACAAACTTACTGTTGGTGTTTTTAAACACACAAGCCGTGTGTGGGCAAAGTTTGAGAGGTAGAACTGGAACTTAAAAATTCAATGCCATAACTGGGATTTGAACCACAGACCTCCCGCTTACCGGGCGGCTGCTCTAACCATCTAATCTTACCATCTGAAGGTTACTCAATCCTGGGATATAAAGTACTTACAATAGCAAGTCACCATTGGGGTAATTTGTCTCTGATGTGAGACTGCCTTTGTGGTTTACCAGGAGAAATACGAACTGGTTTGAGAATTTAATGCCATTCTGGCAGTTTGTCACAATAGCTCAGTGGTTAGAGCAGCCGCCCGGTAAGCGGAAGGTCTGTGGTTCAAATCCCAGTTGCGGCATTGAATTTTTAAGTTCCAGTTCTACCTCTCAAAGTATTGCATTGTTGAGATGCACTTCAAAGTAAAATACTTTTAAAGGACATTAAACCAAAACATTTGAGTTGATTTAACTTACAGCCAGTTTTGTAAAATTTCTGTTAGGTACTACAGTCTCTCTTTAACCCTGCCATTTCTCATGACCAAGAGCAACATTGTTGTTGGTCTGTACCACTGTTGTGTGTATTAAAATATAATTCCTGTGAGCAATGAACCTTTTTTTCCAATGTTCATATTACAGCACCAGCCACACATCAAAGCAGATGGTCAGCCACCTCACACAATTAAGTTCCTAGACAATACCGAACAATGTTGGCTAAGAACGAAGCCCATTACCAGACACTTCAAGAAGCTTTGACTTCTGGCTTGTTATAAGAAACTTTGCGAAACATTGATTTCCAGAGAAATTGCCAGTACCTAATTCTCAAATGTGTAAGGGAGTCAGATGAACAAGTTAGTGATGGGACAGTTTTTAGTGAGTTGATTATGTAGAATTGTCAGAACTAGCATTAGATCTGGAATGTCTCGCTAAGGCTGATAACACTATGGAGGAGATGTCCAAAGAAAGCAAAGTGAAGAGGAGAGGGCTAAAAAGGAAGAAAGGAGATAAGGAAGTCCAGCAGGAGATAGTTACGAATTGTGGAGCTTTCTGAAAATGAAAAATATGATGTGTTGCATTCACATGACTTTTTCTCTACTCTTGTAGTAACCATTCCTACAAACTCTTATCCCTATATCTTCTTCATGTTAGTTGAGATAAACATTTGCAGAAATTATCTTACTTGCTTATTTCCTTGTAGGTGGAAGGAGAGTATGGGAATATAGTAGGCTTTGAGTGATAGTCAAATGTTTTAAAGCTTTCAAATTCTGTTCTGAATAACTAAGTTCCATTTGACAGAAGTATAAGTTCTCCAAAATTTGCACAAATAACAAGGCATATATCCGGAATGGTTCACTTTATAAAAAATATATTTAGACATAAATTGTGTATTTTAGCAAGATCTACATTTTTTGTGTACCAAGATGTGGTCTATCTCTAACAGTTTACCAGTTATGCAAAAGTTGTCCAGAGTAAATACAAAGACAGAGGCTATAGCCAGAAAATTCAAGATACACATTTCATTTGTCATAAAAATATCTCAAAACATATAGCATTTTAATCAAAATCGTTCAAGCCATTTTCAAGAAAATAAAAATTTAAGGAAAATTCTCCATGTAAAAGGTAGTTTAGGGTGAAGCAATTTTCTTCAAAATCTTCGTGTCACATCCTTGAAAGACGTTAAACTTAAATACCAAATTTGGTTTTTAGCTGACTTTTCATTTTTGAGTTATGCTGCCCACAGACACACACACACACACACACACGCACACGCACACGCACACGCACACGCACACGCACACGCACACGCACACGCACACGCACACGCACACGCGCACGCGCACGCGCACGCACACGCGCACGCGCACGCGCACGCGCACGCGCACGCGCACGCGCGCACACGCGCACACGCACACTATTCATATGGAATGGGGCATGCAATATAAAAAAAAAAAACACACACACACAGGCGTACGCGCACACGCACCTTTTTCTAAAACTGCTTTTTTTATTCATGGGGTCTTAAAACATGTATTTGCAGTGAAATCTCGACATTTAATTTTTGGGTGGAATACAATACTTCCTCTACTATATTATATGTAGTAGAGAAAGTAAAAAGTAAGATTAGAGAATGTGTGCCATTTTCTTTCCACTCATTATTCAAGCTGAAATATGAACCTTTCAGGATTATTGTATGAATGTATGATAAGCTTCTCTTACTAGTATTACAAAATTACATTTAAATTTGAAGAATTTGCTATAATTCTTATGGTAAAAAAGTAACTCAATATTTTAGTGACAAAGTGTTTATGCATCTTTAGCCAATAATATTGTATTTATTTCAATGATCTGTGATAAGGTAAACTTTTGTACTTATTGTTAGTAAGTTACAAAAGCTGTACAGAAATCTAGGTAACAAAGATGGAATAAAAGGTACTGAAATCAAGGCAAATAACGACAAAAGTATCTTCTACATGAATATTAAAAATAGAAGCACTAATAACACTGAAGTATTCTTAATGTTTGAGGTCATTTTGAGTCACTTTTCTACACTCACCTTCACTTAAAATGTTTTAAAAACTGGAAGCATTTTCAGGATCGTTCGATCCCATCATCAGCCATTGGGTGACTTGACACTACCCTGCTCCCTCTCTCTCTCTGCTACCATGGTCCTGCTGCCTTCTGGTGTTACGGATGCAGAGCTTTAACACTTTATTTAATGCTGGAATTTCGAAGATAATGACTTTATTATTATTATTTTTTATTATGTGTATTTTTTCCCAAATGCTCAGTTCTATTGGTGAATTTTAGAGATTTTAGCATATTTATATTAGGGCCAATGTTGTGGTTTTCACTCCAAAAGTCGTGAAAAGGAACACCAGAGAAACGTAAAATTAAAACAAACTGAAAAGTCTGCTGTGGCGCACCACTTTTGGAATGAAAACCACAACATTGGCTTTAATGTAAAATTGTTAAAATCTTTAAGTTCACCAATAGAACTGAGCATTTGGGAAAAAATATACTCTTAAAAAATAATAATAAAGTCATTAACTTCAAAATCCCAGCATTAAATAACATGTTAAAGCTCTGTGCCCCTAACACCAGATGGCAGCAGAGAGAGGGAGCAGGAGGATAGCATCAGTCACCCAACGGCTGATGATGGGATCGAAGGATCTTCAAAACGTTTCCAGTTTTTAAAACACTTTAAGTGAAGGCGAGTAAAAAAGTGACTCAAAATGACCTCAAACATATATTGTACATGTTAAATTATTTCATACCAAATAGCAAGTAATATAAAGGTCTACAAATATAACAAATATTTTGGAAACCATAAACTTCACTTATCCTAGTATTTGCTGCAAGTTCTTGAAATTAAATGCAGGCTGCAGTTTCATGATATATTTATCACATCATTAGTGCTACCCTTGTTTGGAATTGCAGTCTGCATTTAATTTCAAGAACTTTTAGCAAATACTAAGACAAGTGAAGCTTATAGTCTAAAATATTTGTTATATTTGTAGATTTGCATTATTTCACTGTTAATAGCTTCATTTTTTTTTTTCCTTTTATGTTAACGTCCTCCAACGTAATGTCATATTGGACGGTGAATGAATGAAATGAGTGAAATGATGCTCAAATGAGCCCAAAGTCCATAGAGCTTTAAGTTACCCGACATTCATCTTCTCAGGACCAGGGAAAACCTGAGAAAAAACCTTACCCGGATAACTTACCCTAAGTGAGATTCAAACTTGCGGCCTCTTGAATGTGAAGCAGACATGCTAACCATCATGCTACAGAGGTGGGCTTAATAGCTTCAGTTTTTCATTATATAATATAAAAGTGTTTGTAGGCTTCTTTTAGAGTGTACATTGCACATTTATAATTTAAAAAAATTTGAAATAGGTCTGATTGTTAAGATCTGATTTATGACTTCTTGAACATTTACTATTTTCCTATCTTTTGCACACAATAGAACCAACTTCTCTAAAATGATTGTTTATTGGAAGTATTGCTAGAAATGGAACAATTTTAGTGTTCATTGGTTAAAATGTGAGAGAATACATTTATTGTAGAGTTTCAAAGTACATTCACGTTATGGGTTGACTGAGGAAGATGGCTCTGCAGTAATGTAACCAATTTGGTCTACAGTCAAATCCTGCTTCCTGGCTGAGTGTATTTTCTAGTTTTCCTCAGCCCACATATTTGGCAAATGATAGAAAGGTACCTTTAACTTAGGGCTGAAATGTTTCCTTTCCAAATATCATTTTTGGAAGATAGTATGATTTCATGGCCTTTCTACCAACTTAACCCACCCTCCTATATTACATACTTTTAAGACCTAGGACGCTAGCATTTTCACAGCCTTAACCTTGATATTTTGATTAATATAGATATAAAATATAATGAAACTTACTTGTTGATTTTTACCACCTCAATAACTGCCCTCTTAATTACTTATATAGCATACATTATAATTTAAAAGAATAAAACACTGGAATCAGTCCAACTTCTGTTATAATGATGATCAAAGATATGCAGAGAGTCACTGAATCTGAATACACATTATGCAAGATAAACAGAGTAGGCTGTGCTCAAATAATTCTGAAATCAAAGAAAATTGGAAAATGGGCTATACTTCTCTCATGCCTGAAACATCTGAAGAGAGATACGAAAGCTGCTATAGCATTTTTAAAAATTGATTGAATGAGAAGAAAGAGGACTAAATGAAAATAACATTGTTTGCCTATTTTGTAAGTAGGAATATTAAATTACTAAGTATCTCCCAAAAAATTGTATGCAATATGCTTGTGTTAAGTGTTCTTACTAATCCTCGGAAACTGAGAAGACTCAACTGCGTCTCATCTTTTCAAACTTTTCCTTGATTCAGTAAATATCGCTTACCACACTTATATGACAATATACTATTCATTGCATGTATCACCAATATCCACCACCTGACTGCCAGCCCCCCAAACTTGTGGTTTGACAGCGCTAATATCTGTCCCCTCTGTCTTTCTCTCTCTCTTTATCTTCATGAACCATCATGATTGGAGAGAAAGCAGTGAAATTCCAGTAGAATTAATATGTCATATCCATTTTACTAGCTGTCTTTCAGGAGTTTACTTTCCCAGGAGCATGTTACTGATATTTCTTGTAATATTTCAGGTTGTGTACAGAGTCAATTTGGAAAAACATCAATGCTGCTGCCCCTTTCTTCACCAGTACAAATTTAGAGGAAAACAACTGGGTAAATGCTGATCTCAGTTTAGCCAAATCACCTCAATCACTCACCTCCAGCCAACCACAGATAGTTAAAGAAACCAAAACCGATATGAAAGACTACAGTTTAATCCAGAAATGCAAAAAACCACACAAATGTGAAATTTGTGGCAAGTGTTTTCAATATTTGTCAGATATAAAGAGGCATAGTGTATGCCACGAAGACGAAAAACCGTTTAAGTGTGAAATTTGTGAAAAAACTTACACACAAGCATCAGACTTGAAAAGGCATAGACTGGTTCATGAAGGCATAAGACCTCACAAATGCGAAATCTGTGGGAAGAGCTTTTTTCAAAAATCAGTCTTAAAGGAACATGTATTAACTCATGAGAATAACAAATGCAAGTGTGACATTTGTGGCAAATCTTACAGTCAGGTAGCATACTTGAAAAGGCATAAAGCAATTCATGAGGGTAATATAACATTCATGTGTGAAATTTGTGGCAAGAATTTTACTCAAGCATCAAATTTGAAACAACACAAATTCACTCATGAAGGAAGAAAGCCGCACATGTGTGAAATTTGTGGCAAAAGCTTTTCTCAAGGATCAAGTTTGAAACAACACAAATTAATTCATGAGGGCATAAGACCATATAAATGTGAAATTTGTGCGAAAGACTTTTTTCGACTGTCACATTTGAAAGATCATAAATTAGTGCATGAGGGTAAAAGACTGCATCAATGTGAAATTTGTAAGCAGTGTTTTTCAAGAGCATCAAATCTGAGACAGCATAAATTAACTCACGAGGGCAAAAAACCATACTCATGTGAAGTTTGTAACAAGAGCTTTGCTCAATCATCGACACTGAAGGAGCATAAGCGACAGCATGAAGGCAAAAGACCGTATGTCTGTGAAGTTTGTGGTTACAGCTTTACTCGAGCTGCATACCTCCGTCAACACAAATTAATACATGAGGGAAAGAGACCATACAAATGTGACATTTGTAACAAGAGCTTTACTCAAACATCAAATCTGAGAGACCATAAAAGGATTCATGAGGGGAAAAAGCCACACACATGTGAAATTTGTAAGAAGAGCTTTACTCTATCATCAAACCTGAAAAAGCATACATTAGTTCATTATGGTATAAGACCATATGTTTGTGAAATTTGTAACAAGACTTACACGCAAGCATCACACTTAAAACACCATAAATTAACTCACGAGGGTGGAGAGCCACACACATGTGACATTTGTGGCAAAAGCTTTTCTCAAGCATCAAATTTGAAACAACATAAATTAAATCATGAGGGCGTAAGACGATACAAATGTGAAATTTGTGACAAGGACTTTATTCGAATGTCACATTTGAAATGTCATATATTAACTCATGAGGGCAAAAGACCAAACACGTGCGAAATTTGTAATGAAAGCTTTCCTCAAGCTTCAATGCTGGAAGAGCATAAACTACAACATGAGGCCGTATGGGGTCACAACGAAAATTTTTAGAAAATCAAACAAGGGTTAGTTTTAAAAAATTTAAATGGATTTATGGTTTTTTTTTTAATTGTTATTCCCCTTTAAGGCAATGTATCTATGAAAATTAAAAACTCAGTTTTCTTCTGATTGCCTTGAATTTTTTTTCACTCACTTAGAACATACAATATGTAGTATACACAAAATTTCAACGTCCTATGTTAAACTGTTTTTAAATTATTTATGCATTTATTAATAATAAATCACTTTTTGATATGCTAATATGAAATGACCCTTGGACCCTACAGTTTATTTTATCTCCCCATAATTTTTAATTTGGGGTCAGCATACAGATACTTATAAAGACATTTTCATACCACCATTTGATTAGATTTAAGTAGTTAAAGTGCAAAAAAAAAGTTTCTGTACAATTTATTGATGTTTTCAGTTTTTCTTTCAGTACGAATTATGAAAAGTATTTAATTTCAGCTCAGTTATTTAGTATTTTTTAACTAGTGCATGACAGATTTGAATACCTCAATCCCTGAAGCTGTCCTGAAAATTTCATGCTAATAAATTGTAAACTAAGGTCCAAGGAACATTTTAAGTAGTAAAAAATGCTGACAAAAATTGAGAAAATGGATTTTAAAGTTTAACAATACATTTTTGTACTTTATCTAAATCTAATCAACTAAAATTCCCCAACACCATATGTGGGCCCTCTGCTGCTTTCTTTGTGGTTTCAGTAGCAGTTTTTGAGAATTTTAATTTTGCTTGGTTATTTCTTAATATGAAAACTTTCCTTTCACCTTCCCATTGCTCTCAAAATGAAAAAAATGTTTGTTCTTGGCTAACCTATATACTATGCACTTCCGCTAATTTGTACATCAAATTCATAAAATACCTGCTTATTACTAACAAATAACTCAAAACCTATTAAATACTTAAACAATGCCTAATATATAACTAGAACACGAAATAACCTGGCAAGATTACAGAATTACAGAGCACTGACTGCACTTTTCTGTTTACAAGCAAAACATGTGTCAGATTTGTGGCATTTTAGCTCAATATATTGAAATTATCTCAGCATAGCCAACTCACAACCTCTCTGAAGCAAAATTTTCTGTAAGGCTAAAAAAAAAAAAAAAAATTGCATTTGAAAGCTGTAGTGACGAAGTTTAAGGAGGAATGCCCACCCGTACTGGGGCATTTAAAAGCCCTGCTGGAGCTTTAAAAATGGCCAATGTTGAGAAAATGAAAGTGTGTGGTTAAAGTACAAAGTATAAGCATAATAAAAAATGCAAAAAATAAAACTTTTGGCAATTTTCACCAAATTTCATGGATACATTGCCTTAAAGCAATGATGCCACTTACTCAGATACTTCAGATACAAGGTATTTTTATAATGTTCCGCTGTTTCATCTGATGAGAATTTGATTCCTCATATTTTGTCTTTAGTTTTTGGAAGCAAAAGAAATTACAAGGTGCTAGGTCAGGGCTGTATGGTGGAGGGTCCATAGTGCTGATCTTTAGGTTATCCAGATTCTCGGTTGTTAGTTTTGCTGTATGTGATGATGCAGTTCATGATTAAAATTATTTTTCCTTTTGGATGTTTTCCACAAACTTCTAAAAAAAATTGCAGCAAACAGACATTCGTGTACTAATCGGCAGTGACAATACATCTATGTTCTAATGCTATGGTAGCAACATGGCCATTCTTAGAAAAAAAGACTAGCAAGCATGTTCTTACCAGTACTCAAATTCACCAGACTTTTGAAGGCTTATGTTCTCTTCAAAAGGCCCATTGATCCAACAGACTTTTCTTTCCAGGATCATTACAAGAAATTCAAGATTCATCACAAGTAACAATATTCCAAATCAAATTGAAGTGCCACCTTGGATTTTTCCAGAGTTTTTCGCACCAATTAATGCCTCATTTTTGATCAGGAGTAAGTTTATGTGGACTATATCGACAACAAAGTTTTCTCATGTCTGTTGATGTAGGGTTCAAAGTGTTGGTGAGCATTGCAGCAACAGCACGACAGGGGAAATACTGTGTTCTGGAAAGTCCCCTAGATTGGAAGGCAAGCCTACTGGTTTCCAGAATGCTACAAGCCTGTAGGGGGAGAGGAACCGGGTTGAGCTGCTCTCTGCCAGGGTGCTTTTAACTGGGAAAATGTAGGGACCCTGTCCTCTGCTCTGTCATAGTAACATTCTGGCTGCCCTTTGGATCTATTTGTCTCATCCATCCCCTGGGGGATGCCCCGTCAGGGGCATAGGCACAAAAGATTCCCTTTCGGTTGAGGTGCTAAGTTCCAAATTGTCTTTGAGTCAACTGTTGTAAAATGTTTTAGGATTTGACACACACCAATGCCCAGTGTTGCCTGGATGAATTCATAAGCTGTCTTTGGATCTTTTTCAAGCATTGCTCAAATAACTAGTCAAATTCAGTTTTAGGTGAACGTAAAATTTTTAAATGATTATAATTACAAATTATTAGAGGCAATTGAAAAGTTACAAGACAATCAAGTTGCAAAATATTAGAATGCAGCTGTCAAATACCTATAGGCAAATTTAATTTGTTTTTATAAACATGACATTCTTAACCTTTAGTGTTACCCTTGTAAGACCATATTAAGTCTTTGTGGTAGGAGCTTTATTCGAACTTCATACCTCAGTCAAGATAGATTAATACATAAGAAGAAGAGCTTACATAAGCAAAATTTGTAACAAGAGCTTTACTCAAGCATCAAATCCGAGAGACCATAAAATAACTCATGAGGGCAAAAGATCATACATTAGCGAAGTTTGTAACCAGAGTCATACACAAGCATCACACTTGAAACACCATAAATTAATTTATGAAGGTAAATGACTGCCTACTGTCAAATATATACAAAAAGAACTTTATTTAAATTTCAAATATAGAAAAATCAGGACTGTACAATTTCACTGCAAAGACTGCAACAACATTTATATTGGAAAAACAAAAATTGGGAACTGAAAACATGTGCAAAGGAACATTTCAGGAATCTGAGGTATAAACAAGAAGAAAAATCAGCAGTATCACAAGGATTTTGGTTAGAAAATCACAAAATTGATTCTGAAGCTATAATTTCTTAAACTTAGAAACAACTAATGGTGTGGGAGAACATTTTCATTTTGAAAAACAAAAGTAAAGTTTTTAACTTTGAGTTACTCCTAAGTGACCTCAGCAAGAAATTCCTTGAAAAGACACCAGAGGATGACATAAACAGACATTCTCCAACACAAGGATACTATGTTCCGACAGTTGGCATCAGGTTTATGATGAGAGTAGCTTACCTCTGAAAACATATCCCATGTAAATAAATGTGAAGTGCTATAGTGTTTGTAAACCAACTCACACATGTTATCATTAAATTGTGTACACATCACGATATATATACACCCTAAGACATTGAAAATGAGCAGCAGCCAGAGAGAGAGGTCGAATTGGAAAACCTTGGAAGCATTCGAAGACACTGCATTTACAATGCACAAGCTAATATGTTCAAGTACCATGCAGCATTCATTTCAAAGCTATGATAGGAAGGAACCATCTCACAATGTGGTTATAAGCATGTGGTGGCCGAGCAGTAAAGTGCACCTGTCTAGCAAGGGAATCAGCATAGGTTCAAATCCCTGTTGTGCATAATGTTTTATGTAATTGCAATGCCATATTTTGTCTATACAGAATAATCTATATGTAATGTTAGTAATTTTCTTCATATTGGATATGCAAACACTAGCTCATTCTTTAGTTATAAGTGAAGCTGGAGGTAATCGCTTGAATCTCATAGGCTTGGAGTTCTGCACGGTATGCTAGCACTCATACTGGCATGTGCCATGGCTGAGCACACACACAAAGATGAAGCTAAAAGGAAATCTTTCCTTACATTAGTGAACGTTGCTGGCTATTCTGTGTCTCAGGCTGCAAGAGCACTTCAGGTGCCTATATCAACAGCCACGAGGTGGGTGCGGTTATCCAGGGAAGGGGTTGTTCGTCGTTGACCTGGTTCTGGTTGACAACATGTGTCTGTTCCTCAGCAAGACGCTGCACTAATATAACAGGTAGATAGCAGCACTAATTGTGTCTGCAATCAGAAATAATTATAATTTTCCTGGGTCGAACCGCACAGCCTTGCGTCGTTGGACTACAGCAGGACTCTTTGCCCGATCGGTAACTAAAAAGCAGTTCTAATTGGTGACCACAGATTGTACCACCTCACATTTGCAGAAGAAAATATCAACTATAACTGGAATAGGTTTATATTCACAAATGAGGTGATATTTTTATCTATAAATGGGTGCAAAATAATTGTTTACTGCCCCAGAGGAAAACGTTATGACGCAAAATACATGACACAAAAGGATCGCCAGCCAACATTGCATATCTGTGTCGTGTAGGGGTTGGATGTCACAAAATGGTTCAGCTGTGTTGTGGCAGCTTGATGGCACAATATGAAGACATCCTAGAAAACATCATGGTTTCTTCTGTGAGGAGACTCAATATGAGAAATGACAACAGAATGACACTGAAGACACGCATTCCGTGACACCATTGTATACCAGCTGTGGAAATGATATGGACTTAAACAAATATACGCTTCCAGAATCTGCTCATTTTTTTTTTGTCTTACGGGGTATATACACTACATGACCCCATGAACTTTGTACCACCTAAAATTGATTTGATTGTAATTCTTCATAAGTGATTATCAATCTGAATCAACCTTCCAACTCTAATAAATTTATATTGATAATATTAGACGCATCACGTATGGTTTGAGTGTTATTTGCTTATTAAATGAAACTTGGTTTTTATTCAAATTAGTTTAAAGTCTTTTATTTCCATGAAGATAAATGAAGTTAACATTCAATGCAAAGCTTTCTGGTAAACTATGTTTTATGTTCCTTTTCCTGTGCTTAAATAAACAAAGATGATGACTTTCCGACAAGCAAACAAATTGAATGAATTCTTTGTTTATTTCCAAGCCTGCAAAATCAATTTAGGTTCATAGAATGGCTGGTCAAAATAAATTTTCGCTAAATGTAATTAAATTTGATTTAATCAAATCTGTTCTCAAAATCCATCAAAAGTAATCTGTAGTGGCACTTTCCATACAAAATTACCAATTTCGATGTTTTGGGTGTCCCTTTAGGTTTTTCCTAGTGTTCTTTTCTTCTAACCATCCCAGTATTGAGACAAACAAAACAAAACAGAAATTCAAATCAGTTGAGACATTTTTGAGTTTTGCGAGATTAATGCACAGTAATTCAGTTTTATATATATACACAGTGGTTTATAGATCGGATAGACCACCCTGTGGTGGCATCAGACCGGGTGAGGACCGGCTCACCCTCCAGCAGAGTTACCATAAACAACTGACAAGTCATGGGTGCGAAACACTTACTACTGTACTAACTTACATTTGGCTTACCTTCCTCACAACAGATGTTGAAATTGATGACCTTCAAGGTGAACACATTCCTTATCTCTGCAAACAATTCTGGTTTATTTGCAAAAGTTCTTGTTAACAGATTGCCTGTATTTCTCTCATGATGTTGTCCTTCAGTTGTTGTATGACTTAATGCATACACTTTATTCTTCAATATTCCCTATAAATTAAAATCACTGAGACATTGAGCACAAGAGATAAACATTTCTAACGCATCAACTTTTGTGGCAACAAAACTTCGGAAATTTAAGGTTGTACAAGGTAACGGTAATTCATGCTTTACAACAGCAAGATCTTGCTATTGGTTTTTATAGTTTGTTCAAGATGCCAATGTAGATCCACTTTTAATGTTCTTCTTGATTTTATCTTCAAGGTGACGGTTCTACTCAGAACAATATATACCAGGCTACTGAAATCCCTGTGTAATTCATGAAGTTCCTCACCATTATGCAAAAGTTGGGGTTTGGTGCGCAGTGAGTGGGCATAGAATTATTACTTATTATTATTTATGACACAACAGTTGATTCACACATTTATGTAAAATCTATTTTAAATAATTTTTCTGTAACTAATGGGAAATGAAAGATTGTGTGGCTGGTTTCAACAGGATTCAGCTACATAGCATACTGCTGGGAATTCTATACATGAATTGCAAAGCGTGTATGATGACAGAATAATTAGTCTCCTCATTCTCCGTCTGGAGAATATATTCAGCACCCAGTCAGGGGAAACTCATCACTTCCTGAAGAAAGTCAGAGAGTAAATATGGCCAAAAACTCGAGCAACTTTATTAACATTGCAGGCTGGTAACCCGAGAAGCTCTTATATATATGTGTGTAATTGAAGTCTTGTAACTATTTGGTACAAATAAATATCATTTCATATAAAAGCAGTTTTGTTCTAACTTAAACTACATCATCATGAACTACATTGTCATGTCATCTTCTCTTACAATAACATTAGATGTGATAGAAGGGATTAAAAATAATACAAGCTCAGGAAACCAAAAGCAAAAATAATAATTATATTTTCACTAAAGAAAGCTGTATTCCCACTGATGATACCAAAATACTGGAATTGATTATAAACTTACTCCAATATGTAATAATGTGTATGACAGAAAAGTAATATGTAAACTCGCTTCTTTCCATAGCTTATACTTCATCGCCATGATAGTTAATTGACTTTGGCATCATTGGGTGACAAATTTATGAAGAATTTGGTTCATACTCACATTATAAATGGAATGTTTTATCACTTGGCATCTAATATGATACATTAGTTTGTAGGAGTAGGTTCTGGAAAGTGCTACCACCTATTATCTCTGTCTTTATTGGTTTTGGTATCTTTTGGAAACAAAGTTCTGATGCAAACATTCCTCTCCGTCGAAGACGTCTACTTTAAGACCTATAAGATCTCGTGTTTGGTGTCCGGACTAGCTCTAGCAAGAGGTCCTAATCTGCAGGGTGTGCATGGGTTATGGTAGGAATTGAACCAAACAAAGAATTAACCAACATATCACTTTATTTGTAAATTTCCAGATTTGTAGAGAGCTGCCGACGATATTTAAATAGAATGTAACTTTTTAACTTCAACTACAACGTTATAACACTTTAACTTTGTCACCCTTTAGCAACCGCCGAATTATGTATACGCCCTAGCTTACGTACAACTCCCAAGTTGCACATGCGTTATCTCGACTCGATTCAAGACGAGTGTGTCTAGCGTTGCATTTGTTTTTGCGCGAGCAACACGAAGGAAGCGATTTCCATTGGCTAACTTTAGAGCACGTCATGGTAAGATAGGAATCAGCCCGCTGAATTACTAGCTTTATTACGTTTTCCCCTTAACTATTGACTAGAATCTCCTTTTGTTTCTTTCCATTATCAGATATATATTGACATTATAATTTTGGTTTCAGTTCCCAAATTCATATGTATATGGGGAAGTACACAGCAATCTACTTGCTAATGAAAGAGTGCCCAGGGAACAGTTTTTCCAAAAGCATCTTCAGGCAAAAGCATCTTCAAAGGCATCATTGCTACAGTTGTTATGGATATGGCAGAATATAAAGACAAGATCTCCAAGTCACTATCCTCCGCAACCTTCAGAAGGCTGACAAAATACACAACCACATGTTTTCTCTGACGTACCAACAGCATCATAAAATCTTCATCTCTACCGGACATTGTGAAGAAGGAGACCTGTAGAACCAAAGCTTTACTGCCGAGATTGTATGGGCTCCTGAAAATTCATAAGGAAAATGTACCGCTACACCCCATAGTGAGCAGCATAGGTTCGCCTACCTACAATATCACCAAACATCTGTCCACTTTATTGCAACCATATATCGGCACTACTAACTCACATCAAAAACTCTGCCCACTTCATAGATAAATTCAGACATCCAAATAGAAACCGAGGACTGCTTGGTGAGCTTTGATGTTGTCTCCTTGTTCACCAAAGTACCGATTGCAGAAGCCTTAAGTCACATAGAAGAACTATTTCCCAATGACATCACAGAGCTCTTCCGTCATTGCCTTACTACCAATTACTTACATAATTACCATTACTTACTTTACATGAAACCTCCAACCATCACCCTAGGCAGAAACAAGGAATAATAAACACACTCACAGAATGAGCATCCCAGTTCTGCAACAAGAAATACTTAAATAAAGAACTCATTCATCTAAACTCAGCATTCCAGCCCAATGGATATACACAAAAAGAAATCCGTGCTTAATTCATCCCAGGCGACGAACAACAAAAAAGGAAGAACGCGGCAAAGTAGCAACAGCCTTTCTCCCCTACATCAGGAACGTCTCCGACCGGACAGGCAAGCTTCTGCACTCACAGCGCAACAATGCCCTGCCAACCCCCACCGTATAAAAATCCCTAACAGACATTGACAGTCTTTACTTCCACATCTCTCTCTCTCTGGTTCCACATTGAAACTCTCACCAGTGCAGACAGCAGATCGTGTTACCCTGATGATGCCAAGCGCAGTACTTGGCGAAATGTTGGTATCTATAATGCCTTCTAGACCACGGTCTACAAGCCCGAAATAACTAAACGTATCTAATAGTCAAGACACCGGCCGTGAAAGCCTAAGTTTATCTATTTTCTGACATTTGTTCCAAAAGATTTATTCAATTACCTCTATAACATGTCAATTTATCAAATACACATTCATTGTTTAGGTCTTCTCTAATAGTTTCACTTCAAATTCTGTCTTGTAGCTTACTTCCATTTAATGATCTTAATATCTCATCCATCAGTGAAAAATATTGGAGAGCAAGAGGATTAATGATTTCATTGTCAGAAATCCAGCATTAGCTAACAACAACATATCTCACCTCTGCTGATTCAATTACTTTTAAGCTCCTTTTGTCCATGGTCTACGTTTCACTACCATATAATAAAACAGGCAAGGGCATCACATTATAAGATTTAATTTGTGTTTCTTTCCTGGTTTATTTTTTCAGGGTTTTCTTTAAATTCCACAAATATTTTAAAATTTACCAATTTAAGTCAATATCTTTTTCTCTATGAAACTATTGTATCTAAATAGTTAAACATTGAAATCTTGTATTCTTATTTTACTTCTGACTGGGTGTTTGTTTACCCTTAAAGGCCAGGATCTTTGTTTTTACTTTCTCTGCTGGTAAGTAAAAGGAAGTATTGTATTCCACCAAAAATTTGATGTCGAGATTTCACCGGAAACATATGTTTTGAGAGCTCCCTGAATCCAAAAAGAGCATTTTTAGAGAAAGGTCCATGTGTGTGTGTCAGTCTGTGCATAACTCAAAAAAGAAAAGTAGGTTAAAAACCAAAGTTGATATTTAAGTTTAATGTCTTGCAAGGATGCGACACGAAGATTTTTAAGAAAATGACCCCACCCAAACTACCCTTTACATGGAACATTTTTTGAAAATTTTGATTTTCTTGAAAATGGCTCTTAACGATTTTGATTAAAATGTCATATGTTTAAGATATTTCTTAAAGATATTTATCTTAGTAGTGAACTTTTTAGTTTCTAATTTGTTCTTACTTTGGAATCTTGTTGCTTCACTGTTAATAGCTTCAATTTCTTTAATTAACTGTAGATCTCACTAAAACACAATTTATGTCCAAATAAATTTTTTGATAGAGTGAACAATTTCAGAGATATTCCTTGTTATTTGTGTCAGTTTCGGAAAACTTAAAACTTTCATGAATTGGAACATTGTTGTTCATTTTTTTATATGTGAAGCATGCGAAGAGAATGGTATCTCAAAGCTTTAAAAGATTTGACTACCGCTCACAGCCTACTGTATTCTAATATTACCCTTTCACCTACAAGGAATTAAGCAATAAGATAATTTTTACAAATGCTTATCTCAATTAACACAAAAAAGATATGCCTAGGCATAAGAGTTTGTAAGAATGGTTAGTACAAGAGTAGAGAAAGTCATGTCAGAATGGTATGTAATGATCAATCTAGAGTGCCATGAAGATTTTCAGAAACTGTCTAGCAGTTACAACCCATGTCCAGGGTAACAGGGACAAAGACCATAACAACTTTTGGCAGATGGGGCAGCCCTAGTTGTGGGGCTAATACACAACTAAGCAGGTTATCAGGCTTGAAGATAGCAGTGCTATCACACAATTCACTCCTACATTGTGGGCCCAAATAATTTGTTGACGGGCCGTTAAACCCACACACTCACTTGATACATTGGTTGTGTCTCAGGAGGAAATAATCTTAGTTCTCTCACATGAAGCCAGACAGATTTAATGATAAGACATCAGCTATGATAAAGGCTGTAAATGTATGAGGGATAATTTTATACTAAGATCTATTGTGCAGTAATGTGTGAAACACTAAATATTTAAGAGGTAGAACTGGAACTTAAAAATTCAATGCCACAACTGGGATTTGAACCACAGACCTTCCGCTTGCCGGGCGGATGCTCTAACCACTGAGCTATTGTGACAAACTGTCAGAATGGCACTAAATTCTCAAGCCAGTTCGTATTTCTCCTGGTAAACCACAAAGGTAGTCTCACATCAGAAACAATTACCCCAATGGTGACTTACTATTGTAAGTACTTTATATCCCAGGATTAAATAACCTTCACATGGTAATTATTATTTATTTACTGATTGTTTATGTTTTTACCCAATTCTTCAAACATTAACCTCTTTTCTACCCATTATCAATGTTTTTGGAACATTTGCATTACAGTAGTATGTTTTTAGAACCTGTGAAAGCTTATGTAACTCTGTAAGTGATCTCTAGCTTCTTCAGCGACAAATCATTGTTAATCACCTCTGATGCCTGTGTGAAAGCTACTCAAATGTATATGTATAGAACCAACTAAAAAAAGATGCCATTCACTGCTAACTATATCATCGCCATCGTCCCCGTCACTGTCACCGTCACCATCATCATCATTATCATTATTATTGTCGTCATCATCATCATCATTATATTACAACTAAAAAGTGGAATATGGCTGTAAATGCCTAGTGCAAATTTAACACAAAATGCAATTCTTATCTGACAAATTTCAGGTAAGCTTTGATTGTGTTTTCATTATCCACTTTGCTGTTGTTTGTTTCTTTCTTTTTTGTTCCTGTATATATTGACTTTTATGTGCTCATTCTGTATATCTATTGACAATGTTTTGTACATCACAATTTACATGTTCAATGTTCACTAGCCTCCATGGCTACTTGTGAACTTGCTGAACGCAATCTAATCTAATCTAATCAAAGATTTCTACTGTCAGTGCATTCAGGGAACATGTAGCTATTTCTGTAATTCAATTGTTCTGTAATGAAAATGAGCTGTGATAATCTCTTAGGGAATATTTGTGACACACGTAGAAAGTTTCTTGATGGGCCTAAATAAGAGTCGTCTATTTTAATGAACATAGGTTTAACAAAATAATTTTCTGTTGAAGATCAAACTTCCAGATTATCAGTTTCAATTCTCCCAGAAAATATATGTCATATACACAGAAAAACACATTTCAGAAACACCATATGATGGTTATAAATGGATTGGTGGCAAACTTCTATGAGGGGCACCTACTAAACGTATTGTATACCACAGCAAGAATTTAAAAGCTTGTAAAAACAATGTTGAAAGAAAGCTTACAGCATACAGAATTACAGAAAACAAGAATTTGTAGTAAAATGTGCAGTAGTTCTTATTTTATTGCACAACAGATCATACTTAAAGCATTCACCTTAAGTACTGCGTATTACTGATATGGAAAATTAACTTGTAAAATAACAGATTGCAGCAAATTTTATGCTCTTGGTTATTAAAGCTGTCGCATTATATACATTTATTTTCAGTATAATTCCATTGAAGCTTTTAAGTCTGCATGTATCGTTAAGTCCATATGGTAAAAAAATGGATATATAATTGGTATACATGATCAGTTTATAGTAACTTATTTTGTTCAGTATCTAAGCATAGAGATTTGCTTTCAAAATTTTAACTTTCAAATTTATTCTTTCACTACAAATTTTGCAAAATATCTACATAGATGGTCTTCACTTCAAATAACATTGCTATTTTCATTCTCCAATAGATGTCCAATTTTCTGTATGTTCCAAGCTTATTCTTTGGAGAACCTACATACGAGTACCATTCACAGCTCCAAGATTTGGAAAGATCTGAAATATAAGAAACATGATTTCACTTTAAAAGATGCTTCAAGTGGCATGCAAATTACATGTTTAATCTGTGCATACCCTGGGTCCAATAGACCCAGAGATGATTTTAACTGTTAATTACAGTATAAAAACTTGAAATTGATCATATCCCAGCAGGTATACTCTACTGCAACATTCAATAACTCATCGATACTGTTAAAAATATGTAGCGATCGTTTTGAGTGTCACTTATATTTCCTTCTTTACATAACCCAGGTCTGATGGACCCTTTCGTTTATGTTTAGTGTCAATAAATTAGATATTACAGTAATCAATTACATATTGTTGGAATTCAGAGAGCATATTATTGGCACATATATGCCTTGTTGTGAATGCAGGAAACACATTCTTACAACTTATAGCTCTTTATTCAACTGCCATTTGGCATACTCCTGTGTTGTGAATAAGAGTGAAAAGTTGCAGTTTACAAGCCTGTGACTCAGTACTGATTTGGAAGAAATGTAAGAGTAATTTGTAACACTAAACAACATCATGATCAGTGATTATATGCCTAAACGCTATTGACGAAAAAGGTGCATAGTACTTGTGCTGTTCTTCACATTTTGTTTTTATAATAAAATGTTGCAATCTACATCTAAAAAAGGAATAGCAAGGATGGTTGCATAAGTTTTTCAATTCCAAATTTTGAATCTGTTATTACTCAATGGCTAGCTGAAGATAACGACCCCCTTTGAGACATAGTATTGCTTCTGATGAAAATAATGATAATGATGGAAGATGATGCAAGTAATAATGCCTTAATAAAACTTATTTTAATTTAAAATCTATTATCTATTTAACGGGTTCAATGGACTCAGGATATGTAAACGTGCAGAAAATATAGGTCTGCATAGAAGGGTGAATAAAGAGGTTATGCTAAAACTTATTTTAAGTTTAAGAAAATTATCCAGACAGAATTCAACCAGTAGCTAATTCAGTATTTTGCTGGTACAATTTATTTATATATAGAAGCAACTACATAGGATTACATGCCATATGTTTCAAATAGTGCTTTAAAATCCAAGCCTCTATGAAGACCACCATTTATATCAGTATTGAATTCCATATAAAGTTAACATTCATTCTTCTTCATTACACGTGTCTAATATCACTCATAATATGATTCCATAGCATGATTATAAATTACACTATGGAACATAGTCTTAAATGCTCATTATAGGTTTCCACTACCTTATACCACAATCTCGGCATGCATAAAATATACTGTAGTACAGCTTCTTCCATTGATGGAATTGAGTTTATAAGGATGTTTATATAGCAATTGTTGGAAGTACATTTCAGTAAAATATGCATGGGGTAGTGTGGACACAGGCGATTTTGTTAAGTGAAAATGATATAGTACTTCCTTGTTATAACGTGTCCTGTTCTGTTTTACATCATTTGGTTCTTTCAATAGTTATTGCAATGTTTTCCCACTTTCTGATGTTAATCATGTGTTTGTCCACTCTTTTGTAATTGAGTTGTTACAAATAAAGTTAACAAAGGCACTAAATAGGTATTGTGTGTAAATATTCAGTTATAGCACATAACTGAGTGAAAGTAACTGAAACATTTGTAATGGCAATCTTTTTTAAGAAATTTTTAACTTAAACTTTTCTTTACATTTGAGACAGAATATTAAAAGACCCCAAAAGAAAATTGTTTATGTGAATATTTAAGAGTGTAATTTGTTTTTGATGTTGGTATGAGTTGGTTAAATGACGAAAACGTGTTACTAATGTTCATTGTTACAAACAATTAAGTTTGTTTAAAGACGTCATAAATATTTCCATATTTAATTTTAATATATATGTATACATAAAAGAACTATATGTGTTCAATATTGAAAGCGAAGGGAAAATGGCTAAGGATCGCTTCCCTAACAATGCGGGAACTATTTGATGAACGCATGCGCGGATGTATACATGGCAGTCGGAATCTTAGACTCGCAACTAAAAGAAGGAGGTTTAGCGTCCATGTGTTCGGCGTAGATGGACGTATTTTTATGTGTACGCATCATAAAATAGTGAAAGTAAATTTACTAGTGTTTAAAGACCGTTAATTTCTGTAAAATAAGTGAGACATTAGTTAACTTTAATAAGTTAGTTAATACGAAGTGCACGATTAAATAAAAGGACATAAAATAGACGAAGTGTAAAGTGTTAGAAAACATTTTTAGCGAAATATTGCTAAATTTTTAGACATTAAATTCCGGCGATGCTAGGGAAGTCGATCCACTGAAATAAAATACTACTGTAATACGATTTAAATACTGTGAACAAGAAGGTGCGAATAAAATATTTCACCAAAGTTAAATCTGAGTGTATGTTCATTCCATCCAGTACCACGACCCGAGATAACGGAAGAGTCAAAAGCTCATCACCATCAACATCACCACCACATTCGTAATACATAAAAAACAGCACCACATTTTATTTAATTTTAAATTACTGCAGTTTACTTCTTTAAATAAAATTATCCCCAGATTATAGAAATAAACATCAATAGATGCAATTATTATTTATTTATGCCAACAAACTTACTGTTGGTGTTTTTAAACACACAAGCCGTGTGTGGGCAAAGTTTAAGAGGTAGAACTGGAACTTAAAAATTCAGTGCCACAACTGGGATTTGAACCACAGACCTTCATTGTGGCATTGAATTTTTAAGTTCCAGTTCTACCTCTTAATGTGGCATTGAATTTTTAAGTTCCAGTTCTACCTCTTAAGAAGGTCTGTGGTTCAAATCCCAGTTGTGGCATTGAATTTTTAAGTTCCAGTTCTACCTCTTAATCAATAGATGCAGCTTGCTTACTACATTGTGAATTGATAAAAATGTCAAATTTAAAAAATTCTGGACTTAGTTCCTTTGAACAACAGTATATATTGCATTCCCATGACTTTGTCTACTCACTCTTCTACTGAACTGTGTTTATTTTATAAAAGCTTATTCTTTTACTCTTTTGTTAGATAGCCTTTCATAGCACATTTATACATTTCATTGTATGCATAAGAATACAGCAGGCAATTTTTCAAAATGTGGAACACTATATGCTTTGAAATTCTATGCTCTTTGCATGACCATGAGAAAATAGCAATAGCAACATGCCACTTCAAAAATGTATAAGCATTAGAAAATTTAATGTTTCAGTAATAATTAAAGCCACAAAAAATATTTGACATCATTTGTGTGCTTTAATAACATTTATGTCTTTTGCTTTTGTAAATTGAGATTTTGTCTATCCCTGTAATTTATTAGTTACACAAGATTCGTTCAAAATAAAGAGAAATTTGCAAGCAATTCCAAGAAAATTCAAGATAAGCATTTTATTTATCATAAAACTGCCTTAAACATATATGATGTTTTAATAAAAATCATTATAGCCATTTTTGAGGGGAAAAAAGAATAAAAAGAGAAAATATTACAACTTTTCTATATAATAGTTCAGAATGGAAAATTTTATTAAAATCTTTGTCACACCCTTGGAAGAGAGAGAGAGAGAGAGAGAGAGAGAGAGAGAGAGAGAGAGAGAGAGAGAGAGAGAGAGAGAGAGAGAGAGAGAGAGAGAGAGAGAGAGAGAGAGAGAGAGAGAGAGAGAGAGAGAGAGAGAAGGGGGAAGGAGAGAGATGCACACAAATAATGTCAGCTGTGTGGTTAAATAATGTCAGTTGTATGGTTAGAGAATGTTAGAGAACTATAATGTGCTGAATGCCATTTTTATGCCACATTCCTTGGAAAAGAAGTGTTGGTCTCCAAAGGATGCATATAAGTTTAGAAGGGATGCACTATTGAAGCCCTAAGCGCTTTGACCATTGTTGTTCCACTGTACACCCCTTTATTTTTCCAGTCTCTCAAAAAGTCTTAATTTTTACTTTCTCTACTGGCAAGTGGGGGAGGTATTGTATTCCACCCAAAAATTGGATGTCGAGATTTCACTGGAAATATATGTTTTGAGACCTCCTGAATCCAAAAAAAGCATTTTTAGAAAAAGATCCATGTGTGTGTCTGTGTGTCAGTCTGTCTGTGTGTCAGTCAGTCTATGGACAGCATAACTCAAAAGTGAAAAGTTGGTTAAAAACCAAAGTTGGTATTTAAGTTTAATGTCTTTCAAGGATGCCACACAAAGATTTTGAAGAAAATAGCCCCACCTTAAACTACCCTTTACATGGAAGATTTTTTGAAAATTTTGATTTTCTTGAAAATGGCTCTAACGATTTTGATTAAAATGCCATGTTTGAGATATTTTTATGACAAATGAAATGTATATCTTGAATTTTCTGGCTATAGCCCCTGCAGTCGTATTTACTCTGGAGGACTTTTGCATAACTGGTAAACCGTTAGAGATAGACCAAATGTAGATCTTGCTAAAATACACAATTTATGTCTCAATAAATTTTCTTGTAGGTTGAACTATTTTGGAGATATTCCTTGTTATGTGTGTGAGTTTGGGAAAACTTAAAGCTTTCGTGAAATGGAACATTGTTGTTCATTTTTTATATGTTACTTGTGCAAAGAGAACGGAATCACAAAGTTTTAAAAGATTTGACTATCGCACAAAGCCTACTGTGTTCCAATATTCCCCTTGCACCTACAAGGAAATAACCAATAAGATAATTTGTACAAATGTTTATTTTAACTAACACGAAGAAGATATAGGAATAAGTGTTTGTAAGAATGGTTAGTACAAAAGTAGAGAAAGTCATGTGAGTGCAACACATCAGATTTTTTATAAAGGAGGCTAGCTTTCTTGCTGAGACCTTATTAAGTTTATGCAATTGTGTTAACCCTTGGTTAAGGTTGGAGCCTTTGACCTGCAGGTGACTTGCAGTCATACAACAGATGACTTGCCATGTCACATTAAAGTTGGATCAACCTTTTTACCCATCTTGTATAAGTGTTCTTTGAGATAACTATGTTCTTCTATCAGTTCAACAATGAAACTAAGTTGGGCTCTGTTCTTAGAAAGTAGTTAATTGAATCCTGCCTTTGTTTAAGTCAGGAATTTTTATTTTTGAGTATTTACAGTGGCACTTTTGTTTTCAGCCAGTTTTATAAGGAATCCTTGGCACTCTCAGACAAGTTTTGATTTTACTTCACCTGCTTCAGGAGGCTTCAAGGCTTCTTGACTGACTGTAAGTATAGTAATAAACCCTTACATATACTTTTCCTTGTGCTAGCCAAGATAGCATATACTTCTGTCTGGAAAAGAGTGGCATATTGACCAAGACTATATGATGTGTTCTTGCTGCTACCGAGACCATATCAGGCGCGGATCCACGGGGTTGCCAGGGGGCCCGGGTCCCCCCTGTCACATCCTACTTTATTGCTATAAATGCTATATGTGTGTTACCTCATTATCATGCAAAATGGCCCAACCAATTTCTATGAAAATTGGTGTATGTACTACATTTGGTGGTTCATCCCACTTAAAGAATAGACCATTGAGGTGAAAGGTTTCTAAAGGGGCCCAAATTGAATAAATCAAAATAGCTTCCCTTTTTTGGGACTTTTTGCAGAAATGTTCCGTAGCAAATGTTTTTACCCACGATGTTAAGTTTTGTAATAAGCAACATTTCGATTGGATGAATATTTAAAAAGTTATTGGAATTTTTCTTTACCGCTATGCGGGTACGTGTAACATCGCGATATAAGAAGCGATCGCTTAAACAGCCATTCGGAACGGGCAAAATTATGTGTGCTGTCAAGTATTTTATCTATTTAAATTCGCATTAATCTTGAAAAGTTATTAACGGTTTTCAAAACATGACTAATAAAATATAATATCCATATTTTATACTGCTATCGGTGACGCGGGTTGGTTAAACGTTGAATTTCTGTACCCAAGGTTTTCATCTTGCCGCAGCACAATCACTAGCATTTTAATAAATGTGATGTGTCTAAAATGCGACAGGCTCAGGTGGGTAGACTTTCTGATATTAAACGAAGTGCACATAACTGGCAAACAGGTGACAACTATAGGGGCTAGATTCAGAACAGTACGTCGTTACATAACCACACATTTTTTATTATTATTGCTCTTATTATTGTTGTAGTTCCTACTCCGTATTTATTGCAAAAATGCAACCAAAGCAATTGGAGGTAGATAAAGATGAATTTACATGGCATCAGAATGAAAAGTGGTAAGGAGAGTAACCGGCTGCGCCGTAGCCGAGCGGTTAGCGCGTTCGCCTACCACCTAGGCGGCTCGGGTTTGATCCCAGGGACTCGCATGTGGTAGTTTTGGTGGACGAAGCGGTGTCAGGGCGGGTTTTCTCCGGTTTCCCCCGCCACTCATTCCAGCAATTGCTCCATTATCACCTTTCCAGTTATTATCGATTTCGCCTGCATTTCATATCCTCTTCCTCGTCTCATACCTGGTGCTGGGCTGACCACCCGCCTCCAGGTCTTCACTATGTCCGGTCCATAGGTTCCTGTGCTACCCGACAGGCGTCTGTCTCTAGGCACTGGCATGTAAGTCCTACGTAAGGGGATAGTAATCAGGAAAAGAAGAAGGTAAGGGAATTAAAACTGAGGGGAATGAGAAGTGATGAAGAATGAAATGGGGAGGAAGAGTAAGAAAGTGAGAATTACGGAAACATGTCCACGATAAAAAGCAACAATGCGAGCAACGCTGCGGCCTCTACTAGCTTTTTATAATAATACGAATAATAATGGTAATACATCCTATTTTATGCCTTATTGTATATTACAGTGCATTATATAACATTTCTTTTGATCATAAACTATAACGTGCTGCATTAAACTATTCAGCTTTTGATTTTTGTCGCCGCAGACGATTTTAATAAGTGTACATTAAATCTAGGTCCGGAGAAAAACGTTTGCTGATCTTTGCCGATGACTTCAAGAAAGGGAAAGTGGCAAAGCGGAAACAAGCTATCCGTAATACGTAGGTATACGTTTCGTTAATTCGAAATTGTCACTGTCGATGCATTAGTTCGATAACACTGGCGGTGTAAGCTTGGTGGTAGACAGTGCCACAGTGGAGTGATACTGAAATATTCAGTTCTGTGTTCGATCTTTGGTTGTGATTATAAGAGCCACAAGCTTAAGAGGTCGAAACGCATAATTCAAACGAATTTGTTACAGTTTGTTAAAAAGGCGTGTCTTGAACTCGGAGACAATTCTTGTGACATAAAAGATATTGATGAAAAATCCAATAATGATCAAGCTACAGATTTAAAAGTGAAAAGCACATGTGATGAAGTCAGAGAAGGGACAAACAGTGATTGTGTTACAGTAATTGCGAATGCCAGCAGTAGTAATGATAGTGAATTGCAGACTTAATTAACAAATGCATTTAATGATTGCGACAAACTTGACATAGGGCACTTAGTGAATCAAGATTTGCGCAATGACGCTGCCAATTAGGCGAATGTTTGAATGTCGTATCCATAATAGGAGTATTTTGTAAACATTTGATCGGTGGGCCTGTTGTGGTTACAGTCTTTTTTCTAGATAGGCGGTAGCTGGTAGTTTAAACATTATTTCTTTCAGTTAAATATTTAGCTAGCTATGTTTTAGCATGAATTTAATTATTCTGAAGTGGTAGTGAACCGGAACCCCCCCCCCCCCCCCTATCGACTATTTCTAGATCCGCGCCTGGACCATATGATGTGCTCTTGCTGCTACCAAAGATTCCTATATCTGTGTCATGATTAGTCTTTGATTCTTATGTGAACCATAATGGTCCAGGATAAATCTTCTGATCTATTCTTTTATTCATTTACTGTACTCTGAATAGGATACAGAGAATATTGTTTCAACTGCGTTCCTGTTTATCATTTTGTCTGGAGTCATATTTGAAATATTTATCCAAGCAGCTATCCTCAGAAACGTTCAGATGTCCATTATAAATTGGATTTATACTTTCAATTCCATTATATTTAAGTCTATAATAGTCTCTATCCAGAGAAGCAAAGGTGCAAAGCATAACAAAACTTGCAAAGTTGCTGCAGTAGTTCTGAAAGTGTCTGCAATTGCAATGCATCAACATTTAGCAGTATGTGCTGTTTATATGGACCATATGAGTGATCTAATCGCCACTCCTCTTTAGCTATGTGTTTCAGATCTACAGAATATACATAGTCAGGTTTGATTGCATTGCCTATAAATTGCTCTCAGTATCTTAATGTCAGGAGCTGAAGAGACTTAATGCTTTCATTGCTATCAAACTAATAAGATTGAAAGGTTGTGTTTCTGGAAACCTCTAGAAAGAATGGGTGAAACAAAGGAGACTGAGGACTTCCAAAACCTATCAATGGGCATTCCATTTCAGAAAATACATTTTTGTTTCAGTCTGACAGGCAAAACCCAGGATAAAGTACCTAAACATATCTGGAATTTTTGAATTCCATTCAAAATAACCTAACGTGTATTTATAAAGTTCAGAAATCCTGCATAAATAGTAATAGACATCAAAAGCAAAAGTGTGTGCTTAATAATGAAAATGCTAATAGATGAGCACTACTGATCTGTAATTTATCAGTTTACACACGACTATATCGCATCTGAATATTAAAATGCATATTATTTAAACGGTCATTAATGGTTTATAGAAAAATTTAATAAATAAAATTATTATTATTACTACTACTGTAATATGCAAATTAAATAGTCCCAAACAATTGCTTACTTGTTTCCATACTTCAGGAATTGAAGTCTGATGATGAGCTGTTGTGGTTTTATATTAGTCAGCATGGTTAAGTTTACAGCTTCTTAAATGAATGGGAAAATATAGCAAAGGATAAGCTGAGCCACATATGCTGCATGTTACATGTGGTACTTCATCAATTTCTGTTGTTGTTTTAACAAAGTTATAAACATTTGGGTCATTGTCCATTATTGCTCTGATGGCTTTTGGAACTGTGTCCATATTTGCATCTTTGGAGGCATAAAATCCTGGCTCATGTACAAAGTGATTAATTTTACATTTCCTTAAATGTACGCTAAATACTGATGCAGGAAACGATGAATTGCAAATGCTGCAAGTAACGTAAGGTTCTCCTCTAATTTCAAACTTTGCTTTGATGTAATTGTAAACATCTTGGTCATTCATCATTAATGCTTTCAGTTCTTCCGAAAGTTCTTGTCCTTCTGCACCATTGGAAACGTCTATACCAGTACTCCGCTTTAGTTCTTGGAAACTAGTTGGAGTACTCTCATCCGGAAGATAAATGCATTTTCTTAAATGCTTTGGAAATGACACTTCAGCAAAGGAAGAATTGCATATGCTACAAGTAAGATATTTTTCTCCTATGGTTTCGAATTCTGTTTTTACAAAGCTGTTAACCTTTGGGTTCTTAAACAGTACATGAACCCCTTCTGAAATCTTGTTATTGTCCGTATGATGCATTTACTCTGCTCTACCTTTTTTTATTTGTGGTGTATAAGAGAATCTGAAGTGTAACAGTTACTCCCTGTAATTTCTTCTATGCTTCTTATTCCTGAGTGAAACGAAACGTAGATACCTCTGGATCATCAATCTGTTGAAATTTCGCTTCTATTGTAGCTGTGAAAACCTCACCTTGTGCGTATCTTCGTCTTCCAACTAACGTTATCTAGATATCTTTCTTAATTCCTTGTTCAATAACCTCCTTGGATTTTCTTTCTCATCTTCATCCACGGCAGTAACATTCTTGAAAGTGATAACCAAATTATAAATCTTCCAATGAGTCAGTAAGCCGTCATGCAAAATACCACACGCGGTTAGAAATGGTATTAGAGGAACACAATGATTTGGAATTGTCTGTTCAACTCAAATTCTTTCGCAGCGCATCGCGACAGATTTGCTAGCCGTAATGGTAAAGCACGTATTCCAACAAGCCGTGATCCAGGAGAGTGAGTTACCTATAACCTCTTTCTTTACTGTTCTAGCTGTTTTGTTAAATTTCAAAAGAGGTTACAACTATATCTGTGGTCGATAGAGTTCCTATAACTATACGTATTTCCCGAAAAATAAATTTTAACGCTTAGTTTGATCCAAATTGTGGTTCGTTTTTGTCCAAATCACGAATTCCACATTTTGTAGCATTTATCCCGCATGTTTAATTTGAAGTTCTATGTTTGCTTTTATTATTCTCTGTTGGCAGAGCAGAGGTTTAGTCAGAAGGTGGCCAGGTCGGGTCTCGCTCGTGCTGGAAAATAAAAATTTGCTTGTACTGAGAGAATCCCCATTTGTCCTTTCCTGTTTTGAAGTTTAGAAATATTTCAATAGTAAATTATGAACTAAAATAACTATAAGTATGTATCGAAGACTGTGTAATGGTAAAAACGGTGTAATAGTTATCCATTGCCTTATTCCAGCATGACGAATATCCAAACCTCTTGGCGGTCAAATACCGCACAGGAAGCCGCTAAACACAGTCGAACATGTATACATAGCATGATCCGTGGTTTATGGAAATCATCATTACCACGTGCAGTCTCTCTGTTTCCCCTCCCCACTTTTCTCAGCAATGAATTTGAGCTTTTAAGAAGCATTTTTTCTGACTTGTAGTGCAATATTACATGGTAACACAATATATCATTAGAAGTAAATAACATTTTCTATGTGTCAAAGTTTCATCACTTAACGATTGCGCATCGTCATTTTTCTAAAAAATATTAAGTTATGAAGGACACATTTTTCACATAATTAAAGTTAATTTGAGAACAAAAATGAGTCATAAACGTTTAATTGCGCATCAATAAAGAAGTACACCATCATAAGTTAAACTTATGACAGGAAGGATTTGTTATGTAAAAACATAATATGTCATTTAAATATTCATACATTTTAAACTACCTATCACAAAGGGAAAAAACTTAGTTATTCTAAAATAAACACATTAATGTTCAAAACTTGGTGAACATACATATTATAACACTGTAGATATTAGAGAATTGAGCTCAATGAAAACAGATTCCATTACAAAGCTGTGGAATTCTGTTGCTCAGAATTTTGATAAACCGTGCCCATGTGCCCCTTGAATTAAATCTTTTAATAAATGATTCACCGCAAACATCACACAATCTGCGAGGCATTTTGATTAATACACGTGCCAATTAGCAATTCAATTATATCATGGTAATCATCGTGCATGTACAGTTTTAAGCGTGACAATTTTCAAACCTCTAGTGAGTCAGCCGAAGTTGCCAAGCCCTCATACGGGCGACTCTCATCTTCAGGGAATGATGTGGAGTTTCAGTTTTGTTTATTAATAAGTTTTGGCCTGGTACTGGTACATTAGGCCCGGCTTACAGACTACAATTGGCATGAACTTAAAATTAGGCAAATTTACAATATGTACATTTCTCTATGATATGGAGAGTCCAGGAGTCCAGGAGTGAGTACTAGTCGTCTGGGTTAACCCAGGCGGATGGTAAGGTGGCCACGGTACCTATCCGTTTAAATACGGATTTACCCGTGTGGTGGTATAGGTTGGTATATGTAGCAGGCTTTTTGTCTTTGTAATGTCTGATGGTGCAGGGTGGGTTCCTGTTTTGTCACCGGCGGCGGGATCTGTCGGGTGCAGTTCGGTTTATTCTTATAGTCAATCCGGTGGAAGGGCCGGGTCAGAGGCCGCCGCGAGATTGGCTCGTGTCTGGCGCGCGGGGCGTGCCTCTGCGGAGCAGAAGCTCTGTGATTGGCCCGTTGCGAGAGGTATGCCGGCAACAAAACCAGTGCTGCTTTTTGGGCGTCTGGTATACGAGTAGTTCTCTAAATATTTTTAGTACTGTACTCTAGATGTTATTTAACTGCAAGTCGTTGTCCCTGTTGATATTGTTGGGTTCATTTTTTATGGCCTTAATTGAACGGTCCCTGAGAGGTGTTGTGACCGTTGTGAGAAGAGGAGTTTGTTGGTGCGCGCGAGAAACGGTCACGTGAAACGGTTTGGCGGGATCATTGTCAACTGCCATAATTTTGGCGGGAAAGACGTATAAATATCAAGTGGCTGTGGCGCTCTCCACACACATTTGATTAGGGATATTGAGTACAGAGTGTAGTTATATAAGCGTTGTTATATAGTGTTTTGTTTAGTGTGTCCGTGTACACCTGGACGTATATTTTGAGTGAAGTGCAATAACTAATATGTGAATGAGTATCAATAGTACTCCGTCCCCTGTGTAAATAATTCTACGTATAATTATAGTGTAAATATAGTGTGTAAGTGACAATATAAAAAGCGCGCGAAATATAGTGTACCCACGCTAAGTGGAGGCTCCCAGAAGCACTTGCGACTGGGAGCGGGAACATGAAGGGGATGGAGAATGCCCCTGATCCGCCGGCCGCCGAGAGCGGAGTCAGGGAAGTGATGGCATCCAGCGCAGCAGCCGTGACTGCCACCGCACTCGCCCCGCCCACTACAGCCCCATTGACTACAGCTCCCAACGGCCAACGAACCACGGACCAACCAACCAAGAAGACCCAGATGACAGAGGAAGAGCGTAAGGCAATGGAAATAGAGAAACTTCAGAAAGAAGTAGATGAACTAAAGGGAGAGATCATCTACTACCAGAATATGCTGGCAAATATGGATGGGGAATCCCAACAATTTTCAAAATTCGCACAGGACCTCGGGTTCTGCTACAAAGAGCATGCCCTCAAGAAGCGGCGATTAGTCATCCTCAGCGAGGGGTGGCAACAAGTGCCTGCAAGAAATAAGAGGAATAGTAGAAGCGGCCGGGAAAGCGATTCAGACAGTGAACGTCCCGACCAGCAGCGCCCCAAGCGCGTCTCAAAACAAAAAACGCCGCCATATCCCCTCACCACGAGAAACACCTACGCGCCGCTGAGGGTACAATTTGATGCAGAATCCGACGACGAGACGTCAGAGGATCCACCACCACAACCCGCAATAGCCTCCACCTCTAGAGACCCCTTCCCCAAGCTACCCCCCACCAAAGCCCCCATTCAAACACAGACACAGAAGAAACACACCACCCAGCCCACCATTCCCACCCCCACTCCCGCCCCAAGCACATCCAACAACGCAGCAAAAGCATCAGACAACCAGAAACCACCAAGAATAATAATCCCTGACGTCCAACACACGGTAAAGGTCCTCCGCATCCTGCGTGGCTCCCTACCTGCCGGCACATATAAATTGCAGACGACGAGGGACTGCCTTAAGCTCTTCCTCCAACGGAAGCACGACGCGAACCCGACAATGCAGCTCCTGAAGGACGCCGGAGTAGAAAACTACAGTTTTACTCCACGTGGGGACCAACCTCTTCGCTACGTAATCAAACGTCTTCCAGCTGACTTAGAGGAAGATTACGTGAAAGAGGACCTGGTCCTAAAAGGCTACACCGGCGTCCAAGTACGACAGATGATTTCACGTGGGAGGCCTCTGCCAAATTTTCAGGTTAGTCTTGACAGGACCACCGAAAACCAAAAACTTCTACAGGAACGAGAGGTGTGCCATATGATGGTCACCGTGGAGGTCCTGAAAACAAACCAAAACATAACGCAATGTTACAACTGCCAGCAGTTGGGGCACACTTTTAGGAACTGCAATATGACCTCCCGGTGTGTCCTTTGCGGTGACCTCCACCGCCTGGCTGATTGCCCGAAAAAGGCCAAGCAAGGCGTTGTACCCCACTGTGCTAATTGTGGGGAAACGCATCCTGCCAGCTACAGGGGGTGCGAGACGTTTCGCAACGAACGTCACCGCCGTCAACTGGCATCCATAGCCAGGAGCTCTCCCAGTGCTCAGCCAGGGCCAAAACCCATCATACACCCGGCCCTGGTTCAAACAGGTATCTCCTATGCGGGAACTACCGGAGGGCAAAACGCACCAGTGCCACCACAGAATGGTCCCCCTCCACTATCCCAACAGGCGCCCACGGGTGACCTGAGTGGGATAAAAGATATATTAAACATGTTCAGAGACCTAAATTTACCATCACTATTGATGAAGGCGCAGCCTTTCCTGGCCAAATTCAAAAGCTGCAGCAACACTTGGGAGAAAATAGAGACCATCATATGTCTCCTCTCAGCCCTTTTAGAATAAATGGCCCACGTAAGGGGAGGCACAACTTTAACTCGCGCACTACTGTGGAATGCAGATGGCATCCACAGGAAGCAACACGAACTTGAAAACTACCTACGGCGTAACAAAATTGACGTCGCATTCATCTGCGAAACAAAATTAAAGCACGAGCACGCTTTTAAGCTCCAGGGGTATCAAATCTTTCGGAACGACAGAATTGGCAGACAAGGGGGAGGGACTGCTATTTTGCTTAGAAATACTATTGCTCATGCTTCTGTTACGTTGCCTGTAATGGCAGCGTTAGAGTGCACAGCACTTAAAACACGTGTAAATAGTAAAACGGTTATGCTGGTAGCACTTTATCGGCCCCCTAACTCCCCAGACTTTACACAAGACCTCGAGCAGATCCTCGCTTTAGAGGAGCACGTTATAATTGCAGGAGATTTCAATGCCCGGCACCCCTGGTGGTTTTCACGCCTGGCAAACGCGGCGGGAAATCTCCTGGTTGAATTTATAACTGATAATGATGACATTGAGGTACATCTTCCCCCAGAACCCACTTTTTGGCATCGATCAGGGCACTTTGACGCTGAGATTTTGGACATCGTACTAACAAAAAATGCGACACTGTTAAATAACTTTACTGTTTATCACAGCCTGGACTCCGACCATCTTCCTGTGCATTTCGACATACAGGGTGGCATTTCAGCCAATGCCTCTGGCCCTCAAAGTAGAGCTGAGACCGACTGGAATAAGTTCACCATTGAAATGCACGGGATGGCGCAACCCAGACTGTCATACTATAGCGAGGCAGACATAGATGTCGCCATTGAAAACTTTACTGCCTCGCTACACACAGCCAAGAGAAATGCTACCACATACACCACAAGACCACCCGGTTTTTGCACGTACCCCGAGGTAGAGCAACTCATTGCGCGGAGACGACGCTTGACAAAACTGTGGCGATACACCCGTCAACCTGAATATAAAGTGCTAGCAAAATGGCTACGCAACATCATTCGGCAACAAATTAAAATCAATAAAACTGAACAATGGGAAAACAAAATGCTGAGTACCACACATTCGGACTCTTCTTTGTGGAAATTACTCAAGGCTTTCAAAGTTTCCACGAGCGTCAACTCCGCAACTGAGGCGCTGCACACTCAAAGCGGCTTGCATTTCTCCGCAGAGGAGAAAGCCGAGGTCTTCGCTGACTGTCTCCAAGACAGATTCACCGAAAACCCAGTGACCAACTGTGAAATAGAACGGGAGGTCCAGACATGGGTACAAACCTGGGTGGCGCAGAAGCAAGAGCAACAACTACCCACCATAACACCGCAGGAAATTTACAAGCTCATTAGGAAATTGCCTAATGGGAAAGCTGCCGGTCCAGACAAAGTGACTAATGAGGAACTTAAGCATCTCCCGAGAAAAGCTCTGGTGCAACTAACAAAGATATTTAACGCCTGTTTGCAGCAAGGCTATTTCCCCTCTACTTGGAAACGAGCTAAGGTTATCATGCTCCCAAAGCAAGGGAAAAGCACCAGACAACCGCAAAACTACCGTCCCATTAGTCTTTTGTCTACTATTGGTAAACTGCTGGAAAAATGTATCCTTTCTCGGCTTCAAAAACAAGTCTCGGCAACACATGAACTCTCAAATTCACAGTTTGGCTTTAGAAAAGGACATTCCACTGAACTACAGCTCCTCAGACTAACTGATGACGTAACAGAGCAATTTAACAATGGGGCTTCAACGTTGGCGCTATTTCTGGACGTAGAAGCTGCATTTGACCGGTGCTGGCACAATGGCCTTATTTATAAACTGCACCACAATTTCCCGGCTCTTCAAAATTATCTATACTTGCTGCACAATTTTCTAGAAAATCGGCAGTTTTACGTCCAAGTGGGCTGCTCCTCCTCACGGGAGCGAGTGATGCGAGCTGGCGTCCCACAAGGGGCAATAATGTCCCCTTTTCTGTATATATTGTTCACCAATGATTTCCCAGTGGACGCCAGATGCAAGGTCGCCATGTATGCTGATGACACTGCAATATACAACCACCATAGAAATCCACGTTTCGGCCTTGCAGAAATGCAACGTTATGTGAACAACTTCCTCTCATGGCAACATGACTGGAAAATCAAAATTAATCCCGACAAATGCCAGCTGATTCATTTTTCTAAGCGGCGTCACACTTTGGCAACGGACCTAACGGTCGGTGGTCAAATATTGCACTGCCGTCAGCAAGTTAAATACTTAGGTGTCACCTTGGACCGCACAATGTGTTGGTCCACCCACATAAAAAATAGCGCCAATAAAGGCAGACAGCGGCTAAAGTTGTGCGCCCCCATCTTCCGTAGTAAACAGTTGCGACTAAAGTCAAAACTTATACTATATAGGTCATTTATTCTCTCGGTGGTCCTGTATGCATGTGTGGCCTGGGCTAATGCCTCCAAAACTGCCCTCAAACAACTCCAAACCCTCCAAAACCTCTCCCTCAGAAAAATCCTCTCTGCTCCACTCCTCACCACCACCCAAACTCTTCACCTCGAAACTCATATCCCGTTCATCCCGGAGGCAATAGACAAAAGAGCAATGGCGGCATGGACGCGCATTAGGAACCACGAAAATGACGTGATCGCTAACATCGGCAAAGGCGAGCCGAAGCACCGCAAGCATACTAGGATAAAAATGTTCTAGAAGCGGCTCGGCTCGCCGACTAATGCGCGTCCACGCAACCTCGTCCCTAAGCCACATACATGTTCCGGCAGAGGCCCTCGCCTCGGAAAATATTCAGGAGCTGCCACCGCGGGACAGTGTATATAGTGTTAAAACTGTAAATAGTGTAGTGCGCTGGGACGCATATTTCTGGTGTGCCCAGTGAAGATATGTGTGTATGTGTATACGAGTGTGTGTGTGGGTGAATGCGTGCGTGTATGTGTCTGTATATAATTTGTAAATATGTACATATGTATATATAACCCAAAGACGAAACAGACAAAAGACAAAAGAAAACTATTCTCGGTGACCTACAGATGGTCACCGTATGGGTTTTTGTATATAGCGAAAACTGTAAATATGAACAAAGTCAACTGTAAATCAATGTAAATATAGCCTGTAAGCCGGGCCCAATGTACCGGCACCAGGCCAATACTTTTAAAATAAATAACTAACTAACTAACGGTCCCTCCCAGTAGTTTGTAGACTTGCAGATGATGGTAGTTTCTTTTAGTTTTGGTCTATGTCCTTCTTCAGAAGTGTTCTGTAAGGCCGGATTTTTCAGGGTACATGAGACGGATAGAACTTTCATGCTCTTTGCAGCGTTGTTGCACGGTTCTTCCTATCTGCCCGATGTAGGCCCGGGCCTGCCCCATTCACATGGAATGCGGCAAACCCCGGGGATCTTAAGGCCAAGGAGATCTTTGGTTTGCCGTAACATGTCCCTGATTTTATTGGGACATTTGTGGACGGTTTTAATGCCATATTTGCCCAAAATCCTGCTTATTTTTCCGGACAAGTTACCCGTACACGGGATGTAAGCCTTGCGTGGTTTCTTTGTTTCTTGTGAATCAACGGGCTTAGAGGTGTGATGCTATACGATGTGAGGCTCGGCAGATAGGTTTTTTAAAGTCCTGTTAATGCTGCTCTTATTGTATCCGCTCTTCTCTAGTGTAGTTCTGAGGTGTTGAATTTCTGCTAGATGCCCTGCGTCTGATATGGCTATGGCTGTGTATCAATGTGGATATTACTGTGTTCCTTTGGGCTGGGTGGTGGCAGCTGTTCGCATTTAAGTACTAGTCGGTATGTGTGGGCTTCTGGTACACGCTGTGACCCAAGGAACCACCGGGCTTCCGGCGAATTAGTATGTCCAGCAAATGTAACACCCCGTTCTCCTCTATTTCTATGTGAACTGTATGTTGGGATGCTGACTGTTCAGATGAACCAAGAGATCTTGAAGCGTATCCTTCCTGTGAGGCCTGATGACAAAGTGTCGTCCACGTATCTGAAGAAGCCTGAAGGCTTGAGGGTAGCTGAATCCAAGGCTTGATGTTCAAAGGCTTCCATGTAGAAGTTAGCTGTAGCTGGTGAGAGCCCTCCATCAGTTTGTTCATAGTACTGTCCGCGGTAAAGAAGGTACGTCGATGTAAGTGTATGCTTAAATAATGCAATGATCTGCTGGGTGAAGTGCGGTTCTAGGAGCTGGAGTGAATCTTGTAATGGGACCCTGGTAAACAGCGAAGGATCCAGTTTTTTCTTCCAGTTATCGTTCCATCAGCATGCTCCCTACCATCTCAAAGGTAGTTGAATGATTCTTCTTGTCCCACCTAACTTTTCTATTTAAGGAACAGCAACTCCTCCCGGATCATCAGTTAGGTTTTCATTGTGGACACTCCACTACCCTGCAGCTACTGCGGCTGACTGAGAAGTTTTCCCTTGGTTTGTTTGATAACTTTAAAACAGTTACAGTGCTCCTGAATGTGGAAAAGGCCTTTGCTACCACATGGCACAAGGGCCTACTGTACAAGTTCAGGGAGGCAGAGATCCCTTCTCCCTACTTCCCCCTGGTCGGTGGCTTCCCTCAGGCTCACACTTTCCAGATGCAGATGTCGGGGGAAGTCAGACCCATAGCGGTTGGAGTACCAAACGGCAATGTGTTATCACTGTTGCTCTTCGCCGCCGACATCTCTGACTTGTCCGTGGTACCTTGTGTTCTTGCATGCCAGAATGCCGATGATGTCCTCATACTGGCACAGAATAAAAGCATTCATTACTGTCTCCCTCCACCGTGAGAGAGCTTCACTCCATTGTGGGATGGAGTGAAAAGTGGAAAATGGCCATCATTAGATTAGATTGCATTAAGCGAGCTCACAAGTAGCGATGGAGGCTGGTGAACATTGAACATGTCAATTGTGATGTACAAAACATTGTCAATAGATCTACAGAATGAGTACATAAAACTCATTATATACAGGAACAAAAAAGAAACAAACAAACAACAGCAAAGAGGATAATGTAAACAATCAAAACTTATTATTTATTTATGCCAACAAACTTACTGTTGGTGTTTTTAAACACACAAGCCGTGTGTGGGCAAAGTTTAAGAGGTAGAACTGGAACTTAAAAATTCAATGCCACAACTGGGATTTGAACCACAGACCTTCCGCTTGCCGGGTGGACTGCCAGAATGGCAGTTTGTCACAATAGCTCAGTGGTTAGAGCGTCCACCCAGCAAGCGGAAGGTCTGTGGTTCAAATCCCAGTTGTGGCATTGAATTTTTAAGTTCCAGTTCTACCTCTTAATCAAAACTTACCTGAAATTTGTCAGATAAAATTGAATTGTGTGTTAAATTTACACTAGGCATTTCCAGTCATATTCTACTGTTTAGTTGTAATATTATAATAACAATTCAGTTATAATATAATTAGCAATGAATGACATCTTTTGTTAGATAGTTCTACACATATACATTCACACAGGCATCAGATGTGATTAACAATGATTTGTCACTAATGAAGCTAGAGATCACTTACAGAGTTACATAAGCTTTCACAGGATGATTTGTCATTTAGATTATCTATACAGAATAAAATGAGTTAAAAACTACTTACAAAGCTACATCAACCCACAGAAGAGCTCAGCTCTCCTGCTGGGAAAGGTTCGAAGCTGGCCGGACAGACTCCGAGGCTGAAGCAGAAAAGACTTGAGTTAACTCCGCAAAATACCTCGCAATACTGCTCGACCCCAGACATAACATTATGTGCAAAGGTCGGCCTAGGCAATGCTGCCCCTAGGCAATTGTGCCCGTTTTCCACTCCAGAGTGCCTACATAGCTCAAACTATGCTTGTACTGCGTGATCATCCCACCCTTGATACTCTACGGGTGTGAGGTCTGGGGTTCGGTGGCTCAGTCCACCATTTACAGACTGCAAGCGGTACAGAACAGGGCACACAAGATGATCTACGATACTGATTGTCGGTTCTCGTGTCATATCCTTCACGGTCGTATACATTTCAGTAACCACAGCTAGCCGGACCAGAGGACACGAAGAGCAGCCGGGACTTAAGAGTAGGTGGACTATTTCCAGGTAGGAAATAGTCACGCTGAAGAAGTTACCATGCCAGTCGTCGTTTTTTGGGGCATTTTGTGCTACACACCCCTATACACACCTAGATAAATAAGATCAGTACATTATTGTTTTAAAATCATTATATTGCCACCTGAAAGTCTGAAAAACACGCAAATAACTTCCTTTCTCGTTAGATACTGTGCACAAAAGGCACATAGTATAGGAAAAAGTGAGGTAGGGGAAGGCCAATGTATAAAAAGTAGGGAACTATGTCAGCAAATGGATTTTTGTGCACTTTTAAAACTATATTGCACAGTTTTATTGCACAAGTGCAAGGGCAAGTCAATAAAGACTGAGAATGTTTATTTTTACACATAAAATACACTAGTCTTGATCCAGAATGGTATGGTCTTTTTCAAAGTATTCTCTGTTGGGTTGAATGCACTTTGCCCAATGCTTCTGTCAGTCCTGGAACACGTGCTGGAAGTCATCATTATAACCGCTTCAGCCTTCTTCATGACTGCCTCTGAAGTAGCAAACCGTTTTCCCTTTAGTTCCTTTTTCAGAGATAAAAGTCACAAGGGGCCAAGTCTGGAGAGTATGGAGGTTGGGGAACACATTCAGTGTTTCTGTGGGCCAAATACTGTGTAACAATGTTGGACACATGATGGCAGGCATTGTCATGGTGCAGGCTCCAACCAAAGGGATGCAGTTCTGGTCCTTTTCGTTGAGTGTGTTTAGCAAGGACATCCAACACAGACTTGTAATACTCGGCATTAACTGTCATATGAGAAGGGACCTGATGTTGATAAACCCTTCCATGGCAGTCGAAGAACGAAATGACCATTACTTTTCCTGCTGATCAAACAACCTTTCCTTTCTTTGACGTCGGAGAATCAGGTGATTTCCATACTGAGGCAGCCTGCTTGCCTTCTGGATCTTAATGGTGAAGCTAGCTTTCATCACCTGCAATGATTGAATTCAGGTATGCATCCCAATGCAGCTGAACCACACGTTGCAGTTCCATACACACTTCCACCCACATCAACTTCTGTTCAGTTGTAAATAATCTTGGTACCCAGCTTGCACAGACACATCTCATGTGTAAGTGATTATGCAGAATTGAAAAAACACTCCATTGGAAATCTGTAACATGTCTGCAAGTCTGTCAATTGTTATTTGTCGGTCTTCACGAACAGTGATACCAGCTGTGTTAATCATGGTTTCGTTTATTGCTGTTGCTGGAGCACCTGGCCCACCTTGCTTTGTTATTGAAACACAGCCCTCGTTAAATTCCTTGAACAAACAAAGTGCTGTGGACTGTGGCAGAACATCATCACCATAAGCCTCCTGCAACATTCTGTAAGCTTCCATACCAAATTTCTGCAAATGAAAGCAAAACTTCAATGTTAGCATATTGTTCTTTGCGCAACACCTCCATTTTCTCGGTAAGCGGCTGGTGAAATGAGCTACTTCGTTCATCCCCTGTGTACAGATACATGCGCAAGTGAGCGTATGCTTTGTCCGCCAATGAGAGGTGAACCATTGGCATTATACAACATTGTTTCCACAATGTGCCTTTGTTGTGTGTGTTAAAAAAAAAAGTTCTCAGTCTTTATTGAGTCTCGTATTAAGAATACACCTTTAGGAACAATAATTAACACATGTAATATGTTATTATATTTCTGTAATGTCTCTAAACTGCACTTAATTGAGGCAAGGTGCACGAACTTGAGTTGCATGTGCTTTTGTATTTCAAATGGCAATGTTGACAACAGTTCAACAGAAGAGAGAAGGAATGAGCAGGAGAGAAACGCTCTCATGATGTCCTGGGTGAAGCGCATTGCTATAATTGCATTAGATTCCTCAAGTTTGTTCAGTTTTATCAGCACTCATATGATGAAATCTAAGAAATTTTTCCATATTTGTTTTGTCAGCAAAAAATGTCAAATGGTTGACTGTTGAGATCTGTGGCTTTATTACAACTATAATTAACTATAATTAATATAAAACCACTTTATATAAATCAAACACAAGTTCCCTTATTTGTTTGATCTGTTGGGATTACTGCTCTTCTCTTATTATCATTACCTGTACTTGCAGGAGCGTTCGTGCTCCTTGACTCTGTTGGAAATGGTCCATATGATTAATGCAGCCTGATAAGTCAGGGCTGGTAGAGCACTGCTTTGAGAAAGACCACAGAGCTAACTTCAAAGAAATGACCATTGTGGCAAAATGTAGTGGTTTATGGGAACGGAGGGTTAAGGAGGCTCTGTCTATCTCCTCCGAGAAGAGCACACTGAAATGAGACGCTGAATTGCAGTTTAGTCCCTCCTGAAAACCAGCCTTAAAGTTGGAAATCGACAGACTTAGAAAACACAGATTTCAACGGAGCGGTGAACCACCTCCACATTACACTGGGAGTTTTCTACTTGGTACGTACTAGCGGACAGTACATATACTGGTCCCTTCACTCTTGCTAGTGATTCACCACTATACCGTTATTTCCAAATCTGACTATAGACATATAAGCTTATAGGTGGAAAACAATTTTCTGAATCTATTTATTTTATTTGGCACATAGAGATACGTGGAATAATTTGACTATCATCAATAATCAAGTGTAAAACTTGATACAAAAGCATTAACCCTGTAATGTCTCTTCTAGGGTTTAAGTTTGTTTCAAGAGGGTTTCGTAATTTGTGTGCTTATGATATGATCCAGTTGTTTTAAATGGAGCAGATTTTAAAAATTTTGTTTGTACTTTTACTATTAAATTGGGCTGTTTTGTAATGTTAGTATTCCAAATAATAGATGCATATTGAAGACTGTCTACAAATCTGATGTGCTGCACTCACATGACTTTCTCTACTCTTGTACTAACCATTCTTACAAACTCTTGTTCCTATATCTTCTTTGTGTTAGTTGAGATAAACATTTGTACAAATTATCTAATTGTTAATTTCCTTGTAGGTGCAAGGGGAATATGGGAATACAGTAGGCTTTGAGCAATAATGAAATCTTTTAAAGCTCTGAGATTCCGTTCTCTTTGCACACTTAACATAAAAAATCTGATGTCCTGCGCTCACATGACTTTCTCTACTCTTGTACTAACCATTCTTACAAACTCTTATTCCTATATCTTCTTTCTTGTTAGTTGAGATAAACATTTGTACAAATTATCTTATTGCTTAGTTCCTTGTAGGTGCAAGGGGAATGTTAGAATACAGTAGGCTTTGTGCGATAGTCAAATGTTTGAGATTCTGTTGTCTTTGCAAACTTAGCATATAAAAAATAAATAACGATGATCCATTTCACGAAAGTTCTAAGTTTTCAAAACTCACACACATAACAAGGAATATCTCCGAAATGGTTCATGCTACAAGAAAATTTATTGAGACATAAATTGTGTATTTTAGTAAGGCCTGTGGTTCAAATCCCAGTTGTGGCATTGAATTTTTAAGTTCCAGTTCTACCTCTTAAACTTTGCCCACACACGGCTTGTGTGTTTAAAAACACCAACAGTAAGTTTGTTGGCATAAATAAATAATAATTACCATGTGAAGGTTATTTAATCCTGGGATATAAAGTACTTACTTAGTAAGTCACCATTGGGGTAATTGTTTCTGATGTGAGACTGCCTTTGTGGTTTACCAGGAGAAATACGAACTGGCTTGAGAATTTAATGCCATTCTGGCAGTTTGTCACAATAGCTCAGTGGTTAGAGCGTCCGCCCGGCAAGCGGAAGGTCTGTGGTTCAAATCCCAGTTGTGGCATTGAATTTTTAAGTTCCAGTTCTACCTCTTAAAGATCTACATTTTTTGTATAGTATAATTTGATCTATCTCTAACGGTTTACAAGTTATGCAAAAGTCGTCCAGAGTAAATACGACTACAGGAGCTATAGCCAGAAAAGTCAAAATATACATTTCATTTGTCATAAAAATATCTCAAACATATGACATTTTAATCAAAATCGTTGTAGCCATTTTCAAGAAATTCAAAATTTTCAAAAAATTTTCCATGGAAAGGTTAGTTTAGGGTGGGGCTATTTTCTTCAAAATCTTCGTGTCGCATCCTTGAAAGACATTAAACTTAAATACCAACTTTGGTTTTTAACCGACTTTTCGTTTTTGAGTTATGCTGTCCACAGACTGACACACACACACAGACCTTTTTCTAAAGATGCTTTTTTTTGGATTCAGGGGGTCTCAAAACATATATTTCTGGTGAAATCTCGACATCGAATTTTTGGGTGGAATACAATACTTCCCCTAATTACCAGTAGAGAAAGTAAGAAGATGAACAACGATGTTCCATTTCACGGAAGTTTTTAAGTTTTCCGAAACTCACACACATAAGAAGCAATATCTCTGAAATGGTTCACTCTACAAGAAAATTTATTTGGACAGAAATTGTGTATTTTAGCAAGATCTATATTTTTTGTATAGTATGATTTGATCTATGGTTTACCAATTATGCAAAAGTCGTCCAGAGTAAATACAACTACAGGGACTATAGCCAGAAAATTCAAGATATACATTTCATTTGTCATAAAATACCTCAAACATATGACATTTTAATCAAAATCGTTTGAGCCATTTTCAAGAAAATAAACATTTTGGAAACATTTTCCATGTAAAGGATAGTTTATGATGGGACTATTTTCTTCAAAATCTTCGTGTCGCATCCTTGAAAGGTATTAAACTTAAATACCAACTTTGGTTTTTAACCGACTTTTTGTTTTTGAGTTATGCTGTCCACAGGCACTCAGACAAACCTTTTTCCAAAAATGCTTTTTTTTTTGTATTCAGGGGGTCTCAAAACATATATTTCTGGTGAAATCTCGACATCGAATTTTTGGGTGGAATACAATACTTCCCCTAATTACCAGTAGAAAAGTAAAAAGAAAACAGGCATGAACTTTTACTTGTTTGCAAACAGATGACTTGCATCCACATCTTGAATATAATTAAGCCCATAGCTATTGCTTAATTTAAATTATTTCTAGGCAGACATTTTTACCATGTTTTTGCATAAAGTTAATTTACAACATATAAGAGACATGTGTGATATGTAATGAATAGAAAAAGCCATATTAAGTGTTACATATCAGACCTTTTCTATCTTATTTGATGAAAAGCACTTAATAGACTAAATAAATGAGAAGTGGAAAAGAAAGTTAAATATAACCTGATGAAATATGCTTTAAGTATTATGTCAAAGTTTAATAATATTTTGCGTGTGAAATAATGATTAAATATCATAAGTTTGAAATTGTAACACAGAAGGAGAGATTAATATATATATATATTGAGCCTCATCGCTCAAAATTGAAACACCATTACGATAAAAACTGCACCAATATATATATATAAATTGTGACATCTGCCTCAGGTGACCATAAAGATCCAGAATACAAAGATATATGAGTAAGTCAAATTTAAAAAAAAAAGATTAAAATTAAGATGCAAAATGTCTAAAGAAATATTAAAGGATTATAACAAGAAGATAGTGGTTAACACATGCAATATAAGTGATTATTTAAAATATATAGAGTCTTTTAGGACATGTAAATATATATTTACAATCTTCCTTTCATAGAAGTTTGAAAACAGTGTTGTTGTAATTAATTTAATTTAAAAGGTGAGTTAATTAATAACACTGAACAACACTTACAAAATAAGTTGATAATGTCAAAAATAAGTCCGGTTGATAATGGAGGAAAGTTAACCTTCGAAACGCGTCCTGGAAAAATATTTTGTAAGTGTTGTTCAGTGTTATTAATTAACGCACCTTTTAAATTAAAATATATTTACAATTTCGAACCATTGCACATCCAGTGCTTCTCTGCATTGAAGACCTTGAAATTATTGTACTGTAACTAATTAATAATGAATTATTGTTTGGGCATCCATTCTTTATTGCAAACAGCCAAGTTATTGGATGGGTAAATTCCTATCTTAAATTGCATTTACAACTAAAAGAATAGAATGTTAAACAGCTATATCTATTTGTGATCAGACAGAATATTACGCACAACTAACTTTTAACAGTCTATTTAAAGAAAGGAAAGAGAAGAGAGAATAAAGGGAAAGGAAAGGAAAACATTTGGCATTGTACTTTACTGTATCAACATTCCCAATGTTTCTCCAGCAAAGTGCTTGATATTCATTACATCAGATTTTGTACCTACCACTCATTTTCTGGGAGCATATACCCACAGGATTAGATTAACTTTTATTTTAGCTTCTAAATATTAATTTAAAACACCATAGTATTAGACAGAACTTGAGAGAAATACTAATAAGTATCTACTTACACAAATATTAGAAAACAGAAAGGATTAGTATTTTATTTAACTGCTTCCTCATGAAATGATTGCAAAGTTCCCTAACTTAGTAAGATCATAATTAAAAAGGGCAAAGTAAATCTTGTGTTAGAAATGAAATTTCACGAAATAAAAATGATGAGGCTGAACGGGAAAAAGAAATAAGGAAATAAAAATTACATGCAGTATTTCCAAATATTATTAACATACAGGAAGCTAAGTCTTTAGCTGTTGCACAATACTGCACAGTAGTATGAAGGCTAGGAATTTACATCTTTCTTAGGTCTTAAAATTTCTAATGAAACAACAATGACATTTATGGAGTATGAAACTACGTTAAAAGTAGACTACATTAAACTGCACAAATTTTATGTAGTGTGAAATGTGCATGAAGACTGAAAATTGATGAGTAATGAGGAAAATCCATTGCCAGAAAGAAATTCGTAAGGTGTGAAAATAGGTATTTTCACTCTTTGCAGATCACAAGGATAAACTCTTTAAATAAATTGAAGATCAACATTTTAAAAGCAAGTTTGTTAATATGTAAAATTTTGGAGTTTTATTATTCTAACTTCACTTTCTACACCAGATCTTACTGGAACATGTTTCAGAGACTTTTATCTCCATGCTCAGCCTTGATTCACTGTCGTTCTTTCTTGTGACTTGTATATGGTCTTACAGTAATTAAACTTCAAAATTTTACATATAAACAAGTTTATTTTTTTTCCCTAAAGAAAATGGAACTGAAGCCTCCAATATTCAGTATGGCATAAAATACTGACATGGGCTGCCTTTGAATGTGACTTGCTCAGTCATAAACAGAATACAATTTGTCCACTGTGTCAATGCTCCCTTTGGTTTCATTTTACATCATTAACATATCTGGTTTTCCCATTTTAAGGTCAACTTTATCATGATACATGCTAGAAGTGAGCAAAACATTCTTTCTTATCTTGGGAATGAATGAAAGTACGATATTCTTCAAAAGTAAACATTGATGATCCTTCAGGCGACTTACAAGTTGCAAAAGTTTACAAGATCTTCAGTTTTTCCTGATGGTGCCCAATAATGTGAATCTGTAGTTTGCTTTCAAGGTTTTTGTCAGATCCATATTCATAAACCAGTTGTGTAAGATATTATACTGCTGTGATAAAAACAAATGTGTTAAAAATCAATAAATGTCAGTGGATTCAAAAGTAAACATTGATGATCCTTCAGGCGACTTACAAGTTGCAAAAGTTTACAAGATCTTCAGTTTTTCCTGATGGTGCCCAATAATGTGAATCTGTAGTTTGCTTTCAAGGTTTTTGTCAGATCCATATTCATAAACCAATTGTGTAAGATATTATACTGCTGTGATAAAAACAAATGTGTTAAAAATCAATCAGTGGATATGTCAAGTTGAACCTACTTTAAATTAACTTCACATGCTGTTTTCTGCTACTTATAATTTTCAACATAATAATTTTCCCAATAAATATTAGCAGTAGAACTTTGAAGTGTCCAGTACATTTATATGACTCATAAAAACATGACTGGTCTCTACAATTAGTCATAAAAGATTGCTGAATAGTTGTTTGTGGCAGATGAACATGCTGAAATTGTTTCTTATATTTTTTAAATGAAAAAGAATTTCAACTTAGGTAAATGTTACCCTCCATACCAGTAGGTTACATGGTGCAGTTGAAACTAGTAAACAACTGCTCATATTATTTTCAAAACTTAATCATGTGAAAAGCAGGTTCAGGTTTACATTAACAGATATCAATTTAGTTTATGTTCTACGGCTAAGTTGTTTGACTTTGAAATCTGATTTAAATAAATTTGTAATGAGAAAACATGGCTGTCAATCCAGAACTAACAATAAGTAATTTAAAATACCTGCACAATTTGGGTTCATTTTTAATATTACAACGTGCCATGTATTTGTACTGGCAAACAACGCTGTAATGAAGGTGAATGTAAAGAGCTTCGACTTGAACATCTTGTTTGTTCTGTAATGTGGTGTGGGAGCAGTGGCTACTTTCCCTCTCTTTTGCTCATTGACGCCCCTGAGTTATATGGAATGTTGAGTTATCAAGAGTTGACTTATCAGGGTTCTACTGTATAAGCCCATTTGTATATTTTGTAATGTTAATATTTTGGCTAGCATATATAGTCATTTTTACTTACTTTTTAAATGTATATGTTATAAGTCCATAAGTCCAAAGTTTTGTATTTTTACTTTCTCTACTGGTAAGTAGGGGAAGTATTGTATTCCACCCAAAAATTCGAAGTCGAGATTTCACCGGAAATACATGTTTTGAGGCCCCCTGAATCCAAAAAAAGCATTTTTAGAAAAAGGTCCGTGTGTGTGTCTGTGTGTCTGTCAGTCTGTCAGTCTGTGGACAGCATAGCTCAAAAACGAAAAGTAGGTTAAAAACCAAAGTTGGTATTTAAGTTTAATGTTGTTCAAGGATGTGACACGAAGATTTTGAAGAAAATAGCCCCACCCTAAACTACCCTTTACATGGAAAATTTTTCGAAAATTTTGATTTTCTTGAAAATGGCTCTAACGATTTTGATTAAAATGTCATATGTTTGAGATATTTTTATGACAAATGAAATGTATATCTTGAATTTTCTGGCTATAGCCCCTGTAGTCGTATTTACTCTGGACGACTTTTTGCATAACTGGTAAACCGTTAGAGATAGACCAAATTATACTATACAAAAAATGTAGATCTTGCTAAAATACACAATTTATGTCTCAATAAATTTTCTTGTAGGGTGAACCATTTCGGAGATATACCTTGTTATGTGTGTGAGTTTCGGAAAACTTGGAACTTTCGTGAAATGAGTCATCGTTGTTCATTTTTTTATATGTTACGTGTACAAAGAGAACGGAATCTCAAAGCTTTAAAAGATTTGACAATCGCACAAAGCCTACTGTATTCCAATATTCCCCTTGCACCTACAAGGAAATAAGCAATAAGATAATTTGTACAAATGTTTATTTTAACTAACACGAAGGAGATATAGGAATAAGAGTTTGTAAGAATGGTTAGTACAAGAGTAGAGAAAGTCATGTGAGTGCAACACATCAGTATATATCACAATATTTTTAAAATAACACTGTGCTTAATTTGCTTTGTTCCCCATTACAGGTGCAATGTAGCACTCTGTGACATGTTTTCCATTTTCTGATTATGCTAAGAGATTTAGGTGGCCAGCCTGTGTATCCTTATTGATCCATTTAATGAAGGCTATTTTCACAAGCAGTGACAATTAGCCAACAAAGTCAAACACCACAATTTACACATTATATGTTCCTGAAATATCTAAACATCTTTAGAGTTCATTTAGAAAATGTAATTTATTTTGATGCATGATTTGCAACTTATATAAATATAACATAATGTTCTAATGTCAGTTACCTTATATTTTCTTAACATATGTTGAAGTGAGTTCACGAGTCACAGAAAGTAAAATCAGCCCTTTTCTAGGTACTAATGTAGGAATACTTTGATTTCTCTGAGAATTCTGTTGACAAAAATGAAACATACTAGATGCAATATTAACCGGGCTTGTGGGCCGTGGTCTATTGGGTTCCTTCTTCTTCCCAAACGTTTCGTCTGCGACTACGGCAGACATCTTCAGTGGCGGCAAGGTCGAAGTTTCCTAGTGGAGATCTCAGCACCGACTGCGCTGGTCACCACCAGAGGTGCTGTATTTATGTCAGCGGCTGGAGGGGAGGTACGTTGTGATAGGTCCGGGTGGCCAGTGGGCTGGACTTGTACCAGCGGAGTACTACAAGGAGCTGGCGTCTGATTGGCTGAAGAGGGGTTCTGGATTTTTGTTTTTGTTAACGCTGTTTGCCATATTCTGTTGAGTTTAAGTCCTTCCTCTTTGCGATTGATACTATTTTTGTGCTTGTGTATTTCAATGGCTTCACGGAATAAGCGAGAATAGTAGTGGGATGTAGATGCCAGAATATCTGTGTTACCATATTGGATGATGTATTCCCCTTCTTCGAGTATGGCATGTTCAGCAATTGCTGATTTTTCAGTTTGACCCATGCAACAATTTCTTCTCAAGACCATCAGCTTACAACCCAACGACTTACTTGTCAGTTTCGACATAACATCTCTGTTCACCATGGTTCCAGTCAATGAAGCCATAACACAGCTTAAGGAGATTTTTCCAGAAGACATTACGGCGCTTTTCCACCACGTCCTCACGACTATGTATTTCCAGTGGAACCACGAATACTATGAACAGACAGACGGTGTAGCAATGGGAAGTCCTCTCAGTCCGGTTATTGCGAATTTTTACATGGAATTTTTCGAAGCTACTGCCCTGGATTCAGCACCGCTTAAACCTTCGTGCTGGTGGCGTTACGTGGACGACACGTTCGTCATTTGGAGTCACGGAGAATCAGCCCTGACAGAATTTCTGGATCACCTCAACAGCATCAATAAACAAATTCAATTCACCATGGAGATGGAACAAGACGGCAAATTGCCCTTTTTGGATGTCATGGTAAACAGAAAACAGAATGGCACACTAGGCCACAAGGTGTACCGTAAGCCGACCCATACAGACCGCTACCTTCACAAGATCTCCAACCACCATCCGAAACAAAAGCGTGCTATGATTAAAACTCTGGCAGACCGAGCTACACGCATTTGCAAACCACAAGTTCTACACCAGGAATTTCAACACTTAGAGTCAGCGCTCCACTCTAATGGCTACGCAAAACGAGAAATTAAGAGAGCATTACACCCTAGTAAAGGTCCCAACATCACAGAAACAGCCACAAACAATAGGAAGGGCAAGGCCTTTTTACCGTACATCAGATCAGTCTCAGACCGCATAGGCAAACTACTTAAACGCCACAACATTGACACCGTCTACAAGCCCACTAAACAGATTTGTAACATACTCCGTTCCGCCAAAGACCCCAGGGATCCTCTATCCACCGCAGGAGTATATAGAATACCTTGTTCGTGTGGCAAGGTGTACATCGGAACCACACAACGTAGTATAAAAACCCGCATTGAAGAACACAGAAGAAATTGTCGCATGGGTCAAACTGAAAAATCAGCAATTGCTGAACATGCCATACTCGAAGAAGGGGAACACATCATCCAATATGGTAACACAGATATTCTGGCATCTACATCCCACTACTATTCTCGCTTATTCCGTGAAGCCATTGAAATACACAAGCACAAAAATAGTATCAATTGCAAAGAGGAAGGACTTAAACTCAACAGAATATGGCAAACAGCGTTAACAAAAACAAAAATCCAGAACCCCTCTTCAGCCAATCAGACGCCAGCTCCTTGTAGTACTCCGCTGGTACAAGTCCAGCCCACTGGCCACCCGGACCTATCACAACGTACCTCCCCTCCAGCCGCTGACATAAATACAGCACCTCTGGTGGTGACCAGCGCAGTCGGTGCTGAGATCTCCACTAGGAAACTTCGACCTTGCCGCCACTGAAGATGTCTGCCGTAGTCGCAGACGAAACGTTTGGGAAGAAGAAGGAACCCAATAGACCACGGCCCACAAGCCCGGTTAATATTGCATCTAGTATTGACACCGGCCGTGAAAGCCTTAGAACTTTGAAAAATGAAACAGTTTTGTAAGAGCATCACAATAGTCAATCAGAGAAAAAAACCTAGCATGTGAAAACAGGTGTTTTTATGTGTTATCAGTAATGCTTTGCTATACTCTTGTTTTATATGTCCTGTGCTGTAGTTCTGTGAAGCTCTGGTTTCTGGCTACTGAATGTAAACAGGTTTGATCTCGCTCTTGGGGGTGTGGATGTTAACCCATTAATGACTAGCGATGCCACATGGCAATGTGCATAACACATATTTAAATTTATTGCGCTTTCAAAAATTATGTTGGAGGTTTGGTACCACTGCTAATTGCTCTGTAAAGAAACCATGTTTATGACAATATAGTGTTCATTATCGTGTTTGTGATGATAATAATGTTTGAAAACTGTCAGTGAATGTGAAGTAGAAATGGACATCCGTTTTGAATAAGTATATTTTTATATGCTTAGAGTTATTATGTGGATAGTTTCTTTGTAGAATATTTCTTTATATAGAGCAATATATATTCTTTGGGAGTTATAAGGTGTGGCAAAGAAAAACAGTGAACTTATAGCTTCCTAATTTTAGTGTTACCATATGGCAACACTAGATGGATATACTCAGTAAGATGTATATTTCATAATGTTGTCTTAGGAAAGGGCTTTCACTTGCTGAAGCACTGGAAATAATCTACACTGATCTTATATTATGAGAGCAAATATAATCCCTAAAGGATGCCCACTGGAAAACAAGCATTTTCTAAAAAAGATCGTAGGCATTTGGGACAGCATTAGAGAAGAATAGATTGGTGTATGTCCGATGGATGGATAATTCAGTGGTCACAATGATCTCTTTTTTATGTGGTGCACAAGAAGTAGGTCAAATAAAGAGATTTTCACAGCAGCAGAAGCAAAATGTAATGTCTCCATGGCCAAGGCTAGTTGCCAAATGCAATACCTTTATGGGAAGTACTAACTAGATGGACCAGAATATTGTCTGGTATTGCATAGGCATATGAAGCAAAATATGGTACCGGCCTTTGTTTATGTGAATGCTAGATGTGGCCATCCAGAACAGCTGGATTTTGCACAATAAAGTCAGAAGACAAAGAATAGCTCAGCTGTGCTTTAAAAGAGAAATAGTTTATCTCAAGAGATACTAGACCGTACCAAAAGGATTTGGAAGAACCAGCAGCTTCACAGATATTTCTTAGTGGTCTCATATCAGATTCTGCAAGATTTTACAGACTGACAACCTTGTCCAGCCAATAAAGTAGGAAACAAGTAAAGGTCTACTAATGACAACTGTAAACTGCATCGACTGCTTTGCTCTGTTTCACACTCGCTAGATTTTGTGTGTTGTCATAAATGCAGAAAGTACTGATGTGTGTATTCCATAAGTGCATTTTTGTGAAATTAAATAATGTTCTCATATCTAGTTAAAATAATTAATTGTGGAGGAGGTGATATTAACTTTAATAATGATGTAGAATACTAGCCTCCTGAGGATTTGCAATACAATTTATTAATGAAAATTACATGACACAAAATATTTAGTGGAAGCGCCTAGTGTTACCATACAGCACAGCTTGCACTTGAGTATAAGCATACTTTGGAGCTTAGCATGTCCACTCTGCCCGTAGCAGCAGCAGCACCTACTAGCTCTACTTGGGACAGTGTCAATCTGGCTGTGCAACGTGCATACCATGGAACAAGCAAAGTCACTTCCACATTTGCAGTCTCTTAGCCTAAGTAACAAATAAGTATTGTGATATATTGGATGCACTCTTAGAGGAGTTTGTTGGAAGATTTTCAGATTTGGAAGCTCTCCATTCTAAACTGAATCTCTTTTCCTAGTCTGTTTATCCCAAGAATGTTCCAGCTGAATGTGAACTAGAACTTTCTGAGTTATGCTGTGATTCAGATCTAAAAAAGGCGCATAATGATGATAATAGTTTTTACCAAGGCTTTGTCGACAAACATACCCAGAATTTTATAAATTTGCTGCAGAAATTATGTGTATGTTTGGCCATACATACACCTGCAAACAATTTGTTTCTTTAATGAACTTGACGAAGTGCTGTCTAAGAGCAAAATTTCCCTGATGATAACCTTATATCTGCCTTGAGACTTGCTTCTGGAACTAAGTTTCCCCAAATATTAAGATGGTGGAAAAGCATAAACTGGGCACAATAAATGCGTAATTAGGTTCAAAGTGTGACCACAAGTAGAGGTTTTAATGCGGAGCTGCTTATATTTTATGTTGCATGAGTGTTTGTTTCCTTTTGAATTGTAAGGCTAAAAGTTATATAAATATTCCTTATCTTTGTGGTTTTAAAGTTTTGTTTTTAGAATATTAACTTGTTTTTTAATAATTACGTTATTACTGTAATTCATATTAAAACCATATGATCACAAAATTTATGTAAATAAATACTTTTAAAACAAACAAAAAGAAACATAATAACAAAAAGAGTTGACTTCATTTTCCTTTTGAACTTTGCACACCCATGTTTTGCTATGCTTTGCTTTGTGCCAGTGTCACTTTTGTGTGTATACCACAGTCTGTCTCGGAGTACGTCATGCCCACAAGTACTACCAAGGTTATGAAATTGTGCTTGGGTTGACATTGCTACCATATAGTAATGGCAAATATTTTCTAAACTGAGTAATAAATACATATATTTGTATTTTATTCCATACATTTGTATTACTTTGAAACATATTAAAAGTAAAAAAAAAACAATAGAAATAAACAAAAAAATAATTCCAGCGTTAATGGGTTAAGTTGGTATAGGACTTTGGTGCCCACTCAGCATCACAAGGAAGGTGAACTGCTGCAACTGGCAGTGGTCCTGGTCTTGTGACCCAACTCGCCAGCTGCAGTGTCACCACCCTGTATCTTTTGTATATTCACTCACCTCTGCTGCGTATAAGTAGGTGTGAGGCTGGCAGTCAGGTTGACAACTGTTTAAAATACAGGTTGTCCATAAAAGTAATGTCATGCACTAAATTGGTATTACATTGCTTTGGATAATCATGATGAAATAAAATTGCTGACATTTGAAAGAAAAACTCAAATATCTAAAGTAAGAACAAATTAGAAACTAAAAACTTCACTTATCTTATTATTTTGGTGCTGACCCTGGGGTTTCAAGCTATATCCAGCTCATTCTCAAAGCCATATAAACAAACTCATTGCCAAGCTACAATCTTTTATTTTTTCTGAAAAACAATTACTCTTATTCAATTTTTATTTACCAATCTCTGAAAACAAAAATTTATAAATACAATCTATAGATGGTAATTCGAAGTTCATGGCATGGTTCCTGTTTTTTAAAATAAAATTTTTTTCCCAAACCATTAAATCTATTGGATTACTTAATTGTTTTAATAATTTAACTTCTGGATTAATTTCATGATTAAATGACCAAAAATGATCTGCCACAGCTGATTTATCAGTTTGTTTATATTTAATATTTCTAAAATGTTCTTTTATTCTGGTTTCTAGATGACGTTTAGTTTTACCAATATAAACTTTATCACAATCTAAACAGCTAAATTGATAAATGCCAGATTTTTTATAATTTGGTATTTTATCTTTTTTTGAAAAATTAAGTAAATTTTGTATATTAAATTTATTTTGAGGGACCAAATAATAAGAGTAATTGTTTTTCAGAAAAAATAAAAGATTGTAGCTTGGCAATGAGTTTGTTTATATGGCTTTGAGAATGAGCTGGACACAGCTTGAATCCCCAGGGTTAGCACCAAAACAATAAGATAAGTGAAGTTTTTAGTTTCTAATTTGTTCTTACTTTAGAATCTTGTTGCTTCACTGTTAATAGCTTCAATTTTTCCTTATTTAACTCAAATATCTTTTTAATATTTTACTTTTTTAGTTTTTATTACTTAATACTTTTTACTATACCTCATAGAAATTGAATATGGCTCTCACGTGTGACACTGCAAACATCAAAGTGATATTCCCATTCATGCCACAGATGCTGCAACATATTTGATGAAATGGACTACATGGCAGCAGTGATACCAAGCGGTAGTTCTTGCAATTTTTTAGGTATTGGGGGTACATAGAATCATGATCACTGCACTACTTCAAAATTGATGTGTGTATAGGAGTGGGATGTTGAAACCTTCACCTAAAAGCACACTGTACCTGCACCAGACTCTGCATGCTATGATATTTCAAAACACACTAATTTCGTTCTTGTGGGTTTGCCATAACTCCTTAAAACTTCTTTAATAACAACACAGTTTTAAAAGCAAATATGTAATCTGCCTGCTAAATATTCAACAATTAACCGATATCGACAATCACAAATGTGTGTGTATTTAGTTTGGCTTCTACTTTGATTCCTGGATTCCTGCAATATTGTCCATTGTTGACATGGAAAAAATATAAAATATTTTAGTTTTTCTTCTGAATGTCACTAATTTCATTTAAATACAATTATCCAAAGCAGCCTAATATCAGTTTAAAGTATGACAGTATTTTTATGGACACAATGTATAACCACCTCAAGCAAAACTAGTTTAAAAGATGATGGTCTTCTTCAAATTGATTGCCAGTCTGGGTAGCTCAATTGGTTAGGTGCTGGTCTATTGATCACGAGGTCGCATTTTCAGACCCAGCCCAGATTGATGGTTTTTGAAGTGTGCTTAAAAGCGACAGCCCCATGTCAGTAGATTTACTTGCATCTAAAATAACTCCTGCAGGATGAAATTCCAATACACTGGTGGCACTGATAAAGATTCTGGCATTTGACAGCATTGTTAACAAAGAAAAAAAAATTTTTTAAGTTTATAGATGTGTATGAAATTAACAAACTGCCCAATATCCAAATTAGTATAGTAAATATCATTATGTTAATTTATTAATTCAACTCAACATGTACATTCCATTTATGCCACTCATTCTTTTCTTTTCATACATAGTAGATATATTGGAAATCCAAAATATTGTATTGCAACATAGAATGCACAGTGCATCTATTTTCATGAAAATGCTTCAAGTGATTTTTTAATATTCAAAATATGTGAAGGAAATATTTTGGGTTCAGAATCATTATTTCCTAAGTATTCAAAGAATGGACTTCCTCAGTAACAATTATTATGCACCTCTGTCCATTTTCTGAGTGAAAGTGTTGGATAATTTGGAAGTGGAAGAAAGAGAAGAAACAATGTGCATCTTTTGCATTGCATAAAGTCTTATTACTGGTTCTTTTCTTTTGTCCACAAGCTCTAAAGACAGTGCCATGGAATCTTCTCTATTCAATTATCTGTAATTTTGTAACAAAAATACAATACACATAAAAAGGAGGTTAACAATGAATGTAGTGAATGTGGTGCTTTTTTCAAATATCAAGGAAGGAATTAATGAATTAAAAGGTGTTCATTAAATTAAAATAACAAAAGCTATGCAGTATTGTGCACAGACATTTTACAGCCACAACACAGTGCATTTACCTCCAAAATCGGACGTCATTGACAGAGTGGGGAAGGTTGCTATTGCTTGCTAGAAGTATTCCTAAGGTTACGCTTTTCTATACAGAGTTTATTCTAATAAATTATTTAACAAATATCTATTAGAATAATTATATTAGAGAAAGTACCAACAAGCAGCTGCAGTTATAATTTTTATAATAACAAAAAAACAGTTTTCATCCAACATCTTTGTTACTAGCAACTATATTGCAACATACAATAATTTATTCAATGTATAACTTTTCTTTACTCTTTACAGATTAGCTGCCATACCAGATGGACTTTTACATAAAGTAGAAAACAACAAAGTAAAAATATTCCATTCCTTACCTACTAACAACAGTGACAAACATTAAAAAGTTTTATTTTTTAAGAAACTTTTGTTTCTGCATGTAGTCATTGCTCAATAATCAGTTATGATCTAAAATGTTTCTTCTTTTTGAAAAGATAATCAAGCAACTAAACTCAAAAACAGGATTAATGGTGTTGATTACATCTCTCTTTTGATGTGGTATACAATGTTGGGATACTAAATGCAGTCAAATTAGGTAATTAAAAATTGTTTTGTCTCCCAAATTTCAGAATTTTAATTGAAATTTGAATTCTTTTATTGATTTAAAAACAATATTTAGACAATAATGATTCTAAGCTTTCAGCAATCAAAAATGGCTTCTGTAGATGTGCACAAATTAAATAATAAAAATGCAGAGTTAATTGGGAGAAGAATTGAGAGATGGAAGTATATTCTTTCAGCAAAGAAAATTACAATATTCTTAAACATCAGCATTTCTTGAAAAAAACCCTTTCTTATAACACTAAGAGTAACACAATAGCCAAAGATTAAACTGCTTACTTTCAAGTATAGAATGAATGAAGAATATAATGAAGAATATGGAAGCAATGAATTAAGGAAGCTGAGTTGGAAATTCTGTCTTCTGCTACCTTAGTTAAGAATTAATTCAGTATCTGTTCAGGAAGGAACCTATTTTTGGACATTATAGATATGTAAAATGAATATCAACTTTCTGCATGGAATTATTGCTGTAAGAGTCATTCCGCAAACTGTATTTCTACAGCTTGTAATAATATAGATCTGATGAAAAGCATTTTTGATGCTTTCTTAGCATCTGTCATGTGATTAGAGGTATGCAAGTATTTTTAAACAGTTACAAATTATACATTGGGCTTAAACTAAGAAAATTCCTTGACAAATCATTTATTTGTATCAAGAAACAATACAATTTAAATTACCTAATCATTTACTGTACCCTCAGTAGCTTATACTGCTTTAATTGAGAATCTGCTCAATTTTTGCAAAAATGTGGTATGGAAAGATATATACAGACACTAAAGTGAAATTAATTTATTGGCCATTAGCACTTTGTGCAATGAATTTTCATTGCTGCCTCATTTCATTGATATCTCATGTGGAATTTAGTGTAATACATGCTATTAAGAAATCTTGATATTGATGTCTCATATTTAAAGATGGCACCTATTTCCTTAGTCTGTTGCTGTCTGTCACTGTGTTTTCCTTAAAGAATTGCTGATTTAAATTACTTAAGGTGAAGGGATTGCTTTTGTATACCACATCAAATGGAGATATAAATCATAGGATTAATGATAAATGTTCCTAGACTATACTATTATACAGATTGCTTTATAGTTTAGTAGCTATGAGATATAACCTAACATTCAAACTTGATTCTCTCTAGAAGCCTGGTATCTCAACTTCATCTTCCAAATATTTTTGTGGTGTTATAATTACAAATATTATTTGCTGAAAATAATGATCAATAAGATTGTATTTGAAATTCGTTTCCTATGATCTTTATAAATTAATTAGTGGAAACCTTTTCTTCATACACATGATCCCAAACATTTCATTGTTAGTAAAAATATAAGTTCTAGGAACTTTTCTATAACAAGATGTGTTTCGTTCCTATTTATTACATTCCTCATGTGCAACAGTTCTCAGTCAGTTTCATTTTATTAACATGTAAAAGAAATTGAGATGTTTCTTGCAAAAACCATACCAGGTAAAATTAGTCATAAATCTATCAAATCAGGTGAAATTCCTTATTAGGACTTTTAGCATTTACCTTTTGGAAGGACAGGTAATATCATATTCTATAAATAATTTGATGTTGGGTATTCTTACCAGAAATATATTTCAAAGTTTGGTGAATCCAAAAATGAACATATTTTTAGAAAAAGATATCTGTATCAGTGTATGAGGGAGTGTGGGAGAGAAACACCCAGAGAGAGAGAGAGAATGTACACTATTGCTCATTAATTTTAATAATTAAAGTCGCAATTAAAGGGAAAATGAATGAAACTAGTTGTTTTATTTTGCATAAATAAAACAACTAGGTGAGGCAATAACACTAAATAACACTTATATTTATAATTTTCCAGAATACTTTTCGGAGGTTAACTTTCCTCTATTATCATTACCTAATAAATATGACCGAAAGCAAAAGTCTGCAATGTAGGACAATAATTTAAATTTTTGTCTCATCAAAATACCTTCCCTAACTTTGGTTGCTATAGTACATACTCTGGGCATTTTATTTATCAAATTACCTAGAATATCAGAATTGATTTGATTCCATTATTTTCTATCAGGGTCCAAATGACGTTGATGGGCCCTTAAACTGCACTCACTTTTTCTTCTACCACAATCCACAGGTGACATTTGCTGTAATTCTACTTGAGGAACTGAATAGTCTAGATAATTCTATAACAATGGGGTTGCAGTTTGTACTTTGAGGTGGCTAAATCAGATTTTCTAAAGCACTTTGCTTGCACTTGCAATGTAGTGATGTGTGTTTAGGGTCATTGTCCTGTCGTCAGACCAAACCATTCCTATTAAACAAGTCCCACTTTGTATGGCTTAGTATTGGAGGATTCTGTGGTACTGATTTGATTTCAATTGTCCTAAATTTTTATAAGATCTCCAATGGAACCACCACCAAAGCACACCTAAACCATCAAGGTACCTCCTCCATGCTTAAAAGTTGGCTGAATATACTAGGAAATCATATGCTTCCTTGCAAAGTGATGAACAAACTGGAACTGATTAATTGAAGGTCAGTTTTATGTACACTGTACTTCATCTACTTTTCAAAATGACAATCCTATGACCTTCGAACATCTGAGAAAGTGGTGCTTTCCAGAGATATGGAATGAAACAAATGATCAACTCTATTGGGAAGCCAGAAGACTGATGGCAAATGGTCCACAAGTCTAGAGCATTAGATTAAATAAAAAAAACTTTTGAAAATTAGGACATGTTTTGGGAACCTTTGTTCCCATCTTCAGCTATTAACTGACTAATCGATAAACTTCCACTATCAACAGTATACCATGATATCTATCAATCAGATAGCTGAAGATGAGACTGAAGGTTCCTGAAGCATATCTTAATTTTCAAAGTAAATGAGGTATAGTATAAACAAAACTGACCTTCAATTAATGTGTTTAATCTCACAAAAGTTCCAATCATTATTAACTAGAACTGACTTTTATCTGTAAACATGACTTTTTTCTACACTTCAGATGCCTAATTCCTGTGTTGCTTGGTTTAGAGTAAGTCTTTCTTTTTGTAAATATGACATAACAGTGGTTCCTTAGCTTGCCACATATCTGTGTGGTCCTGCACTGCAGTCATTGCTTTGTGTTGAAACCAGTATTTGTAAATCTCTTGTTTCCATTAAGCCAGACTGGATTTCAGACACTTGTTTTGAAACTGTCTCATTTACTTATGCGTATATTACCTGTTTGAACTGAGGTCTTTCTGGGCTGCTCAGGCCTTGAAAAATGCTTTAAAAGACCAGTATCTGCATATCTGAAAACTGTGTTGCACATCACCAAGAGATACTGGCTGCAATTTCAGTCATGATGTGCCCTCCATGTTGTAGTGCTATAATGGGGGCTGTTTTTCCATTGATATATATTTTCTCGGTGCCATTTTACTGGGGTTGCTACTCACTTTTCCACTGTAACTTCTATGCATGTATTTTTGTCACCCAGAACAGCCTTCGAATGATTGTGCTCATACGTACTGTATGCACATAAAATTAATATCAGCTCACCCATAAAGCTGTCTAGATTGTCATATATTTAATTGATGCAGTGACTCAAAGCAAATTTCTTGCTTGTTTTACTCTTTGATTTCCAATTTTGAGAATATATGCATTTTTGTTTTTATTTATATTTATTTTATAATAATAAATGTGTTTAAAATAAAACAACTTCTAAAGTAAGAACAAATTAGAAACTAAAAACTTCACTTATCTTAGTAATGTTCTTACTTTAGAATCTTGTTGCTTCACTGTTAATAGCTTCAATTTCTTTAATTTAATAAAACAACTTGTTTTAAACTCCTTCCATCTAATTATGATCATTATACACTTATTTAAACTAATGTGTGGTAGTGTAACTGAAAACTGACGTTAAACTTTGTGGTAAGTCTAGGATCTTTCAGAGATGCAATCCAAAGATTTCAGGAGATTACCCCCAACCTGAATTAACCTTTATGTGGAAATATTTTTCTTATTTTTTATTTTCTTAAGGAGTTTTATGATTTTTATTAAAATATTATATACTTGAGACACTGAAATTTTTTATTCAAGTGCACACTATTTTGAATAGCTCATAAAGTATAAAAGCTGCAGAAGAAATGTAGAGCTCATTAAAAGAATAATTTGCATCAGTAATCTTCTTTATAGTATTGGATATTTTAAAAATATTTTGTGATACATGTTGAAACAGTTGAAAGAGTGTGATTCTCTTTTCCCTTTTTGATTGTTTTGTAAATCATAGTAACAAACTAATATCTGAAGGTTGTTACTGCAGGCTTTATTAGTGTTATAGAAATGCTTCTCCTCCTCCTCCACCTCCTTCTTCCTCCTCTTTTTTGTGTACCTAGAGCATAGTATCCTGTTTAGTTTCCTTTTTATTCCTCAGATGAGTTACAAATTCTGTCAGTCATCTAGCAGTTCTTCCTCTTGTCCTTTTCCCATCCAAAGATCTTCCTTGTTGTCCATGTTGTTTAGTTGCTACTAAATAAATTTTGGCAGACGTATGTCAAGAATGTCATAAAATGGATAGAAAGCTTACTTTTCATGTGTGTAACATACTATAGAATTTACAGAGAAAATTTAATTAGTCTAATATGTCAGAATTTCTTTCTCTCGCATAACTGTTTGCAAGATGTTGAGCATTATAAATGTCAGTCATTTCCATTTGACATACCGTTCTATCTAGGGCAGATTTGGATTTAATGGGAAAAGAAAGGTATGGTTTAATCTTTATAAGCTTTTATTATTTACTTGATATCATGGTTTCATCTTAAGATATTATGTAATTTTCTACAGACTAGTGATGTCTGAATTTACGTATATGAAAGATAAATTTATTGACTTTGTGACAGAAAGGATTTTGCAAGAAATATCTCAGTTATGACTTGATGTACAAATTGGAAACACACATTCTCACATTGAAAATTAATTTCTTATTATTTATGCAAGTATCATGAATATAAATTAATTGCAGTACAATTTTAGTTGGATGTGACATACATACATGCCAATTTATGTGTAACAAACATTAATGATGGAAGAGAATAATGCCTTTCTTGTGCAGAAGCCAGCTAAGCACAATGCATTGTGAACAACAAACTAACAGTACTGAACTATTTGCTCAATGGATAACCATTAACAGATAGCAATTTCTCTGTGAACACCTTAACCAATTCTGATCATATTAGATGATATCTTAGTACCTAAGTAATTGTTCTTTTTCTTCCTGCAGGGATTGCATGAATCCACCTATTCAGACTCTTATACAAATCTCTACTTCCAGTTGGTTTCTTGGGGAATCTATTATCTGACATTTATTACTGTGATCTTTCCACCTTATTTTATCATCATCTCCCCTTTCATTAAGTTAGAATTCCAAGACCTTTCATAAGTAGGGAATGATGAAAACAAAACTAAAATTAAGTAATTTTTTTAAAAATTGCTAGGACATATCAGATTTAATTTTTGGAAGGAAAATTTTACAACAAATAAATAACATTTTCAATCATAACTGTGCAGTGTGTGATACCATGGACAAACATTTTAAATGGCAACACACTTTTTCATTTTTTCCTTATTTAGTAGTGGAACTCACCAAAAAGATGTGGCTGCTATGGGAACAGATCTCTCCCCCCTTAACTTATGGGGTTATTGAAAATGTGGAGTCTTAGTTAGAAGATCTGGTAATATGGAAGAGTTAAAAAAGATCACAGGGAAGAATGCACCACTAGTGGCGATTGAAAATAGCCAACAAGAATTCATGCTTTGACTTAACTCTGCCAGGTTGCAAATGGGGAGCATTTTGAACACCTTATTAAATAATGAGAGTTTCATTTAAAAAGTGGCTGTGTAAGTAATAGAGAAAATTGTTAAAGAAGCCAACAACTAAACTGTTCCCATAGCAACCAAAACTTTTGTATGGAAGAAATAAAATTATTCACGCAATTAAGATAATTACCTTTTGGAAAACAATTTAAATGCTGCCACTTAAAGTTATGTGCACGATGTCCTACCTTGTACGATAAGGGATGAACATTTTGTTTCCTTTTTGATAACATTTTACCTTTAAAGTATTACATTTTTATGACTGAGCATTTTTTAGTAAAATTAGTTTTATAAGTTCTGAAACTTTCATGGCAGTGATTACTAATTAGAGCTTCTCGGGTTACCAGTCGTGTAATATCTATAAAATTGTGTGAGCTTTTGACCATATTTAACTCCACTCGTAAGAGATCCTGTATACAAACTGTATTTATGCTTTCATTTTATTAGCTCAAATACATCCTCTAACATATCTTATAAATTTCATCTCGTCACTGAGTATGCATTATTTTTTTTCTGTTACTGTATATGATTTAGAACCAACCATATACAGGGTGATCAGCATGCAATAGAACAGGTTTCATTGCTCTCAGACAGCCAGCGGTGCTGGGTGTGGCTGAACAGGTGACAACATGCCTGCAGTAAATATACTAGTTTGTTGCGCAAGTTATTTCTAGCAAAGAAATAAAAAGTAAACACTTAAAACTAAAAGTTTTCACATGTATCAAGTAGGAAGATGTTAAAAGTGTCTCCCTTCTTTGTTCAAGCATTTCTGGCAACTGCTTAGGAAATTGGCCATTACATGCTGCAATTCCCTCTCAGATAAGGCAGCAATTTCTTGACAAATGTTATTTATAAGTTCCTCTAAAGTGTCTGGATTTATTTTGCAAACGTTCTCTTCTGATCCCCCTGAGAGATAAAACTTTCAGGGGATTAAATAAGTGGATTCTGTATGAATCATAAGTGAATACTTTTTGGGGAACAGAATACAGATATCCAAACAGAGCCATTTCACTTAATATGCACATTGCCTAACAAATATGTATGTGACACATTTGCAAGAGCTGAACTCACACTAAAGCCTAGCCCTTAACCACCAGCTGGCTGAGAGTTGTGAAATACTTTGTAAAAATGTTTTATTGCCTGGTGATATGCTTAATTTATTTCTTTTCACTTTCAGTTTAACTGTTTATAAATGATATTTAAAGGAATTGACTTCTTCATTGTCACTATTATGAAACATCATGTGACTTTATCATGCATAATGGAACATGTTAAAAATTATGTTTGAGCTATAAATTAGATGATACTCCAATAATTATTATTTCAATTTCCAAACATTTCAATTGGGATGTTGCCAAAAGGGATACCTTTCTTAACAAACATCAACTGTAATGTCATCATTTAAACCTTTGTTTATACTAGTTTTGGCTATGGTGTTATTTAATATCATTGATACCAACTTAATTTGCTTGTCAGGTACTTTTGTGTTGTAACATGTATTTTGTAATCTGTTGCAGAATCAAACATACATAGTCAATAAATAGATTGTAAAGTTGGATATAGTCATTGCATTTCTTGAATACTTGCCTAATGATAATTATGTTATTGATATTTCATCTTCTAGGTATAAAGTCTGTCTGCAGGTCATCCTCTACATTTCCAAACAGCTAGACAAAGTAAACATTTTTCATTGATTATTTCTGTTTGGACAGCTGCTTTCCAAGAGGCATTTCTCTCTCCCTTCAAAGAGCAATACATTCATTTGTTCATAAAATTAAGAGACTCAGCTGATCTGTGAAAAAGTATACATAGCAGTACATTAGAAGGGAATGAACAATTTCAGAAATTTCATATTCAGCCTAAGTGCATACAAGTTATAGGTGTGTTGATTTATTCTTTGGTTCAAAGCTTAGGCAAATCATGAAAGACAGAAGGATTCATCTATACATGTGCTATCTTATCACTTCACAATTTTATTCTAATAAAATCACTGTGCATATGTGACACAAACACTGCCTTTAAATAATACAGGGTTATTCAGAAGACCGTGAAACATTTAAGAACTCATAACTACTAAACTACGCAATGGATAATGAAACATTTTACACTAAAAGAAAGAGGACCTCTCCAAGTTTTGTTGGTTATGTTTACACCTTGCAGATGCCCAATGTGTACCCTTCCTTATATGGCAAATATCAATGTGTAAACCCTCTCCTCCCATATATGCTCCAGCATATCATGATTGAGCAGTGGAGGTACATACACATTGTCCTTGACAAATCTCCACAGGAAAAAGTCACACAGAGTTAAATTTTGTGATTGTGGTGGCCACGTCATTAATGCGTTATCTTCATGCCCTGTGCATCCAACACAATAGTAGACCATTATTGATAACTTGCCACCTAGCGATAAATCATGGTCACTCAGTCCAGGCTTTTGTTATAAAATAGTTAGGAGAGTTTCTCTATAGCCACAACAATTACCATGATCTGTGTTTGACTCACTGTTAAACTTAAAAATGTTTCACAGGCTTATGAATAACCCTGTATATTGTATTTCTAAATTGAGTTTGAAATTATTATTTGATTATAGAAATTAAATAGTCTCATACCATAAAAAATGAATTTATAGTCCAATTTTACAGAATCATATAACATAATGTGAGAATAAAATATGATATGGTATAAAAAGAGATACTATTTGCTATTAGTAGTTTTATCAGAGGTGTTCTTCAGCATCAAATATGTCTGACATCTCTCCATCTTGACAAGAAGAGATAGCAATTTTTGTTATATTTGTCTACTTAAGATAAACTTTGAGATTAAAGAAACTAGAAAATAATATTGTTGGCCTAAAGACGATAACAATATTAGCCATAATATATGAAAGTGCATAAAATATCACACCGATTAATGACCTTTAAAAGTGACGTCATAATGTTTTTTTTTCAAGTTATGAATATAATTGCATGCAACTTGCTATTACAGCTTATTTTCTTTTTCATTACCTGCATGCTGAATTTCATATATGGATTTTTAATAATTCAGATCATTCTTACTCTGCATCCAGGTCCAGAGGAGCTCTAGTGATAAATTAATTTGACTACAAATAATCGTTCACAGCTGAGACTCATTAATGAATATATAACTCTTTACTAGAACTAAAAGAACATAATGGAATGCTAGTCTGAATGAAAACTATCATTGTCACATGAGGAATGGCAGCTCTGGTTTGTTTGGCACTATACGGACGAGGTAGCCTGATGACTGTTGAGCGTGAGGTTGCTGGCCCTGAGGCTGAGGCTGGCCAGGCTGAATGTGGAGCGATGTGGGTCATCACAGTATAGGTACAGTCGTGAGCTAACTGAGCGATGACAATCTGGACAGAGCCTCTTCTTTTTCTTATCACGGCGCTTCAGAATTTCATGTGCACACCTGCCATTAACAATAAGATTAGTTAGTATTCCAAGCTGTCTTCACATTCATTTTCTACTTGTCTTTATTTTTAATAAGAATATTAATGACTAACTGATAGTGAATCAAACGTATATGGATTGAGGATTGCTTTTTAGAAGATGTACAAAAAGAGCCAAAGAAAATCTTTGGTGGATTTTGTATCATTTTCTTGGTCTTTGGAGGTGTGAGCTTGACCACTAACCTGGGCACTCGTCAAGTTTTCCCCTTATATTTTAACCCCTTCAAAGGTGTGTCTTCTACTAGTTGAACCTATAGATGTACTTACTTCATGTACAATGGTGCACTAGCCCATTTTGTCTGCAATTTACAGAAAGCTAAGATTATTGCATTAATGATGAAAGACCCATTTCTTGGCCTGCTCATTTTTTAAATCAACTTCAAACTTTTGTTCATGAGGATGTGTGAATTCTGTAATATGACATATACTCCTGCAGCATTTCTACGTCATTGATTACATTTACATATATCAATTATGTGTGTTTCAAAGAGTGTGCAATCCACAAGGCAAAATCAGTATAATAAGCACCTTCTATAAATAACTATTTTTATTGCAGAATGCATGTGTTAGGGATCAGTATGTACTCCACATTTACTTCTTCTGTTTTATACGTACTACCACAGAAGCATATTTTTATTTTAACATTCAATATTTGCAGAAATAAAATCTTAGAAACTATAGTAGTTGTTTATTTTTACTGCAGCTTAATTTTAAATGCATTTTTCTAGTTTGGTAATATGATAATGTAATTATTTTTGCTGGTTTGAGTGTAAGAAGAGAATAATTTTGTTTTATTAATGCAATACTGAGAGGCTGTCCAAATGGTCACTGCCCGAGTATAGAGGCAGCCACCAGTTGGACAGACAAAATTAGCAGTTGCCCAATGAAGAAGCTTAACACAGTTTGCGCAAAACATTGGCATGATTGGGGGGATCAACAGGATGCAGTCCATATCGGAAGCTAAGAAAGAAGTAATGAAAAAGACCTTGGAAGTCTGCATAATTATTTAGTGTTTTAGATTATTGTCTCTTACAAATATACTAATATTAGGGAACTCAAAACTTACGGAAATAACACGGTATTTAGGATGTATCAGATCACAACACAATTAGAATCAACTGACTGCATATACCAACTTCTAGCAGTTCCTAGCATTGAATAGAACTTTATTCATGTTGGAAAAAATAAAATTATTATTGATCATACAGTATTATTTTAAACAGATTTGCTTCACTGCTTTGATGATTGGAATACAATGCACCAATTCAAAATTTGCAGTAAACTTTTTCAAATCTAGACATGTCTGGAATAAAAGTTTGTTTGCTTTAAAAGGTTCAATCAAAATATTAAGGAAACACCCGCATGATTTTAATACACAATGCATTCACAATGTAATGCACTTACTTTAGAAACACTTCGTAGTTTAAATTAATTTCTTTTTTCACTAACTTTGAATTGAAATATGTTGAAGTTTACACCAGATCTGTGTATAAGTATAGGCTGGGGAGATACGCTAGTATAGGCTGGTATAGGCTAGTATAGGCTAGTATAGGCTACACCGGATCTGTATATAAGTATAGGCTGTGGAGATAGCCTAGTATAGGCTCACATACGCTACACCAGATCTGTATATGAGTATAGGCTGCAGAGATAGGCTAGTATAGGCTCACATAGGCTAAACCAGATCTGTATATAAGTATAGGCTGCGGAGATATGCTAGTATAGGCTAGTATAGGCTAGTATAGGCTAGTATAGACTAGTATAGACTAGTATAGGCTAGTATAGGCTACACCAGATCTGTATATAAGTATAGGCTGCAGAGATAGGCTAGTATAGGCTCACATAGGCTAAACCAGATCTGTATATAAGTATAGGCTGCGGAGATCGGCTAGTATAGACTAGTATAGGCTAGTATAGGCTTCACCAGAACTGTATATAAGTATAGGCTGCAGAGATAGGCTAGTATAGGCTAGTATAGGCTACACCAGATCTGTATATAAGTATAGGCTGCGGAGATAGGCTAGTATAGGCTCACATACGCTACACCAGATCTGTATATAAGTATAGGCTGCAGAGATAGGCTAGTATAGGCTCACATAGGCTAAACCAGATCTGTATATAAGTATAGGCTGCAGAGATATGCTAGTATAGGCTCACATACGCTACGCCAGATCTGTATATGTATAGGCTACACCAGATCTGTATAGACTGTGGAGATAGGCTACTATAGGCTCACATGGGCTACACCAGATCTGCATATGGAGATAGGCTAGTATAGGTTCACATAGGCTACACCAGATCTGTATATAAGTATAGGCTGCGGAGATAGGCTAGTATAGACTAGTATAGGCTAGTATAGGCTAGTATAGGCTACACCAGATCTGTATATAAGTATAGGCTGCAGAGATAGGCTAGTATAGGCTCACATACGCTACACCAGATCTGTATATAAGTATAGGCTGCAGGTATAGGCTAGTATAGGCTAGTATAGGCTACACCAGATCTGTATATAAGTATAGGCTGCAGAGATAGGCTAGTATAGGCTCACATAGGCTAAACCAGATCTGTATATAAGTATAGGCTGCAGAGATATGCTAGTATAGGCTCACATACGCTACGCCAGATCTGTATATGTATAGGCTACACCAGATCTGTATAGACTGTGGAGATAGGCTACTATAGGCTCACATGGGCTACACCAGATCTGCATATGGAGATAGGCTAGTATAGGCTCACATAGGCTACACCAGATCTGTATATAAGTATAGGCTGAGGAGATAGGCTAGTGTAGACTCACATACGCTACACCAGATCTGTATATGTATAGGCTAGTATAGGCTACACCAGATCAGTATAGACTGTGGAGATAGGCTAGTAGAGGCTCACATAAGCTACACCAGATTTGTATATAAGTATAGACTGTGGAGATACGCTAGTATAGGCTGAGGAGATAGGCTAGCATAGGCTCATATAGCCACAGCTGATCTGTATATAAGTATAGACTGGGGCGATAGGATAGTATAGTCTAGTATAGGCTAGTATAGGCTGGTATAGGCTCACATAGGTTACACCAGATCTGTATATAAGTATAGGCTGGGGAGATAGGCTAGTATAGACTAGTATAGGCTACACCAGATCTGTATATAAGTATAGGCTGCAGAGATAGGCTAGTATAGGTTCACATAGGCTAAACCAGATCTGTATATAAGTATAGGCTGCGCAGATAGGCTAGTATAGACCAGTATAGGCTAGTATAGGCTACACCGGATCTGTATATAAGTATAGGCTGCAGAGATAGGCTAGTATAGGCTCACATACGCTACACCAGATCTGTATATAAGTATAGGCTGCAGAAATAGGTTAGTATAGGCTCACATAGGCTAAACCAGATCTGTATATAAGTATAGGCTGCAGAGATATGCTAGTATAGGCTCACATACGCTACGCCAGATCTGTATAGACTGTGGAGATAGGCTACTATAGGCTCACATGGGCTACACCAGATCTGCATATGGAGATGGGCTAGTATAGGCTCACATAGGCTACACCAGATCTGTATATAAGTATAGGCTGAGGAGATAGGCTAGTGTAGACTCACATACGCTACACCAGATCTGTATATGTATAGGCTAGTATAGGCTACACCAGATCAGTATAGACTGTGGAGATAGGCTAGTAGAGGCTCACATAGGGTAAACCAGATCTGTATATAAGTATAGGCTGCGGAGATAGGCTAGTATAGACTAGTATAGGCTAGTATAGGCTAGTATAGGCTACACCAGATCTGTATGTAAGTATAGGCTGCAGAGATAGGCTAGTATAGGCTCACATAGCTTAAACCAGATCTGTATATAAGTATAGGCTGCAGAGATATGCTAGTATAGGCTCACATACGCTACGCCAGATCTGTATAGACTGTGGAGATAGGCTACTATAGGCTCACATGGGCTACACCAGATCTGCATTTGGAGATAGGCTAGTATAGGCTCACATAGGCTACACCAGATCTGTATATAAGTATAGGCTGAGGAGATAGGCTAGTGTAGACTCACATACGCTACACCAGATCTGTATATGTATAGGCTAGTATAGGCTACACCAGATCAGTATAGACTGTGGAGATAGGCTAGTAGAGGCTCACATAAGCTACACCAGATTTGTATATAAGTATAGACTGTGGAGATACGCTAGTATAGGCTGAGGAGATAGGCTAGCATAGGCTCATATAGCCACAGCTGATCTGTATATAAGTATAGACTGGGGCGATAGGATAGTATAGTCTAGTATAGGCTAGTATAGGCTGGTATAGGCTCACATAGGTTACACCAGATCTGTATATAAGTATAGGCTGGGGAGATAGGCTAGTATAGACTAGTATAGGCTACACCAGATCTGTATATAAGTATAGGCTGCAGAGATAGGCTAGTATAGGTTCACATAGGCTAAACCAGATCTGTATATAAGTATAGGCTGCGCAGATAGGCTAGTATAGACCAGTATAGGCTAGTATAGGCTACACCGGATCTGTATATAAGTATAGGCTGCAGAGATAGGCTAGTATAGGCTCACATACGCTACACCAGATCTGTATATAAGTATAGGCTGCAGAAATAGGTTAGTATAGGCTCACATAGGCTAAACCAGATCTGTATATAAGTATAGGCTGCAGAGATATGCTAGTATAGGCTCACATACGCTACGCCAGATCTGTATATGTATAGGCTATACCAGATCTGTATAGACTGTGGAGATAGGCTACTATAGCCTCACATAGGCTACACCAGATCTGTATATAAGTATAGGCAGCGGAGATAAGCTAGTATAGACTAGTATAGGCTAGTATAGGCTAATATAGCCTACACCAGATCTGTATATAAGTATAGGCTGCAGAGATAGGCTAGTATAGACTAGTATAGGCTAGTATAGGCTAGTATAGGCTACACCAGATCTGTATATAAGTATAGGCTGCGGAGATAGGCTAGTGTAGGCTCACATACGCTACACCAGATCTGTATATAAGTATAGGCTGCAGAGATAGGCTAGTATAGGCTCACATAGGCTAAACCAGATCTGTATATAAGTATAGGCTGCAGAGATATGCTAGTATAGGCTCACATACGCTACGCCAGATCTGTATAGACTGTGCAGATAGGCTACTATAGGCTCACATAGGCTACACCAGATCTGTATATAAGTATAGGCTGAGGAGATAGGCTAGTGTAGACTCACATACGCTACACCAGATCTGTATATGTATAGGCTAGTATAGGCTACACCAGATCAGTATAGACTGTGGAGATAGGCTAGTAGAGGCTCACATAGGCTAAACCAGATCTGTATATAAGTATAGGCTGCGGAGATAGGCTAGTATAGACTAGCATAGGCTAGTATAGGCTAGTATAGGCTACACCAGATCTGTATATAAGTATAGGCTGCAGAGATAGGCTAGTAGAGGCTCACATACGCTACACCAGATCTGTATATAAGTATAGGCTACAGAGATAGGCTAGTATAGGCTAGTATAGACTAGTATAGGCTAGTATAGGCTAGCATAGGCTAGTATAGGCTACACCAGATCTGTATATAAGTATAGGCTGCGGAGATAGGCTAGTATAGGCTCACATACGCTACACCAGATCTGTATATAAGTATAGGCTGCAGAGATAGGCTAGTATAGGCTCACATAGGCTAATCCAGATCTGTATATAAGTATAGGCTGCAGAGATATGCTAGTATAGGCTCACATACGCTACGCCAGATCTGTATATATATAGGCTACACCAGATCTGTATAGACTGTGGAGATATGCTACTATAGGCTCACATGGGCTACACCAGATCTGCATATGGAGATAGGCTAGTATAGGCTCACATAGGCTACACCAGATCTGTATATAAGTATAGGCTGCGGAGATAGGCTAGTAGAGACTAGTATAGGCTAGTATAGGCTAGTATAGGCTACACCAGATCTGTATATAAGTATAGGCTGCAGAGATAGGCTAGTATAGGCTCACATACGCTACACCAGATCTGTATATAAGTATAGGCTGCAGAGATAGGCTAGTATAGGCTAGTATAGGCTAGTATAGGCTACACCAGATCTGTATATAATTATAGGCTGCGGAGATAGGCTAGTATAGGCTCACATACGCTACACCAGATCTGTATATAAGTATAGGCTGCAGAGATAGGCTAGTATAGGCTCACATAGGCTAAACCAGATCTGTATATAAGTATAGGCTGCAGAGATATGCTAGTATAGGCTCACATACGCAACGCCAGATCTGTATATGTATAGGCTACACCAGATCTGTATAGACTGTGGAGATAGGCTACTATAGCCTCACATGGGCTACACCAGATCTGCATATGGAGATACGCTAGTATAGGCTCACATAGGCTACACCAGATCTGTATATAAGTATAGGCTGAGGAGATAGGCTAGTGTAGACTCACATACGCTACACCATATCTGTATATGTATAGGCTAGTATAGGCTACACCAGATCAGTATAGACTGTGGAGATAGGCTAGTAGAGGCTCACATAAGCTACACCAGATTTGTATATAAGTATAGACTGTGGAGATAGGCTTGTATAGGCTGAGGAGATAGGCTAGCATAGGCTCATATAGCCACAGCTGATCTGTATATAAGAATAGACTGTGGCGATAGGATAGTATAGTCTAGTATAGGCTGGTATAGGCTCACATAGGTTACACCAGATCTGTATATAAGTATAGGCTGGGGAGATAGGCTAGTATAGGCTAGTATATGCTAGTATAGGCTACACCAGATCTGTATATAAGTATAGGCTGCAGAGATAGGCTAGTATAGGTTCACATAGGCTAAACCAGAACTGTATATAAGTATAGGCTGCGGAGATAGGCTAGTATAGGCTAGTATAGGCTACACCAGATCTGTATATAAGTATAGGCTGCGGAGATAGGCTAGTATAGGCTCACATACGCTACACCAGATCTGTATATAAGTATAGGCTGCAGAGATAGGCTAGTATAGGCTCACATAGGCTAAACCAGATCTGTATATAAGTATAGGCTGCGGAGATAGGCTAGTATAGGCTCACATACGCTACACGAGATCTGTATATAAGTATAGGCTGCAGAGATAGGCTAGTATAGGCTCACATAGGCTAAACCAGATCTGTATATAAGTATAGGCTGCAGAGATATGCTAGTATAGGCTCACATACACTACGCCAGATCTGTATATGTATAGGCTACACCAGATCTGTATAGACTGTGGAGATATGCTACTATAGGCTCACATGGGCTACACCAGATCTGCATATGGAGATAGGCTAGTATAGGCTCACATAGGCTACACCAGATCTGTATATAAGTATAGGCTGCGGAGATAGGCTAGTATAGGCTAGTATAGGCTAGTATAGGCTAGTATAGGCTAGTATAGGCTACACCAGATCTGTATATAAGTATAGGCTGCAGAGATAGGCTAGTATAGGCTCACATACGCTACACCAGATCTGTATATAAGTATAGGCTGCAGAGATAGGCTAGTATAGGCTAGTATAGACTAGTATAGGCTAGTATAGGCTACACCAGATCTGTATATAAGTATAGGCTGCGGAGATAGGCTAGTATAGGCTCACATACGCTACACCAGATCTGTATATAAGTATAGGCTGCAGAGATAGGCTAGTATAGGCTCACATACGCTACGCCAGATCTGTATATGTATAGGCTACACCAGATCTGTATAGCCTGTGGAGATATGCTACTATAGGCTCACATGGGCTACACCAGATCTGCATATGGAGATAGGCTAGTATAGGCTCACATAGGCTACACCAGATCTGTATATAAGTATAGGCTGAGGAGATAGGCTAGTGTAGACTCACATACGCTACACCAGATCTGTATATGTATAGGCTAGTATAGGCTACACCAGAGCAGTATAGACTGTGGAGATGGGCTAGTAGAGGCTTACATAAGCTACACCAGATTTGTATATAAGTATAGACTGTGGAGATAGGCTAGTATAGGCTGAGGAGATAGGCTAGCATAGGCTCATATAGCCACAGCTGATCTGTATAAGACTGTGGCGATAGGATAGTATAGTCTAGTATAGGCTAGTATAGGCTGGTATAGGCTCACATAGGTTACACCAGATCTGTATATAAGTATAGGCTGGGGAGATAGGCTAGTGTAGGCTAGTATAGGCTACACTAGATCTGTATATAAGTATAGGCTGCGGAGATAGGCTAGTATAGGCTCACATACGCTACACCACATCTGTATATGTATAGGCTACACCAGATCTGTATAGACTGTAGAGATAGTCTACTATAGGCTCACATAGGCTTCACCAGATCTGTATATGGAGATAGGCTAGTATAGGCTCACATAGGGTACACCAGATCTGTATATAAGTATAGGCTGAGGAGATAGGCTCACATAGGCTCACATAGGCTACACCAGGTCTGTATATAAGTATAGGCTGCAGAGATAGGCTAGTGTAGACTCACATACGCTACACCAGAGCTGTATATGTATAGGCTAGTATAGGCTACACTAGATCAGTATAGACTGTGGAGATAGGCTAGTAGAGGCTCACATAAGCTACACCAGATGTGTATTTAAGTATAGACTGTGGAGATAGGCTAGTATAGGCTGAGGAGATATAGCCACAGCTGATCTGTATATAAGTATAGACTGTGGCGATAGGATGGTATAGTCTAGTATAGGCTAATATAGGCTCACATAGGTTACACCAGATCTGTATATAAGTATAGACTGTGGAGGTAGGCTAGTATACGCTCACATAGGCTACACCAGACCTATATATAAGTATAGGCTGGTATAGTCTTGTATAGTATAGGCTCACATAGGCTGCACCAGATCTGTATGTAAGTATAGGCTAAGGAGATACGCTCACATAGGGTTTTTTAGGCTATTATAGGCTCGCATAGATTACACTAGATCTGTATATAAGTATAGGCTGAGGAGATAGGCTAGCATAGGCTCATATAGCCGCAGCTGATCTGTATATAAGTATAGACTGTGGAGATAGGCTAGTATAGGCTTGTGTAGGCTGGTATAGTCTTCTATAGTCTACTATAGGCTCACATAGGCTACACCAGATCTGTATATGGAGATAGGCTAGTATAGGCTCACATAGGCTACACGAGATCTGTATAATAGTATAGACTGAGGAGATAGCTTGTATAGGCTCACACAGGCTACTCCAGATCTACATAGAGAGATTGGTATAGGCTCACGTAGGCTACACCAAATCTGTATATAAGTATAGGCTGAGGAGATAGGCTAGCATAGGCTCATATAGGCTACACCAGATCTGTATATAAGTATAGACTATGGAGATAGGCTAGTATAGGCTCACATAGGCTACACCAGATCTGTATATAAGTATAGACTATGCAGATAGGCTAGTATAGGCTCACAAAGGCTAGCATAGGCTCATATAGGCTACACCAGATCTGTATATAAGTATAGACTATGGAGATAGGCTAGTATAGGCTCACATAGGCTACACCAGATCTGTATATAAGTATAGACTATTGAGATAGGCTAGTATAGGCTCACATAGGCTAGCATAGGCTCATATAGCCGCAGCTGATCTGTATATAAGTATAGACTGTGGAGATAGGCTAGTATAGGCTAGTGTAAGCTGGTATAGTCTTCTGTAGTCTAGTATAGGCTCACGTAGCCTACACCAGATCTGTATATAAGTATAGGCTGAGGAGATAGTCTAGTATAGGCTGACGTATGCTACACGAGCTCTGTATATAAGTATAGACTAAGGAGATGGCTTGTATCGGTTCACACAGGCTACTCCAGATCTACATATAAGTTTTGACTGCAGAGAAAGATTGGTGTAGGCTCACGTAGGCTACACCAAATCTGTATATAAGTATAGGCTGAGGAAATAGGCTAGCATAGGTTCATATAGGCTACACCAGATCTGTATATAAGTATAGACTATGCAGAGAGGCTAGTATATGCACACATAGGCTAGCATAGGGTCATATAGCCGCAGCTGATCTGTATATAAGTATAGACTGTGGAGATAGGCTAGTGTAGGCTGGTATAGTCTTCTATAGTCTAGTATAGGCTCACATAGCCTACACTAGATCTGTATCTAAGTATAGGCTGAGGAGATAGGCTAGTATAGGCTCACATAGGCTACACCAGATCTGTATATAAGTATAGACTATGGAGATAGGCTAGTATAGGCTCACGTAGGGTAGCATAGGCTCATATAGCCGCAGCTGATCTGTATATAAGTATAGACTGTGGAGATAGGCTAGTATAGGCTAGTGTAAGCTGGTATAGTCTTCTGTAGTCTAGTATAGGCTCACGTAGCCTACACCAGATCTGTATATAAGTATAGGCTGAGGAGATGGCTTGTATCGGTTCACACAGGCCACTCCAGATCTACATATAAGTATTGACTGCAGAGAAAGATTGGTGTAGGCTCACGTAGGCTACACCAAATCTGTATATAAGTATAGGCTGAGGAGATAGGCTAGCATAGGTTCATATAGGCTACACCAGATCTGTATATAAGTATAGACTATGCAGATAGGCTAGTATATGCACACATAGGCTAGCATAGGGTCATATAGCCGCAGCTGATCTGTATATAAGTATAGACTGTGGAGATAGGCTAGTGTAGGCTGGTATAGTCTTCTATAGTCTAGTATAGGCTCACATAGCCTACACTAGATCTGTATCTAAGTATAGGCTGAGGAGATAGTCTAGTATAGGCTGACGTATGCTACACGAGATCTGTATATAAGTATAGACTGAGGGGATAGCTTGTATAGGCTCACACAGGCTACTCCAGATCTACATATAAGTATTGACTGAAGAGAGAGATTAGTGTAGGCTCACGTAGGCTACGCCAAATCTGTATATAGGTATAGGCCGAGGAGATTAGCTAGCATAGGCTCATATAGCCACAGATAATGTGTATATAAGTACAGACTGTGGAAATAGGCTAGTGTAGGCTCGTATAGTCTTCTATAGTCTAGTATAGGCTCATATAGCCTACACCAGATCTGTATGTAAGTATAGGCTGAGGAGATAGGCTAGTATAGGCGCACATAGGCTACACCAGACCTCTATATAAGTATAGGCTGTGGAGATAGGCTAGTATGGGCTAGTATAGGCTCACATACGCTACACCAGATCTGTATATAAGTATAGACTGTGGGGAGAGCTTGTATAGGCTCACATAGGCTATACCAGATCTGTATATAGGTAGGCGCTGAGCAGATAGGCTAGTATAGGCTACGTCAGATCTGTATATAGGTATAGACTGAGGAGATGGGCTAGTTTAGATTCACATAGGATACATGTGATCTGTATATGAGTATATGCTGGGAGGATAGACTAGTACAGGCTACACTTGACCTGTATATGAGTATATGCTGAGGGATAGGCTAGTGTAGGCTAGTATAGTCTAGTTTAGTCTAGTATAGTATAGGCTCTCACACTCTACACCAAATGTGTATATAGGTATAGACTGAGGAGATGGGCTGGTTTAGATTCACATAGGATACACCTGATCTGTATATGATTATGGGCTGGGAAAATAGACTAGTAGAGGCTACACCTGATCTATGTAGAAGTATATGCTGCTGCGATAGGCTAGTGCAGGCTAGTATATTCTAGTATAGTATAGGCTAGTATAGGCTCTCACACTCTACACATATATGTAGGTATAGGTACGCACAGGCTACACCAGATCTGTATATAAGTATAGGCTGAGGAGATAGGCTAGCATAGGCTCACATAGGCTACACCAGATCTGTATATAAGTATAGGCTGCAGAGATAGCTAGTATAGGCTCACATACACTACACCAGATCTGTATATGTATAGGCTAGTATAGGCTACACCAGATCTGTATAGACTGTGGAGATAGGTTAAAAGAGGCTCACATAAGCTACACCAGATTTGTATATAAGTATAGACTGTGGAGATAGGCTAGAATGGGCTCATATAACTTACACCAGATATGTATATAGGTACAGCATGTGGAGATAGGGCAGTATGGGCTACACCTGATCTGTATATAGGTATAGACTGTGGAGATAGGTTAGTATATGATCGCATAGGCTACACGAGATCTGTATATAGATATAGACTGTGGAGATAGGCTAGTATAGGCTCACATAGGCTACACCACATCTGTATGTAAGTATACACTGTGGATATAGGCTAGTATAGACTCACATAGCCTACACGAGATCTGTATATAGGTATAGACTGAGGAGATGGGCTACTATAAGCTACACACGATGTCTGTATATCATTATAGACTGAGGAGTTGGGCTAGTATATGCTCACACAGGCTACTCCTGAACTGTATATAATCATAGACTGAATAGAGAGGTTAGTATAGGCTCACATAATCTACACTAGATGTATATGTAAGTATAGAGTCAGGGGATAGGACATGATATGCTCACATAGGCTACACCATATCTGTATATAAGTATAGACTGTGGAGATGGGCTAGTATGGGCTCACATAGGCTACACCAGATCTGTATATAAGTATAGACTGTGGAGATGGGCTAGTATAGGCTCACATAGGCTACACCAGATCTGTATATAAGTATAGACTGTGGAGGTAGGCTAGTATAGGCTCACATAGGCTACACCAGATCTGTATATAAGTATAGACTGTGGAGGTAGGCTAGTATAGGCTCACATAGGCTACACCAGATCTGTATATGAGTATAGACTGTGGAGGTAGGCTAGTATAGGCTCACATAGGCTACACCAGATCTGTATATAAGAATAGACTGTGGAGGTAGGCTAGTATAGGCTCACATAGGCTACGTCATATCTGTATGTAAGTATAGAATGAGGAGATGGGCTAGTATAGGCTCACATAGGCTACACCAGATCTGTATATAAGTGTAGACTGAGGAGATGGGCTAGTATAGGCTCACACAGCCTACTCCTGATCTGTATATAATTATAGACAATAGAGAGGTTAGTATAGGCTCACATAGTCTACACTAGATGTATATGTAAGTATAGATTTAGGGGATAGGACATGATAGGCTCACATAGGCTACACCAGATCTGTATATAAGTATAGGCTGCAGAGATAGCTAGTATAGGCTCACATACGCTACACCAGATCTGTATATGTATAGGCTAGTATAGGCTACACCAGATCTGTATAGACTGTGGAGATAGGCTAGTATAGGCTCACATAGGCTACGTCAGATCTATGTATAGGTATAGACTGAGGAGATTGGCTAGTATAGGCACACCTAGGCTACACAAGATCTGCATATAAACATAAACAGTGAGCATAGGCTAGTGTAGGCACAGATTGGCTTCATCAGATCTGTATGTAAGTATAAACTGAGGAGATACGCTAGTATAGGCTCACATAGACTACACCGTATCTGTACATATATAGGTATAGACTGAGCAGATAGGGAAGTATAGGCAAGTAAAGGCAAGTAAAGGCTAGTAAAGGCTAGTATAGGCCACACTTGATCTGTATATACGAATAGGCTGAGGAGATAATACTAGACTAGGCAAACATAGGTTAGAGCAGATTTGTTTATACGCATAGACTGTGCAGACAGGCTAGTTTAGGCTCATTCAGACTACACCGTATCTGTATATAGGTGTAGAATGAGGATATATTCTACTATAGGCTAGTATAGGCTAGCATACGCAAGTATAGGTAGTATAGGCTAGCATAGGCTACAGCAGATCTGTATATAAGTTTAGGCTGAGGAGATAGGCTAGTATAGGCTCATACAGGTTACTCCTGATCTGTATACAATTGTAGACTGACGAGAGAGGTTAGTATAGGCTCACATAGGCTACACCAGATCTGAATATAAGTATAGACTGTGGAGATAGGCTAGTATAGGCTCAGATGGGCTACACCAGGTCTGTATATAGGTATAGGTATACACTGAGGTATAGGATAGTATACTGGTTCACATAGGCTACACAAGATCTGAATATAAATATAGGCTGTGGGGATATGCTAGTATAGTTTAGTATAGACTACTATAGGCTAGTATAGGCTAGTATATGCTCACATAGGCTACGTGAGATCTGGATATAGATATAGACTGCGGAGATAGGTTAGTATAGGCTCACATAGGCTGCACCACATCTGTATGCAAGTATACACTGTGGAGATAGGCTAGTATAGGCTCACATAGCCTACACGAGATCTGTATTTAGGGATAGACTGAGGAGATTGGCCAATATATGCATACACAGGTTACTCCATATCTGTACATAAGTATAGACTGAGGAGAGAGATTAGTTTGGGCTCATATAGGCTACACGAGATTTGTATACAAGTATATTCTGAGGAGATAAACTAGTATAGGCTCACATAGGTTACAGCAGATCTGTATTTAAGTATAGACTCAGAAGATGGGCTAGTATAGGCTCACATAGGTTACTCCAGATCTGTATATATGTATAGACTTAGGAGAAAGATTAGTATAGGCTCACATATTCTATTCCAGATCTGTATACAAGTATAGGCTGACGAGATAGGCTAGTATAGGCTCACAAAGGCTGCACCAAATCTTTATATAAGTATAGACTGTGGTGATAGGCTAGTATAGGCTCACATAGGCTACAGCTGATTTGCGTATAATTATAGACTGAGGAGATGGGCTAGGTTAGGCTCACATAGGCTACACCTGATCCGTATATGAGTATATGCTGAGCCGATAGGCTAGTGTAGGCTAGTATAGTCTAGTTTAGTCTAGTTTAGTCTAGTTTAGTCTAGTTTAGTCTAGTTTAGTCAAGTTTAGTCTAGTATAGTCTAGTATAGTATAGGCTAGTACAGGCTCTCACACTCTACACCAGATGTGTACGTAAGTATAGAGACAGGAGATAGGATAGTATAGGCTCACATAGGCTACACCAGATCTGTATATAAGTATAGACTGTGGGGAGAACTTGTATATGCTCACATAAACCATACCAGATCTGTATATAGGTAGGCGCTGAGCAGATAGGCTAGTATAGGCTCACATAGGCTAAGTCAGATCTGTATATAGGTATAGACTGAGGAGATGGGCTAGTTTAGATTCACATAGGATACACCTCATCTGTATATGAGTATAGGCTGACGCGATAGGCTAGTGTAGGCTAGTGTAGGCTTATATAGTCTAGTTTAGTCTAATATAGTATAGGCTAGTATAGGCTCTCACGCTCTACACCAAATGTGTATATATGTATAGACTGAGGAGATGGGCTGGTTTAGATTCACATAGGATACACCAGATCTGTATATGAGTATAGGCTGGGAAGATGGACTAGTATAGGCTACACATGATCTGTATATAAGTATATGTTGAGGCGATAAGCTAGTGTAGGCTAGTTTAGTCTAGTATAGTATAGGCTAGTATAGGCTCTGACACTCTACACATGTATGTAGGTATAGGTACGCATAGGCTACACCAGATCTGTATATAAGTATAGACTGTGGAGATATGGTAGTATAGGCTCACATCGGCTAAAGGAGATCTGTATATAAGTATAGACTGTGGAGATATGGTAGTATAGGCTCACATCGGCTAAAGGAGATCTGTATATAAGTAGAGACTGTGGAGGTAGGGTGGTATATGCTCACATAGGCTACACGAGATCTGTATATACGTATAGATTGTGGAGATAGGTTGGTATAGGCTCACACAGGTTACACCAGATCTGCGTGTAGGTATAGACTGAGGAGATGGGCTAATATAGGCTAGTATAGGCAAATATAGGCAATTATAGTCTAGTAAAGGCTAGCATAGGCTAGTAATTGTTCACATAGGCTACACCAGACCTGTATGTAAGTACAGACTGTGGAGATAGGGTAGTATAGGCTCACATAGACTACACAGGATCTGTATATAAGTATAGACTGAAGAGATGCGCTAGCATAGGCTAGTATATGCAAGTATAGGCAATTATAGTCTAGTATAGGCTAGTATAGGTCACATAAAATACACCAGATCTGTATGTTCGTATAGGCTCCTGAGATAGCCTAGTATAGGCTCACATAGACTACAGAAGATCTGTATATAAACATAGACTGTGGAGATAGGCTAGTATGGGCACACATAACTTAAACCTGATCTGTATATAAGTATAGACTGTGGAGATAGGCTAGTATATGATCACATAGGCTACGCGAGATATGTATATAGATATAGACTGAGAAGATAGGCTAGCATAGGCTCACATAGCCTACACGAGATCTGTATTTAGGTATAGACTGAGGAGATGGGCTAGTATAGGCTTACACAGCTTACTCCTGATCTGTATATAATTATAGACTGACGAGAGAGGTTAGTATAGGCTCACATAGTCTACACTAGATGTATATGTAAGTATAGAGTCAGGAGATAGGACATGATAGTCTCAGATAGGCTACACCAGATCTGTATATAAGTATAGACTGTGGAGATATGGTAGTTTAGGCTCACATCGGCTAAAGCAGATCTGTATATAAGTATAGATTGTGGAGGTAGGTTAGTATAGGCTCACATAGGCTACACCTTATATATGTATAGACTGTGGAGATATGGTAGTTTAGGCTCACATCGGCTAAGGCAGATCTGTATATAAGTATAGATTGTGGAGATGGGCTAGTATAGACTCACATAGGCTACACCAGATCTGTATATAAGTATAGACTGTGGAGATATGGTAGTTTAGGCTCACATCGGCTAAAGTAGATCTGTATATAAGTATAGATTGTGGAAATATGGTAGTTTAGGCGCATATCAGCTAAAGCAGATGTGTATATAAGTATAGACTGTGGAGGTATGGTTGTTTAGGCTCACATCGGCTAAAGCAGATCTGTATATAAGTATAGATTGTGGAGGTAGGCTAGTATAGGCTCACATAGGCTACACCAGATCTGTATATAAGTATAGACTGTGGAGGTAGGTTAGTATAGGCTCACATAGGCTACACCAGATCTGTATATAAGTGTAGACTGTGGAGATATGGTAGTTTAGGCTCACATCGGCTACAACATCCTTATATAAGCATAGACAGAGAAGATAGGCTTGTATAGGCACAGATTGGCTGCACCATATGTGTATATAAGTATAAAGTGAGGAGATACACTAGTATTGTCTCACATAGGCTACACTAGATCTGTATTTAAGGGCAGACTGAGGAGATAGGCTAGTATAGGCTCACATAGACTACTACCGGATGTGTATATCAGTATAGTCTGAAGAGATAGGCTAGTATAGGTTACACCAGATCTGTAAATAATTATAGACTATGGAGAGAGGCTATTGAAAGCTCACATAGGCTACACCAGATCTGTATGTAAGTTTAGGCTATGGAGATAGGAAAGGTATAGGCTCACATAGGCTAGAGCAGATTTGTGTATAAGTAAAGACTGAGGTGATAGGCTAGTATAGGCCTACATAGGCTACAGTAGATGTGTATATAAGTATAGACTGAGGAAAGAGATTAGTATAGACTCACATAGGCTACACCGGATCTGTATATAAGTATAGACTGAGGGGATAAGGTAGAATAGGCTCACATAGGCTACACCAGATCTGTATATATAGGTATAGGCTGAGGAGATACGCTGGTATAGGCTACAGCTGATCTGTATGTATGTATAGACTGTGGAGATAGGCTAGTATAGGCGCACATAGGCTGCACGAGACCAATATATAAGGATAGACTGAGAAGATGGGTTTGTATAGGCTCACATAGCTTACTCCAGATCAATATATATATGTGTAGACTGAGGAGAGAGATTAGTATAGCCTCACACACACTCTACCAGATCTGTATATAAGTGTAGACTGACGAGATAGGCTAATATGGTCTCACATAGGCTACATCAGATCTGTATAAAGGTATAGACTGAGGACATAGGCTAAACCAGATCGGTATATAAGTACACCCTGAGGAGATATTCTAGTATAGGCACAGATTGGCTGCACCAGATGATAAGATAAGAGTAAACTGAGGAAATACGCTAGTATTGTGTCACATAGGCTACACTAGATCTGTAGATAAGTATAGACTAAGGAGACAGGCTAGTAATGTCTCACCTAGGCTACACTAGATCTGTATATAACTGTAGACTGAGGAGATAGGCTAGTATAGGCTAGCATAGATTAGCATAGGCTAGTATAGGCTGGCATAGGCTAGTATAGGCTGGCATAGGCTGGCATAGGCTGGCATAGGCTGGCATAGGCTGGTATAGGCTAGTATAGGCTAATATGGGCTAGCATAGGCTACGCCAGATCTGTATGTAAATATAGGGTGAGGAGATAGACCGGTATAGGCTCACATGGGCTAAGGCAGATTTTTATATAGGTATAGACTGTGGAGAAAGGCTAGTATAGGTACACATAGGCTACACAAGGTCTGTATATAAGCATAGACAGAGAGGATATGCTAGTATAGGCTCACATAGGCTACATCGGATATGTATATAAGTATAGACTGTGGAGATAGGCTAGGATAGGCTCACATTGGCTACAGCAGATCTGTATATAAGTATAGACTGAGGAGATAGGCTGATCTGTATACACAGGTGTCTCCGTCTAGGTTATATGTGAATGGTGATCTCAATCTACCCAAGCTGAGCTGAACATTACTTCCGCTTACTTTTGATTTGCTCCGCACCATAGCGTTTCTATCTGACCTTACCTTGGTCATCTCTTTTTCTCTTGCTACCCCGATGCTATTTGGGTTCCTGAGGGCTAGGGAGTCTTTATTTTTCCAACCTCTCTGTTTGTCTAATTTCTCTATAAACTCTTAACCCCTAACATGCTGACCTGTCATGGCAGATAATACGTCCTCTGAATATTAATCAGAGGATATGGTCGGTGAATTTATTTTGATAACTCTCCCGGTCAGGTCGGTGAGACCCATAAACCAACGATATGTGTGGTCCTCCAGACATTCTGGGGGTTGTGAGAGGGTGATGTAACCGCGAAAACATAAAAATATTGTGCTCTCTAAAAAGCGTTTACAATTGCTGCTAATAAATTAAAAAAAAAAAAATGAGAACTACCAAACATTCAAACAGCAATTCCTGAGGATCCTCGAAAAATGGCAGTTGCAACCTTAAGGTTAATTACAGGGCATGATTGTCTGGCAAAACATTTAAACAGACTTGGGATATATTCTTCACTACTCTGTCCTCTATTTGATCTGCAAGAGGAAATGGACTGAGACGACCTTCAAATATGCTCAGCCACTTCTAGCACCCCATCCATCAGTGAAAAATATTGGAGAGCAAGAGGATTAATGACTGCATTATCAGAAATCCAGTATTAGCGAACAACATATTGAGAAAAATTGTTCATTTATTAACATTTTAGATTGTTTAATCAGTTTGACATACCTGGCATGGAGTATATGTGAGCATGGCAAGGCTTCCAAGCTATCAGCTTCCAGACCAAACGGCAGATTGCAGCCACCACACTGAAGTTCTAGCTCTTCCTCTAGGCACTGAGCTAGGCGCTCGTGCACAGCTTGCTGTTCCTCATCCCCTAAACTCTGGTAGATCTTGCTTAGACGCACACGTACAGTCCGTACTAAAAGCTGAAAATCAATGCTGATGGTATTACAAGCTCAACATAACAGAAGGAAATCTTAAGAGATCAAGACCTCTCTAAAGTGTAAACATGATGGCAAATTATTATTTATTTATGCCAACAAACTAACTGTTGGTGTTTTTAAACACACAAGCTGTGTGGTGTTGAAAAACATCAAGAGTAAGTTTGATGGCATAAATAAATAATAATTACCATCTGAAGGTTATTTAATCGTGGGACATAAAGTACTTGCAATAGTAAGTCATCATTGGGGTAATTGTCTCTGATGTGAGACTTTATTTGGGGTTTACCGGGAAAAATACGAACTGGTTTGACAATTCAGTGTTATTCTGGCAGGTTGTCACAGTAGCTTAATGGTTAGAGCTTACCCAGCTGGTAAGCGGAGGGTCTGTGGTTCAAATCCCAGCTGTGGCATTGAAGTTTTAAGTTCCAGTTCTACCTCTCAATGATTGCAAACGTTGAAAAATAATTTGAATGAAGGTTAATGCTCTACTCATGGTGAATTATGTTTGGGATGGCTTACTAACAAAGTAGGTCCAAATATTCTCAGTCAGCACAAATTAGGCAATATCTTAATCAGAACTTATGGGTACCTACTGTGTAAAGTGAAACATCAGATAACTACATATGCCAGCGGCTATTTTCCACCAACTGTGCTCACAACTTCCCAAGACCTTGGTAATAGAAGTTCAGTACAAGGTTTCCAAAAATTAATCCTTTGCTTCATTAGACTAACTGGAAAATGAGCTTGGTCCAAATTCTCCACATTGATCTGTTTTTTATTTCTCTTAATTTTAACTTATTTTTTTCTTACCTTAGTTTTCAAGATACACACTAAAGATTGTTGCACTTCTCCCAGCTATGCAATAGCATTTCTGCGGCTTCTTTGCTTGTTTTTGTCAATTTAGCATCCCTAAGGTCATGTTGGATGACGAATGAACAATAACCAAATGAAGTTGGGATGCACAAAACTGAAAATTATGTGAATTTCTCTTGAAAATAAAAGCCTTACTCAGCTTACTCCACACAATTGAGATTATATTTTGGGTCCTCTGAGTTTCTTAGCAATCTACTGGCACACTTTACCATGGAAATTGTCTATTGTTTCTTCACAGATGACTATTGCATTTATATCTGCATTTGTTTTTATACAAGTGAATATAACGTCTCAATCCATGTCTGTGAAAACATCTGATTATGTTTCTTTTATAGGTAATCTGAAAGATACTATCAATTGAAGAAAGAATAGCTGTAGTTTTGGTGTGCATGAGGGGATTGCCTTACAGGTAGTTTCAAGCACATTTTATAAGAAAATTTCATTAAACCACTCCCACTAGGGCTGATATCAGACTACTGGTTCAAAAATTTAAGATTACGGTAGTGTGCAGGATAAGAAACATTCCAGTAGGTCCAGTATGCCAGCTCAAACTGCTACAGGTACAGGACACAATTACCAGAAGCCCAAAAGCATCAGCCAGGAGGTTAAGTTGGGAGTTGGGTGCACCAGAATCGGCAGTGTGAATAATTCTCCACCACAGCTTGAAGAAACTGTCACACCACCTTCAAATGTGTTGCGACCTGTTACAGGCAGTCGAAAATGATAATTTACTACAAAATGTGCGTCGCAGTGATGAAGCTAACTTTTACATGTGGCATGGTCAACCAACACATCTGCAGAGCATGGGCAGATGAGATATTCAAGTGGAAGCAAAACAAACCAAAAGTCAACGTGTGGTTGCAGATGAGCAGATCTAAGATTTATGGACCATTCTTTTTTGTAGAATCCACAGTCACAGGCATTCCATATCTGCACATGCTGCAAGCACAATTGCAGGAGGATATCTTGGAAATGGTGATTTTTCAACAGGATGGAACACCTCATTTTGCTCTGATTGCAAAATGCATTCCCATGTAGATGAATTGGTAGGGTTTACACTGCATGTGGGCTCCACGTTCCCCTGCCCTGACACCTCTTGACTTTTTTGCATGGGGCCACAATAAATCAGAAGTGTAAAAAGGCAAAATCAACTCCATTGACCATTTAAAGGAGTGTATTAGGCAGGCGGTGATTAAAATCACACTTGAATGCTGGAGGATGTATTTCAGTCAGCTGTGTGTTGCTGGGAATTGTGTGAGGAGGTTCAGGGCGGCCATGTGGGATAAACTTGAATGAATTGTTTGTTACTGTGTTGTAGGGTCTACATTCATTGTACTGGTTTTAATCTAAAATATGTTTTTTGCAGAAATGGATCAGGACTTTATATTCACCTGTATAATAATTTGCATGTTTATTCTAACAGGTGCAAGGTACTGCTTTGACCATGTTCTCGAGGGATTCTAGATGATGAGTGTAACAAGTATGTCCAATATAATTATTGTCAATAAAGAACCATTTCACTGAAAATAAATAATATGTGTCAGCTGTTTATAAATAGTTATATTATTTCACTAACTGTTGCACAAACATTATGTGAACAATAATTCTACCTTAATTCAAGTGAATTTAGGACACAATTTAAGGTTAAAATGTGCAAAGTTTTATTTCTAAGAGAGATTTAGCAACATCATGTTAACATTAAATTGTGACTAAATTAATTTGAATTGAAATAAAAAGACATTACAGCATTGTTCACACAATTACTGTGGGACAGTTAGTGAAATAATAAACCATCCATATCCATTCGTCAAGAAGTTGGATGGCTCCATATTTCCAAATATTTGACACAAATTAATTTATTTTGGTGAAACAGTTCCTTATTGACAATAATTGTATTGGACATATTTGTTACATTCATCATGTAGAATCCCTGGTTAACGAATGGCTGAAGAGACCTTCTATCCGGTATATGTATTTTGTTCATGTGCTATTGTGTTGGTATTATGTTTAGAAACCAAATGCCAGATAAATTAAAAAATAAAGATGACTCAACCAAACTCAGCAATCTACTGACTTACCTCCCCATGAAAATTGTCTATTGTTTCTTTGTAGTTGACATAACAAAACTCTGTGATCCGTTCGCTTATTATCTTCTGACACAACAATCTGATAAAATATCTTCTCTCAAAGGCTTTCCATCCACTGTGAATATGTGATGAAATCTTAGCAAGCTAGATTTGGAGGGCAAATGGATATTCAAATGCTGGTCTAGCAATTTCAGCCATCACAGTCAAAGACTTGTGGTATTTGGAGCACTGTCCTGAAAATACAGCTTGTTTTAACTTTTCCAGGTTTTTTCTTGAAAGTAACCTTGAAACTGGCTCTCAATATTAATGAACTATTGTTGCAGCTCCTTGAAAATAATCAACTTATTCATCCCAAAAGACATGATTTTGTCTTCAATGATTAAAGCTCAAATTTCTAAGACAGCAAAGATGCCTTGTATTTCAATATCTTGTTCTGCACTTTTGTGATAAACTCATGGTTGATAAATAGTCAGATTTGTTCACAAATTTACTTCTACACATAAAATGTTTAATGCAAATATTTTACCACAGTTCTGTGCCTGACATGAGTAAATTCCTCAATGTAACAGGTGATCCAAAAGACTGCAAACTGAGTGCATTGTGTTTTGCCTGTATGCATCCTCGGTGCTTGTCACCGATTGCTACTGTCATAGAACAGCGCAGATGAAACCATGCAACATTTTTAAAACTACTTTTAAAGCCTTACTTACCAATGTTATTAAAGGAGATGTTGAAACTGGCCACCTCCATTGTCCGTACATTTTTGCACCTCTTTAGGAAACTATCCTGTAGTTCATGTTGAGAAAAACTGGCAATTTCCTGGCAGATATTTTATTTTAGTTCTTCCAGGGTGTGTGGGTTTATCTTGTACACTTTAATCTTTAAATCTTTTGGCAAATTACACTTTCGCTTGGCAAACTGAGTCAACACATACAAATCATAAATAAATACATGCTGTGCAGTAGAAAAATGCTGAGCCATAATACACTTTGTGACTAAGCACAGGACAAAATAATAAAGCACACTGGTAATAACCACATGACAGTGCATCAGCTCAATACTGCACTTTCAGAGCAGAGAAAAATAAGTCAACTGCACGACCTTGTGCACAGCAGCTGCATTATCGTGTTTCCTGGTGTGCAGTGGAAAAACACTGTGCAGTGATTCAGATGTTTTTGGGCCTCTCTGTATTTGCAGCTGCTATAATGTCATGCAAGATTGACAGACTTGAAGCATAAAGCATTTATACATATGTAAAAAGGGTTTTTGTGTCCTAAAATAAAATGTTTAGTTGAACTAGTAGCAAAGCAAGATCTATTTTTTTAGACAGACAGTAAAAATAACATTTTGCTTAATATGAGTGGAATATCTTATTCCAGAGCTACACCTGCATACTAACCTTTGCACCTATTGAGCTAGCAACCTCTAATAACCTGGTGTTAAACTCCAATGGCCTGCAGTTACATATCTTCTGTTGAAGTCTCAGTGCCTCCAGACATCGAGCAGCACCATCCATAGCTTCCATTTGACAGAGTCTATCTCCCATCCCAGCTGCCGAACCCATTGCACTTTCATATTGCCTGTATGCTTTCTGCAAACAAATTACTTATATAAACAAATATAATACATATTTAGAATCTAAAACGCACTTATCTTTGGTGTAAGTTGTGAATATTAAAAACAGACCAATTTATGCTTCATGAATACATTTTAAAGAACTAGGCAAAAGAAATGCTTACTCTAAGAATGGTCATACCCATGCTTCAAAGAAATATCAGTGAACTGCTAATATATGCTAAATTTTTTTCATTGGAATCCATGCTCGAAAATCTAAGATTCTACTACACAGTCCACATAAACATACACTACTTGATAAAAAATGTGAAGTACATGGGAGAAATGCTCCAATGTCAATGCAATGTCAAACATATGTTGAGGGTTTAGATCATAGATGAGGAGAACTGACACAATGTGTCATTTCCCCCCACATTGTAGTTTTAACCTTGTCCACTCTGCTACACACCAATTAGCTATCCGGCCATGCCCCCACTGTTATCTATCCACCTACCTCAGAGAACTGGCTAGTCCCTCAAATTGCATTAGTGGTGGAATCATGTCACATTACAAGGCAAAAAGGTACTTCAAAGTTGAATGGAAACATAAGTACTTTTGTGTTCCTAGTAAAAATAAAGCTTTGTGTTTACTATGCCAAAAGAAAATGTATGTAATGTAATAAAAAACCCAATACATCATGTTTCTATTCGGTTCTCCCACTGCACACCTTGAATTTTACCTTGTTTGTAAAGACGTGTGTAACCATAAACAAATAGAACTGGAAAAGAGAGGTGGCCTGCATTTGGTAATGGGGCAAGTGGAGAGGGTAAATAGTCAATTTCATTCCTGTCACCTCTCCTCCCCATGCCTAGCGCAGATGACTAGAGTTGCAATGCTCATTGAAACCAGAATGTCCTCCAGAGTGCATTAATTTTGTCACCACATGACCCTATTAACAGGTATGATAACATACAAAGGGGTATGACTAGCATGCGGAGGTTAGTGATTGCTGTGAAGGACACAAGTAATGCCATGAATATTTCAATCGATCAGATCTGTTCCTGCCATTCAGGAACAAGTAATGGATTCGCTGGAGCATGGACTACTGATGAGTGGCATTGCATTGTGTTTAATGATGAATCCTTGTTCTGACCATCATCTGCGAGTATGGCAGTGTCTTGGGGTGATGTACCATTCTGCCTATGCACAACAGCATTACTTCAAGTGCATCGTGGTATGGCACCACTCCAATTATAGCCATTTGGGTCATAGTCACTAGTGATTCAGGAAATTCTGACTGCACGATGGCACGTCACAGAAATCCTGCATCTTCATGTCATGTGTTACCTCTCATCTTGATACAACCTATCAGGAGGACAACATTTATCAGACACAGCACGTGCCTCTTTGAGGTACTCCCATGGCCGGCAACATCCTTAGGTTGTCCCTAATAGAATACCTGTGTGACCAGTTTGGATGTTAACTCCATCCCAGCGCTCATATTCAGGATGTAAAGGACCAGTAAGAACAATTGTGGGTAAACTGGCCTCAGGCGAGTGTATGGAAGCCGCATGTGCATTCAGACTAGAGGAGGTGCAATATCATACTGACAAGTAGGGTTGTCCTGACAACCTTGTTGAATGTGTCATTCTATTTTGTAATCCCATAATTCCTCAACACAAGAAGTTCAATTTCATTTTCTCCACTCCTTCTAGTGCTTAACCTTTTTGTCAGGTGGGGTAGTTTACAACAACTGTTCAAGATAATAGGGAAGTACACATACACAAAGCAAAATTCAATAGAGTTAAAATTTTAAAATATTTGATACTTACATTAATTTCGGATTTCTTTCTGTAGATATCTCCCATGATTCGGATGCTTCTTGCATAAGTTGCTTGATCACCCGATACCAAGGCAAGCCGTGTTGCTTCCTGTGCAGATATTAAAATACTTCATATTATGACTGCACTAAATTAAAATTTGTATTACACACTTTTAAATATTACTCATTAATACTTTTTGAAGTTCCTATTAATTATTTTGTTGTTTTTTCAAAATAAATTTAATACCTCTGTTTCAAAAGTATTTATTTAAATTTGCAGAACTCACTGATATTTTGTGACTGAGTGTTGCAATTTAAAGTGATTTAAATTATTATATGCGAGTTAGCATAAAATGGGGAAATTATTCCCACTAGCAAGAATTGAATTCAACAGAAGCAATGTTTTTTATGTATTTAAGAAGACTAATGCTATAATTGAAGCTCTAAGAAATAGTGAATCAGAGAGATTCAGAAGAACCTGCAAAGCAGCTTAGAAAACCACTTTTTGAAATCAGACTATTCAACTCCAAGGCCCCTGGAAATCATGTGAAGTGGCTTGAATTTAAATCAGCTGATTTGAAAATGAAGCAAAAGCAAAATAAAGCAAAAGTATAAACATTATTTTATTATTTTTATTTTTAAATGAAGACTTGACAGGAGTGTTGTTTAGGTTACGGTTATTTGCAAAGAATTGAGTTTCATTCATCGTAGTTAATAGCAAAGTACTTCTGGAAAACGTTCCAATGTCCATTGTTTGCTACTTAAAGCCGCTACAAATACTATACTTTGGAAATGTGATTAATAGGGTCCAAACCTTTATACAGCTATCGTGAAATGAGGCATTGCAAGTTACCTGACACATAGACATTGCATGAGTACAGTGACAGCACAAACAACAGGGCTCAGTGCCTAGAGTGCATAGTGTTTCTCGAACATGTGTAGTTCCACACACAGAGTAAAATGCTTCCAGCATGAAAATTGAAATATTCTAATATTGCTGAACTTATAAAATAATTTGGGAGTGAAATTTTACTGCAAATGGTGACATCATTGAATGTAAGTTATGCAGCAATGTTATCTACAACAGTGTTATGTCTACTGTATTTGACTTCCTCTGTGTTGCAATCATGTGACAGACTGACCCCTGCCACTTCCTATAGTCCAAACTCTGCAACCTTTCTTTTTCCTGTACAAAGGTTTGCTCCTTAGTGATTAACATTTGAAGAAAAATAAAGAGTACATTTAAAATTCCGCAATATCCATCTCTGAACTAAATAATGAATCTACAGTGTTTTCCAAAAGATGTTAACACTCATATGATCTGATAAAGTGACGTTTTGTGTCAGTGTCAATGTGAATAAGCACAATTGTATCATTTGGAATACAGACAATCCTTATGAACGAAGATGATACACTCACTCCTCTCTCTGTTAGTTAACATATGGTGCGGTATTTCAAAGTTTGGAGTACTTGGTTGATATTTTTTAATTATCAGACTGTAACAGGAGTTTCTTACCTAGATGTGTTGCACAAATTTGTTGTTCATAATCCTTTTTTTTTTGGCAGGTTTATCGCCCGCTTTTACTGCATAGGGCACCGCAGGTGGTGACACAGATCATGGAATGAAGATGGAGCACCGGTGGAATGAGATGGCAGGGGAAACTGGAGAATCTGGAGGAAACCTGCCCCAGCGCCACTTCGTCCACCACAAATCCTGCATGCGGTTGCCTGAGATTGAATCCAGGCTGCTTTGGTGAGAAGTGAATGGTCTAACCACTCGGCTACGGCGCAGTCTTCATAATCCTTCCCTCCATATCTGAACATCATGTTACCTCCAGAAAAACGGTGTACCATCACATTTTGCCTTAACATTTGGGCCTTAACAGATATTCCTGGATGAAACATTTGGTACATGCTGGAATTTGAAGAGGTGGACCTTTGGCTTGGCCTGCATGATCGCCAGGTGTGACTTCTGGCTATGAGGAATGGTGAAAGAATGCATGTATGCTACAAGACCTAGTAACATTAATGACCTTAACAACAGTTTTCTGCTCTATACCTACAGAAATGTGTGATCAAGCTATGTCCTGTATAGTAGAAAGACTTTGCACATGCTTTGTGAACGAAGGAGTGCAGGTCGAAGGAGTGCACTAGCTCATTTGCACTTGTGTACCTAGTATGTTATTATGTTATTCAAATAAAAGTCAGTCCCATCTAAGTGCTAACATCTTTTTGGACAACCTGTATACTAATAATTTGCTTACACTACAGTAGTCATGGGCATCGCCCAGCTCTCCTTGTTTACGCAGTGCAGAAGCCATCTGGAGTAAGGCGGCACGGTGATGGCGCGAATTGAGATCCCCAAGCTGTAGACTCCGGGACAGATCATAGGCTTTGGCAGCATAACGTGCACTCTTATCTGCATCCTGAAGGCGTCCGAACAGCTCCGATAACCCAACATATACCTGTAAATATTTGTCCACGTTTCTTTCATAACTGAAGTATAAGTATTCACAAATACAAATTGAAAACAATAAACCAGGCTCAAATAAATTTTATAAGGACCGTGTGCTTTTATTTTCCATTTAAGCATTGAAATATTCCTGATAGAAAACATGTTATCACTTTGGAATCACTATAATCGCATTGAAGTTGCCTTTGAGACTGAATTGGTAGCGTGTGAAGTTCTGAAAGAACAAACCTCTATGGCAATATAGCTGTTTTCTGTTATGTTTATTGGTCACATCATATTGTGAGAATTGAGAATTTTACCTTTATTTTGAAAATAAGCGAAGGAAATACTGCATATTTACATCTTCCCCCCCCTTTTTTTTTTGTTCACATCATTTCAAGTGTTTGTTACTTAGTTTGCTTTATATTTTACCATTAAAAATACTTGTTTACAAAAGTTCACAACCTCACCAAGATGAGAAAACAAACGGTTGTTGACTCTCATTCCTGTTAACAAGGGAAGTGTAAGAACCCTCAGGTCGAAACATACCCTGAAATTCTTGTGGTAGAAGCAATGTAGCATAAGGAGGCCACACCCAAAACATGAGCTGCCAGTTTTGATTGCAAGGTGCCGAAATCCAAGCTGGAATCTTTCAATAGCAATTCAGAATGCGATCCCAAAGGACACCCTGCTTCATAAATGTGCATTGATATTGTGCGCAGAGTTTCAAAACTAGTACCCTTTGCTCATCCACTTTATGACATAGAAATTGGTAATCTCAGCTCTTTTCCCACACTCCACATGACAATCCAGTATCTAGTCAGGCTTGTCCAGTCGAGGTAGTCAATGCAAAATATACTATTTCCGTGTAGTTTATACAGAATTTTTGGTGTTCGTTTCCAAGGGTTTCCAATGAAAACTGGCAGCCGTTGTTTTTGAGTTAGGCTTGTTTCTACAGCACCCACTCCATACAACAAAGATGCATGACTTGTTGAAGGTTTGCGTTATACAAAGAAGCAACATATCGCATACCTTTTCTTATCCTGCACGAAGTATAACTTGCTATTTTGCTAAAGAGTTATAAAGGCATTGCGGAAAGTATTGTGCTCTTACCTGCAGCTCTAATGCGGGATCCTGAATGCTCTGTGCAATCTTGTGAGCATGCTGGAATGCTTCCAGCGCCTTACAGAAGCCAGCGAGTTCCAGATACACGCTGCCGACGGTAAGATGGACGTGTCCTGCTGTGCGACATTGGTCACACTCGTTGTATAATGAATGTCGCGCATAAGCTAGTGCTCGCTCCAAACCTCCAAGCCTCTCGTGCGCACGGGCCAGATTGAGATACGCCTCTGCTCGCAAGTTCGGACTATCTGCCTCTTCCGCCAGTCCTAGCTGCCTGTGTGCAAATTCCAAGGATTCCCTGCAAAACAAAAACTTCCTTCAGCATTCTTTGCACCAAGTTCTTCATAGGTCGTGAAGTGAGACATGAACAACTCTTGCGTATAGGGGAAGCTGCTTTCCTTCCCTCCCTCTCTGCAACAGCTGAGAGGGGGGGGGGGAGATAGACGGGCCAGCCTGCCGCGAATAAACATTAACACAACAGCGTGCAACAGAAACAATTACATTCACATGAAAGTAATTGTTGGCACATATAGTTATATGTAAACCACTTTGTTATAAAGCTAATTTTCACACATATAGAGTAAGGTTGCATAATTCCGTGACAGTTTTGACTTTTGAATAAGTATTGTGTAATGGTCATAAATGGACAAAAGTCACTCACTCACTCACCCACCCCAGCTTTCCTAATTAGGTCTAGCGTCTTTATCTCTCAAGGCGGAGCTGTGGCCGAATGGTTAGACCGTTCGCCTACCACCTACCAAGATTTGATCTATCTCTTACGCTTTACAGTCATGCAAAAGTTGTCAAGAGTAAACAGGGCTATAGCCAGAAAATTCAAAATATACATTTCATTTTCCATAAAAATATCTTAAACACATGGCTTTTTAATCAAAACTGTTAAAGCCAAAAATCAAAATCAAAGTTTCCAAAAATGTTCCACGTAAAGGGTAGTTTAGGACAGAGTGATTTTCTTCAGAATCTGTGTCGCGTCTTTGAAAGATATTAAAGTTGCTATTTAACTTTTTGAGTTACGCTTTTCACACACACACACGCACACGCACACACACGCGCACACACACGCACACACACGCACACACACGCACACGCACACACACGCACACGCGCGCTTACATACACGGACCTTTTTCCAAAAATACTAATATAGGGGACCTGAAAACATACATTTCCAGTGAAATCTCGAGATCGAATTTTTGGGTGGAATACAATACTCCCTCTACTTAATATAATATATACTATGCAATAATAATAATAACAACAATATACCACAATAACATTCACCAGAAACGAAGAAAAATGCCAATGAAACACTACGCGCCCTCACGCTTGCACTTTACAATCTGCAATTCAAATGTTAGACAATAGCACCGTATACAGGAGTGAGTTTATTCCCTGGAAAATGAAGATCCTGTAAGTAAAGTGAGACCTTTTCGGCTGTTTGTAATGTCATTTTGTATATTACCACACGCTAATCCAGTTGCCTTTCGCTGCACGTCTGCTGAAAGGCAGAAACGTCACTGCCCTGTTTTGCGCCGTGCAGTTTGGCAACTTGTTTAACGCACGAAGGGTTATCTACTTTCGGCTCTGGTGGGCCACCTGGTATATATATATAGTACCGTACTATACTATATATACTAAAATTTTTTTTGATAAAGTGTAATAATGTACAAAATTATTACAGAATTTGGAAATAGGACAGGTAACCATTTTAGAATTATTTATTGATTTAATTTAGTATAGTATACAGATGATCGTGTAAAATGTGCTAAGAATCAGGGATAATTTGTAAGTCAATATTTTCCGAAACACTTAATTGCAATTCAAAACGTATGAACATTTTAAGATAATTGCAAAAATATATGGTTAAAAATAATGTGACTGGCAACCATGTGTGCTTTAAACGTTTTGCCCTAATAGCCTGAAGTTGAGTGTATTGGGCTTAAAACTTCGGTGAAGGATCTTTAGGGAATATATACTTCAAGAAACTATCCCACTCATACGTGACTTCATTGAATCCAACCAATCATGTGCATAACAGTCTTCATTCGCGAAAAATGTATCAAATTTCATTATCTTTTCTTATGTTATAATCAGGTTAGATTAGAAAATCTAGCTGGCTTGTCCTATAAACGTGCCAACCTTACGTAATTTGACGCAACAGAGCCGCGCGGCTTAAATGTCAAAAATAGCCGACTGTCACTTCGATGAAGCATCTAATGCTGAAATAAGATGAAAGAATTTGAGGAGGGGAACCTCAGATCACAGAAAACAACAAGAAGTACGTTTGGAATCAGTTTGAGAAATTTTGTATTGAACGAAATTATAAATTAATAGCAAATACTCAAACAATTGACATTGGAAACATCTTAAAAAATTTGGAGCATCAATATGATAATCTTGTAGGCCGTGCCAATGGGCGCTGATGTATGTATGTATGTATGTATGTATGTATGTATGTATGTATGTATGTATGTATGTATGTATGTATGTATGTATGTATGTATGTATGTATGTATGTATGTATGTATGTATGTATGTATGTATGTATGTATGTATGTATGTATGTATGTATGTATGTATGTATGTATGTATGTATGTATGTATGTATGTATGTATGTATGTATGTATGTATGTATGTATGTATGTATGTATGTATGTATGTATGTATGTATGTATGTATGTATGTATGTATGTATGTATGTATGTATGTATGTATGTATGTATGTATGTATGTATGTATGTATGTATGTATGTATGTATGTATGTATGTATGTATGTATGTATGTATGTATGTATGTATGTATGTATGTATGTATGTATGTATGTATGTATGTATGTATGTATGTATGTATGTATGTATGTATGTATGTATGTATGTATGTATGTATGTATGTATGTATGTATGTATGTATGTATGTATGTATGTATGTATGTATGTATGTATGTATGTATGTATGTATGTATGTATGTATGTATGTATGTATGTATGTATGTATGTATGTATGTATGTATGTATGTATGTATGTATGTATGTATGTATGTATGTATGTATGTATGTATGTATGTATGTATGTATGTATGTATGTATGTATGTATGTATGTATGTATGTATGTATGTATGTATGTATGTATGTATGTATGTATGTATGTATGTATGTATGTATGTATGTATGTATGTATGTATGTATGTATGTATGTATGTATGTATGTATGTATGTATGTATGTATGTATGTATGTATGTATGTATGTATGTATGTATGTATGTATGTATGTATGTATGTATGTATGTATGTATGTATGTATGTATGTATGTATGTATGTATGTATGTATGTATGTATGTATGTATGTATGTATGTATGTATGTATGTATGTATGTATGTATGTATGTATGTATGTATGTATGTATGTATGTATGTATGTATGTATGTATGTATGTATGTATGTATGTATGTATGTATGTATGTATGTATGTATGTATGTATGTATGTATGTATGTATGTATGTATGTATGTATGTATGTATGTATGTATGTATGTATGTATGTATGTATGTATGTATGTATGTATGTATGTATGTATGTATGTATGTATGTATGTATGTATGTATGTATGTATGTATGTATGTATGTATGTATGTATGTATGTATGTATGTATGTATGTATGTATGTATGTATGTATGTATGTATGTATGTATGTATGTATGTATGTATGTATGTATGTATGTATGTATGTATGTATGTATGTATGTATGTATGTATGTATGTATGTATGTAAGTATGTATGTATGTAAGTATGTAAGTATGTAAGTATGTATGTAAGTATGTAAGTATGTAAGTATGTATGTATGTATGTATGTATGTATGTATGTATGTATGTATGTATGTATGTATGTATGTATGTATGTATGTATGTATGTATGTATGTATGTATGTATGTATGTATGTATGTATGTATGTATGTATGTATGTATGTATGTATGTATGTATGTATGTATGTATGTATGTATGTATGTATGTATGTATGTATGTATGTATGTATGTATGTATGCATGTATGTATGTATGTATGTATGTATGTATGTATGTATGTATGTATGTATGTATGTATGTATTTTTTTTTTTTTAATATAAACATTCTTTATTTTCGGCATGTTCCATTACAAAAAACGTAATACTACATCCCATTATAGTACATGCTTAATAAATATACTAATACATAGTTTTACTTATGGGATATCGTTAGTTGCACTCTAGAGTTTATCCAGTTCTATTGTGTTTATGTATTCAATAAATTCAGTTGTATATTCCGTTACTAATTTATGTTGTTGGAATGTCCATTTTCCATATTTGTTTAACATAGCTTTCTTGAATTTGATTCTTTCTCTGTCAAGTTTTGGACATTCAAATAAAACGTGTTCTACGGTCTGATGTATGTATGTATGTATGTATGTATGTATGTATGTATGTATGTATGTATGTATGTATGTATGTATGTATGTATGTATGTATGTATGTATGTATGTATGTATGTATGTATGTATGTATGTATGTATGTATGTATGTATGTATGTATGTATGTATGTATGTATGTATGTATGTATGTATGTATGTATGTATGTATGTATGTATGTATGTATGTATGTATGTATGTATGTATGTATGTATGTATGTATGTATGTATGTATGTATGTATGTATGTATGTATGTATGTATGTATGTATGTATGTATGTATGTATGTATGTATGTATGTATGTATGTATGTATGTATGTATGTATGTATGTATGTATGTATGTATGTATGTATGTATGTATGTATGTATGTATGTATGTATGTATGTATGTATGTATGTATGTATGTATGTATGTATGTATGTATGTATGTATGTATGTATGTATGTATGTATGTATGTATGTATGTATGTATGTATGTATGTATGTATGTATGTATGTATGTATGTATGTATGTATGTATGTATGTATGTATGTATGTATGTATGTATGTATGTATGTATGTATGTATGTATGTATGTATGTATGTATGTATGTATGTATGTATGTATGTATGTATGTATGTATGTATGTATGTATGTATGTATGTATGTATGTATGTATGTATGTATGTATGTATGTATGTATGTATGTATGTATGTATGTATGTATGTATGTATGTATGTATGTATGTATGTATGTATGTATGTATGTATGTATGTATGTATGTATGTATGTATGTATGTATGTATGTATGTATGTATGTATGTATGTATGTATGTATGTATGTATGTATGTATGTATGTATGTATGTATGTATGTATGTATGTATGTATGTATGTATGTATGTATGTATGTATGTATGTATGTATGTATGTATGTATGTATGTATGTATGTATGTATGTATGTATGTATGTATGTATGTATGTATGTATGTATGTATGTATGTATGTATGTATGTATGTATGTATGTATGTATGTATGTATGTATGTATGTATGTATGTATGTATGTATGTATGTATGTATGTATGTATGTATGTATGTATGTATGTATGTATGTATGTATGTATGTATGTATGTATGTATGTATGTATGTATGTATGTATGTATGTATGTATGTATGTATGTATGTATGTATGTATGTATGTATGTATGTATGTATGTATGTATGTATGTATGTATGTATGTATGTATGTATGTATGTATGTATGTATGTATGTATGTATGTATGTATGTATGTATGTATGTATGTATGTATGTATGTATGTATGTATGTATGTATGTATGTATGTATGTATGTATGTATGTATGTATGTATGTATGTATGTATGTATGTATGTATGTATGTATGTATGTATGTATGTATGTATGTATGTATGTATGTATGTATGTATGTATGTATGTATGTATGTATGTATGTATGTATGTATGTATGTATGTATGTATGTATGTATGTATGTATGTATGTATGTATGTATGTATGTATGTATGTATGTATGTATGTATGTATGTATGTATGTATGTATGTATGTATGTATGTATGTATGTATGTATGTATGTATGTATGTATGTATGTATGTATGTATGTATGTATGTATGTATGTATGTATGTATGTATGTATGTATGTATGTATGTATGTATGTATGTATGTATGTATGTATGTATGTATGTATGTATGTATGTATGTATGTATGTATGTATGTATGTATGTATGTATGTATGTATGTATGTATGTATGTATGTATGTATGTATGTATGTATGTATGTATGTATGTATGTATGTATGTATGTATGTATGTATGTATGTATGTATGTATGTATGTATGTATGTATGTATGTATGTATGTATGTATGTATGTATGTATGTATGTATGTATGTATGTATGTATGTATGTATGTATGTATGTATGTATGTATGTATGTATGTATGTATGTATGTATGTATGTATGTATGTATGTATGTATGTATGTATGTATGTATGTATGTATGTATGTATGTATGTATGTATGTATGTATGTATGTATGTATGTATGTATGTATGTATGTATGTATGTATGTATGTATGTATGTATGTATGTATGTATGTATGTATTTTTTTTTTTTATTTATTGCCAATACACAGCATGCCCCATTACTTAGTAATATTACATGCTTTTTATACATTTGAATAGTTTTAGATTTTACAATATGTTAATTAACAAAGTTACAATTGTTTATAAGTTAAACTATTTGGCTGATTATGTTATTTGCAATATTCGTTATAGTTTGTCAAAATCTATATTGTTTATAAAAGATATAAATTCCTTAACATATTTGTTTGCAAGTTCATTGTTTGTTACTGGCCACTGTCCACCTTTGTTTACAATACTTTGTTTTAGTTTCTTTCTTTCAATATCTAACAGAGAACACTCGTATATTAGGTGGTTTACATTTTGGTTCTGATTATGACACTTGCACAAGGCACTTTCCACTATCTTGAACCGATGGTAATATTCTCTTGTTTTTCCATGTCCTGTTAACATTGCTGTAATCTGTCCATTTAGTGGTATCTTCACTTTTAGGCGTTCTTGCACCGAGGGAAAAAACATTTTTGTGGTCCTTCCTTTTGTGGTTGAGTCCCATTGTTGTTGCCAAGTATATAGTGCACGCTCCTTTGCTTCTTTGATGATGTGGCTTCTTGGGATCTTATTGTAGATGACGTCTCCACTGTCCTTCTGTGCTGCTTCCTTCGCCAACTTATCTGCCATCTCATTCCCATAAAGACCCACGTGCGCCTTCACCCATTTCATGTAGAGTAACCAGCCACTGTCCTGTACTAACCTGATGTTTGCTTTTATGTCTTCTATTATTTTGTTACGAACTTTGCCATTTTTAAGGAGTTCTAGTGTAATTAAACTGTCAGTGTATATTACTAGTTTCTTTTCACTGTCCTCCATCTTCTTGTTACAGAGTATTTCTTTAAGCGTTTGTAAAATTGCGACCTGTTCTGCCTGGTTATTGGAGCAGTGTGTGGCAAGTTTGAATTGTAATTTTTTTACTAGTTCCCCATTTTGAAAGATGACTCCTGCTGCACCAACTTTTCCATCTACTTTGCTACCGTCTGTGTATATTTCTGTGTTGCATTTTGTTCCTTCCTGTGCCTCTTTTACGATCAATCTGTCTGCAGGATGAGGCCACTCGCTCAGTTTGGGAACTTCTTCAACTTTTTCATTTGCGCTTGCTGAATGAGTGTCTTTATATATTTCTAATACTTCTTTTATTTTTACATTTATTGGCAGGACTGCTGCTAGTATGCAGGATGCTTCATATGATACAGTTCTGTACGCTTTGGAAATCTTTATGTTCATCAATCGTTGTACCCTTTGATATTTCAACATATGTTTCCTTTTTTGAATCGCTTCATTCCATACCTGTACTCCATATAAGAGCATTGGAAGTATAGCTCCTTTGTATATTATTCTTAAAGCTCGTTGTCCGAGGCCCCAGTTCAGCTTGGCAGATTTACTTAATGCATTTATGAGCTTCACGCATTTCTCTGACACTTGATTTATGTGCGCCCCAAAGCTCAATTTATTATCAAATAATATACCCAGGTATTTTAGTTGTTGTACCTGTTCTATTGTCCTGTTGTTTAAATACAAATTCATTTTACTTTTTTCTTCCTTCCTTTTTCTGGATATCAGCATAGCTTTTGTTTTAGTGATGTTGAACTGGATCTTGTACTGCTTTGCCCAATCTTCTATTAGCTTTAAATCGGTATTTGCGTACATCTCTGCTATTCTGAACGTTTCTCCTGATGTTAGCAGCAGCAAATCATCTGCAAATACCACCACCTTACTTTGTTTCGTGAATTTTAGGTGGAATAAGGTGTTATACAAGATATTCCAGAGTCCTGGACCACAGCAGGATCCCTGAGGGCAGCCCTTTGTGACCTCTTTTTCTACCTCACAGTGATTGAGTGAGAGTTTAGCTATTCTGTCTCTGAAATATGTTTTAACTAAGTTATATAGATTCTTTGGGCACTGCAAGTTCCTTAAATTTTTGAGTATTCCGGGCCACCAAGCAGCATCGAACGCTCCCTTCACATCCAGGCTGGTTACTATTACACTCTTTTTCTGGTCCAATTGAACTTGTATGAATTCTTTGATCGCCAACGCTGCATCAGTGGTGCTTTTTTGTGGAATAAATCCATACTGGTTTGTATTAATTAGATTATTGGTATATGTGTGATGGTTTATTCTATCTATCAATAGCTTTTCTAAGATTTTCCCTTCGATGTTCAATAAACTTATTGGTCTGAACTTTGTGACTTCGTGGCTTCCCTCCTTTCCTGGTTTAACTATAGGGATTATTTGTGATCTTTTCCATATTTTTGGAAAGCATCCTTGTTTTAAGCATTTATTATAAATGGAAGTCAGTGACGATGGGAAATCTCTAAATACTCGCATTATGATATCCTTGGTTATACCATCTTCTCCTGGTGCTTTCTTAGAATTAAATTTTTCAATTATGTTAAATATTTCTTCTGCAGTGAATTCCTTGTCATCTGGTGTAGCCAGTGGTTCTTCTTGTTGTTTTCGAAGTTCTTGTTGTTGTACAGTATCATTTTCTGTTTTGTCTTCTGGAACAAAGTGGTTTAGCATATGAGAAATTGTTTCTTTGATATCACATGTGTAGGTGCCATCTTCTTTTTGAATAGTTGTTAGCGTGAGCTGAGTCCTTATCTTTCCTGCAGCCAATTTATATACTGCATTCCATGGGTTACTTCCTTCTTCTATGGTACAGTATTTTTTCCATGAGTTTAATTTTGCATTTTGTAATTGTAACTGGTATTCGCGTTTCCCTTCTGAGTATAGTATTTTTCTTTGTTCTCTAAGCTGCTCATTATTTACTGTTCTCTGATATCTTCTGCGTAAGGCATTTACTCTTTTCCTTAGCAGTGTCAGTTGGTCGTTCCACCATGGTACTCTTTTCCTATTTGTATACATTTTTCTTGATTTACATTTATAAAATGACCCGTCACAAGCTGTTATGATGCATGTATGGAATGTTTCTATTACTTTTTCAGTTTCACTTGTCAGATTTATAACTTTACTAACTTGGTTATCTGTCTCTTTCAGGGAAATTTCTCTTGTCGTACATTTGAATTCCTGCATCAGGAGGGCGAGTAGGATGTTGCTGAATTTTTTAAAATTTTCTTCACTCTTGACGATATACCTTTTCCTTATAATATTATCTTCTTTTATCGGATAAGTATTTGTATTAATTTGTTGTGGTCTACCGATATTGAAGGAAATAATTTTATGATCGGAAAAACTATCTTCTTCTCCGCACTTCCAATTTCTTATGTGCTTGAGTAGCCGATTGTTCGCAATCGTTAGATCTATCCAACTTTGAGCCCTGTTAGTTTCAAAGGTTGGTATTCCCGTATTTTCATTTACAATATGGAATGTTGAGGTGGTGAGAAATTCTTCCAGAACTTTACCTCGTTCATTGTTTATTTTATCATACCATAGCTTGTTCCGTGCGTTAGTATCTGCTGCAATAAGCATCCCATGTCCTTTAGTATGGTATAACATTTTTTCTATTTGCCTTATACCTGTTTCAATATCTGCATCATAGTCGCAGTACATACTTGAAGAATAGAATATGTTGTCTTTATGCTGGATTTCAATCAGTACACAGTCTTCTTTCGAAAGTTGGCTTATTACTGTAGCATCGATGTTATCATTACTAATTATTATCGCAGCGCTCTTTCTTCCATTTCCACACACATAGGTTCTCATAGACCTTGGTATTCCAGCTAATTTATTATTTATGATGTACGGTTCCTGTATGAAAGATATGTCGACGTTAAGTTCATATATAAGCTGTATTAAGTTACTTGTCGCTATTCTCGAGTGTTGCAGATTTACTTGAAAACATTTTAGGTTGTGGTCATCCATTTTAATAGTCGATACTAAGCTGGTATCTCCTCAATGCTGCTATGTAGCTAGGACAGTTGATATCTAGTGTCGAATGATTAGCATCGATTGTACAGCCTTGATTATGTTTAGCATAATTTATGCAATTTATACATTTGTAATTATCTTCATCAGCTTTACAATCTTTAAGCGCATGGTCTTTCGCGCACTTGGGACATGTTTGGTTTCCATTGCAGTCCTTTGCTCGATGGTTGTATTTGCTACACTTGAAGCAGCGGGTGACCTTATTATAATCTTTCCAGGTACACATGTTCCAGCCTAGTTTAATCTTTTTACCTATTATTTCTTTTCTTATACTAGAGTTGATTTCAACTACTAAATTTTTGTTTTTTCTTTTATCATGAAACTGGAATACTGCCTTCACTCCCTGTGTGGAATTTTGAAATTCTTCATTCTGCAACATTAGAGCTTCGACAGCGTTTTCAGGGGTGATTTCTTCTGAGACATTAAAAATTATAATCCTTGGGTTCCTCTTCTTTGCCGTTACTGCCTCAAGCTCTTCTCCACATTTCTCATTTATACTTTTGCATATTATATCAATTTCATTTTTCTCTCCAGACTCAATTAGCAGTTGTCCATTCTTCACCGTTTTAAAAGATTTAATTCCTACCTTCAGCTGCACAGGGTTTACTTTCGTCTTAATAAGAGATCTGATGTAATCCATGCTTTGATTATTTTTACTTTTAACAAACATCTTGTATGTCTTCTTATCGTTTCTAGTCAAAGTCCCGCGTGCAACATCAGAGTAGTTCATCTTCTGAGTATCGGGAACAGTAGCGTCCCTGACATCCTGTTGCATCCCGCGTGCAGTTCTAGTGCTTAAAATTGGTGCTGCATTTGGTATCCCAACTAGAGGTCCCCTTTGGCTTCTGGACTGTAACTGACTGTTAGCCTTCTCCAACTCCATTCTTACTTTCATTAGCTCCTGCGATTTTGCACAGTCGTCACTTCTTAATTTTGCTATAGCCTTGCGTAGATCACCAACGGCATGCACAATGTCCTGCTTTAGGTCTAGCCGCATATTTTTGCTAGTTTCGGTTACATTTAAGAGTAACTTAAACGCACCATCAATAAGCTCATCCGTGTCCACATACGTATTTCGCTGATCTTTTTCCACATGTAAGTTATCTTCATTTAAATTCCCTTCCTTCGTTACACTCTGCGCCATTATGTTCTTCTTCTAACCACGCAGAACAATATTACTAAGTAAAATTAACGAAACTTTATCAAAACAGTCAAAATAACCTTAAAATCAAGGCCTCCTACATCCTTCCAATAAACAGTCCTTTTATACCACGAAATTGTTCACACCAATTTTACACAAATCTCGCCAATCAATCTATCCCCGTTTACCCTAATAACTACACAACACTCAAATACTAATATTAATAAAATGAACCACTTTTTAAAATGAATTAACAGCGTATGTATGTATGTATGTATGTATGTATGTATGTATGTATGTATGTATGTATGTATGTATGTATGTATGTATGTATGTATGTATGTATGTATGTATGTACGTACGTACGTATGTATGTACGTATGTATGTATGTATGTATGTATGTATGTATGTATGTATGTATGTATGTATGTATGTATGTATTTTTTTTTTTTTTTTTAATATAAACATTCTTTATTTTCGGCATGTTCCATTACAAAAAACGTAATACTACATGCCATTATAGTACATGCTTAATAAATATACTAATACATAGTATGTATGTATGTATGTATGTATGTATGTATGTATGTATGTATGTATGTATGTATGTATGTATGTATGTATGTATGTATGTATGTATGTATGTATGTATGTATGTATGTATGTATGTATGTATGTATGTATGTATGTATGTATGTATGTATGTATGTATGTATGTATGTATGTATGTATGTATGTATGTATGTATGTATGTATGTATGTATGTATGTATGTATGTATGTATGTATGTATGTATGTATGTATGTATGTATGTATGTATGTATGTATGTATGTATGTATGTATGTATGTATGTATGTATGTATGTATGTATGTATGTATGTATGTATGTATGTATGTATGTATGTATGTATGTATGTATGTATGTATGTATGTATGTATGTATGTATGTATGTATGTATGTATGTATGTATGTATGTATGTATGTATGTATGTATGTATGTATGTATGTATGTATGTATGTATGTATGTATGTATGTATGTATGTATGTATGTATGTATGTATGTATGTATGTATGTATGTATGTATGTATGTATGTATGTATGTATGTATGTATGTATGTATGTATGTATGTATGTATGTATGTATGTATGTATGTATGTATGTATGTATGTATGTATGTATGTATGTATGTATGTATGTATGTATGTATGTATGTATGTATGTATGTATGTATGTATGTATGTATGTATGTATGTATGTATGTATGTATGTATGTATGTATGTATGTATGTATGTATGTATGTATGTATGTATGTATGTATGTATGTATGTATGTATGTATGTATGTATGTATGTATGTATGTATGTATGTATGTATGTATGTATGTATGTATGTATGTATGTATGTATGTATGTATGTATGTATGTATGTATGTATGTATGTATGTATGTATGTATGTATGTATGTATGTATGTATGTATGTATGTATGTATGTATGTATGTATGTATGTATGTATGTATGTATGTATGTATGTATGTATGTATGTATGTATGTATGTATGTATGTATGTATGTATGTATGTATGTATGTATGTATGTATGTATGTATGTATGTATGTATGTATGTATGTATGTATGTATGTATGTATGTATGTATGTATGTATGTATGTATGTATGTATGTATTTTTTTTTTTAATATAAACATTCTTTATTTTCGGCATGTTCCATTACAAAAAACGTAATACTACATGCCATTATAGTACATGCTTAATAAATATACTAATACATAGATGTATGTATGTATGTATGTATGTATGTATGTATGTATGTATGTATGTATGTATGTATGTATGTATGTATGTATGTATGTATGTATGTATGTATGTATGTATGTATGTATGTATGTATGTATGTATGTATGTATGTATGTATGTATGTATGTATGTATGTATGTATGTATGTATGTATGTATGTATGTATGTATGTATGTATGTATGTATGTATGTATGTATGTATGTATGTATGTATGTATGTATGTATGTATGTATGTATGTATGTATGTATGTATGTATGTATGTATGTATGTATGTATGTATGTATGTATGTATGTATGTATGTATGTATGTATGTATGTATGTATGTATGTATGTATGTATGTATGTATGTATGTATGTATGTATGTATGTATGTATGTATGTATGTATGTATGTATGTATGTATGTATGTATGTATGTATGTATGTATGTATGTATGTATGTATGTATGTATGTATGTATGTATGTATGTATGTATGTATGTATGTATGTATGTATGTATGTATGTATGTATGTATGTATGTATGTATGTATGTATGTATGTATGTATGTATGTATGTATGTATGTATGTATGTATGTATGTATGTATGTATGTATGTATGTATGTATGTATGTATGTATGTATGTATGTATGTATGTATGTATGTATGTATGTATGTATGTATGTATGTATGTATGTATGTATGTATGTATGTATGTATGTATGTATGTATGTATGTATGTATGTATGTCTACTCCATGATTCTTTTAAGAGTTAGTATTTACAATACAACATTTAAATAACAGTTCATGGGCTATATCATCCTTTTACCGCCCGGTACCAGCATGGGGATTTTATCCCTTCTGGGAGGTGCACGGGGTGCACTCAGCCTTGTTAGGTCTCGGGGGGACCAATCGAGGAGCTACTCGATAGAGAAGTAGCGGCTACAGGTCGAGAAGGCCATATAATTGGCCGCGAGGGCTCGGGACACTAACCACGTCCCTCCCTCCAGTACTGCCCGCACCGATGACGCCTGTAGTGGGCAGAGGTGGGGGACGCAGCGGCTGGGCGGCAAGCCTTGCCCCTTCATGGGATGTTGCGCTAGGGATTTAGTTTAGTTATATCATCCTTTAATTCGCGAGTCTTAATAAATGCAACTGGTGATTGTCAAATTCTTAGATAAACTGACAATCACTCGTGACATTGCTTATTATAAGTAACGTTAGCTTAATTTATGTTGTAGTTTTAATAGATTGTATACAATAACAAGTTATATATTTAATATTGTAATGAGGAAATACCCAATCCAATCATCCAATCCATCCGCCATAATACATCTGTTCTTAATAAGATAGAACTGCATTCAACGGAGTTGGCATCTGCCTATGGCAACTGTGTTAATAGAGAATACGTAGCTTTATTTTCTGTATGGGTTGTCATTGGAACTGAAACATGAAAACGTGTTTTACGGTGATAATGAACGCACCAATCTCTTCACTTTAGAGAAAGAAATGTTTGCCTGTTTTAGTTTATAGTTGTGTCGGAGGGAATCTGTGCAGATCCCACTGGGCTCGATAAACCGTAGTTAGCCAGTTTATGTGAGTCACTGCCTTTGAGCTTCAAATGAAACGCTTCCATCACATAATGGACTTCGCATTAGCATTACATGATAAATCTGGACTCTCACTCTCTATGGATATTTCAGTTTGAACGCAATAATGTCGTATACTTCGTCCAAGCACTCATTTACAGTATCGTACCTTCTGAGAATATTTCTTTATTTACCTACTTTGGTAGAAGTTCAGCTCATGAGACCTTCTCTTCCATTCTACTAGCAAATACAATACAAAATAATAATGATAATGATAATGATAATGATAATGATGATGATGATGATGATGATGATGATGATGATGATGATGATGATGATGATGATGATGATGATGATGATGATGATGATGATGATGATGATGATGATGATGATGATGATGATGATGATGATGATGATAATAATAATAATAATAATAATAATAATAATAATAATAATAATAATAATAATAATAATAATAATAAAACATAAAGGTGTAACAAAGATACTGAAATAAAGCAAGATTATAACCCAAACACTTTTAAGTGGTGTATTCATATAGATAAAAGAAAACTTATTCTGAATGGTTTAATATTTACATTTGAATAATTATTTGCTAGCACATAAAATGGAGTAATAGTAAATGTGTATTACGAGGTATGTTTTGCTGTTTTATTATTATTATTATTATTATTATTATTATTATTATTATTATTATTATTATTATTATTATTATTATTATTATTATTATTATTATTATCATCATCATCATCATCGTCATCATCATTGTTTTGGTGAACATGACTTTTTCCTTCTATATTTTGTAATGAATACATTGTGATTTTATGCATTTAAAATTTAGCTGCAAAATGGTAGGCTCCACATTTAAAATCAAGGGTTTAAGAAGTCTCAGAACCCTTTTAACTCAGTCGAGTGGACAGCTTTTGGGCCATTGAAACGCTTGAGCTTCAGAATTTAGTTCAAAAGTTCTCAATAGGGAATTAATTAACAGACCAATCACAACATAGAATGATAAAGATTTTACTCAGAGAGAAATAAAAGATATTTTAAGTAGAATGGATGCAAGTAAAACTCCTGGAGAAGATGGAATTACAATAAAATATTACTTAAGGTCTTTAATGTGTTTCCAAAATATATGACAGCAATCTACAACAATTGTCTAACAAAAGGAAACTTTCCTAAGCAATGGAAGAAAGCCAAATTAATACCTATTGTTAAACCAGGAAAGGAAAAGAGTTCAGAAGTAACCAAATTCCGACCAATCAGTTTACTGAATGTAGGAGAGAAACTACTAGAAAAACTTTTAATCGACAGAGTAATGTACCATGCACATTCACAAAACTTAATGAATAACAACCAATTTGGTTTCACTCCACAAACATGCACACTAGACGCTGCAATGACAGTTAAAAAATACATAACGAAAATCCTGAAAGATCGCCAGATGGTAATTTTAACCAGTCTTGATGTTCAGGGAGCTTTTGACGCAGCCTGGTGGCCGAGTATATTGTATACATTGAGGGAATTTAACTGCCCGAGTAACTTATACTACCTAGCTAAAAGTTATTTCAGTCATAGAAGTGCAGTATTGACAGTTAATAATGTAAAACTTGAAAAAAATGTAAGCAAGGGATGTCCACAAGGATCTTGCTGCGGACCAGGCTTTTGGAATTTGCAATACAATTCGCTCTTGAATATTGAATACTCGAGCCATACAAAGGTAGTGGCATTTGCGGATGATTTATTAATAATAACTAGAGGAAAAACCAACTTGGAAGCCGAAAATTACAATAATGTAGACCTGAAAAAGATTGAAACGTGGGCTAAGAATAATAAAATTATTTTTAATGAGCAAAAGTCGAAAACAATGCTAATAACACGCAAACGTAGAGTGGAAAGGGATATAAGCATCTTTATCAATAACAGACAAATAAAACAAGTAGAAAACGTCAAATATTTGGGAATAATCATTGATAAAAATTTCACCTTTAACGATCACATTCAGTATGTAACAGAGAGAGCCAATAAATTGATACACATTTTATCTAAATCAGCAAAACTAGATTGGGGACTGAAACACCAGGCTTTAAAGACTATGTACAGCGGTGCAATTTTACCATTACTATCTTATGCAGCTCCAGTATGGATAGAAGTCATTGACAGAAAATATAATGCAAATAAGTTTACAAGAGTGCAAAGACAAATAAATATAAAAATTGCTAAAGCATTCAGGACCACATCTACTGAAGCACTATCCATTTTAACGGGACTTACACCTATTACAATTAAACTTCAGGAAATCGCCAATGAATATACAATATTGAAACAAAACTCTGAGAACAAATTAGAAAAACCTGTAGAATATAGGAAATGGTGTCATCCAGCCGACATACCAATAATAAAAGAAATAAATCAGAATAAAATGTATGCACTGGAAATTTATACAGATGGCAGTAAAACAGAAGAAGGAGTTGGTTCTGGAGTAGCAATTTTTTTTTTTAAATGATTTATTGATCGATCAGCGCATGTGCGCTCTACAGACCATTGTTGAAATACACATAACAATAAATAAAATATAATAAGTAACATTGAAATGAGGTAAACCTCATTGGGCCCCTCACTGACAGTATTAGTTGAAATTAAATCAGATCTTGCTGTGATAACTGGTCCAGTGGTAGACGACTCTTGATGCGTGTTGGAAAGTTGGATTTTCTGCCAAGAGAGTAGTGAATAGATCCAGGAACGTTCTTTAGATTGCTGTAAAACTGTTCGGCTTGTGAAGAAATTGACTGTTGAATGGTACTGATTCCAGTTTCTCTGTGTAGTTGATTGTTTCTGACAAACCATGGCGCATTAGTTGAGATACGTAAGATTTTGTTTTGAAACGTTTGGATGCGTTTAATTTCTGTAGCACTGGCTCCTCCCCAAATTGGACAGGCATATAGTAAAAGCGGCCTTAAAAGAGTTGTGTAGAGTAGTATGCAGTTTTTTAACTTAAGCGAAGATTTTTTGTTGAGAAGTGGATAAAGTTTTGTCAGTCTTATTTGGGCAAGTTTGAGTTTGTTACTTATATGTGGCTTCCACGTGAGTTTTCTATCAAACAGTACACCAAGGTATTTCACCGTTTCTCTGTCACTTTTCCAGGGTATAGAATTTGTTGTTATCGTTACTGATGGTGGATATTCCGGTCTGCATAATGTAAACACCATTGCTTCACATTTGTCATGGTTGAGAGAAATGCGCCAGTTGTCAAGCCAGGGTATGATTAAGTTTAAGGCCTCTTGAAGGCAATTTCTAGCGGTGTGTAAATTACGATGGGTTGCATAGATGGCAGTATCATCGGCATACATTGCTATTTGAGCTGTGGGCGTTGTAGGTATGTCAGAAGTGAACAAGTTGAACAGAATTGGACCCAATATTGAACCTTGTGGAACACCTGCTGTTACAGGTCTGGTAGAAGAATGACTGTTACCTATTCGAACTGAAAAGGTACGGTATGATAGAAAGGAAGATATTATTTTGTAGAGGTAGTCTGGAGTGCCATAGAGAAACAGTTTGTATAGTAGACCCTGATGCCAAACTCTGTCAAATGCCTGAGTGAAGTCAAGGAATGCGACAGCAGTGTGTTCTTTCTTCTCGAAGCCTTGTGCTATTTGCTCTGTAATTCGGAGAATTTGATGAGTAGTTGAATGTTTACGACGGAAACCAAATTGAAAAGGAGGTAATAGTGACACTTGTTCTAGAAATTTTCCTAAACGTTTCAGTATAATCTTTTCATACACCTTGGACAGAGTTGGCAGCAGACTTATTGGACGATAATTTGTTGGATTGGAAGGGCATTTTCCAGGTTTATGAATAACAATAACTATGGCGTGTTTCCAGATTCTTGGGAAATAACCCATTCGCATAAAACTGTTGAACAACGAAGCTAGGATAGCAAGTGCTTTGCGACTCAAATGTTTTAATACAAAGTTTGGTATTAGATCATGCCCAGGCGATTTTCTTGCGGGAAGTTGCTGGATGATAAAAAGAATTTCTTTGGGTGAAGTGGAGTCAATGGGTAGTGGTACTGTGGCGTAAGAACCAGTAAACTGTTCAATTTCGTGGTTGAATTCTACGTTGCTTCCTGGATTAGATCTAAACGAATTTTGTAGAGTATCTGCAAATAGTTCGCTTTTCTCACAGTCGGAGATGTAGTGTTTTCCATCTTGCTCTAGGGGGAGAGTAGCAATTTATCATCAGAACAAACTGAAATATCAGCTACAATATAAGTTAGATAAACAGTGCTCCAATAACCAAGCTGAACAATTTGCAGTGTTGAAAGCATTAGAAACTGTTGAAAATATTTACTTAACTGAAGAAGATAACAAAACTGCAGCGATATACACGGACAGTAGAGTCACATTACAATCATTGCATAACTACAAAATTCACAGTTACCTAACAGAAGCAATTAGAACAATGTTAAAAATTTTAGAAAAACAAAAATGGAATATAGAAATTGGGTGGGTCAAAGCACACATAGGGATAGAAGGTAATGAAATTGCAGACCAACTAGCAAAGAAAGCAATTATAAACGAAAAGGAATGCAGCTATAATAGACTTCCAAAGAGTTTTGTTAGAAGAACGCTAAGACAAGAAAGTCTAAAACATTGGGAAAGTCAATGGCAAGAAACAACTAAAGGTCAGGAAACAAAGCAATACTTTCCTACTGTAGCAGACAGAATGAAGTTAAGAATAAATCTAACGGCAAACCTTACAACACTACTGACGGAAGACTTAAAGCATACTACTATAGGTTCCACATCACAGATGACCCAAGTTGTTCCTGTAATGGAGGAGAGCAAACAACAGACCATATATTATATGACTGCAGAAATCTAGAGTAAAAAAGAACATTCAGAAGGAAAATAATTCAAAGAAGAGGAAAATGGCCACCAACTAAAGTCGAAATTGCTAAAAGTTATTTTAAAGAATATGTTCAATATGCCAATGCAATTGATCTGACAAAAAATAATTGAACTGTATAAATCTAAATAATTATTCATGTTAATTAATATATGATTATCAGTTTACTTTGTAAGCAAACCCAACATGTAGTATTACATATTGTAATGGAACATGTAGAGCAATAAAGAATCTTAAAAAAAAAAAAAAAAAAAAAAAAAAGATCTGAATAAATCACTGAAGCATTTATTTCTTCCTGTAGTTTTTGTTTTGTAGTTTTTAACGCCCGTTTTTACTACATACGACACTGCAGGCGGTGACACTGATGATACATGGAATTAAGATGGAGCACCGATGGAATGGGATGGCGGGGGAAACCGGAGAACCCGGAGGAAACCCGCCCCTGCGCCGCTTCGTCCACCACAAATCCTACATGCGGTTACCTGGGCCGCTTTGGTGAGAAGCGAATGGTCTAACCACTCGGCTACGGCGCGACCCTTCTTGTAGGCTATTGAAGGTATCTTAAATGGACGATCACGCATTTCTGAATTTTACCCATTATTTTCCCTTCTGTGTTGTTGGTATCCTTAATATCATTTATTTATTTTTTGTATTCATCAATTTTTGATGCAAGCATTCTGAGCTACACTTTAATGTGACGGTTTGAAGCTATTCGTTTTGATGAGTCTGTATGACGCTATCTGACGATGCGTGTTAGAACAGTAAGCTTTGATTTCAATGAATTGTATGAGCACCAGTGAAGACTGCACCTTCACGATGCCTAGAAGTTCTCAGCTCGTTCTTTTGCCTTGCTATTCTCGAGAAATGAGATTCTTATCTCAAGGTATGCGTGGATGTGGTTTTCGGGAAGGATGACACAGATTCTTGATATACGAATAGAATATTTAATGAATGTTTTAAATGATGAAAAATGAGAAGTTTCTGACAATGAAAACCAATGTCATAACGTACTATTTAAATATAATTTGTATAGTACATGAATATTTAGATGAATATAATTCCCGGCGGTATTATAAATCACCATATAGGTATAGTTTCAATAAGTAATTAAACTCAGTTCTGCTCCTTGGGCAGAAGTGACGCTACTCTTAGCTACTAATGCCATATTGCAATATATTCTCAAGGTCCTCTGGTTTCTATCCTCACCTCGTCTATACATTTCTCAGAAATCCGCCCTGAGGTTCCAAGAATCCCACGTTTAATCACTAAAATTAGTCTGGTAACCATGCTTTACTGCGCTAATTACTCTCGCCTATCTACCGGAGCCAATTCCACGAATTGATCTAAGGAATCCAGTCGATGCTGATTAACTCTGGGATATAGCAGGAGAAAATGTTCAAAACCTAAACGTTCCTGGTTTGTCTCTCAAATGGAGGAACCATTTTGTCTACCACTTTTCTAATAAAATTCAGTACAGAATTTTAGTACAGTACTGTGGTTCAATATTTAAAACCCCAAATATTCAAATTCACTTATAAAATATAAGCAAAAATTATACCCAAATTATGGGTCCAACAAATAAATTTGTCAGCACAGCAAAATTAGCATTTGGTTAAGATTCTTTTATTGGAAATAAAATATGTATTTTGAATTTTCTGGTATAACCTACGTAGTCCTGTTTACTCTTTACGACCTTTTCATAGCTAGTAAACTGTAAGAGATAAACCAACTCTTATACTAAAATGTACATCTCGTTAAAACTCACCATTTATGTCCAAATGACATTTTTATGGAGTGAACCATTTTAGCGACATTCCTTGTTATTTGTGTGAGTTTTGCGATACTTATACATTTCTCAAATGGAAGGTCGTTGTTCTATTTTTATCTCTCGGCCGTGTAAAGAGGAATTTCAAAGCCTTCATATAGTGACCAGCTTTAAAAGATTTTACTATCTCTCAAAGCTATATTCCCATACTCCTCTTGCACCTATAAGAAAATTAGTAATAAGATAATTGCTGCAAATGTTTATCTCGACTAACGTGAAGAACAGAGGAATAAGAGTTTGTAAGAATAGTTAGTACAAGGATAGTGAAAGTCATGTGAGTGCAACACAAGATTTTTTTTGTACTGTTATTAATGTTACCTTTTAATCTGCATCACTAGAGGTCATACCGTCTGCTGGATCAGCAATTATTTTTGAGGAATCAAATAGGTATCACATGGGATGAGTGTCCACAGAGGATCCATAGAATGTGCTGATGGGTCTGGCGATTGCATTCAGCAACCGTGATCTCTAACCCTGATACCTGTGAGCTCAGCGGATGTAATAAATTAATCAAGTCCATGAAACTGTGGGAACGTCAGGTTTGGCGAAGAGGAACCTAATAGGAAGCGAGATTTACTCATTAGCAGATGTGGTGGGTTGGATTTTGTTTGCCAACACGAAACTTATCTGTACATCAGGCCAAAGTTCGAATATAGTGTGTCCAACTTTGACACTGTTGGTGTGAGAGGATGCACATAGGGAATTTAGCAGTCGGACTCAAACAAGAATGGAGTTTATCATCTATTTTATTTAATATATATTTAGGCGATGTTGTACATGAATGGAAATTTAAAGTAGACACGTATTAACATAGAATAAAGAACATTAAATATGTCAATGTTTGCTCATGATGTAGTTTTAATTTTTGATAATGAGAATAAACTGCAAAAAGCAATGTATAAATTAAATAAAATTAGTAGTACCAAGGTAATGGCATTCCACGATAAATACCCAGTAAGAAAAACATTTAAATCCAGAATAATGTTATTGAACAAAAGTGCCACCTTTAAGTATCTTGGATGCGATTTGACTTACGAAGTAGAAGTTATAGATCAGAGAATTAGTAAGTTTCAGGCAATAAATTCCACAATTAAAAGAACATTAAAAGGTAAAACAAGAAGACACAGAATTAAAATTCTATTGTATCATATGGTAGCGAGATATGGACATTAAGAAATAAAGATTTAATAAAATACATGTAGCAGAAATGCGTTTCCTAAGATCTGTCAAACGATGTACAAGAGAAAGCCAATTTAGAAATGAAGATATTAGAAATGTAGTAAACATTGATTCTGTTTCAACAAGCTTAATGAAGTATAGAGAAAATTGGTTTCAACATTTAGAAAGAATGAAGCCAGAGTCCTTCTTCATTACCTTATAACCCTCCCCTTATATAGGACTTACACTCCTTAGGACTTACAAGCCTGTGCCTAGGGTCAGACGCCTGTAGGGGAGCACAGGAACCTATGGGTCGGACAGAGTGAAGACCTGGAAGTGGTTGGTCAGCCAAGCACCAGGTATGATAATGAGGAAGAGGATGATATGAAATGCGGGTGAACGTAATGAATGGAAAGGTGATGATGGAACAATTGATGGTATGAATAACGGGGGAAACCGGAGAACCCGGAAAAAACCGCCCAGACGCAACTTCGTCCGCCACGAATAGTACATGCGGGTCCGTGGTAATGAACCGGGTGAAATGATGCTCAAATGAGCCCGAGGTCCATGACGCTTTAAGTTACCCGACATTCGTCTTCTCAGGGTAAGGGAAAACCCCGAAAAAAACCTTACCCGGACAACTTACCTTAAACGAGATTCAAACTGGCGACCTCTTGAACATGAGGCAGACACGCTAACCATCACGGTACCGGGGCGGGCGTGGTAGTGGTAGTGGCGGTGGTAATTATGATTATGATGATAATAATAGTTTAGCAGTGGAATTTTAGGAATCATTTAGAAATGTGGTTATACCCTACGAAAACCGCATGAAAAGCAATGTTTAAGTGCAGCTCTGTCGAAAACTAATTTTCAAATTTTAAAACTTAGGGTTGTAATGTAACGTACCCCTACAAAACAATTAAGTAATAAACATAAAATAAGTAAAGTTCAATACATTTGCGGAATAATGGTCAACAATTTTGAAAAGAAACATTTGAAGAGAAACAAATTTAAAATTTTATCAGGCAGTGGCAGTTCCTGCTTCACTTAAAGAATTCGATCTATTTTCGCTAAACGACAAAAACGGAGAAGTCATTTACAAAGATCGGACAATACCCGCATTCCAACTCTAATATACAGGCAGTAAAGTGTAGATAGTTTGATAAGTTGGTACCTTAGTATGTATACACGTCGGTGTGTTAGCTGTTTTTTGTTTTTATCTAAGAGTTTTCCCATAAACCAATCACAAATTTTACTACTTTTGCGTAGTACTAACGGCACCACAAAATGTGCAACGCCTGTCATACATTCTATCCGTTTTACTTCATGCCTCAGTGCGTGACCTGCCCAGGTAGATACACCATTTGTTATCACGAGACCGGCTCATTCTGGGTCATGCATTCTGTGCAAGCTAATTAGAGGTATTAAGAAAGTGAAAACCTACTGCTGTAATAAGAAAAATTATAAGTCCACAAATTAAGCAAATATTGATGTAATATTGTTCATTACATTGTCCTCAATAACCACGTAAAAATATTTGCACTTACATTCCTAACATCCTGTATACCAGGTGGCCCAGCTCATCCGGAATCGTGGCAAGTAGATAACTCTTCGCGCGTTAAAAGAGGCGCAGAACGCACCGGGCTAAATAACGGCAGTGGCGTTAGCAACCTTCCTTCTGCCTCTTAGCGAAGGCGAGAGATGATAGTTCCCAGGTTGAACTATTGTGTGTAGTCCGTGATAATAGACTATAAACAACGCTATCTACAACGTTCGTGCGTCGACTGTATCTGGCCTCTTATATGCTGTGATCATGTGCTAGACTGATACCTCTTATAGTCCATACTCCGCAACTTTTCGTTCCCTGTATGAAGGCTCGCTTCTTATTTATAATGTTTTAACAGGAGACATAAAACGTACAATGAGAAATGACTGCACAAGAGCTCAGGCATTTAAAGTGGGTATCAGATCCTAGATAGGTGCTCCAAAAATCGAATGCAACACACATACTTTGTGCACCTTGTGTGCGGTCAGCACAGGGTTTTCAGTCTATCTGTAAATAACAACATTGGGGTGGGAAGGAGAAGGAAAATCGGCCAGCCATGTGTTGCATTCTTCTCTTTGGAGTATTCACACTGTTGGATTGATTCCTCCGCACCGGAGATGTGTGTTTCCGGGGACAATGATGTGGTCAGGTGAAATACAGCTGTTTCACGTGAACCGGAAAAAACGATCTCCAGTGCAGATGTGAGGAAGCCAGCAAATTCCCAGAGGGTGGGATTTAAGCTCTACATGTTGGTATCGAAGGCTCAGTGCATTAGGGGCTGGCTTGCAGATCCCAAGGTCGTGGGTTTAAACCTGGCTCAGGCAGTTTTTTACTTTTTCTACCACCTATAGTAAGTAGAGGAAATATTGTATTCTACCCAAACATTCGATGTCAGGATTTCACCGGAAATATGATTTGAGGCCCCCTGAATCCAAAAAGGTATGTGTGTATGTATCTGTATGTGTATGTGTGTGAGTGTTTTTTTTTAAAGATTCTTTATTGTTCTACATGTTCCATTATAATTTGTAATACTACATGTTTGATTTGCTTTGGTAACTTATTTGTGTTTACAAAGTAAACTTATAATCAAATATCAATTAACATTAATAAATATATAGATAGATATATAGATGTGTGTGTGCGTGTGTGTGTGTGTGTGTGTGTGTGTGTGTGTGTGCGTGTGTGTGTGTGTGTGTGTGTGTGTGTGTGTGAATAGTATAACTCAAAATCGAACAGTTTTAAAACATTGGTTACTGTAACCAATTTTAATTTAATTCTGTAGCTTAAGTGATGAACTCAGTCTGCATTAAGATTCTATTTCCTGCACTGTTTAAATCATGTAGTCATCTTTTGACTTTTTACATCGCACTATATCTGTTTTCATTACCCATTCTCCAAAAATAGTTTAAGCCAATTTTTAATAACTCCCTTTAATAGCTCCACCACCCACCACCCTCCAACAAAGTAAAACTAACTACTTCTATCAGAACAAAAATAATCAAAATTAAACCAACTAATATTAATATAAATAAGTCCCTTCATATAATTTACTGTCTGTGGTTATTAATCATATTTACAGATTCTAAATGAACACTGAAGGGATATTTTAGTCTGTTTGGTTAACAAAGTTTATTTTTGGATTTTTATTGCAAAAATATTCACCATGCCTTAAAGACTATATCTGCGAAGTTTTAATCACCTAGGGAGGAGAGAACACATATTTTGGACGCCATTTTAAAGCGGTGCGCCTCTACCTCTGCCTTTTAAATGGGCATACCCACCCCTTCCATTTCATGAAGGCTTGAAAAAAACTGTTTTTAAACAAGGCACTAAGTGTTCTGCTGCCTATGCATTTACCGTAGCCTAATTGAACAAGTTGTCCAATAAATCCCCTAGAGGGCAGTGTTTTTCATTTCTCATTGTTGATTTCTGAAGTTATTTACCATGGTTCTACCTATTTGGCTAGCTGATTTTTGTTGTTTACAAGCTGACCGTGTGCATCTGATCTTATTTTAGAAATAATTTACTGTATTTACCACACTGAGTGTAATTATTTATATATACATTCTGCGTAGTATTACTTATTTTATTCGTGGCGAAAATAAAAGTTGTGGCAATAGCTACCTTGTTTTTATTTCTGTGAGTAGATCACGTATTTGCAAATACTATGTTGGGCATATTTTAAAATCACATATTGAATTACTCCTTTTTTGGGATGCTGAAACGAAAGGGCAGTACGTCATCTTATGCAAATCGATGAATAAAATCAGATGGAAAAAACATATACTGTCATAGAGGTTAATGAGGAAATGTGTGACTGAACGTTAACCTCAATTTTCTCGGAAACAATTTTTTTGTTATTTTCTGATATTCTCTCACAAAAATCTAACTATAGATCTAAAACTTTTTTCCAATATAGTTCAGAACATGGGTACTAAAATGTCTTTGGAATTTGATATTGGTTATATTTTTTTTAAAAAATAATTGATATAATAATGCACTGTTTTTATGTCGTTTTTATACTTTGCGGTATTAAAATATTTAAGAAAAACTATTCATTGTATGAAAATTTCCATCCTGTAATTTGTTACAAAGGTAATAACAGATATAATGTGATATAATTAAGTTCGTAGTTCAACATCTGTTGGAGGAGATATATTTTGATTATACTCAATAAAATTCACACAAATTAATATATCAAGAATACGATTAGATATTGGAATAAAATTTGTTACATTTCTTAATTGCTGGAAATGCCTGTGCAAAAAATCAGGGCTCTGACTTCAATACTTTGGAAAATCACCTTTTTAACATCGGTGTACCCTTATAATATTCAATTACAGCAAAAATAATTTGTCTTCTCGTAATAAGAATAATGCTTCAGGTGCGGATAAGAAGTTTAAATTTAAGAACAATTGCTGCAGGTTACGAGGAAACGAAAACTGAATGGAGAAGTTAACTCACAATCTCTCGATGGAGAACGTGGGGATGGATTGTGTAAAATGTTTTCTTTAGTCAAGATATCTTAAATTGTAAGGAATGGTATCATTGTTTACTGTTCTGGCTTCTTTTTGGAACTGAAGAAAAACAGACATGAACAGTGCTATGAACATTTAAGCAGATACTCTTAACCAGTTTGTCTGGTAGTAGTGTATGTAAGAGACAAGGAGTGGGGTATGACAACTGATGTACTTAGTCCGTTTGTTGCGTATTATATTACTAAACAAGTTAACGAGATATGCTTCGCAAAGCAAAGTATTATTTAAAATGTGAAGGTTTCATTTTAATGGGATTTTTATAGTGAAAAATAAAATATAAAGTCTGATGCGTGATACTCAATCCACTTTATTTATTACAGCTGCTCCACATAATCCCTTAACACCAGCTGTGTCAACCGTACCTTATTTTTTCTGAAGGGTATGCGATCTGTCAAGTCTTAAGGTCGATATTCGCGTGCTTGCCTTCTGTAAAATAACTTTTCACTGCAGGCCTATCCTACAAAACAAAATAAGCATTATGAGCATACAGTGATGACCGTTCTGGAATCAGACTTATAGTAAGGAAGTTCGATTGATGATTGATTTGATAGATTCAGCGCCACTTTCAAGATTGCCTTCTGTTTCAGACGAGCAGGGACATTTGGTATCAATGCAAGGGTTATTTGGAATGTCATCCTAAATAATCTGCGTGCTATTACACTAGAGATAAACATTAGCCAGTGTTTTGTGGTACGAATATTGCGTTTTAATAAGTGTCATTGATATCATTTGCACCTACCTATACAAGGAACTCCACGGGAGACATTTTGTTGCACTTTCAGTAAACCTTTTTGCTAAGGCAAGTGGTATATGGTATGGAGTTAATTAACTGAATTAATTATGTTTTGAATATCATGATTCAAAATATCATGATATGAAAATATTGCAGTCGAGGTATTAAAACAATATTCTCTATTATTTTTCCTTGCAAGACAATTTTAGCTCTAACTGTATCTGCTCCTCTAAATGCTAAAACGTTTGTTTTTTTAGCGGAAATATTACAATTAACACTTTTATCTATTTTATTTTATTGGAATAACGTCAACGGTGTGCTATTTTCGAAATTAAATATTAAAACTTGGTCATCTGCAAAGAGAAGCGCATCTAAGTATATCTATGTTTTTAGTTATAAATTGTGGTTTTGAATCCATTTGCCATTTCGTCTCTATTTCATTAATTATGTACCAGGTGGCCCACTTCATCCGACATTGTGGTAAGTAGATAACCCTTCGTACCAGGGTAAATCCAGTGAGAAAGACAGCAGTGGCGCGAGTGAACTTTGTTCTGCTTGTAAGAGAAGACGAGCAAATAATAATGCTAATAAACACACCAATAAAAATAATTACTTTAAAATAATAACAAAATAATTATTATAACGATAATAGTAAGATAAATAATAGTAATAAAAATTAACAATAACAAATTAATGAGTATAAAATAGTAATAAAAGTAATAACAATATAATAACAATAACTAAAATAATAATAAAATGCAATAACATTAATAAGAAACAAAGAAATGCCGATGAAACATTGCATGATTTCGTTACCGCAATTTGCAATATGTAATCGATCATGTTAGACAATAGTAGCATATACAGGAATGAATTTATTTCCTGGAAAATAAAGTCCTATAAGTGAAGTGGAAAATATTCTAAGACTGTTCTTGTCTCTTATCACGCGCTGCACAAGCTAGTTGCAGCCCGGGGAATTCCTTTTCCGCTCGTCTTCTCTTACAAGCAGAACAAAGTTCATACACGCCACTGACTGGATTTACGCTTGTGTGTTGTGCAACTCTTTTAACGCACGAAGGGTTATCTACATACTTGCCGCAACTGGGCCACCTGGTTTATATGTAGGTGGTTCATTTTGAAACGTGAAGCGAGTGTCAGTTGTAAGGAAAACAGCACAACGTAGTACACGCGTGGCGAAGAAGTTGCCTAAGCAGCACGGCGTCCGTAGAGTGCTAGTGCGCTAACGGCATGAATCAAGCAATTACAGGTCTAGCATTTTTTTATTGTTCTATTTATATCCCGCCTTTAACTGCAGAGGTCATATCGGCGGCCTTGACTATTGGTTTTACTCGTTTAACAGTGTGTTTTTTATACATTGAATTCACACACACATTCACACTTTCATACTTCCAGACTCAGGGAAGGACGAGGAATAATCTTGGCTGGATAAAAATTCCTACCCCTCTGTCGGGAATCGAACCCGGGACCCCTAGCACAGCAGGCAGGCGCTCTACCAACTGCGCCACGGGGCTAGCCATGTCACACAGAAAAGTGTAAACTAAAATAAACAACCAAACATATTAATCTTTCTGGCATAACCCCCATCCTCCGCACCAATGGCCATTCGTCCGGCACAGATGATATTTTTGTTTATATTTTCAGAAGGGGATCACAACACATTCAGTTGACAAATTCATGTTGTCTTAGGCTAGCGATGATAAGAAGTATCCCACTTACAACTTTCATGTAACTTCCATATCGGCCAAACAAATGACTGCAAAAAAGTTTTAGGTAGGACACATCCGTTCAGACCACTAACTTTTACTACGACGTGAAAGGTCATAAATAAATGCTGATTATTAATACCACAAGTTCGCTGTCAGAAAGTTATAACCTACTGCATTATCCTATTCTCATTGTATCTACAAGGAAATATATCAATCATTTCCACAGGTGTATATATTAACATGAAGTAGATGAAAGAATTAACGTTTGTAAGAATCTTTTTACAAGAGTAAGTAGAAAATACCACGTGAGTGTAACGCATTTTGTTTCTTTCCTACAAGCTAGGGGACCTGGGAAATTTTCTGTACTTTTATAGGTATGAAATCAATACTTTGCACACTTAGGGGTGTTTATGTTATAAACTACCACACAAAGTTCCAGTACAATCTGTTTTATAGTTTTGAGAGAATTAATTATTCAATTTATTCAAAATGCGAAAGTACCTCGTTATTCAAAATAGTCCATGCGCGTCAAGAACTAAAATATCACAACACTTTTGTTATTTAATATAAACCCTAATTGCCCAACAAATACTATCAATCTCTGGCACGAAGAAAAAGTAATTATTTTAAAATAATTAATTAGTACTTGTTAAACATTTTGGTGTACTTTTTTATAACCAAACTTTTAGATTTTGAAACCAAAGACTGAAGTTGCAGACACATAAATAGAACACATGCTGAAAAGAATCCAAGAACATAACACAAAATGTAATGCGCATGGAGCAGATAGTGTACGAAAAATCTGATGTGTTGCAGTCATATGGCTTTCTCTATTCTTCTAGCAACTATTCTTACAAACTCTTATTCCTTTATTTTATTCATGTTAGTCGAGATAAACATTTGCAGAAATTACTTTATTTCTCATTTTCTTGTAGGTACAAGGGGAATATGGGAGTACAGTAGGCTTTGAGTGGTAGTTAAACCTTTAAAGCTTTGGAATTCTGTTCTCTTGGCACGGCTAAGATATAAAAATGAACAACGATCTTCCATTTGTGGAAAGTATAGGTACTGTAAAACTAACACAAATAACAACGAATATCTCCAAAATGGTTCACTTTACAAAAAGTTTATTCAGACATAAACTGTGTGTTTTAACAACATGTACATTTTGTACAGTAAGATTTGGTCTATCTCTTACGGTTTACCAGTTATGCAAAAGTTATCCAGAGTTAACAGGAGTATATAGGCTACAGCCAAAAAATTCAAAATGCACATTTCATTTACCATAAAAATATATCAAAACATGGCATTTTAATCAAAACTGTTAGAGCCATTTTCGAAAAACTCTAAATTTTCGAAATGTTTTCCATGTAAAGGATAGTTTAGCATCATAATCATGAAAAGATTACATGTTTGTTACACTATGCATCTTTTGTTTAGTAATCTCTCTCCTCAAATTCATACAGCGAGATGCTACCTAACCTCTCCTTTCCAGTGAACTTGGTTGTTTTAAGCCCTTTTTAGTCTATATTTTGTTCAAGTACTTCGAAAATTTAAGTGTAGCGCTCATAGCATTTTCACTAGACCTTTAAACATGGTAGAATATAAAGATTGACTGTCAAGGATGACTGAAGAAGGCTTAGGGAACTTTTATATGCATAAACCCAAAAGTCATCAATTTGATATTTTTTTGGTCATTTCTCAGTTCCTGTTTCCCTTAAGAGATTGAATTATTCAAAAATAACTATATATAGTGTCAAAGAAATAAAATAAGCGATACAAAATTCTGTGGCAACAAAAATCCTTTGAAAATTCAAATATTCTTAATACGTTTTAATTTTGTCTTTCAGTCTTATTAATGATTGCATTACTATGGACCACAAAACGAAGGAAATCATTGGTAAGAAATAACCTAACGGAAACTCCTATACTTTGGTGCGAATACAAATTTACATTTACATTTCAAATGTTTCAGTGGGACGTTACGTTCTATTAATTAACAACATTCAATTTAATTATACATTTGAATTGACACTCCGTAATAATGAACTGTAATACAAGGTACATCAAATTTAATGAGCCAGTGTCAATTGGACCTTTACTGTTATTTACAAAGCGAAATTGATGCCTGTTTATATCCCAACAACTGAATAGAGTGATAATTCTAGACAAAATGAGGTCAGATTGTTTCCGTGATGATGTATCTATTATTGCTGTGTTCGCAGAGTTCATGTCGTTCCGTGTCGACGCAGCTAGAGGATACGACGTCGGCTTTCACGATATGCAAGGAAGAGGGGGGGGGGGGCGTTCAGAGAATTGTGCACAAATTAACACAGGTTGAGGATTAAGCCTTACTAAAGGTTTCACTTTTAGAGGTTAAATTATTTTCAAAAAATCTGGTGTGTTGCACTCACATGACTTTCTTATTCCTATATCTTCTTCGTGTTAGTTGAGATAAGTATTTGTATCTTATTGCTTATTTCCTTGTAGGTGCAAGGGGAATATTACAATACAGTAGGCTTAAAGCGATACTCAAATCTTTTAAAGCTTTGAGATCCCGTTCTCTTTGCATACTTAACATATAAAAATGAACACCGATGTTGCATTAGACCAAAGTTTTAAGTTTTCCGAAACTCACACACATAACAAGGAATATCTCCGAAATGGTTCAGCCTACAAGAAAATTTATTCGGACATAAATTGTGTATTTTAGCGAGATATACATTTATTTTACTGTATGATTTGGTCTATATCTTACAGAATAAACAGGACTACACAGGCTATAGCCAGAAAATTCAAAATATACATTTCATTTGTCATAAAATATCTTAAACATATGGCATTTTAATCAAAATCGTTAGAGCCAGTTTCAAGAAAATAAACATTTTCGAAAAATTTTCCTTGTAAAGGGTAGTTTAGGGTGGGGCTATTTTCTTCAAAATCTTCGTGTCGCATCCTTGAAATACATTTAACTTAAATACCACTTTTGGTTTTTAGCCGACTTTTCGTTTCTGAGTTATGCTGCCCACAGACTGACACAGACACGGGCCTTTTTCTAAAAATGCTTTTACTGGTTTCAGGGGGGCTCAAAACATATATTTGCGGTGAGATCTCGGCATCGAATTTTTGGGTGTAATACAATACTTCCTCTCTTTAGTGCACGTAGTAGAGAAAGTAAAAATGGGAACAACGCACTGATTAAATTACATGTTTGAAACCGGCTTTTGGTTAAAAGCAAAATGTTTAAACTTAACATCAATAAAGAAAAGTTATTCCTGAATTTAATGAACGGAATGGCTCGGGCAGTAACTCTGTGGCCCGCATTCGGGAGGTCGTGGGTTTGATGCCCATAGCCGACCTTCTGACCCAGGGTATTTCTCGGAGGTTTTCCCGGGTAGCCAGGCGAATGTTGGGAAGGATTTCCACATTATCCAAATTTGCTGTCCTTCTATTTCTTTAAATTAATCATTTCAAGAGTTGGAAGAGTCGCGGCAACTGCACGGCAGGGGGAAGGAATGTACTCCGAAAATCTCGTACCCCAGAAGCGAGGCCCCCATGGGGGGACCCCCATGGTATGGCACAAGCTCGAAGTGGGAGGGCATCCGGTTTCCAAATCCCGCACCCCTTTTGGTAGTACAAACTCGACGGGGCGGGAGAGGAACCAGGCTGAGCCAGCCTCCGCCGGGGTGCTTCTAACTGGGAAAATGTAGGGACCCTACCATCTCATCTGTCGTGGCAACGTTCCGGCCGCCCTTAGGATCAATTCGCCTCATCCATCCTCCCGCCACAAAAGATTGCCTTTCGGTCGAGGTGCTAAGTCCCTCTCGGAAGATGCCATGGAATCATTCTGAATTTGTAGTGAATAACCTGTGTGACCATCCCCTTCTTATTGAATTTTAAACAATTATATAATTAGGAAACTGTAAAAGACAACGCTTTATTATAGAAGAGCTGTAGGACCCTTTATTCACACACATTTTCACTTTGATTCATGGTTCTAGGATAGATTATTGTTACACACTAGTCTGATTTTTTTATTCATTTACTTTTTCTCTAAGTGTAATTTTTGGAGATATAATATAGCTTTTTAAAGCGATTGTGCACAAATCCGCAAACATTTTTCACGTATCCAATGTTACTATAGTCGGAGCACACATGAAGGTGGCTGGGGAGAGAGAGAAATACAGATAGCAATACAGAGTGGGAGTAAGACAGAAATAGCATTTGTCTTTTTCTTTCACTGGCTCTCGCTATGCGCTGCGCAACCTGCACTCACCCGCCTTTCTTCGTGCTTCTGAGTAAAGCACATCTTGCAAGCGAAATTCTTGTATCAAAACTAATTAAATATATTTCCTTATACACTCCTTGCAAAAGTTTATATTAAGCAGCAGTCGATAATTCTTGTTATTACTGTTTCAGAATTTTATCTTAAATAATGTGCACATTTAAAGAAACAAACGAAGAAGCTAACTTCTTTGAACTTCCGGTAACCAAGAGCCATATGTATAAATGACTAGGATTAATGCACTAATTTAACTCAAAACGCTTCTAAATGAATAAAATTCCCAATTATCACGTTATATATTTAAACTCAAGACACCATAGTTTCACATTTATATGTTTACGAAGAGAAAAACTCTCAGTTAAACCTGAACACTCGTTAGAAAACAGATTTCTGATCGCTGGAACATACCATGTTCCCATTGTGAATCCAAACCGGAAGGAATCGGAAAGGCTTTGTTATAGCAAGCTTTAGAATTTTGCAGGCAGAGAGGAAATTAGAATGTAATCAAATGTGAATGCATTTGTTTCAGTAGATGATTACATCGTTGTTTCCAGATAAATTTTATTGTCACGAAGAACCAATTATGGTTGGCTTTTAACTGCAAAACAATCTGTTCATAAATCTAGGGTTGTTTAAATTTGGTTGTTTAACACATTTAACATTATTTGTTTATAAATGTTGTTGTTAGCTAATGCTGGATTTCTGACAATGAAGTCATTAATCCTCTTGCTCTCCAATATTTTTCACTGATATTGAAGAGAGTAATAGCAGTAATAGTAACCGCTTTTTAGAGAGCACCATATTTTTATGTTTTGGCGGTCACATCGCTCTCTCACAACCCCCAGAATGTCTGGAGGACCACACCTGTCGTTGGTTTACGGGTCTCACCGACCTGACCGGGAGAATTATCAAAATAAATTCACCGAATAAATGTAAACTCGTGCTTTTATGGGAGAGTTATTATAAAGAACAAATACATAAAATGTAACCTGAAAAAAGCTAATTTAATTGTTTTTTCTGTAATATATGTGTAAAGAAGCATACCTGGTTACTTTAACTATGTAAATGATACTTTATGCCCTGTATAAAACTGTCCGGTACAATCGAACTTTTCTTATCTAGCCTGCTCAACTTAAAATTTAAAGGCTTACTTCAAAGCGATAAGTAATTAAGCTATACTTACTTTCAAAAACAATAATCAGTATCTTTTAATTACTTGAAGTTAATGTCCTTTAACCTTGAAACGATATATAACTCTTTACTTTCTTTTGTATGTTCTTTAGCGGCGTAATGATTTAATATGTATGTGGTAGGATGCTTCCTCTTTACTTTCTCTACTGAAAAGGTGCGCGCGCGCGTGTGTGTTTGTGTTTGTGTTTGTGTTTGTGTTTGTGTTTGTGTTTGTGTGTGTGTGTGTGTGTGTGTGTGTGTGTGTGTGTGTGTGTGTGTCAGTCTGTGGACAGCATAACTCAAAAATGAAAAGTCGGTTATAAACCAAAGTTGGTATTTAAGTTGGATGTCTTTCAAGGATGCGACACGAAGATTTTGAAGAAAATAACCCCACCCTAAACTACCCTTTACATGGAAAATTTTTCGAAAATTTTGATTTTCTTGAAAATGGCTCTAACGATTTTGATTCAAATGTCATATGTTTAAGTTATTTGTATGAGAAATGAAATGTATATTTTGAATTTTCTAGCTATAGCCTATGTAGTCCTGTTTACTCTGGATGACTTGAATAACTCGTGAGAGATAGACAAATCAAACCCAGGACCCCTCCACAGCAGGCACGTGCTCTACTGACTGAGTTACTGGGCCAGCCAATTTACCTTCCTGTTAATCCACTTAAACTTCCAATATGTAATTCTTCTTCTGGCAGGAGGTACATACTTGAACTCGTCACTTTCAGTTTAAGATGTTCTCATGGCACGAGAGTTCTCTGGCTGGGGGTGAAAATTTTCTGTAACTCCGTCTTCTCCAGAGCCTGAGAAGTGTGTGATTTAATAAAGAAAAGCCAATACACAACAGTTAATCCATTACCGATGTATAATATTGTGATGGCAGCCACGGGTCTAAGATACGCTCAAGGTCAGGCTACCTCACACCACTGCGTGGCCCAGCCATAATGAAGCAGTTAGAACAAAGATGATTACGAGCGCGGCAGAACAAAGTGATTCCAAACTGTTCGAGAAATTTTCGACTACTGGCTTTTAATGAGAAAATCATGAAAAGGTGTATTTTACAAAAAATTCACCTGACATATAAAAGAATGAAGGAGCCCGGACAGGGGTGGAATCGTTAGTGTTGAACGAGACGGCTTTTAGCAGTTAATTTCAAGTGTCTGTATTTATTTATACAGTCAGCATTGAGAGAAATTTCAGTTTGTATCATCAGAGACAGTTTTGGACATTTAACCGTCGCATTGGAGTTGTTGGTTGTGTGAAGCAGTTTTAGTGAGTGGATCGTTGAAGCCAGCTGTTAGAAAGAAGTGTTTTAAGGTTGCCAGAGGACAGAACAGTTGCGAGTTGCAAGGTCATGACGAATTGTAGTTTGTGTTAACGATAAAACAAATAACTGAGTTTTAATGATTCAATTTAAAGGGAAATAAAGTGACAGAAAAAGTAATTGGATTTGCCAATTTGACACACTAGTGTCAGCAGTGGGGTTTGTCATATTGTCATTTTGTCACAATATGCTTCAAAGCCAAAAGGCGTCGATATGTGGTTAAAGGGGAAATATAAATGGGCAAAAGAAGGTAAAATAATAGGATTTTCTTGAATGTCTAGAAGAAAGAATATAAACGGCATGTGTTTACAACAATTCATATTTTTGTTCGAGTCATTCTTTTAAGGGACAAAACTAAATAAGAATACTATAATGCTGGGAATAACTCAACTGTATGATTGTCATTGTCTTTGCGAATATATAGAATTCATAGAGAAAATTTGATATGTTGTACTCACATGACTTTCTCTACTCTTGTACTAAATATTCTTACAAACTTTTATTCCGCTATCTTCTTCATGTTAGTTGAGATAAACATTTGCAGTAATTATCTTATTGCTGATTTTCTTGTAGGTACCAGGGGAATATGGGAATACAGTAGGCTTTGACCGATTGGCAAATCTTTTAAAGCTTTGAAATTCCATTCTCTTTGCACGGCCAAGAGATAAAAAGGTGAATAACATCTTTCCATTTGAGAAAAGTTTAAGTATTGCAAAATTCACACACGTAACAAAGAATATCTCCGAAATGGCTCACTCCACAAAAAAGTGCATTTAGACATAACTTAAGTGTTTTAACGAGATCTACTTTTTCTGTGCAGTAAGATTTGGTCTATCTCTTACGGTTTACCAGTTATGCAAAAGTCATCAAGGCTAAACCAGACTATATAGCTATGGCCAGAAAATTCAAAATATACATTTTGTTTGCCATGAAAGCGTCTTAAATGTATGGCATTTTAGTCAAAATCCTTAGAGCCTTTTTTGAGAAAATAAAAAATGTTCGAAAAATTTCCGATGTAAAGGGTAGTTCAGGTTTGAGAAATCTTCAAAATCTTCGTGTCACTTCCTTGAAAGATATTAAGCTTAAATACAAGCTTTGGTTTTTAACCGACTTTTCGTTGTTGGTTTATGCTGTCCACAGACTGACACACACACACGCGCGCGCGCGCGCGCGCGCGCACGCACGCACGCACACACACACAGAACCTTTTTCTGAAACTGCTTTTTTAGATTCAGGGGGTCTCAAAACATATATTACCGTTAAAATCTCGACATCGAATTTTTGGGGCGAATACAATACTTCCTCTACCTACCAGTAGAGAAAGTAAAAATGGATAATAAAAGAATGTAATATCTCCGCAAATTTGCAATACAGAGCGTGTTATTTTTGTTTTCAGATGTTACATTAAGATAGGAACACCACTCTATCTACAGTGAAAACCATTTCAGTGAGAAAGGGAACATTGTCGTGCATCAGAAGATAAAACGTGTTTACTGTAGCGCAAATACTTTAAGTACGTGTATAAAGAATATTAATCCCCATGGAATAACAATGGTACAGTTTCGTGTCTGAATGAAATCCTGTTGTAATCCACACAACCAACTTCAAAACCTTTTATCCCTGTCCCTGAAGGGACACATAGGGAGCGAGAATATGAAAGAATGACGTACCACTAGGCCTTTTTATGGGTCTAGATCTCAGGAAAGATAGCTTCCGAAGTCAACTTTTATCAGCATTTTTATACTGGTTTATTTACTTTTATAAAAGGCTTTATTTGTTCACTGTTTCTGTTTGTTTTATAACACGTTCTCATCTTTAATATTTACCTTGCCTTGTTTCTTTTGTTTCCCCCCTTCTTTCATCTCTCATTCTCCACTCTGGTTTTCCCTCTCGCGTTTGATTCGCCCTACAAATAACACACCGCAGCAACAAAGCATACTTGGAATGGGAACAATATTGACTAGGCTTTCTCTGGGATCCTACCCAGAAATCCCGGGTTCGATTCCCAGCTTGAGTAGGGATTTTTTCTTTAAACAAGACCATTCTCTATCCTTTGCAGTCTGGAAGTAATAGTTCCAGTATCGCTGACTGAAGATCAGATATAATCTAAGATCTCGATATCGAGTTTTTTGCTGGAATACAATACTTCGTGTACTTTACTGCACGTAGGAGAGAAAGTAAACATTATCACACTTAGAATATATTTAACATAGACGTGTTGTGTTTAATTTGTCTGGAAGCAGGATCCTTGAAAGTTATTCCACGAATTTGCGGGTGCTTTTTATACTGTTTATATTCCAGTAAATTTCAGTAATTATAGCATGTCATAATCACAGATGTTTTCACGATTTAGGTGAACAGTATGTATTGTTTTGATTCATTGTCTTCCGTAGTTTGCTTTGTGTAATCAATAGGGCTAGGAAGTTCATGCATTTGCATGTTTTTTCATAGGGATTAAAAATGTATGCTTTTACATTATGTGCACGAATTATGGAATTGTCAGTTATTTGGACATGATTTTATAGTGCATATAACTGCATATTTTCTTGATTTTTGATAAATGCATATTATTTTAATATTATAGCTATTGATAGTATTGCACATGATGATACAACTCACGAAGTTACGAGAACTAATGCTGAGTCATGTTGTCATGCAGTGAATTCCCTGTTTCCATCCTTTCATTATATGTATGTGCGTAGAGAATAATCAGTGCGTTAACTGAGAGGTTTATATTAACAAAGATAAAGTGCAGGTCAACGTTTTGAGCAGCACGATTATAGCAACTCTTGCCTGCCCACCAGTAGTTCTGTCGTGGTCTTCAAACGTAACAGTGTTGTGAACTGGTTTCCACCAAATTAAATTAGGCGTATACAATGTTAAAAAGCTCTTCAAATGCCAAAAATAAAACCAACTTTGAGTGCTAGATTAATTAATTTACAGAAAGAGTTTTCAGGTGATTTAATATCTGCATATAATAGGGTACTGTTTTGTTGAGCGGGTGAGAAAAATGTAGGGAGTGAGAAAAGATTTCAAATAGTTAAGCACATAAACACAGCAAAACATAAGCAGAATTTAATCAGAAAACTCGCAAACAAAGAACTTGTTCAAAAACAGCTAGTAGAGTGTTTAGGAAGTAGGGTTACTGAATTTGCCTATGACCTGTGCCAAGCATTTTAGCTGCTGACATTCCATTGTTCAAAATTAATAATCCGACATTTAAAAACTTTCTTGTCAAGTACACTCGACAATATGTGTCTGGAGAAAGTACACTGCGTACGACTTACGTGGGACATTGGTACAATAGCGTATTGTCAAATATACAAAATGAATTAGCGGATCAGTTTGTGTGGTTGTCTGTTGATGAAATCCCTGATTCTGAGCGTCGTTCTATTGCTAATACCATCGTGGATGCTTTAAATAATGAACAAAAGACTACACCTTATCTTCTTAGTGTGTGCGAATTGTGACAATGTAACTGTGACCCAGTTTGTCATGGACTCTTTGTATTACTATGGCCATGTGGAATCAAATACGGCGGTTACTTTTATTTGTTACTGATGCAGGTCCTTATATGGTAAAATCACGACAAACTCGGAAAGGTATTTTTCCTAAGCTATTTCATATAACTTGTTTGGAACACGCTCTTCATCGCATTTCTGAGACAATACGTGATTATTTCCCATTGGTAGATAGATTTGTGTCCAGTACAAAGAGAATTTTTGTTAAATTTCCTAAAAGAGTTAAGTTGTTTAGATCAACAGCACCTAATATCCGACTTCCTCCTGCACCACTGTTACGAGTAACTCGATGGCGAACATGCGCCGATGCAGTTTTATATTATGCTGAGCACATAGAAATAGTCATTGGACTCGAAAGACACTTCATCAATTGAAGCTGCAAAATATTCTGTCAGACACTGGGTTAAAAGAGGATCTTAGTTTCATATCTGCAGTTTCCTTTCTTACCAACAGCCATAACGGCATTGGAAGCTGTAGGATCTCCTTTGCATGTATCACTTACTGTCTTTGAAAAAACATTATGTGATCTAAGTTCGGTTCCTGGTGACACAGGACAAAAAGTGAAAAAGAAAGTGAATTATATAATTTCAAAAAAGTCTGGTTATGAACAGATGTGCGATATTCGAGACATCCTCGAAAGAAAACCATCTGTCACACCAAGAGACTTGACTCTCTCTGTGAAGCACTTATCATTTAAATATGCCCCGATAACATCTTGATACGTGGAGAGAAGTTTTTCACGTTACAAAAGTATTTTGCGAGACAACAGACGATGTTTTACAGTTGAAAATTTGTGCAAAGTGTTGGTTGTGAACTGCAAATTAGCAGTTAATACTAGCAGCGGGACCACTTCTGCTTCAACCTCTAAGTAATAAGGTAACTTTACTTATTTATATTATACTAACTCGTCTTGTCTACTGCAAAGGGACATTGTTTTAATTAAATAGTGCATATTTCTTGGCATATTTTCAAGCTTTTAAGAACATATTTGCATGCATATTTCAGTGTTTTTTAGGGCATGAACTTCCGAGCCCTAGTAATCAATTACTTATGAAAGTTTTTACACCGATGTTACTAATACTATGTTGAAACAAATTAAAGAGTTTGCTGTTAATCTGTCAATTGTTTATTAAAGCAATATGTGAGTTCTCACATAAACAGATATGTTATGAAAGGAAATTGTAATAGTTTTTGTAATGTAAGCCATTTCACGATTACGATAGCAGCGTTTCTGTTTCGCTGCTGTGTAGCTGATCAACCCCAGGCGCTATGTAATGAAACCAGAAGATGCGAGCCTTTGGTTGGGTGAACATTTGCTCGAGGAATTTAATTAAACTAGCCATGCCTAGAAACAGTCTTATCCGATAGAACACAGAGCTCTGTAATTTTAACGAGTAAAGTAGGTCATCTGCAAGTCGTTAAATAATGATTCATTAGTTTAGGTAGAAAAACAGGAATTTAGCATAATTATTACTTGAATTTATGTGCATTGCAGTGTGGCTTTGCCCGAAGGGGACTTCCGGACGCTTTTTGTGAGACTATGTGGTTTTGTGCGATTGGATATGATGTTTACATGCTGTACCGTCATTGTTTACCTCCAATTACAATAAACTCAAAGAAACAAAGGACTGTATACAATATTACTCTATAAAACTTTATTTCAGAGGCACAATCATTGACTTACAGCTACACTGTCAACTATTTAAGTCCAGCGTTGAGATATCGAAAATAAATAATTTTATTTATTCTTGAGCTTCAGAAAAAAGAAATGAAAATATCATCACTGTCTGATAATATACGCAATCCTTGTCTTTTAATATTTTTATGTACACAAAACCAATTTACTAATATACACTGTTTGGGAGCATCTCTTAGTTTCTTATCGTCTTACGGGGTCTCGCAAGGGACGAGTTACCAATGTCAGTTGCAATACGAGCCAAGAGGCGTGGCACTCTAATGAGCACAAGCAAAGGTGTTGGTGAGGGGTGGGGGGGGGGGGGGGAGGGTAAGATATACCTGGCTTCGTAAGAAAGCCACGTTTTAATTTTCTTTAGATTTGTCTCCAAATTCTTAATACCTATTATGGAAATGTTGTAAATGTTTTTTTGAAATAAGGAGCATTTATTGGATTAAACGATTCCGTGTTAGAAGAAAAGCTTTAACTTTATTCTTAGAACCACAAAAATGTGTAAACCTTTGTAGTACACACAATGCAATATTATACTGAAAAATATAAAATGTTTAATCCTTTTACAAGTTCTCCTTGTATTTATACTGGAATTAAAATTTATATCGGAAAAAGAACTTTAAATGTGTTTATATATTAGATTATATTATATTACAGTTTCTGCTTTGAAATGAAAGCTTTTGTTGTAATACGTAAGCAATAAATGACCTTTCTTGGGTGGCATTAAAATTTAATTACGTTTCTTGAATTTGTACAGTTTCTGAAATTTGTGTTATCCACTTGCCTTGTTAGACCTTGTTAGCCACGTGTAGTTTCTGATTTATACGACAGGTGTAACAAGCAACAGTTGAGTAACGATCCGAGGCGTTAAAAATAATATATAGTTCTCTTGCTTGGTCATAACTCTCTCCTGCCAATAGCATGAATACCGGTGTCGTTGGAGAGGGGTAAAGAAAGGGAAAGAAGGGGAAACTCATAATCTTAATAACTGATTCACCTTGAGAAGTCAATTTATTTCTGGTGGACATGAGCTATAAATCACCTTCTTCACATTCATGAATTACTAAAATACATACCAAAACTGAATTACAAAGTATATTTACTGGAACATGAACATACTGGAGTAACAAAAGAACATGCGTTGATCTTGCTGAAGAATGGCATAGATTAGACCAGTGATATTCAACCTAGGATTCGCGTACACCCAGGGGTACGCGAAGACTTCTTTGGGGGTACGTAAAATTTATTTTAATCCTTCTTTATGTAGTGTTAAATAAGTTATAAATGTTATGATCTACTTTAGATATGGTTATGTATAATTTTAAATAAGGATAACTCTAGGGTCAGGGCTAGGGGTACAGGTTAAAATGGAAAATTGTCTTTGGGGGTACGAGAAGAAAAAAAAAAAGGTTTAACACCACTGGATTAGACAACAGAGTTGTTAGTCCACAGAAAATGGATGTAAAATAAGAGAAATACCTCGGATGTTTAATTCCAAACAATATGAACCTAGGTGGCCACGAATTAACTACGACACAGCAAAACAAAGTATAATCAAATGTACTTATAACATTCCTAAGGTCACAGGCTGCAATCTAGCGGACGTCGATGAATTTTTTTCCGACGTAGAACTATTTAGCATGGCTTCCTTCGGAAGGAAAGTAAAGTCGCTGGTCCGTGTTGTAGATGTTCGGCAAGTAAAACAACCTCAAGTCTAATAAAGAAACCTCTAAAACTTAAGCGGACTTTCACACTAAAGAGACCTATAAAATGGGACGCTAAGAAACATAGCAATTAAATGGCGTCCATAAAAACGTAAATCGATGTTTTATAATTAACAATTAAGAATATCGTTTTTCTCGGTGTCTTCATTAAAACAGTTAGTTTGGTAGGACATGCTTAGTAGCAAGTACGCACTTATAGGATTCGTTACCGCTGAGATGTTCATTTACCTCTGAAATGAGTTGCAAGACAGATCTACAACGCTATTGGATCGAATATCACATTACGTCCGTGGCTTTATTTTATACCAGGCGTGTCAAACAGCACTCACCAGGTGTGAACATATTCCCCTATTTCCCCTCCCTTCAAATCGGAAAACGAGAAAAACAAAGCGAAAACCGGTTCTACTAGCGCGTGCTACTGCAGTTAATGAGGGGTGGACTCCTCTCTTCACACCCTCAGAGTGATGTTTGACAGGCCTGTTTTATACCATTCTTATTTTATAAAATTTATGCTAACAAAAAAAGAAAATTTTACTTCTATTCCTTTTGTCTACATATTGGCTTGCGGTAAATACAAAACGACTTTGTCATCAAAATCAGAAGTGCAATTCTGGACGTGTGCCAGCTGTTTCTTGCAGCGATATCAGACGTCTGACAAGATAATTACGTATGTCGACTACATGGGCTCAGCCGTTTTGTTTGAAAAGAATATTTTATAGATCATATAATGTCGTTCTTGCAACTGTCCAAAGTTTAGAGTCTTGAATAGTTTATTCATCAATTAACTAAAGAAGGGAATAGCTACTTATATGGCAGTTTTCTTGTAACCCAGCATGAGTGGCTGATATTTATATTTACTAGTATTAGCTCGGTTTCTTGTACATTTAGGGTTTTGTACGATATTATACAAAACGTTTGTAAATTTTGTTACTAAATAACTATATAGTTACAGAAAGGTAAGAATTTGAATTTTCACCCAGTGTGGTTATGTAAACGAGTTTTCAATTATTGCAACTGTTGATTGTAGAACCACCTAAGGCTACTTATAGGCTGTACACCATTTTCAAAACTTGGAAGATTGTCAAGGGAAGGTTGAGCAAGTCAGATGTTCCTTCGATATTTCACAACCTTTTGCATGAATATCTGGGTTAGAACCGGGACTTACAAAATTAAATTATAAGGGCAAAGGGGGGGGGGGGTGAGTGAGTGAGTGTGTGTGTGTTGGGTTTAAGGGCCCGTCGACAACTTGGTCATTAGGGTCACAAGGGCAAAGGGAAAAGAAGATTCTCCTCAGGTATTATCCAGGTAAGGGTACAATAACTTCATAAAGAACGGAAGGAGATTAATGGAATTAAATTCTTTTGAATTTAAAATGTTGTATTTTATACGTGGAGCGTTGGGTAGGCCAGTAGTTTCTTATATTTAACCAAGGCGTATTTTACGAGAAAGCCGTAAAAGAGTACAAATTATGAAGATGGCATCTTTAAAATATTCGATAATAAAATAATTAACTTCTATGCTGGTATTCTGATCTGTATTCCTACTTTGAAAAAAGGAACCGCTGAAAATCGAGGATAGACGACAATCGGGGTCAGAAGGTGATGTAGAAAAGAATGGGCATCACGGAAGGAAAGGCTGATTGGGAAAAGTTTCTGGCGACTCTCCAATTGTTGAAAGGAGAGACAAGAAAAGTAGGATGAAGTTTGCTCGATAGACCTGGCCATCGTTCATTGTCTAGAGCGGACGTGACTGGAATCAAACCTTGTACTTTTCCAAGCTTTTGAGAAATGTGAGCTAATTTAATTCATGCTCCTAATTCGGCTGCTCTTATAAAATTAGATCCAAATCTGAAACGTCTGAAGACCAATGTCTTCAACTGATACAGTGAAACACCTTCAACCAAAACAAAGTTCATCAGCACGTACTATTTCAGAAACACGGTATTGAGTCTTTTACAAGTTCATTCGCGATCCAAGCAGTCCTACTTTCGTAAATAAAAGGGAGAACAAACAAACTTGCAGCAAATATTACTATTGGAAATTAGTTGTTCTTCCACAGAATAACCAAGTGGAGAACAGAGCCTGAAAGGGTAGAATGAGACTGAAAAAAACAATGCCATAGTCGGGATTTGAAGCACTCTCCGGTCTCCTCCGGTAGCTCTATTCACCGAGCTACCATGGTAACGTAGCTAGTGTGAAAAAAACAATTTCCATTTATTGACCTTATAGTTAGTTAAACTAGAAGCCTGGGACTCAAGTACTTGAACCATAGTAAGTCGGCATAAGCGTATGTTATGAATTTGAGATGTCCTTGTGGTATACCGGAAAAAATGCGAGTCAATTGGAGAATTTAATGTCATGTTGGCTCGTTATCTTTTTGTGTGACGAAAAGTGGTGAGGGTAAACTTTGTGTCGGGTAGAGTGGGAGCAGTGTCTCGCTTGCCTTCGGGTAGCGGAGAAGAGTGAGACATGCGCTCTCCTCGCTTTCTTTCATTCTTGTTGTCCGTGGTTCTGTGTACTACGCTCAGGCGGCGTGGCGATCACAGAGTGCAGCTGTTGGTTATCAACAGAACATCCGTTGAAACACGTGTGTATAACTAACGCATTTCGAGTATTGTTTTCTGTTCTTGTCTATAATCTATTTTCTTCATTAAAATATATAATTTTATTGTGAATATGCCTAAGTCAGGCGCAGAAAGAACAAGAGCGTGGCGTGAGAGAAAGCGTGCGAGTAAAGTGACAGTTTAGAATGTGAAAAAAAGAACAATTGAAATTCTACGAGATAGTAGAGAAAGGAGTAGAATACTTGCTAGTTTGGACGGTGTAAATAATGAAGACAGTTAACCAGCAACTAGCACTTTGGCTCAGCCACATCCTCTTGCACCTATCAGTGATAATTTAGAGTATTCTGATTTTAACAAATTCAAGACTGCACATAATATTTTCAATCGAGATTTTGTAAATAATCCATTCCGTTTGGATTATATTATATTTTGATGTAAATAATGAATGATAAACACAATGTATGCTATTCAAAAGTTATTGATGAATAATTAAAATGTTTCCCTGTAATACAAAAGTTTCACTTCTATCGTGTGTCTTTACGACACACCCTTTCTTTCTTTTTTTTTTTTACATTTTTTTTCCGGAGGGAATTTCTAAGTTGTATTCATTACCCAGTTGATGTAATTTATAAATAGAATGCTGTAAGTTCTGTTCACTATTTTGTAGTATTAAAATATTGTCTGCATATATCTGTAACTAAATTGTTAAATTTTATGGATTTGGCACCTCCATACATGTTTATTATTTATTTTAAAAATATAAGCTTGTTTCTCCTGTACTAGATCCTAAAAATAAAAACATATGCATTGCTGTGCAAAACAGATGCAAATGTGGGTAAATTTGTTGGACAATGTTACTTGAGTAAAGAGCAGAAATTTACCTGTACTTCCCCCAGTCCATGTACGCTTGATACAAGTAGCCGAGGAGAGCAAACTTGTCGTCTCGCTTCCTGATTCTCTTGAGTGCACTCCGCCACTTCCGCACGGCTGCCTGCTGCTTGTGTTGATTGTAAAGTCGCAAACCCTGTTCCACCTGCAAAACACAAAACATTTACCTCAGTTAGCCACTCTGGGCCTTCTCTCCCTCTCTTCCCCCCTCCTTCCTGCATGCTTTATAACTCCATATTTTAGAAGTTAAACAAATATTGCATTGTTAAAATGACAATTTGACAAATCCCACTCCTGACACCAGTGTGACAGTTTATTTCCCTAGCCTGGATCACAAAACACAGTTTTCAATTGATCGTTAACACAATAAACCATTAGCCTCACAGCTGTTCTACACAAACATACGTTACTGTCTTTCAGTTTTATTCTCTCTGGCTAAAACAGCTGCTTTTCACGATACAAACACTAGAAACTTCTTCAAACAGCAAGCAATTCTGACACGAAGTTTAAATATCCAAAACTGTCTCTGAATATACACAAATTCTCTCAACATTAACTGTAGATAACACACACTTAAAACCTAACTGCTAAAACTCAACACAATATTCAACTCTGAAGAACAGATCCAACACTGGCTCGCTCAGTCGCTTATAGAATTCAAGCCAATTATATTATCGGCAAATTCTGTGAACACTACACGTTTTCTCGAACTTCTCGTAAATAAACTGGCAGTTGAAAGTTTCTCGAAGAGTCTGAGAACGCCTTGTTCTGCCGCGCTCATAATCGTGTTTGTTCTGACCGCTTATTAATATTATTATGTACCTATTATAGGAAGATTTCGTCCCACAATGTTCTTTTACATGTCAGTAAATGTAATGACATGAAACTGTCGTTTTTAAGCACCTTACAAACCACCGGTCTGGGCTGGATTCGAACCCACGACCTTGGGATCAGTAGACCAGTCCCTAACCAACTGAGCCACCCAGACCGACGCCATAGTGTGACATTTTTAGTTTCTTGTTTATGGCTTCACGTTTGAGCAGTCTCGAAAATCTCAGTCCTCAATGATTCTGCTGCCAGCTCCTCCGGTGGTGAATCATATTGCGGCGGCGTGTCAAAAACGGCCGAGGTCGATTACCTCGCACCACTATCGGCGTCTAAACAATGTAACAATGGAGTAGGCCAGAACAAATATCAATTCTAGACAGTTCAAGAAGCATTCGATTACAGGCTTATTTACAAGAAGTTTAAAGAAAAGTTGTATTTTCCAGAGAATTCTCCAGAATTTTGTCTAGACTATAAAAACAAGAGAGCATGGACACAGGAGTAATTTTGTTTTCCCAGTGCAAAGTTAACCCAGTTTGAGTGAGTGTATCGTCGGAAGCAGTTGTTTGCGAGATAGAGAGTAGTAGTACGTGTGCCAAGGTAACAGTAGGGCAGAACAGCTGTGAATTACAAGATCCCAAATAATTGCAAATTGTGTTAGCGATAAAACAGAGAACTGTGTTTTGTGATTCAATTTTAGAGAAGAGAAATAAAGTGTCAGAGAAAATAACTAGAGTTATCATTTGTCACAATATTGCTATGCCACGGTGTACGTCTCAAACACTCAAGGTCAAGTTACCTCACACTACTTGGCGGCCGCATGCGTCAAAAAGAGGGCCAAGGTCAAGCTACCTGACATCATTCGCAGAGGTAAACAACCAACAGTAACCGTGACAGAACAAAGATTTCCGAGAACGTCCCGAAAGTTTCGACTGGCGACTTGTTTGTGGAAGCGCTGAGAAAAAGGTGAATTTCCAGAAAAATCCATGCTACGAGTACGTCACTCTTGCCTATAAAGGCTTGCGGGACCCGAGAGAGGGACAATTATTTGTGCCAAAGGGGGAAGTAGTAATTGTACGTGATGGTATGCTGAATTTTGAACGAGGGATCTGTGTGTGTGTGTGTGTGTGTGTGTGTGTGTGTGTGTGTGTGTGTGTGTGTGTGTGTGTGTGTGTGTGTGTGTGTGTGTGTGCGCGCAGAGAACTGCATGTGTCAACGAGATATTTTGCGACATTTAACGTCACGCAAGAGCTTTTGTAGTAAGAAGCAGTTCTAGTGGGTGTGATTGTCGAAGTCAGCAGTTTGTTAATGAGAACTAAAAGGCAGAGGAGTATGTGTGTCAAAATTATGAGAGGACAAAACAGCTGTCAGGTGTAAGGTCACGAAGAACTGTACACTGTGTTAACAACAAAAAGAGAACCGTGTGTTGTGCTTCAGTTTTACAAGGACAATAAGGTGACAGAAAAAAATGAACTGGATTTTGTCATTTGTCACACTGGTGTCAGAAGCGGGATTTGTCAAAATGTTACAATAGATATCTTTTCTCAGGGTTTGTGGGTATGTGTTTGAGACTGTACAAGACCAGCTAAGTTGACTAATCATTTTATTGTGCTATTTGCAGCGAGTTTCCCACTGTTCGAGTATCTCGAATTGACTGTTTGTGAAGTTAGCATAAGAAACTATGATTGTTGAAGCATTAAATCTTCTAACTTCTGATGTATCGGTACTTTGCGGTTTAAAATAACTGCTTCTGTAATCATAATAGAAGCGTACGTTGTGATTCACTGCAACGCTAAGTGGAGACTCGTTAAGCTAGTATGCAATTACCCTAAGTACAGTCTCCAGACGCTACGAACCTTTGATATCGATCACAATGAACACTTGTGTGAGACTAAAATCCGAAGGGAAAGACGCGAATTTTAGAAATACACACTCTTATATCAATTAAGTCCCACCTTCTATAAGTGCTCCCACTAACGTTTCTACTTATATTACCAATTTAAACACTATAAAAAAACTTTAGGACAAACCTTGAATTAAGAGTTTTCTTGTTGACTTAATTCACTAGAAGCCACACTCGCGTACACTAACTGCGTTTCCTAAACGTGGAGCTCGCAAAATTCCCCTTCACGAAACAGGGCAATCCTTGCTTTCTACTGCCTACTCCCCTACTTTGTACAGTTATGTAATAGCGAAGTTCCATGAGTCAGATGCAGCATTGGTTCATATTTCAAGCCAACCAGTCAATAGAAGTTATAATCTTAAGAAGCCTCTACCTTTGTTCTCAAATAATTCTTCAGAAAGAGGGGGGTTTAAAACAGACACAATATTTTGATAGGTATATTTTTCCATTTCTTTGCTTTATTTTCCTTTGCTTTCCGCTGGTGATTACTTTCTCTGCTACATATAGGGAAAGCAGGGGAAGTTGTGTATTCCACCCAAAACGTTTGATGTCTAGTTTTTACCGTATGTGTTTTGAGGCCCCCTTATTCCACAAAGTCATTTTAATTTCTCTACTGCGTACTTAGATAGAGAGAGTGCCTATTGTATTCCACCCCCAAAAATTCGCAAAACATGCACAATTTATGTCGAATGAGTTTTTTAGTGGAGAGAACCATTTCAGAGATATTTCTTGGGAGCTCGTTATTCATTTTTAATCTCTTGACAACGTAAATAAAACGCAATTCAAAACCATCACGTAGTGACCAGTTATTAAAGCGGTTGAATAACGCTTAAGGCCTGCTGTATTCTCGTATTCCCCTGCACCTACAAGAATGGAGAGGTTGATATCGATTAATCTGAAGTAGACAGAGAAATGAGAGTTTTTAAGAATAGTTTGTACAAGAGTAGAGAAAACCATATGAGTATAAGAATCAGATTTTTTACTTGTACGAAAAACCGTTGTTAAATTTTTTTGTATTATTAAACGAAAATGCAAACATTTAAAAATGAAACGCGAATTCTTTAAGCAAATATCACCAGTAACATACGCTCCTTTACAACTAATCGTTGAGCTACAGGAATTGTATTAAATAAATGAATAAATCAATTTTATTTTAACTTTGGAGGTCTTATATTCCTCTTTCTGTCATTAATTTAATACAATTATTGCAGATCACCTTCATCGTTCAGTCATGTTGTAAGAAAGAGCTGTTTGTTTCGCTTTTCATGCATAAACAACAGAAATACGTATTTAACTTGCTGTAGGTGCCTTAAAATTATAGATACATGTGCTACAGTGCAATGTCCTGAAGTTGGAATTGCACAATATAAAGACACATAAAGCTAGACTTATAATTAATCCAACACAGACTTTAAACAGGTGGTCAACTTCCACATTAAAAAACGTAATTGTATATATGTCTAATTAAGGTTAAATTAAACAATTTTTAAAGCCTTAGCAGCACTTCCAAAACACAGAATCGAGGTATCGCTCCGTTATACCCCTGTATCATTTGAAAGTGAAATATGGGTTTGCAGCAGAACATGCAAATTATATTCAAATTGCATTTTGGAAAAGAGCTCTTGTAGCTTCAAAGGGCATTCAAAGTTGTAGAGTGACGCTGAAGGTGTTATAAAGGCATAATTTTTGAAAAAAATATGAGCGATAAACCACATGACATATAAATTATCTGTTGTGATACCACGAGAGGGTTTCATATGGTGATAATTTTGCGAGCGGAAAGTGCAAGGAAATCTATCCCAAATATGAAAACCTTCAGTGGTATTTGTGTAGAGTATTCCGCGAAATAATTACTAATTAATTAATTTATTTAATACTACTTAATATTAATAGTGATTTAAAAGTAAACAACTCGCAATAATATTCATGCATTTTAATTAATATTTATTTTTACAGTTGGCACTGCAACTAATCCAGTGGGCTGTGAGAACAATAATTTTAGCATTTGATGGAGGGAAGTAAGGAATTATACGAATGATAAGAATAAGTAAATTAATTTACGTTACTAGCAAATACATTAAAAGCAGGTCTGCTCTATTTAACATTACGGTTGTTTGACTTCACCTTTTAAAATCAAATATGAATATCCCTACTGGAACAGTCCTCAAATGTATGCGCAGTTTTTGAATGGCCCACTAATACGTCAGATTCCCAGAAACATAAGAAAAGGAGGACGGTAGTCCAGAAGATGGTAGTTTAAGGGACCGTCGATAGCTAGATTATTTGGGCCCCTGATACACAATTCTGGTACGTGAATTTATCTGAGTTGGGTATGATGACATGGTGTCGTCTTTTAAGGATACAACACAAAGATTTTGAAGAAAATTCATCTACCCTAAACTACCCTTTACATGGAAAATTTTTCGAACATCTTGATTTTCTCGAAAATGCCTCTTACGATTTTAATTAAAATGCCATATGATTAAGATATTTTTATGGCAAACAAAACTTATATTTTGAATTTTCTGGCTATAGTCTATGTAGTCTTGTTTACTATGTTGTATAACTGGTAAACTGTAACAGATTTCCAAATCTTACTATACAAAAATGTAGTAAATAAAGCACACAATTTATATCCGAATAATTTTTGTTTTAGAGTGAACCATTTCGGAGATATTCCTTGTTATTTGTGTGAGGTTTGGATAACTTAAACTTCCGTCAAGTGGAAGATAGTGTTGCAACTTTTTAATGTCTTAGCCGTGCATAGAGAACGGAATTTGAAAGCTTTAAAAGATTTGGCTCTCGATCAAAGTCCTCTGTATTCCCATATTCCCCTTGTACCTACAAGAAAATAAACAATGAGATAATTTCTGCAGATGTTTATCTCAACATCTCGATGAAGATAAAGAAACAACAGTTTGTAAGAATGGTTAGTACAAGAGTATAGATAGTCATGTGAGTGTAACACATCAGATTTTTTGTTTTTGCTTGGTCTTCCTATATTTCTACTTTCTTGAGGTCTATAATCCATTACTTGTCTATTCTTTCTGTCCCCATTCGTCCTGCATGCTCCCTCCATCTCGTTTCCCTTCCTATATTCTTTCATTTATGCTATATATGTTTAATTTCTTCCTTATTTCCCAATTATTTGGTTGTTCTCTCAGAGTACATCCTTTTACTTTCTTTAGGAATTTCATTTCTGCTGATTGTATCCTTCCCGGGTTTCACTTCCTATGTAAGCATTGGTGTTGCCATTACTTCGTAGAATTTTATCTTTGTATCTCCTGGTTTTATTGGCTAACATTCTATTTATCGTACCACATGTCATTTGAAACATTTAGCTTGTCATCATATGCCTAACTTATATCACATCAGATATTTGTTCAACTGCAGATTCACAGTGAAAGGAGTTTTTGCTATTTTGCTGTGTGGGTAATTCTTTATATATCTCCATCAAGTACGAACCTTAAATAAAGCCTTTATTTTCCTTTTATTTGTGTTATCTTTCTGTTGACTTTTAGTTTTCCTTGTTTGTGTATACTCTTGCTGGTAGTTTGGCTTGAGTTTCTTCTGCTTTAGAAATTGATGTTTGTTGCTAGTGCAAACATCAAACAGTTGATTCTTTAGCTGATCCTTGTATAAAATACTTTAGGAAGAGAAAACTTCTGTGTAGCATTTTTATACATATAGGGAAAATTAGCAGTCGTGGCGTTTAATTCAGTAGCTCCAGAAAGATGATAGTACCTTTGGACCTTCCTTGCCGTGCTGTTTTACGCTAAGAAATTGATTTTTTCACAAGAAAGGTAAAAATGGGTTTTAATTACATACGTTTAGGCGTACGAAAAAGTCAAATTAGTTCCTATTTTGTTCACCATCTCTCTAGCTTGGGCCAGCTTACAACAGGACGCAAGTGGATACGCCAATTACGAGCATTATCACCGCTATCCCACCGAGACCAACCCAATCTGAGCAACTCCATTTCGAAAGGGACTCGAATGTTTGGCCCGACGTTCACACCAAAGCAGCTGAGGTGATGATAATAATAACTTCAAACAAAATGACTAACTAACTAACAATAAAATAAACAATAACAGTAACAAGACGCGAACAAATGCCAATGAAGCATTACATGCCCTTATCTTTGCACGGATGTTGTTACGGCATTTTATAGCCTATAATCTGTAACGTTAAGCAATAGCAGCGTAAATAGGAGTGACTATATTCCCTGGAAAATAAAGACTAACTAAAGTGGAAGACATTTTCTGTTGTTTATACTGGTCCTGTCTATTATCACAGAATAGACAACTTAGTTCAAGCCTGGAAACAGAATGAATTTCGCTCATGCCACTGTCGCCCGTTTAAACGGAATTGCCCCGTTGCATCCTGCAACTGTTTTAATGCACCAAGGGATACCGGCTATTGTGAAAAACGACTTAACTTATATATGGCCCAATTGGTGACATTGAAACAATGGATTTAGCATAACATTTTGGGAAAGGAATTCCCTTTGTCAGAGAGGTCTGTTAATGGAAACCGCACTTTTCAAGTGACCAACGGCCTTAAGGGTATAACTCCACTGAGAGATATTTTACATTTCTTGTGTGTGAAGTACCGCCATCTGTGCCGAAAGTTATCCAACGTCGACGTTAACATAGACCCTTTCAAGATCGAGGTTAACCATGGAAGCATAGTGGTTTCTCTGCACACAAAACACACAGTCTCTCAAAACCGCAACCTGGAGGTAAATTGTTCCTTCATTACCGGACTGCAGATGAAGGCTCACTAATTATTCCTCACGGCATCAGTCACAAGTCATTGGGTAATATGTCATAGTTATTGTTAAGCCATACCTATGAGAGTTTTATCTCGGAGAACACATTTTTACTTTTTATACTACGTTTAGTAATTATTAGAGAAAGTATTGTGTTCCACTTAAAATTTCGATGTTCCAGATTTCACCGGAAATATATGTTTTGAGGACCCTTGAATAAAAAAGAGCATTTTTAAAGGTCCGTGTGTGTGTGTGTGTGTGTGTGTGTGTGTGTGTGTGTGTGTGTGTGTGTGTGTGTGTGTGTGTGTGTGTGTGGATGTGTCACTTTGTGGACAGCATAATTCAAAAGCAAAAACTTGGTTAAAAACCAAAATTGGTATTCAAGTTTAACATCTTTCAAGGATGCGACACGAAGATTTTGAAGAAAATTCCCCCACCCTTTTCATGGAAACTTTTTAGAAAATTTTTATTTTCTCGAAAATGGCTTAACGATTTTGATTAAAATATTTTTACAACAAATGAAATGTATATTTTGAATTTTCCAGCTATAGCTCATGTAGTCCTGTTTACTCTTGAGAACAATTGCATAACTGGTAAAGCGTAAGAGACAGACGAAATCTTATTATACAAAAAATGTAGATCACGTTAAAACACAAGAATTATGTCCAAATACTTTTTTGTTTTTTGGGCAGTGTACCATTTCGGAGTATTTCTTGTTATTTATGTGAGTTTTGAAATACTTTTCTGAAATAGAAGGTTGTTATTCACTTTTTTATCTCTTGCAGTACAAATAAAACGAAATTTGAATGCTTTATATAGCGACCAGCTTTAAAACATTTGACTATCGCTCAAAGCCTACTGTGTTCCCATATTCCCCTTGTACTCACAAGACAATTTCTAAAAATGTTTATCTCGACTATTATGAAGAAGAAAGAGAAATAAGTTTTTTTTTTAATAATAATTAGTACAAGAGTAGAGAAAGCCATGTGAGTGCAACACATCAGATTTTTTGAATGGTAAGGTTTTTCCTATCTCTTAACGGTTTATGTTATATAAGAATGAAGGGAACTTCAGAGGCTATTCCCAGAAAATACATTCAACATTCTATTTGGTGTGAAAATATCTTAAATATGTGGTATTTTAATCAAAATCGTTAGGCTATTTTTGAGAAAATCACAATTTACGAAACTTTTTTCACGTAAAAGGTAATTTGTGTTGGGGGGGGGGATGTTCTTGAAAATCGTGTCGCATTCTTGTAAGATGCTGAATATAAATACCAACTTTGGTAAGTAACCAACTTTTCGATTTTAAATTATGCTGTTCACAGATACTCACACACACGAACCTTTTTTTCTAAAAATGCACTTTTGTATTCAAGGGATCTCAAAACGTGTATTTACAGTGAAATCGTGGTATCAACTTTTTGGGTGGAATACAATAGCTACTTTGTCAGCCTACTACGCAGGTATTAAAGAAAGTAAAAATGGCAAAGTATTTAAAAATTCGAATCAATAACAACATAATCTTGGAAATGGTAAAGCTATCAAGAACTAATTTGAAATAAATTGACGTTTTAAAGATATATACATTTTTTGTGTAGTACGTTTTCTCTACCTCTTATGGTTTTTCAGCTATACAGCATTTTAGAAAATTTCTTCCGAATGAGCAAGATTTCACAGATTTTTCCCAGAAAACTTAAGATATGCATTTTGTCATGTAAACGCCCCTTAAACATGAGGTATTTTAATCAAATTCCTTAATGCCATTTTTTTAAAACGTCGAACATTACGAAAACTTTTTCATGCAATGAGTAACTTGGAATTGGGGATTTACTTGAAAATCTTGGTGTTACGCTCTTGGAATATCTTCTTCTTGGTCTGGAAGGGCGGGAATTTGTCTTTAACTATGATTATTCCCCATCCTCACTAGTGTATGATGTGTGCGTGAATTTAATGTAATAAGTTAATCCAAAGTAATAGAAACCCAAAGTTCAAAACCATCGCTAAGTGAGTGAACACCATTACTGCTGAATTTGTTCCACGTGGTCAAAAGTGCCGATATGACCTTCCATCTTAAAGCCACATAAATGGAACATGAAAAGAACAGAATCTGAAGTGTTGCACGCGCATGACTTTCTCTATTCTTGTACAAAATCTTCTTACAAATGCTTATTCCTCTATCTACTTCACATTAATCTATATAAACATTTACAGAAATTATCTTATTGCTAATTTTCTTGTATGTGCAAGAGGAATGTGGGAATACAGTAAAGTTTAAGTAATAGTCAAATGTTTCAACCTAGTCGCTGTGGAATGGCTTTGAAACTCCATTCTCTTTGAATGCCAAAGAGATAAAAAATAAATAACGATCTCCCATTCGAGAAAAGTATATGTACCTATCCGAAAATTCAGACTAATAAAAAGATATCTCCGGAATGATTCACTTCACAGAAAATGCCTCAGATATAACGAAATATGTTTCTTGTATAGTAAGTTTTTGTCTATCTGTTACGGTACCAGTTATCCAAAACTCATCAAGAGTAGACAGGAATACATCTACAGCTTGAAAATTCAAAATACACAATTCACTTGCCATAAAAAGTATCTTAAACATGTCATTTTAATCAAAATCGTTTTGAGAAAATAAAAATTTTCCATCTAAAGTGTACAGTGAAGGAATTTTCTTCAGAATTTCGTGTCGTTTATTCCAATATTAAACCTAAATACAAACTTTGGCTTTAACGGAATTTTCATATTTGAGTTATGCTGTTCACAGTCAGCCAGACAGATACACATACACACGCGAACCTTTTTCTAAAAATGCTTTTTTGGATTCAAGGAGCCTCGAGACATATTTCCGATGAAATCTTGGTATCGAACTTTTGGGTCCAGCGCCAATACTTCGCCAACTTACTACACGTAGTGCAGAAAGTGTTAAAAAAAACCTGCATTGCTAACATAACTCATATAAACAGAAACTATGACCATTTATTTGATATGGTGAGAATTTTAGAAAAGCTGCTGGTATTGACGTGAGCTTAACTGTTGGAATGCCAGCAAATATAACTATTAGAGTACTAGAAAGGGGGAAATTGACTTTTCAGTAGCCTGTATTCTCTATAATTTCTCTTGTAACGCATTGTCGATGTATCCAGGTGCAATACACAGAAACTGCACCCTTGTACTCCCGCTAACCTAGCACTTCCATTTCCTATAACGTGCGATGTCCATTGCAAGCACCCCACTGATCCCTGCCCTGCCCGGTAGGATGATATTAAAGTCAACCTGTCAATATCAGCTGCTGACCGAGAACTTGCTGAGTTAATACTTCGCGATGAAAGATCTAGCATCAGAAAAGAAATAACAGTTTCAAAACTGGGGCTTCCTTTGTATTTAACCCTAAAGAGAAACCTAATATATATACGGCAGAGGTTGCTTCTCGCACAGCTTCCAGATAGAAATTAAAACAGAAGTAAAACATACAAGTAAGATATTGTGACAAAATGACCAAATCAGTCCAGTTGCTTTTTATCATTTTATTTTTCTTCTAAACATTTGCACAAAAATACAGTTCTTTTCTACTGATATTAATATAGTCTGCAGTCTTTCGTGATATTAAAAATCACAACTGTTTTCTTCTAGCCTTGACTGTCTTTCTTCACAAACTCCGACGATAAAATCACTCGATGCTCGTTAAAACTTCTTCGCTTCCACGTGACCTACCTTCCGCGTCAATACCACACACACAGCTGTCTCGCACTCGCTGACACACTTCACCGACTCATGTGTGTAACTCTCTCTAACTCCTGTATCGTTTCCTTACATAGAGGGGATGACGCCACATGTTCTTTCTGGAACATCTACAAACATACCGGCCGCCGGACGCCTCTCGAAGGTTCCAACAATCCCATGTTATGCGCCGTGTTCATTGTTGTTAGTCACGTATACAGAAACAGTTGAGGAAGCCTGACCTCCAGCGCCTTAGTTTGCTAGCCGGCCTGGTTTGTGGTGTCCAGCTTTTAACTGTCTGTTTACTAATGTTTCACTGCTATTTCAACAATATGAAACAGTTCAAATTTTCACTGTCACTTCACTATCTTCGCGACGTAGCGAAATACGCTTGGTATAGCCTGTTCTTCTTTACGATTCTCCCATTGATGAGTTTAACACAAGACTTCACTAACCTCTCGTAGTGGTAGCACTCAGTGTACGCAATCTTGATCGTCACAAACTTGCTCAGAGAATAGCACCAGAAATGCACTCGCTAACTCAGTTCCTCAGTAACTGACTGGCACGCGAGAATACATACTCCAGAAGTTTCCAGAGAAAGTCTAGAATGTTCTAGAAGACGAGGAAGGGAAACTTCCAGAGGATCCTAGCCACTGACGATAGCGCTTCTGGTATTTACACTGTGCAAGATCGCTACTTATTTTGTTTATCTCACCAACTGCCGAAGCTTGGTCAATGTCCGCTGCATCACAATACGAATCCAATATAGTAAAACACGTGGGTGCAATTCTAAATGGGAAAGTCATTACTACCTACTCCAAACGTTAAATCCTCCCCCAACCTTTATTTCTCTAGTCTTTTGTTGCTTGAAAAGGTTAAAAATTCTAAAATGCACATTAAGAGAAATTTTAACGTTACGGTTTAAATAGGTGTAATTTTGAAGAATAAAACGCAATACTTGGAAAGCTTATAAACGCATGGAATATGCACTGTTTATTATTTATTCTATGATATTCGTGCCATATTTGAAGCAGTGAAAAAATGATAATACATGGATAATACGTTATAATAACGAATTAAATTAATTAACCAAAAATGGAAATATCATTAACCAAGTAAAGCCTTTAAGATTAGGGTGGATAAGTTGGACCCCTGATGATAGAATGGTAAAAATAATATATAAATGGACCACAATGAACCCAGGATTAACGGCCCGTCCCAAAAATAAGTGGTTAGATGATGTACTTGATGACATCAAAGATATGAAATAAAAAACTGGCCTGTTTCTGTAGAAAAAGGAAAAGTCTGGCAACAAATTGTTGAGAACGCCAGAACTTTTGTTATGTTGTAGTGCCTTAGTAAGAAGTAGAAGATGGTCTATGCATGCTCCACTACATAAATAGTACTACATGCATTTAACTAATCTTATAAATAACATTATTAATTTTTGCCAGATACATGATTTTTGAGCTATTGATGTTAATTTTTCAACTTTTGATAGTCCGTTTCTGCGGTTATTGCAATAATTAGGTCGTCTACAGGTGCTATGACTTTGGTGTTATTCCCATAGTCTAGGTTCATCAGCTTACTATATGCACTGTTTAAAACGTATTTAAAGGTAAAAATCTTATATGTCATACATTGCTTTATTTTTGCTCAAGGTATTCTTACAAAAGCTGGTTCTTCTATTTGCTTCATGTTAATCGAGGTAGGCATTTCGATAAATTGCTTTTTTATACATTTATTTAACTACAATGGCATTATGGGGATATAGTAAGTTTAATCTGTAGTCTTTCTTGTAAGAGCGGGTCACTATGTGATAGCTTTAGAGTTCCATTCTACTTGTTTGACGATAAAAAATAAATAAGTAAATAAAATAAAGAATGACGACCTTCCGCTTGAGAAAAGTACATAAATTGGAAAATTAAAGATAATAACGAGGTAAATCTGTAAAATAGTTAAAAGAAAAGAAAGTATTTTACATAAGCTGTGTGCTTTAACGAGATGTACATTTTTTTTTATGTAGCAAGATTTTGACTATCTCTCATGGTTTACCAGTTATGCAAAAGTAATTCAAAATTAAGAGCACATCAAAGGCTATTTCCAGAAAATTCAAAATATACATTTCATTTGACTGGAAGATATCTTAAACACATGACAACTTAATCTAAATTTTGGAGAAAATAAACACATTTTAAAAATAGCCCACATAAAGAATAATTTGGAATGGGGGACTGTTTCCGAAAATCTTGTGCGGTATCCTTAGAACTTAAATACAGTTTCTGTATTTACTGAATTGTCGTTTTGAGTTATGCTATTCACAATCAGACAGATAACACCTAGACACAGGCATATCTTTCCCCTTCAAGATTTCATGTTTTCCAATGTCTATCTATTTCAGGGATTGATTCAACCCATTAACTGTAGTCAATCCTACCAGCAGATCATGAGCGACTTGTTGCCCGTCATGTTATTGACGACTGGTAGGAAGTTATTATCCCTTCCGAACTCCACTAAAATGTCATTTAAATAAGATTGGAGTTAATTGGCAACCTTGCCTTAAACCTTTATGTTGTGTTGTCTCTTTGATCACATCACATCACATCATTAAATCTTACATAAAGTGTATTATCTTTATACAGCAATCATATGGATATTCACCCTTTGCTAGATATTTTCACCACAATAATTTCAGCTCTATTAGATCATACACTTTCTCTAAGTTTACAAAGGCTATACAGTTTTGCTCTTTGTACTCTAGATATTTATCTATTAATGTTTTATAATAAATATACGAGGGATGTTCAATAAAGACTTGCACTGTTTTTTTCCCTTTCATTAAGTGTCTGACTGCGACATCTGTCCATGTGCCATTGAACTACGTATTCTAGTGGCTAATCACTGAAAATCACACAGCGATAGCTCTGTCAGTTGATTGTTGACAGCCTGTGAGAGTGAACGTGTTTGATAATCGCCTCTAAATCTCGTCACGAGTACACAGAAGAGACGCGCTTCCTGGGTTTGATCTTGGACAGGAAGCTTAGTTGGTCGTCGCATATTGCACAGCTAAGAGCGAGATGTGACCGTTCCCTAAATATTATGCGAGTACTGAATGGCAAATCGTGGGGAGCGGATCGGACAATTTTGTTGCGAATATATCGGGCATTGGTCCGATCCAAACTAGACTATGGCTGTATTGTTTATTCGTCAGCACGACCATCTGTGCCGAGAAGATTAGACGTGGTCCATAACAGGGGCATCCGCATTGCAACAGGAGCTTTTCCAACAAGCCCAGTGGTGAGCCTTTACGCCGAGTCCGCAGAACCTCCTCTACAATATCGGCGTGAGATTCTCTTGGCAAATTATGGTTGTGCGCTTAGATGTATGCCTAAGCACCCAACGTTCGCTTCTTTTTTCACCACTACGCTAAGAGAACGATATAGAAATAGCCACCTTAGTCCTAAGCCTGCGGGGTTCCGTTTCCAAGAGCTCCTAGTGAAGCTTGGAGTGGAACTGCCTGTGATGTTCGCCAAGGGCGAGAGACTTTACCCCCCTTGGCTATCTGCTACGCCCCATGTAGATCTTGGGATGACCATACACCAGAAGTCCACGATGCCTATTTCAAGTATCCGCACGTGTTTCTTAGAATTTTTGTCAGGCTACACTGACTGTCGATATATTTACACCGATGGATCAAAGAGCACCAACGGTGTTGGATGTGCTTATGTTTATAGAACCGAACCATATACATTCGGTTTTCCAAATAGCACTTCCACTTTTACTGCAGAGTTTTATGCAATTTATCGAGCCGTTTTGTATGTGCGCCGTCGTAAATTAGGTGACTGCCTGATTTTGAGCGATTCCCTTAGTGCACTGCAGAGCCTTTGTCAGTTGTACAACCCCCACCCTATTGTACAACGTATCCAGGATGCCCTCCATGTTTTACACGCTTCTGGTGTTGATGTGGTGTGTGCATGGATTCCTGGTCACGTAGGTTTGCCGGGGAATCAAATGGCAGATTTAGCAGCAAAGACGGCAACTACAGAACCTAGTATTAGCATCTCACGTGTTACTTCGGAAGACTTCAGGCTTGAAGTGCGGAGAGCGGTGCTGTCGTCCTGGCACGACGAGTGGTCAGCTCTCCGCGGTAATAAGCTTAGAGAAGTGAAAGAACTTCCGATAAACTGGGCAACTTCCTGTCGCACATTTCGTCGCGAGGAGGTTAGTTTAGCTCGATTAAGAATAGGGCACTGGAATTTTTCACATGGGTACCTATTTAAAAGGGACCCGGCGCCTCTATGTCCGCTGTGTGACAACCTGTTGTCGGTTCGCCACGTACTGCTAGTGTTGCTCTTTAGCGCACCTTCGGGAATCTCTGCAGCTGCCTGCCAAACTTGCAGAGGTCCTAGCGGACGAAAAAACAGCGGTTGATAGAGTTTTTAATTTTTTAGCGGAGTGCAATATCAATTTGAGGATATAAAATTTTTAATTATCTGTTTCTGATTTTGGACATATTTATCACCTTGTTTCATATCTGGCTATTGCCACTGCTTTTTACCTTTGTATGTTTTTCTTATTGCTAGTATTTTTATTTTTTGAGTGAAATTTATATCTGGCTATTGCCATGAATCTTTTAAGGGCGCTGATGTCCTAGAAGTTGAGCGCCCTTAAACCAAAACAATCAATCAAAGTCACGAGTACAGAAGTCACCCAATAAAGGCGTAGTCATTACTGTTTTTGATTACCAGAGGACAGTCTGCATTCTCACAGTTCCAAGACACTCTACAGACACTGCAGATTATTATAACACTATCCTGAAACAATTGGTAAAGGATCACATTCCCAAAAAGCTAAAGAATCTCATTCAGCAGTGCAAGCTTCTTCACGAAATGCCAAGCCACATGTTGCTGATGCGGTTATCGAATTCCTGGCACAAAATCATATCTTCACGGTACCTCTTCCACCTTATAATCCTGACCTAGCTCCATGTGACTTTTTTCTTAACTCGAGAGCCAAAAAGGAACTTAAGGGACGTCGGTTCGATAATGAGACCAAAGCAGTGAAAGCTTTAGAGGCGACCCTGAACAGGCTCTCAAAGAATGGCTTCCTGCACGTTTTCAAGGAATGGCAAAGGAGGTGGGACAAGAACATTGTATTGAGGGAGAAGTATTCTGAGGGGGGCAACAGTCTGTATGAGGGATGTTTTACAATACATTGTTGTATGAATATTAGTGCCAGTCTTTACTGAACACCCCTCGTATTATTCACTATGCTTCTGCTAGTTCTGGAACCCATTTGGAACTGTGACAGTATTCTTCAACCCATTTCTGTGCTCGTCTTCCTAGAAAATTAATAGAAAAGTCAGAAATGAAATTCCTGAGAAATGTTGCAGGTTGTTCTTTAAAAGATAGCCGGGATTTGAACCACGGATGTTCCGCTTATGGAGCGGCTGCATTGAATTTTTCAGTCCTGATTCCACCTCTTAAATATTGCCCACGCCGCTTGTGTGTTTATATACACCAACAGTAAGGTTGTTGGCATAAATGATAATTGTTCTTTAAAAGTTTACGTCTTAAGTAACACAGTGTTGCGATATTAAATTGTAATGGAAGAACACAAAACTGCAAATACTATAAACATATTTACTCTTCTAGATTAGAAAAACGAATACCATGGCTGTACGAGTGAATGCTGAGATTTCGTTTCCATCATTTCCTTTCATTCAGTTTTCTTCTCATATTTCAGACGTGCTTCTCGTTCTGTGGCGTGTGGTTATGACAGACAAAAGGCGCGGATTCTTGCTCAAAGAAAAATGTACTCCCGTGGACATTAGCTGTTTGGTCGACGGGTTGTTCATTGCTCTCTCTTCAAACTTGGAACTGCTACGGACTTCCGCGCGTCTCTGCGGCCTATTTGCGTGCGGTCTCTAAGCATCTATGGTTCCTTTACTGCATTGCTTTCTCCTATGTAGGTCGCAATGTGCGAGGTGTTTGCGTAACCTATAACCTATACAATGTTTCTTAACATGATAAAGAGAGGACATAACTTCAGATTTGTTTGACTCTACTTTAATCTCTCCTCAATACTAGTTGCCATCTGGTATTACCATGTGAATTAATATTATACAAATGTTAGCTAGGGAAATTCAAAAACGGTGTATTATAGCTAACCAAGAGAAACTTATAAGGACAGAGAGAACTCTTAAAAAGGAAATGTAAATGACAGATGATAGAGAAAAACGGAAGATATGATTTAGTACAACGCGAGTAAAATGTTGGGGTGCTACAAAGAAGAAAAATAAATTCGATGCTGCCTTGACTAATACAAGATAAAAATACAAATAGAAACAGGAATTACCGGAAATATGAAATGAAATTTGTTAAGGGTATGAAATATGGAACCGCCAGACAGCCTGGCGTAGAAGATAAAACCATCAGAAGACGAAAAAGATGAAAGAAGGAGAATTACTGTTTAGAGCAATTAAGTTTGACAAAGGGGAAACATTGGGACAGGCTGAAATTGAAGTGAAGAATTTGCTGTTGGACAGAAAACTAATTTTGATTAATGTGTTCATGCAGCGCTTAACGTCCCGTTAACCTGTGTCTTTAACATAGGAATGGGTAGTGGAATGGGGGGAAGTTGGAGGGTAGGTAAATTTGCCCAAAGTGCCCCTGGACCATTCATGTTATCTTCGAAAGGAAGACAAACACACACTGTCAAAATACCAACCCTCACAATGAGATAAGAGTGTGTGTGTGTGTGTGTGTGTGTGTGTGTGTGTGTGTGTGTGTGTGTGTGTGTGTGTGTGTGTGTGTGTGTGTGTGAGTGTGTGTCCGTCTGTGAACAGCATTACAGTTGGCACTTAAGTATAATGTCTTTCAAGGATGCGATACGAAGATTTTGAAGAAAATAGTCTTACCCTAAACTACACTTCACATGGAAAAACTTTCACACATCTTGATTTTCTTGAAAATGGCCATATGTTTAAGATAGTTGTATGACAAATGAAATGTATATATTGAATTTTCTGGCTACTATAGCCTATGTACTCCTGTTTAGTCTGGATGAGTTTTGAATAACTCCTAAACCGTAAAAGATGGACATCTTACTCCACAAAAAATGTAGATCTCGCCAAAACACACAATTTATGTCTAAATAAAATTGTTTGTAGTGTGAACCATTTCGGAGATATTCATGGTTATTTGTGTCAGTTTCAGAAAACAAAACTTTCGTGAAATGAAACATCGTTGTTTATTTTGTTGTATGTTAAGCGTGCAAAGAGAACGGGATCTCAAAGCTTTTAAAAGATTTGACTATCGCTCAAAGCCTACTGTATTCTAATACTCCCCTTGCACCTACAAGGAAATAAGCAGTAAGATAATTTGTACAAATGTTTATCTCAATCAACACGAAGAGCTTGTAAGAAGTACAAAAGTTGAGAAAGTCATGTGAGTGCAACACATCAAATTTTTATATATGGCTTACACAATATCATTACAAATAATAATCAATATTGTCAGGCAGTTTCCGTGGGCGGTAATTTCTACCAGACGCTTTCAAGTTCCCGAAAAAATTACGTAACTTTGCTTACAGTGTAAGTCTTGAAGGGATTTATTTCAATACTATTTGTAAGCAGCCAGACAAATCGTAAGGGCCAAACATCCGCCAGACACGCCGTGAGTATGAGTACGATATCGTCATTCGTACACTGAAGATATCTGCGTGCATCCATTTCTCCTTCCATTGTTTTACTATGTACACGTACCTCCAGAGGTACTCGAAGACCTCTTATGGGGTACCTAAAATTTAATTTAATTTAATCCTTCCTTATGCAGCATCACATAAGTTACAAATATTATAATCTATTGTATTTTAGATATGGTTGTATATAATTTGAATTAAGGTTAACTCCTAGGGCTAGGACTAGGGTAAAGGCTGAAATGGAAAACCCTCTTTGGGGGGTACACGAAGAAAAAAGGTTGAATGCTACTCTCTATACGGCCCTACTTTTTGAAACATCACCGTATCTCAGCTCATTTCCAATGCCAGTCAATATCCACACATGAGAGTCATCATTTCGTTAGTGATGCATATTTCCCAGCATGATTGCTCCAATTTAAGTATCAGAACATGAAATCACGAAACCAGAATGGCCATGGATATTATAGACATGGTACATCATTTTGGTGTCAACTTCCTCATGATCCGGACACGATAAAACTTTCTTCGACATCAGACACAAGTGCATTATTGGTGACGTGTAAGAGCGACCATGTTTGCACCGAGCGAGATGGCTCAGGCCGCACTAGGGAGGTAGCGTGTTCGATCCCTGTGGCCGACCTTCCTGACACGTTTTTTTCCTCGCTTTATCCACCGGATGTTGGGGTGCATTGATCTCCTATCCATGGGTTCCTTTCCTTCATTTCTCATTTTCGTCCCTTGTCAGCTTCACTTGCTCTGCTCTCTGACAAGTTACGGTCTCACTTCGCCTCATACTTCCCCCTGGGGGGAGGGGGGGGGGGGCAGCGCGCAATACATCCATGTCGGGGTCGTGGTGGGTCGAGGTGTCCCCCTTTTATCACTACATACATACACACATCAATAAAATTAATGAAAATACATTTACTGCCAATGAATGATACCATATGGTTAGAAGCTCAGTGGAAGATAAATCAACAAGAGCCTGTTTAAGACGTTTTCTTAAATTCTTTTGCGAAATTGGATGGTTGAACTTGATCCAGTCTAATAATGTTAAACTCCAACTGTGTTGTTTCATGTCAAACACACCTCTTATAATCTTCAATTTATGGCAGAAAGTACCTAGGCCCTTTTAGTTGTATTACCATTTCCAGCATTTTCTTAGAAATATCTTAAAAGGTTTAAGGGACATTTGTCGTAGTATGAAGTAAGAAGAAACCATCAATTATCACAATATCTATCTGAGGAGGTGGATTGTGTTCTTTGTCTTTTCTCACAACTTACATTAAAATAGGTTTTTAGATTCTATAATCTATATCAGAATCAAAATGGTACATAGATAATAATGGCACTTGGTTTACGTGATGTGACAAAATTTTGACCATATCAATTTTATGATCAATCGATATACCGAGCATACGTCGAAATAAATCGCCCTGAATATGTACTTCTTGCACTTTACCACTCATATTGACGGCGACATTTTAAACGTGTCTAGAGGATGTTTGGCCCTTACGATTTGTGTGGCTGCTTACACATAGTATTGAAATAGTTCCCTAAGTCTCATATATAAACATCAAGACTAATTCTGTGAGTAAACTTATGTAATTTTCTCGGGAACTTTAAAGCCTCTGGCGGAACTGTTACGGAACGCTTATAGAAAGTATTTGGCAATATTGATTATTAATATGTAATGATAGTGTAAAACTCTAAGAAAAGTGACCAATTTTTTTGCGTACCTTTAGCACCTGGTATCTGTAAATTGGCTGCCACTACAAGCTAGCAGGTATGTGTATCTTCAAAGTATATGCTAATGTTACTCTGCGCGACCCATTTTGTCACCCAGTAAATAATGTAACGTCAGGCGGCCCCGGGATCTTGAACTATGAATGAGACGAAGCTAGTTCTGACTAGGGAACGCTGCAGGCCTGCGATTTGCTGTCATGGAGCCTCTGAAGGTCACATGCAGCAGGTTTGACATGAACCTTAGATACCTCACACCACTGCGCTGCGAGTAAACGTCGACAATGAGGCGGTCAGAACAAAAGCCCGATTGCCACAGTTCTAGAAGCTATTTATTCACGTGCTTGTTGACGAAAGAATTTTCAAGAAACGTCCAGAGATTCAACGGCACTTCGCCCTGGCTATAAAAGCAAGCCAGCAAGTAGTGTGTGTGTGCTTGTGCAGTCGTTGAGAGAAATTTGAGTGTGTTAAAACTATGTGTCAGAGACAGTTGTAAACCTTTAACGTCAAAGTTGTTTACTGTGTGAAGCATTTTAGTTAAGTCTGTCTGAGTGAGTGTGAGTCGGAGGCAGTTTGAGAGACAGAGGGAGTAGAATTCTAATTCAGTGAAGTACATGTCAAGGTTATAAGAGGACACAAGCTGCTTTAAGAATAGTTTATTTAAGAATGGGTAAAAACGCATGTGAATGTAACACATGTACTTAAACTGTTGATATTAAAGATGCAATGAAGTTTATTGTGTTTGTTAGAGGTGCTGTGGTCCAACAGTTACTGCGCATTTACCCAATGGAAAGTGATACGTCTAGTCAACGTATTTCAGGACACTAATGCAGATAACGTCAGAGTTTGGGTCTATGATGGAGTGACGTTAATCTACATCGCTATATCTGGCGGTCCAGTAATGTTAGGAAGAGAAATAGGGAAGGTAGCCAGAGGGAGAGAGATGTGGGGGCTCTGAAATTTTGTCAAAATACATCTCACTCTAAAAACCTCACAGTGATTCATTGCATTATTCACCGAGGAGAATAATTCTAAGTAAGCGACCTATTTTCATGGCCTATTTTACTTACGTGCACCTGAATAAAGACTATTACTTCGAGAGAGTCTAAGAATACTCGGCAGTAAAACTCCAGCTACTTACATTAGCCACAATATTACCAGTAAAATGGCATAGCAAAGAAAATATATTGCTAAGAAATTGATCAGGTAAGTATTCCACCTAAAAATTCGATGTCGAGATTTCACCTGAAATATATGTTTTGAGACCCCTGAATCCAAAAAAAGCATTTTTAGAAAAAGGTCCGTGTGTGTCTGTGTGTCAGTCTGTGGAAAGCATAACTCAAAAACGAAAAGTCGGTTAAAACCAAAGTTGGTGTTTAAGTTTAATGTCTTTCAAGGATGCGAAACGAAGATTTTGAAGAAAATAGCCCCACCCTAAACTACCCTTTATATGGAAAATTTTGATCTTCTTCAAAATGGCTCTAACGATTTTGATAAAAATGTCATATGTTTGAGATATTTCGATGACAAATGAAATGTATATTTTGAATTTTCTGGCTATAGGCCCTGTAGTCGTATTTAATGTAAAGGACTTTTGCATAACTGGTAAACCGTTGGAGATAGACCAAATCATACTTACAAAAAATGTGGATCTTGTTAAAATACATAATTTATGTGTCAATAAATTTTCTTGTAGGTTGAACCATTTCGGAGATATTCCTTTTTATGTGTGTGAGTTTAGGAAAACTTAAAGCTTTCGTGAAATGGGACATCGTTGTTCATTTTTTATATGTTACATGTGCAAAGAGAACGGAATCTCAAAGCTTTAAAAGATTTGACTATCGCACAAAGCCTACTGTATTCTAATATTCCCCTTGTACCTACAAGGAAATAAGCAATAAGATACTTTGTACAAATGTTTATCTCAACTAACACGAAGAAGATATAGGAATAAGGGTTTGAAGAATGGTTAGTACAAGAGTACAGAAAGTCATGTGAGTGCAACACATCAGATTTTTATTTGTAATTTGACATTTTTATATTATTTAGTTTTTATATTATTATAGGCCATGCTTGCGAATTCTCTGTATTCGATTTCTGTCAACCGCTCACTCTGGCCGTAGTTTTTTGTGTTCTTTTCCTGGTCGGTAGGCGAGTGCTGGGGTGGTTTCTCATTTACCACATTTTCCTTTCCATCATTTCCCTTTCATTCCGTTTTGATATCATGTTTTGGGTGTTTCTAGGTTTGCTGGTGCATAATGGAGCCGGGTAGATGGCCCGAATGTTTTCTCCAAAGAAAGACTATTCCTTGAGGACAGTGGGATGGTTCCCGAGTTTTTAGAGAACTGAGAGGTCGAGCGTTGTCATGCAAAAGCACAACACTGTGCCAGTATACCTGACGGTTGTTTTGAATGGCTCATCTAAATGTTTTAATAAATCTTACAGCACTATCGTAGGCTACTGTAGACTATCACATACCCACATTACACTACGTTAGGTGTGTTGCATGCCTATCAGGCGTTTTCTGTATCGATAGCGTTGTTTACCTTTCTGGTAATGTTTGCCGGATTCCTCTAGAAACCGGAAGCGATGAACTTGAACCTTCTCTAAACTGCGAAAGGGTATAGAAAAGGCCGCTTAGCCTACGGAACTTTTAGTGTCTACAAAAGTATTTGGAAATTTCCCTAAATATACCTACTACAGTTCAGATAGAAGACTGTGATAGCAATCACAAGTAATGTTATTTTGAACCGAAAAATAAAAATGTAATAAAAATGACTACATTACCCTTCTCCTGGCGAGCTGCTGATCGACCTTATGTCTGCAGCCAATGAGGCATTCCCAAAGCCCCCGGGAAGTACGACGTCGAGGACTGCCTGGAAGATCTTCCTCCGCAAACTCATAGACGTCCAGCGGATGCCGTGAGCCATCGGGCGACGGTAACAGTGCTGTGGCCGACAGCTGATGGCTCGCCGTACCGCTGCAACAGACCAGAACGCTAGTCAGAAATGCTCTCTGGAATCAAAATAGGTATTTATGAAGTGGCTTCTGTTAAAGCTCAATAATACTGCCCCTAATTTAAAATCCTTAGGCATTCGATGTTCTTTAAATATCTGAAAGAAATTTACTATGTATGTATATATACAAGCTGCAAACGCAAGTATAGTGTAGTCGAATACAGACACACACACACACATAGTACACTCACTCACTCACACGAGGAAGCAACAATGTATACCGGGTAGAAGGGAAGTCATTACATTAATTTAAACCAGTGGTAGATCTCTGTATTTGGAACACATTTTGTATCTTACGTTTTTGTCTCTGACCATTTCCTACGGAGATATTTTAGTTGTATCGAAAACAACCTGGCAACAATGCAAATTGTGTGTCACTTTCCCTAGCTCAGTACATAAACAAGCAGCGTAACGGTGCATCGTGAAAAAAAACTCATACCCTGCCTTGTCCTTCCGTGTTTACTGTGGAGCGTAGGGGCCAATCACAAGCGTTAGCTCCCAACGAAAGCGAAAGTGCCCGGCCTGTTTACATTTACCAACTAGCTCAATTCCCTGACCAACTTCAACGCAACGTTGTCGACTTACCTAACGCGTGAGAGAACAGCTTGGAGTGTTCCTTCACGTCTTTTAAGTGATTAATTATTTCGTAACCCTGTGTGATGTCTCATAATTACCACCGAAGCTATGTCAGAAATAAGTTACTCTACGCATCTTACAGGTAACAAACTGTTATCTTCTTGTCGTATATTCTTGTGGAATTACGCATCCAATTGGGATATAAAACTATTTTTTCGAACAAAATGCCATTACACTTTTTTTGTTTGTAATGCTTCTGTGAAGCACATTTTAGAAGGAATATAATGATTTTCCTTCCACCTGTGCACCGCGCACACACAAGGAAGTAGAGCAGCAGCGTTGAGACGGTATGACGGCGTAACAGTGTCATGCCGTTTTCTGTCACGGCGTACGAGTCGGTCTAACCCCTGACAATATATGCTTCACATCAAAATGATTGAAAAACGTATATGTACACTCACGTGACCTTCTCTACTGGCTCCTGTGCAAACTATTCTTAAAAAAAAATAAAAAAAAATAAAAATAAAAAAAAAATAAATAAAAAAAAAAGAAAAAAAAGAGAGATTTATTATATCTACTTCATGAAATGGAGATGAACGTTTGTGGAAATTAATTATATATTTCCTTGTAGGTACAAAGGCAACAGAGGAATACAGTGGGCCTAAGCGTTAGCCAAATCTTTATAGACCTGGTTGCTATGCGAGGTTTTGAAACAAAAAGCACTTCCCATTTGAGCAAAGTATGTGTAAGAGAATTAAAAAAAAAAACAACAACAACAAACCAATAAATATCTTGGAAATGGTTCTCTCCACAAAAAGAGTACTTGTCATAAACTGCGTATTTTAATGAAATCTATATTCTTTGTGGTGTGGGATTTTGTCAATCTCTTATGGTTTACCAGTTGTGCAAAAGTTATTCAGAATGAACAGGGCTTCTGAGGTCATTGCCAGAAAATTGAAGATATACATTTTATTTGTGATGAAAGTATCATAAACATGTGGTATTTTAATCACTCATTAGAGACTTTTGAGAAAATCTTTGTGTTGCATCCTTGGAAGATGCTGAGATTTGATATTTAACCGACATTTTATTTCTGACTTATGCTGTTCACAGACATTGATACACAGGCCTTTCTGCAGAAATACTTTGTTTTTGAATTTTGAGTCTCAAAACCTGTATTTCCGGTGAAATATCGGTATTTAATTTACTGCTATACAAAAACTTCTTCAGCAGTCAACTCAAAAGATCCTGCCCCAGCTTTGGGGTAAGTAGATATCCCTTCCTGCGTTAAAACAGTTGCAGAACGGAAGGGTACAATTGCTATGAAGCTGGCGTTTTGCCTCTCAGCAAAGATGGCAATGAGAGGCAAACTCCCAGCTTGAACTAGCGTCTGTAGTCGCTGATAATAGACAAGAACAGTATAAACAACCGAAAAGATCTTACTCTAATTACAGGGCCCTATTTTCCAGGAAATAAACTCAGTTCATTCCTGTATACACTGCTATTATATAACTTTACGAATTATAGGTTCTAAAGTTCCGTAACAAAATCCATGCAAACATGAAGGCACGAAATGTTTTATTGGCATTTGTTCGTTTCTTATTAGTGTTCTTGTATTTTATTATTAGTTATTGTTATTATTTTATTTGTATTTATTATTATTAGTAAAACTATTATTAATTTTATTATTACTTAGGATTTTCACAACATGCAGCACCATCTTTTGATCTATGTTTAAAAACGTATTTCGGAATCAATTTATGAGTTATTTCAACCATCCTAAATTCCATCTAAGGTATTGGGTTTCATTAATTACTTTTATTCGTTAAATAACACAATCCTAGCAGCTGAAAAGCGTGGTAATTTCAAAATCATTCGTGACATTACATATGACAAGATCCCATTTTCACCGCCACCGTCATTACCGGAGCTACCCTATTTCCTTAATGGACTTATCTCAAAAATGGGCCAGGCCAAATACCCCTCAATCACAGTATTTCTTCCTGTTCCCCTAAATTGCCCATTGACTAACCGTTTTATTTCCCAGGAGTTGCCTCAGCGGTGGGCAGAATAAAATGTGTGTCATGCACCTTATGGAGAGAAAGAAACCACTGTTTCAATCTGGGGGATTATAAACAATTTGTACTATCACAAAAATAAATACCCAACTCCATTGATATCTCTGCGAAGGGTAACCTAATATTCAGGTATGCAACCGGGCATTAGAGATGATTTACTTTATTATTATAACATCCTTCTAAATGTTAATTACCTACAAAATTAGTTTACATTTCACTGGACACAAACGCTAATTACGTTCATATTAGCATACGAGTGATATTGTTAGTGCTAATTCTGTCTTGTACTTTTACATAGGTATTTAATTTGCTCAACTACAATAACACTAATTTTGTTGTTTTGGAAAGGTGATATTACAAATATGTGTATAATGATGGAAGCTAGATATTGTCCAACACGAAGGCAGAAGAGTAATAGCTGTGCCAGAAAATTTCTCAAGGGAAGCAGGAATTGATCCCTTGGGTACTTATCCAATCTTTGGGACGACGAGAGGGCATCCACCGTGAAATTGCAAACTGTTACTAGATGGAGGAGTTATATAATCACAAGGCATGCTCTACATCCAATCACATCGAATGATAAGCTTAAATCACAGCTTCCGACAAGCAACAAATTATTAAATGCAACGATTCATTTCAAACACTCCTTGCTCAGTCGACAAGCTAATAATGATATAATTACGAAACAGATATAAATGGACTGTCTCAAAAATTTAAATTATATTTGGGAAAACAACGTTTTATGTGGAAATGAATTTGGTAAGTGAATGTCAGTGTGTTTGTACTCAAAACCAGCCTTTAAAACCTTGAGTTAAAATGAGTAAATCTACCATCAGTTGTTTCTTAATTCCAAGCCCCCGATAAGTAAATATAGAAGTTACAGGCGGTTATACAATAGTACATATAAATTATGCAACAAGGATCTTAATTGCCATTATATTCAAGTTTCGTACGACTATTTAGGTGTCTAAGCTTAAAGTATTGATAAAATATTTTTACTCTTCTACTTATTTCACTGGTGTTCGGCATTTAATCAAGTATTTGTTATTCGATTGTACATGCAAGAGTCGATGGTAGCGCATTCAACTACGAAATTATTGATTTTGTTCCTATGTTGGCTTTCACATAATGATGCAGAAAGTATTTTAACCAAAGGGCAATTCGTCGAATCCCTCTTCCTTACACCAGTGTAACAGAACGATAAACATCCAGTCCGGTTACTTTTTATCACTTTACTATCTTCTAAAATGTTATCACAAATTCTTGTCATTAACACAGTCTACAGTTTTTCGAACCATCACAACTCAGTTTTACTTCTAATAACCTTGCTGAGTCCTTTTAGTGCCTTTCTTCACTTCCTCTGTCTCTCATGTACTACGACCTTACAATCATTCGCGACGCTCGTTGAATCTTCTTACGTAACAACACGACGACGCACACACGCACAGCTGTTCCACACTCGCTGACACACTGACCGATTCAAGCCCGTAACTTATCTCTAAAGCTCGCTCTCTCCTGTGCTTCTCAGTCCTCCTAATGGGGATGACGTAACAGGGACCTTTCTCGATTTCTGCAGACACACACGCACCGGAAATGACTCAGCTAGAAGTCTCGCGAAAGTTCTGGCCACGCCTTTTGTTTCTGCTGCCTCGATTGTTAACAGTCTTGTACACACTACGAGGTAGCCTCACTTTGAACGTCTCGCCGGCACGACAGTCGGCGCGAAGTAGTCCCTAGTTGTGCCGAGCCCGATGCCACTGTATATATGCTATAAGCTTTAAAAAGTAGACTTTCAGAAAGGAGTAGACAAATTTAAATTATTAGAATGTTATATAGAACATTAATACTGGTTATTAAATAGACAGAGTAACTTTATTTCATATATGGGAATCGATAGTTTCACTTTCAGTTGCGTGGGAATATGCGTAGAGGGCAAAGTATTGATTGCTACGTGCGGATCTTTAGATTGGTGGTTAGCAGTATCGTTATGAAGAAGTGGATATAGGGTCCATTGCAGTTGCGTATAAGTGCTATGTTATGGCATGGTCGAGCATAAATGAATTTAAAAAGCCCACTTCCTCGAAGTGTTTGACGTATTCTTTCGAATAAATTAGAAAATAGCACTAAACAAACTTATATAGGAAAAACGGAAAATATTTTACGTACCATTACTTGCGCTATATGTCTAGGAATATGTTTTTTTATTGAAAAGTTATATTTATTGCTTTTAGGAGCGTATTAATAGCTGTACGAATGATTGTATTTTACCCAAAATTTCAAAGGGCAGCTTTAATCGAAAATACCTACATGTATTGAGGCCTAAGGATATCTTCAGAAGGGGAAATTTTTATTTTTAGAAAGAGGCATACGTGGACAAAAGAACTACAATTTTGATTTATTTCCGAGATTATACCAATATAAAATACTTCAAAAGATGTGCTGCTCAATGTTTTTGCACTATCGTATATGTGAAACAAATAATAATTGACACCTATTTCTCTTTAATACGACGTAGACTAAGGTGCAGTTATTTTGGTGATAGTGGGAATAGTGGTAGTAAAACTACTATTTACGTATTTGCAACATAATTTTCAGTGGATATTGACAGAGTGCCGCCACTGTAATTAGAAATAATTTGGTTACAAAATGGTTGCTAGTGTTGTCATTTTGATGGAGCATCGGAAAGAAGAGCCGAAGATCGAGGATTCAATTCATGGTAGTAGCATGCATTTTTTCAAGGGGATTCAACTTTTCTTCCACAGCCTGTAAACTGTCATTGTGAAATATCAAGACTTACAAATCCTGCGTTTATTTCTCCGGCTTACCTCTTCAGTTAAGAAAATTAAAAGATTGTATCTCATTAGTTATTATTGTTACTATTATTATTCTAATTAATAATGGGGATAGTGTTCCTGGTTGGGAAATGCTAAGTTAATGACGGTGCTTATGTGAACACTTCAGCCTCGCTACAGAAACAAACTTGATGTCACATAATCGGAGAATTTAACGTCAAATAGTTCAATACAGCTAGGTCCCGAGCACAGAACAACAAAGACGTTGCAATGTGACTCGTTACTATAAGTAAAACATGCATGTTGCTGACAGGTTATTAACTGCCGTTGTGAGCGTGTTTGACATGTGTTGAATAAGTCTATTGCGTAAATAGTTACTGCAAATTATTAATGTTCCATCAATTACACGGATACATGTTGGATTTTAAAGCTTTAGAGCTCTAGTTGTAAAAGTAGAGGTTTAGTAACGAGAGGCTTAAGTTTAAAACAGACCTAAGGGAGTGGAGGTTCTAAAAGCCACGAGTTCCTAATTCTAATGCTTCAACGTGTTGTCTACAATATTTATATACTTTAGTATATGTTGTATATTTAGTACATATAGGGCCTGTATTACGATCTCCGGTTAAGATTTCGGTTAACAGTTAACTTGAAGTTACGCCCAGATGTCAGTATTACGACCTTCGGTTAAGGGCTAACTGAGAGTTATTTCTGGAAGTACACTAACCGCAACCTCAAGTAGGGGTTAGTGCGTTAACTTGGAGTTTACTCGTGTTTCACACACAAAAATGGCGTACCTCCTATCACAATTGTATGTCCACAGCGACTCCGAAGATGAAATGCTGGCTCATTATTTATTTAATACAAGAGCGAAGAGATTCAGAATGCGCAAAGATAATTTCGAGGAGCGAACGTGGAAGAGTTCCAACAAATATACAGGTTATCAAAAGCTTCGACATCCGGAATTTTAGCGGAAATAAGGCATCGAATAGAATTTACGACAGAATGGTAGTTTTCAGCACGTGTATAACATTATACCAGCATATTTGTATATTCCCGACATTCTTAAAATGAAATAAATTAAACCAACATAAATTGTAGGTATTTCTTGATGGGCATTAGGTTAGGGAAATATAATTCTAGAGCCCAGTAAGTGTAGTGGATTGATACAAACAATACGATGTTTTGTGCGATTTTCATTACATTGGTACCACGTTTTAACTAACGCAAATGTAATAAACGGAGCATGGCAAATTACACATTTTGCGAACAGAAAATACACGGAAAACTATACAATATGTAGGTACACAAGTTCAAAAACACGCGGCATAAGATCATTATCTTTAACTAACGTTGCATGTTATTCATTGTGGGCAGAACGATTACCTTTTAAATAGTAAACGTTGCATTATATTCATTGTGGACACAACGATTTTTAGCTTCTTCAAAGCACTTCAAGGCTCTGAAGGAATAGTGAATAAAACAGAAGCTATTTTTAGGTTATGCAATGTGTACAAATCTTCAAACCATCCCACACATCTGTGATGTGGTTAACCTAAATGATTGCTTAACCCACGAGATAGCGTTGCAAACACAGCAAAATCCTAGTGAAAAATGTTACCAACTGCTCTCAGGGCATCATAATCCTCAGGGTAACAAACCTACAGTTAAATTGAGTTCGCAATACGAGGCACCGAGCCTAACTAACAGCGATAACTGAGAGGTAACAAACCGTGGCTAGTAACCGGAGATCGTAATACAGGCCCTTAATGATATTTATTTATTCTGGAAACGACATATTAAGAGAAAGTGTAATGTGGAATATAGAAGGGGTGTCTCAAAAATAAGTTACACTATGTTTTTAAATCCGCATGGTAGGCAGGAAAAGTCCGGGAGTCGCTAGGAACCTTGGTTTGGGTATAGTGGCGGCACTGTAAAACTTCTTACCTTTACCGCATGGACATTAAAACAGAAGTAACAATGGAGATTCCACTCACACTTGCCACCGATTGGGAAGTTCGCACTGTAATCTGTTTTTTTTATCTGTCCTACTAATCAATTGGCACTGAAGAATGACACCATCCACATGGCAAACAGCAGCTGCGCGTCAAATATTTAAGATTAAAAATCTAAGCCGTTTCCAATTATTCCAAACATAACCTGCAAAGCTTTCCAAATGCGTAGTGATAGTACATCATGAGGGTTATATACTCAAGCCTTGCAATTTCTGCAGGTCTTTATAAAACTATGGTGATGAACTGAAGATGAGAGAAATGCTAAATAATAATAATAAGCGCTACAAGTTAACCTGGAAACTTGCATTATAGAAATACAAATAATAATTATGTCTAATTCATTGTTGGCACTGATAGTGTTTTCCTGCCTTGGTCGTTACATTACTTCACATTCATATTGAATGTGAAAAACTATAGAAGAATGGAAACAACTTCCACAGAAAGGAATACGCCCAGATCCAGCTCGGTATTCTACTAAGAAAGGTCTCTCTTCCTAACAATGAACCAATGCCATCAAGATGAAGTGCAATGTGTCTTCAGTGTTCCAGGTAGAGGTCAAGTAAACCGTTGCCGTGTGTGCAACGGGACCGAAACCCTCGCACACGTGCTTGACTTCTGCAGATAGGTCGAACTTCTTAGAAACAACAGAGATCACACGGCGATTTCTGATTCATTCAGAGCGAAAAAGAAATATGGGGTTTACGAAGTAGTTTGTTCCTCTGTCTCCAACTCCATCAAAAGAGTAGACCTAATTGTCATTGACAGACAGTAAGATGACCCTATAAACCGGTTTGGAAAACTGGACCAAATTAAAGAGGTTGATAAAGAAAGAAGTAAAACTACACTATGAACCTTGCATTCCTTGTCTAACAGACAAATGAAAAATTTTAAGTTGGTCTACTTTTCGATGCTCGTGTAGAGGTTTGAATTGCAACTAAATGTTTTAGAAGACATTGCTTTACAAATTATCCGCGACTCTTTCTACATTCTACACAATCATTTGTATGGTGCACTAAATTAAATTCATAATAAATTAATGAATAAATAATTCTATTTTTTAAAGAAAATAATTATGTAGGTACATTATTGCACTTTATTTCTTAAATATGTTTGCATTATACATTTTAACCTTTATTATTTATGTTTTAAATTGTCTTTCTTTATATATTTAATAGGAGGCTGTGCCTTTAGGACAATGCTAAAATAGGACAGCTATTCAAATATTGGATTTTCTCTCCATGTCAGAACTACACAAATATAGGCGCGAGGAAAGAAACCAAAACCAACAGAAGATGATATGATAAAGGACATATATCTGGAGTAATAGTAAATGGATTAAGATATGAAGGAGTGTTATTTAAAACAAATATATATATATATATATATATATATATATATATATATATATATATATATATATATATATATATATATATAGTATCAAAACAGAGAATCCGTTTCGAAAAGCACTTACTTTGCCTGCTGATGTACAGAGCTTGTTTCAGTTGGATACACCTCGTGTGTAACAGATGGAACGGATTTCAGATAAAGCTAGCTGCCATGAAGCTGTCTGCCCTGTGTCACGTCCTGGCTCCTTGTTTTGAGAACAGTCATTTTAGACATACTAGCAGGTGAATCATGAACTGACTGCCATGGGTCCACCTGTCAAATTCACACGTTCACTTCGGATGGAAACAAAGCTGTCATTGTAGTGCTTTGAATTGTGTTGTGTGAAATGTTATTAAATGTTCTAGTTTTTCTCTTCATAGGTTGCCCTATTGTCTCCTTAGAGCGGTGGTAGCGCTGCTGCTTACCAAGCGGAGACCCAGGTTCGATTCCCAGTATCTGTGGGGGGATTTTCTTCCGCTAAGAAACCTGGTCCGGGGTGCACGTAGCCTTGTTAGGTCTCTGCGGAGCTATTTGATTCAGAAGTAATGGCCCCTGGTTGCAAAAACCAGCCCGGAGGGACCGGGGCACTGACCACGTCCCACCTCCAGCACTGCATCCCACTCATGACGCCTGTGGTGGGCAGAGGTGAGGGACGCAGCGACCGAGTGGTAGGCTTTGACCCGCAGAGGGTTAATGAGCCGTGTGAGGGGGTATAGATCGCCTTATTTCGCAAACCCTCTGGTTTGTATTTTGTTGTTTCACTATTTTTTTCATTTCTCACTATTTTAGTATGCTATATCCATTGCTGTTTATTTACTTGTATACGTTTACTAATGTCGCATTTTTATTTATTTCTTCGTTTTGCATTTAATCCAATATTGTACAACCTTCTGACTTTCTTAAAAAGATTATCTCTGAAGTCTGCGTATGGTAGCTAACTATAGCACACATATTTTAATAGGGTGGGCTTCGATATTACCGTTATTATTGTATATATTTTTTTACAGTTTTTGTAGACGTTCATGTTCGGTATATAAGAAGGTACTATAGCACCCGTTGCCCCCACTATCTACATATTTCCCTCTAATTCGCACACTGTCTAGCGCAAAGTAATCTAAGTGCCAAGCGGGACACACTTGCTTCGCCTACATCACACGCTTTAGCAGTAAATTCCTAACCATAAATAGAGTTGATCCCCCTTTTCTTTTAAAGAAAATGTATATTCCTAAATATAATATTTCGAGTCTGGCTTGGCAATACCGCTCTGTTTACCTACCATTAAATTCACCACTTAAGAATTCAAACTTAAAGCAACAACTGATCATCACATGAGCTATTTGAATTTTTAAGGGCAAACACTTACTCGCCATTGACATGTTACCACTCACATACCTCAGGTGCAGCATTCTGCTTACCAGGGTAACTGAGCTGTTCAGTGCTTCTTGAACAACAGAGGATAGGAAACAAACCTCGTGCTTGTTTAATGTAATTCCTTCAGCACCATCCAGGAAATAGTGTGCATTACAATACTACTTAATTACACATACAATGTGGATACAAATGATGGTCCTATCTATGGCTATGATCGAGTATATGAGTGTGTCTATTTTTTGTATCATATAAATGTTACATTTACCAATTTTTACACAATTTGACAACGCTGTGAGACTCTCTCGTGGTAAGAGTAGACATCATCTCATTTGAAAGTAACCTAGTGTGCCTCCGTAGCGTCGCGTGTGTTTTTGTATGTTAACTGGAGGACGCTTTAGGAAGTTCTTTTTAATGGAGTTTTCCCTTATCCTCATGAGATAAATGCCTCAGCTCAAAGATCCCCGGGCTTATTCTACCGTCTGTGTAGACCAGAAGCTAAAAGGGGTGTGAAATAAATTTCGTTTCTTACTTTGAAAGATTATATCAGTGCGTTTGGTAACTTTTATATAAATTAATGGAGTTTGGTGTGGTAGAACGCCGAGGAAGAAACCAGAATTATTACGATCAGAATTTGCACTTTCATTACTCCCAGGTTTATTAACATGCATTAGTGGTAAAATTTTGTAAATGTCAGTACTTTAGTGCCAATAGTCTAAGATATTGGTCTATACTAGGACTGCGAAACTGGTACTCACTGAGCGCAGCCTGATCACGGTCTTGAATTGGTAACTATATATTTAGTAGGTAAAAAAAAATGTGGTTCCTTCCTACTGAACAGAATGTCACAGGTTCTCAATAAATTTAATGTGTGTATACACACACACACACACAAGCACACACACACACACGCGCGCGCACACACATACCTACATATACACATACAGGATGATCCTCCACCCCCCCCCCCAAAAAAAAACGCCTACAACGCTTAGTATGTTTTGCGGGATGACAAACTAACCGATTTTCAAATAGGAACTCCTGTCCGGAAATGCACGGTTTGGACGCTGTGGCACATGGAAATGTGTGATGGGTGCACGTTCATATGTCAATAAACCCAATATCGAGCTGTCTAAATTAGAAACGGGCTTCGAACTGTGTACCTCCTACGCCATTGCAGAGCCTATATTGATGGTGGTGAGCCACATGCGCATGGTCCAATACGTGCGGTTGTCTTTGAAGATTTTCAATCCCTCCGTGGACTTTAACCATAAGATCCTCCGCTGACGTTGCAGAAGTGCTATACACTACATTCTTCATACAACTCCACAAATACTCAAGAGTTGTTAGATCTGGCGACCGTGCTGGCCATGCAATTGGTCCTCCTCTCGATATGCATATGCCACGTTGAGGCGATTCCGCACATTTATATCAAAGTGTGCTGGAACTAATGTCGGCCATATCCGCAGCTGTGTACTGGTGCATGTCACACTTCTGTTAAAACCGTTACTCTACTGGAAACCACACAAGTAACGCAGTAGGATGCGCACCAAGGACCCTATAAAGGAATTTAGCGCATATGCAGTAATGTTATTTAGCTCAGGTCGTTCATCCCAGTACACAGATGGATAAAGGGTTGCATACTTTTCGTATTAAGATACCAATACCAAATTTTAACAAATTGTCACAACTATTCGTTCTCAAACTCGAACGCTCTATACAACGTCCAAACAGTGCATTTCCAGACAGGGGTTCCTATTTGGAAATCGATCAGTTTGTCATCCCGCGCAACATACTAAGCGTAGTCGGTGTTTTTTCTTTTGGGACAAGCAGTGTTATTATATATATTTAATATATTTTGTCACGTAAATATATTAAATAAGTGCTGCTTAAAGGTAGATATTACTAAAATATAACAATCAGGAAAAGAGAAGCTTCGTTAGTTCAATTCTATAAAATAAATCACATTCGTCACTGCCAAAAGTACATAATTTACCTCAGGATACCATTTTATATACCCTACTGCAAGTTTAAATGTCGACGAATTGTAATGCAAGCTATGCATTCAAATCCTTTATAGCTGCTTTATCGCTATTACTATTTTCAGTATTGTGCTTCCGTAAATGTTCCTTGTGGAGCAATTTTTTATTGCACTGACGAAATTTGCTACACAGGTTTGCAAAGACATAACGAATAACAATCCTCCAGTCTTTAAACTTTCGGATGTATCTAAGTATACATTTTTAATTTTCAAACACAAAATTTGCAATCTTTAGGCTAAAAACATATTTATAGGTTTAAGTATTTTTGAAGTCTAAATAGGAGACTGAAATCCAGGGAAATTTTAAGAAGTAGATGCATTTTTAACTTGAGACTGAATATACGACAGCAAATACACTTCATTTTAAATGTTTTGTCGCGAGGGAGTTTTTTAGCGACGAGACAAAAATTAACAAATTTGATCACAATTTTTATACTATTAGAGCAAAATGGATAAAATCTACGCTGTAACATACTTACATAACGTTACACTTATGGTATAAATTTAATAAAGCTGGTATTATTCGTTTCAGTATTACAAATTTTCACCTTTTTTATTTCTGAGAAAATAATTTTCAAAAACTTTACACTTGAAGAGCGTGTGCGCTACCAACCAAACCTAAAGATAAGGGAGGGAAATGAAAAATGAAGGGAAAGGAACACATGGATAAGAGATAAATGCATCCCAATGGTTTAATGCTATTCACAGCAGCGTATTTTTGGAGAAATCGCGATTTTTTAAATGTAAATTCAATATACTTCCTCCCCTTACTATAGGTAACTAGTAGGGAAAATTATAAACTACGCATGTGTAACATCTACTTACGTAGCTGTAGGTTCGTGAAAGAATGAGAGATAGTAAAACATTGTAAAATACGGCAGAAAACAGCTTGCACTGAAAGGAGTATTACACAAAGAGTGTAATGTTTCCTGTATGTATGTAAGGTTTAATCAAGCTGATGCATAACATGTAAGATTATTTTCATTTTACATCTTCTCCTTTTCTACAGAGCTAGACGATGTGACAATGTTTCTCTTTAATGAGAACAAAGGCTAGTTACACTTTATAGCTGTGTTTTGTTATGCAAGATGATCATAAAATTCAGCTCCATGTCAGTGCCTTGGAAATATACCCCATTACCCTGATTTAGCTATAGGAGATAACACCGCACTGCGACCTATAGGAAGACGAGATACAAATCAACATCATATACACATAAACATACATAGAAATCGCACCAATATATTATTCTGAAGTTAATACAAGTATTATAGGTTATTTTCCTGAATATTTTTTGTTGATACTGCACTGGTGTGCGACGTTTTAATGAAGTATTTATTATTGGATTGTACAGCTATGGAAAAATGATTGTTGTGCTTTGTTTTCGCGCTGACCGCGGGTTACTTGTTACTTTCATTCGTAGGTTTAATCAGGCTGTAACTTTGCATTAACTAGGTATCTAACTTACCCCAATAGTAACTGATGTCATTAGATAGAACTTCTAAAATCCAAAATTAATTTAAGAGTGGCTCATATTCTCTTCCTAATGCAGAAACTGAGAAACATAAATCGTTAAGCTCAAGAAAATGCTCTGAGAAGACAGAATGTGGGATTGAGGTATGAAGTTCGCCTTAAATATATGTTCATAGCATAGTAAAATTAAACAGCAGGCTTCAGAATAAAAGCATCAAGAGGATTGAAACTTTACCAATCTCAACTTTGGCATGATTCCTTTAACACTACTTTGTATGAATAGAAGCCAATCGAGTTAATATAATACATTGTGAAAACATTAATGTAGGCGTAGTTTAATGTATAACCACTTGTCCCTATCATTTTGATTTTCTCTACTAGGTACAGTAAGTAGCGGAAGTATTGTATTCTACCCAAAAATTCGACGGCGAGATTTCACAAGAAATATATGTTTTGAGGCCCCCTGAATCCAATAAAGAGGCATTTTTAGAAAAATCTCCATGCCTCTCCGTAAACAGCGCAACTCTAAAACGAAAAGTCGGTTAAAAACCGAAGATGGCATTTAAGTTTAATGTATTTCAACGGTGGGACACATAGATTTTGAAGAAAATTTCTTCACCCTAAACCACATTTTATATACAAAATTTTTCGAAAACTTTGATTTTTTAATAAATGGCCCTAACGATTATGATTAAAGTGCCATAGGTTTCAGATATTTTTATGACAAATGAAATGTATATTTTGAAATTTCTGGCTACAGCCCATATAATCCTGTTTACCCTTGATGACTTCTCCATAACTGATAAACTGTAAGGGATAGACCAAATCTTACTATACAAACAATGTAGATCTCATTCAAGAACACAATCTATGTCTAAATAATTTTTTTTGGAAATGAACCATTTCGGAGACATTCTGTTATTTGTGTGAGTTTAGCATACCTATATTTTTCTCAGATTTCTTCGTCGTGCAAAGAGAACAGAATGTTAAAGTATTTGTATAGTGACCAGTTTTAAAATATTTGACTATCGCTTAAAGTCTACTGTATTCCCATATTCCCCTTGTACCTACAAGGAAGTGAGCAATAAAACAGTTTCTGCAAATGTTTATCTCAACTAACATGAAGAAGATAGAGGAATAAGAGTTTGTAAAAAGTAGTTAGTACAAGAATAGAGAAAGTCATGTGAGTGCAGCACATCATATTTTTGTACGATCATCTGTTTTAGGTAAATTACCAGGCAACGGAGCTCGGCGTGTGTTTGGTTTGCTGAATGTCTAGCTCTGAAGTCGGTCGGACTACTGACATTCCCGCCCTTTGTGTGTGATTTCCCTTAAGGGACCGCGGGGAACTTGTGGCTTGTTGGCAGACTTGAACGGTACTAGCTGCCCTTTGGGTTTCTCTCTCCTTCCTTCCTCCCAGGGGCCACGTTTGTACCATAAAGGGCTTCATTTGTCTGCGTGTGGTGCTTTGTCCCAATTTCGGTGACCCTTCCCACCACATTATCTCTGCTACAATGGTAAATTCACACACATTGCTAATACATAAAAAGCGATTCTTCAATGAACCTTGAACTGTTCACGATAACATTTTGCCTAACAACAATTTTAAATTAAGTAAAAACGGATTCGTTGAGTAAACATGTGGCAACGATATTCTAATATTTAGAGCTGGTCACAAAGACTTGCGACTGAAATAAAAACAAATTTAATGTGCTATATTCACATCGCTTTCTTTAGCCATTCTTCAAACTCTATTCTGTTCTGGATATACTTCAAGTTAATGGAAATAAACTTTCCACATCATAGTCACTTGTTTTAACAGCTGAACTTCCGCTTCCTTTGCATGAACAGAAGAGAAAAACTAAGACTTCCCATTTGAGAAAAGTATAATTATTTGAACATCCAATCAATAACAAGGAATATCTCGGAAGTGATTCTCTCCACACAATATATTACAAATAGAGTTTTGAATGATATAATGATATAAATTATGTACTTTTATTTCTTGTCTTATCTCATACTGTTTACCACTTGTACAAAAGCCAATCAGATTCAAAATGATTTTAGAGGCTACTTCCAGAAAATACAAGATATCTATTTTGTTTGTCATGAAAATATCTTGAACATCTACATTTTATTAATAATTCCTCGACCCGTTTATGAAAAATTCACATTTTTTTTTTTTTTGCAAAATGTTCCATGAAAAGGATAGTTTGGGGATTTTCTTGAAAATCTTCGTGTTGCATCCTTGGAAGGTGCAGGCATTAAGTAGCAAGTTTGGTTTTAAACTGACCTTTAGTTTTTGACACTCAGATTTACTAACATACATTTAAGAAAAATAGACATTGTCCGGTAATAGCAGAGAGATACCAGGGGTACTATATGCAAATGACTTAATGATGAGAACTATGGCAAGCACAACATTTAATGGTGATATAGTTGACGCTATTCTCTTTCCTGCTGTGCAAATACATTTTTGGACGCAAATGATATTTAAATTAAATCAAAATCGTTAGAGCCATTTTCAAGAAAATCAAACTTTTCCATAGAAAGGGTAATTTAGCTTGGAGAAATTTTCTTCAAGATCTTCGTGTTGCATCCTTGAAAGACATTAAACTTAAATACCAACTTTGGTTCCTAGCAGGCTTTTCGTTTTCGAGTTATGTTGTCCACAGACTGACAGACACAGACGGACAAACACACACATTCACACACACGGACCTTTTTCTAAAAATGATCCTTTTAGGATTTTATATATATATATATATATATATATATATATATATATATTTCCGGTAAAATCTCGACGTCGCGTACTCTACCCATGTACCTGCAGCTGCAACTGTGGGAGATACGGCAAAGATTCACAATGAAACGTTGGTAATTTGGCCAAGACGGTTCATTTAAGTCCAAGAATGGCGCTCTAGCGCGAATTTTGATTTTGGGAACTCCTCGGTGGAGGCTCAAAGATTCACTGCGCAGAGCTACTCAAGAGCGACGCGGTTTTCACCAAGAGATGCGACGGAGCAAGGGCTACCTAGCGCACGCCCCGGTTTTACTTATTTTAATCATTTAAAAAACCGATCTCCGTCCCAATGAGGGGGGGGGGTGGGGTGGACGACCCCCACAATTTTGGAATCTACACCCTTGGGAAGCTCAAATCAAGTACCCACAAGAGGGGTGTCCGGCCCATAAGAAAAAAGTTAGAGAACGGTGAATCCCAGCGAGACGTGGTTTGCTCCAGGTGTAAGGGATACCCGGTGCGCACCTCGAATTTTCTCAAGTCCCGTAACCTCTGGCCATATGAATCGAATTTGGTCCCTATGGGTGGGACGTGGACGACACATATCATAATGGAATGTATCCCTTCGGTAAGCTCGAATCGAGTACCCACATGGCGAAAAAAGTTGTGTTCCAGGGACTAAATTCCTGGGGGGCAGTTTTCAAAAATTACCCCAATTTAGACATTTTGATGGGGAACCACGCGCCCGCCCATATAAGTCGAAGTTGCTCCCTATGGGTTCGACGTGAACGACACCAACTTTAATGGAATCTACACCCTCGGGAAGCTCAAATTGAATACCCACATGACGGGTCTTAGGCCCATAGGAATAAAGTTGTTCAAAGCGTTGTCGTGTTGTAAGTCCTAGTACCGGCTGCTTTGCGCGCCTGTCTGTCGCCGTGCGATTTCACTGAAAAATCAAGTCCTGGCAGGGCAAGGCAGGGCAGGACAGGCAGCAGGCCGGACGGGTAGACACAGCCAAAGACGTTTGCAGGGCACAACAAGCACCAGTCCACTACACCCAGATCTCAGATCTCGCAGGCGTAAAGCATGAGGACATCTGGATCCTCAGAATGGGGTATAGTGAGACAATGTCCCTGCGGAGAGACCCCCGATGTGCTCGCCAAAAGTTAGACCTTTGTCCAGCTTAATTCCTTAGTATGTGATGAGCTCTTCCCCTGAATCCTTAGTCCATGTTCGCAATGCTTAACTTGACTTTGGGTAAAGGAATTCTTAACACAGTTTATTTTATCAAACAGATCTCTTGTTTATTTGTGGCTTGCAGTTATTACTGATTTACATATTTAAGAAGTGTGGGAAATATTGTGCATATGTGAAATCATATCTATGGGACCGGTTTCATGGCGTGGGTGTGACCATTGAGGCTGGTTGCTGAGTTGGAGATAGGGGTCACAGGAATTTCGCAGTAAATGTAGTAGGTTTGTCACGAAATTTATTGCTAACACAGATAAAATAAACACTCAAAACGACGTGTAAATTACTCACGTATATCAAGCAAAGAACTGCGTCCCTTCGTTCATGCATTTCTGGCACTTGCTAGGAAATTGCCCATTACACTCGGCGGTTTCCTCTGAGAAATGGCAGCAATTTCCTGTATTTTAAGTTCATCTAAAGTACGTTGTTTTGTAAACTTTCCCTGTTAATATCCCCTCCCTACAATTTCTATCTCTGGATAGAATATCTAAATGCGGGTTTCACCTCAAAGTTCCCCATTTTGGTGAAAGTTTAAAATCATGAAACACTAACATTTCTCCTCATTTTCCGCAGCGTGCACCCTTAAATGCGAGAGTAGCTCTGATTACTTTTACACCGAAGTTAGTTTTCACGTGTTCATATATCATGATCAAAATGGAAGGCATACAAATTTATTGCAATGAAGTTTTAGATCATTTTTATATAAAAAAACTATTTTGTTCCAGGGAGCCTCAAAACATATTCATGGTGAAATCTCGACACCGAATTTTTAAGAAAATAATACTTTACCCACTTACTATACGTAGCAGAGAAGGTAAAATCCGCACCAACAAACGAAAGAGAAAACTATAACGGTTAAGAGCGGCCATAAAGAAGGAGAGAGCGAACGTAAAGATAGTGAACAAATGAGAAAATAACAGAAGAATTAAGCTCTAAGTAATTTCTGAATGAGGATGTCCCTGGTGCAGAACATAATACCCCCTTAATGAATAGCGACGCCCGCCAATAGCAGGCGTTCGTCCTGTTTAATGGCACATCAATTATTCGTCGAGTTCAGTTGCAGGCTTGCTTACTTCCTTCTTTAATTCCTCTGTGCTCACTTCACTTCACGACTCAAATGCCACATCTACACGAATGAACTGAACATTTAAAATATCCCCAGGCGTTAGCTTCGATAAAACATACATTTGAAGGGATAATTTTGGGTAAAACATGTGTTCTGGAAATATCTCACATATATCTTTATTTCCCTTTCCTTCCAATAGTAATAAGCTGGTTCCTGATGTTTATGACATGTCAGTTTTTGTTTGTGGGTTTTCCCCATGGAAAATATAAGTTAAGGACGATTTTATCAATGGTAGTTAACATCATGCAACTCTGATGGGTTTTATAAAGTCATTTTGGATTTCTTAACGTTTTTTGTCATTTTCATGTCATTTGTCATATTATACTCATATTTTCTCTTAAATTTTCGTATTTTGTCATATATTTACTTTCTGTACTGCGTATAGTAAAGTAGAGGAAGTATTGTATTCCACCCAAAAATTCGATGTCGAGATTTCACCGGAAATATGTTTTGAGGCCCCCTGAACCCAAAAAAAAGCATTTTTAGAAAAAGGTCCGCGCGCGCACGCTTGCGCATGTGTGTGTCAATCTGTCAGTTGGGACAGCATAACTCAAAAACGAAAAGTCTGTTAAAAACCAAACTGGGTATTTAAGTTTAATGTCTTTCAAGAATGCGAAGAAGATTGTGAAGAAAATTCCTCCTCCCTAAAACTGCCCTTTACATGGAAAATTTTTGAAAACTTTTTATTTTCTTGAAAATGACTAACGACTTTAATAAAACGCCGTATATTTGAGATAACTTTATGACAAATAAAATGCATAGTTTGTATTTTCCTTCTATGGCCCATTTTCCTTCCATGTGGATGACTTTCACATAACTGGTGAACCGTAAGGGATAGACAAATCTTTCTTCCAAAGTGCAGACCAGTGCCACCTAGCAGCCCCCACACTGACTGGTTCTGTCAAACACTCACTCACCAGAGTGAGTCCTGCAGTTTACGTATGGTGGAGGGTGCCGCTGATCACCAAGCTTCGCAGCCGTATAAGATCAATGGCGGAATGATTGCCCAGTAAATGCGTAGTTTTAGGTGAGTGGGCATGGTGGATCGGAGATTAGGGTAGAGCAGTCTGAGCGCAGCGTGACCGAGTCCGGCCTTTGCGGAGACGTGTGGAGCGTATGTTAGCCCGCAGTCGAGGAGAACGCTTAAGAATTTGGCGGAGGTTACCCTTGGGATATTTCTCCGCCTGAGCCGAAGTGAGGCAACAAAAGCTAAACTCCAATTATAGTCCCAACAAATAGTTGTTCGGCTCGAAATTCAAACCCTTAACAAAATTGTAAATTCCAAATCTTAAAACTTCACTTTAAAACTTTTTCTTCCGTCAGAATGCAGACATTGCTGCCTTCTGTGAGTCACTTGTCAAGAGGCAAAATAGCTTCCTTTAAAATAACACTAACCTAAAACCAAACAAAGCCACCCTTAAATACCCATCCCAAAATAAAAAAGTCCTATCTGCGGTTAAACCCTATTGGGGGTAGGTACGCAGCAAAAACCCATCGGGCTGAACCTCAGCCTGCCAGCAGCTTGTCGTCTTAGTCTTATGAAAGCGACGGCATCGTCTCAGCCAGCGGACCGTCACCGCTGGTACCCTGGACTTCTGGGATGGGGCAGATTATCGTGCTGCCTTGATAGACGGGCTCCCTGCCCTTGGGCAGGTGCTCCCTGTTGAGTCTAGCCGAGGTGTCCGCCCTACTCCCTGCCGATGCTGTTGCCAGTACCAGTGCCCCACGCTGCCACTACTGTGGCGCTGGCACCATCACCACACTCTACACCAGCCACGACCTGACACGTCGCCCCGTGTATTGTACCACGTTCAATTGCACCGGCCACTTCACGGGCCAAGCGGCGTGTCCCAGGAATCCACGCCGTCAGCTGCCTGCAGCTCACAAGCGGCCCTCACAACAAGCAGTCTCCGACTCCCAGACCATCACCGTCGCACATCAACACCAACCGTCAAACCGCCGACCAACAAGACGCCGTAGACAACCGACTTTACACCACTATACTCCACAACACTGCCGCGCTGCAGAAACTACAGGAAACACTCCAGACTCTCACCGACCGGGTTGCACATGGGAGGCAGCCCTGACTCGTGCTCTCGAGGACGTCCAGGATACCACCCATAAGCTGCAAACAACGTTACCAGCGACAGTTCACGAGAACAATAGCCTCCGTGACCACTTCAACAAGCAGCTGGAGAAAGTAGTCACCTACACAAATGACTCACGATACACAAGGTACATAAGTCGCTAGAAGAGATTCTACAAGGACACACAACAACACTGGAGACTAGACTCAGACATATTGAGGGAATTTTGACACTGCCCAGACTTCCTCTTTCTCCTACAGTTCCACACATGTTCTCCCCAAAATCGCAGGTCAGTGTCAGGGCATCCACCATGATACTTGACCTGCCCAAGCCAATGATTCATATTAAAATGCACCCACAAATATCCGGTTTGCTTCGGCGGTACCGGAGACCATACCACCCCTGTTCAAATAAATTGTGTCACCCCAGAAAAACTTTTGTATAGCATACTTAAAAAAAAAAAAAAAAAAAAAAAATGTGATTAACCCGGAGAAAAGCTTTGGGATTCTCACGGCTAATACGTTAGCGAACCGGCTCCTGCGGGACTTCATACTTCGGCACCGTCGGATCCCCTGGGTGTCTAGGGCGAAGTATCTCGGGGTCACGCTGGACCGGCGGCTGACATATACACCGCGTCAGGGCAAAGTGCTACAAGGGTACGCAGCTCTCCGGAAGTTATACCCTATTCTCAGCTCCAAAACCATGCCGATACGCCTAAAGCTCCAGCTATATCGTGCGATTATCCTGCCTCTAATTGTGTACGGATGTGAGATCTGGGGAGTGGTACATCCGGAGTAATAATGGAAATCTGTATTATCGAGCAAGAGCTACCACAAGAAGCCCATGAAGTGAACTGTCGAGTGTGCGAATACTGGAACAAGTAAATGTCCATTTCTTACGAGAGGACAGATGGAGAAGCTCAACCAGATGTTCGGGGCATGAGTGCGCAGATTTCCAGTGATGGTCGTTTCAAATATGATCCCCTAGCGCAATAGCTCTTCGCGTGTCAAGGATTACCGCTCGGCCGCTGCCTCCTCCACCTCTACTCAGTATAGACATTATGAGTGGGGGTGCAGAACTGGAGGGTGGAACGTGGCGAGCGTCTCGGGTCCTCCCGGCTGGCTATGCGGTCTTCGCGACCAAGGGTCGCTATTTCTTTATCAAGTAGTTGCTGAATTGGCCCCTTAGGGCATAACGAGCTGAGTGCATCCCGTGCCAGACCTCCAAGCGTGGGAAAAATCCCTATGCCGGTACCGGGGATCGAACCCGGCCTCCGCGCTAGAGGTACGGTTCAAGTATGGCAAAAAATCCAATAACCAATTCATCTATCGTGAAAGGTAAGACAAAATTTGAACCTTTTTGATTACGTTATTTGCACAGTCGGGTAATAGAGTGAATAAACAAATGTTATGATTAGTAAAGCGCCTTCTATTACCAGGTGCACGTTCACACCTACAGCGATTGAAAATCCAAAATAGACCAGAGCTTTAAAACTGGTTTCTCTGCTTATCTGTGTGTCACTACTGCAAGTAAAGTGGGGAGACATGGTATTCTTTCAAGCTTTCCAAGCAGTGTTCAGGCAGATAGCTTTTACTGTCAAGGTTACTGACCTTCCGCTCTACACACATCAAAGTTGCGTGATTGCCAAGTGTGTGTACACGAATTTGTTTCAATCGACACGCTGGAATCAATTATTTAATATCGTTTTGTGGCTAAACGACTCATTTTAGCAACAAATGGGAACTATATAAATAATTCATCATTTGAAGTTCTACCTCTGTATACTAATTACAGAATAAAGAATAAAGGAGTGGTGACACCCTGGCAGCCAAACATTCGACCACTTGTATGCTTTATATATGCAACCATGCGCTATAGATGAAAATTTATGTTTCAGCTTAACGTCAACGAGCTGTCGTTAAAATTTTGGTTCTCATACCCCTAACAACTTATATTCGTTGCAACTTTTTGAAAGGGGAGAAAAGAAGAGAAAGAGCAAGAGAAGAATGAGGAGAAAACGCGAGTCTCTTTATGTTCCAAATGTTCTGTACAACTCTAGTTGTAGTAACAGCTCACAACACCGTGAAACGCCAGGGTAAAACACCTAACAAGCAAGACCGGCTGTTGTTCAGCGGGAAGTTAAACGATTCCACAGCTTGCAGTGCTTCAGGACAAAGCATGTTAACAAAATGCTGGCAGCAGGGAAAACTAAACCATTTAACTGTTGAAAGGCATTTGTTACACGAAGCGCGAAACTGTGAATATCCAACCTACGTACGTACGTATATAGCATGTGATTACTTCCAGGGCGTAGCTCCCATAGAGCTAGAATTACGTTCACTCAGTCGTGTCTTCACTTAAACAAACTGTGTTGCCTGGCCAGCACCTGAGTGCAATGGAAGACAAAAGAAGTGCAACGCCAGCTGAAATGTTTGTTGGCCATTGTGAAACTTGGTTTCGCCATGCGCGCGATCAATCACATGTGACTTGTTGGCAAGAACTTGAAAAGGGATTCGAACTAGAAACAGCCAGAAACGATGTGAAACAAAATGAAAAAATTACCTTTCTTTATTTTATGAGTAATATTGCATTTAGAGGAAAATAAATGTACTTGTAGGGGTACGTAAAAAGGATAAAAGGTACAGGTGCAGAGAGGGACTAGAGTGGATGAATTTTCTTCAAAATGTCGTGTTGCATCCTTGAAAGACATTAAACCTAAATATAGATAGATAGATAATCTGCATTTATTAATCCTGATACCTAATTTCTTACATCAGGATAGTTAATTATTATATTGGTTACATCACATTTAAAATTTTTCTTTTTTTAACATTCCTTTAACAATATTTATGTTGCAGAAAATGAAAACTAAATACTAAATACTAACATAACACTTAATCTAAACAAGTAAGTTAATAATGTTCATATGATTGTTATATAGTTTGTCTTCTTCCTCTTAGAGAAACTACATAGTGTTTCCTTCAACTATTGGGGTGTCGACTCTTTGATAAAGATTAGTTCTAGTTGTTTTAGGTGTATTCAGCCTTAAGGATCTTCTTGGAGTATTTGATGCAGCAATAGGTTGGATGTGTAATGGTCTTGATCTTCTGTATTCCGTGATCGCTTGTTTCGATATTTTATTAGTTAGAATTTGTAGGCTCTTCAATAAGTTTTTATTTAATAGTATTTCTTGCAAAGTATAGCCTTGTATTGCTAGTCGTTCGTTTTCTACTAATTCTGAAAATTTTACACACTCCGATATATTGTGTTCCGGCGTATCTATAGTTTCACAGGTCTCACACATGTTCGTAGGAGATTTATTTATTTTGTAAAAATAGGTGTTGTATGGGCCATGTCCCGTTAAGAAATGAATTAGTCCTTCTGTTGGATTCAGATGTTTCATTTTTAATCTTTTATTTATTTTAGGGAATATATTGTAGACTCTTCTCCCTTCTTTGATGTTATCCCATTCGTTTTGCCAATCTCTTAAAAGAGCTCTTTTTATGTCTACTTTGGTTTGACAATTTATTCCTATTATATCCTTTACTTTTTCAGATTTTTCTTTTCTCAACCAGTATATGGCTCCCTTTTTACGAATTTGTAAATCTATTGGCCATATTGCCGTAATTACTAATAACGCCATGGTTGGGGTGGTATTGGTTGCACCTGTGAATAAATAACCTAAATACCAACATTGGTTTTAAACGACTCTTTGTTTTTGAGTTATGCTCTTCATGAACACACACACACGCACGCACGCACGCACGCGCGCACACACACACACGCACACACAGGACCTTTTCCTAAAAATGCTTTTTTTGGATACAGAGGGTCTCAAAACATATATTCCTAGTGAAATATCGACATTACATTTTTGGATGGAACACAATACTTCCCCTACTTACTATATATAGTAGAAAGTGTAGTATGTTGTATGAAAGAAGCAAAAAGACGAAGATGATAATGAAGAAAAACTACTAAAAACCTTTATATAGGGTAACAGGATGAAAAGGAAGAAAAAAATTGCAAATAGCTTAAGTTTTATAATTGTTAATAATATTATATTTTAAAAAGGATTGCGTAATTTATAATGAGATAGGAAGGAAACTAACTGCACACCGGAAATGAGATAAACAGTCCATAGTATTAGTGGGAAAGTGTTCAGATAGACCACAAAGTGCAAGGGAAAAAGAAACAGAATGCAAATTAGTGCTTATTAGAGAAATTCAACAACATGAGACTAAACATTAAGAAGATTGCTTTAGGGATACAACGTTGGGTAGCCCTCTAACAAGAAGCACATTTTAAACTTAGAGCTAGGGAAATAGTAATTGTATCGCTTATCTACCGGGTGCAAGAGTTACATACCTTACAATATGCACTTCATGGAAGTACTGGAAGTAAACAAGTATGTAATAACATTTTATTCTTGGATCAGCCTAAAAAAAATTATTTTTGTTCCAAAATAGATATTTTACTCAAAAGAAAATGTATGGATATTGTCACCGCGCCCGCCGCATCTGATTGCCGCACTGGGGAGGGGGGACTCAGCCAGTCGCCTACCTGGCCTAACGACCAGCCTTGAGGAGGGAGCAGTGTCACCCATCGCATTATTGTCGGCACTACCGCAAAGGAGCCGAAAGGAAGAGACAGAGAATGGCCGCATTGTTGGGCGCTTGCCAAAAGAGAGAAAGGGATAGAGACTTCTGGAATTGTCTGCTTTCTATTTGACCGCAATAATAACTGAACTTTCCTGAAGTTTCCAGAACAGTGCCTGGGAGAGATAAATAGCGGTAAAGTGTGAGAAGGGACAGTTCTTGTGTTACGAATTCGGAGCTGTGCTGTTGGTGAATCGGTAAAGACTTTCTGGCTGTTGCAACGAGTGTACAAAGTTACTGTTTACGGAAATAAAAGTGTTTCTTTATCTCGACTACATCTGTCTTCTTTACTTTACACCCACCAAAGTCACAATATAATAGTTACTTATAACGTGAGTAGATTCAACTATCTCTGCATATTGTCGGTGATAGCTGTGTGACATCGCACAGACTTGAAATAATAAATTGCTTAAAAAGGCATTGCGAGCTAGGCAACATTGTAAACAGGTTGAGATAGGTCACGCGTTCTGAACCGGCTTCTGAACGTAACCATAACCTTGTCTACCTCACTCCTCTTGTATACTTGCAGGTTGACTAGAGGTTTTGTTTACTACATGTCCCTTAATCCAAATATAACGAAAGGGTTATATCATGTTTTCGTGACATAACAAATACAGCCTGCCAGCTATTTATCTGCACTAGAACGGTGTAAAATGTATGAAATGTTTTCAACGTCCCATAAAGATCTATGTAGTTGTGTTGTATTTACATGTTTGAAAGATGGTTTAGCTTATTGTATTAAACTAGCATTGAAAACCAGTTAAGTTTAATTTGAATGAACTGATAAAATAGTAATGTGCGAGTTTAGGTTATAAAACGCGTCATATATTTCAGATGAAATTATTGGAAAGTAGCAGACACGAAACGTTTCTTTATTTACGCTCTTGAGACACTCGCCATCTGAAAGCTAAAGAGAAGCCTGTATGTGGCGTCCTTCCAACTGTTTTGAATGTGAAAGTGACGTTCCGGCTACAATGGGATATTCCGCTACGCGGTGACTCCCGCCCACAGTTACAATCCTCAAAGAACCAAGGAGATGAAAGGTGAAGGGATCTGGAGTGAATTGGAGGGAAAAGAAATTCGGGGAACTTTCCCAGGGGAAACCTGCGGAGAAAACCAGTGGATCAGGAAGGTTGGTCGTGGGAATCGAACCCAGGACCTCCCGAATGAGAAATACAGGTGTCACCACCTGCACCAGCTTGCTGTGTAATGTTTAATGTAAGCTATTTACTAGTATATTTGAAGGATGCGTACATAAGGTGTAATTAGACTTCAAAATACTTAAAGAGCCTCTTAATAAAAATTCAACTCGCAAAGAAGCAATGTTATTTATTGCTTTCTGCTCGTTCTAAACAATATTCCGTTTTATAAACTGTGTTTTTATTTCAAAAATAAGTTTTTAATTATTTATTGAGATCTCCATTTTCAGCTTTGTAGCATTTTTGCATCAAGTTAACAGTTTACAAGCAATTATCACGTTAGGAGGGCACGTTATTGGTGAGATTCATTTGCACAATTGTACTCGAGCTAGACAGAAAATAATATAATAATGTGCATTTTGTAGTTCATCAAGGACATTGGAACATCTTACTCCGTATTCAATACAAATAATTTTCGTTTCTTTCTGAGAATTCCACGTAACTAGGCCTCCACTAATCGCACCCAGCTTCACATCTTTTCCATTATTAAAGGTGTTAATGGGTTTTTGAGAGACGCCCTAAGGCTTCGATCGTAAAACTCTGTTGCACAACTTTGAAACAGGTACAAGGAACCATTTGTCATGTGTTGGGGTGCACTTTGATTCTCATAGTGGTTTCTTTCAGCCCTCAAATCTTGTTTTCTGAAACATTCTCTTCCGAAGCCTTCTACACTAACCCGATACTTTTCCACATCGGGGAAAGTAAGGGAGGAGACTAAAGCAGTACTAGAATTGCTACGGGCATTACAAGATCTTGGCAAAAGTTGAGAGAGTGAACGTGTGTGATTCGTAAATGACATTCATCGGCGATGATGTTCGCTGGTTTACTACCGTGTTAACCTTAGGGGTTGTTTACTTTTTATTTTTTGCTTTTAAACATTAAATCACGCATATACATTTACGCTATGAATATCTTTCTAGACTCCAGAGAGAACGCCCGAAAATAGTCTAAATATTTTGATTAAAATGCCATGTTTCAGATATTTTGTATGGTAAATGAAATGAACATGCATTACTACCGCCAGGGGAACATTATAAGTATTCAGACACAGCTATCCTGTCTTCATTGTTACGCCCGGTTAAGTCGTGAAGTCATAGAGATTTTCAAACATACTGATAACTTCACTAGGAAGGAAGTAACAAAGCGGTTAAACAAAGCTTGGCTTCCAGCATTATACAAAGCACACAATAAATCTGACCGGAGACAAATTCAAGATCATACGCCATCAATAGTTTCAGACACAGTAAACACCAGCACATCGACAACAATGGAAGCAGCCCCCAGTTTAACCCATCCCACGCCAATAAACAAAGACCACACCAACCATCATACACCCACTCACGCTAAGCGTAGTGAAACCAAACGACTCTGTATCAATCGTCGCCGAGAGTAGCAGAGTACTACGGTCACACCACTGAGGATGATCAATGCAGCCTCAAGCGAAACGTCTGGAAGGAGAATTTCATTTTTATATCCAAGAATAATTAATTACGATTTATTCAAATGCAGACTTGCGATGGTTTCGAATTGGGATAATATTTACGTTGATAGCATATTTTCTAACCTTATTTTTATGATATAATAAAGTAATTGGCATTGAATGAAAACAAAATAGAAGACTAATTCTTGACCCTACAAAGTGATTTGGAAAAAAATATAGACCACATTGAGCAGATTGTTAAGGGAAAAGAACTACGTTTTGAGCCTTGTATTCTTTATTTAAGAGAGAAATACAAAATTTCAATTTGGGAAGTGTTTGGTATACGTTTTGGTGCTCGTGGAGCGATTAGTAAATTTACTGTTAATTTGTTCCGACGTTTTGAATTGAAGTTAACTGTTTTAGAAGATATTAGTTTATAAATTATTACTAATTCTTTGTACATTTTACACAACCATCTGTATATTACCCTAAATTAAATAAATAAATACTTCTAAAATGGTAAGCTGACCTATTCCCAAATTTTCTAATAATTTCGTACGTTATTACACTTCGTGTATAAAATATTTTTACATTATACAATTTGTTGTCCTTTATCATTCATATTTAAAATTTGAATTCTTTTACAGGTCTATTAAGAGGCGTGTCTTTATAAAAGCACTAAAATAGGAGAGCTATCAAAGTACTGGATTTTTTCTCATATTCCGCTTGTATCTACAAGAACACTAGCAGCAATTTCTGCAAATGTTTATCTCGAAATGTTAAGTTCTATAAAAAATAACCTGAAATATATTCATTACGAAACCCAGGCAAACATACATTTCAATCTTATCTTTCTGTTACATTCTATATTCAGAAAGCCTGCTTATAATTCCAAATACATCTCACTTTATTTTTAACATTAAGAATAACAACTTTTTGGAAAAATACATTACTTATTAACAGAATAATTGTTAAAAACATAGTTATTAAACTGAAATGGAGGTCTATTTTGTTTGCTAATCTATTGTAATGTGTAATAAATTTCTTTTCAGCGATTTATGGGATTCAGTTGGCAACACTGACTAAAAGAATGACGAGGTGTGAAATATTCATTGTGATTAATTATGGTTTTTAGGATAACTGCACATATTTAGGGTATTTAATTAAAATACTTCAGTGCAATTTTCGTAAGGTAATGAGGTACCTACAATAATCAATGCTCAAAGGATGCTAAATTATTACTTAGTTTAACTGTATATGCACATGGCGAACTGAGGATATAGGTATGTCGTAACTTCTACAGTTATACCACCACATCCATAGGTTCCTGTGCTCCCCGACAGGTGTCTCACTCTAGGCACTGGCTTTTAAGTCATACATAAGAGAAGGGTAATCAGGTGAAGAAGAAGAAGACTATAGAATTAGTTTTGATAAATACTATTTCAACAAAAACACATACTTGTGGGTATATTATTTCCTTTTGGTTTATAACAATAAAGAGTGTTTGTTTTCATTTAGGTTTATTTCTCCTCAATTATCTATGATGTTTTCCTGCATGGAAAGGAATCTGAGGTTCATCTATTCTCTGTGTAATCAGTTCTTTCAAGTTTCTTAAGCGAATTCGTTACACAACCTAATTAACAAAATCGAGCTTTTGAACACACCACAGACAAAGCAGTGCTACCGTATGAAACAGTCCTGCCCTCTGTGGAAAGCATCGTCCTCAACGTCTATTTTACTCTTTTAGTAGCACTATTTTGTTAAAATAGTTCTTTGTGTGTGTATTTTCTAAGCGTATTACCGAAGCAAGCAGGAGGGGAAAAAAGAAAGCGTGAAAAGAAAATTACTGGCGGTGTCTAACGGTGAGACCGAATTAGAGGAAAGACAGTCCATTTGAAGGAGAGTGAGAGGGAGAGGAGGGGGTGGAGGGAGTGAAAGCTGCGTGCCGCACCCTGCCCCGCGGTGTTTATATTGTATTGATTAACCGCAAGTACCACTATCTTATTCCACTCCCACCATGTATATTGTCATCAAAAGTTCCTGAGCACTTTTAATTTGAGGCTTATATCTACACCGTTATGGACCCCTTTTCGGGAAATGAAGTGAACCCTCCTGGAAAATTAGTTTCCCCAAACTTTTGTTTTTGTTTTGGAGTACTGGGGTTCAGGAGTAAATGTGACTCAGTAGCTTGGAATATAGGAGAAGCACAGAAGAGAAACAAGTATGTATAGATATACACATAGACATAGACTATACAAATAAGGGGGACGCTTCGGCCACTACGATACACATAGATCTGTTGTGGCTAAAACCCTCACCAGGAAGAAGGGCTGCAGCGAAATCTACGGCTTTAAAATTCCCTAAGATCTCCAAGCTCAAAGGCGAGAGTGATGAACGACCCGTCGGCTAACCAGCCCTCTGATGCTCAAGGGAAACATTCTTTCTTAAGGCAAGCATCCGCACCACGAAACATAAAAGTACCTACACCTGAAAGATGACAAAGAAATGGAAATGATGCAAGGGAAATCGTGGTAAATAAGAAACCGTCTTAACATTCGCCTACTTGAACCCAAGGTCAGAGTTTGCGGTCGACAGGAATCGAACCCACTCCTTACTAAAGCTTTTCTTACACGACAGAGCCATATCGCTTAGTGAAAAAGCATGTAAGAAATTTGTTAAAGTTTGTTTTTGTCTAGAATGTATTTCTAAGGATAATTATAGCAACCAAAAACTGCTTAAAACATGGGAAATTATGAAATGTACCTAAATTATGTTTACAATTATATAATTGGCATTTATTTCTTAACCATGACAATTATCTTGCGCAGACTTATGAATATATAGCGGCGATGAGTTAATATGAAACCTTTGCTTTCATTTTTGTTTAAAATATAGACCTGATAAAAGAAAACTCGTAGCATATTTGCAATCAGCATCCCAAAATTAGGAGGAATAGGCATTCAAAACTAAAATGTCAATTTTCTTTTCGGAAAGCAGAGAAGTGTTATCTTTGAGAAATCAATGTTGCAGCCTATAGATTTTCATGCATAGCTTTCGTCTTCTTGCCTTAAATACATCATTCTCTCTTCCATAACTGTAAATAAACACTGTGCTTAACAATATATTAATGTCCTTCGTTGAACACGTTGAGCAAAGCACGTCCCTTTCGGTCAAAAACAAATGTAGCATTATTGTGTAAGCTATTAATTCTTGTTCTGTCCATATTTATTATCCTTTGAAAGCTCACGATCTGCCACAATTTTCAGAGATTTCATTTCTTTCGGATGCATTCGTATGTTGGGATAATTATCCGACAGTTATCATACCTAATCAAAAACGTACCCAACTAATTTACCAAATTGTGAAACGCGGTTATGGTTGCCTTTATAATGTGGTCATGGCATTGAGGTGAAGGATGTGCATATTTTGTTAAAAAGGACAGGCGTAGAGCTATGAGACCACACAGTGATTTTATAGGTGTCACTGTTCCTGCGACAAGCGGGAACTGGAACTCTGCTATTGGAATCTGCTTTCGACGACATTTCAAATCGAAAGTCAATATTGCTTACTAAATGTATAAATACTTTGTTACTGTTAATGCACAGTATTAGGGAAAAACACATGGATTTAGGTTCAGAACTTTGAAATTTGATCATTCCTCCGAATGAAATGGGAAGAAATCATAAAAGACAGCAACTAGTTGTAGTAAAATAAAACCGTGCATACAAGAAAATTTCTTTGACGTTTAAGACAATAGTTAAAATGTAACCAGAGTTTCAAAGGTATCTTTAAAATACACATCAAAGTAATTGGGAATGAAAAAAATGAAGGCAGAAACGGAAATTGTGAGTAAATTCGATAATGTTCATTCTGCAAAATATTAGAAACTTTCTCCAAAGATAAAAACAAGATTCATCAAAACGTGCAAGAATTTCACCATCGTCAAACGCCATAACGTAATTTACAGTTTCTTTGATAAGTTTTCAGCGAATAATAAACAGAATATGCGAAGCTGTTATTGCCGTAATTAGCATCATTTTGATGGCTGTGTACCTCGTAATGTTATCAAGTTTTCCTCTTCTCGTATCTGTTCTTTGTGCAGATATCCCCAGAAGTTTGTTCCAATAAAGCGTCGTGGTGTGGTGTATGTGTCTTAATTAAGAGTTTCCGCTATCAGATTGAGATATTCTCTCTCTCTCTCTCTCCTTCTGCCATCTTGAATATGGTAGTCGCAACCACACCGCCTTGCGCTCGATCAATGCAATTACTCTGCCTTTGACGTTCGTGATTGTCACTAGGAACTTGTCCTAGACGATGGTGCTATAGTACGCTCAGGCAAAGAATTAGGGCAACTGGTATACCTAATAGAGTTGAAACGTTGCCAATAGAAAAATTTGCTTACTCAATCTGTGGCACATAAGAAACAGCAAGAGAACTTAGATAACAGCTGGATTGTTTTTCAGATTTTATATCGAAACAAGAGCTACAGTTTTTGGGTACCTCTTACGGCTTACTAACTGTTCAAACGTCATTCACGCTTATTTACAAAAAATTCATGATGCACATTTTGTCATGGAATATCTTAAACGTATGGTATTTTTATCAAATCATTAGACTCAGGTTTGAGAAAATCAAAATGAGCGAAATGTTTCCATGTAAGCCGTAACTTGGGTTGGGGGATTTTTTTCCTGGAAAATCTTCGTGTTTAAGTTACAAATTTGGTGTTTAACCGACTCTTTCCTTTTTAACTATGCTGTTCACAGAACCTGGACTGACATACACGCACAAGGAATAAAATGCTTTCCTTTTTATTAATTTAGGGCACTTAAAGCGTGTATTTCCAGTTACTTTTGCTATCAAATTTTGGAGTGAAATGCAATACTCTACTTCTGCTCACTTTGAATAACAGATTGATTTCGATGTTGGATTAAGGATAGTTTTGGGTATAGGTTTGATCGTTTAAATCTCACATGCTCTAAGTTTAAACCGTCATGCCTCTTCCTGTAGCTTAGTTCCCAAGGCCATTATAAATTTTGAAAGTATTTTTTAGTCCCATGGCCAATGTGCTTATGTCTTTTTGTAAATGTACCACAGGTTTATGGATATTGAAAAATGTTCTGTAATAGTAAAAGGGTACAATGGGTTGGAGTGTGTGTAAACTGCAATTCAAAAATGAAAAATCAGTTAAATACGAACTTAAATATCAAAATTGGTATCCAAATTTCCACCTCCCAAGGATTCTGGAGGCTTTCAAGAAAACCTCTACCTCAAATTCCTCTTTACATGGGGAAAATTTAATTTTTTTATTTTCACACAAATGGTCAAATGAATTTGATTAAAATAGCATATATTTATGCCATTTTCATGACAAAAGAAATGCATATCTTGAACTTTCTGGGAATGGCCTCTGAGGTATTGTTAATTTTGGAGGACTCATGCATAAGTAATAAAAAAACTTAACAGCAGAAAAAATGTAAATCTCGTTAAAACACACAATTTAGTTTTGGCGTTAACTATTTTCGAGATATTCCTTGTTACTCGTTCAAACATTCTATACTTACACTTTTCTCAAATGGGAAGATGTATTTTTTCCTTCTGTTCATACAAAGAGAATCAAATCTCAAAGTCATCACGTAGAGACGAGCTCTTAAAAGAGTTGATTATCGCCTAAGCTCCCCTGTTGCCATTGTACCTACAGGGAAATATGCAAGAAAAGTATTTGTTCATCTCAATTAACATGAAGTAGAAGGAAGAATAAGTCTTTGTAAGAATGCTTTCTAGGAGAGTGAGTAGAGAAAGTCATGTGGGTGCAACCCAGCAGAACTTTTTCTGAAATATGCAGGAGTTAAGTAAAACTAGACATCTGCAAGCATTTTTAAAAATATATTGGAAATGTGAGTACTGTTTCTGGAATGATAAAACATTTCTACAATTAAAGAAGAAATTCCAGTTTATACGACTGCGTAAAAGAGTTTTGTCATTTGTCTACGAGTATTCTCCTCTTCTTTGATCACAGTTGGAGAGAACGGCTCATGCAATTTATCTGCAGTAGGACTTCTTGTGGAGGCATTTTTAAAGGAATACCTACAATAATCATTTTATCACTTTGGCTCTCTGTTCTTTATAAAGTAAACATCAGTACTCGTTCCAAACTGAAGTGCACACATGAGCGGGTAAGGAGTTTGAAATGAAGTCCAGGATGACCGCAGCGCTTGAGGGCGTAATCGAAACAGTCCCCTCCTCCCACTTTGATGGTTAGCCTCCTTCTGATGCAGATGACAATGTAATCTCTTTAGCTCCCAGTCCTTTGTTTTAGCACGGGTCACTGCTGTTAACGTCACTGACATCAAGTGGTCCATCTATCTGGAACACACGTATTGACTTAAACCGCTCTGCTGGATGACGTGGGTGGAGAAAGCAAATTGACGGACTCACAGGAGGAAAATAATCACAGGATATACGTGCCGAACTGTAACTATCCGCATGGATTTTCATCTTGATTCTTTATAAACCAAAGAAGTGGTCCAAGGGAGGATGAGCGTAGATTCCGTCGTCCACAAAAATATTTTTGCATTATACTATTCAGTTTTCCTGCAAGTCAATTAAATAGTTTATATACTACGAAGTTCATCCAGAAAGTAAGATAATAACATTCATGTAGGATCGAAAAATGCTTGTATTACGAGTATATTCAAATTACAGAATGCTTCAAAAATATATTAATTGCCGTCGATGTCCACACGGTTCAACAGTCGGGGTACCAGCTTTTGTATGCCAATGCCCGCCGGCTCTTTCAGCCTCTTCATCATACCTCCCTCGATCTGCGATCGTTGGAAAAACCTTTCACGTCCAAAAACTCCTTTACTGAAAGGATGATCGTCCAAAGGCGCCAAGTCGGGTGAATAGGGAGTATGGGTGAGAGTATCCCATCCAAGCAACATCAGCAGCTTCTATGAAACTGGTGTGGACTGGGGCTGAGGGTCAGGAGGCTGACTTTTCGGGTCAGCATTCCCCTTATGTGGTTCTGAATGGCTCTTCGGAGTTCTTTCAGTAAGCCTCTGCATTAATGGCAGCCTTTTTAGACATAATATCCCCCTTAGGGGTCCAAAAACCAGATGCCATGCTTTTTTAGACTGAGAGGGTCGTCCTGAACCTTTTAATAGCTGGGAAAGATGAATGTGTTTATTTAATCTAATGCTCAGGCTGTTGAAACTTGTTTCCAGTCTCCTGGCTTCATAACACAGTTGACTTGTCCAAAAATTGTTGAAGAGCAGAGCATGTATTAAGACGTTCCCAGTTTTTAATGACATATTCTTGACACAGCGTGCATTTCAGCGAGGAGAATACTTTCATCCGGTGTATATTGTGTTATTCTTCGGAATGTTGAGACAGTTTCACTTCAAAGTAATTCTGGTATAGAGGTTTTATTTCTGAGAATGCTGGTCCATTTCTTTTCATTGCTTAGTCTGATGAATTCAGTTCTTTCAGTTCTGAAGGAGGGTTTAATTTTTAGTTCTCCCGAATGAAATTTTAGATATCTTTTTGTATTTAATATTTTTGTTCTGTTTTTGGCAAACTATTACTTTCTTCATTTCCTTTTAATCTAATGAGAGATGGGATCCATTGCAGTTCAATTTCCATTCCTAGATCAATTTGAACATGCGACGCTGAGGTGATTCCACACATTTACATCAAGGTGTGCTGGAGCTCATGTCAGCCATTTCCGCAACTGAGTACTGATGTGTCGCACTGCTGTTAAAATGTTACTGTACTGGAAAATACACAAGTAACGCAGTAGGATGCGCACCGTGGAGGAATTTAGCGCATGTGCAGAAATGTTACTATGCTCAGGTCCTTCATCCCAGGGTTGCATATCTTCCGTACTAAGATACCAAAACGAATGTTAAACTATCACAACATTCGTTCTCAAACTTCAACGCTCTCGAGCGTCCAAACCGTGCATTTCCGGAGAGCGACTCCTGTTTGAAAAATGATCAATTTGTCGTCCAGCACAACACACTAACCGTCGTAAGTGTTTTTTTTCTGGGGGGGGGGGCACCCAGCATATTTAAGATATCCACAAGTTAAAGATATTAATAAGAAAACAATGAAAAAAATACCGGGTAAATTGCCTCTGAATAATTGAACAAATATGATATGACTTCGCGCACTTTAGCCAGAGAGTTGCTCGTGTTTCGTTAGTTCCTCAGATGAACCAGCAGGTTCTGACATATGTACTAGTCTCCTTCCAGCAGGACCAAATATTTTTTCTGTGACTTTAATAATGGCTTGCTGGTTCTCCCATGAGCACATTCTGTCAAAGTGTTACCCAGTTTTCATTCAGACCACAAAATGTTAGAATCGTCACTCATTTTCTGTGCCCTTCAGCCCAGAAGGATAACAGGGCCGCTCGGGGTGCATGCACCAGTGCATTGCATGGAGCAAGGTGCAAAAAGTTGACCTTGGTCCAAACGTCACTCGCTCTTCTCCTACACTTCTCTATCGCTGACTTTGCCGTCTCCCTCTTCTTCATTTTCACCGCTGTTTCTTCTTCTCTACATATGTTCACGTGTGGTGTGCAGTGTTAAACTGGTCAGTTTGTTTCTTATGACCAAATCTACTCTTTGGTTTAGTGATCTAGAAACCGCTGGTACAAATCTAATTTTTGATAAAGAATGCTCTTGTGCAAGATGTAGGAACTACTTTAATTTTTCCTCTCTGGCGTCCAGATGTTTCTGCGTGTAATCTGTTATAGTTTATGTCAACAAATGATTTTCTCACACACGTAGTTATTGTACTACATATGAGGTTTTGGCTCGATCGTAACGACTTTCACAAAAATAATAAAGTTCCCACTTTGATGTAAATGGACTTTCGACATTTGTTGCTTTGTTTGGAGTGTTTGTTCCATTAGCAGGTAGTTACGTTGTATATAACTATTTCACTGATAAGCAAGCCATCAACATACGCTTCCTTGCTTCTTCGCTCTACAGAGTGCGAGTTGAGCCGAGCTTAACCGAGTCGCCACGATGCATAGTGCAAGAAACCTCTGCACGTTGGATTGCACCGGTGCGATTTCAAGTTTTGCGATTTGCTAGGCACTGAAAAGCTTTGATTTTACAGTCCAATTCACTTTCCTGCTGGCGAATGCCTATTGGTATTCCTTTAACATCCTTCCATATATTTTTGTCATTCATTTCACCTCTTTGTCTATGCCACTCAGACTTCTATTATCTCCCTCCATAGGTATCAGTCAGTACTTCATTGGTCTTTTCAGTTAGTATCACTAGTAGCCTTTAGTAATATTATACGTTACTATTGTTTTGAAATACAGACAAAATATAAATTACTGGTGGGAAAACCTAATGTTGAAGTATTTTCTGGCCATTTGGCATGGTACGCTTTACTGGGTCGCGGTTGGGGTCGAGTCATGGATGGCAAAATGCTATGCAATTGGGAAGTGGAACTAACTACGAGGCAGTAGGAAGTAAATGTTTTGGAACGAACTCCAACATAGTAGGCAGCACGTTTCCCACGAAAAAATGTAACTTTTATGAGCCGAAAAATCTTTACTGTAAAAATAAATAACTATATGGAACAGCGCACAATGGAATTATTAGTGGTAACATGGGAAACCATAACCTTTAAGGCAAACGTATGCTTTTAATACGCTTTTCACTTTCTCTACTACGTATAGTTAGTAGAGGAAGTATTGTATTTGACCCAAAAATTCGATGCACAGATTTCACCGGAAATATATGTTTGAGGCCCCCTGTGTCGGTCTGGGTGGTCCAGCTGGTTAGACGCTGGCCTACTGATCCCAAGGTCGTGGGTTCAAATCCGGCCCAGACCGATGGTTTTTAAGTGTGCTTAAAAACGACAGCTTCATGTTAGTAGATTTACTGGCATGCAAAAACTCCTGCGGGACGAAATTCCGGCACACCGGTGAAGCTGATGTGATCCTAGCAATTAACAGCGTCATTAAACAATAAAAAATATTATATTATTGAGGACCCCTGAATAAAAAAAAAAAAAAAAAAAATTTAGAAAAAGATCCGTGTATGTCTGTGTGTCGGAACAGTATAACTCAAAAGTGAAGTTTAATAAGTTTGACGCATGCGACACGAATATTTCGAAGAAAATTCACCCGTCCTAAACTGCCTTTTATATCGAAAGTTTTGATTTTCTCGAAAATGGCTCCAATGATGATTAAAATGCCACACGTTTAAGATATTTTTATGTCAAATGAAATGTATATTTTGAATTTACTCGCTATAGGCACGTAGTTCCTGTTTACTCTTGATGTCTTTTGCATAACTGGTAAACCGTAAGAGATAGATCAAATCTTACCAAAAACATTTAGATCTCGTTAAAACATATAGGTTATGTCCAAATGATTTTTTAAATGTAGATATTCCTTGTTATTTGTGTGAACTTTGCAATACTTATACTTTCTACAAATGGAAGATAGAATTTCAATTAGAACGACATTATATTTAAACTTCTGATGGCAAGTAAAATATATACATTGCACTTTCTTGGAATAGTTTTAAAGATGTTCTTTTTTCTGAATGAGGAATGTATAATAGACCAAGAATGATATACGAAGATTTTCGAGAAAATCTTAGACTGCACTAAGTTATTTATAGAAAAATCAATATATGCACGTTATTCTTAACGCGAGTGTCTAAAACCTATGATAATCAAAATTGTTAGACCCGTTTTTGGGAAGATGAAAAAATAACAATTTTCCAAGTGTGCAGTAGCTTGGATTGGGAGTAATTTCTTGGCATATTTGGTATTGCATCATTGAAAGGTACTGGAATTAAAAATGTGTTTGGTATTTATTTTATTTATTTATCTTTTTTAATTTTTTGGTTATGCGGTGCACTACACACACATTCTTTTTCAAGACATTATTTTTTTCAGGTAATCCTGAAACCTGATTTTCGGTGAAATATAAATGTCACATTTTGGTGTGTAACATGTTATTGGTTCTACCTACAATAAGTAAGGGTAGAAAAAGTAAACACTGTGGTATAGTAGAGAGATAGAGTATAGACGGAGGGAACTCCGCACTGAGGCAACTGTCAGGCCCCGGGAGGAAGGGATGAAGTGAGAGCGTTCTACGGGCGTGTTGGATGTCGGGTAAGTAGCGTGAGCCAAGTAGCCACTACAATGCCACTCATCCGCCGAGAACACCAGTTATAGGTAGAAAAGTCGCTACACAGCAGCACTAAATTCGTCCTGTGCGACTGGGGCATGTAATTAACCTTCTCGGTGAATACCCCGAAAAAAGCCCGTGACCAGTAAGGTCGGCCGCGGGAATCAAAGTCAGAGCTGCACGAATACGAACCTCACACATTATTGTGGAGTCATATCGCTCGGTTAAACACTATGATACTTTTGCTCGGAGTTAACCCATCCAGTGAGATAGAAAATCAATTTAGTTGCACAATCAAAAAAGGAAAGGACTAAAAATAATGTTTAAGTATGCTTCAGAAAGCTGAATAATCGAAGCAATTAACAATTCACTTTGACATAATTAAATATTAAGGGAACGTACGTGCCCTTGAAGTCTTTCCACATAATAGTGTTTTGAATATACATGACAAGCAGAAAATACAGATTTGTTGTTATATAGCGAGCTTTAAAAACGGAGCAAATAAAGTCGAAAAATTAATGATAATGGAGTTGAATGTGTTGACCCATTGAGTGCAATGGTGTTTGTGCAGATTGATAAACAAAATTTACGACCCCACGTTGTTCATATTCGTTTATTTTGACATGAATAATGACATCATGCCAGTGAAAACATGTTCTGTTTGTCAATCCTAGAATAATGTTTGCTGCATTGTGATCGCAGTGTTGTGTGAGTGTGATGATATGGAAACTGCTCATGCCTGACCTGACGGTCTCCTTGTACCTTTTCTCATCTTTATTGTCCCTTTTAAGGCAATGCATCGATGAAACATGGGAAAAATATGAAAATGTTACATTTTTTCTGTTCGTGGGTTTTATGTTACCGTGACGCCGGCCGACGTCAAAGAGACGCTCAAGATCAATCTACCTCACACCATTGCTTGAGAATACGCGTTTCGACGACAATGAAACAGTCAGAACAAGGATAATGATGCCAGTGGCAGAACAAAGCAGACAGTTGCAGAAGCTGCTCACATGCCAGGCTTGTTTACGAAAAGATGAATTTCCAGAATAATCCGTACTACGTCGTTCTCAGCTATATAAGCGAATGTAAGTGATGAACGAAACTTTAGTTTGCGGCTACTTTTTAAGAGAGAAAGAGAGAGGGAGAGAGTACAGTCAGTGTTGAGAGAATTTGACTGTCCTCAGAGACAGTTTTGGCCATTTATTATTGCGTCGGAGTTGTTTCTTGAGTGAAGCACTTTTGGTGTTTCTATCGTCGAAGTCAGTTGTTATGAGACAGAGTAGAGCTGAAAGACCGAGAAGCTTATGTGAAGGTTACGAATGGACGAAACAGTGGTCAGTTGTAACCTCACAACTAATTGTAGATTGTGTTAACAATAAAAATAAGTATCGTGTTTTCCTGATTCAACTTTAAGGAAAATGAGGGACAGAAACAGTAACTTGGAGTTGCCATTTATCACAATGATGTCAGAAGTGACACCTGGTAGGTTTACATTTGTGACATTCATTATAGTTACACTTACTTTCATACTATACGTTTGGTTTTTTAATATTAACGATTCAAAGCCTGAAATATGATTCTCCACCATTTAAAAGTGTACTAAAATGAACATTAATATTAATGTTTCTCAATTCCCTATAAAATGGTCCCTGGCCTTAGTTAAAATTTTATTTGTTTGAACTAGCTTCAGGAATTATACGATTTACGAGTTATTGTGCATTAGTTGAAATATAAAATAGTTCAGTTCAAATTAATTATTTTTCATAACTGAATGAAAAAGTTGAAATATTCAAAAACTGTATGGACCTTTTCTTTTAAAATAATTAAATCACTGCATAAGATTAGTTAGAAAAAAACAGTAGACTTTCAGATTTTCACATGCTCATTACCAATCCTTCCTCATTGACTCGTTTTGTATTATAAACTGATTTCTTGTTCTGGCGGCTTTGTAAATAGGTGTATATCCACCATTTTGATCTGGATTTCACATGCACAACATTAAACGTAATTTTACTCGTTGCTAGTCAAACATTTCAGCAGAAGACATGATTAGGAAAATACTCCTTCAAGTATATTTACACAAATATTCAAGAATTAACAGATACGATACTTCATGTTCAATGATTAAAACTCAAACAACATTTAGATATTCCAATCAGCTCTGATATGTCTGATTGTTTTAATAAACTCTTCTTAAAAGTGCCTTTTTAAGATACATTGCAAGGGAACCCATAATTAAATTCATCAAGAAATGCAACTTGTTTACATAGAATATATAATTTGTTTCTAGAAAATCTGAATTACTGGTGTTTTTTTATAGTAAGCCATGTGGTGTTTAAATGTATGGGATTTGTAAGTGTATAACCACCGGTTCACCGTGTACGTTGAAGGAAAATACAAACAAAGGGCAAAGAAAGAGACACAGGAAGAAAGTTACAAACATAAACATGTTTTACCGAGTAAAGAGAGAGAACGAGAGAGAGAGAGAGCATAGTCTTCCTTCTTCTATCGCTTCAATACCATGATCATCCATTCATATGCCTTTGGTTCATTCAACGTACTTGTTGTTCTGTTTGATTCAAATCAACATGGACGCTTAAACTATTTAGTTTATTAACGACACTGTCAATTGCCAGGACCATATCATTTATAGCTACTGACATGGGACTATTGCTTTTAAGCACACTGAAAACCCATTGGTCAGGACAGGGCTTGATTCGGCGACCTTTCCATCCGTAGGCCAGTGCCTAACCAACTGAGTTATCTAGACCGACTTGGAGGAGTCGGTTAGTTAGTCTGTGCAAGCAATTAATTCGACAGTCTCTGCTAATATTTTAAATTTCCAGTCGTTTATCCTTTTACTTTATGCGTAATCTTCAATATAGATGAGAAACCAGTAGACATAATCCTATATCGTCAACATCGTCGTCGTCTTTGGATCTTCCTTGCAATGAAAGTTCTTTACGAAGTTTTATTACTCGCGGCCTAGCACCAGTCTGAGAGCTATAAGATTCTATTACTGTTATCACAGGGAGTAGTACGGATCTATTTTATAGATGAAACAATCAATATTATGTTAATATTTTGAACAATTTAACACTTAAAAATCATTGTCCTCATGAAAACTTCTAGAATTTTCTCGCTAGATATGGTGGAATTCTTCGCTAACAAACAAAATGGATAGGCACAGCAAATGATCCTGAAAAGTCAATGTTCTTTTCTAATTTCGCCGCATTCGATTGATCTCTCTCAATTATTGACAGAGACAATTATGTCTTTATCACAAAATTTCACAATCACTATCCGATGTATGATATTATTTCTCGTCGTTATAGTGTCGATAAAAATCACTTCTTCCTTCGTTGTATCACACATGAACAGAAGAACTCAGCCTACTCTGGGTGTATTTTAACATAGTTATTTCAGGAGGCTTTCTGTTGCCTCTATATTTACGATATGAATAATTTCAGAGGGCTTACACAAAAATACTGCCTCAAATAGAGAACCAAAGTTTAAAAACACGTTAAGCCAATGAACACCATTGCTATTGAGCTATAGTTACAAGAGATTAAAGTGTCAATATGACTTTCGACGTTAAAGGCCGAATATAAATGGAACGTTTTAAAAAAACATGTTTTAGAATTTTTTACTGATTAGTGCCTAACATAATTTAAATGTTTGAAACGTTCTGCTTATCTCTACCAGCTGACAACATGCGAAAAAGCATTCGAGATGAAAGGAGATTTATTTTTTTATTCCATTTGACATGCTGTTTGCTTGGTTTCTATAGAACAATGCACCACTGAATTTGCTCTTCTAATTTTCAACAGGTTGGAAGAGCAAAGCGTTGAATTGTAGGTTTAAAGTTTAATAACCTGGGCGCCGGCTGGGAGCAATGAACTCCTCCACTTCTATGACATGGTTTACACTGTGGTTGGCTCAGCACACGCACAGCTGTAATGTCCACGTGCTTCTCAACATCTTAACGGCAATTATAACCATCGCAAACCGCACGTTTAACTCACCTGAATACATTAGTGGTTTCTGCGGCCGTGTGAGTGCGTGTGGGTTGTCATTATTAGTGAACATTATTTTACTTCCTCCTGCGTCACTGTGTCCAGTACACCAGCACTGGCTGAAACGTGAGCCATACGGGGAGAGATCCCATCCATTTATGTAACTGTCAATTTGTCTTTCTCTCTCTCATACAGGCAGATTAATAAATATAAAAGAGTGATGCATCGCACTCACATAACTTTCTCAACTGTTGTACTAAGTTTTCTAGAAAGTATCTCATTGCTTATTTTCTTGTAGGTGCAAGGGAAATATGGGAATACAGTGGGCTTTGAGCGATAGTCAAGTCTTTTAATGCTTTCAAATTACGTTCTCTTTGTATGGTTAACATGTAAAAAATGAATAACGATGTTCCATTTGACAGAAGAATATCTCCCAAATATTTCACTCTACAAAAAAATATTTAGATATAAATTGTGTATCTTAGCATTATCTACGGCTTACCAGCTATGGGTAAACAGGACTACATTGCCTATAGCCAGAAAATTCGAGATATACATTTCATTTGTCATAATATCTGAAACGTATAGTATTTTAAACAAAATCGCTAGAGCCATTTTCAAGAAAATCAAAAGTTTCGAAAACTTTTCCCTGTAAAGGGAGTTTAGAGTGATGCAATTTGAATCCAAATCTTCGTGTCGCATCCTTGAAAGACATTAAACTTAAATACCGACTTTAGTTTTTGACAGACTTTCATTTTTGAGTTATGCTGTCCACAGACTGACACACATGCACACACGCGCGCGCTAAAAATGCTTTTTGCATTCAAGGGGCCTCAAAACACATATTTGGGATGAAATTTCGACATCGAAATTTTGAGTGGAATACAATACATTCCGAACTTACTATACGTAGTAGAGTGCAGCTGAGTTCAAGGACCCGTTCACAACTAGGTCATTTGAGACGCAGTAGAGAAAATGAAAATATTTATACGTATACAGCTATTTTTGGGGCGACCATTCTATTTAACAGCTCTTTTATCCCAATAATTTTAATGAAGGTGGAACCGCTATCATAAGGAGCAATAACAAATCTTCATGAAAACTATACATGCTATATATTGGTGAGTAATTTTGTCAGCTTTAACCCCTACACATACTTCTATAAGATAGATAATTTCCAGCGTTAAACGTATCACCATGATAATTTTATACCTTCGCCGACCTTACTTTAAGTAACAAGGTAAACAAGGAGAAAATTGAATTCCTCCACGGACTCCTGTGATTGGCAGAAATAAGGCGCGATTTAATATGTGCGTTTTATGAACTGTCATCGTCACATGAGTACCTTTTGGCTTTTCCACTTTGTATCGCACAGGAGCGCCACCGTCATCTAGCGACTTTTGTTTACAGCCATAGAAGTGAACAAGCAGATACATTCTACACTTTTACGTAAAATATATAATCACACAGTCATGGTGATGGGTATTTGTCAAAATAGTTTGCAGATATGTTGAAAACAATCCGTTTTTTACCACTTCGTATTGATTTTCATTGGTGATGCTTTACGTATTCCAAACCAGACGCCACTTAAAGCAAACTAATATTCTTTTCCTTCACTTCCTCATATGGGCCCGAGCAAATGCATTTCATATCGCAGTTATATGTGCCAATAAAATGAACTTGCATAGTAATGTATCTCACTCATTCTCGCTAGAAGTGTTACAGTGTTTTAGTAAATCATTTTTGTACTTATTTTAAATGCAACTCCTTTTGGCATGTTAGTTGACGGAGTATATTTTCACTTGCGCCTGCTGATATGGTTATATCAACCACTGAAGATTGTAAAATTTACTAAATACTACAAAAAGGAGAATTGTGCTATAAATATATGAAGCAACTAGAGTAACTACTAATGATAGCACAGACAAAATTAAATTAATTTATGAAGCGGGGATGGTTTCATGGAATATCAATAGAGTTGGTTACAAATAATGCAGACGGGTTCAGGTGGATCACATGTATTAGATACGAATCCATATTTAGGGTAAGATTGTTTTTTTTTTTTTTTTTTTTTTTTTTTTTTTTTTTTTTTTTTTGTTAAAGAAGATCAAGTTATGTTTTTTGGTTATGATTATCTTCATAATGTGGGCCAATGGTTAAAATTAATAGTAATAGTATACTTGTAATTGTTAAAATTATAATATTTGACCTAAAAGGATGATGTAAGTCATTACACACTAATAAAAAGAAATTCAACGGTGATAATCTGAAAATCGGTTCACAAATACAAGTATAAAGATTGCACATAGCATCTTCGAAAATATGAGTGCTGAAATATTATAAATCACTCGGAGTCACTGTTTTCAGCGTTTGAAACAAAGATTACAAATGAAAGCGAGCGTAGCTGTAAGATATTATTGTTGGCTAGACCAGCAGAGTAAGCAAAATGGATTCATAGATAGAGAACTATTATTCAAATCACTCTGGGCGAAATATTTTTCATTAATTGTGATCATTCAGGAATCGTATTATACTACTGCATCCGTATTTTAAATGTTACATACACCCTAGGAAGCTTCGCCTAGTACTTCCGCAGAGGCGTGTGACTTGGGTGTAGGAGAAGTTGCCTGGCTACGCAGGCGCTCAAATCTGAAGCTAGCGATATTACAATTCTCCGCTTACACATTAATGCATTTCAGGGACCGAGTAGAACACAATTTCAGAGAGCCTTTTGGAGCACGCGTGCCGTGTGATGCCAATACTGGTGTTCAGATCTGAGCGCCTTGGTTGCCAGGCAACTTCTCCTACATCCAAGTCATATGCATCTGCGGAAGTACTAGGCGGATAGGTTTCAACAGCCAGAGTACTCAACCTTTTCCGTGAATATTGGTGGATTGTTCGCCGTCATCTGGAATAGTTTGGACTGCATAGTATTAAAATTATAGGAGATAAAGGTGGGGGTTCACGATGAAAACCTTTTACATCATTCTACAATAATTTTGTAAGAAATCGAAGAAATAAATAAAGACAAATACAGCAATAACAATAGATCTGATCGAATTTACTAAGTTCTAACACAAGACACCCGAGAAGATCAACTCAGATTGCTCTCGATGAAAGTCTCGAGCAACTTCAAAAACAGGGTTTAATGTTGAGAGGGCGTTCTGTACTAACCTTACTTTCACTGTTGCACAAAGCAGAGGATATATTGCATTCATCCAACAATTATATACCGAGATTTAACCACAAGCACATGTTTAGAGGTTCCATAAAATCCAAAAATCATTTTCACTAACAGCTATTATCTCTGTGTACAGCATAACTCAAAAACAAAAAAATTTGTTAAATAAAGAACTATTTTCAAGGGTACGATTTGCAAGAAACTTTTTCCACCATAAACTACCCTTTATGGAAAACTTGTGGGTTTTTTTACTTTTTTAAAACCGTTATAAAAATTTGGTTAAATACCATCTGTTTGAGATATTTTCATGTCAAAAAGTGTAGATTTAATTTTCTAGGAATAGCTTGCGAATTGTGAGCGAATTTTGTATAATTTGTGAATATTACAACAAAATATATATCTCGTTAAAGTGCAAAATTTATGTCAAACAACATTTTTTATTTTTTATATCGGGAAAAATGTAAGTTTGTGTTGACAAAGACAGTTTTGGGTCATTTAATCGTCGAGTAGGAGCTTTTTTTGTCTGAAGCAGTTTTAGTGAGCGTGATCGTAGAATTCAGCGGTCACAGAGAGTAGAACTAAAAGACTAGGAGGTACCTGTTCTTATTTTTCGAAATTTGGTATATTGTGACGCCTTATGTATTTTGCTTCTGTTTTTAACAGTATGTTAGCCGACATTTTATAGTCAGTTTATAAATGAGAGCCATTTTATGTAGTCATAAATTTCAGTTTATTACTTTCTCTACTATGTATAGTAAGTAGGGAAAATATTTTATTTCACCCAAAAATTTGAGGCCTCCTCAATAATGTTATGAACAGCATAAATTAAACACGAAAAGTCGGTTAAAAACCAAAGTTGGCGCTTAAGTTTAATATATTTTAAGGATGCGACCTGAATATTTTGAGATAATTCCTCCACCATAAACTACCCTTTACATGGAAAAGTTTTAGAAAATTTTGATTTTCTCGAAAATGGCTCAAACGATTTTGATTAAAATGCCATATGTTTAATATATTTTTACAGCAAATGAAATGTATATTTTGCATTTTATGGACATAGCCTGTGTAATGTTTACTCTTGATTACTTTTGTATAACTGTTAAATGTTAACGGATAGCTAAAGTCTTACTATACAAAAATATTATCTCGTTAAAGCATTTGTATCCAAATGCATTTTGTTGTAGTTTGAGCCATTTCGGAGATATTTCTTGTTGTTTTTGTGAGTTTTGCAATGCTTATAATGTTCTAAACTGGAAGATTGTTATTCATTTTTTTATATCTTGGCCGGAATATCAAAGCCAGTTTTAGAAGATTTGACTATTGCTCAAAGCCTACTGTACAAATCTACAAATGTTTATCTCAACTAATATGAATAACAGTGAAATAAGAGTTTGTAATAGTAGTACAAGAGTGGAGAAAGTCATGTGAGTGCAACACGTCAGATGTATTCAGAAACACTTCTTCATGTACAGAGATGTCTCCGGGAGTAGCAGAAATACATTTACGAGTTTTCGTCTAACATGTTTAGTTATGAATGTAATTAACCATTCTGTGAAAGGAAACAAACCACAAGAGTTTAAAACACACACCAAACAAATGTGTTTTCCTTTCTTTTTCTGCTCTTTAAAATCGACCTCATTTCCATTACATGACAGTGTGGTAAAAGTGCAAGTGGAAATTGTGGCTGACACAAAATTTAATTGCGGGTGGCGGGAGGAGCTGGTCAATACAAAATCCAATCATAGATTTGCCACTCCTTGCAGTGTTGTCTAGCTAAATATGCTGTGAAATCACGCGTAAAGTCAGCGAAATAAATATTGTGCCCACAAGTAATAATTTATGGACATCCTGTATATTGTGTGCACAGTAACACGACCTGTGACATCCTCCACACTCTGATCAATCTGCAAGAGATGACCACTGATCCAGGTTCCATCAGACTAGCATTTGGTTTTTTCTTTGCCGAACTTCTATCCGAATAAATTACTATTTAATGCTTACGTGAATGAGAATTACATTAGCGGTATACCACTTTCTTATTCACAGCTCCACGCTATAAAGAACATAAACAAAACACTATAACAACAAACATTGATATATAAAGCAAGGGAACAGAACATTTGTTTTTTGGGTAGTGTTTAATGCCCGCTTTTATTGCCTGCGTCTCCACAGGCGGTGAAACTGATGATAATAGCGGGGGAAAGCGGAGAAGCCCCTGTCCCGCTTTGTCCACCACTAATCCCACATGCGGTCGCCTGGGATCAAACCCAGGCCGCTTTGGTGAGAGGGGAATGGTCTAACCACTCAGCCAGGGCGCGACCACAAAAAGCTATTTAGTTCAATATCAACCCATGACACATTCCATACTCTTCACATTTTCATTTAAAAACACTGCATCGGTAGCAACACATTCGCATTTATATAATTTTAGTATACCTTTTGCATTTTATCTTACATTAAGTTACAAAATCTGATGTGCTGCACTCACATGACTTTCTCTACTCTTGTTCAAACTATATGTACAAATTGTTATTCCTATATCTTCTTCGTCTTAGTTGAGATAAACATTTGTGCAAATTATCTTATTGCTTATTTCCTGGTAGGTGCAAGGGGAAAATTAGAATACAGAAGGCTTTGAGCGATAGTCACATCTTTTAAAGCTTTGAGATTCTCTTCTCTTTGCGCACTTACCGTATAAAAAGTGAACGATGATCCATTTCAAGAAAGTTTTAACTTTTCCGAAACTCACACACATAACAAGGAATATCTCCGAAATGGTTAATCCTACAAGAAAATTCATTAAGACATAAGTTGTGTATTTTAGCAAGACCCCATTTTTTGTATAGTAAGATTTGGTCTATCTCTAACGGTTTACCGGTTATGCAAAAGTTGTTCAGAGTAAATACGACTACAGCCAGAAAATTCAAGATATACATTTCATTTCCCATAAAAATATCTCAAATATATGACATTTTAATCAAAATAGTTAGAACCATTTTCAAGAAAATCAAAATTTTCAAAACATTTTCCATGTAAAGGGTAGTTTATATTTCTTCAAAATCTTCGTGTCGCATCCTTGAAAGACATTAAACTTAAATACCAACTTTGGTTTTTAACCGACTTTTAGTTTTTGAGTTATGCTGTCCACATGTCAGTCACTGACTGACACACAGGCACACACACGGACCTTTTTCTAAAAATGCTTTTTTTGGATTCAGGTGGTCTCAAAACATATATTTCCGGTGAAATCTCGACATCGAAGTTTTGGGTGGAATACAATACTTCCCCTACTTACCAGTAGAGAAGGTAAAGACTCATTATATACTGTTTCATAGGTCATAAAAATGTAAAATAAATAAGTAAATAAATAAATGAACAACTACGTAAGTAAATAATTAATATGCAAATAGCTAAATAAATATATTGTTTGTAAAGAATGATGCCAATTGCCAGGGTCATGTCAGTGCTGCCAGCGTGCCGGAATTTCGTTCAACGGTCTAGGTCGGGTTTGAGTCCGTGACCTTACGATCAGTAGGCCAGCTACAGGCCTCTATGACAGGCCTGGAGAACTCACGGAATAGCTCAAGCGACTTTCATTTTTTTCTACTTGTTATACACACAATTATCAATGCAAAGCCGTGAACGGGCTGGACTCACAGTTTTTGTCCAGGCCTGCTCTATGAGCATTTCGCACTATGTCCAAAAATCACCATCCCCACCAATATTATAGTATAATATATGAAAAAGTCTAATGTGTTACACTCACAGGGCTTTCTCCATTCAGTCTTTTACCTTCCAAATCGTACTTATATGCTATATGCTTCGTGTTAATCATGAAATGTGTTTGCAGAAATAGTTTCTCTGCACAGTATATTGTCACAAATAAATGAATAGACCAGCACTTTAAAACACGAAAACCTGTTGAAAAATTCAAACCTATAAAACTGGTATCTCGAAAGTAGCTGATGCCACCAAAAATAGTTGAAATAAATATCGAGTCTTCACATTATTCGCTTTTTTGTAGCAAGTTGTTGATCTTTAAGGTTTTCTAGTTATAAAATTAGTACTAAATGAGGACTTCAGGGCTTTCCAAAATACTTAAGATATGCGCTTTATTTGAGTATAAATATGTTAAATATATACTATCTTAATCAAAATAGTTAATCGCTTATGTGAATATTCAAAATATTGAAAATTTCTCCATATGATGAATTGCTTTAAGTGGAGGAATTTTTTTAAGTATTTGCACCATATGTTTGACAGATTCTGAATTTTAATACTCTTCGGTATTTATCCAAATTGTATTCCAACCAAAAATTGTATGTCAAGATTTCACCGGAAATATATGTTTTGAGACCCCCTGAATTCAAAAAAAGCATTTTTAGAAAAAGGTCCGTGTCTGTCTGTTTATCAGTGTACCTGTGACAGCGTAACTCTAAAACGAAAAGTCAGTTAAAAACCAAAGTTAGTATTTAAGTTTAATGTCTTTGAAGGATGCAACACAAAGATTTTGAAGAAAATAGTCCCACCCTGAACTACCCTTTACATGGAAAATTTGATTTTCTTGAAAATGGCTCTAACGATTTTCATTAGAATGTCATATGTTTGAGATATTTTGATGAAAAATTAAATGTATATCTTGAACTTTTTGGTTATAGTCCCTGTACTATCTACTCTGGACAAGTTTTGCATAACTGGCGAACTGTTAGAGATAGACCAAATATTACTATACAAAAATGTAGATCTTGCTAAAATACACAATTTATGTCTGAATAAATTTTCTTGTGAGGTGAACCATTTCGAAGATATTCCTTGTTATGTGTGTGAGTTTCGGAAAACCTAAAACTTTCATGAAATGGAACATCGTTGTTCATTTTTTATATGTTAAGTGTGCAAAGAGAACGGAATCTCAAAGTTTTAAAAGATTTGACTATCGCACAAACCTAGTGTATTCTAATGTTCCCTTTGCACCTACAAGGAAATAAGCAATAAGATAATTTGTACAAATGTTTATTTTAACTAACATGAAGAAGATATAGGAATAAGAGTTTGTAAGAATGAGTAGTACAAGAGTAGAGAAAGTCGTGTGAGTGCAACACATCAGATTTTTTAGTTATGCTATCCGCAGACATACACATACACAAACTGACGCTCTCACACTGACATAGACTCCCCACACACACCTACACACCCACAACTACAGACCCACACCCACACACTCACACCTGCAGACCCACACCCACATGGACCCATTGACCTACACCCACACTCACACACACCCATACACATACAGCCGATAAATTAACAAAAGAAGTTGAAACAGAGACAATTATGAAATTTCATACAGTGCTTGCAGTGCCTCTACATTTTGTGGTAGTGAAAACTGGGTACTCAATAGATCTTCTAAAAGGAGGTTAGAAACAGCTGAGATGCAATTCCTCAGACGAATGTCAGGTTGCATATTAAGCGATCATACACCTAATATTCAAATACGAGAACAACAAATAGCAATGGTTTCAACATATAGAAGTAATGAATATACCAGCCTTACAAATATTATAAATTATACAATGTGTTCCACTGACGAAGTTTGTCACTATGACAAATGTAATAAAGTCATATGACAGAGAGTAAAGTTCCGCTGACCTGGGCTTTTATTGTAACAAGATCGTAATATACGGTACCTGCATAGAATTACAAGAATTTCGAGGTGTTACTGGCCTGGAGATACGGAAATTTGCTACATGGGGTGAAATGGAAGAGATCTCCCCCATTAGACCTTCTTCTTCTTGGTGGTGGGGCCTCCTATCCATACCAAAATGCAACTCCATGCATTTCCCCCAACCATCCAAAACTGGCGAATACAATGGAACCCAGTTGCAGACCCATTCCTCTGCAGTCAGCTCCGCAAACTTATATGGAAGTTCCGTTATATGTTGCATTCAGATACGCATACATCGTATCACTACTTCTGACGATAATAATTCCGGACATGACAAGAATCTGTCATCCAAATCCAGTCAAACTACTTATGAGTGTGACATGACTTTGTCATCCCTCACGTCCACATATCCTACTTGAGGCATTCTTGCAGACATCGTTACTATTGCTGCCTCATTGCACGGGGTCTACCCTCGCCACGGCTCTCCCAGGTCTACTCTCGCCACGGCTCTTCCGAGGTCTACCTTCGACACGGCTCTCCCAAAGTCTACCCTCGCCACGGCTCTCCCGAGGTCTACCCTAGACACGGCTCTCCCGAGGTCTACCCTAGACACGGCTCTCCCGAGGTCTACCCTCGACACGGCTCTCCCGAGGTCTACCCTCGACACGGCTCTCCCGAGGTCTACCCTCGACACGGCTCTCCCGAGGTCTACCCTCGACACGGCTCTCCCGAGGTCTACCCTCGACACGGCTCTCCCGAGTCTACTCTCGCCACGGCTCTTCCGAGGTCTACCTTCGACACGGCTCTCCCGAAGTCTACCCTCGCCACGGCTCTCCCGAGGTCTACCCTCGACACGGCTCTCCCGAGATCTAACCCCGACACGGCTCTCCCGAGATCTAACCCCGACACGGCTCTCCCGAGGTCTACCCTCGACACGGCTCTCCCGAGGTCTACCCTAGACACGGCTCTCCCGAGGTCTACCCTCGACACGGCTCTCCCGAGGTCTACCCTAGACACGGCTCTCCCGAGGTCTACCCTCGACACGGCTCTCCCGAGGTCTACCCTCGACACGGCTCTCCCGAGGTCTACCCTAGACACGGCTCTCCCGAGGTCTACCCTCGACACGGCTCTCCCGAAGTCTACCCTCGCCACGGCTCTCCCGAGGTCTACCCTCGACACGGCTCTCCCGAGATCTAACCCCGACACGGCTCTCCCGAGATCTAACCCCGACACGGCTCTCCCGAGGTCTACCCTTGACACGGCTCTCCCGAGGTCTACCCTAGACACGGCTCTCCCGAGGTCTACCCTCACGGCTCTCCCGAGGTCTACCCTCGACACGGCTCTCCCGAGGTCTACACTCGACACGGCTCTCCCGAGGTGCACACTCGACACGGCTCTCCCGAGGTCTACCTTCGACACGACTCTCACGTTCTCTTTCTTTCCACTGCATTTCTCGCTTCTTTTGTTTATGAAATGCACACGAGGTCCAGGTGCGCCAACCACATAAATAAAAATATCCGGAGTGAGCGTTCGGAGCAGAAATCTTTCCTGTGCTCAGTTTTTCGTTACAACATGTATACCGTAACTTAAGAGTTCAAGTTGTATTGCTCTGCAGTTAAACAGTAATTTTGTAAGTTATTACTTACAATTGTAATATTCTTAATTTAAAGTATGTAATATTACATCTGAATGGGGCATTCCGATTTTATTCAATAAATAAGTAAAATCAACCCCCCCCCCCCCACACACACACACACATACACACAACTTTGTTTTATTTACAAGGCCTTAAAACTTATTTCGGTAATGTCTCGGTATAACATTTTTGGATGGATTGTAACATTTCATCCATCTCTTTGGGAAGTGGAAGAGAAACTGAAAATTACGTCAGACTGGTTTCTTGAATTTGTGAGTGAGCGCTTTATTGACCCGGATGAATTCATCGTCGCCTGGAGAGAAGTCCAGTATTGCTATACATAACGTGACGTATGGTAAAAAATGTACTACTCAGAAATTCTTTTGAAACTCCTTCACACAAAGATAAAAAGCACTGCTTCTGGAGCAGTCCTCATTATTTATACATACTGATTATATTAGACTTTTTATGTCAACACGTACAAGTGCGTGCCTTATACTTTACCACATGATGCCAAGGCGGAGGAAAGAAAAAACTGAAAGAACACTAAAGAAGACATACATTGCATGAGGAATTTTCTGTTGAATGTCTGGATATTTGTTTATCCACTGGGTAGAGGAAGAATTGCGTCTTACCTCAGCATTCGATATAGATATTTCACTGAAAATACAGTTTTGACAGTTTTGTATAGTGAAACATTTGCCCAACTTGAGAGTTCAAATGTTTTAATAAATACTCGTTGAATCAATGTATCGATTTCTAAGCGGTTGGCAAACTCTTCTAATTTTTATGAAACTGGGAGAAAGGAAAACTTTGGCAGGTGAGCCCTAGTCAAAGCTGACGTCATTTCAGCCTGAATGACAATTGGCCAGTGACACATTGATAGATTTATTGGCATATGCAGGGATCACTAATCGCCGGATTCTGTCATTCTCGCAAACAATAACATGGAAACGTGAAATTCGATTTAACTTCGTACAGGACTTTGCTTTTAATTTATTTCTTATTCTATATCATGGGGGGAGGAAATCATAACAGTGCACTGCGAATGTGTGACAAGGATAAAGAATAGATATGAATGTAAGCAATAAAAGCTTGCGGAGAGTTATACATTGCCATCCATGCTATTATTATTATTCTTTTGGATAGACAATCTGAATCACGTCATAAAGAATGGGAAAAGCTGTTTAATAGCTTACTATAATAGCTGAGTTTTAAATAGGTATACAACGACCTGAAAACTCACTTTGGGATGCATTCAGAACCATTCATGGATATGAAAGTATAATTTGAAGTAGTGGACTACAATTCTGCATTCTGTTACAGAGAAGAACCGAAAGGAATAAATTAACTGTAGCTAAAATAAGTGTATTGTAACCTTATAGATACATAACACTCCTGTTTTTAGCTGATCTTACATTGCAGTATAAAATCATAATTTACTTTTCACTACATAATAATATTTGCTGATAGCTGTTCTTGAGTCTTTTTCAAAGCTTGAAAATCTAGACTTTTTATACAAAACGATTGCAAAAATATGTACTTTTACAAAAATTGGGTCAGGTTCTTTACACTAAAACAAGAAAAAAGTTCATCCTTTGTTTTCAATTTATTCTTTCGAGACGTTATTAATGTAAGAAGTTTAAAGTGATCCATTAATATATTTTTTTGACGTTGCTATCCTGTTAGCAAGTGTTCAATACATAAATTTATATCAGATGGTCAAAATGTCCTCCTCGTCCATCTAGACACATCTGCTCTCGTCTAATCTTGGACTTTCGCCTCCTGCCAAACACTCCTTGACGTGTAGCACATAGTAGATGGGGAAAAGTGACTCAATGTGTCATTTCCCTTACATTGTAGTTCAAACCCCATCCAGTGTGCTATACCGCTTAGCTACCAGCACACGCCTGGTTATCTAACTCAGAAAACCGGTCAGTCCCTCAAACTGTGTCAGTGGTGGAATCATGCCGCATGACATAGTAAAAACACGGTTCAAAGTCGAATGGGAACATACATATTTTTGTGTTTCTAGTAAAATTAGAGCTTACTGTTTGTTGAGTCAAAAGAAAATATACGTAAGGTAATCACAATCACGTAATCACAAAACCAATACGTAATGTTTTTTATTCGATTCCGCCACTGCACAGATTGAAACATACCTTGTTTGTAAAGACGTGTGTATCCGTAAACAAGCAGAGCCGGAAAAGACGCATGGACTGCAGAGAGATGTAGGGGGTAAATACTGAATTGCATTCCTGTCACCCCTTTCCCCCATGTCTAGTGTAGCATGTCTATACTTTAAACATACTGATAGGCACACTTCCAGTTAACTTACTATGTACGTGTACAAAAGTGACCAATATAACCAAGTACCCATAGCAACACATCGATACTATGAATCACAGTCTTTTATGAATGGTTACAAGTGAAATATATTGGACATTACGTAGGCTATAGCTGGAAAATTTCAAATATATTAATTTGCCATGAAAATATCTTAAAAATGTGTAATTTTAATCAAGATCGTTAGAGCCATTTTTAAGAAAATCACAATTTACGAAAAAGTTTTCAGATAAAGGTTAGTTTAGGGTGAAGTAATTTTCTTCAAAATCTTTGTATGGTATCCTTGGAAGATATTAAACTTAAATACCAACTTTGGCTTTTAACCGCCTTCCCTTTCTGGGTTATGCTGTTCACAGACCTTTTTCTAAAATTACTTTTCTGGATTCAGAGGGTCTCAAAGCATATATTTTCTATGAATTCTCTATATAGAAATTTTGATTCGAATACAATAACTCCCCTATTTACTGTACGTAATAGACGAAGAAAAAAGGAAAATAAAATAGTATTTATGATGAGAATTGAAAGAAATATCATCTTTGGAAACTTTTCTTCAAATAATAAATTTTACGTTTACAAAAGAATTTTATTGACGTTCTCTTTAGAATAGCAAATGAGCAGCATGGGAAAAGTAAGGCTATGCTGTAAAAATATAGGATTACAAGTAGAAAAAAGATGCATGGATTTCAAAGATATTTTGTTCACGTAAATTATTTGGCTGAAAGGGAAAACAGGTTGCCTGGAAGTTGTATCTTTATGTGGATGACGTACGGTTATTCTCTCGATAGACGAAGGGCTGTATATGTAGATGGCGCCGTAATGACGGCAGAGCGCGCATTCATAATGGATCAGCGCTCGCTGGCTCAATGGGGGAGCAGAATTATTGTGAAATACTGCCGCGCGCGGTAGGCTTTAACGTTAATCATTTTTCGCTGTCTGTCGCTATAAGCCACACAGTCTACATAAAAATGTTACCTAGTAGCTATGGTGCAGTTATTAGCTCAGGCTGCGGTGCAACAGTTCACCAGCTCAGGTGAGAAAACTTCAAATAACTTGCCTGCTTATAAACTCTTCATACGGAGGAACCAACAATAAAAGCAGTGTTACTACTATGAAAAATGTAGAACTTCAATGCGGTGTAAAACCCAACGGAAAGCATTCTCTGCCTTGCGGTGTTGTATACTTAATACTCTGTGCAACCGCTGACAAAAATTATATTATTCCTTCCTCTTCTTTCTTTTCCATTTTATGTTATAGACAATAAAGTGCCTGTTCCGCCTTTAAAGTCCTTCAGTCATCATTTTCTGGGCCTGCCAACCAGTCTCCTTTCTTTAGGACAGCGATGTCAACTAAAGCACTTACATTTCTCATCATTGAATTTTTGGGAAGAATACAATACTTCCTTTACTTACCAGTAGAGAAAGTAAAAATGTTCACAAATGTATGTGCTGCCAAACACACGCATTAATTGCTGCAGCAAATTTGCGAAATCCTGGGTATGTTTGTGGATCAAGGACTTGATAAAAACTGACTGATGTTACTATACACCCTTTTTGTATCTGAATCACAGCATAAATCAGTAACTTCTAGTTCAATTTCAACTGGAACATTCTTGGAATCAACAGATTAGAGCAAGGAAAAATAGATCCCGTTTAGATTTGAGATCTTCCAAACATGAAAACCTTCCAATAATCTCCTCTAACAGTGCATTCATTAAGTAACATTACTTATTAATTTCTGTGCTTATGTTAAGAGACTGCAGATGTAAACGTGGCTTCGCTTTGTCCATGGTATGCACAATTAACACTGTCCCAAGCAGCACGCAGGCGCTGCTGTTACGGGCAGCGTGGACATGCTAAGCTACAAAGCGTGCGCTTGCGCTCAAGTGCACCGTTTGACATCACTCCTTTAGAATAATATTGCATTATTTTTTTAGTAAATCTGATATCTGGTATTCTTTCATCAAACTTTTTCCACTTTTGTTTGAAATCTTTTAACCTGTCATTTATACTAAAACTTCCTATGTCTTCTCTTATACTTTCATTTGTTATTAGGTCTCTCTTCGTACATCCCTTCACACTTCTTAATCATTTCATTTCTGAAGCCTGTTTTCACCCTGTTGCATTTTAGTTTATGTCCAAGTCCCATTTGCGTATGCTGGTATAGGTGCAGTATAAATGTGTAAAACTTTAATTTCGTTTCCTTAAGTATTTTGTGTTAAATGTCCCATTCATTGTTCCACACTCTCTTTGGAATTTGGATGCTTTATTTTCCACGTCATATTCCTTATCATAACCATAAGTAGCTAAATGGTTTATCTGTTCTACAGAACGGTTATTTAATTTATTGTTGTTTTAATAGGTTCCTTCACCATGCATGCCATTACCCGTGTTTTCATAAAATAAATTTCATGTTATATTGTTCACAAATTTATTAAGTTTGAAAATAGATTTTTGCAGGGCAGACTCGTTTTTTGAATAAGAACCAAAAGATCGGCAAACAATAGGTTTGAAATTTTAAAACTTATATTCACTGGTTGCTTTCATTTGCTCACTAAATCGTCAATATAACACTTTTTGTGGACATTTTACCATGCTCCTCACATTTATTTTAGCTTGATAGTAGAAGAAGTGTATCATTGTTTTAGGTGTCCTATTTCATCCAATATACCACATTTGAAATCGGTTTATTCCACTAAAGGCTTTTTTAAAATCAATGAACCTCATTCGCGTTTCTTGATTAAATTACCTATGTTTGCCAATGAGCTATAAAAATGTTATCTGAATAGGTTCTGTCTCTTCTAAATCCATTTTGTTCGTCCAAGATAAGATATACAACCATATTTTATAATCTTTTTACACTATTCGTGTTCATAAGATTTGCCAGTGTTCCAAGAAAGAAAATAATCTGTTCATGAAGAACAGTTCATTTTAAAGCCTAGGGTCCAAAACTATAATCCTGCGTTAACTGCTTGCCATTTGGTGAAGATCAGTTTGCCTCGTGCGACTGTTGTGAACACGTGAGAACAATCAGAGTGGCAGAACCAAAAGGGGTTTCTCCAGATTATTCGAGAATGTCCGGCAGCCGGCTTATTTTTAGAAGTTCCAGAAAGCTTCGTGTTACGTCATGCTCGCTATATAAGGAGGCGAAGCAACGAGCAGAGTGAGTTACAGACATAAGGCGTCGGAAAATCAGTCAGTGTGTGTGTGTGTGTGTGTGTGTGTGTGTGTGTGTGTGTGCGCTTGCAGTGTCGAAGTCAATTGTTTGAGAGACAGAGGTGAAGAATGATAAAGGAGTGAGTCAAGGTTACGAGAAGAAAACAGTTGTAATGTCATGAAAGACTGTAGACTATGCTAAAGTCGGTAAAAGAGAACTGTGTTGTTATGCAAAAGTTTTAGAATGAAAATAACGTGAGAAAAAAATAATTGGAGTGGAGTTTTGTCACTTTGTCACAATGCAGAATCGTAAACAAAATATATGCAGTTGATCAAACAACTGGTGAAATGGGTATCAAATAAATACGCTACTTTATTATTAATGCATATATAAGTATAATTCGTGATATTACAACTCACAAGCTTTACTTTTCGTAACCTTACTCAGTCCTTTCGGTGTCTTTCTTCACTTTCTCAGTGGCTAAATTTACTACCATGTTACAATCACTCGATACTCAATGTCTCTTTACAACGCACTGTCACACTCACTGACACCCTGGCTGACTCATCCGTAAATGTAAGTAATCGCTCTCCTGTTTCTTGGGCTTTTTATGTAGAAGGGATGACATCATAGGACCTTTCTCGACTTCCACAAACACGCTAGCGAAGACCTAACCAGATCCTTCTCTAAGGCACTGGAAACACTTTGTGTTGTCGCTTCGTTGTAGTACTCATGTATTCGCTTGCGTGAGTGGTTTGGGAAAGTTTGACCTTGCGCTTTTGCTCGCCGGCCTAGTATGTGACGTGAAGGAGCTTAGCCCTGACAGCACTTAGTGTTGCGCCGCGCCCGGCGTCACAGTATGTATAGCAGGTAAAAAACTGAAGATCGCTGAAGGTATCGCGCGAGTTGCCCAATCTGGACTAGAAATATTTGTCTTTAAGCAATGAAGGATCTTACAGTGCATAAACACGAAAGATGGAATGATGTCAAACGCAGTGCAATCAATTTTGAAGAATTGCTGACAGAGCTTCAGTTCAGTTAAAAAGGGAAATCTAGCTTAACTCGACGTGATCGGAGACAGGTTCTTAGGTGAGTGCCCTGGAAGCACTTTTCACCTCTTAAGTACCGATAAGGGGGTGCTGGGAAATGTGGAGTGATGTTCCTTTGTTCGGCATGCGCCAACCAAGCTGCACTTCCATCTCTAGCACGGTACACAGAATTAGAGAATGTTTACTTTGAGCTCATCAATATTTCATAAGTATCTTAACATGAGTAGCTCTGCCTAATATCAGCTCCACAAGATAATGTTTTGTGTCACTACCTATGTGCAAACAATGTTTCTATCAAGATTTTATCATTTTAGTAAAGCTGTCTTCGTGTTTTACATTTATTAGTGCATTTTTCTGTCCAATAACTACCTACCAAAACACATACATACATACATAGACACACACACACACATGCACAAACATGCCCCCCCCACACACACACACAGCTAGGCCGCGGGTCCAAATCCAGCCCAGACCGAGGTTTTTAAGTGTGCTTAAAAACGACAGCTCCATGTCAGTAGATCTACTCCTACGGGTGAAAATTCCGGCACACAGGCGACTTTGTTTTGTTAACGTCCTCCAACGTAATGTCATATCGGAAGGTGAGTGACTGAAATGGATGAAATGATAATCAAATGAGCCCGAGGTCCATAGAGCTTTAAGTTACCCAACATTCGTCTTCTCAGAATAAGGGAAAACCTAGGAAAGAAACCTTATCCGGATAACTCACCGTAAGCGAGATTCGAACTCGCGACCTCTTGAACGTAGGGGATTCAGTTTGGAGTATCAAAATGACTGACCATTGCCAACCTTAAGAATACTGCTCATGAATAGTTGTTTCATGAGCAGAATTACTTTCATATAAACACTAGATCGATTAAAGTTGAGGGAGAAAAGCAAAGAAGTATAGGTTAGTTTGGCTGCAAGAATGCAATGTAATGCATGGTAAGTTCATGAAAAACAAAATTCTACACTAATTAACTGAAGTTTAACATTTCGATTATGTTTATACATGCATTTCCAACTAGATACAATAATAGACAATGTTATAAGGCAAATGTTTGATTCTTGAGACGAAACGTGATTATTTTCTGCGCATAGATTGGCTTTAGATTTTGTTCAGGTTGAGAAGTAGTTAGAAAGAAATCGATTACAAATGCAGAAGTTTCAACAGATGTATTGTTATTAAGCGACCATTATGGCACCCGAGCTAGAAATGCGCAATTATGTAGATTTTTACCGCTATAGTGCTAGAGCTGTATAGATAAAAGTGTGAACCACTTGATTGGTGGTAGTGGGCAATAAAATTACAAAATAAATGAATAATAAAGATTGATTTTATGACATGCTTTCGGGGATTTAACGCTTGTTCATGTGTTTTTAATTTGTGGTGATTTAAAGTATGCCTCTAAATATTACTTTCTCTGCATAATAGAGAATTATAGCTGACATCTCATGCCAGTTTAATGCCAAGGTTTAGCTTACAATATGATCCTGCGTCATAAAGCCCTAGTAATAGCTGGTACAAAAATATGGTAAAGATCCACTTTGCGTATTGTTTACGGATGAAGATGTTTTCAGAAGAGATGTTATGACTGTTCGCATAAAAAATATGTGCGGGGTGATAAATATTCTCCCGCTACTAGGGAATCATGGACATCCAGACAAAGTAAGAATAACACGTGTTTTGGTAGTGGTTAATGGCGGCTAATAGCTGACCACTTAATAATCAGATTATTCTCTTTCCTATTGAGCAAATAATGTTTGGGCGCAAATGTATTGTGACGCCGGCCGCGGCGCAAAGTAAAGGACGGTCGGGGCCGGGCCACGTAGTGCGTGTATCAAAGATGCTCAAGATCAAGCTGTCTCATGTGAACAAACACGTGACAACAGTCAGCGGCAAAACCAAAAGGAGCTTTCCAGATTACTCGAGAAGTGACCAGCAGCCGGCGTGTTTGTAGAATTTCGAGAAGGGTCCGTTGTGCGTTATCTTTGCCATATATTAAGTATTTAAGTTGAAAAAATCTGATGTGTTGCACTCACATGGCTTTGTCTATTCTTATACTAAAATTCTTACAAACTCTTATTCCTGCATCATTTTCGTATTATTTGAGATAAATATTTGCATAAATTATCCCATTTTTTATTTCCTTGTAGGCACAAGAGGAATATGGGAACACAGTAGGTTTTGAGCGATAGTCAAATCTTTTAAAGCTTTCAAATTCCCTTCTCTTTGCACTTTTAACATGTAAAAAACTGAATAACGATGTTCCATTTGACAGAAGTATGTTCTCCAAAACTCACACAAATAATAAGGAATATCTCCGAAATTATTCACTCTACAAAAAAATTTACTTGAACATAAATTGTGTTTTAGCAAGATCTGCATTTTTTGTACAGCAAGATTTGGTCTATATCTTACGGTTTACCACTTACGCAAAATCATCCAGAGTAAATAGGACTACATGGGCTATAGGCAGAAAATTCAAGATATACATTTCATTTGACATAAAAATATCTCAAACATATAGCGTTTTAATCAAAATTGTTAGTGAAAATTTCAAGTAAATCAAAATTTTGGAAACACTTTCCAGATAAAGGGTGGTTTAGGGTGGAGCAATTTTCTTCAAAATCTTTGTGTCGTAGCTTTAAAAGACATTAAACTTGCATACCTATTTTAGTTTTCAACCGACTTTTCGTTTTTGAGTTATGCTCTCCACAGACTGACATACAGGCATATACACAAACATACACGGACCCTTTTGTATAAGTATTCTATTTAGTATATACAAACAAAACCGCTTCATTAATATTGTAATTGCAAGAGGCAGGAAAGGTCAACAATGCCATTCAGCATTACTGGAAGCTCGTATACTGTATCGTGGCTAGATGAGGGCATGAATTTTGCAAGGGTAGCAAAGATGTTCTCCAAAAACGTGGATCTGGGCTGCCAACTAAGCATTTTAGAGCATTACAGATAACAGTCGACAAATTAAACTTACTATAAATATCTTATAAATAATATTACTATCTTTGAACTCACAGGTAACATACATCAGATGTTCTTCTTTCTCATTGTTACCAGCTTGCATCATTTATGGCTGATAGCGACACATGCAAACGTTGTTGCCACTAATTGAATGACCCATGTATTTATCTCGAGTAACATGAAGTAGATGGAGAAATAAGTGTTTGTAAGAATAGTTACCTAGTATAAGGGTAGAGAAAGTCATGTGAGTGCAACACACCGGACTTTGGTGAAACAAATATATCAATGTCCCCGATACTATACTTTGTAAAGAAAATAATTGTAACATATATTTACTGAATAAATGTGCTAGAATGCTTATGTCAGAGAACAGGACTGTAGATCCTGATTAGACTTGCGCTCTACCAAAACTTGGGTCCGGTAGTTTTGGTACAGTGGTAAATGGTAGTATCGGTAGCATTGCGACGGAGAGAAACACAATACAAAATACAACGAATGAAGAAATTTAATAAGAAATTGAAACATAATGATCACCAAAAAGTATGTTCATGACTTTGATCACTGTGACGAAAATAAGGTTTGTAATTATCGGTTCAAAATAACATTACTCGCGATCACTCGCTTTCGGTTAACTTCAATACAAAATTGAGGATACGAGTCGAATACAGTTTATTATAAGCAATAACACGTCTAACCTAACCCGGAAAAGCCAGACCGTCGACTGATATTTATCCGAACTATTTCATAAACAAGATATGAATTTAAATACTATATCACAAAGATTTGACCAGAAAATGTTTCATTCTATGAGAAATAATCTAAAATATATTAATTTCGATTAGTGAAGTTCGACTTACAGCATTGTCAACTGAGGAAAACGAAACCCAAGAATTACATTAGTTTAATCTTCTCTTGTTCTTATAGCAGAAAACCAGTTTATAACTTCAAATAAATTTCACTTTATTTTTAACATAAGTAATATTTCATCTGGAAAAATATATTGATTATTAAAAGAGCAGTTGTTAGAAACATGGAGTGTCATTTTGATTGTTAAACGATTGCAATTTCTAATTAATTGTTTTTCAGAGATTCATAGTTGCCGACACTGACGAAAGAAAACAGACACAGTGATAATTTGTACGAAACAAAAGAATGACCATGTAATAATTCTTACATATATAATAATTTGGTGCTTATATGCACGAAATAGTCAAATTATGATAAAAGGGTTTAGAAAAGCTCTAAAACGGCAATAAAACTTGAGAAACCGTTACTGATATGCATATATGACAAAATAATGAGGGGTTACTATTTAGAGAACATAATAAAACAGAGGATCAATGAATTTTGTAAGGTTCATTAATCAGCAAGTTCGTTTTGTTTGTGAAGAAGCTTTATTCCCATGAAACGAGAACAAGGGCCCTTAAAACTTTCCCACGCAGTGTTCCCTTCAGCCTGTTGGACCTCATCAAAATCACCAACTCCGAAGTTACTCATTTTCTGCAATGGCGTTATCTAATTTAGGGAGATTTTCCATTAAATAGTCATACGCATCCATCCGTCGTCTCCGCTCTGCTTTCGGCTTTCAGCGAGAACCTAATTTGTCTAACAGCAAACGTTCTGGTTGGTAGAAATTTGGTTTAATGAGGTACACCCGTCCCCAGCTGGCTTCACAAGAATGGCAAGAATATTCTATAACTGACTTTTTTTATTTTGCACATCCGGCTTTAGCGCAGGTTCTCGCATCCAGAAGTTCTTGTAGCCTCAAATTATAGGTGGTATATTTAAACTCATCCCTGATTTTGCTTGCTCTTACTATTCCTGTGACCGAAATACAGTAAAGCCTCGTTTATCCGGACTAACTGGGAGTAAAGGCAATCCGGGTTATGTGGGTAATAAGCAAACCAAATTCTTAAATCCTCAAATAAGCAGACTTGCCGTTTATGACGATATGTCTTGCAACAGAATTATGCACAGCACATCTAGTATATATTGCTTACAAGACGTTAAAAATAAAAATTTTAATAACAAAAATCACATAATTTCTTAAGAAAGAATTGATCCGCAGCCGTTTGTTTGAGACACATGTGGCGTTTGAACGAAGCACAGTCACACAAACGCTTTATCATTAATAGTTCAGTTGGAGAGGTGTTGGGCTGACGCTCTAAGTATGCCATAATGCTTTTCAGCTAGTTCACAGCTACTCCCAAATCAGCAGCTATGTTAAATATAGGGTATTTTAATCAAAATCGTTAGTCATCTTTGGGAAAATCCAAATTTTCGAGAAAAAAAATCAACGTAAAGGGTAGTTTAGGGTGAAGGAATTTTCTTCAAAATGTTGGTGTGGCATACTTGAAAGATATTAAACTTAAATACCAAATTTGGTTGTAAACAACTTTTCGTTTTTGAGCTATGTTGTTCATAAACACACACACACACACACACACACACACACACACACACACACACACACACACACACACACACACACACACACACACAACACATGGACCTTTTGAAAAAAAAAAACTTTTTTGGATTCAGGAGGCCTCAAAACATATATTTCCAGTGAAATTTAGACATCGAATTTTTGGGTGAAATACAATAGATATTCCCTCTAATTCCTATGTTTACTATCGCCCCCAAGTTCATCTGTGTGATTCATTACTGCATTTTCGGAAGAACGATAAAAATCCTCAAGCTTAGCTAGTAAATTTTATGGTTGTTTACAACTTATCTTTAATTCGTGCATCACGCTTGCCTTCTATCACAAAACGTCAGAGGCAGCCCTACACATAAGCAGGCTTACGATCTTTTTAAGAGCCAGTATTTCAGGATTGTGGGCACCCAAGGGAAAGAGAGTCCTCTTCAGTGTCTCTTGTTTCTTCTGCCGTAAATCCTGGGGTGGGAAATAAAGGTGTGGTAAGAACCTGCCCAGAGTAGTAGTGACTGTGTTATGTGTCTGGGGCAAATTACTACCACCCCAACCCTTCTGGTAGCAGCGAGAAGTTGTGGGTAATTCTCCACGAGCATCAACATAAACTTGTCTGCGTCTGAAAGAAGAGAATGCGTTTAACTCAAGCGTTGCTACGCAAGTCACCAACAATGCGCTACATTTGCTTTCATTGCCTGAGAAACGATAATGGTTTTATGTGGAACCTTCCGTTCAAAACGACACATAAAAACATCTTCGAAGAGCTCTTTCTCTGTATTACTGAAGCCTTAAGAGAGAAAGATAAAAACGTAAAGTCGATAGTGCCAATTCAGCATGAACTTGAGGTAGTAAAGGGATTGGAGTAACTGAATTTGGAAGATCCTGCGGCTTTATGCAGATCGTGAAATTGCTTTATTTTCTAGAACACAAATGCTCTAAAAATATATGGATACAGAAGCTGAGGATGCATCCCATGCAGAGCTCTGCATCAAAGGAATTCTTTTTAGATTTTCATTGTAGTGTACTGCAATACAATTGCGGTAAGCGTATGTTTGAGTAACAAGGAAGAAGTTTTAAAATGTGAAGTCGAGTACTGTATGACATGTTTTCGACGATAATACATAACAGTGTGACGCCGGCCAACGGCAAAAGAGCCAAGGTCAAACTACCTCATACCACTGGGAGGCCGCACGCCTCAAAAAAAACTCGTTGTAAGCTACTTCACACCACTGCACGGCAAGTAAACAATGGAGCACGGCAGAACAAAGCGTTTGCAGGTTGTTTGAGAGATTCTAAACTGCTGGCTTATTTAAGAGAGGTGAATTTAGAGAATATTACTTGTTATTTGTGTCAGTTTCGGAAAACATAAAACTTTCGTGAAACGGAACATCGTTGTTCATTTTTATATGTTAAGCGTGCAAAGATGTGACTACCGCTCACAGCCTACTGTATTCTAATATTGCCCTTTCACCAACAAGGAAATAAGCAATAATTTGCAGAAATACTTATCTGAACTAACACGAAGAAGATATAGGAACAAGAGTTTGTAAGAATGGTTAGTGCAAGAGTATATAAAGTCACGTGAGTGCAACATATCAAAATTTTCTACTTCTATTCTATTTAGTTATACAATATTATACAAAATTCCTTTCGCACAGGATGTTTTCACTGCCTATTCCTAGAAAATTGAAGATGAACATTTTATTTGTCATGTAGATTTCTTCAATATACCTACGGTGTTTTAATCCAAATCTTCACAGCCCTTTTTGATGAAATCAAACATTTTGAACAGTGTTTCGCGTAAAATGTAGTTGACGTGGGAGATTTTCTGAAATGTTATATGTCGCGCTCACTCACTCACTCACTCAGTCAGTCACTGCCCTTTTTCTAAATATGCTTTTTCCAATTAATGGGGGCTCAAAACACGTGTTTGCGGTGAAACTTCGGTAGAGATTTTGGGTGCAATGCAATACCTTCAGTACGTGCTTACGCAGAGAAAATAAAAATAGATGACATTTGACTTTTAAGGTAGCATACACGATTGCATTGCAGTTGTGAATGTCAGTGGTGAAAACCTACAATGCAAATAATTCCCCGTTGTCACTTTTACTTTAACAGGTTTTATATCTGAAACACAATGCACCTCTTAGTACTTGTTACACTTTGTGCAAAGAGTTTAAAAGAAGCGAAGAATGCTTTAATAGCTGGCTACTTTTACATTAGCTGCATACGCCTTCACTAGACTCTACCCGCCTGGCTAAAGAGTGAAGCAGCCCTAAGGGAGAGAAAAAAATGACACTTTAAGAAATTCCTTGAGCGCGTACCTCCGCTAATGGAGGCTATCCTTTGCTTTCCTGCAACAAGATAACTTTCACGTTTTATTGCTTTGTTCCAGAGTGGTCGTATATCGACTTGTCAGCAAAAGCCGAGAGAACTGAATGTTGTTGTTGGCTATAATCCTTGCTCTGCCCAACGTGCTAGAAGTTAGGAGTACACAAACGATGCGTTCTGTAGTTTGGGAGGGAGGGAGGTGGGATAAAACGCCTGTAGTTAGCCTTGTCTCAACATGCAAAGCTCCAAAATAAATATTCACATCTTTCACTTCAGTTCTAGTATACAAAATAATTACCAAATATAATATTGTAACAAAGACTGCAAAATGCGAATTCCTGCTATTTTCCTTTCTCTTTATTTTCCTCTAAATTTTACTACAAATGCATAATTTCCTTCTCCTTGCTAACATAGTTTATAGTCTTCTCTACTATTACAATTCACAATTGTTCTTCCGATATTTTTTCTTAGTCTTTCAATGTCTTTCTCCACTTTCAGTCTCTTGTTTCTTGGCTATTAGATGCAATCATTCGACGACATATATGCACTGACTGACAGGCTGGCCGACTCACTCTCGTAACTAAAAACTAATTGCACACGACTTACACAACTCAACTCTGAACTAACTGAACTGCTCACTGTCACTTCTATTTATACTGGAATTAGTGAAAAGCTTCTAGACCTTGCTGGTGTTATTGCTGTTCGATTACACACACAGCTGCTAGTTGCCCTGTAGTCTCGGACCTTTCTTTTGTATTTTACCGCCATTATTACGGCCACGTACACACACAGCCGCGCCCCGTATCCTAGGCCACAGCGCTCCCTTCTCATCCGTATATTGTTGAACGAACAAAAGTCACAATATGTTTGAAGTAATTATTATTTATTTATGCCAACAAACTAACCGCTGGTGTTTTTAAACGCACAAGGCGTGTGTAGGCAATGTTTAAGAGGTTGAATCAGAAACTGAAGAATTCAATGCCATAACCGGGATATGAACCACGGATCTTCCGCTTATCGAGCGGAGGATATATGAAATATGAGATATCTCACCGTGGAATCTTAAAAGAGTTTCCCTTCTTGCAGCAGGCCGTTTGCCCTTTACGCTTTATGTAAGTTATCATTGAAATGCGAAATATGCTTTCCCGCAGTCTATTACTCATACGAGGGTCATTTCGAGACTTTTTAGCTGCTGCTAAATCATAGGTCTGTGACGTGAGGCGATAATGATCACTATATTTTGTTCCTGCAAAGTGTGCAAATCTTATCACCCCTCCACAAAGGATTATAGCCAGAAACGAGATAGCATTCTGGTTTCTTGGCACATAGCCCAAGAAGAAGCAAGCCATGTAAACATGTAAGGTTTGTTATGTTGATCAGGGGAATTCGAGCACACTGCGAGCCACTCAGGCACTGCTCGTCTCGACCCACCAGAGAGACCAAGGATGCCTGGTTCAGTTGTCAGCCTACTGGCGGCATTTTGTTGTTTGCGAGTGGCACTGAGGCATGGCATGGCACGACTTTACACTGCAACTGACAGAAATACATTTTGTGGGACCGCGAGCATGTTGTTCATTTTAAAAACACATTAAAGAGGATGGGTGCGTGACGAGAAATTGAGTCGTTCTATAGAACAAGAAATAAGTAGCACATCACAGAGAGAAAAACAAGGAAAATATAACTACATTAAGAGATGACAAATATTTAAAGTGACATGTAACGAAGAGAGATTGAATATTCATACGAGTAATAAGACGGAATTATCTCAACAGTTGCTAATATATTTTGCTTTGAAATATTATGGTGTGCTAATGCGCTCAATCACTTTTTCCATGGTTGTACATATATCATTTCTAATTGGTAACAAACTACTAGTCTTTGGGCTGTCTTGGTTTCTGAATATTGGGTTTAAAAGTCTTTAAATTACTGTAAACAAAAAAATTATTAATTAAGCTCCTTTGTGTAAGGGTTTAAAACGCGCAAATTAGTGTTATATGACCCTATCCTTTTCTGAAATTTTAACGTTATATATTTAATGAATTATTATCCAATCGTGATCTGAAATATATTACCATTTTTTGTGTATATTGATAAACACATATTTTCGTAAGTACTTGCTGAAGCGTAAATCCCCATTTGGTATATTTTCTTCAGTTGAGATACGAATGCATTTTAGATAGTGTAGGACAAAGGTCAGTTTTAGAAATACAAGAAAACTTGTGAAGTACTACTTTATTGATCAATACCGTTGGCAATTGTGTGCTGTTCTGTTTAGTAAACGCAGTTAATGTACTCTGGCTTCACATCTTGTCATTTCCTTTCCCTTTATGTATGCTAGTCGTGTCAGAGGTGAGCTTTCGTGGTGAGAAGAGCTTCAGCCAAGTGAACGGCGCGGCTTACGGACGGTTCATGAGATTCTGCACTCAGGTTCGGATGGCTCGGAAGATGCTGGCATATGCAGAATGTTTAAGAATGCGGCCGACAAACTTCCAGGGGTTACAAAGGGATCGTATGGGACACTTTGATACTCTACAGTTTATGGTCTGTGATGGCGAAGTTTGAACTTACGTAATGATTTTTCATTTCAATGTACCAACAGATAGATGCAAATAAACACTTAATACAGGTAGGGTGCTCATTTACACTCTAAATTAGTCCATTTCTATTTCACAACCGCTAGTTTTAAAGTTTTAAGCGTTCCTTTTTCTGGAAAATTACACTGTTGGCAAAAGCCAACATATTGCATACCATCCAAAAATTATTTTTTCTGGAACTATGTTTCTAGGTCCCCTAACTCCGAAAAAAGCATTTTTAGAAGAGGTCCTCGTGAGCATATACCGGGTGGAAGAGAATTCATTACATTAATTTAAACCAGTGGCAGATATCGTTATTTGGAACACATTTTGTATCTTAAGTGTTTGTCTCTGACCATTTCCTACGGAAGTATTTTAGCTTTGTGGAAAACAAGTTGGTAACACTGCAGATTGTGTAGGTGTCACTTTCACTAGCTCAGTACATAAACAAATACGCTTCACTATTGCTACCACACCTCTTGTGAACGTGAATAAATAACACACTGTCTACTTTCATGTTTACTGTGCGAGTATAGGCCAATCACAATCGTTAGCTCCCAAAACATTCCACGACCCTACAAGTGAACGACTGTTTATATCCACAAACCGGTTCAATTCCCTGATCAACCTCAAGCAACGTTGTCGAGTTACTTCACGTCTGAAAGAGCTATTCGGAGTATTCTTTCAATTCTTGTAAGTGAACAATTATTTCGAAACCCTGTGTGATGTCCCATAATTACTACCAAAGCTAGGTGAGAAATCAGTTACTCTACTCATCTTACAAGTAACAAACTATTATCTTCGTATATTCTTGTGGAATTACGCATTCAATTTAGAACAACAATGATTTATTTTTTCGAAATCGGCTCGTCAAGGAACAAAGTGTATTAGACTTGTTTGTTTGTAATGCTTGTATGAAGCACATATTAGAATGAATGTAATGACTTCTCTTCCACCCTGTGCACTATCGAAATACCCGGGTTATCGTAGTTTAACGTTATATTTCCACCAGTTTTAGCCTTAGGTTGCACTGGCCCAAAAGCCTTGTTTCTTTGGAGACATTTAAGAATATTACTTAATAAACTTAAACAACGAACATATGTTCCTTATCACAATTTGGAACGCCCCTTGCTCCTATAAGATTTGGAATTCTTAGCATTTGGTTCTTTCTGTTCGTTTAAGGGATATTTACTTGTAACACTTTGTATGGGCCGCAGCGTATTTTTAATAAGGTAGGCGGCCTGTTTCTTTGTTACCAACTGAAGTTCTGATTTTCTTGAGTAATGATATCACGATAAGCATGACGTCATCGTTTCCAATAATGCTTTAAATTATGAAGAGAAAATAGTTCGGCGACATATTAATATAGTTACAGTGAATAATGCTAATTTGTAAATATTCTTGATTATTCGTTTGAGTAGAATTATCTTAAAATTTTACACATTTGTGTGAAAGTTGTGTTGTGGAGGAATCTCGGCATTTGTTACAGGAAGTTCCAACTTTATCTTGCATTATGCTATTCCATTAACAGATAAATATATTTGTATTTTACGATGCTGATTAAAGTAAATTATAGGATCATAGCTACTAATGAAGCTGGTATTAAGAAGGCTGGTTTTAAAAATTTCCTGAAAATTAAATAAAACTGTTACTTTCTATAAGTGCAGTAAGTAGGTGAAATATTGCATTCCACCCAAAAATTCAATACCAAGAATTTAGTGGAAAACTAACCTTTGAGATGCCCTCAATCCAAAAATAAGCACTTTTAGAAAAACGTCTCTCTCTCTCTCTCGTTGTGTCTTTTGATGCTAAAGTTCGGCCGCTTTAAAAGATGGGGCACGGAGATTTGCAGGAAAATTCTCTTACCCCAGGCGACCCTTTAGATGGAACGTTTTTCGAAAATTTTGATTCTATAAAAATGGCTCTAACGATTATCATTAAAATGGCATATCTTTTAAGCTATTTTAATGGGAAATGCAGTGCATATATTGAGTTTTATGGAAATGTCCTCTGAAGTGTCTTCATTTTGGATGATTTTGCACAACTAGTAAATCGCAAGAGACAGTATTACATCACAAAAAAATGTAGATCTCGTTAAAGCACACAATTTATATCAAATATATTGCCTATGGAGTGAACCATTCCTGAGAAATTCCCTAATAATAGTTTTCCAACACATACTTTTCTCAAATGGAAAGTCGTTATTAATTTTTTTATCTCTTGGGTATGCCATGACACTGTGACCAACTTTAAAACATTTGACTATCACAAGGCTGGGCAAGTGGTACTCACTAAGCACAGCCTGAGGAAGTAGAATGATTGTAAGGATAGTGTATATAAGAGTAGAATGCAAAACATCAGATATTTAAAATATGTATGATACTTCATTGATACTGAAAGGGTTTCTTGCTAATGAGTATGTGAAAAGCAAAATAAAGATAATTAAAAGTGGAGGAAAATAAGAGGAACTGTATTGTTACGCGATCAGCATATTAAAAATATAAAATCAAGATACACCACAGCAAAGGAACTTTTCGTGTTCATTTCCATGCTAATGAAACAGTTCGCATGTATCAGACACCTCATTTGAATACAGCTCTCCATTAGTGCAATGGGGTATCGATTTTCTTTCAAAGCACACCTCCCAAATTGGTTTTGAGGATGCCTTTGGTGCAGCACCTTTCAGTTTTGTATAAAGAGTTGATTATTATAGCGGTTCTTAATGAAGCAGCGTGGCAAGAGGGTCGTGGTTATTTCTGTATAATGAAGCCATGCGTGTGCCTTATCACACTGTCACTTATGTCTACTCATTGTCTTCCAAGACAACAAACCTCTTCAAAGGTCCGCACTTCTTGGCAGTAAGTGCTACCAATGCTAGGAAGTAAAATATCTTTTGAAGAACATACGAACCAGCTTGTGATCTATACATAGTCATATATAAAGTCTGTCACTACTATAAACGTGCGTAGGATAATAAAGAATCACATTATCCATAACATCAATAATCATTGTATTCAACCCAAACATTCGATGTCGAGATTTCACCGGAAATGTATGTTTTGAGGACTCCTGAATACAAAAAAGTATTTTTAGACAAAGGTCCATGTGTGTCTGTGGACAGCATAACTCAAAAATGAAAAGTCGGTTAAAAATAATGTTGGTATTTAAGTTTAATGTCTTTCAAGAATGCGACATGAAGATTTTCAAGAAAATTGCTCCGCACTAAACTACCCTTTACATGGAAAATTTTTACAAAATTTTGCTTTTATTGAAGCTGGCTCTAACGATTTTGATGTTTGAGATATTTTTATGACAAATGAAATGTATGTCTGAATTTTCTGACTATACCCTATGTAGTCCTGCTTACTCTGCATGACTTTTGAAAAACTCGTAAATCATAAAAGACCAAATCTTACACTGGACAAAATAGTCTAAGGACAGGGGGTATTTTTGTGAAATATACAGTTGTGCTTAAGCTTGTGTTTGGATGTGTACCAATTATGTGGTTCGGCACAAGTAATGGGGTATTTTTAAATGACCACGTAGTTACTGCTAGTGTTTATCTTGTCGAGCGGTAGTTTGTGCACAAGTAGTTGCCTGTAAGAGCGCTCTGGTCACGTTTGGAGCGAGTTACTGAAGTGTGGGAGGACAAAGTTTCGGGCTGCGATGTGAACCTCTGCCTATCCGCTCGTATGTAATGTGTGTCCTCCAGTAGTGAGCGAGTCTGGTATCCCTCACAAACGCCTTGCAGTTTTTTCCTTTTGGATTGGGGCGTAGCATGGATGCTTCATAAAAGATTCCTGCCACAACTGAACTCTATACTATGAATGCGCTCGTTTGAACTTTTTTATTAGAGCACGTTTATGCCGCGAGTTACAGTTTGTAATATAGGATATATATATATATAGGTGGAATCAAGACTGAAAAATTCAATGACAGCCGAGATTTCAACCACGGATCTTCCGCTTATCGAACACCTCCACCTCGTAAACATTGCCCACACACGGCTTGTGTATTTAAAAACACCAGCAGTTTGTTTCCATAAATAAATTATACATATACGTGCCAAATTTCGAAGTTATCGGTCAAACGGTTTAGGAGGGCATAAAGGACAAACACACATTCATTTATATATAAAACTCTATGTTCAGGATTGGTAAGTAAAGTTTGTTTATTGGTAAACAAAACAGCTTCATTCCTATGTGCACGTCAGCACAGTAAAGTAAGCTAGTTAAGGCTTGTACTTAATTCCTTTAACTGTAATGCGCCTTTTCTTCACGACCTGTCGCCTTCATCTTCGAGATGCCGTGGAATCAACAACCACTCCATTTTGATGCACAGTGAGCTTTGCACTTGACTTAAAACTTCTCCGAGATTCAGAAACCTTTTCAACTGTTCACAAAGAACATGTTGTATTTGCTTCTACACGCCGAGTACTTCAAACTAAAGCCAATACACGGAACGTTAAGTTTTGGGAGTTAGCATAATTAATTACTTGCCACCATTACAACTTATGAGTGTCTCCTGAGTTTGTGTATAAAACAGCTTCTATTGATCTTCTGTGTATAACAACCTCATTGAGCGGTAACTGCATGGAAACGCGTGACCATAGACTGCATTAGAATTTTGCTTATGGGATTTCACAAAATGATTAAACATCCACTCCCACAAATGTTTTGAAACTTTCCGAAAAAAAGAAAGTATTTTAGTAAAAGGTATGTCTGTGCGTCTGTCTCTCTGTGAATAACGCAACTCAAAAACGAAAAGTGGGTTGAAATCAAACTTGGAATTAAACTTCAGCATCTTTCAAGAATGCAACACAAAGATTTTCAGGAAATACTCTCACCACACCCTATGCATGGAACTTTTTCCGAAAATTTTGATTTTCTGAAAAGAGGCTTGTTTAACTTTTAGACCAAAATGATGTTTGTATGACAAATAAAACGCATATATTGAATATCCTACTTTCTGGATGACTTTTTCATTACTTAGTAATGAACCTTAAGATATAAAACAAATTACACTATAAAATAAATAAGTAAATAAAAATAAATGTAGATTTCGTTAAAGTATACAGTTCTTTTTTATTAAATATGCTTTCTCTTATATACATTTTGATATTGTTTATTTTTTGCATTCAAACTGAACGTAATTTCAAAGCTATCACATGGTGATCCGTTACTAAAACAGGTTACCATTGACTAAGCCTACTCTATTTCCCTGAGGTATTGGAACACTGAGGTGTGCCTAATCTACTGCGATCTATGGCAGGCTGTAATCCCCCGGTAGGGAGAGATATGGTGAAGGGAAACTAAAGCCCACCATAGAGACGTGTAGAGGTCCCTAACAGTTGACAGAGAGCCGCCACCGAAAGTCTTCACCACTACTCAGAGAGAGCGTCGAAGTAACCCTAGCGAGCTGGACAGCAGCACGCAGCTACCACAAACGGGGTCAGGAGAGATGGGTTACAGAGTGCAAGAAACCACACCGTCTGCCCGTAGCCGTCCGAACCACCACGCTCACAAAATCTGAAAGATAAAAAGGGAAATGAAATGAGGAAAGCAAGGAAAAGAAACCGTGGAATGAAAGTATGTAGTAACAAACAATCGCAGCATTCGCCTACCTTGCATGAGAAAGTCAAGTCAGGTTAGAACACCAACGGGTTTGAACACAGACTTCCTGGTTGCAATCCTCATACAATCTGCAGAGCCAACACACTCTGAACCAGTTACTACCACGATGTCTTCTCTCTCAATCCGTTTATTATATGTGGCTGTGCCTTCAGGTTTCGCAGTGTGAAGTAGTGTCGGAAAGATGCCGTAAATCAGAAGTGCCAAATAGTGGCAACGCAGACAATTCTCCTCTTTTTCCCTCTCCACTAGCTTTGACTTAGTGGCATGGCAGTGTAGGGTAAAGGTTACTAACATTGAAAAATCGGGTGCATATGCACCCGTTGAGTTTCACAACACAAGAAAGTCACCGTTGGGCGTCAACATGCCCTTTTGCAAATTTCACCTGGATCCTTCCAATATTCTTCCTTGTCCTCATATCTATTATGTCACCAGCGTAGGGCAACTACGAAGGAAAAAAAGTAACCGCCCTTTTCCCTCAATGACATCACAGATGTAAATGCTTGCTCCAATAAGGTACCCTTAGGTCCGTTACTGTTCCTCTGGGCGGCTCCGGTGTCGGGTTTTCAAGCTGCAATTGCCAACAGCTGAAGCCTTGTGTGCAGGAGGATAGCCACAATAGATTTGTATGTCTCACAGTGTGCGAGATATTAGCCTTGCATTGTGTATCTAAGCTCTATCACATAACATAGCTATTAATCGTTAATCGATCTGAATTGTAAATACTCCTTGACTAGTTTCTGTTTGAGTATATGTTGTTGTTTTTTTTTTTGTTGTTTTTTTTTTTAAACTCCATTACAATTTATTTCAGAAACAAGGAAGTCGAGTGCATCATACGTATAAAAGAAGGTGGTTTGGGCTTTTGCTTTGGCATCCGGAATATTCACTGCATAGATATGTAGCATAAAATACCTCTAAGGATCTTGATTAAAATGCCGTATATTTAACATATTTTTATGGCAAACGAAATGAATATTTCGAATTTTCTGGCTATAGCCCACGTAGTCATGTTTACTCTGGATGACTTTTGCATAACTAGTAAACCATAAGAGATAGACCAAATCTTACTGTACAAAAAATGTTGATTTCGTTAAAAGACACAAATGATGTCCAAATGCATTTTTTTTTTGTAGAGCGAACCATTTCGGAGATATTCCTCGTTATTTGTTTTGTAATACTTTCCCAAATGGAAGATCGTTATTTAGTTTTTTATGTCATAGCAAAGAGAATGGCATTTGAAAGCTTTAAAAATTTGACTAGCACTTAAGGTCTACTGTATTCCTATATTCCCCTTCAACCTACAATAAAATTAGTAATAGGATAATTTCTACACATTATCTCGACTAGCATGAAGAAGATAGAGGAATACGAGTTTATAACAATAGTTTGTACAAGAGTAGAGACTGCAACACATCAGATATTTTTATTGGTTCTGTTCCTTTGGTTCAGATTTCAAATTATTGGTACTTTAATGAGAAGTTAATTGCTCGATAAAGTTCACCATTATCATCTTCGTCGCCGTCTTCCTCATCAATAGCATCATCGCCGTCTTTATCATTATCGTCATGATCATAACCATCATCAATATCATCATCGTCATCATTATTGTTACAGGGAAGTATTGGACTTCTGGTATCCACTGTGAGACTCAAAATTGCGCTGACCATTTACTTTACGAGCTTCTGATTTCCTCTTTCTCTTTTGGTTTGTACTTCAGAAAAACTTTAGGTAAGGTACGTTCCTTCTTTTACAGATGACTGATAAAGTTATATCTATAACAAGAATTTGACTTTTAAAATAAATAATGTAACTGAAATGACTTGAAAGCCCTTAAAATAATTATATTTGCGCTATGCGGTGAATAACAATATATCTTACAGATGTGTTTAACACAAAAGTTTGGACTAGGTTTTTAAAGTAAAAATAACCAAAATACTGTCCATGTAAAATGTTGTATGAGGCGGTTTGGTATTCGTCAAATCTTGGAGTGTCGTTTTTCACTCACTCACTCACTCACTCACTCACTCACTCACTCACTCACTCACTCACTCACTCACTCCACTCACTCACTCCACTCACTCCACTCACTCCACTCACTCCACTCACTCCACTCACTCACTCACTCCACTCACTCCACTCACTCCACTCACTCCACTCACTCCACTCACTCCACTCACTCCACTCACTCACTCACTTAACACGCAGATTTTGTTATGCTAGCAACAAACGCTGCATTCTACATTCAAAAATTTAATTTCTAAATTTGTTTGGAAACAACTTACGTAAGCAACTGAACCAATTATACAACTTAAATTGCGCTAAGTGAGCACTAATTTTAGCAACACCTTCTCAAGTTTGAGGGAAGTTTAAAGATCCAGTTTAAGTATATGAAAGCGAATTCCCGCTCATATACACTACTTGCTCACTGCACAAATATTTTTGTGTGCTCTCGTGGAATGATTCGGGGATGATCACATATTTCAAGCCTGCTGCCGCGCCCTGTTGTTTACTGACAACTTCAACACACAATATTTCCACCATAAGAGAAAATCAATGGTTTTAGGCTGTTCAGAGCGATCATGCAGCAATTGCAACCCACATCACACAATTCTATGTGTGACCCAATTCTTCAAAATAGGGGTATAGCGGGTGCTGTGCATATCAGCTGCTTCAGAAAAAAATAATTCTAATTTGTTTAGAATGTTTATGGATAGAATCCTAGTATCATTTAGAACCAAAGTGGTACCTGGTACAATGTCCAATCGGGATTTTATATGGCATAGCAGGCGGTATCATTGTTGGGATGGATGACATGATGTTTGTAACGGATATGAAACTTTCTGTTTTGGAAAACGATACTTCTCATGGCAATAATTTTATGTCGATATCATACATACATTCCAGAGAAACATGCGCAAATTAGTTATTTGTTCGTAATTAAATATACAATGTGACCCAAAATTAGCCCGACAAACTTTGAGACCTGATAGATAACATTATTTTAAACACCTTTTGTTAAGGAAAGCTTTTTGCTACGGTGCTTCGTTTAAACGCTAGACGAGTTAATGTCATAGATTACTGCTTGTTAAGTATTTACGAAAAAATCAACAATGCAAATTAGTATTGCATTTATCTTAGTAAGGCACAGAATCTTAATCCAAGAAAACAACACAGAACACAGAAACAAAACACAAACATCTCCTTGTTTACAGTAAAGTTAATGACAGCTTTGCTATTTAAAATCAGACCGACAAACATTTAAACCAGAGAAATGGCTGGTGTCTTTGCGAGAGTACGGCAGAATAGGGCACGCCGATGCACTCTTTGTGTTGATCACAATAGGCGTGCGTTCCACCATTTACTTTTTTCAGTTTAATTAACACAGATGTGTAATTGAATTCATGTGTGTATGTAACGAATTAAGTTATGTAATATAACTGAGCTACTATAGCGAAAGGGGAAGGTAAATAAGAATGTAATCTCCCCTGTGGCTCAACAACCCTCTCCAGGCCAAGGCCTACCGCCAGGCCCCTGCGTCCTTCACCTCCGCCTACTACAGGCGTCATGTGTGAGGTAAAGTAGCTTTCCAATTGGCGTCTCAGGGATATAACGAGGTTGAGTGCACCCCGTGTCAGACCTCTCAGCTGGGAGGAAAATTCACGGGGATCAAACCCGGGTCCTCCGCGCCAGAGAGAGGGCGGTACCACTGCGCTACGGAGGCGGTCGTCAAGTCATATTACATTATTATAGTGCATTATGACATCAATTGACCATCAGCACAACTACTGTCTGTTCACCATTTCATTGTGTAAGGGGAATGAAGGGCAGGGGAGAGATGTTCCACGCAGTGTTCTGCTGGTCAGCTTACCTCTAATATTATTCGCGCCATGTTTACTCATTGCTAATTTCTCTTAATTTCAGTTGAACTGCTGGTGTTACTCCGTTTACATCGTACCAGGAAGCTCCCCACTGCACAGCGCGATTGCAGGTTCAAGGACCATCTCCTGGGTCAATGACAGTATTCGGATGTCGGAGTTATCAGGATTTAAATACAAATCAAAGAACCTGAAGAACAATGTTGCAGTGTGGAAAGAGATTCTGCTCTGTGATATAAGAGGCAGGTTACCAGAGTTAGAATATGTAAAATGGAAGTTATTACTCATTTTCTTGAACACCTTCTAACAACACTTGGTAGGGAATTGTTTCTGGAGTGGCAATAGGAGGAAGGAAACGATTCTATAGGAGATACGTGACAACAGCGAGAAATGCGAGATAAAAATGAATGCAAAGGGACAAAGACTATGTTAATAGGAAGAAGAGCAAAGATAAATTCAAAATGGGAAGTTGAAGCTTTGGGCTCTTGAGGTGCACAGTCGTTGTCGAGAAGTGAAACAGTAAGATAGCGATGGCAAGGGAAGCTTTTACTGCAAAAGGAAGCTCACCGAAGCGCCTTATATGTGTGATATTATATTTAAAGTGTGGAAACATGCGCATTAAAACTCATAAAAAACGAGTGGAAACATTTGGAACGTGGAGAAGGAGAAATGTAAAGTACCAGCATTAAGCTGAAAAATAATAATGAAACTATTTTTAAAAAATGTGGCTTAAGGGGCTGGGAACGTCCTATCTTACCAATCTTAAAATTACAATTTAAAGTTCCATTTTCTCAGTATCCAACTTTTTGACATTTTGGTCACATATTGATTAAACCTTAATAATGAAATACGCATAAGAATGTTGTATAATGTTAGTTAATATTATGAAATATATCTTGTTATTTCTTGTTAATTTCTAGCATATTTTTTTCGATAACAAATTATCTTCTAATTAATATGCCAAAACAATCATGTGATGAAACTTGCAAAATCATGTAATCAACATATATAAACATATACAGATATACAGACCGACAGACCGACAGACCGACAGACCGACACACACACACACACACACACACACACACACACACACACACACACACACACACACACAAACACAACATTACATATATAGGAGTGTCCCAAAATTAGACCGACGAACTTTGGGGACTGATAGATTACATTATTTTAAACACTTTTTGTTAAGGACAGTTTTTTGCTGCGGTGTTTCGTTTAAGCGCTAGACGAGTTAATGTCATGGATTACTGCCTCCAACCCAGTTTAAGTATTTACTGTAAATTAGTACATTTATCTTAGCAAGACACAATCTTAATCCAGAAACAAACACAGAACACATAAACAAATCACAAACATCTCATTCTTTACAGTTAATCACAGCTTTATTATTCAAAGTAAATGTTGGAATGCACGCCCATTGTGATTAACACAAAGAGTGCATCGACGTGCTCTATTCTGCCGTACTCTCGCAGACACCAGTCATTTCTCTCGTTTAAAGGTTTGTCGGCCTAATTTTGAATAGCAAAGCCTCTCTGTGAACAGCATAAGCCAAAAACGAAAAGTAGGTTAAAACCTAACCCTGGCATTTAAATTTTTTTCAAGGATGTCACAAGCAGATCTTTAACAAAATTCCTCCATCCTAAACTACTCTTTACACAGAAAATTCTTCGAAAATACTGATTTTCTCAAAAATGGTTCTAATGATTTTGATTAAAATGCCAGATATTTTAGATATTCTTATGGCAAATAAAGTGTATATTTTGAATTTTCTGTCTATAGCCTGTGCAGTCCTTTTATTCTTGATGACTTTTGCAAAACTAGTAAACCGTAAGAGAGACCAAATTTTACTATACAAAAATCTAGATCTCGTTAAAATACACAAGTTATGTCCAAATGCATGTTTTAACCCAGTGAACCATTTCGGAGATAGTCATTTGTGTGAGTTTTGGAATACTTACACTTTTGTCAAATGGAAGGTCCTTATTCACTTTTTTATCTCTTGTTCGTGCAAAGAGAACAGAATTTCAGTCTTTATTTAGCGGCCACCATCAAAAGATTTGACTGTTCTCAAAGCCTACCGCATTCCCGTATTTCCCCTGCACTACAGTCAAGTATGCAATAAGATAATTTCTACAAATGTTTATCTCAACTAACACGAAGAAGTTAGAGGAATAAGAGTTTGTAGCAATAGTTAACACAAGAGCAGAAAAGGTTATCTTAGTACAACACATCTTTACTACGTATAGTAAAGTAGAAGGAGTATTGTATTCCAGCCAAAAATTCGATGTTGAGATTTCAGCGGAAATATAAATGTTTTGAGGCCCCTAAATAAAAAAAGCATGTTTAGAAAAAGGTCCACGTGCGCCTGCGTGTGTGTGTGTGTGTGTGTGTGTGTGTGTGTCAGTCTATGGACAGCATGACTCAAAAAATAAAAGTCGGTTAAAAACTAAAGTTGGTATTTAATTTAATGCCTTTCAGGATGCGACACGAAGATTTTGAAGAAAGTTGCTCCACCCTAAACTACATGGGAAATTTTTCGAAAATTTATATTTCCTTGAAAATAGCTCCAACGATTTTGATTAAAATGCCATATGTTTGAGATATTTTTATGGCGAATGAAACATATATCTTGAATTTTCTGGCTATAGCTCATGTAGTTCTATTTACTCTGGATGTCTTTTGCATAATTCGTAAGCTGTAAGAGATAGACGAAATCTTACTGTACAAAAAATGTAGATCTTGCTAAAATACTACATTTATGTCTAAAGAAATATTTTTATAGTATGAACCATTTCAGAGATAGTCCTTGTTGTTTGTACAAGTTTTGGAGAACTTAAAGTTTCTGTCAAATGGAACATCGTAATTCAATTTTTCTATGTTAACCTTGCAAAGAGAACGGAATTTTAGAGCTTTAAAAGACTTGACTATCGCATAAAGGCTAGTTTATTCACATATTATGTTTGTGCCTACAAGGAAATAAGCAATAAGATAATTTCTGCAAATGTAGAGAGGCATGTGAGTGCAACACATCAGATTTTTTTATTATATTACTTGAATTTTGAATTATTGTTTTAATTTCGTCATTTGTTACATCACCGAATCGTTTTGAATCGCCCTCTATTTTGAATTTTGATAATTAATCGATAGTAAGAAGTAAGAAATTGTTTTTCAGAGATTTATAGGAATACGGTTGACCACACTGACTAAACAAAAGTATGACCTGGTGATAAATGGTACAAAACAGAAGAATGACGAAATATAAATCGTATATGATAAATTAACGACTTGACGTGTGAAATTGTCACAGTAATTTTGACCGTCTTAATGGCATCTCTAAATCAGGCTGGGAAATTTGAGAGTGCCCCTCCTACACAGCTTTATACACTCATCATGGTTTCTCATCTCATCTGTTTTTGTGCGTAGATATTCGCAGGCTTCTTATAACTTATTATTGTTCCTTGGTGTGCAATAAAGACTTGAAGGGTCATAAATCCATGGAGCTACATGTTACTGAAGGGAATAAATTATTGTCTCGCCGCCCTTACAGTGTATGTCATTGTTCTTAGTTTTTACTCGTCCAAAATGTCTCCTACCTCTGCAGCGAATGAGCAACTGCTCGAGTCTGAGGAGAGAGGAATCAATGTAATCGCGGTACTTCAGGATTTCTTTAAAATAAATAATTATCCCACACAGAGTAGATAAAGCGGAATTCAATTTTCTATGTGATTGAAATACAAGTACAACGTATTACAGTCCCGTGGTTTTCTCTACTCGCTTTCCTTTTACGTAACACTTACACATGTCTTGCTCCTCTATGTTCCCCAAACAATTAATATAGTTTTCAATATAACTAAAATAGAAATGCAACGCATTACATTCACACGATTTCCTGTACTCGCTTTTCTTTCTGTGATATTTGTGGTTGTTTAACAGTGTTTTTTCATATATAGTGTCTTCCCGAAGTTTTTATTTATTTTGTTTATTTATTTTTTGGTGTTCTAAGAGTTTTCATTAACGTTTCATTTAAGTCAATTTAAGTAATATTTTTAGAAGGTCTCCAAAATACACAAGCCTATTGAGCAAGAGCATGTAAAGCCTAGAGGTGTAGGGATATATCATCAAACAACGGACAACGCCGAGTATTTCACTATTAACAAAGAAACACAAGTCTACTGGACAAGTGCAACCTATGTCTAAAAGTTGTAGGGATATATCGTAGGGATATATCTTGTTTTAAAGTCAACGGAATAATTGTTAATAAAAGTAACAATTGTAATTCACTCAAGATAATAAATGAATGACAATAACAATATAAGTAAATTAAATATATACTAAATATGTATGTAAAGAGAAATTTTATATTAAATTTAGCTTGGCGTCATACTACTGGCGAGTGTAGGCCAGCAAGCTAGCCACACTTTTAGTGGAAGAGAAGGAACGCGGTCAGCATCGTGTGTTTAAATATTGTAATACTTCAGTGATATAAAGTCTAATTTTGTTTAAGGGGAGTTAGCGGTGAGATTTGGCCCATTTGGTAAAAAAAGTTTATTTTTAGATTTTTATGTTGAAAAATTGTTCAATGTTTTGTCTATTAAAAAGTGGAATGATTTTGATGCCAGCGCCATTTTTAAAGATCTGGCGGCCATTTTTAAATAGTGGTGCATAGTGATTAAATGACTGGTGGTTAGGCGTACGCACCCGCCGAGACTGAATATCGACGGATCAGAAACTCAGTCATGTAAATTATCCTTAATCTGCATCCACAAAATCACAAGTTGTCTCCAGAAGTGGTAACTAAAATTCTATTTCCGGATCAGCGACTTGGTTCTGACCAGCTGCTAGAACGCTATGCGAAGGGTACGACACAGAACTCGAATGTATCTCTTCACAGTGTGGACGTCCAATATAGGTGTGTGTCTAGGAATAAACTTGAACTTGCAGTACTGAAAACTGTATTACGACATGGCCAGGATTCACTTTCATAAATTTTGATGTTGAAATGCCTAATGCTCGTACATTTTTTAATGTTCATCGTACATGTCCCCCCCCCCCCCGACGGGCCAAACGCCACTTAGCGCTAAGAACAGCAGTTACTATGAGTAATCATCCGCGCCATCTGCTCGGTACTGTCAACACTACACGCCTGAAAGTACACCTGAAAGGTGATAAGGAAATGGGATGAAGGAAAATTATGTAAAGGAAACCGTGATATGAAATAATGCACCCCTGTATTCTCCTAAGTGACACAGGGAAACCACGGAAAAACCCATGTAAGAGTGCGCGGCCTCTCGAATGCGAACCACCTGAGCCATCCCACTCGATACACACACAACGTTACTTTAGTTGCTATGGGTACGCAGTAGGGAAAGAAAAAGTGTGATAAAATATGCATACTTTTGGCTACACCCAAAAGGGAGTACAAATCTGTTACGCTACATCAATATGTCATCTATCTGTAGACCACATTCATCTAGAGAATTTTTTGTTTGTTTTATGTTTGAGCGAGTGTTGCATCGATCGTAAATTAGGCAATGCAGTGCGTCACATCTACCATTGTGGAGACACTTCTCAGTGGAATAAACTGTATTTTTGTTGCTGATCGCTGAACAGCAGACGGTGAAATGACAGCGTAAACGAGATGATTGCGTATGTTAACAAGATAAGCGCGTTTTGAAACGCTAAACTAATAATGTGCTACGACGGATGACGTTTCTGTCACGGTCCCATGGCTGCCTGCTTGTGCCTATTCAAACTTGTAAATTTAGAGCTGTGGACAGAGGGAGGAACGTTGTACTCCCGTTGTTGGCCAACACGGCGATAATGGATTATACGGTGACAACATCCGCCCCCTCTTATAAATCAATCAAGTCGTTTTTTGGAGACAAGGTTGAACCAACACTGGTGCCATATATGTTCGCATTACAAGAAAACTTTGCTGATTGATTCAACATGCTGAAGAGGAACTTGGCCAGGGTTTACAGTTTATTTTCAACAAAAGCGATTGAGACAATAATTATTGGAGGGGTATGTTTCTGTGTGCTTTCCATGGCAACCTCCCCTCCGTATTGTCCTAGCTCAGATATGGACGAGCCGCGTGTCATATCTAAGAGAGAGCGAGAGAGAGCCATTGAGGAGTACTGTGTGTGTAGTAATAGAGGGGGGACCACCGGAACCCCGACATGGATCATTTGCGGGCAATCACCCCCACCAGGGAGAAGGAATGGCGAAGTGAGATCGTAGGATTGTTAGAGAGCGGGGCCAGTGAAGACCAGAGACGTGCAGAAATCCCCAACAGTTATAAAAAATGACACCTGGCGCACAACCAAAGTGTGTCCTCTACCCAGGGAGAGGGCGACGAGGCGACTCCTGCAGCCCGGACAGCACCTTCCAGAGAGGGCGAGAGAATAGGCTCCAGAGCGCAAGCAACTGTGCCATCTATCCGCATTCGCCGGAACGTACCATGCTTACTAATCAACCCTGATATATGACAACGGAGGGAAGTGAGAAATGAACGGAAAGGAGGCCGTGGAGAAGAGATTAATGCAGCCCAGCATTTGCCTACGTGACATGGGGAAACCACGGAAAAACCCATGTCGGAGTGTGTGGCCTTGGGGATCAAACCCACGACCTCTCGAATGTGGGCCACACATGTTACCGCCTGAGCCATCCCGCTCGGTCCCGCTCATAAAGAAACACGCGCTATATTATTCCTCTCACCATTTCTGAGATAAGAAGCTATAGGGAAAGAATTATAATCGCTCCATTCTTAGATTCGCAGTTGATGTAAACACAAGTCGTCAAAAACCAAACCGCGATACACCGAAACCGAAGCACACCATAAAATATAGTGCCTTAAGTATCGGCGATTATCTATAAGTTTTCAATGTATGATAACTCTGGTAGATTTATGTATCTTTTTGTTTACATTTCACACAGATTCGGAGCATCTAAGTAATCTCTTATAACTACATTGATATCTCTAGCCATTAGGTGTATCGCCCCACCGCTCAAAGGACTGCAAGCTTCAGACCATTACTGTGTAACAAATCTATAGCTACTGTGACAGTTTATAATAAATTGAAATATTCTGTATACTACGATATTCTTCTACATTCTTGTGTTTCGTGCGGTTTCTCTCTCAGTGCATATTTCGTGTTTGCAATAAATATTACGGTTGCTATTTTGTGGAATGTTTATGCATGTCCCTTGACCACGATATTTTAACACATTTCTAGCTAATATTTGTGTTTAAAACGAAAATGGAGAGGGAGAGCTCAATGCCTAACCGCTCAACCTGTCAATATAGGGGTAGATTTTTATTTAAGAGTTATTTATGAATATTGTAGTAGAACTTGGATTTTACGAGGTATTAAATCATAATTATGCATTATGCTGGTAACAAAACTAATTTTCTAAATACATTTAGTATACCTATAACTTTTGCCCGTAAATTAACAATTGATTACCATGTTGTAATTTGCAATTGAGCTTTAAAATACGGTTTGATTTTTATTTATAACCTTCATTAGACCACAAATTTAATGGGACTGTGTTATAACGCCATCTAATTATCACGTGCATGCTCATACGGCAACATTTTAAGTGTGTTTGGGTAAGTTTGACCCCTTGTGTGGCTGGTTACAAATAGAATTGAAATAGTTCCCGAAGTATCATATATAAAAAATCAAGACTCAGACCGTAAGTAAACTTACGAACTTTTTTCGCGAACTTTAAAGCGTCTGGCGAAAGTTACCGCCCACGAAAACTGTCTGGCAATATTGATTATTAATTTGTAATGATATTGTGTAAAATATGTATAAAATTAGTATTCACATTAAATTTTTATTTTACTGCAGCGTAAGGTATTGGGATAGGAGAGGGTATATTCAGTGTTTTTGTAAGGAACATGTAAATCCCAGAGTTTCTAATCATTTATTGTATTACGTATGTCTTGTATTTTCTTTATTTTTCGTGAGTTTTTGAGCCTGTCACATAATCTGCAACGTTTATCATCTGCCCAGTGGTTTATCAAAAGTTTAGATAATGTGTTAATAAGCCGAGAAAAAACTATAATAAATTTTTTAAGGCAAAATTATTTTATCGATCGTTTAGTGGACATCTTACCTAAGGGTATGAAAGTAATATGTCATTTTTTAAAGTCAAGTCCTACGTTGGAAGCGTAAGAAACTTTATTATATGCAAGGAGTAGAAAATTAGGACAAGAGAACTATTCTGCATGGTCCTAAAGCAAAGCACCCAAAACCTAATCAGAATAATAATATAAAAGAATTCGCTGATATCAATATATGAAGATTTAGGGGAACGTTAGATGAATATCATCGTCGCCGACACCGCCACCGCCACCGCTACCGCTACCGCGCCACTACTCAATCTGTCCTCTCTCGCACTTGTGGACCATGGCATAATCGAGGTGGTTCTTTTAGGTATCTCTTCTGCACCGGTTGTCGCACCAGGAATATAAACGTCGCATTCGAGAACTACTGACGACTGTAGGATATTGGACTCCATATCCGGCAGCAGGAAGAGATTCTCACTGATGGGAGATAGGGAGTGGGAGGTACTCAGCCCTTGGGTCCAAACAAAACTACTAGCTACCCTTCACAGGGCATTTGCAAACAAGTTTGAAACTTACCATCCCCACGGTCGACGGACGATATTGGGGTTGTGCGATGTCTGCTGTTTCGAGCAATTTTCCATCTCTAGACCCTTGGATTAAAGAAAATTCAAATACTTCCTTTTGCCGTTTTATGCATATCCCCCATAGTATGAGACATTTTTTGTCAAACGGTTTCGTATTACACTTGTAAAATACAACAGTCGCACGGGTATCACAGCCGTGCACGCTTTCCCCTATAGTAGTAAATATTTGCATTTATGTACTAACATAAAGGGGGAAAAAATAAAAAAAAAAATAAAAAGAAGAAAACATGTAGCGAACAGAGATTTATTAACAGTACAAATACAGAGAAAAGAATGTATTGTCTGTATGTATTATCAGATACAAAAAAGTATACAAAACTTGTAAAGCATGCCTATGTGGTGTAAGGGTAGCATCTCTACCTCACATTCAAGATGTCCCAAGTCGTAACTCGGTTAGGGTGTGTTATCCAGATAAGGCTCTTTTTCTCTGGTTTTCGTTTCTCTAGAGAAGACAAAAATGTTGGAGCAACTTTAACCTCTATGAACCCCAGGCTCATACTACTTCATTCATCGTGTGATATGAGACACCAGGTTAAAGGATTCATACGTATTTTCAGAAAGTTAACACATGCATTTAATTTGTCGTGCTATATTACGATATTTTAGAAATCCGATGTATTGCACTCACATGACTTCCTCTACTCTTGTACTAACCATTCTTACAAACTCTTATTCCTCTATCTTCTTCGTGTTAGTTGAGATAAACATTTGTAGAAATTATCTTATTGCTTATTTCCTTGTAGGTGCAAGGGGAATATGGGAATACAGTAGGCTTTGAACGACAGAAAAATTGTTTAAAGTTTGCAAATTCCGCTCTCTTTGCACGGCTAACATGAAAAATGAACAACGATGTTCCATTTGATGAAAGTTGAGGTTTTCCAAAACTCAGACATATAACAAGGAATATCTCCGAAGTTGTTAATTAAAAAAAATTATTTCGACATAGAATGTGTTTTTTAGCGAGATTTACATTTTTTGTGCTCTAAGATTTTGTCTATGTGTTACGGTTTACGAGTTATTCAAAAGTCATCCAGAATAAACAGGACTACATGTGTTATAGCCAGAAAATTCAAAATATACATTTCATTTGACTTAAAAATATCTTAAATATACGGCATTTTAATCAAAATCGTTAGAACCATTTTCAAGAAAATCAAAATTTTTGAAAAAGCTTCAATGAAAAGGGTAGTTTAGGGTGCAACAATTGTCTTCAAAATCTTCGTGTCGCATCCTTAAAACATGTTAAACTTAAGTACTAACTTTGGTTTTTAACAGACTATTCGTTTCAGAGCTATGCTGTCCACAGAGTGAGACACACACGCACGCACATACACAAACACACACACAGTGACACCTTTTTCTAATTTTGTATTCAAGGGCAAAGAGCATTATTTCCGGAGAAACTTCAACACCGAAATTTTGAGTTTCCCTACTCTATACGCATTAGATAAAGCAAATAATAGTCAATAACATTTGCATGGTGCCAAAAGTTAGGGCGTTCGTCTGCTGTTTTGCTGTTACATACGAGCCATTACAACTTAGAAATGCAGACTTCCACAATCATTACAATTGCCGTGCTACAAAGTGTTACAGATCTCGAGCACTGCTAGAATGAGGCTGGACGTAGAAACAATTATTTCACTGGCAGTTTTACTTTCCAAAGGCGACCGAGTTCTGTGAAAGGAAGCAGAAATGCATTCAGTACACGACAAGCAACAAAATGAAGGATGGAATTCGCAATGTCACGGGATGTATGACGTGTAGTTTACCAACAAACGAGTTGGAGAAAGCCTTGGGGCGGTCTATCAGCTCTCATTCACCGGGACCATGTCCGGACGAGGCAAAGCACAGGGAATATTAAAAAGCTTTGTTCGTCCTCCCGCTAGCTCCATAGTTTAAACCGCCATAGTAGGACATGAAAATAACCATATATGCGGAGCATATGTGCACTAAACAAGAAACTTTACCCGCAAGTAGAAGCACCCTTTCAGAGCATATGAGCTAGCTATCCTGAGAGAAAAGAGCATAAGCTCCAGAATAGCGGCTCCCCCCCCCCCCCCCCCCCCCATCCACCATCCTGTTGGTCACACCCAAACGGTGCGAGTAGCTTCAAACCCAGCAACCTGCACTTTGACTTAAATGTACTGGGTTGACATATCACCAGATGAGGGAGGGAGGGGGCGTTAAACCCTCGACCTTCAGGAGATGTTTCATGCCTATGCCTCTTACAAGGAAGGCAGGGGTAATGTGAGTGGAGACAGGTGAGTCAGAACGTGGCCAAATTACCACACAATCAGTATCATTTTTTCTTGCCATGCAATGCTGACTCTCGCCGATACTTACAACCAACCATTCAGGATAAAGGATGAAGTGAAATTAGTAGTGAGGTGAAGTGGAGAAATGATGACACAGGAAAACCTCCGAAAATCCCCATGAGTTGGGAAGATCTGCCGTAGTAATCAAACTCATGACCTCCCGAATGAGAATCACATGATCTAACACCTGTGCACCGCACCCTATCTACTATCTATTCATTCTAAGGTTGATCCGCGTGAAACTGAACCCAGGTGGCCAGTGCACAGTTATAATGTATCCTTCCGCCATTCGCGCCAGAAATACTGTCACAACCATGTGGTAGGTGCATGCGATACGTAACAGAAAGGATACGATCCCTTATTCCGTCAATTTAAAGAGTGACTAACATGTAACTAGAGACGATAAGATTGATAGTCACAACAAAATAAACGATGCACATGTCATAATTATTTTTCTTTGCGAGCACTGTTTATACTGGTACTCGAAACACCGGTGAACCCAGAAGTTAATTTCGCTGCTTATTTGACGGGAACTGTTGGATATTTCTCACACAACTTATAATACACGTTAAACACTATTGTTTTTTTCACCACTAGTCAATGGTTTTCCCGCGTTATGCTTTGCATAAGTCGACGAAGACGCAAGAGCAAATTCACCGCGGCGTCCGCCATGATTCTAAATAGAAACTGCTAAACAATACTCGGATATCAGGTAATTCCACGAGTTGCATGTTGGGGCTTGTAGTTTTGTTTATCAGTATATATCAGCGTTAATTAACCTCTCAGGTATTTGTGTAGAACATTACATCATTTAACGATAAATTCCTTCTAAAACTCAGATTACTAGGATGGGACTACTTCCCTGCACGCATTGCTACCGTGTTGTACCACGGTGCACTGGTCACATGGGTTTGTTTTCACGCGGACAAACCTAAGACTGAACTTAGTATAGGTTAAATTTAAATAGCAAATTTGGTTTTTGACCGACTTTCATTTTTGAGTTATGCTGTTTACACACACACACACACACACACACACACACACACACACACACACACACACACACACACACACACACACACACACACACACACACACACACACACACACACACACCTTTTTCTAAAGATGCTCTTTTTTTTTGATTCAGGATGCCTCAAAGCATATATTTCCGGTGAAATCCCGACATAGAATTTTTGGGTGGAATACAATATACTTGATCCAATTACTAGACATATTACAGGACGTAAAGCAGGCATTTTAGGCTTTCTAAAGCTAAGAATCGTACTACCTGACTGCTCCGATACAGAAGTAGCCGTTGTTACGTCATGTACCCCTTGCTTGTGATTGTGACATGGGGCTAGTAGGCAATGGTCTTATGAATGCTCTCCTCATGTGCTCTCGCCTCTCTGCTTCAGACGTATAGCGGACTGTATAATCTCAAGGCGCTATCTACAGGCAAGTCACTAGGATGACGTTTCTTTCAAACTAGCAGTGCAGGTTAGATTCCTAGGTCCCTGCGATTACCTGATTCATTTAACATTTCTGAACGTGAGGGGACTGTATTTTCAAATCTTTCCACGAGCTTGGGTGGTGCTGTGTTGCACTCACATGACTTTCTCCACTCTTGTACTAACCATTCTTACAAACTCTTATTCCTATATCTTCTTCGTGTTAATCGAGATAAACATTTGCAGAAATTATTCCTTATTTCCTTGTAGGTGTAAGAGGAATACAGGTGACTCTGACTGATAGTCAGATATTTTAGAACTGGTCGCTACATGAAGGCTCTGAAATTCCGTTGTTTGCACATCCAATATATAAAAAGATGAATAATGATCTTCCATTTGAGCAAATTACAGGACAAATGACAAGGAATATCTCCAAAATGGTTCACTCCAAAACAACCATTTAGACATGATTTGTGTGTTTTAACAAGACGTATATGGTTGAACAATAGTAAGATATTGGTCTATCAGTTATGCAAAAGTCATCGAGAGTAAACAGGACTAAATAGAGTATAGGCCGAAAACTCAAAACATACATTTCAGTTTCTATAAAGATATTTTAAACATATGACATTGTAATCAAAATGTTAGAGCTATTTTTCAGAAATACAAAATTTTTTAATGCGAAGGTTAAAGACATTTTTTCAAAATCTTCGTATCGCGTCCTTGAAAGATATTAAACTTAAATGTCAACTTTTGTTTTTAACTACTTTTCTTTTTTAAGATATGTCCTGAGACAGACACACAAACACGCACACATACACACGCACGGACGGTTTTTAAAAAACTGCTTTTTCTCGATTTTGGGGGGAAGTACTAAATACATATATTTACAATGAAATCTGGACATATATATTTTAGATAGAACACTTATTATACGTAGTAGAGAAAGTAAAAAGAGAAAAAGGTAGTTCATAAGAGGAACAAAAAAGGAAAGACAGGAAACAAATTTTTCCCTGTAAAACGGGGAATCTAACCAGGACTTCGAATGCAAGCGTCACATGGTACCGCGGAGCCAACTCGTCGGTCATTCTGAAGCAAGTGTATCAAGAGCGCCCCTAGGGAGAGGTCAATATAAAAAAATGAACAACGATGTTCCATTTCGCTAAAGTTTTAAGTTTTCCAAAACTTACACACATAACAAGGACTATCTTCGAAATTGTTCACCCTACAAGAACATTTATTGAGACATGAATTGTGTATTTTAGAAAGATCTACATTTTTGTATAGTATGATTTGATACATCTTTAACGGTTTACCAACTATGCAAAAGTCGTCCAGAGTAAATACGACTACAGGGGCTATAGCCAGAAAATTCAAGATATACATTTTATTTCTCATAAAAATATCTCAAACATATGACATTTTAATCAAAATCGTTAGAGCCATTTTGAATAAAATGAAAATTTTCGAACAATTTTCCATGTAAAGGATAGTTTAGGGTGGGGCTATTTTGTTCAAAATATTCGTGTCGCATCCTTGAAAGATATTAAAATTAAATACCAACTTTGGTTTTTAACCGACTTTTCGTTTTTGAGTTATGCTGTCCACAGACTGACATACAGACATACACACACGGACCCTTTTCTACAAATGCTTTTAAGGTTTCAAGGAGTCTCAAAACATATATTTCCGGTGAAATCTCGACATCGAATTTTTGGGTGGTGTACAATACTTCCCCTACTTACCAGTAGAGAAAGTAAAAACTGCACAGGAAGTATGAGGGAGAAAATTTGTTTTTAGAAAACATGGTCACACTTATACCACTTTTGCATACAATCTTTTAAATTTAACCTAAATATTACACGATTATTCAATGTAGAAACATTTGCTGTGTAAACACCCCAAATGTAATTTAAGTCAGACTAATGTTGACAAAAGGGGAAAAAACCGACCTGAAATCGAAATAATGACATAACTTGTGTATGGCAAAAGCAAAATCAGTTCCTGGTATGCTTAACCCAATAAATACTGCTTATTTTAAGCAACATTTGCAACCTTTTCCATACTGAGCATTAAGAATTTGGAGATATATCTAAAGTCAATTAGAACGTGATTTTTCTAAGAGGCTAGGTTTATTTAACCTTCCCCCTCCTCCAGCTTTCCTTGTACTCATTACAGTGCCGCTTCTCTAGCCCTGTATTGCAACTGTCAAGCATTGTCATTGGTTAGTAATTATCCCTCACTCCTTTCTAGACCCCGTAAGAGATAAGAAATGGAGAGATGTGGCAAACAGTGCATATTACTAAATTCGTTGTGTGTTCATGAGAACAAACTGTTGCAGTCAATTGGTATTGAGGGAAACATTGGACTGCTGGATGACTGCTGAGACCAAGGCGGATAGTCTGGCTTCCCTCTACATTGAGTCCTTCCATTAAGACGCAACTCCTCGGGGTTTTGTTGCACTAGTGCGACCTTCACGTTATGAATGCCACCAGCTTGAAATTGCTTTTCTTGTAAATAATAGCGGCGGGCTTTACACAGGTGCGCATTTCCATACGAGCCCCTTTGGGCTAATTCAGTGAAATAACAGCTCCGCTTCAACACGAGAGGGAAATTGCACGTTAAACTTAGCCGATCCTCCTCGGGTTTACAACCATGTATTGCGGAAGCACTAACTTTCTTATGTCGCTCTCAGATCGCTTTGGGGAAGGATTTATTGTTCGCCCTTGCCTTATTATAACCCAGTTCTCATTTTGATAATGCAATGGGCACGGTTATATTGCTTTTGACTTTCTCTACTGTGTATAGTAAGTAGGGGGAAGTATTATATTCGACCCAAACTTCGCCGGAAATATGTTTTGAGGCCCCCTGAATGCAAAAAAAAAAAAAAAAAAAAGCATTCTTAGAAAAAAGGTTTATGACTGTGTCTGTGAAGAGCATAATTCAAAAACCAAAAGTCGGTTCAAAACCAAAGTTGGTATTTAATTTTAATATCTTTCAAGGATGCCATACGAAAATTTATAAGACAATTCTCCACCCTATACTAGCTTTACATGGAAAAGTTTAGGAAAATCTTGGTCTAACGATTTTGATTAAAATGCCCTGCGTTTAAGATATTTTTGTGGCAAATGAAATGTATATTTTCTGGCTATAGCCTATGACTTGCATAACTAGTAAACCGTAAGAGATTGGCCAAATCTTACTATAAAACTGTAGATATCGTTAAAACACACAAATTATTGGAAAGGGTAAAATGAAACTGAAAAATGCAGTACTATGACCGGGATTTGAACCACAGATATACCGGTTACCGCCCGGCTGCTCTAACCACTAAGCTATCATGACCACATGCCGACATGGCGACTTACAATATTGAAAGCACTTAAGTCTCGTTCTAGTTTAATTACCTATAATGTCAATCAACTCCACAGAATTTTTATAATCATAACGATCATTTTCTCCACATAGCGAGCAATTTTGCTGTTCATCCATATCCGTTTATTGCATTTGATGTCACATAAGGAAAAATAATAAACGTTTTGCGCTTTCTTACACAGATATCCTTCACAGACATAAAACTGCTCGAAGAAGCTTGAAGCAGCAATGGTGTAAGGGTTTCAGTGATGACCTCAACCCCATCAAACATGACCTGCGGAGTGGTCGACCAAACCCTACAAGAAGCGAACAAACGTCTCTTCCATTGTGCGTTTATTGCACGTCATACTGTGACCAAATAGCTGTAAGTGCCTTAAGAATGGAATAAGAACCAGCACAAAACACCAGCGGCCTTTTGCACGACTATGCACTATCACATTAATCACTTAAAAATTAACTTGTCTGGACAATTTTAATGCTGTGGAGCATTCTCCATAAGCTCTAGTCCACGGGTGCGCAAGTGTGGCTCTTAAATAACAGTTGTATAAATTTGCGGATCCGGCTATGTAGTCCGAGACTGGGAAATTTTGGTTGAAGAAATTACTATATTTACACGAACATATGATTTCCAACACAAGGCTATAATCAGAGCGTTTAGAAGGAGAAGTGTGATCACTGCTGTAGTTCATGTGTTCCGCCACACAGATGGCAGTGCAACTGCTAGTGCGGTACAATGCTAATACGAACACACACGTAAATATTAGATGATAGGTACTTGTCCTTTCTTGCTATGGCCCTCTCCCATTTAGAAAACAGTAGTTTATATTTTGGAGGTGTAAAAGAATGTTTACGTTTAGATTTGTTATATCTAGATCTACAACCAGGCACTAAACACATAGGTATGTCGATTATTTCTATAAATTCACAGTTTCATAAAAATTAACCACAATTCATCACACTGTAACAAACATAGCAACTATACACAACAATACTCCAATGCAATATCCAGCGAAACGCGCTGTAAATAGCCACACTAACGACTTTGCTGCCACCTGACGGAGGCGCCAGGTAGCTCTTGTATAATCATATGGATGAGCAGTGGAGTGATCACACTTTGTCTTTCTACTCGCTCTGCTGTAATTATAATTATCTGCACCTTTTGCTTTATCTGACTTTATCTTTGTTTATTTTCATGAATAAATCAGAAAAAAGAATATTTCTAATATCTACATTGAAAATTATTTGAAATAGTTCCTTGCTGCGTATGCAGATGGCAGAAAAAGTTTATAACATCGATTTGACTGATATCGGCGCGCTCTGTTGGTGAAAACTAACACTACACAAATAACGCAGCGCTTTGAGCAGCAATAACTTAATCAGTTTGAAATCAGAATGTCGGTTTTTTTAATGTTCCATTCCTCTAATATGAAGGGGAAGTATGTATAGTATTCGACACAATCAACAGAGCAGCAGTTCATAACGAAACTGCTAATCAATCAATCAATCAATCAATCAATCAATCAATCAATCAATCAATCAATCAATCAATCAATCAATCAATCAATCAATCAATCAATCAATCAATCAATCAATCAATCAATCAATCAATCAATCAATCAATCAATCAATCAATCAATCAATCAACCAACCAACCAATCAATCAATCAATCAATCAATCAATCAATCAATCAATCAATCAATCAATCAATCAATCAATCAATCAATCAATCAATCAATCAATCAATCAATCAATCAATCAATCAATCAATCAATCAATCAATCAATAAATCAATCAATCAAAAGAGCAGCAGTTCGTAACGACACTGCTAACCACCAATCAAAAGATCCGCACGTAGCAATTAATACTTCGCCTTCCGCGCACATTCCCATACAACTGAGAGCGAAACTATCGATTCCTATGTGTGAAATAAAGCTACTTTATTTAATAATTAATTGGTGCTAATATTGTAAATAGCATTGTAATAAATTCAATCTGTCTTCTCATTTTTGAAAGTCTGCTTTGTTAAGGGTTATAGCATACACCCTCTGTATCATTGTGTCAAGGACAACAGAACAGTAAAATTTGAAGGCGCTACTATCGATTCTCGTATGGACAATCGAATATCAAGTACATGATTATAATGTCACCAGTGGCAATAAAATGCAGTAGATAATATTAAAACCATTTTATTATTTTAATACTTATACACATGGTGGAGCATAAATAGTTTATGGAACTTGAGTATAATGGGAATTAAGATGCTTGCTCTCTAACGCTCGTTTCATAGAATATACTCGTATCTTAATTGCAGTCATTATACTCTCGTTGTATAATACACTATTATGGGGCAGAAATGAGTTAACGACGCGAGTAACCGAGGTTGATATGCCATGCACTCGCGAACGGGAGGTATGCTGGTATGCTGTTCAAATCCCGCCAGGTCCTTACTCACTGACAGGTATTTTTGCGAGGCGTTCTTCAGTCCTCGTGTCGGGAATTTAGGCCTGGAATGTTACCTTCCCAAATTTCCTTTTCTAGTTATCATGTATCATTAGTATTCACTGTCTGTGGAGCCGGAGACAGCTTCCTCTACCCTCTCTTCCATCGTGCCTTCTTTTCTACTTCCATATTTCCATGTCTTCCTTCTTCCTTTCCTTCTTGTCTTGCTTTCTAACTTCCTTCTTCCGGAATTAAGACCCCAATGATATGAAAAAGGGATGTAAATAAGAACAGTCACAAAAAAGTAAATAGTACTATTCGAAAACCTCATAGCTACCGAATAAAAATAAAACCCTTTTAAAAGAAACCTTTCCAATGGATATGGCCACGGAACCTTCCAAATACGAACTGCAAGTGTTGTCAGTTATTATTGGTTAGCAATAGAAAGGAGACAGACAGCGGCCAACCCGAGGAGTCACGACAGAGTAGAGGGCAGGTTTCCTACCATGCTCCTTTGAACATCGTTCTGCACATTTCATTTACCATCCAATTTGACCTAATGGTCAAAGAATATTATATCTCAAAAAAAGAAAGAAATTAATAGATTGTATTTGTTATATGGATACACACATTGTTTCCACGGGGAACTGAAATCGATTTGAGTTCAATTCCACTTTCAATACGATCCGCGTTGAATTAAATCCGGGATGAGAGTGATTTGGATATATAATTTCAAGCTTTTATACTGCTCACTTGTTTTATGTTCAAATTGTAAAAACTATTTTTCTGCGTATTTTAGGTAGTGAATATTTTTTAGAAGAATGTAACAATATATTGCTTATAGAAACAATAAAACTGGCTTTGTGTTTTATTACACCACTTTTCCCAAGAAAACGAAATTGCAGCGTGTTACGAGTACAGTAGAAGTTAGTATCTTTGGCGGATTCAAATCGATTTGAATCCGGTAGGTATTTCTATGCAACAAAATTTCGATGCGATCACACTTCATTCATGTAAAAACGATTTTAGTAAAATTCAAGGGTATCATGATTATTTATTTCCCCGCCATTCCCTCTCTTTACACTTCACCAATGATAATTAATGCTACTGGCTGGATGTAGTTATAACCAATGACACGTATGCTTGAAAGGGAGGTATTGTTTTTTTCTGGTCGTTCAGTAAATCGTTAGTCATTACGCTCAACTATTGTTTGATTCCAGCGTTCCGTATACATCAGAAGCTACACGTGGCCAGATGATTGGTCTATGGCAAGCTGGTAACACAGTTCTGCAAGTTTCAGAAACTGCAAATTCACAGAAGTGTAACTAAATTTTACTGCCACCCAAGAAAGGTGGTTTATTGCATAGGAATTAGAAAAATACTTTTCGTTCGAAACAGAAACTATATTATAACATGACATTGGGTACGGACGAGAGGAGGCCGGGTGACCTTGGTTGCGGCGAGCGACTGTGTGTAGGTGACCATAACGATGCCGGTGAAACATAAAGGAGGTCCGAGTCTACAGGGCAACTAGTGACTGTGTATGTGATCGAACAGCGTGATAACACCGTAGGGTCCAGAAGCTTCCAGTAATTCTGCTAAGTCATCATTGCACGTGTGTATGGAGGGTTCTCGAAGGCCACGTGACGCCGGCTCCGGTATAAATGGGACAGAGAGTCAGCAGTTCAGTTCAGTTGAGTATTAGTAGGTTTCAGTTTGAGTAGTTGTTTAAGTCGTTGTGTACAGTTAGTTTTAGTTACAAGAGTGAGTCGACCTGCCTGTCAGCGAGTATGTATGTGTCGTCGAGTGTTTGTATCGTAAAAGACAAGAGAAAAACATTGGAAGACTGAGAAAGATTATTAGAAGAACAATTGTGAATTGTAATAGTAGGGAAGACTATAAATTGTGTTTTTATACGAAACCAGGTGTATCTACACCTCCACCCCCAACATCACCACGTTTCCTTGCCATTACAATACCACGAATCTTGCTCCGTATTGCTACTGTCATTGGTCACTAGTTATCCTCTTCCCTTGCGAGATCCCATAAGACGATAAGAAACACAGATGGTCCCAAACAGTTCATATTACTAAATTTGTTTTGTGTACAACGAAATGAGCTGAAGACTAATTACAGAACACATGGGAACTTTTGGGTTGAAACAGTAATGAAACAGCCTATGAACAGGCCAGAATAGCTTACATTTGAAAGAGATGACAGCTAAGTAATGGATGGAAGGAAGGACGGTAAATAAGGGCCACAACGGGGTGTCGCAAGTCTGGTCTGGTGTATTAGTCATTAGGACGGACCCTCCAGTGGTTCATTAATTGTAAATTACGAACCTCGTCTCTGTCACCTCCCCCGCTCTCATTAAACACACCACATAACTTCTCAAGTTGCATAACACAAGATAGCAGCAGCTTCAGTACAGAATCTATGGATTGGTGCATTTTCCTACGCAACAGAACTGTATTACCAGAAACATTCGTGTGACAAGCTTAATTTCTTCACATCGACTCAAGAAAGAGAATAAAAGATCTCCAAACAGATACTGAACACTTCACATAAGAGAGGAGATTTAGAATTTCTCTGCCTTGTACTGAAATAATATTACTTTATCATACGCAATGCCACGAATGATTTGCAAAGCTTCATAAATTTGTGTGTCACGCTGTGACGAGACAATTTACTTAGACGATTTTGACATCAAGAGTAACATTTGCTGTGACTGTTGTACGAATAAAGTGAAGCAATTTTTCGTAAAACCACGATGATTAAATACTCATAAAATATATTTACTTGCAATGCAGGGAGAGAGAGAGAGAGGGAGAGAGAGAGAGAGAGAGAGAGAGAGGAACCATGTCTCACGTTTGCTTGACCATTTAGTCATTAATATTGTCACCGCGCCCGCCGCATCTAATTGCCGACAGCAGCAGTGTCACCCATCGCATTATTGTCGGCACTACCGCAAAGGAGCCGAAGGAAAGAGACAGAGAATGGCCATATTGTTGGGGCGCTTGCCGAAAGAGAGAAAAGGATAGAGACTTCGGGAATCTTCTGCTTTGTAGTTCACCGCAATAACTGAACTTTCCAGAATAGTGCCTGGGAGATATAAATAGCGGTAAAGTGCGATAGAAGAGTCAGTCAAACATTCCCAGAGTATTAAATCCCTGTAGACCAAAACATCATACTATCGCGCAGGTTAAGCCGTATAACGGCTAAGTACTGCGGTAAAGACACTCGGGTGGGGGAATAGCTTCCCCACTCGACTCGAACTGCCTCTGGAGCCTCTCTGGAGAAGAGTCAGTCAGTCAGTCAGTCAGTCAGTCAGTCAGTCAGTCAGTCAGTCAGTCAGTCAGTCAGTCAGTCAGACATATGTGAAGCGTTGAGTCGTCGTGCCGACGGAGAGGACAGACGTATGTGAAGCGTTGAGGAGTCGTGCCGACGGAGAAGGGACAGTTCTTTGTGTTACGAATTCGGAGCCGTGCTGTTGGAGAATCGGAAAAGACTTTCTTGCTGTTGCAACGAGTGTACAAAGTTACTGTTTACGGAAATAAAAGTGTTTCTTTATCTCGACTACATCTGTCTACTTTACTTTACAAACCACCAAAGGTCACAATATTATTTACTGTCATCTGAGGTGGGAAACTAGAAGTAAGAAAGTGGTGGCGGCGGCAGCGGCGGCAACAGCAGTAGCAACACACAGACCTTTATTGTGTTTCGTTACGTTTGACTTACGAAAGCACTTATACGTATGATAAACACATGTGTATTAGTGACTTCTTTGGTACCGACTGTTTACGTTTAAGAAGTCCATCAATACTTGACGACAAGGTCGAGAAGACAAGGCCTTAGAAGATACACCAAGTGATCGTCGCGTAACATATTGCCATTCAGACTTTTAATATAGTTGAATTTGGAGAAACTCTGCTAGCATATAGAGCTATACTCACTCTTATACAATTATTGCAAACTTCTATTTTTCTATCTACCTAATTTTAATAGTCATAAGCATTTTCAGAAAGTATCGTATTGATAATTTTCTTTTAGGTGCAAGGGGAATATGGGAATTAAGCTATAGTGAAATATTTAAGATTTGGTTGCTATGCGATGTCTATGGCAATTCGTTCTATTTGTAAGGCCAAGACATAAAAAAAACGAATAACATATTCCTAGTTGAAAAAAAGTATAAGTATTAGCAAATGCAACAAAATAAAAAAGAACATCTCGGAAATGGTTCACTGAAAAGATAAAATAAGTATTTGACACAAATTGTGTGTTTTAATGAGATCCACAGTTTTATTTAGCAATGTCCATATCCAGCTCCAAACTAAATGAAGGTAGGTCCGCGTATATAGCTCAGCGCAGTCACCTGCTGAAATATAGTATGTTTTTCGTGAGTTACTTTACGGCGCGAGAACTAGCATGGAAGCAATTTGTGTTGCAAGAACCAGCGGTGATAAAACAGTATAAATCTTGTATATTATGAAGGTTTAGCTGGTATCTTCTCCAAATTTATCCATGCTGGATCGATAACTCTGTTCTTGTCGACTGCATAATATTTTCTTTATATGCTTTAATAATGCCTTTAAGCCATGCGATTCGGTGTCTGATTAACTTGAGATAGACGCAACCAATCTTCTTTAACATCTAATATCTTTAAATGAGCAATTCTTGCAAACGGCTCTAACGGAACAAAACAAGTGAAACCAAACAAAACAATTACACCAAACTGTTCTCAGAACCCACAACGGGCTCCCGTATGGGTTTGGACAAACCCAGAAAGACTATAAATAATAAAAGCCCAAAAAATGAACATGTGTGTGTTTGTGTGTGTGTGTGTGCGTGTGTGTGTGTGTTTGTGTGTGTGTGTGCGTGCGTGCGTGTGTGCGTGCGTGCGTGCGTGTGTGTGTGTGTGTGTGCGTGCGTGCGTGTGTGTGTGTGTGTGTGTGTGTGTAAATTGTTACCCCTGCAAGCCGGGTTCACTGTACCGGCAACAGAACAAAATAATATAAATAACTTAACCTAACCTAACCTAACGGCTCCTACGATTTGGATCAAATTTTGTATTCAGATAAGGTTTTTCTTTATAATTTTATCTATATGGATGTCTTTTCTGGAAAACAAACGCGATTTTACACAAAAAAATAACACGATTTATTCATTTTTCTACAGAAAAATTATTCTGGTACATACATTCGCAGAAACGACTCTAACGATTTGGTTCAAGTTTTGTATACATTCATGTTGAGGTCGGAAACCTTTCAGACTACCCTCGTACATGTGTAAAAATGGAACCGGAAAATTAGAGGATCCGGGCAGTATAGGTGAATGTGCACTTGAGAAACGTGATTATTCCGCACTCTATTAACACTCTATGCTCGTCTCCTTAGCGCGGTGTTAGCGCTCATGCCTACTAAGTGGTAGACCCTGGTTCGATTCCCCGTACCGGTGGGGGCTTTTCTCACGGTTCCGGAATGCATTCAGTTTGTAAGGTCACTGAAGGGCTAATTAAGGAGTTTCTTTATCAAGAAGTAACGGTCCCTGGCTTAATAACCGGCCGGGAGGGATCGGGGCTCTGCCCACGTCCCACCTTCCAGTCATGGGCGTCGCGAAATGGGAGCAAGGGGGGGCCGCGGCCCCCCTTGGAAGTTGGTGAACTTAATGTGCAGCCAGTTACTATTAAACTATCATTTTAATTTTGATGTAAATAATAATTTTTATTTAGTACAAATTAATACGGTTATCTGCAACAAATAGTATAAATTTTGACTATAAAATAATGATTTAATATTATATGATTGCAAATTTACAACATATGGCGCCCCCTGGAAAAAAGTCTGCTGACACTCATGCTTCCGGTACTGCACCCCACTGATGCCGCCCGTAGTGGTCATAGATGGGCACGCAATGCTGGAAAGAGTTTATGCACCGTAGGGTTAGTTTATTAATGCTATATCGATCAACTGGACATCTCAGCGAATATGAAAGCTTTACTCACAGTTTTAGCTGAGTAGAACACTCAGCCTTGACTTGCCTGGATATCTAACAGCTGCACACTGCTACTCACCTGAAGAAAGGAAAAATCTTACATCAGTTGCTGAACTAAAACAAGAAACATGGTACCTAAAGAGGGCCATAAACGTATGAACACATTGCTCCTTATGTATGTCATGAGGGACAAAATAACTACTAGTTATTTCTATTATATTAAGGGCCTGTATGGCGATCTCCGGTTACTAGCCAAGGTTTGTTACCTTTTAGCTATCACTAACTGATGGTTAGGCTCGGTGCCTCGTATTGCAGACTTAATTTGGCTGTAGGTTTGTTACCCTGAGGATTATGATGCCATGCGAGCAGTTGGTAACATCTTTCACTAGGCTTTCGCTGTGTTTGTAACGCTACCTCGTAGGTGAAGCAATCATTTAGGTTAACCACATCACAGATGTGTTTGACGGTTTGAGGATTTTACACATTGCATAACCTAAAAATATCTCCTGTTTTATTCACTATTCATTCAGAGCCTTGAAATGCCTTGAAGAAGCGCAAAATCTTTACGTTCACAATGAATAAAATTTAACGTTTACTATTTAGAAGGAAGTCGTTCTGCCCACAATGAATAAAACGCAACGTTCATTAGTTAAAGTTTTTTTTTTCTTAATTAACGTCCTCCAACATTGTGTCATATCGGACGAATGAATGACATGAAATGGGTGAAATGATGCTCAAATGAACCCGAGGTCCATGGAGCTTTAAGTTACCCGACATTCGTCTTCTCGGGGTAGGGAAAACATCGGAAAAAAACCTTACCCGGATAACTTACCCTAAGTGAGATTCGAACTCGCGACCTCTTGAACGTGAGGCAGACACGCTAACCATCACGCTACCCAGGCGTGTTTTTGAACATATGTGTACCTACATATTGTATAGTTTTCCGTGTATTTTCTGTTCGTAAAATGTGTAATTTGACATGCTCCGTTCATTACATTATACCTACAATTTATGTTGGTTTATTTTATTTCATTTTAAGAATGTCAGGAATATACAACTGTGCTGGTATAATGTTATATACGTGCCAAAAACTGCCATTCTGCCGTAAATTCTGTTTGATGCCTTATTTCCGCTAAGGGTAAAATTACGGATGCCGTAGCTCTTGATAATCTGATCTTTGCCGGAACTCTTCCTCGTTCCACTCCTCGAAATTATCTTTGCGCATTCTGAAACTCTTTGCTCTTGAATTAAATAAAGTAGCCAGCATTTCATCTTCAGAGTCGCTGTGGACGTACAATTGTGATAGCAGGTACGTCATTTTTGTGTGTGAAACACGAGTAAACGCCAAGTTAACACACTAACCTCTACTTGAGATTGCGGTTAGTGTACCTCCAGAAATAACTCTCAGTTAGCCCTTAACCGAAGGTCGTAATACTGACATCTGGGTGTAACTTCAAGTTAACAGTTAACCGAAACCTTAACCGGAGATCGTAATACAGACCATAAGTTGTCTTACTAGACTTAACGTGTATTTAAGGCAGCCCAGGTCACCAGTGCTTGCCCTGGGAGGTGGAGGATTCTGAGGGGGCTCTAGTTTGAGTTGGCATAGGTAAGGCTGCCAATTGACGGCGGTGGCGTTCGTTTCCAAACGTGTCTCACTCCCTCTAGCTGGCAGGCTGCTTCTCCTCGCAATTTGTACAGTGAAGTACAACGTCCTTTCTGGGGTAGTTAGCCAGGTGGTGGAGGTCACACCTATTTTCTTGCAGTTAAAGCACTAGGTGATGATGTTTTTAAGGACTTCCACGGTCGAAATAATGACATAACTTGTGTATGGCAAAAGCAAAATCAGTTCCTGGTATGCTTAACCCAATAAATACTGCTTATTTTAAGCAACATTTGCAACCTTTTCCATACTGAGCATTAAGAATTTGGAGATATATCTAAAGTCAATTAGAACGTGATTTTTCTAAGAGGCTAGGTTTATTTAACCTTCCCCCTCCTCCAGCTTTCCTTGTACTCATTACAGTGCCGCTTCTCTAGCCCTGTATTGCAACTGTCAAGCATTGTCATTGGTTAGTAATTATCCCTCACTCCTTTCTAGACCCCGTAAGAGATAAGAAATGGAGAGATGTGGCAAACAGTGCATATTACTAAATTCGTTGTGTGTTCATGAGAACAAACTGTTGCAGTCAATTGGTATTGAGGGAAACATTGGACTGCTGGATGACTGCTGAGACCAAGGCGGATAGTCTGGCTTCCCTCTACATTGAGTCCTTCCATTAAGACGCAACTCCTCGGGGTTTTGTTGCACTAGTGCGACCTTCACGTTATGAATGCCACCAGCTTGAAATTGCTTTTCTTGTAAATAATAGCGGCGGGCTTTACACAGGTGCGCATTTCCATACGAGCCCCTTTGGGCTAATTCAGTGAAATAACAGCTCCGCTTCAACACGAGAGGGAAATTGCACGTTAAACTTAGCCGATCCTCCTCGGGTTTACAACCATGTATTGCGGAAGCACTAACTTTCTTATGTCGCTCTCAGATCGCTTTGGGGAAGGATTTATTGTTCGCCCTTGCCTTATTATAACCCAGTTCTCATTTTGATAATGCAATGGGCACGGTTATATTGCTTTTGACTTTCTCTACTGTGTATAGTAAGTAGGGGGAAGTATTATATTCGACCCAAACTTCGCCGGAAATATGTTTTGAGGCCCCCTGAATGCAAAAAAAAAAAAAAAAAAAAGCATTCTTAGAAAAAAGGTTTATGACTGTGTCTGTGAAGAGCATAATTCAAAAACCAAAAGTCGGTTCAAAACCAAAGTTGGTATTTAATTTTAATATCTTTCAAGGATGCCATACGAAAATTTATAAGACAATTCTCCACCCTATACTAGCTTTACATGGAAAAGTTTAGGAAAATCTTGGTCTAACGATTTTGATTAAAATGCCCTGCGTTTAAGATATTTTTGTGGCAAATGAAATGTATATTTTCTGGCTATAGCCTATGACTTGCATAACTAGTAAACCGTAAGAGATTGGCCAAATCTTACTATAAAACTGTAGATATCGTTAAAACACACAAATTATTGGAAAGGGTAAAATGAAACTGAAAAATGCAGTACTATGACCGGGATTTGAACCACAGATATACCGGTTACCGCCCGGCTGCTCTAACCACTAAGCTATCATGACCACATGCCGACATGGCGACTTACAATATTGAAAGCACTTAAGTCTCGTTCTAGTTTAATTACCTATAATGTCAATCAACTCCACAGAATTTTTATAATCATAACGATCATTTTCTCCACATAGCGAGCAATTTTGCTGTTCATCCATATCCGTTTATTGCATTTGATGTCACATAAGGAAAAATAATAAACGTTTTGCGCTTTCTTACACAGATATCCTTCACAGACATAAAACTGCTCGAAGAAGCTTGAAGCAGCAATGGTGTAAGGGTTTCAGTGATGACCTCAACCCCATCAAACATGACCTGCGGAGTGGTCGACCAAACCCTACAAGAAGCGAACAAACGTCTCTTCCATTGTGCGTTTATTGCACGTCATACTGTGACCAAATAGCTGTAAGTGCCTTAAGAATGGAATAAGAACCAGCACAAAACACCAGCGGCCTTTTGCACGACTATGCACTATCACATTAATCACTTAAAAATTAACTTGTCTGGACAATTTTAATGCTGTGGAGCATTCTCCATAAGCTCTAGTCCACGGGTGCGCAAGTGTGGCTCTTAAATAACAGTTGTATAAATTTGCGGATCCGGCTATGTAGTCCGAGACTGGGAAATTTTGGTTGAAGAAATTACTATATTTACACGAACATATGATTTCCAACACAAGGCTATAATCAGAGCGTTTAGAAGGAGAAGTGTGATCACTGCTGTAGTTCATGTGTTCCGCCACACAGATGGCAGTGCAACTGCTAGTGCGGTACAATGCTAATACGAACACACACGTAAATATTAGATGATAGGTACTTGTCCTTTCTTGCTATGGCCCTCTCCCATTTAGAAAACAGTAGTTTATATTTTGGAGGTGTAAAAGAATGTTTACGTTTAGATTTGTTATATCTAGATCTACAACCAGGCACTAAACACATAGGTATGTCGATTATTTCTATAAATTCACAGTTTCATAAAAATTAACCACAATTCATCACACTGTAACAAACATAGCAACTATACACAACAATACTCCAATGCAATATCCAGCGAAACGCGCTGTAAATAGCCACACTAACGACTTTGCTGCCACCTGACGGAGGCGCCAGGTAGCTCTTGTATAATCATATGGATGAGCAGTGGAGTGATCACACTTTGTCTTTCTACTCGCTCTGCTGTAATTATAATTATCTGCACCTTTTGCTTTATCTGACTTTATCTTTGTTTATTTTCATGAATAAATCAGAAAAAAGAATATTTCTAATATCTACATTGAAAATTATTTGAAATAGTTCCTTGCTGCGTATGCAGATGGCAGAAAAAGTTTATAACATCGATTTGACTGATATCGGCGCGCTCTGTTGGTGAAAACTAACACTACACAAATAACGCAGCGCTTTGAGCAGCAATAACTTAATCAGTTTGAAATCAGAATGTCGGTTTTTTTAATGTTCCATTCCTCTAATATGAAGGGGAAGTATGTATAGTATTCGACACAATCAACAGAGCAGCAGTTCATAACGAAACTGCTAATCAATCAATCAATCAATCAATCAATCAATCAATCAATCAATCAATCAATCAATCAATCAATCAATCAATCAATCAATCAATCAATCAATCAATCAATCAATCAATCAATCAATCAATCAATCAATCAATCAATCAATCAATCAATCAATCAATCAATCAATCAATCAATCAATCAACCAACCAATCAATCAATCAATCAATCAATCAATCAATCAATCAATCAATCAATCAATCAATCAATCAATCAATCAATCAATCAATCAATCAATCAATCAATCAATCAATCAATCAATCAATCAATCAATCAATAAATCAATCAATCAAAAGAGCAGCAGTTCGTAACGACACTGCTAACCACCAATCAAAAGATCCGCACGTAGCAATTAATACTTCGCCTTCCGCGCACATTCCCATACAACTGAGAGCGAAACTATCGATTCCTATGTGTGAAATAAAGCTACTTTATTTAATAATTAATTGGTGCTAATATTGTAAATAGCATTGTAATAAATTCAATCTGTCTTCTCATTTTTGAAAGTCTGCTTTGTTAAGGGTTATAGCATACACCCTCTGTATCATTGTGTCAAGGACAACAGAACAGTAAAATTTGAAGGCGCTACTATCGATTCTCGTATGGACAATCGAATATCAAGTACATGATTATAATGTCACCAGTGGCAATAAAATGCAGTAGATAATATTAAAACCATTTTATTATTTTAATACTTATACACATGGTGGAGCATAAATAGTTTATGGAACTTGAGTATAATGGGAATTAAGATGCTTGCTCTCTAACGCTCGTTTCATAGAATATACTCGTATCTTAATTGCAGTCATTATACTCTCGTTGTATAATACACTATTATGGGGCAGAAATGAGTTAACGACGCGAGTAACCGAGGTTGATATGCCATGCACTCGCGAACGGGAGGTATGCTGGTATGCTGTTCAAATCCCGCCAGTCCTTACTCACTGACAGGTATTTTTGCGAGGCGTTCTTCAGTCCTCGTGTCGGGAATTTAGGCCTGGAATGTTACCTTCCCAAATTTCCTTTTCTAGTTATCATGTATCATTAGTATTCACTGTCTGTGGAGCCGGAGACAGCTTCCTCTACCCTCTCTTCCATCGTGCCTTCTTTTCTACTTCCATATTTCCATGTCTTCCTTCTTCCTTTCCTTCTTGTCTTGCTTTCTAACTTCCTTCTTCCGGAATTAAGACCCCAATGATATGAAAAAGGGATGTAAATAAGAACAGTCACAAAAAAGTAAATAGTACTATTCGAAAACCTCATAGCTACCGAATAAAAATAAAACCCTTTTAAAAGAAACCTTTCCAATGGATATGGCCACGGAACCTTCCAAATACGAACTGCAAGTGTTGTCAGTTATTATTGGTTAGCAATAGAAAGGAGACAGACAGCGGCCAACCCGAGGAGTCACGACAGAGTAGAGGGCAGGTTTCCTACCATGCTCCTTTGAACATCGTTCTGCACATTTCATTTACCATCCAATTTGACCTAATGGTCAAAGAATATTATATCTCAAAAAAAGAAAGAAATTAATAGATTGTATTTGTTATATGGATACACACATTGTTTCCACGGGGAACTGAAATCGATTTGAGTTCAATTCCACTTTCAATACGATCCGCGTTGAATTAAATCCGGGATGAGAGTGATTTGGATATATAATTTCAAGCTTTTATACTGCTCACTTGTTTTATGTTCAAATTGTAAAAACTATTTTTCTGCGTATTTTAGGTAGTGAATATTTTTTAGAAGAATGTAACAATATATTGCTTATAGAAACAATAAAACTGGCTTTGTGTTTTATTACACCACTTTTCCCAAGAAAACGAAATTGCAGCGTGTTACGAGTACAGTAGAAGTTAGTATCTTTGGCGGATTCAAATCGATTTGAATCCGGTAGGTATTTCTATGCAACAAAATTTCGATGCGATCACACTTCATTCATGTAAAAACGATTTTAGTAAAATTCAAGGGTATCATGATTATTTATTTCCCCGCCATTCCCTCTCTTTACACTTCACCAATGATAATTAATGCTACTGGCTGGATGTAGTTATAACCAATGACACGTATGCTTGAAAGGGAGGTATTGTTTTTTTCTGGTCGTTCAGTAAATCGTTAGTCATTACGCTCAACTATTGTTTGATTCCAGCGTTCCGTATACATCAGAAGCTACACGTGGCCAGATGATTGGTCTATGGCAAGCTGGTAACACAGTTCTGCAAGTTTCAGAAACTGCAAATTCACAGAAGTGTAACTAAATTTTACTGCCACCCAAGAAAGGTGGTTTATTGCATAGGAATTAGAAAAATACTTTTCGTTCGAAACAGAAACTATATTATAACATGACATTGGGTACGGACGAGAGGAGGCCGGGTGACCTTGGTTGCGGCGAGCGACTGTGTGTAGGTGACCATAACGATGCCGGTGAAACATAAAGGAGGTCCGAGTCTACAGGGCAACTAGTGACTGTGTATGTGATCGAACAGCGTGATAACACCGTAGGGTCCAGAAGCTTCCAGTAATTCTGCTAAGTCATCATTGCACGTGTGTATGGAGGGTTCTCGAAGGCCACGTGACGCCGGCTCCGGTATAAATGGGACAGAGAGTCAGCAGTTCAGTTCAGTTGAGTATTAGTAGGTTTCAGTTTGAGTAGTTGTTTAAGTCGTTGTGTACAGTTAGTTTTAGTTACAAGAGTGAGTCGACCTGCCTGTCAGCGAGTATGTATGTGTCGTCGAGTGTTTGTATCGTAAAAGACAAGAGAAAAACATTGGAAGACTGAGAAAGATTATTAGAAGAACAATTGTGAATTGTAATAGTAGGGAAGACTATAAATTGTGTTTTTATACGAAACCAGGTGTATCTACACCTCCACCCCCAACATCACCACGTTTCCTTGCCATTACAATACCACGAATCTTGCTCCGTATTGCTACTGTCATTGGTCACTAGTTATCCTCTTCCCTTGCGAGATCCCATAAGACGATAAGAAACACAGATGGTCCCAAACAGTTCATATTACTAAATTTGTTTTGTGTACAACGAAATGAGCTGAAGACTAATTACAGAACACATGGGAACTTTTGGGTTGAAACAGTAATGAAACAGCCTATGAACAGGCCAGAATAGCTTACATTTGAAAGAGATGACAGCTAAGTAATGGATGGAAGGAAGGACGGTAAATAAGGGCCACAACGGGGTGTCGCAAGTCTGGTCTGGTGTATTAGTCATTAGGACGGACCCTCCAGTGGTTCATTAATTGTAAATTACGAACCTCGTCTCTGTCACCTCCCCCGCTCTCATTAAACACACCACATAACTTCTCAAGTTGCATAACACAAGATAGCAGCAGCTTCAGTACAGAATCTATGGATTGGTGCATTTTCCTACGCAACAGAACTGTATTACCAGAAACATTCGTGTGACAAGCTTAATTTCTTCACATCGACTCAAGAAAGAGAATAAAAGATCTCCAAACAGATACTGAACACTTCACATAAGAGAGGAGATTTAGAATTTCTCTGCCTTGTACTGAAATAATATTACTTTATCATACGCAATGCCACGAATGATTTGCAAAGCTTCATAAATTTGTGTGTCACGCTGTGACGAGACAATTTACTTAGACGATTTTGACATCAAGAGTAACATTTGCTGTGACTGTTGTACGAATAAAGTGAAGCAATTTTTCGTAAAACCACGATGATTAAATACTCATAAAATATATTTACTTGCAATGCAGGGAGAGAGAGAGAGAGGGAGAGAGAGAGAGAGAGAGAGAGAGAGAGGAACCATGTCTCACGTTTGCTTGACCATTTAGTCATTAATATTGTCACCGCGCCCGCCGCATCTAATTGCCGACAGCAGCAGTGTCACCCATCGCATTATTGTCGGCACTACCGCAAAGGAGCCGAAGGAAAGAGACAGAGAATGGCCATATTGTTGGGGCGCTTGCCGAAAGAGAGAAAAGGATAGAGACTTCGGGAATCTTCTGCTTTGTAGTTCACCGCAATAACTGAACTTTCCAGAATAGTGCCTGGGAGATATAAATAGCGGTAAAGTGCGATAGAAGAGTCAGTCAAACATTCCCAGAGTATTAAATCCCTGTAGACCAAAACATCATACTATCGCGCAGGTTAAGCCGTATAACGGCTAAGTACTGCGGTAAAGACACTCGGGTGGGGGAATAGCTTCCCCACTCGACTCGAACTGCCTCTGGAGCCTCTCTGGAGAAGAGTCAGTCAGTCAGTCAGTCAGTCAGTCAGTCAGTCAGTCAGTCAGTCAGTCAGTCAGTCAGTCAGTCAGACATATGTGAAGCGTTGAGTCGTCGTGCCGACGGAGAGGACAGACGTATGTGAAGCGTTGAGGAGTCGTGCCGACGGAGAAGGGACAGTTCTTTGTGTTACGAATTCGGAGCCGTGCTGTTGGAGAATCGGAAAAGACTTTCTTGCTGTTGCAACGAGTGTACAAAGTTACTGTTTACGGAAATAAAAGTGTTTCTTTATCTCGACTACATCTGTCTACTTTACTTTACAAACCACCAAAGGTCACAATATTATTTACTGTCATCTGAGGTGGGAAACTAGAAGTAAGAAAGTGGTGGCGGCGGCAGCGGCGGCAACAGCAGTAGCAACACACAGACCTTTATTGTGTTTCGTTACGTTTGACTTACGAAAGCACTTATACGTATGATAAACACATGTGTATTAGTGACTTCTTTGGTACCGACTGTTTACGTTTAAGAAGTCCATCAATACTTGACGACAAGGTCGAGAAGACAAGGCCTTAGAAGATACACCAAGTGATCGTCGCGTAACATATTGCCATTCAGACTTTTAATATAGTTGAATTTGGAGAAACTCTGCTAGCATATAGAGCTATACTCACTCTTATACAATTATTGCAAACTTCTATTTTTCTATCTACCTAATTTTAATAGTCATAAGCATTTTCAGAAAGTATCGTATTGATAATTTTCTTTTAGGTGCAAGGGGAATATGGGAATTAAGCTATAGTGAAATATTTAAGATTTGGTTGCTATGCGATGTCTATGGCAATTCGTTCTATTTGTAAGGCCAAGACATAAAAAAAACGAATAACATATTCCTAGTTGAAAAAAAGTATAAGTATTAGCAAATGCAACAAAATAAAAAAGAACATCTCGGAAATGGTTCACTGAAAAGATAAAATAAGTATTTGACACAAATTGTGTGTTTTAATGAGATCCACAGTTTTATTTAGCAATGTCCATATCCAGCTCCAAACTAAATGAAGGTAGGTCCGCGTATATAGCTCAGCGCAGTCACCTGCTGAAATATAGTATGTTTTTCGTGAGTTACTTTACGGCGCGAGAACTAGCATGGAAGCAATTTGTGTTGCAAGAACCAGCGGTGATAAAACAGTATAAATCTTGTATATTATGAAGGTTTAGCTGGTATCTTCTCCAAATTTATCCATGCTGGATCGATAACTCTGTTCTTGTCGACTGCATAATATTTTCTTTATATGCTTTAATAATGCCTTTAAGCCATGCGATTCGGTGTCTGATTAACTTGAGATAGACGCAACCAATCTTCTTTAACATCTAATATCTTTAAATGAGCAATTCTTGCAAACGGCTCTAACGGAACAAAACAAGTGAAACCAAACAAAACAATTACACCAAACTGTTCTCAGAACCCACAACGGGCTCCCGTATGGGTTTGGACAAACCCAGAAAGACTATAAATAATAAAAGCCCAAAAAATGAACATGTGTGTGTTTGTGTGTGTGTGTGTGCGTGTGTGTGTGTGTTTGTGTGTGTGTGTGCGTGCGTGCGTGTGTGCGTGCGTGCGTGCGTGTGTGTGTGTGTGTGTGTGCGTGCGTGCGTGTGTGTGTGTGTGTGTGTGTGTGTAAATTGTTACCCCTGCAAGCCGGGTTCACTGTACCGGCAACAGAACAAAATAATATAAATAACTTAACCTAACCTAACCTAACGGCTCCTACGATTTGGATCAAATTTTGTATTCAGATAAGGTTTTTCTTTATAATTTTATCTATATGGATGTCTTTTCTGGAAAACAAACGCGATTTTACACAAAAAAATAACACGATTTATTCATTTTTCTACAGAAAAATTATTCTGGTACATACATTCGCAGAAACGACTCTAACGATTTGGTTCAAGTTTTGTATACATTCATGTTGAGGTCGGAAACCTTTCAGACTACCCTCGTACATGTGTAAAAATGGAACCGGAAAATTAGAGGATCCGGGCAGTATAGGTGAATGTGCACTTGAGAAACGTGATTATTCCGCACTCTATTAACACTCTATGCTCGTCTCCTTAGCGCGGTGTTAGCGCTCATGCCTACTAAGTGGTAGACCCTGGTTCGATTCCCCGTACCGGTGGGGGCTTTTCTCACGGTTCCGGAATGCATTCAGTTTGTAAGGTCACTGAAGGGCTAATTAAGGAGTTTCTTTATCAAGAAGTAACGGTCCCTGGCTTAATAACCGGCCGGGAGGGATCGGGGCTCTGCCCACGTCCCACCTTCCAGTCATGGGCGTCGCGAAATGGGAGCAAGGGGGGGCCGCGGCCCCCCTTGGAAGTTGGTGAACTTAATGTGCAGCCAGTTACTATTAAACTATCATTTTAATTTTGATGTAAATAATAATTTTTATTTAGTACAAATTAATACGGTTATCTGCAACAAATAGTATAAATTTTGACTATAAAATAATGATTTAATATTATATGATTGCAAATTTACAACATATGGCGCCCCCTGGAAAAAAGTCTGCTGACACTCATGCTTCCGGTACTGCACCCCACTGATGCCGCCCGTAGTGGTCATAGATGGGCACGCAATGCTGGAAAGAGTTTATGCACCGTAGGGTTAGTTTATTAATGCTATATCGATCAACTGGACATCTCAGCGAATATGAAAGCTTTACTCACAGTTTTAGCTGAGTAGAACACTCAGCCTTGACTTGCCTGGATATCTAACAGCTGCACACTGCTACTCACCTGAAGAAAGGAAAAATCTTACATCAGTTGCTGAACTAAAACAAGAAACATGGTACCTAAAGAGGGCCATAAACGTATGAACACATTGCTCCTTATGTATGTCATGAGGGACAAAATAACTACTAGTTATTTCTATTATATTAAGGGCCTGTATGGCGATCTCCGGTTACTAGCCAAGGTTTGTTACCTTTTAGCTATCACTAACTGATGGTTAGGCTCGGTGCCTCGTATTGCAGACTTAATTTGGCTGTAGGTTTGTTACCCTGAGGATTATGATGCCATGCGAGCAGTTGGTAACATCTTTCACTAGGCTTTCGCTGTGTTTGTAACGCTACCTCGTAGGTGAAGCAATCATTTAGGTTAACCACATCACAGATGTGTTTGACGGTTTGAGGATTTTACACATTGCATAACCTAAAAATATCTCCTGTTTTATTCACTATTCATTCAGAGCCTTGAAATGCCTTGAAGAAGCGCAAAATCTTTACGTTCACAATGAATAAAATTTAACGTTTACTATTTAGAAGGAAGTCGTTCTGCCCACAATGAATAAAACGCAACGTTCATTAGTTAAAGTTTTTTTTTTCTTAATTAACGTCCTCCAACATTGTGTCATATCGGACGAATGAATGACATGAAATGGGTGAAATGATGCTCAAATGAACCCGAGGTCCATGGAGCTTTAAGTTACCCGACATTCGTCTTCTCGGGGTAGGGAAAACATCGGAAAAAAACCTTACCCGGATAACTTACCCTAAGTGAGATTCGAACTCGCGACCTCTTGAACGTGAGGCAGACACGCTAACCATCACGCTACCCAGGCGTGTTTTTGAACATATGTGTACCTACATATTGTATAGTTTTCCGTGTATTTTCTGTTCGTAAAATGTGTAATTTGACATGCTCCGTTCATTACATTATACCTACAATTTATGTTGGTTTATTTTATTTCATTTTAAGAATGTCAGGAATATACAACTGTGCTGGTATAATGTTATATACGTGCCAAAAACTGCCATTCTGCCGTAAATTCTGTTTGATGCCTTATTTCCGCTAAGGGTAAAATTACGGATGCCGTAGCTCTTGATAATCTGATCTTTGCCGGAACTCTTCCTCGTTCCACTCCTCGAAATTATCTTTGCGCATTCTGAAACTCTTTGCTCTTGAATTAAATAAAGTAGCCAGCATTTCATCTTCAGAGTCGCTGTGGACGTACAATTGTGATAGCAGGTACGTCATTTTTGTGTGTGAAACACGAGTAAACGCCAAGTTAACACACTAACCTCTACTTGAGATTGCGGTTAGTGTACCTCCAGAAATAACTCTCAGTTAGCCCTTAACCGAAGGTCGTAATACTGACATCTGGGTGTAACTTCAAGTTAACAGTTAACCGAAACCTTAACCGGAGATCGTAATACAGACCATAAGTTGTCTTACTAGACTTAACGTGTATTTAAGGCAGCCCAGGTCACCAGTGCTTGCCCTGGGAGGTGGAGGATTCTGAGGGGGCTCTAGTTTGAGTTGGCATAGGTAAGGCTGCCAATTGACGGCGGTGGCGTTCGTTTCCAAACGTGTCTCACTCCCTCTAGCTGGCAGGCTGCTTCTCCTCGCAATTTGTACAGTGAAGTACAACGTCCTTTCTGGGGTAGTTAGCCAGGTGGTGGAGGTCACACCTATTTTCTTGCAGTTAAAGCACTAGGTGATGATGTTTTTAAGGACTTCCACGGTGACAATCATATGACACACCTCTTGTTCCTCAATAATATTTGAGGTGGTCCTATAGAGACTAATCTGAAAGTTTGGTAGAGGTCTCACGCGGGAATGTAGCTGACGTACCTGGACATCGCTATACCTCTTTTATTCGAGACACTCCTTGATCAAGTCCTCTTCCAAATCCACCGCGAGACATGCTATGACGTATCTTAGGAGCTGTTCGTTTCTAGGGTGAAAGTGTAACTCTCGATCCCGGCGTCCTTCAGTAGCTGCATTGTGGAGATGGTGTCCTGCCTCCTTTTGGTCTGGAGCGTCAGGGAAGAGAGAGCTCCGGAGTATGTGGAGGACTCTGTTGTTTTCGCGTCCTTCGGGGTTGGTGATTCGCAGCGGATTCTGTTCTGGATCGGCACGGGCGGACCTGCATCTGGATGGCTGTGGCTGCACAGGAATTTTCGGGGGAGCAGATGGGGGCGCCGTCCGTTTTGGTTTGGGCATGGCTGGGTGGGTATTGTGTATTGACGCTTACGGGGCTTGATTTTCCAACTGCTCCTCTTCTGAATCGTCTGGTAGCATACGCTTGAGGAACTTGTTCTTGAGATCGAGGGTTTGCCTTTGGGCCGGGACGCTCACAGTCGCAGTAGCTTTCCTGGCCACTGTCGCGGTGAGGAGGTCGCTTGCATGTAGAGGTGGCCAACCACACCTCGTCGAGTTGCACCAGTAGGTACTTCTTGTGTGTATGCTCTCTACAGCAAAACCCCGGTTCATTCGCTATCCTTGTGAAGTCTGACTCTGCATCCGTATTTCGCAGTTGATCTTAACAGTACTTATGAACTCAGAAAACACTAAGAATAGACAATCACGGGAAATGAGGTTAACAAAGTTTATACCATCGATACAACAGAGGATGTAGACAAGTGGCGCTATCTAGCGACAGTATAGAAGAACCAACAGACATGAGCCTGCAGGACTTATACCCAGCGCCATGGCGGGCCATATCCTTAATTCCCTACCTGCGGTTAAACCCCAACAGGGGTAGGCACGCAGAAAAGGTCGGGCTGAACCTCAGCCTGCCAGTAGCTCGTCGTCGTCCATGGCCGGTAACTCCAACACCCAAACTCCATATCTCAACAGGATGATAGAGATTGTAACAGCAAACGTCACACAGAACATAAACCAGATGATCGAAGCTCTCACAAACAACATAAAAAGCTTGATAAATGAAGAAATAAAAAGCACACAGTCACGAGCAGCGAGAGAAATACGCACACACAAAACGAAGGGCGGACCACAATGTGGGAAACGAGGAACAACCACCTCCAACAAGTGAGAGGGCACAAGAACAGGAACTTGAAGCAGATGGGCAGTGGACACAAGTAACCCACAGAAGAGGGAGGCGACCAGCAAGACAGCACACGCCAATGTCCGGCGCCCGGCCGAGTGACGACGACTTACAACCAGCAGACAAGATGGCATGGCTCTATGTGAGGTGGTTGAAATCTCAAACTACCCCCGACGCAGTAAAGAAATTCCTTAATAAAAAAGGATGTCATATGTGAAGAACTAACAAAAGATAGGAGCACGAAAGCGTTCAAAGTAGGAATCCCATTTAATTACTTGGAAAAGGCAAATGAGGAGGAGTTCTGGCCTACAAGGATAACCGTAAGAGTTTTCGTTTCCGCCACTTTTTTCGAGAAACCGAAAGGGTATTTCTTGAATGAGTATCCCTCAAACAAGGATACAACATGCAAGGTTCTACTATGGAACATAGAAGGGCTAAATAATGTGATGCCCAGCAGCCCAATGACATTCATAGACGAGTACAACGTAATGATTTTGGTAGAAACTTTCCTTATGGACGATTGGCAACAGAACGGTTACTATTGTACTCGAGTAATGGCGGATCAGGGACCAAGAGGAAGGCTCAAAGGTGGCATCACATTCTGGATAAAACCCACCTTCTGCCCGTTCAAAGTAATAAAGAAAACATCTCATGTCGGTCTGGGTGGCTCAGTTGGTTAGACGCTGGCCTACGGATTCCAAGGTCGCGGGTTCAAACCCGGCCCAGGCCGATGGTTTTTAAGTGTGCTTAAAACGACAGCTCCATGTCAGTAGATATATTGGCATGTAAAAGAACTCCTGCGGGACAAAATTCCGGCACACCGGCGACGCTGATGTGATCCTGGCAATTGAATGCATCGTTAAACAAGCAAATAATTTTAATTTTAAAAGAACATCTCATAATATTAAAAATGAACTATTTCATCTCATTAGGAGGATACTTTCAGCCTGAACTGACAGAAATCGACATGATAGACTGTCGCACACCACTCTCTCCTTCTTTAACTATCTGCTACCATTACTTGACTTGACACTTGCTAAGCCTAGCCCCATGATTTTCCTGCTACCCCACTTGACTTGGCTTAGCGAGAGTGAGTGGACATCTTTTTGCGGAATCGTGTTGGGAATGGATCGGTGGGGTATATTGTGGTTACATATAATACCAAATGCCTTTTCCTTGAATATATTTTGAAAACGTATATAAATACAAGACTTAACACGGACGGTGTTAAGTAACAAGAATATACATAAGAAGATTCAAAGTATGGTGAATGATGAAATATATATATATCACGAAAATGTAGTAAAAATAAGCACAGTTACATAAAATAGACATAAATGTAAACTATTCTTTGCACTAAGTAATAATTCCTTCCTGACTATTTGACTTCCTGAGCAACACTGGTAGAATGGGCCTGACTCACCAATATAACTTGGCGCCCAAAAGTCATCCCATTTAACTACACACTCACTTGATTGTGTTAGTCGGAATTATAACTATTGCCGTTTAGGCTACATTAACCGTGATGCAAAAGATCACCTACCCTTCTTTAGCACAAAAGCCCTAAAACACTGAACACATACATCTAGATGAAATACAGAACTGTTTGTCTCACCCAAATGTCTGGTGTGCTATGGAACAGGTACTTCTCCAATTATGTTGAAATGAACATGCACACGGACTGTGGCACATTCCTGCATATCAGCCACGAAGAATAAACGCGTCGTTCCTGCTTAATTCCGCGTATGCCCAGTGTATGCCTGAATTAGCATACATCTCGAAGAAATGGTGGTGAATGCCGACGTTGCTTCTCTACGGAGAAAAGTTGCTCACTTGCTTGCCCCCTTTGACAAGCAAGACCCCGTTGACTTCGATGCGTGCTGACGTAACCTACGAAGATTGAAGGCAGCGCGCTTCCGCACTGAAGTAACATACGAAGACTGGTCTGGCAGCCGGTCTTTCATACTGAGTGCGGGGCATAGCGGGGAGCGAGAGGGGTTGCGCTACCAACCTGACGGCTGTACACCTCTCTAAGGGAAGGCCAGTCGATATGTCGAAGTGACGACTTTCCATGACGTCACAAGACCAACTAAGCAACACAATAGCCGATATTGACACCGAGATGCCACTTATATTAGCGGGAGGTTTAAGCTGCAGAGTGGATAAAGATGAACCGAAAACCAAAGCGGTGTCACGCTCTGCAGAGAAAGTCTTTCACACATCAACAAAACTACAGAAACGACAAACATGTGTCATAATGGAGAAAGTGTCACTGACCGTATGTTCACAAATTACAAAGATATACAAGTATCAAAACATATTCTAAGCTAAAACTAATAACATTTATGCGAAATTGCAATTTCCAACATTTATTAGCATGACTATGTGCATATTTTGCCTTTTCTTACTTTATCTTTGTTTATTTTCCTAAAGTGAGCAGAAAACGTATATGCCTGCCATCTACATTAAAAACCATTTGAAGTAGTTTTTATCTGTGTATCTATACGGCAGAGAAAAATTTATAACATCCATTTAACTCTGTTGGTGAAAACTCACACTTATTGAACGTCTAGACTAGACAGAAGACGCAGCGCTTTTAGCAGCACTAATTTAATTTGACCTTGGTCCCAAATTACAGGAAGTTTAATGTGTCATTTTACAGAGCACGTGTATTTTTTTAATTAACGTCCTCCAACGTAATGTTACATCGGACAGTGAATGAAACGGGTGAAATGACGCTCAAATGAGCCCGAGGTCCATGGAGCATTAAATTACCCGACATTCCTCTTCCCATTTTTTTCCCAGGATAAGGGAAAACCTCGGGAAAAAACTTTACTTGAATAACTTACCCTAAGCGAGATTCGAACTCGCGACCTCTTGAACACGAGGCAGACATGCTAACAATGACCATAACCGAGGTGGGCGCATGTGTATTTAAATCCCGTTCCGGATATGGCTATTTGTTTCTGTATATGGTATAGCAGGTGGAAATTAAATGGAAATTAAATGGAAATTAAAATTTTAGGCAGTATGAAAATGCAATATAAAACACCTGAATGCAACATTAGCAGTAGACAATTGTAAACAGGTATATGAAGTTCTTTTTATACTGGGTTAGCACAAATGCTTAACCTGATTTCAGGCTCATGTATTAGTTTGATTTGATTTGGTTTAAGGGCGCTCAACTTCTAGGTCATCAGCGCCCTTAAAGGATTCATGGCAATAGCCAGATATAAATTTCACCCAAAAAATAAAAATACTAGCAACAAGAAAAATATACAAAGGTAAAAAGCAGTGGTAATAGCCAGATATGAAACAAGGTGATAAATATGTCCAAAAGCAGATCCTCAAATTGATATTGCACTCCGCTAAAAAATTAAAAACTCTATCAACCGCTGTTTTGTCGTCCGCTAGGACCTCTGCAAGTCTGGCAGGCAGCTGCAGAGATTCTCGAAGGTGCGCTAGAGGGCAACACTCTAGCAGCACGTGGCGAACTGACAAAAGGTTATGTAAGCGCTGAGGCTTTCACGGCCGGCATTATCAACTAAGTTAAGTAGATTTTCCGGGTTTGTGGGCCGTGGTCGAGTTGGGTTACCTTCCTCCGACGTTTCCTGAAGATGCTGGACGCAGTTTCCAGCGAAACGTCGGAGGAAGGTAATCCAACTCGACCACGGCCCACAAACCCGGAAAATCCACTTAACTTAGTTGACAAAAGGTTGTCACACAGCGGACATAGAGGCGCAGGGCCCCTTTTAAATAGGTAACCATGCGAAAAATTGCAGTGCCCTATTCTTAATCGAGCCAAACTAACCTCCTCGCGACGAGATGTGCGACAGGAAGTTACCCAGTTTATCGGAAGTTCTTTTACTTCTCTAAGCTTATTACCGCGGAGAGCTGACCACTCGTCGTGCCAGGACGACAGCACCGCTCTCCGCACTTCAAGCGTAACTCATGTATTAGGCTAACAGTGTGACAATGAAGAGAGAAACTCACAAGTTCTGAAGCACTCTGGCTATTAAAGGGAAATTTGCCTCGTCATTGAAAATCAGTTTATTAAACATTCCGTTTATTGTCCTCTAATATTTTCAGGCATGGTACATAAGTAATGGCATCCATTGTCGTCTTGCGATAAATCTTGATGCAAATGAAATAGTGTGACGTCGAACGCGGCACACAACAAAGGACGATCGCGGCTGGGCTACCCCACCCCACTCACGATGACTGTATCAAAGGCCCTATAGGTCAGGCTGCCATGCAAGACTTGTGAACTGTGACAATCAGAGCGGCAGAACAAAAAGGGGTTTTCTAGATCAATGGTGTCCGGCGGCCGGCGTATTTTTAGAAGTTTCAGAAAGGATCGTGTTACGTCATCCTATCTATATAAGGAAGCGAGGCGGCGAGGGTGAGTTGAGTTCAGCTTCTGGTTTTAGTGTATGTGTGTGTGTGTGTATATATGTGTGTGTGTTGTGTCAGCTACGTGTATAATGAGAGAAGCGGTGCGTCGTGGAGAAAGATAGCGAAACAGTTCATGAATATTGAGTGATTATATCGTCAAAGTGAGCTGTTTGAGAAACAGAAAGTGAAGGAGGACTGAAAGGAACGAGTCAAGGTTACGGGAAGAAAACAGTTGTGAGTTGTAATATCATAGACTGGAGACCTTGTTGACGTCAGTAAAAGAACTATGTACTTGTGCTAAAGTTTTGAAGAAGAATAAAGAGAAAAAAACTGGACTGAACTTTTGTCGTTTTTGTCACAATACTGTGGTTTCTTTTTCAGATTTTTATAACGTTCGGTTATTAGTAGCTATTGGTTACTATTAGTCAGCAATGGTTTCTGAATCATCCTCATTACCCTCTTTAGAACAGATGTTGGGTAATAACTGTAGATATTGCCTTCAGCTACCATGAGATTCGCGCACATGATTACTTGAATGGTAATGCTTTTTAAATTGCGGAAATGAGTCAATCTCGGAAGTGGTTGTTAATTTTCAACGGCTATGGAAACCGCGCGGTTGCAAAACTGGATAAACCCCAGTGAAGAATTCAAAATATCCATCTCAGCTTTCAGCATTCTTTAGTTTTGCCAGAAAAACAGAATATTTCACCGCTTCTGTTCCCTACGCTATCATTTTCAATTAATGTGTAATTTTAAACATATTTGGTACTTTAAACGTTGATCTGTTTGAATTTTCTCTTTTTTGTGTGTATAGTCGCTTTTACCTTCTATGGCTATATCTGGGGCTTTCAATTTAGAAGTAACTGGTGTTGTTATTAACTGAATCTAGATGTATTTATTTTATTAATGTTCATTAGGAAATGCCATATTCATTCTCACATTCATCTTTCCAGATAAATAATATAAGCTTTTGACTTTTATCTGCTTCCATTTTCTTATTAATTAAAAAAACAGTGATAAAATTATATTTTTATCTATAGTTTATAATAAATTATTATGAATGCTGCTTCATTTTATTTTTAGTCTGCAGTAATGTAAATGAATCTTCTTTGTTATGATAGTAAATATATGAGGTAGGTGTATCATATATTGTAATCTGCAGAGGGTAGAGAATGAAGAGGGAAGAGATGGTGATGATGATTATGATTATGATGATGATAAGGAAGGACAGGAGGAAGAGGAAATAATGCTCCCAATAAAAGAAACGCCTATTTGAAGTAACAGCGACAGCGAAGGAGGCAAAGCAAAGATATGATACCAAAGAAGGGATTAAGAAATGTCTTCTTCTTTCGCTTCTTCATTACCCTCTCAAAGTTGTGCCCATCAAGGAAGATACCAACTGGATCAGGGCATTAGATTACTAGTTGAGACCTTCACGCTCATATGTGAAAGATACCATTCATGACGAACAATTTAGTTGGTAGAATTTAAAATTAATGTGAAATGTGCGTTGACCCATAAAACACTTTGAAAGGAATTCCATTTTGTGCTGTTAAACGCGTGCGACAAGGAGTGCTGCTCTCCGAGTGAGCTGATGGTGAGTGTGGATAAGTGCATTTATTGCACGGGATTGGAGATGAATTGTGTTCGACTATACAAACAGTAAATGGTCCGGAAGAAGAGGCTACGTCGGGCGTATTTCGTTACGGCATTACGTCATGGGAGGGGGTGAACCAGTTCACATTAATTAAGGTAGAGTAGGCTAAGTGAACTCTCGGCCAAAGTTGAAGTATACTAACAAGTGATCTTTTAAAAAAACTGGACCAAATTACAATATCTAGCAACCACATGCACAAGGTAGTGAGAAGTTTCAATCTCCCAAAGTAACGGAAAAAGGGACAGATTCCAATCAACGGGCACTACCGCGCATCTGTGTGCATACGTCAGCCATGGAGGCAAAATAGCGAGGACAAAGGAAAAGGTGCAATAAATTAATGGATGTCTCGTTTATTTATTTATGAAAGCGTACTAGAGGGCGGGCTTAAGTATTTCAGTGAAAAACCAACGTAAAATGATGTTTCTCGAAGCTGGAATTACATGCACAGCGTGTTTCTTTGCACGACTTATTTTGCTGAAATAAATTGGTACCTTTATGATACAAACAGCCACCAATAGCTTTATTGTGCTGTTAAATGCCAATATAACATGAAAAGCTAAAAAACGGCTACTATATTCTAAAACATTGTCTAAATATCTTTGTAGCCAAATTATGACACTTTGCATCACAGAGTCAACAGTGTTTAACTTCAGCTCTTATAACATATGGCGCCACAGGCACTGGGTAATTTTACTATATGAGATAAAATGTTAATTGGAGTTTGGAGCATCTCTCCGGTTTTTGCCAGTCATGAAGTGTGAGTGAAAGCTCAATAAGGGAAGTGATCCTGATAATTTTTGAACCTCTACTTACTGGTCCCAAGTCCGTATCCTAACGACCTCGGCTACCTATGTCGGTTACTTAATACGAAAGATAACTGGCATCACATTCCGTTTCGCCACTGTAGTTGAGACGAGAAATAGTTTTGTGCTATATGACAACAAGAAGTTTAAAACCTGCCTGTTTCCTCAAAATACAACCTATCTACAAAGTGATTTGGAGTATATGTTAATTGGGAGTTCCGTTTTTAATTTCGTTAATGACAAGCAAAACAAAACGGTTATCACATAAAAGACGTGCTGGATATTACTGGCATACCTTTGCTTAAATACGTAGTATTGTGTCGTTCAACAATATACGTACAAGAGAAGGCCGGGTGACCTTGGATACGGTGAGTGGCTACGTATTTGCGTGACCGTAATAATGACTGCAAACATAAAGGAGGTCCAAGGCTACAGGGCAACTAGCGACTGTGTATGTGAGATCGAACAGCCTGATAACACCATAGTGTCCTTCAAGGTCTAGAAGATTCTTTGCTGAGTCATTGTACACGTGTACGTGGAAAGCACTAGAAGGAGGTTACGTCACGCCGGCTCCAGCATAAATAGGACAGCAGTTCAGTCGACGAGGAGCATAACCTATGCTACCTCCTAGCAACTCACAATCCCCATTCTTCACCAGCCATCCTACAACATCCTAATCCCGTCATACAGTGGTTAAGCCCTAAAAGGGCAGGTACACGAGTGACACACCTCGGGCTGTTCTCAGCCTGCCATCTGGTAGTCTAGTCTAGTCAGTTTTTGAGTTCAGTTGAGCTATTGTTTAGTTGTGAAGTGACAAAGGAGAGTCGGCCATCCTGTCAGCGATGGGTATGTGTCGTCGAGAGACTGTATCGTAATAGTAAAGACATAACAGATACTGAAATACTGAGAAAGACTTTGAATGACTGGAAAAGTTTATTCAGAAGAGAAATTGTGAATTGTAATAGCAGAGAAGGCTAGAAACTGTGTTAGTAACGAGAAGGAAATTGTGCATTTCTACTAAAATTTAGAGGAAAATAAAGTGTTAGAAAAGTAAATGGACTTTCGATCTTGCGATTTTGTTACAATAATTAAGCAAGTGCTGCGCAGCCTGGAAGCCTTAAAGGGATATGAACAAGTTCGGAGGAGGAACGGTCGCTCATCTGCAGTAGGTGGCAGCTGAAACTTTAGTGGACAGAAAACGTGTGTGACAAATCAGATTTTTGTTTGCTGTGAACATCTTTCTGTGATGTAGTGAAGCAGTATTAATTTGCATCGATATATCTCCATTATTCTTTATTTTAAACTGTTTCCCTTTGAACAGCTCCCTTCCACTTGAGAAACAACTGACGGTAACTTCAGAACTGTAGCTTTTTAACGCTGGTTTCTGTTATGAAGGCAGACGCACCTTTATTCCTAGATGCACATTGCATACCATGTCCCAGTCGAAAATAGAACGTGGTACCTTTGAGTACTTGACAACATGGGCAGTCTATTATTTTTTAGTGTTTCTTTTCCATAACAGTTACTTATCTAAAGTCTCACACAACAACAAAAAAACCGCAACGCCACCTCGGCACTGGGAACTGTATTTACAGAGCGCAGAGTTTGAAAACTCGGATGGAAATGACGTGAAATGAAATGAAATTTGGGGACGTGTAATTATTCTTCCTAACATTTGTCTGGTGATTAAAAAAAAAAAAGTCGGTCACGGGAATCGAACATACGACCTCCCGAATGCGAACCTCACACTTATCGCGAAATAATTTTCCTCGGTACGCCGTTGATTACCAGATGTTTGTTTACTGCCATTACTGCGTATAGTAAGTAGGAGTATTCCATTATACACAAAAATTCGATGTTGAGGTTGCACCGGAAGTACTTTTTGACTCCCTCCCTGAAAAAAAAAAAAAAAAAAAAAAAAAAAACATTTTTAAAAAAGGTTCGTGTGTGTGTGTGTGATTGTGTCTGACTGCAAACAACATAACTCAAAAACGAAAAGTCGGTTGAAAACCAAAGTTTGTATTTAAGTTTAATTTATTTCAAGAATGGATGTGACACGAAGATTGTTAAGAACATTCCTCTATCTTAAATTATTGAAAATTTTGATTTGCTCGAAAATGGCTCTAACGATTTTGATTGAAATGTGTGTTTAAAGTATTTTATGGTAAATGAAATGTAAATTTTGAATTTTCTTCATATAACCCACGTAGTCCTGATTACTTATGCAGAAATGCTTAACCGTAAGAGATCTTGCCCTACAAAAATGTACATCCCGTTAAAACATATAATTTATATCTGAATATGTCTTTGTGAAGTGAACCATGTCAGAGATGTTCTTGTTATTTGTATTAGTTTTGTAATAGTTATTTTTTATATCTTAGCCGTGCAACGGGAACGAAATTGCAAAGCTTTAAAAGATTTGACTCGCTCAAAGTCTACTGTATTCCCATATTCCCCTTGCACCTACAAGGAAACAAACAATAAGATAATTTGTGCAATCTCAACTAAGCTGAAGAAGATAGAGGAATAAGAGTTTGTAGGAATAGTTAGTGCAAGAGTGGAGTAAGTCATGTGAGTGCAACACTTAGGACTTGTTCGTTTTCTTTTCTTTACTGTTTTTTCAGATCCAGGGCTAGAAAAGACGGAACCAAAATGTTTTCTGTCTATTAAGGCGGCAGGCAGGCTGCAGAAATGCTTCTTTTCTCCAAGAGCTGCGCAGTCGGTCGTCGGCATACAAGTTCACTCATGCGAACACATGTTGGAAAGTGGTATGTAAAACTGCGTTCTTTAAAAATGGGAAGACTCCGTGGAAAGTTTCACGCCACGCTTTCATGAATTAATGAAAGTGGTGCTGGAAAACGCAATTTAGAGCTAAGTGTTGCGAGAAATCAATAGAAATACTTCCGTAAACTACAAGCTTCTTTGAAAGAAACTGCGTTTTAATGTATGTGATCAAATACGTTATTTTAACATTCTCTCCCCAACACGATTTTCTATATAATATACAGGAATTTAATGAAGAAACTTAAATAGAATAACCGGCCCGTTTTCGGACTAAATTGCACGTTTAGAGAACCAACGATTACATTTTTTACTTATGAGTTACTTTCATATGCCTTTCTCGACCTATTCTTTATGTGTATATTCTTAAAAAACACTTATTCGTCTATCTTCTTCATATTAACCTATGGCCTGTCTCATCCTTAGAAGACAGTATGGAGTTAAAAGGCATATATATGTCTTTGTCTAATGCATGCAAGTTGCCATTAGTTTCATCCTTTTCTACTCTCGTGCTGTTGTCAGGATCCTTAATAGCATGGTTTAAATGTTCAGTTGTTACAATTTTCAGCTTTGAACACATTATCCTATTTAAAATTATTTCTCTATCTGATTATATCCTGTTTAGGGTCATTAAACAGGTCTTTAAGCCCAAAGTTCTACAGAAAACGTGTTTTTCAGCAAAATTCCGAGATTTGCTGTTTCTACCCTCATCATTACGCACGAACGAATAAACTAACTACGGAGACGTACCGAGGTCCCTAACAGTTCCAGACTCGAAGGCCTATCGAACACTTGGAGCTGCCTAGAGAGGCTGATAAGCGGTCCGTTAACCATTGTGTAAGGAGAGTTCTTTGAGTAAGCAACAAAGATACAAAATCCACCGAAAATTTTCTTTGGCGTTCTTTGTTCTAAAACCAGTGTTGCCAGGTGGAAGGACTTTCCCCTTTGGCGTAGGCATTTTAACTTAAAAATCTGAAGTGTTGCACTCACGTGACTTTCTCTACTCTTGTACTAACTCTTACAAACACTCTTACAAACTCTTATTCCTATATCTTCGTGTTAGTTGAGATAAAAATTTACAGAAATTGTCTTATTGCTTATCTTCTTGTGGGTACAAGGAGAATATGGGAACACAACTTATTCATATTGCGAACACACAAGCTTTACTGTTCAAAATTTGACCGACAAGCTTTTAAAGCAGAGAAATTGCTAGTGTCTTTGCAAGAGTACGGCAGAATAGGGCACGCCGATGCACTCTTAGTGTTAATCGCAATGGGCGTGCGTTCCAACATTTACTTTGAATAGTAAAGCTGTGATTAACTGTACTCTGAAATGTTTGTGTTTTGTTCATCTGTTCTGTATTTCTTTCTTGGATTAAGACTGAGTGCCTTACTAAGGTAAATACAATACTAATTTTCATTATTGATTTTTCGTAAATACTACTGCTGCTACCACTACTTGTATCACTACTATTATCGCTCTAAATATAACACAAAGTTAAGTTGCCCCCCCCCCCTCCTCAGAAAGTCTGATTCGAATACTACTGATTAGGCATATCAAAGATACGAAATACCTTTGTGATATCTGTGCATCATTTATGTACGCCATGCCATAATAAAATATTGTAAAATAATCTTACAGTTCTGTGAGGGGTTTCTGGGAATTCCTCATTCCTGTCCAGAAAATCATCAATGCAACGGATCACATCGTACTGATATCCAAATTTGTTTAGCAATCAGGTTTAAAAATAGCATTCCAATATGCAAACATCGTGTTGTATTATCAGTTTCATATTGCCCTCTACGATATGTTGTATCGTATTCAAAGCTCATAATATGCAAACAGGTTCAAAGAATGTTCTCATGGTATACTTATGTGAATTCTGCAAACAGTCATTAGGGAACAACTCAGAAAGTAACCTAAAAAGCGCAACTGACACCAGCCATCGATTCAGCTGCCGATGCTGATAGAAATACTACAACTATACATCGTTAGGTGGCGCAGAGCAGAAGTGCATCTCTATGTAACTATAGACTCGCTTCAAAGAGTGACGTCATAAATTGGACAACGAAGGCACGAATAAAAATGAACACCTGTATATGTCTGCATTTTATCATGTTTTAATGTAATATAAAGCATTTTTTTATCTAAATTACCACCCATTCGTTTATAATTTGCACTAAATAACATTTATTTACAGCCTATACGCTCTTTTGAAACGCATACTGAAAGAGAGGACTGCACCATTCCGCCATAAAAGCTCAAACACACCCGGCTTTATCCCGGAGACTGAAATACGGAATATAAAGCGAAACAGTTGTTTTATGGGACTGATCCTCTCGTCCCCACACGGGAACCTTTAATTCCCAATAATTCACCATGTCCAGAGCCCAAAGCGGTCGGCCCTGGGAACATCATACACGATTTAACCATGTGCTGTTAGCGATAAGGAGAGCCACTCTCGGTATTTTTCAAATAATACTGTATTTAAAAAATAAAGTTTTCACTTACCCATAAGTGAAATTTATGACCTGTCAAATGAGCAACTGCACACTTTTACAGTATGTTCATATAGATAAATGGTTGGGAATTACCCACAAGATATTCCATTTTTCACAATAATTCTGAATAAAATATGCGGTCTAGTATAAAATGTGGATTTCCAAAACTAACCCTTTGTGATAACGAAAAGCCAAACGTAAAATAAACACCAGGGTTTAAGCCATATAGGCTTATTTAGGTCTCAATTACAGTAGAAGACCGAAATAGCACGGTCCAAAATACCGCGGATTCGGATTCAACACGGGGAAAGTATGTCTCTTAAAAATATATATCGCACTTTTTAATGTTTTATTTATTTTTTATTTTTGAAAGTTTACTTTAAATTTTTTTTTCAAAGAGTGGTACTGGAATATATGTACCTTTTACTACCCCTAGCGTTGATCTTGAGCACTACATTGCACCACTGGAATACATCCCTGGCATAATTGGAGTGTAATTGCATTTAAAAGTGGTGTACTTTATCGTATATTACATACTTTACAATGTACTCGAATTTACACACCACCTCTGCGGGATCCATTTTTGTCACTTCTATATCAACATTTTGATATACCGCGGAATCCTTCTAACATGGGGCTAAACCATGCCCCAACAACCGCGTTATAACGGGACTATACTGTACATAAAAACTGTTCTGTCCATCTTATCTTCGGCCTACCTATATTTCTTTTTCCTGTAGGTTTATAGGTTATAATTAATCTGGGAATGCGGTAATTATTCATCGTTTCTACATGGTTCCTCCAATTATTCCGATATTGGTGAATTGTTTCTGTTAAGTTGAAGATCTTTAACTCCTTACGTAATCCGCACCTCTTCTATAACGAGCTAAATGTCTTAAAAATTGCCTCTCTGGCGACTCAAGTTTTCTTTCTTCTTGCTTTGCCATTGTCCAAAATTTGGATCCATATAGAAGTGTTGGGATCACCATTACTTCATAAAATTTAATCTTTTTTCTCGTTTTACATTTTTCAGGTTTCTTTTTATGGTATCACACATGTGATTGAATGTACTATCTTAATTTCTTATAACTTCATTTCTGAGATATGACAGAGGCTATGCATTAAAACAGTTTAGTTGTTCCAATATGTTTTCTTGTAATATATTTTCGCTTGTATTGTTTCCTGTCCTCTTAGTTTTATTAGTTGTAACTTTTAGTTTGTAGTTTTGACTGATTTAATTTATTTCATATAGCGCCTTCTGAAGATTTATCTATGAGTCACTTTTAAGAATTAAGATAGCATAAATTATTCCACCATTCTCTGACTACGTCATCAATATATAAGTTAAACAATATACATGACAACGGCACTCTTGTATGTCACCTTTATTTATTTCTGCTGTGTTCCTCTTTCATTCCTGTCCTGTGTCTATTAATATTTTATTATTTGTGTACAAACTTGTCATTGTTATCAAGTGCTGTGACGTTGTGTCCACACACGACTCATGTACATAGCGTTGTAACGTAAAATTTTTAAACTGCAATTAAAAATTTCAAAGCTATGAAAGATATGATCAATTGGTATGTAGAATATTCCTCAAATATTTTCCCAGTCGCTCGTAGGCGGTTTGCTAACGTCTTTAACATAAAATCGGAGACGAGATAAGCTCGTCTGAAAAACATTTTGCAGCTGTTTCTTTAAATAAGGTGGGCTGTGTCAGGTAGAAGAGGCACACGCATGTGACCTCTGTGAGCGTTGTTCTTACAAGGAAAGGCCAAAGGTTACATTCTAAAGTGAAGTTATGAATTTAGTAATGAGGCACCAACTTAATCGCGAAAGAAGCTCAGAACTGAACCAGTTTAGAAATAAGCCAGAGAGAGAGCGCCAGCAGCTTCCAAGGGTTTTACTGCTCCTGCTAAGAGTATACACAACGAGGAAGCAAACGTTGGCAGAAATGAACTTCTTTCACACATAAAAGCTTTGGGCAAAAAAATAAAACATAAGGTCTGTTGTCATACAGTCATTCAAAATTTCTAAGTACTGACCAGGAAAAATAAATAACCTTCTCCAATTACGAGTCAACATCTTTGGACAACAATGCACGTATAGTTTCCATTGTAAGACATCATTATGAACACTACATAGCCTGTAATAACACTATAATTTTCAGTGAAGTTAGTTCTCTAAGCATGAATGTTTTTCACATAGCCTCCCTTGGACTGATATTTGCTAAACTGAAAGGCATTTAAGTATTATTTTTCTATGTTGTAACGAATGAAATACATATTATTTTGATCATATTTTCCATAGCATGCTTTAAAAACTAGTATGAAAATTTACATCAACTTTGTGTCAATTAGGTTAACTTTGTGCCATATTTTTGCTCCAAAATTCTGCAATCTTTAAGGTGATCTTAGAACACATAATTCCATTGAATTAGTCCATCCTTTTTATTTTTTCACGATGTACCCAGTAGGTAAAGAAAGTATTGTATTAGACATAAACTTTCATGTTAGAATGTCCACCAAAATACACATTTGGAGAACCCTAGATCGAGAAAACATTTTTAGCCGTTTTAGATTGCCTTAAAACACAATATATGTCCAATTTATGTTTGTAAGTATGGATTGTACAAGAATAGATAAAGTCATAACTTCTTTGCCCTAGTCAGGTAAAGAGGATGGAATATGATATCCATTAGACAGCGACCAGCTCTTAGAAGATTTGACAGTACCTAAGCTTCCTTTATTCTCCTATTTCTGTTGTACTTATAAATAAATTTGTAATAAAACCATTTCGAAAATGTGTATCTAGAAGCGTAACACTAGCCAGGGAAAACCATGTGAATATGGCACATCAGTTTTTCGAGGGGGGAATTGGAGTCGATGACGCCAAATGGTAACCACTTTGTAAAGGTAAAAACTCCACCAAAATAGCACGATTACAGAAGTATGTGCGTGGTCGGTACGGGATCACCAACATCGACACATCAATATGAAGCACTTGTCCATGCATACTTGCTGCTTGTGATGTTGTCATGGTGACAAATTGCCGCTTTGTAAAGCAACCACGCGTTAACGCTTTTTGCTTCGCAGTGAGTGGAAAACACGTGAAGTTCCAGCGCACCTGGTCTAAACAGGCTGCAACATCGTGTTCTTCAAAATTATATACTGATGGGGTAAAGTTGAAAAAAAGCTGATGTGTTGCACTCATATGACTTTCTCTACGCTTGTAGTAACTATTCTTTCCCCTATCTTCTTCATGTTAGTTCAGATACACATTTGTACAAATTATCATATTTCTAATTTTCTTGTAGGTGCAAGGGGTATATAGAAATACAGTAGACTTTGAAAAATAGTCAACTATTTTAAAGCTGGTCGCGATATAAAGGCTTTGAAATTCCATTCTCTTTGCACGCCAAATTATAAAAATGTAAATAACGACCTTCCCTTTGAGAAAACTTTAAGTATTGGAAAACTCGCGCAAATAAGAAGGAATATCTCCGAAATAGTTCTGTTGCCTCTATATTTACATTTTGAATTATTTCAGAGGGCTTACACAAAATACTGGCACAGGTCGCTAGACATGGACGATCTGAAGCACTGTATTACACAGAAGATTCAAGTTATTGACAACATAGTCCTCCAACGAGTAACCAGTAACATATAACATGTTGAGTTGTGCCTTATGCAGGATGGAGGACATTCTCAACATTTTCTATAGAGGTTAAAATATCCTCTGCATTTCAGGTATGATAAGTTGTCGCTTGCATAAATCGTTTTGAAATAATTAAAGAAATAAATGTACCAGTTCTTCATAAATCACTCTATAATATCATTGTGTTACTGTAATGACGTTTTCAAACAAGAATAAGAGTTATTAGAATTTTTATTTCTCCTCGTAGAACGAATTACCAGGCTGATAAGGCCTGAAAGGCCTCCACATGACGTAATATCATATCAGGTATCAATAAAAAAAAGCACAGTCTAGGATCAATTTATTGGAAGAGCTTATTTATATGCATAGCGTTGTTCCCCCTGTTGGACATGGTATGTTGATATGTTCGGTTGATAGTGTACGTCATTTTTCCCATATGTCACGTAAAAATTATGGGATGAACGTGTTTTTATGCCAAAGCAAAAACACAGCATGTAATATGAAAGGGGATATGACGCATCCCTTGTATAATAATAGCAACGACAGTAAATTATCGGAGGAGGCTTTGGACTTGCCAAATGTTGATAAATCTGCTTTTAGGCATTTGTACTAACTGAGCTTAAAACTGTGCTTGTAACACGAACCCCTCACAGTAAAAAATTTAGACTATACTATTTATGGAATGAATTACAACACTCCAATATTACAGCCTTGTTTCCTGCAATGGAAATTATATGTATATTAAGCAGAGTCATGCAAAGAGGGCAGTATTTCAAACTCTTGTTCCTATATGTTCTTCGTATTAGTTGAGATAAACTTTTGTACAAATTATCTTTTTGCTTATTTCCTTGTAGGTAGAAGGGGAATATTAGAATATAGTAGGCTTTGTGCGATAGTCAAATCTTTTAAACCTTTGAGATTCTGTTCTCTTTGCACACTTAACATATAAAAAATAAACAACGGTGATCCATTTCACGAAAGCTTTGAGTTTTCCGAAACTCAAACACATAACAAGAAATACCTCCGAAATGGTTCACCCTACGAGAAAATGTATTGAGACATAAATTGTGTAGTTTATCTTTACTAACAAGAAGAAGATATAGGAATAACAGTTTGTTAAGAATGGTTAGTACAAGAGTAAAGAAACTCATGTGAGTGCAACACATCAGATTTTTTCTATAATAAGATTTGGTCTCTCTCTTATGGTTTACCAGTTAAGTAAAAGGCATCAAGAGTAAACAGGACTGCATAGGCTATTGTCAGAAAATTCAAAATATACATATTTTGGCATAAAAGTATGTTAAACGTATGACATTTTAATAAAAAATGGTTATTGTTTCAAGAAAATAAAAATTCTCGAAAAATTTTCCATGTAAAGGGTAGTTTAGGGTGGAGGATTTTTTTTCAAAACCTTTGTGTCACATCCTTGAACATACTTACACGTGCACACACAGACGTTTTTCTAAAACAGCTTTTTTTAGGTTTCAGGGGTCTCAAAACATGTATTTCCGGTAAAATCTTGACATCGAATTTTTGGGTGGAATACAATACTTCCCCTACGTAGTACAGAAAGTAATAAACGATGGGCGTTAGAGAAAGTCTTGGGAATGTAATTTGTGCCGTTCCTCATCTTAAGGAGTGTTCCTCGGAATATTTCTGTGCGTAGCAAAGTTCATTTTAGTCGCATGAAGATTATGGGCCGTCTTCTTTAACTGCTTGCCTCATTAGAACACGACCCAAAATGGGAGAATTATTTTCATTTAAAAACTGCAAGCCGTATTAATGCAGGAACATTTTTCTTGGGCCTGAGAAATGACGGAAATCGCTGAATTTTCTTTCTTCTAAATTAAAAAAGAGAGAAAATACGAGCGCCAGCAAAAGAAATAAATGAAAATAAACGGTTCTCTTTTCATTCGGCATGGAGTTATACACGCCTGAGGGTTGCAGCTTGGGAGTGTAGATGAGAGTAGATGAGAATTCTCTAAATGTAAGAGAAATAAAGAAATAATCTCTTAATTATTTCTTCGGAAAATCTCTGCTGCATCTCTGCCTCGTCATCCCACTATTAATTATTGTGCACTGTCATTTTCATGCCTCGGTGCGTTCCTTTTCAAACCAAATTCTAAAACTCGTCACAAAGCTCCAAAACTCCACATATATTCATTTAAAGGCTTTTCTTTTTTACTCCTAGATCCATTTATGATTACTAGGAGACGGATTAGAGTGATCTGGTTCGTGATTTTAAGTTACTACTTGGAAGGGACGAGTGTATTGACCTTGGCTGCTGAGCGCTGCGATCGCTTCTTATCTTGTTTTTTAGAAGAGTGATACAATAGTAACTTAGCGCATAGTCAGTGATAAAACAAATATATGATCTCTCACGCCTGCTGATATATGTCCTGAAGATATATTGCATCTGAACAGAGTGTGCATGCACTGTCTCGTCGTGTTTGTGTGATAAGCTGGCGTAAACAACTCGGCGGTTTCACATTCTTTCCGATACGCCTCATGGCTTTGCGAAGTAGTATTAATGCAATAGGTGAATAGGTGAATGACTCCATGACAACTTCCGGAAGGGGACTTAGCACCTTGACCGAAAAGGATCATTTGTGTTTATGACCCTGAGGTGGCAACCCCCGAAAGGAAGGATGAAACAAATGGATCCTAAGGGCGGTCGTAACGTTGCAACGATAGACCAGGTGGCAGGTTCCCCATATTTTCCCAGTTAGAAGCACCCTGGCGGAGGCTGCCTTATCTCCCCTCCCTCCTCGGAGACTATACCATGGGGAACCTGGAAACTTCTGGCTCTCTTCCAATACAGGGGACAAGGTTTCCAGAGCGCATTCCCCCTCCCCTGCCATGCAGCTGCCGCAACGCTCGCCGACTCTGAAAGAAACGAGATGAAGAGTCAAATGAAATAATTTACATAACGAATTGCCGTCCGTATTCGGGAGGTCGCGGGTTTGTCCCCCGTGGCCGACCTTCCTGACCCATTGGTTTTTTAAGAGGTTTCCCCGGGTCACCAGCGAATGCTGGGAAGAATTTCCATATCCGCCCAATTTTTTGTCTCTGCGGGTCACAGAAGTCCACCGCCTGAGCCATTCCGCTCGGTAAATACACCGCGAAAGTAAACAATGCTTTAGATTACAAGGACGTGAGACAGACTAATGGGTACTGCAATTTGTGCTAAAAAATTGCAGCACAAATGTAACAACAGTTTGCCTCTAATCTAAAGGCCTGCCGGTAGACTATGAAGAGCCCTACTAAACGTTGAGACAGTAGCCTAAATAAAATGATTATCATAAGAAATACCACGAGTGATTGTCAAGTTATCTAGAGAATTTAACTATCACGAGTTGCATTTATTAAGGCTATTTCACAAATTAAGGGATGATATAGCCTATGAAATGTTATTTAAATCTGAATTGTAATTACTGACTTCTTAAAAGAAACATGTACCAAGGATTCATATATCGGCGTCCATTGGCACTGCCTACATGATGCTCCATTTTTTTAACATGTTGGAAGTGTCAGAAGTTGGGGTATCTGCTGTTAATTTATAATTTCGTTCAAAACAAAATTTGTCAAACTGATTTCAAACATATTTCCTGTTGTGTTCAGTATTCTGAGGTTCCTTTTCAGCGTTAGATAAGGAAGAGTCAGCCGTTATTGACATTGGAACAGCGGCTCTGTTGCGTCAAATTACGACAGTTGTTGCGCATCTGTGCCACAGTCCAGCTATATTCTCTAACCTGATCATAACACTAGAAAAGCAGAGTAGATGATTATAAAATGTTATTCACTTTTCGCGAATGAAGGGTGTCATTGGTTGAATTTTAAATTGTTATACACATGGTTGGTTCATTTCAACCAAGTCACGTATGAGTCAACGTAAATATAAATACTTGTGAGGTATAACCATGTACATAACTAAATAGTTTTATGATAACTTGACTTAAAATAGGAATTATATAAATATCTAGTTAGCTCATAGCTTAAGGATTGACATTACCGGAATACTTTTGTGGTAGTAAGGAAGTAAATAACAGTAACCTTGAAACATTGGCCAGAATTAACAGTTTTGGAAGCAAAAAGTGCGCTTTCCGGAGTAGAGGACTGGTTTTACTACACCATCTGGCTATGGACCTTTTGTTTAAGGACATAAACATTCTTTTATTATATTATAAAAAAATCAGTGTGACCAAAATGATAGGAACAGAAAATCTTCGCAATAACCAAATTTCATGCAAAAATTAACAAGTGGGAATTTGGCTCACCCAATAGAAACGAAAACAGTTGGCACCGAATTCTAAATTTCTTTCACGGCATAACCTAGCCAATCTATTGAAATTCGCCATGTGGCGGACGTATTAGTCCTTTATAAGGAGGTAACAATGTAAAATCGTGGGAGTTTTTCCGAAAATCCTTGGCAAATGTGCATGACGGAATTGCAGTGAACGTACGCAAAAACGAACGGGCAAATTTTAGTGCTGAAATCACAGGAAGAAACCGCTAAAAAAATTTAAATAAACTATGACGGATGTGGGAACTCTGCGTAATATGCGAGTGGCAAAATTATGAACACGGAAAAAATCTGATGTATAGCATTCACACGACCTTCTCTACTCTTGTACTATTTTTACAAACTCTTATTCCTCTATTTTATTCGTCTCAGTCGAAATAAACATTTTCAGAAATTATCTTGTTGCTCATTTTCTTGCAGTTGCAAGGAGAATATGGAAATTCAGTAGACTTCGAGTGAGTGAGTGTGTGGGGTTTAACGGCCCGTCGACAGCGAGGTCATTTGGGTCCAAGTAGACTTTGAGCAATAGTCAAATCTTTTCAAGCTGGTGTGGAGGCTCTTTCTACAGCCAAGGGATAAAGAGGTGAATAACGACCTTCCATTTGTGAAAAGTTTAAGTGTTATAAAACTCACACAAATAAAAACGCATATCTCCGAAATGGCTCGTTTAATTTCCAGAATCTCCAGATAACCGGACTAGTGCAAACGAGGAGGTGTCCCAGCATCGAACTTAGGGCAACAGAGATGACAGTCATGTGACCAAAATAGTCCCGCTGATGGAGGTTGCCACTTAAATTGATTCTGACCAAGCTTGCGACCTGAGGTCTTTGGTAGGTTTGCTATGAGGGTTTTCTTCTGCCCCTCAATGCTGGAGGGAGCCGTCTATCAGCTAGGTGAAACAGTTATAACACAAAGGCTACTTTAGAGAGCCACTTATGTCATAAAACGGACCTAGCTACTACTTAATGGCAAGCTAGCTAACAACAGCCACTCTCCCTTTGTCGTTTCAACAATTTCCGCACAACGTTTGCAATTATTTTTCCAGCGAATGTTATGAAGCAACTAGCACACGCAAAGCTGGCTAATTGGAACACTAAGCGAGACTGCTAGAATAAGATTAGAGTAATAAAGGATAGACGTAAAGGTTGGTGAAAGCAATAAACCCACAAATGTTGATTACAAGCCAGTTAGTCTGTTTCTCTCAGACTCAAATAGCTGGAACTACCGAAACTGTAACCCACCGAAGGTCTGCTCTAACACCAGCTGTTTTGCGAATAGAAAAATCTGATATGTTGCACTCACATGATTTTCTCTACTCTTGTACTAACCATTCTTACAAACTATTATTCCTATCTTCTTGTAGGTGCAAGGAGAATGTGGTAACACAGTAGGCTTTAAACGATAGTCAAATCTTGTAAAACTTTCAAATTCCGTTCTTTTTGCATGGTTAGCATATACAAATGATAAACGATGTTCCATTAGACAGAAGTATGCTCACAACACTCGGCGGTTGTCGCTACTTTGCGGTAGGTCAACAATAATTATTACTTGTCGCAAATGAAACAAAAGCTTGCGTTAACCAAGGGTCTGCATACCTCCATTTACTGTCATTGAGTTTCCTTTTTGTATTAAAACTCATGAAACTACAATTCTGTTGTCATTTTTTCAACAGACTCACGCAAACCCTAAGTATAAACTCATTAAATCTACTTAGCAGCCGTGGCAAGAATACTGCAAGAACTTCAACCAACATTGCAACCCAGGTTGATTTCAAGAATCGACTACAAAACTATCAGTGTCAATGTTTCTTAATATGTATAAAATAAACAACAAATATTCAATCCAGCTGAACCCATATGCTAGATTAAATTTAATACGGAAGGAAATATTTTTTTCAGAAAAGCATTTTCCAGTGTTATAGTACCTACCTTGTTTGGAAGTATAGACCAGAATTATTATTGCACAAATTATTGGCACTTTCATTAAAACGATTGCAGTATGATATAGTTTTTCAAAATACATTTTTGAGGCAAATCTAGCGTTGATCGCTGGTAAAACTAATGGAATGATCTGAATCTATTGCCTTACGTCACCCCGATTATCAAGTATTTAAAAGCAAACTACTGAAAAAGGGGAAGAAAAATGACGTCACGCTCTTCTGCACATTCTGTTACAATTGGACAGACACCCCTCTGTCGCTCAGACGTGACATCAAATAAAAAACGTCATGTTGGATATCCAAAAGAGGAAGGAAATCTAAAGGCGTAAAAATGAAACAGGTAATCCTAATTCCTGAAATGATGTAGAAGATTTTATCACTTAAACAATCTCAAAGTGAACGATTCATTGATTAGCTCATTGAGTTATTATTTCCCTTCGCTGTTCGTTATGGCGTTCTCATAGATTTTCTGTCTGCGCGCTATTATTTCCATGTTCGTATTGCCTCCACTCCATTCCTTTTCTTCCAACTGCGTTTTCACCTCTGGTCTTGCCTCATAAATCGCCTTTATTACTCTATTCTCTGCCATTTCTACTTGTGGCCAAACAGACTCTACTACACAAATAAGTCGACCGGGAGACTAGAAGTTCCAGACTGTCTCATACTCATGGTAAGGCCCCAGATAAACCCACCGGATGACGACTGCAGATAGACTGAATTCAGGACAGAAGCATGAGCGGCAAGAAATTTATCCATATTGTGACAAAATGACAAAATCAGTCTTTTAAACTGTTACACAATTCCACGGTTCTCTTCTACTGACGTTAACGCAAATTAGTCTTTCGATATATTACAAACTTGCAAGTGTTTTCTTCTCGTAACCTTGACTCAGTCCTTTAACTATCGTTGTTCGCTCCCTTTGTCTCTTATACACTAATTCCGAAGATACAATCACTCGGCGTTCATTTAAACTTCTTCACTTCGACGCGACGTACTTTTCACTTGCTCCTCTGCTGTTTCCCCGCCTCCTTATACAGCGAAAATGACGTAACATGGACCTTCCTTGACTTCCACAAACACACCGGCTATAGGATACTCCTCGAAGGTTCTAGCGCTCGCTCATTGTTGTTAGTCACATGCACACACACAGTCACGCGAGGTAGCCTGACCCTGAGTATCTTTGGGTGGCACTGTAGTCGCCTGACTGGTGTCGAGATAATCTCCAGCACACATTAACGACCCTCACCTGTCTACCGCCCGGTTTCCAACACGCCTGTAGAGCGCTCTCATTTCATCCCTTCCTTCCGAGGTCTGACATACAATATCCCGAACAGTTGGTTCAGTGTGGAATTCCCTCCGTCCATACTGTACCTCTCTGTCTCTATTGTGTTACTTTTGTATGACCTTCTCTACCCACTGTCGTTTATTTTTGTATGGGTTTTACAAATCATTTTTACAAAATCTCATTTTCCCCTACCTCTATTAATCGAGATAGCAGAAAGAGTTCCGACACACATTTTACTGGAGTAGAATCGACATTCAGGTGTTTAAAAGCAGGCTGTGTTTAAAGTCAACACAGACTTCATAACATTGCGACAAACAATTGGATAGTAATCGCTTGTGAATATACCAATCAAATTTAATATAAATCTCAGAAATTGACATTTGCATTCCATGACTTTAAAAATGTTTTTGATTTTTACATTGAAAATACCTATATTAGATTAAAAATGCTTGTCATCTTTAAATTTAAGGGTTCTGAAAATTATTTTATCAAAATATTCACTTTTTGAGACTGTTTCACAAGATGCAGTTTTCATCCAATTCTTCTGAAATTTGTCATGTAGATTGCTAAAATACAAATCAGTAAGTCTGTTATATGCCTCTGCTTTATTTTCAGCGGTTTTTCAGTTATTAATTTTTAAAATTGTATAAAGTAGAACTATTACAGATTTGTACCTTATAATCAAATATATAATATCATTTTTACAAACTTAATTTTTTAAAATTGCATATTGTGGAACATTTGGCAGAGAATAATAACATCCAGATTTAATATTTTATAAGTCGGAAAACTAAATTAGATATCACACAAATTTCAAACCCTCTAAGACAATATTCAAAATACATTTTCAGCTAGATTGGCTGAAAACTTTAAAAGATTTCATTTTCAGCATGCATTCCCTTAAAAGTTTCTTTTTTTGTGCAAGTTGCTGGTGCTAACAAAAAGGTTATTTGAAATAATTAGTAATTCAAAGACGTTTAAACAACATTTTTGAACGCAAAATACCTCATAAGCTATTTCCAGAAGATTCAAACATATTTTATTTGAGAGGTAGAATCAGAACTGAAAAATTCATCGCTACAGCTGGAATTTGAACCACAGAACCTGCGCTTAGCAGGCGGGTGCTCTAACCATTAAGCTACTGTGACAACTTGCCAGAATTACATTGAATTCCGCAATCAATTCGTAGTTCTCCCGGTAAACCACAAAGGCAGTCTCACACCAGAGACAATTTCTCCAAGGACGGCTTACTATTGTAAGTACTTTATGTCTGGGGATTAAATAACATTTAGATGTAATTATTATTTATTTATGCCAACAGACATAAATAATGTGTGTTTAAAAACACCAACAGTAAGTTTGTTGGCATAAATAAATAATAATTATACTTTGTCATATAAAACTATTATACTCTATTGTCAGAAAAAATTGTTACAGCAATTTTTGAGAAAAAAGACAGTAGCAAACAAGTTTCCCTCTACAGGGTAGTTTCGAAAGGGAGAGTTTTACCAAAAAACGTTGGGTGGCATCTTTGGGAGGCACTGAACATATACAAATACGAGTGTGGATACTTTCTAAGAACCATTCTTTAGAGTTTGGGGGCCATAACTAGAGTGCCCGTCTCGGTAGCGTGATGGTTAGCGTGTCTGCCTCACGTTCAAGAGGTCGCGAGTTCGAATCTCGCTTAGGGTAAGTTATCCGGGTAAGGTTTTTTTCCGAGGTTTTCCCTACCCTGAGAAGACGAATGTCCGGTAACTTAAAGCTCCATGGACCTCGGGCTCATTTGAGCATCATTTCACCCATTTCATTCATTCACCGTCCGATATGACACACTGTTGGAGGACGTTAAATAAAATAAATTAAAAAAAAATTAGAGTTATTCCGTAGAAAATGGTAAATGGTAGCTTTACCGGAAGTATTGGTAGCATTGGTAGGGAAAGAAACATAATAAAAAATATAACGAAATAAACATATTGTTAGACTTCAAACATAATGATCATAAAAAACTATGGTCATGACTTTGGACACTAATAAAAATAAAAATTGAATTTTCGGTTCAAAATAACATTACTCGTGATCATTCCTGCCTTCGATCTGAACTGTAGTATACCTTGATGAGCTTGCAGATGTTTTTGAACACACTAACGTTCCGTAGATTAAGCGATTCTTTATATACTTTCTCTCAGTTTCTTGAGGAATCTAGTAAAACATGATCACTAAACGTAAACAACGTGATCGATATGAGATAACGCCCGATATGTATGCAACACACCTAACGTACCGGTAATGCGGGTAGGATCTTAACTGACCAACTCTACTAGGAAAACTACTATCTTAGTAGTTTTTCAACTCTAGCCATAACACTCATATTTTGGATGAAAAAGCCGGTATGGTGGAATGCAATATATTCAGGTCCTACTAGGTGAGAGTGTAAAAATGATTCTGTTTATTTTGATAAGGTTTTAGCTTCCTTTGCGGTAGAGGTAGTTCGTATGTACTTTGGGGGAGATCAAGTTCCGAAAGGTTGTGTGCAATGCTGATGAAAGGTTCAGTGTTTGTGCTACTGTGCAAACAAGGACATCTCTAGGGAACCCTGCCGACCGCAGCCGGAACTAACTTCCAACTTATATTGGAGGAAAGCGCACATAAATAACCAGAGTGGAAGGTAGGTGAACAGCGCAGAAAGAAATTCCTTAAATTTTGAGCATCTTTCATTGTGAGGGAAGTGACGTTTCCAGAGCACACAGAATTTATTCTTCCATCCGAGTCTACACGCCTAGGGAGGAGAGAGGAAGTGAGATAGGATGGGGAATAGAGCTAAAAGGACGGTGATATGAGACGACTGTAATGCGACCTCTTTTACTGCAAATACACAATCAAAAACGATCTACTGCATCGTGCACAGAAACAGAAGAGCATAAGCGAGAAGTACCCAGATATTCCTGTCATCAGAGCAATTTTAGCATATACCTTGAGAATTATTTTCATGAAATTGCGCCTATATCCTTATTTTAGCGAACTAATTTAAAAAATGTCAAATCTTATCTAATATTTACTCATAATGCAACTGCTATGACAATCCAAATCTATTCTACTTTAAACGTAAAAATATAACGAGGGATTCGTGTTGTGATTAATGAGTAATTTACGTAATAGGTTTGAAATAGTGAAGACGATTCCTGTCCAACAAATTATTGTGACAACATGACGAAAGTGTAGTTCAGTTACTTTTTTATCACTCTATTTTCTTGCAAAACTGAATACACAACACAGTTCTCTTCAGTCTTTCGTGATATTACAACTCACAATTGTTTTTTCTGGTGTCCTCAACACACACACACACACACACACACACACACACACACACACACACACACACACACACACACACAAACTAAAAAGTGATTGCTGTGATAAAACATGTTTGTAGCTACTACTCTACTACTAAAACTGACTTCTGGTCACTTCGCCTCCTTATATATTGAGATAACGTAACACGGAACTCAGACTTCACCTTTTCTGAAAACACTTCTCGAATACTCTCGAAAACCACTTTGGTTCTGCCGCTCTCACTGTTATCACGTTGTTGCTCGCATGAGAGTTGTGGGGAAGTTTGACCTTGAGAGCCTTTGATAGTGCCGCGTTTGGTATGTGGCGTGAAGCAGGCTGACGCCGACCGCCCTTTACTGTGCACCACGGCTGACGTCACAATATCTTAAGAACCGTATTCAACAAGCTATGCATATTTCATAGGTGATCCATGACGTATCTATATTTTACTCCTATAAACACTATTGATACCTAATAATTGATATACTTGTCTTTTGTCTCTCTTAAGTATTCTTGTTTTGGCAGATACGATCTTTTAACAAGTAACATATACCTATATGTTCAATGTCTTTTAAACCGGTAGCTCATATCAGACGGTGAATGAACGAAGTGGTTGAAATTGTGCTCAGATAGATCCGAGGTGCCTAGATCTTAAGAGTTACCTGCACTAAGGGAAATACTCGAGAAAAATTTTTTTTTTTTTTAACACACATATGGCCTTCGGTTCTTAATTATAATTTAGCCAGCTAAATTATTTTTGTTTTTGGGGAAATCCACGCAAACACACCCATTGATTCATGCAGTCGTACTAACACACACACACACACACACACACACACACACACACACACACACACACACACACACACACACACACACACACAAACACCCATGCCCAAGGCGGGACTCCAACCCACGACGCTCTACACGAGAGCGCTCCAAGGACCAAGGCTATGACGGCCGGCCCGAAAAATAACCAGATAACTCGCTCTAACCGATATTCTAACTTGGGAGTTCCTGACAAGCCTCGGAGGTAGACATCATAATATTTCAAGTGTTTCCTTCTGTATATTTCTTTCAAGTCCGCTTCCTCTACGATGAGTATACAGCTTCTAAATGCTTCTTCATTCAAAATATACTTAAAATGTTACTTTTAAAACTGCTGAAGATATGGAAAGGATACTTTTCGTAAATATTATTAAGGAACTTCTCAAGTGCCATTATAATATTTGCTACTTCACAAACGTTATCTTGATACACAATTTGTTATAAAGCTTACGAAGCAGATTTTAAATGAACAGAATAATCCTCCTTCCACAATTTTCCATGAAAGAGATTTTCGTACAAGAGTATCATTGTTTTCTCTTCTGGCGCAGTTCAAGTTGGTGCTCCTCTTTAATAATTTATTCAAATCCCCCTTTTTATTTTTTGTGTCTGAGCAAATACTACCCCTTAAAATCAGAAATGAGGACAATGTTATACAAATGAAACAGCCCCACTTATCAACTTACCAGTGAAATATAGAGGACAAGAGAAAATGCTTAACTTTTCTGATGAGTTTTCTGAAGTGATGCTAAATGAAAAAAAAAACGAACAACGGTAACTTCCATTGTTATATAAGAGATTTCTTCAATGGCGCACGATACAAAACGTACAAATTCTTTATAGGCATTGAAAATTGCCTCATATTTGGAGATAAAGCCAAGCCTATACCGAGTAGAAGTTACTACTTCAGTTATACGTTAACCAAGGATTATATATGATGAACTGCGTTGTTGTTGTAGTGTTTAACGCCCGCTTTTACTACTACGGAACCGCAGGCGGTGACACTGGTGATACATGGAATGAAGATGGAGCACCGGTGGAATGAGATGGCGGGGGAAACCGGAGCACCCGGAGAAAACTCGCCCTGACGCCGCTTCGTCCACCACGAATACCACATGCGGGTCCCTGGGATCCAACCCGGGCCGCCTAGGTGATAGGTAAGCGCGCTAACCGCTCGGCCACGGCGCCGCCATGATGAACTGCCTCTACATGACATTTTAACATTATAAATTGTGACTAAATTCATTCAGCTCTTAAAACATTTCACTATCGCTTAAAGCTTACTGTATTCCCCTTGCACCTACAAGAAAATTAACGATAAAGTATTTCCTGAAAATACTTTTGTTAATTAAAACGAAATAGAAGCATTTCCAAGGATAGTGTGTATAAGATTGAGTTTAGCTCTACATATATATTTTGGAACAGTTTCTCCAAACTGAACTATATTAAAAGTCTGTGTCACAATAGGTTCCGCGACGATCACTTAGTGTATCTTCTAAGGCTGTACACTTCGACTTCGTCGGCTAATACTGATAGAATTTTTAAACTTAAGTTACTAATGAACATATGTTTATCGCATAAGATTTGAAGGTGCCCGCCACCGTAACACAATGCACGCTTAAAGAGAGACAAAGCCAACGTATAGCGGAAGGAGCTAAACCTAACCTCCCCTCTGTCGCAAACGTTACACATCGCTGCTGTAAAAAATAGATGTGCTTATCTGAAGCATATGAATGTGTTTCTCTTTTCGGAAGCATGCTAACAATGAATATTGTGTAATAAGAGCTTGGAGCTTTGTTAGGGAAAGTAAAGGACATCTGAAACAAAGAGCTAGAAGGACCAAAACGGTTCAAATAATCGCAAACGACCTCCATTCAGGGAGGGTGTTACTGAGAGAAATGACGTAATTATGCACTGGGTGAGAGCAAATAGAACGAAACGAACTGAAACGACACTGAAAGAAGAGAGATAAACAACGGCTAAATCTTGGAGACAAAAACGTTTCTTTATCCTTTATTTTGCTAACTTAGCTACCGGAAGTTTAATTTATACTCTCTGGAACAACACTTAAATTTGAGAATAGCGAATAATAATGATAATAGTAACAATAACAAACACAATAATAACAAAAACAACAATAATAATTAATAATAGTGATTAATAATAATGTTTTCTTTAGGCAAAGATCCCTGCGTTCGCCAGCTTTAACATTTTCGCCATCGGCCATGTGTTAGATGAAATATGGTAGCAGTAAGATCATTCATTCACGCTACAGTGAATGCTCAATCACCAGATTCATTCACTATGACTTATTCATCATATTGTGTTAGCACTGGTTGACAATATACCTTGAAGTGTGTATCTGTTTCATCCTATGAGGCAACTAATACATATAATTATATGGTGCAATACATACTTTTGTAATCTGCTTTATATGATTTAAGGTTGTGTTAGATCTAATTGATAGTAACTGTGTTAAATGCTGCACGTGTTTCTCAATGTTCCATTAAAATTAACTCAGATCAATTATACCTTCTCTGCTTAATTCTCGTTTCTTAATTATTCGGTTCGAGGTTTTCACTAATTTAGAAACACCGAATTGGAATCATATTAAGCTTTTTTAACCACGTTTTTACGTTTTAAATTTGGAACTACTTGTATCACTTCGTTGTATACAGGATGACGAATATATTTAGAACTATTTCAATGAAAGTGGTGTTCACGTTACAAAAGGGCACATCAAGGATCCATAGTTCAGTGATTAACTTTAAATTAAATTGAACACAAGTGATTAAAGTGTTATTTAGCTCGACCATATACACAAGTGCAAAGTTATAATAAAAAGCCGTATTAAAATGATTTTAAGCGAAGCCTCGCATACTGCGAAATGCCATTGGGGTCATTCGAGTGCTTAAATATCATAAAATTATTTGAAAATTGCACTAGAAACACAAACAAAATCTTACTTTAGTTCCGTTTAATTTGTTTTAGGTACAGAAAAGTTTTAGAGGACTTTTGAAGCATAATGAGTACATTAGTTTGTTCCTTTACGCAAAATCTTTCACCAGTTCGTTATACAGGCTGATTATACTATTGTAGCGTTGGTATAGAACAGGTATGCAACACTAAGCGCTGAGCTTTCGAGGGAGAAGTATTCCTTGTTTGGTGCTCTGTGGCTGACGTCACGATGCAGTAACTTCTTGTATGTTACTGTTACTTTTGAATGAATTTGTGGAAAAGAGTAAAATTGATTCTATGTGTAACTATTCCACTCCTACTAGAAATCAAACAATCATGCGCAGAAGAATTTCAAATTTCAACCAATGACAGCCTTCACTCGCGAAAAATTTATCAAATTTCATTATCACCTCTTGATCTTCTAAATTTCATTATCACATGTTCTGAACTTCATTATTACCTCCTCTGCTAGTTAGAGAATCTAGCCGCACCGTGCACAGATGCACAATAGCTGACGTAACAGAGCCGCTATTCAAATGACAAAATTGGCTCACACTCGCTTCGGTGCTAAAATAGATGAAATAATTCTGAGAGAACCCCCAGAACACAGAATACAACAGCAAATATGTTTGGAATCAGTTTGACAGATTTTGTATTGAACTAGATTATAAATTAACAACAGGTACACCAAATTATGAAATTACCAACATCTTAAATAATTGGAGCATCAATATGATAATCTTGTAGGCCGTACCAATGGACGCTGATGTGCTTACTCATGCTACATGTTTTACTTAGGTGGTCAGTAATTACAATACAGCATTTAAATAACACCTAATATGCTATATCATCCTTTAATTCCTGAAATAGTATTAATAAATGCAACTCTTGATAGTAAAATTCACTAGATAAATTGACAATCACTGGTGGCATTACTTATGATAATTTGTGTGATTGAAGCCTTAGTCTGAATGTAAGTAAAGGGAATAAAGAATAAACAATGGATTCAGTCAATGTCACAGTACGTTTTCCTGTAACTGGAGTGTCTATAGTTGTGATTGCCTAGGTAATGTGAGGTCATTGACCTTGCATAAAATACGAGATTTGTACTAGTTCCGACACAACATCCGTTACGGCGGGGCCTGCCCACCCTGCTTTGGCTCCTAGCTCTCGGGGAAAATAAACACTCACCTCCTGTGTGTGCCACGTGTTCTTGGAGGTACTATCATACTTATCCTAAAAGGCAAAGTTCGCAAATGAAGCAAATATTGATATATTATTGTTTATTACACTGTTCTCAATTCTCAATAAAAATATCTGCACTTACACACCTAACATCCTGTATATGACCATAGGAGTTACGTTTGTACGATATTAAATTCAGTATTTTGCTGTAGGTATAAACTTATGTTACGTCATCTACGTGTTTAGTTTAAGGGTTGTTCTTTTTATTCTTGTTAACTATGCTGTGAATTGCCAGGATCGTATCAGAGCAATTCCCGGTGTATCCCACAGGAGTTAATTTCGTGCCAGTAAGTCTACTAACATGGGGCTGTCAATTTTAAGCACACTTAAAATGTGGTCTGGGTTTAAACCCGCGACCTTAGGAACAATAAACCAGTGCCTAACCAACTGAAATACCCAGACCAGTAACTAATCTGAATGTCTCCCTTGATAACAATAACATACATCTTGCCTAACAAAAAGAATTATTACAAAGCGGCTGCACCGTACCCTAAGGTCTTTAACCACGTAAATAAGGCCTACATATTGTGACACCGGCCGCTTCTCGAAGAGACGCTCAAGGTCAACGTACTATTTCTAAATATGCAGTCCGGGGACAATAGACCGCTCGGAACAAACAAGACTATGGTTGCGGTAGAACAAAGGAATTCAAGACTGTTCGAGAAACTTTCGCCTGCCGGCTTATTTACTAGAAATTCAAAAAAAGTGTATTTTCTAGAGAATTACCCGGTACTTGGTATGGATACAGAGGCGAATGAACGAGCAAGTGTTGAGGCCGTTGTTTTAGTCATGTATTGAGTTAGGTTTTAGGTGTGTACTGAGTACGTCAGTGTTGAGAGAGTTTGAGTATCATCAGTTTTGGACAGTTAATTGTCGCGTTGAAGTTATTTGTGTGTGCAGCACTTTTAGTGAGTGTATCGTCGGAAGCAGAGAGAGAGCAAAAGCTATGAGTAGTAGTGTGTCTTGTTTACGATAGGACAGAACAGCTATGAGTTCCAAGGTCACAACAAATTGTATAGCTCGGCCGAAAGTCGGCTTTCCACTTGTTCACAAAGCGACCGCTTTATTTACGTGTCAAGCTACCGCAAAGCTAGAATCAAAGAAGCCGAACTGAAAACGCTTCAAGTGGCCCAACTATGGACTGTGTTGACGATACATAGAGGACTGTGTTTTGTGATCCAATTAGAAGAGAAAGGGACTGGAGTTATCATTTGTAACAATACTCTAAGTTATGCTAACCCAAAGCTTCAAATTTTCATATTAGTGGTTCACTGTTAGTATTCGCTTCTTGTTTATTAAGTGACATTTTGGCTAAAACTCATTAAAATAAAACAAACACAATCACTGTAATTCATCTGTGAGTATTCCTCCTACCACTTAGCTGGATGGCGTTTTGTACTGTATGGTGCCATAATAAACAAAAGAATATAAAGAGAGTTGAATGGGCTGCTCGAAAGCTTTGTTTCATAGCAGCACCCTTTGTGAAATATGTATTCAAAGTACACAATATTTTTTTGCCAAAATATTTTCCTGAACCATGAAATGTATGTCTTGAATTTTTTGGGAAAAGCCTCTGAAGTCCTCTTCACTCTGGATGACTTTCCCATAACTAGTAAACGTAAGAGATATACAAAAATCTTACTGTACCAAAAATATTGATATCATTAAAACACACATGTACATCTTATTATGAAGTGAACTATTTCCGAGACATTTCTTGTTACTGGTTTCAGCTTTAAAATGCCTCCACTGTTTTGAAATGGTAAGTCGTTATTCGTTTGTTTGTTTTCCATTACTTTGTTCTTTTTGGTCATGCTGACATATTTCCTTATATGCAATAATTTCTACAAATGCTTACCTCAGGTTTTGTAACAATATGTGAGCTTAGGCTTTCACGGCCGGCGTCTATCCAGAAAATGATGTTGCATCATCAGAGGAAAGTGACTTTTTGGGAAGCCCGGAAACATCATTTTAGTGGATTTTTAACAATAGTTTGTAACGGAGTGAGTAGAGAAGGTGATGAGAGTGCTGCTAGCCACTAGAACTTTTTTTTAATTTTTCATTTACATAGTTTCTTTAGGTTTTTATGGTCATATACCTTGCTTTGACTTACGAAAAACTTCTAGGTTCCTTTTATGTGGATTTTTAGCAATGGTTAGTATAAAAGAACTACCACGTGTATAATTCCAGGCTCTGCGGAGGGTAGGGAAGAGATTAAAAATAATTCCCTGATGCAGCTGGAAACTGAAACCGGGACCTCTGGATTGAGAAGAAGTATCCAGTAAAGAGAATCACGTAGATTTAACTCGCGCTGGGAATTTAAAGGTTCGCAAAGATTATGTATTCGAACAGGACATGGAGGAGTTAAAAGTTAGGACTAAACTCTTATGAATATCCCAACAGCAGATCCTTTTTCTCTGCAGCTTAAGTCAGACATCCAGTCTTAGCGCTCTGGGCCACGGAAATTAAAGGATGCTGTAGCAAATATACCTATCTTCTTGCAGCTTTCTCCCGAACACAATGAAGAAAGGAAGCAGAAGAGGTACGAGAGAGAAAGAGGGACTGGGAGATTCTGGCTTTCATTTCCGTGATCCAGCTTCCCCAGGAAACTGCCCTAAAGGACCCCGTCTCTAATGTCATAAAGAACGAATCGTTGATGTCTTTAGGGAGAGCTTCTGGACTTACCTCCATTGAGTGAATGGATGACCTGCCCAAAGGCAACATGACCACATTGGTATTACCTAGAGGGGCAAAGCGTTACACTTCAAGCTGAAATAAAGGAAAATACTTTTATGCGCTGTTCGCACTTCTTTTATGAACAAAGAATAATAATAAAAAATAAGCGTTCTACCACTCTTTGCTTACACAAACATTTAATCTTCTGCGCATTTCATGTTAAACGTAGAGATGAATCCTGGTTCCGCAATTAGCTTCCATTGTAGGCTGCAGGAAACAATGACAGGTGCACGTTATGTAGACATTATTTCAGACCATCTGCATCTCTTTCTGGCATTAGAGTACCCTGATGGAGTTTCCAGGGGGAAGAAAATCCACTAAAACTTCGGCAACTCCTCATTCTCATATTACGTTTCATTTAACTTCAGGATGACCATTATTGTAATCTAGAGCACTTCCCGCCTCCATTCCTAGCATCGTTGCCATGATGTTCCTTTAGCATAGGTCTAAACTCCGGGTAAAGTCCTAGCATAGTCTAGGCCATATTAGCGCAAGATGACTTAAGCACCACTTTACTAGAACTCAAGTTTTTGGTACAACTTAATAAAATAATTTGGTGGTTGATAAATCAAATCGCTGCGATAGCGGAAGATAAGTGCATTATGTTTTTGCACACATAGCTATTAACTGACAGAAACCGCATTTAATTAACTATTGCCGCTTATCTGCCAGAACGTGGACATTGTTAGAATTAATTTTCACCGGACAAGGCTGCTAACGAACTCGATCCAGATTATGGGTGGTAAGGGGAAAAAAAGAAGAGAAAACTGAACTGGCCACCGCGCGGCAGTTGTTTACCTGCCACGCTGTGCATGAACCCACCACCACCATTACGTGGCAATGCAGTGCAGTTTTAGAGTGAGTTAATAATATAACAGAAAATGAACCCTATCGTGATAGTTTTACACTCAGTCAACGTAGGAGAACATTTTTTGTGGTATCAGGCTACAAACTCAGATTTCAAAAAGATTTCACGGATGGTAATGAGGGATGGACTTGTTTCAAGGATAAATGTTTTGAGTAAAAGTAAATGAGAAAAGGAAGTGATAGAGAATTTTACACAACATAGTCATGACAAAACCTCTAAAACTACTGAACAGACAGAAGTTAAGTATACTACACGTTAGGTACTTTAAAAAATTAGAAACTATAGCGGCTTACAGTGGAAATTTGTTCAAAATTTTCATAATTTCTATGACTTTCCGAATCCATTCTTTTAAATGCTCCCCCTTTCCTTATAAAATAATGAATAAAAGGAAAGTACCTAGATGGGTATTCACAATGCGTATTTTGGGTACATACCTCATTTTGCACATTTTACCTTATAGATAAGAAAAGAAAGCCTTTGCTTTGCAGAGTATGAAAAGTTATACCTCATTTTCTTTTCCAAGCTTTCTCCCAACAGAGGAAATCGCACTTTCTGGAAAGATACAAGAAGCACAGATGACAGGTAAAATAAAACGAATCCACTGGTATAGACAAAATTGACTTTAAGAATTATGACAAACTTGAAATAATATATTTATTTGCCTAATTAAGTTTCCGTGCAGATTAGAATATAATGCACTTATATATTGTGAGCTGTTTGCTATGTTTAGAGACTTTAAGCAAAGAAGTACGAACAGGAAAACCTCTGGCTACATCATTGGAGGCTTTGAGTCTGGGAATACAAAATGAGGTTACTTCGACATTTGCATTGGACTTCGATTTCTTTCATTATGAAACTCTTCAATCACACTTCCAGAAGAAAGGATAATTTTAATTATAGAAAACGCACCCCTATTTCATGTAGAAACTGAATCTCGGTCTTCTATGCTGACAAGGCAGTTAAACTGACCTTTGATCGCAGTCACTGTGTAATATTTTTATTCTGAATATTAGCAGTAAATTGTATCTAATATAGAAAGGTCAAGTCATAACTATTGTAGTGTAAAAGGAAACATCTTTTGATAAATAAAGTACAGCAACAATGTAAAAGATTATGCAAATATTCTCCATTGTCAGCTTGCAATCAAACACGTTTTTCTTCCGTATGCTAGGAGCATTCGCAGATTTAATGTCTGCAACTAAAACGAAACGTAAGCAGGGAAGCGGGCGAAGTAGAGGTAGGTAAAATGGTTAGTTTTCTTAATAAAGAAACGTAATGCTCGCTGGAAAAAGTTGAGCAAGGTACAAACGTGAACCAAATGAAGTTTGCTATACCAGAATAAGAGACTTCTGTATTGAATGTAGAATGCATTGTAGCCTCCAGGTAATCCAATTCTTCTTATCTCTGCATGTTCTTCATCCATTTAAATCACCCTTAAAAGCCCCAGAGAAAATCAATGGTTTAACAAAAGGATTCTATCTACCATGGAACTGAAGCATTTCTTCAATTTATTTCCCCTGGCGCACATATATCGTATTCTTCATCTCTTTTCACAGACTGGTGCTACACCACATGTAAGCTGGGACTGCTCGTAAACTGCAAACAAAAGAAAATATTCTGGATGCCATACTTGCGGTCGTCATCAATCAACACCTGTCTCTGTAGCGTGGTGGTAGTGTCTCTGTCTGACATCCAAAAGATCGCGAGTTCGAATCTCGCTAAGGGTGTGTTATCCAGATAAGGTTTTTAGCGAGGTTTTCCCTTATCCTGAGAAGATGATAAAGTTCTACGGACCTTGGGCTCATTTGAGCATCTTTTCACTCATTCACCGTCCGATATGACATTACGTTGGAGGATGTTAAAAAAGTAATCAACACTAAACAAGTTTTTATGGACGTAATCACACCCGCTGCCCGAGCTTGTAAAGCAGGGATGTCCAACCTTGTCTCTTTGGAGAACCTTATGCAATGAGTGACAGACAGTGTCCAGACAGACACAAACAGGCGATTCCATGGCAGTTTCTAAGACATACCTTGAATTTTCTGGGAATGTTCTCAGGAGACCTCTCTATTCTGACTGATTTTTACATAAATGGTAAACAGTGAAAGACAGACAAAAGCTTACTAAGTAAAAAAAATTGGACCTCATTAAAATACATAATTTATGTCAAATACTTATTTTTTTGTTTGTTTTTGTTTTGGGTAAACCATTTCCGAAATATTGTTTATTTATTTGAATTTTATACTTTTTCACTTATTCGCTTTTTATCCCTTGGCCTTGCAAAGAGAACTTAATTTCAAAGGCATCGCATAGCAACCAGCTCTAAAACTTTTCAATATCTCTTAAAGCATATTGTATTTGTCTTGTACCTACAAGAAAATTACTAATAAGATTCTGAAAATGCCTATAGCGATTAAAATGGAGTAGATAGACAAATAAGCATTTGCAAGAATAGTTTGTACAAGAGTACAGCTCTACATATATTTGCGAACAGAATTTCTCCAAATTGAACAATTATAAAAGTGTATGCCACAATGCGTTATGCGACGATCACTTGGTGTATCTTCTAAGGCTATGCACTTCGACTTTGTCGCCAAATATTGATTGAGTTTATAAATGTAAGCAGTACCAAAGAAGTCACTAATAAGTACATGTCTATTGCCACTCCAACACAATAAAAGGCTGGGAGTTAAAGAGTGGCAAAGTCCGCGTATAGTGGAAGGAGGTATACCCAACCTCTCCTCTTTCGCAAACGTTGGACGTGGCTGTTGTAAATGCTCTCAATTGGCCCGCGATAGCTTCTTTTTAAGAGCGCAGTCAGCCACCAAGTCAGCCGGGATGTCCCTGTGACCTTTGACAGACTGCGCATACACCTGCATTGAGCTAGGTCATCTCGCCCTGTTGACATCGCTGGGATGCACGAAATAACGGCAACCAAAACGTTAATTAATTTTGCTGCAGCAACATACATCATAGATCAAAGAGTAGAGTTATAACATGGAATTGTCATTCTGAGACGTGTGGCAGTGAGAACATTTGTATGAAAGTTAATTACTTTTTAATGACGGCGATTATCGCATGCTACAACTACAAACAAAGAGCATCCTATTTTGTCATATTGCTGCAGTATAATGAATGCTTTGTTCGTTTTTTGTGAGTTTTCCGCATGGAAATGCAACGCAGTTACTCTAGGGATCCTGTGTTTCCTACAAATGGAAATAATTGGCATCAAACAACATACATGTGGCCCAATTTCGGCATCTACCAATGTTATAACTGAGAGAAAAAACTATAATGTGCTATATTCATGCAATCTTCTTCAAGTTAATGTGTGATAAATGTTTCCATAAGTAGCTTCATTAACACTGTTGTGGGTACAAAGGGGACTGCGATTAGAAATGTTGACTATTTCATATACAGGCTGTCCTAAAATTAGACCGACAAACTTTGGGAGCTGATAGATAACATTATTTTAAACACCTTTTGTTAAGGAAAGTTTTTTGCTACGGTGTTTCTTTAAGCCACGAGTCGAGTTAATGTCATAGACTGTCTTCCACACAATATAAGTATTTACTGTATTTATCTTAGTAAGGCACACGATCTTAATCCAAGAAACAAATACAGAACACATAAACAAAACACAAACATCTCATTATTTACATTTAACCACAGCTTTACTATTCAAAGTAAATATTGGAACGCAGGCCCATTGCGATTAACACAAAGACTGCATCAATGTGCCTTATTCTGCTTTACTCTCACAAAGACAGCAGTCATTTCCCTGGTTTAAAAGTTTGTCGTTCTAATTTTGAATAGTAATAGTAGTAGTAATTTTGGGACACCCTGTATGTGGCGTTAAATTATCATGTACGAATTATTCTTTTATTTTGTGAGTCTCCTACTGTATTCCAAAATCGACCTCCATAGCGCTGAGGTAGCCCGGCTGGTCCAGGGTGCACTCAGTCTCGCGATTCCAACAGGGACTCCATATGGAGACAATATACCTAGATCCTGTCAAATCCTTGATAGGCCTGATAAGAAGTTGAAGGATCACTGATGAAATCTAGGTATGTACCTGGAGAGCATGATACGCTAGTCTAGGGTAACAGGCAGTGGAACCACCTCAACGACAGGTTACAGAAAAATCTATAATTCGCTGAGAAAACAATTTATTACATATTAGAATCGATTAACAATCAAAACAGCATAAGCTTTTAAAAACTTTCTCTAATAATTTATGCCTCTTACCAGAAGAAACGTTATTTGTTAATGTTAAAAGTAAAGTGATGTTCATTTCAGATTATAAACTGTTTTACAACTATAACAAGAGAAGATCGAAATACATGTAATTCTCGAGTTTCCTTTCTCCTCAGTTGGCAGTGCTGAGTAAGTTGACTTACACTAATCTAAATGAATTAGGTTATATTTTATATAATTTAACATTTTATGAGCAAATATTTGGAATATAGTATTTAAATTCATATTTTATTTATGAAATAGCCCAGATAAATATGATTCGACACTCTTTCCCAGGTGGGTCAGATGTCTTATAATAATACCTACTTGTGAAAATATCTATATTATAGCCTTGCAACTCCATGTTCTTTTCCTAACATTGCGAGAAACAGAGATAGCATTTAAAAATTAAAAACTTATTGAAGAATTCAAACCACGAATAGCAGTTATCTCCGAAATGCATTCTGGTACACAAAGGTTATTTGAAATACATTGTGTATTTTTAATTAATCTACATGTTTTGCGTAATACATTTCCGTGTATCTATCAATGTGTATCAGTTATACAGTGTTACATAAATTTCTTCTTATCACAAAATCTTCAGGAAGGAATTTCCCTAAATATTTTCATGTTGCATCTTTAGAAGCTACCTCACTTAAATATTAACCTTAATATTTATCGGATATTTCGTTTTTGATCAATGCTGCTTACACATGCACATAAATACATGTTAAATTCGCGCTATTTTCTCTAATCATTCTTCTACGCTTATTCCTACAAGGGTTATTTCTTCTTAATGCAGATAAGCCTCATTCGTTGTATCGTAGGTTTGAAGCTGTAATAAGCTAATCTAAAGGTTCAGAATAAAAAGTAATACATAATTTTTTTCAGAAAGTTGCTTTGAAAATAGCTCAGACGTCTGGTAAAAAAATCAACATCATTAGAGCTATCTTTGAAAAAATAAAAAGGTCCAAAGAACGTTCGATCTGAAAGGGTAGTTGTGGAGATGCTCTTCAATAGCGCCGCCTACATATCACTATCGCTACCAACGTTCACACATACGTGAAATCACCTCGTATCTCGTCTGAAACAACTTCTAAAATGCGCCTAGCTAGAGTCTAAGAACTTCAATTCTATTTCTAATTCTAAGAACTTCTGGATACGTGACTTTGCAATAGATAATGCAGTCGTTACTAATGACTTTGCTTAACATGGTTTGCTAATAAATTTTTTTCTCTGAGCAAATTCTTTAAGTTCTTGCATTATACATTGATTTAATAAGTAAAAACCATTTATTGGTTTCTTTATTTAATTATTATTTACATCTTCCTGCCCGTAACTAAGGTGTCCATCTATCACTTTGCTTTATTAGAGGTAGAGCACACAGAGGGACAGATTTATTCTACAGGACTGTAATCCCTTTTATGGGTATAACACTTGAATTTAAATGCGACAGGAGTCTTAAAATTAAAATTAGGAAAAGAAATATTTGTTTTAAAATTTAGGGTATATACTGTTCCATCCTGTATCCCCTGTCATTACCTATATGCTCCAATAAATAATCTCAGAGCTCCTTCAGAATTAACGGAGTATTTTCCTTCATCCTGGGAAGTGAATTTGAATTTTGTGCTCAAAATGTATCTTGCTATTCTGCAATGACATCACCCAAATAATTTTGGGAAGCAAACACACTGATGCTTGTACAGATCAAACATTGGCAGAGAAACACAATTAGATACTAATTTTGACCATCACTATTGATTGTAGGCAAACAATTCGCAACAGTTATTTGCTTTAATTCCATTAGCTATAAACCTAGAAAATCCTTCTGTATTAATGGGATGTCGGTAAGCATTTGTTTTATCTAATGCAACTTGGATTACATCAGTGGAGCACTCGGTTCCTCAAATGTCCAAACAAATGAGTAACTAGGAATATGCCGCTACTTCCCTACCTCCTCTTTCAGTCGGAGGGTGAATCAACTCTTGCCTGTGACGTGTAAAAACAAAACCACACAATCAGTATCCATTGACGGACACAAACAAGCGATTCCATGGCAGTTTCCAAGTCATAGCTTGAATTTTCGGCGAATTTCCTGAGAAAACCTCTTCATTCTAGATATTTTTTTGCATAAATGGTAAACAATAAGAGATACACAAACCTTTACTAAATAACAAATGTGGATCTCGTTAATATAATATTTGACATAATTTATGTCAAATACGTCTTTTTTGACTGAACCCTTTCCGAGATACTTTTTATTATTCATGTGCATTTGCCAATATTTATACTTACCTCAATTAGGAATGTTATTCGGTTTTTATCTCTTGGAAATTCCTCTGAAGACACTGGCTTAAACGATATCGTTTACAGTCATTAAAACTGTTTCTGATTTTCTAAAATATCTTGGGAGTTATTTCGTGTCAGAGCAGCAGGAATACCAACGTGAACTGGGTAACCTGATATTAAGCACAAAAAAGGAACACAATATCACAAGTAATATCAGAAGACCTTTTATCTAATTGATAAGTTCTCGAACGCTGCGAGAGAATCCATCTGTGAAGGTCAAATGATATTATTATTTGGACTATTTCATAAATTTAGTATGAATTTATGTACCTGATCGCAAATATTTCACCAGAAATTGTTAAATCCCACAAAAGGTAATCTAAAATATATTCATTACGATTTGTGCAGTTCGACTTTGGAAAACAAAATCCAGGAATTACATGCATTTCAATTTTCTCTTGTTAAAACCTCAAATTATCTTTAACATTTACAAATAACCTTTCTTCTGGGATAATATAACAATTATTAAGAGAACAATTATTGAAAACAGTTGTCAGTTTGAAATGGAATATTATTTCCTTTAGAAAAAAATGGACATGGAGTTTGAAGATGCATATCAAAAGATAGAATCACGCATTTTATTTGGTAATACTGTATGACTTGTGGGAATACAGTTGGCGACAGTGACTAAACAAAAGATTAATGCAGTGATAAAACAATGTCCAGGTGTAAGTCGTATGAGATAAATTAATGCCTCTGTTTATGAAAAAGTACTAAAAGTTAATTTTATATAATTTGTCGAACATTTTTCTTTAAACACTGGACACATTCATATGCTTTCGTAAATTACATGTTTAATAGAAAATGTTGATGTCATTGACATTTTAAAGTAGGAGTTTCTTATAATTTGGGTCATTTGGGTAATTATTAACTAGTGAGTGAGTGAGTGAGTGAGTGAGTGATTAGGGTTTAAGGGCCCGTCGACAGCTAGGTCATTAGAGCCCCGTAATTATTAACTAATTATTAACTATTTTAATGTTTTGTAATATACCTATTGCTGTAATCTTACTACACTGAAGCTAGGTATATAAAGTTGAGGTTATATGCTAAAAAGGTAAAAAGAACAACTTTTTAGTCCATTAATATTGATCTCTTATTAAGTTTATAACCTTCATTTTAGTTCATTAAGCTAAAACTCATCATTTCATCACGAAGTAAAAACTCTTAAACTTTTTCAATGATATATCTCAATTGGTTAGAACCTGTTAAGTTGTATAGATAAATTAATAATTTAATTGCAATGTTGAGCAGTTTATGACTTCACGGCAAAAATAACATTAATGATTTCATAATGTGGGATAGTAGGAATTCAACAATACGTAAACTAAATGACATAACTATACTTGAATTAACGTTACTTGCCAATTCTGACAGCTCCCGCAGCATGCGTCCCGCACGTGGTGTATGAATTCGTTATCATGACAGCTAAATGCAACTTTGAATTAGCCAATAGTCTTCTAGCAATGCAATTGCCCTTTAAATCCCGTTGCACGCCACGCCCAAACTCACCAAAGCTATTGACTGCTTCAAGGTTAAATCTGGTTGTCAAGACAACAGGTGCATACGCCACCCATGTGCTAGAGGTGGAACGCATGCCTCTGAAGCTGTCAGAATTGGCAAGTAACGTTAATTCAAGTATAGTCAGCAACTTGTGCCGTTCAAAACAAAAAATCGACATTTCTGATAGCATTGATCTAAGATTCCCTTAAATGGAAGTCGCTTAAAAAAAAAAAAAAAAAAAAAAAAAGCAGAAAAAATATGTTTTACAATCACCAGATGTTCTCTGCCTACCATCCTTTATTTTTATACGGTTTTATACATATTATTTTTACAGAAATCTAACTTTTTTACTTGTTTGTAGAAACATCTTAAGTTCCAATTTCGTTATTTGCTAAAGGTGATAGGGAAGTCTAAAACACCACCAGTCAGATGTTTAAAAGTGGATCGCTGTATGCTGGCATTCAAAGTCCTTACTCGTTCCATAACTCGGGAAAAGAAACAGAATCATAACAACACTTAAAAAGACGACAAAGGATACAACACTTTTAACCAATAACAAGGAATATCTCATAAATGACTGATTACAGAAAAAACGTTAGTTCAAATAAATTGTGCGTCTAATACATATCTATAGTGTGATGCCAGCCAGCGCTCAAAGGGAAGTGTTACCTACCTCACACCAGTGCTTGTAAATACGCGGCTCACGACAATGGGGCGTTCAGAAGAAAGTGCGGCCGAACAAAGCTATTCCAGGCGGTTCTACAAGCTGTTCACGTTCCGGGTTCGTTTACGAGACGTTTCTCGAGAAAAGGTGTGTTTTCCAGAGAATTCGCCGGCGCTTTGCCTGGAGTATAAAAGCGAGTGTAGTCAGTGATGGGACAGATGTTGAAAGTTGAGTACTGAGTCAGCTTTTAAATGTTGAAGAATTTTCCAAGATGAGTGCTGGAACAGTTTTTAGTAAGTGAATCATCAGAGTTGTTTGTGTGAACAGTCAAATAATATTAGTATTTTGTGTCACTTCACGATAAGACAGAACAGCTGTTAGTTTCAAGTTCACGCTAAATTGTATATTGTGTTAACCATAAAAAAGAGAACTGTGTTTTTTTGATTGAATAGCAAAAAAGAAATAAAGTGATAGAAAATTTCATTGAAAGTGCCATTTGTCACGGAATGTGGCATGTACTAAGCCTGTATCTACCACTTATGGCTTACTGACTTGGCGGTTATGCAAAATTACAACAAATATACTCTCAATTAAGAGGAATGCCTTGCCTATTCCCAGACAATTTAATATAAACGTTTTCTTTTAATGCAATTATCTTAAACATATCTTCGTTAATAAAAATCTGATGTGTTGCCCTGACACTAGTTAGTACTCTTGTGCTAGCCATTCTTCAAACTCTTATTCCTATATCTTCTTCGTGTTAGTTGAGATAAACATTTGCAGAAATGATCTTATTCCTCACTTCCTTTGCTTGTTTCCTTGTACATGCAAGGGGAATATAAGAACAGAGTAGGCTTTCAGCGATAGTCAAATCTTTTAAAGCTTTAAGATTCGGTTCTCTTTATGCAATTAACATATAAAACGTGAATAACGATGTTATATTTGACAGAAATATAAGTTCTCCAAAACTTACACAAATAACAAGGCATATAATCGAAACGGTTCAGTCTACAAAAACATTTATTCAGACATAAATTGAGTATTTTAGCAAGATCTATATTTTTGTGTAGTAAGATTTGGCCTATCTCTAACGGTTTACCAGTTATGCAAAAGTCGTCCAGAGTAAATGTGACTACAGGAGCTATAGCCAGAAAATTCAAAATATACATTTCATTTGTCATTAAAATATCTGAAACATATGACATTTTAATCAAAATCTTTAGAGCCATTTTCAAGAAAATCAAAATTTTCGAAAAATTTGCCATGTAAAGAGTAGTTTAGGGTGGGGCTATTTTCTTCAAAATCTTCGTGTCGCATCCTTGAAAGACATTAAACTTAAATACCAACTTTGATTTTTAATATACTTTTCGTTTTTGAGTTATACTGTCCACAGACTGAAGCACACACACACACACACACACACACACACACACACACACACACACACACACACACACACACACACACACACACACACACACACCTTTTTCTAAAAATGCCTTTTCTGGATTCAGGGGGTCTCAAAACATATATTTCCGGTGAAATCTCGACATCGAATTTTTGGGTGGAATACAATACTTCCCCTACTTACCAATAGAGAAAGTAAAAATGGATGATTTTCTAAAAAATGAATAGTATAGGTAACCAAACGTTTTGCATGTACAGGTTAGATTTTATTGGGAGATTTTTTTGAAAATCGTGTCATATCTGAAAATTACGGAACTTAAATAACAAGTAAGAGACCTATCCGACAATTCCCTTTGGAGTGAAGTGGTTCACAGACAGCTGTTGAATTTATAAACCTCAAAACATACACGTTCGGTAAAAATATCGATAGAAATTATTGGGTAAAGTGCAAAACTTCCCCTACGTGCTAAGCACCTGGTAGGGGGAAAATGCTATCTCGCTGAGTTTCTTTGCACATAAAAAGGTGATAAACACTTGGCAAACTTCTGACTTGAGTCGGAAGTTTTTAAGAACGTAAGTGGAAGATTTTAAGCAAATTCCCTATATCCGAACGAAACAGCACTTTGCTTCATAAACTGTTTATTAAATTTAATTTTCTCAAAACTTTCGTTAAACACAAAATATGCATTTTTGGTATATTGGAATGAACACAAGTTCTTACTGTCATATGAGGGGAACAATTAAACTTTTTAGTATATCATGTTTCTAAGAACAAATACAATTTGATTATAGTACTTTCTAATGTTTCGCTCCAATGCGAGAATGAGTCGATTGCCTTGTAGTTTGTTATGGTGTCTTTAACAGTTTGTTGATTATTATAAATAATGCTACGAGTGATTGTCTATCTAGAGAATTTGAATATCACGAGTTGCATTCATTAAAACTATTTGACAAATTAAAGGATTATATTTAAGAGCTGTATTGTAATTACTAAGCGCATGTATGGGCAGTAAACACTAATTGATCACGAAATACACATATCAATAGCAGTAAATGGCAACTGAGGCCATCTGTGAGCAATTTACCCAAAACTATCTTCCGGGAAATACTGAATCAGATACATCAGTTGCCATCACTGTGCACTACATGAAACAAACAAAAATCAAATGAAAAAAGGAACTTTTACATGAACTATTCATGGAAGAGATAAAAAATGAGGTTAGAGAAAATTATATGAATGCTAAAAATGAGATATTTAACAAATGGACGGTTTATTACTGTGAAACACAGTGACGCGACAAATATCGGTGTGCTCTGTAGAGTTTAGTAGAGCGTAATGGATGATTTTTGCTGTAGCCTCATTTTAGCTTGTTTATGTTTGCTTACCCACAACTAACGTGACAAAATGCGAGCATCAAGTAGAGAGAAACAGTTGCCCTATGAAAAATAGATAGAAAGTAACAGATGCGTGTTGTTTGTTTTTTCTATTGGCCCCTTTTCAATATTATATTGGAATATTACATTGTATTCATTATTAGCCCAATTTTTGCATGCAAAATTACATTAAATGCATTTGTCACCAAGTATGCGAAAGCTATAGATGTTTCTTTGTTTAATAAAAGAAGGTGAAGGTAAATGTTATGTTTATGTTCGATGACAAACAGCTTTGGTTCCCTATGCTACGTTTCGAGAGTACTTAGAGTGCAGTTGACTCCAAAGTTTTGTGCGGTACAGGTGTATGCCATTGTGGGTGTTTTAACAAGAATTGCTTAGTTAATTACGTGACAATGCCGCCTTTAGTGTTAAAACTAAAAGAAAAACTATACAAAGATAATACATATGGCTGAGAACACTGGGATTGTGATAATTTGCTCTGTGGTTACTGAGCAATACCGAGTATACATGAGAGTATCGTACACAACATCTGACAACCGTTCCTCCTCCTAGACTATGTAAAACTCATGATCCGAGGGAGCCGTCACAAAGTGGCACCTTCCAAATGCAAGCCTATATGATATCTCGAAGTCTTTGTCTTTATCACTCAACCAAGCTATTTTCTTTCGTCCAAGACTATATGATCATGCTGAAAATGTTGATATTTTGAAGAATTTATAACTCATAAAAATTATGTTATACTTCTATCCGAAGCACTTGATGTAAGTACCTAATAACTTATGTTAATTCTGCTTATTAAATATTACGTAGTAAATCTGAAGCGGCTTTCCTGCAAAATATGTTTTTATTGGAACGGAATAAAGCAATAAAGGAGAGAAAATTAATTTAGTAAGGAAAGGATACATGCATGAGAGGCAAAACCAAGTATTTAGGGCCTTAAACGTTGGAATTTGACGCTGGTAGGAGTTTCTTGGAACCCTTAACTAGTATTTCCGTGGGTGTATTACTGATGCTTTTTTCTTCGTAAGGTATTAAAACCTCTAGAATAAAATAACATACCCGTGGGTGATTTAATTACAATATAAGGTTTTGTGTACTGATTTTAATAGAATGCGAATGAATGGAAAATTATCGGAAAATATAGGTACCATTAATGAATGGGATGATAAAATACGTATTGACAAACCCTAAGTCTGAAGCCTAGAGAAGCTTCGTTGGGATATCAGGAGAATCATACATTTGCATTCGTTGTTTTAATCCAATAAAACGCTCTTTGTGGCGTACATATCTGCAAAGTCAGAGATTTAATCAAGGATTTTTTTTTTAATTTGTACAAATAAAGGATTCTGAGTCTGATTCATGCAGTTTTTCAGCTGTTCAGTTACGAACTGAAAAGCTCCAGGCATATGTTTACCTGACGCCTGCAGATGCGATATGGTTTAGGAAAATCTTCAAAATGTAGTTTAATGAATAGAAAATACTCCATTTGTTGTTCTAAAACGAGAGATTTGGCAATAGTCACAGCAGCACACTTTTCTGAATCAAATGTATGTATGGTCTATGAAGTCTATGTCTACAGCTATCGATCGCATGGTAGAAGGAACTCTGGAAGACCACGACAGAGATGGCACGACCAGAAATATTTACAAAGCTATTGAGGAACAGGCCTTAGCGATCTAATCCTATATTTGCTCATGATGATGATGATGATGATGATGACGATGACGATGACGATGACGATGACGATGACGACGATGATGATGATGATGATGACGACTTATAGAGCAGCAGTACGAATGATGGCAATGGCCTTTGCTACATAATAATCTGTACTTTAGAAGTGCTACCCCATCCGACATATCAGGCTACGAGTAAACTAAACTAAACGTTTACAACTTCTGTGGCAAAAAACTGAGGCCTATTAATAACACATACACACACCACAATGTACACATTAAGGGAACCTATAACTCTGTGATATACACATTCATACTAACAGGGTGAAATAGATGGACATGAAAAATCTTCCACTCCCAATCTGATTCAAATATTTAACGAATGATTGCAGTTTCTGAGGTAAAAAATGATTTTTTTTCCATTATTGAAATCTGCATTCTTTTTCGTATCCATTAATATACAGTATCAAATCGCATTTAAGTAATATTATGTGGTACCTGCCACACTCTTTTCTGGTTTTACAGTTTGTTGTATTTTCCCGTAGCTTATAATTTTCCATATGTAGGTATAATTTTCTCCAACACTATTGCATCTAGGAAACTCAAATTTTCTGAGCTGCTACAGCATCATATGAACGCATTACAAAAATCTGATGTGTTGCACTAACATGACTTTTTCTACTCTTGTACTAGCCATTCTTACAAACTCTTATTCCTATATTTTCTTCGTGTTAGTTGAGATAAACATTTGTAGAAATTATCTTATTATTTCCTTGTAGGTGCAAGGACAATATGGGCATACAGTAGGCTTTGAGCAATAGTCAAATCTTTTAAGGCTTTCAAATTCCATTCCTTTTGCATGGCTAACATATAAAAAAGGAATAATGATGTTCCATTTGACGAAAGTTTGCTTTCCAAAACTCACAAAAATAACAAGGAATATCTCCGAAATGGTTCAGTGTACAAAAAAAAAAAAAAAAAAAAAAAAAAAAAAAAAATATTTATACATACATTGTGTGTTTTAACAAGATCTACATTTTTGTAAAGTAAAATTTGGTCTATCTCTTGCAGTTTACCAGTTATGCAAAAGCTATCCAGAATAGACAGGACTACATGAGTTATAGTCAGGAAATTCAAGATATAAATTTCATTTGCCATAAAAATATTTCAAACATATGACATTTTAATCAAAATTATTAGATTCATTTTCCAGAAACTAAAATTTGTTGAAAAATTTTCCATGTAAAGGGTTGCTTAGGGTGGAGGAATTTTCTTCAAAATGTTCGTGTCGCAGCCTTGAAAGACATTAAACTTAAATACCAAATTTGGTTTTCAACATACTTTTCGTTTTAGAGTTATGCTGTCCATAGACTGACAGACACGCAGACTGACAGACATACAAACTGACAGACAGACAGACAGACAGACAGACAGACACACACACACACACACACACACACACACACAAACGTTTTTATAAAAATGTTTTTTTTTTTAATTCATGGGGCCTCAAAACATATTTCCGGTGAAATCTCGACATCGAATTTTTGGATGGAATACAATACTTCCTCTAGTATACTATACGTAATAGAGAAAGTAAAGTCTATCCCAGACATAAGGTTATTCAAACACAGACCTTAAAGAAACGTTTTTACATTTGTTTTTAAGATAACAGTTCATTTTGTCTGTGTTTAAGATTATGGGATAACAATGTTTACCTCTGAAGACCTCTGAACTTCATCTATGAAACTAGTGGATGGCAGGAGCAGGTGCTGAGAATTGGTCATTAACAAAGAGCTGACGGAGGTGTTTCACAATAAAATATCTACAGACATCGCAATATCTCTCCCGCCATGGCATCACAAGGAACATTATTACTCTAGCAGCAGGACAAAGGAACAGCTGCTTCGCCAATTTTGGACAATTTGGAAGAACTTTCCCTGCAGCTTAGAAGTTATTAGGAAGTCAAGACTCCAGAAAGCAAGCTTTCATCTCCGAAGTGGGGTGAATGATTCATCTATAAGACAAGTTGAGACCCAGGACAGCACAGTGCAAGGCAATACCCCCTATATATGATCCAAACGAGGGCAGCAAAATAGGGTGTTAGGAAAATAAGTGAACATATTTGCACTGGTAATTCAGCACTATAATGGACAATATTACATCAATATTTGCTTCATTTGCGAACTTATGTTACTTACTAAAGATTGTATGTTTTCACGTTGGTTATTAGTTCAAGTACGGAGCTGCGGAAAACATGTCGCCGAGTGGGCAGAACGATTGCTATAGAGTGCTTTTCAAGGTTAGTGAACTCAAATAAGTTAGGCCAATAGGTCGTGCATTATGGTGTGAAGCAAAACGGATGGTCTATCTCAAGGCGTTGTTTATTTTATGGCACAGTTAGGACAATGTTAAAACATCAGGTGGTAAACCATGTGATTGGTTTGTGGGAGAACTGTTAGACGAAAAGCTCTCCGATGTGTATACTTAAAAGCTCTTGTGTGGAGGTTGATCGGATCTAAGTTGGTCATTTTGTATGGCCTGATCCATCTGTCATTCTCCGTAAGAGAGCCCAGCACGTTGGTAAGAATTTTCAAGACTGCATGAGATTTCAAATGGAAACCACGTAGCTTTCTTATGTTTCTTTTTATTATGCTTCTCAAAATTCAATTTAGTGAGCAGTTGTGTTTCCATAACTGAACATAAAAATGGAGTAGTTAACTAGCATTACAGTAACCCAATTTCCATCAAGAGTTGTTTCTTGGAATTTTTACTAAATTCCTCCTATATTAAATATTTTTAAAATATATGCTGAACAATAAATTTCTCAGTTGAAATGTCCAAAACTGGGCCAAGAAGAAAAAACAAATACCCACAAGAGCAGTATCTCAACAGCTATTTATCAACTGGATAATGAATTAAACAATTAAATACCACGCAACTATGGAAAGCTGAATATAGTCAAGGTCACAAGATAAGGAGACCATCAGTTCCACCAGCTTATATTTTGGTAGAATTCTACAGACATGCACTACAGGAAAACTTAAATTTGAGTTGAACTTACAACCGAACCAAATTCATAGTCTAAGTGCAAAATAACCTTCTGAAATTACGGTAGAAACCATATTAAACATGCAAAGCTAAGAACACAATTCAAATATTGATAACAATGTATATAGATATGTTATTAAGTGTATAACATTTAATAGAACACAGATAAATTTAGTACAAATAGAGATAGAAAACCTTTAAAGACAAAGGGAACACATAAGGGTGTCTCGTAAGTTCGTTTCTCGTTACGTTTCAGTCACTAGTAACGCCTGGGAATGCACTTCACCCGCAGCACAGCTACAACAAAGTAGTTGCCAGACTTTCTGTCTTAGAGAGAAATTCCCAGCTCTAAGTCCACTACACCACGTTTGACAAGCTCGATTTGTTACTGCGTCTTCCCAGTAGACAGCACAAATTTTCTGCTGGCATTGTCAGGGGGTTGCCTTTACGATAGCAAAATAGCATAAGGTGTCGGAAGTGTCAGGCTGTTCCATTCAACATCAGTAACAAACACACATTGACGTATCCAATAGTGAGTCTGGTTGTTGGTGGCCAGGCACCTATAACGAGTGTACAAACAGTTCAGGGTTTTAAGGTGCTACAAATAGAACTTGTAAGCAAAGCGAACGAACTTATGAGACATCCTTATAAAAATGTATGTCTTGTAAAGCGCGGTATGTTATATAAAATATAAACTGCAGGTTTATGTATTAACCTACAATGGTTATACCACGTATTATTTTAAGGCATACAGTGATTCTTGACCGCAGAAAGAACAACTTCTTTAATAAAGCGTTGCTCAGTTTAAATTTTGTACAACAATTAACAAAAAATAAGGAATGTTGCCTCAGGCCCAAGTCGTTTTTTGCGTGTTTGTACATTAAGGTCAAATTAAACATTTGGGAGCATTACGGGTAAGCTCCAAGACGCAGTTCCTATTGTGATATCGAAAAGTGATAAATTATAAATAAAAGTATGAGTATTTTAACAACGGTTTGACAAGTTTATTGAAACTGTTTGATATATGTGCCTTATATTCCAACTATATGGTAAGAAAGTCAAAGCAATCAGAAGAAAACTGTAGATGTTTTTATCTTCAGAAATGCATTGCCTTAAGTTGATCTTACCTAGGAATAGGATACGGAGGGAGTTCGGCAGTGAACCCAGGCTGATTGTACCTATGTCCCTAAAGGACAACCCCGGGAGGAAGAATGAGGTGAGAGGAGACACCAGGCGGTCAGAACCAGACAAACGGCGCAGGTCCCTAGGGTTTTCCAGGTTTGGTGACACCTCATAGTCTTTAGATCTTCCTGACTCATCTCACGGGGACCTCGGCGCTAAGTCCAACGCCCCCATATGCCGCACCCCCACCCGAGGGGGCGGAAATAGCTCCTATGTGCATATCATCCCTGTCAAGCTGCACCTAATGCCTTCGCAGACAGTTCCACCCCTGAAAGAACCTACGGGATGAATGATAAATGAAATGATAATTCTATGCACAGCTCCTGGTTGCTGTCAGTGACAAACTATCTGAATAGAGACCTCATTAAACATTACTCAACTTTCCTAAGATGCTCTAGATATGTTTTGCACAGCAATTTATGCTAATTGTTTGCTGTAATTATGCCCTCCTCCTTTCGCACACAAGAAACCTATTTTCTTGCAGTTATTTCAAACACAAAAAGTGGGATTCCCTTTGCAATTAATCATGGACAGGCTTTGGCACCATGCACTTCTGAGTAGATCTATTCTTACTTTGAAGTTCCGGTGAATTTGTCACTGCCTGCTGAATAAAACGACTGAAGCCATAATTACTTCAGAGGGCACTTTGTCACACAGTTTCTCGTCGCACATACCGTTGCTCGTTAATTTATCCCTTCTTTTTTTGTGCTGTCTATTCTTTGTCGAAGTCTTGGTTTATAGCGCTCAACGTCAAGAAATAGGTTGTTCGCTCTTTTTTTTTTTCCTCCTTTGTACTTTCTATCTAATTTACTGGACAGAGTTCTCCATATCAGGAAAACTCACAAAGAAAATAAATTGTGCTGTTCGTTTGTTCTGTATTCTTCTCAAAGTAACAAAAAGAAAGAAAACATATTCAGAGGTGTAGAAATAAAGTCTTGTGGATGATACATTGAAAGTAAACATGAATTGGTTTTAGAGAAATTCACTGCATGAGACGGTATTGCCTCTCCATTTTATATTTTAAGAGAATTCATTTTAAATATATGTGTAGAATATGGTTAAGATTCTATTAAAACTTAACTCCAACGTAAAAAATGAACATTCACAGCGCGAAGAAGAGCTAGAAATGCCTGTTCAAGATAATCTGGGTATCAGAGTGGGACACACTCACACGTCCTTACGCTATTCGTGGTCACAACAAATGTGGAAAACAAACATTTGTTAAAGTAAAGAGGCCTCTTTTATGGATGACATTAGAAACTAGATGTCTTCCCAAGCAATAGATTTAGTATGTTTAATATGTCAAAATATAACATATTAAAAAATCAAGGACTTTGACAAGGATATAGTACAAACCCAAGTTATTTAATTTATATATTGGCGATCTGGTTATGAAGTGTAAAGATGAAATACAGTTTCGGATAGAAACTTAAACGCGTCTTTTAATATTTTACTATATGCCTAGAAAATCCACGAAATAAAAGATAGTCAACAGAAAACAATATATAGAGTATTTAAGCCAAAATGAGGTGCACTATGATTTAACTATATCTAGAAGTAGAACCAAGGAAAGAAAACAGGGAAGATCCCAGTTAGATTGAAGATTGGTAAAATAGCGAAACAAATATTTCATTTCAGATAGGTAGGATGTTGTAAATCCTTTTTTCAATTTTCAATTTGAAGACTATGTTCTGATTAAAATTAATAGATATTAAAACATTTATAGAAAGAGTAGCAAGAAGAAGTAGAAAAGGAACACAAAATTAAATGGCATTATACTACAGCCCTGGCTAGGTGAATATATGGCTCCTAATCGTGGAAAGTGACACAAAAGACAGACAACCTGTACAGTCTGTGGAAGTAAAATATATTAGATGTGCAAGAAACCGCACTAAAACGATATCATAAGAAATTAAATCAGCTCAGTGTAAATATTTTCTTTCTCCCGCATGTTGTATTCGCGGTGGATAAAGCTGCGTCTGGGGGGGGGGGGGGCTTTTTTTCGGATTCTCCGGTTATCTCCACCAGTCACTCCATAATAACCTTTCCATTCATCGAAATCGCCTACATTTCACTTCATTCTCTTCCTCCTGTTAAAGAAAATGACCATCTCAGTATAATGGCTCAGGCGGTAACGTTTTGGCTTGCAATCTGGAAGTTCCGGTTTCAAATCCTGTGGGCCGACCAATTCAATTGGTATTTCTTTCGTGGTTTCCCGCAATCGCCGGTAAATGCCACATTGGATGTATAACATCACGGTCCAAAGTTGCATTTTAAGTTCAAAACTGTAGTATAAATGAAAAACAGAAGTTAATGGAGAATCTGTGCCATCTATCCCCGGATATTGAAAGCAAATAGACTGGATGTCACTCTAATGCAATCTGCCTGTCACAGAGGTGGATTTAAAGTTGCCTTACAGTGATCATCCTGTGAAAAAATATTCTTCTCACTTTATTTTACGTGATATATTCACATATTTTTCTCTACTCACTCTTCAACATACAATTAAATGGATGTTGGTATGTATGACGTTGATAAACTCAACATGGTTGACAGATCACCATTAAAACTGGCACATTTAAATGTTTTTTCATGGAGGCTTTTATGTGATTTTGGTTTGGTTTGGTTTGGTTTAAGGGCGCTCAACTTCTAGGTCATCAGCGCCCTTAAAAGATTCATGGCAATAGCCAGATATAAATTTCACTCAAAAAATAAAAATACCAGCAACAAGAAAAATATACAAAGGTAAAAAACAGTGGCAATAGCCAGATATGAAACAAGGTGATAAATATGTCAAAAAGCAGAAACAGATAATTAAAAATTTAAATCCTCAAATTAATATTGCACTTCGCTAAAAAATTAAAAACTCTATCAACCGCTGTTTTGTCGTCCGCTGGGACCTCTGCAAGTCTGGCAGGCAGCTGCAGAGAATCCCGAAGGTGCGCTAGAGAGCAACACTCCAGCAGCAGGTGGCGAACCGACAAAAGGTTGTCACACAGCGGACATATAGGAGCAGGGTCCCTTTTAAATAGGTAACCATGCGAAAAGTTGCAGTGCTCTATCCTCAATCGAGCCAAACTAACCTCCTCGTGACGAGATGTGCGACAGGAAGTTACCCAGTTTATCGGAAGTTCTTTCAGTTCTCTAAGCTTATTACCGCGAAGAGCTGACCACTCGTCGTGCCAGGACGACAGCACCGCTCTCCGCACTTCAAGCCTGAAGTCTTCCGAAGTAACACGTGAGATGGTAATACTGGGTTCTGTAGTTGCCGGCTTTTATGTGATCCATTTTACTTTGCAACGTATTACATTCACGTGCTTTTCTCTGATAGTTTTTCTGATACGTAACACATTCACATATCCTTCTCTACTCGCCCTTCAACATAATACTCATCCATTTTTTATTATTAAAATAGAAATGCAACTTATTATATTCACACGGTTCTCTCTACTTACGTTTGCTTTACTAAACACAATAATATGTCTTTCTGTACTTGCCCTTCAACATAGAATTCATACAATTATCTACGACTAAAGTAGAAATGCACCATATTCCATTCGCATGGTTTTCTCTACGCGCTTTTCTTTTATGGAAAATTCTTTCTCAATTAGTGCAATTTTCTATGTTTGAAATTGACATGCAGTCCGAGGAAGGTTCTTATGAAGAGAACATTTGGAAAAATTGCACGGGAATACGATCTTTTTCGCATTGAAATCGTTCCTAGATGCCAATTCTAGGGTAGCGTTGTGAGATAGACTAATCGAAGATCGATTTGAGCAGTGAATCGATTAATTGAATCGCTCTCAGACACACTATAATCGGCTTTTGATTCCTTTACTTATTGTTTCGTTTTATTCAAATAAAACAAAAGAGAACCAAATCACAATATGAAGGAAAAAAAGTTAAAATTTAGTTAGTAACTTTATAATTTATGAGTGTAACCTTAAAGTTAATATAAACTCAACAACAAAAGTTTGTATATGGTGCTCTTATGAAAGTTGTAAATGATGGAACCGGAGGTGTTTACTTTTTGGACGCTCCCGGTGGTACAGGTAAAACGTTTTTGATTTCATTGATTTTAGCAACAATTCGCTCACACAATGAAATTGCAATCGCACTTGCTTCATCAGGCATTGCAGCTACATTGTTGGAAGGTGGTGTAACAACCCATTCAGCGCTAAAATTGCCGTAGAATATGCAAAGTACCGAAAGTCCGATCGGCCACATTTCGAAGAACTATGCAACCATTTAAGATCTGCGGAACAATCGAAACTGATTTGGTGGTGCAATGATTTTGTTAGCAGGAGCTTTTCGTCAAATATTGCCAGTAATTCTACGGTCAGCGCCAGCCGATGAACTTAATGCATGTTCAAAGTCCTCGGTTTTGTGCAAGCACTTCAAGATACTAAATTTAAGCAAGAATATGTGTGTTGAGTTGCAAAATGATCCATCTGGAGAAATCAAGACAGCTCATTTACTTGGGTAATAGGAAATTCCCTTCAGATATTTTCACTGGCTACGTTACCTTTACTGACAATTTTTGCTAGCTTACTGAATCAAAAACTGAACTCATTCAAAAAGTATTCCCAAACGTTGCCCAGAATAACATATATCATATCTGGTTGAGCGAACGAGCTATATTGGCTGTCAAGACCATGGATGTAAATGAATTAAATTTCAAAATTCAAAATGAAATTGCCGGTGAATTGAGGACATTCAAATCAGTTGATTCTGCTACAAACCAAGATGATGCCGTCAACTATCCACCCGAATTTTTTAACTCACTGGATTTGCCAGGATTACCACCTCACAATCTTGAATTAAAGGTCGGCTCCGTGCTCATAATGTTGCGAAACATCAAACAACCACGTCTTTGTAACGGCACACGGCTAGCGGTGAAAAAATTACTGAACAACTTGATCGAAGCAACCATTTTAGAGGGAAAGTATAAAGGAGAAGACGTTTTGATACCACGCATTCCAATGATTCCGACTGACATACCATTTGAATTTAAACGACTGCACTTTGCTTTCACTATGACCATAAATAAATCCCAGGGGCAGTCATTGAATGCTGTGACATTAATGTTGACAATTGTATGTTGCCTGTTCCCGTGTTGGAAAACCATTACATTTGTTTGTTTACGCACCAGGTAATCAAACAAAAAATATTGGGTACCTTAAAGCATTACAATGAAAATATTTAAGATAATATTACTAAAGTATTACAGTGTGCCAAATAGATAACGGAATTTTATAAGTAATTGTTTATGATTATGCCATGAAGATCTGAAGATCTATTTGAGGAGCACCATGGGAGCAGGAACATTAAATGGACTAGCGTTAGTGTATATACATAGAAATGTGGAAAATCTGATATATACGTGCATACGATGGCATTTCCAGATGTGCTAATTGTAGCTCCTCATCGGATTCCCGTCCCCCTGAAAATAAATCCTGGTTCCAGGGGCTGCCAAGGTCAGAACATTGAGCTTGGGTTGACATCGCTGGAGTAAAGGGTTCAAGGCAGGGGCAAGAACTGTGGTAGCTGCAGTTTTCGTTGGCGCCGGAAACAGCACTTCCACTCCCGAGCGCTACGTGCCATCTGGCGGGTAAAGAAAACACAACTATAGCAACTTTTGCAGATGATATAGCCATTCTGTCAGCTCATGAAGATCCTACTACTGCTTCCCAAATTGTACAAGACCATCTTTCTGACTTAGAAATGTGGCTTAAGAAGTGGAGAGTTAAAGTTAATGAATCTAAAAGTCACCACGTAACATTTACACTGCGTAAACGCTCATGTCCACCTGTTACTCTTAACAATCAGATTATTACAGAAGCACAAGACGTGAAATATCTAGGGATGTACATTGACAGACGACTCACCTGGAAAAAACACATATGCACCAAACGCAAACAGTTAAATTTAAAATATTCCAAAATGCACTGGCTTCTTGGACCTAAATCACAACTCTCAGTGACAAGCAAACTAATCATCTACAAAACTATACTGAAACCAATTTGGACATATGGAATTCAACTATGGGGTACAGCAAGCAACTCAAACATCGAAATACTAGAACGTTTTCAAACCAAAACTCTGCGAACAATTGGTAAGATCCCCTGGTACATCAGTAATAAGTACATCTACAATGATTTTAAACTCCCAACAATCAAACAGGAAATCGCAGCATACAGCCTGTCCTACCAAAAGCGTCTCTACAGTCATCCCAATACACTGGCAATAAATCTACTTGACAACAGCAGCAATACAACAAGCCGACTACAGAGAAACCAAGTCTTGGAATTGCAGTACAGATTTGCACCCAAATTGTAAGCAAATTTATGGCCAATGGGCCATAGTTTGAAAAATTAATGTTATCATTGTTACTTATTGTTCAACTATTGAACAGATTGTAATTTTGCAAGTGTATAAAAAAAAAAAAAATCTGGCGGGTATCTACTGAGTTTCATCACCCATGTAGCACCCCGTATTTCCCGGTTCATTACAGTAGCAAATCGTTTGCATGGAAACGTTGCGGAGATCGTCTTTGTTCTATTATTCCATAAAAGTGCACAGGATCGTGACGAAATGAAATTTCAAGGAACACATAACGTGAAATTTTCCGTCTAAAAGCACATAATACGTGATGCGTTTTATGAACCAATGAAAAGGTAGAAGCAAGCACAGAACGCTGAGTCACATAACGAGGCGTGCGAACGTTTAATCAAAGAGGAAGTTGCCGAGCAAGATGGCTTCGCGGGAAAGTGTGAGGTTGGCATTCAGGAGGTCCTGGATTTGATCCCCGCGGCTGACCTTACTGACTCACTGGATTTTACGGTGGGTTTACAGCGTCACCGCGTGAACTATTTTCAAAATGTATGGGTTTTTGCTTTTAAAATAATTATTATTGGTAATAAACTGGGCTTTTGAGATATTCTATTCGTATAGTCTATTGTTAAAAGCATTTCGAAAATCCAACCACTCTTTGCAACAAGTCGGGTACAGTTGGAAACATCTGAAATCACGTGTGAAATTAAAATCACAATTCTTGAAGGGTATTTATGTTTACAAACCGGTAATATTTATTATATATTGAAATCAGCAATACATATGGACAAAGCAATTGGCAAGTCTTTTGCTTTTCTTTTTTAAGGTTTTAGGATTTCACACGACTAAAATGTATAAATATTTGGATTTATTAATGAGATGGTATGGGGAAATAAATATGTGAGAAAAGAAACAAAAGCAAAAATTTATAATGCAATGCTCGAGCAGTAATAACTTATGTATTAGAAACAAGAGTAGAGACAGAATAACCTGACCACTGATAGAAAGAGCAGAAATGAAAGTGTTAAAGAAGGTAGCTGGGAAGACAATGTATGATAAAGGAAGAAGTGAAGAAATCAGAGAGAGAGATGATAGAATGCCCATATAGTCAGAATGTCAGATGTACGAGTAGTGAAAATATCGATAGACAAAAGTCCGGAAGGACCAAAACAGAGATGAAAAGATGGATTGATTCATGTATAAAACAGCCTAACATAAAGAGAAGAGCACAAAATCTATAAACTCCAGGTAAATTCTTGTATTTGATTTGATATGTTATTATTAAACGTGAACAAAAAGTTACACCGGCCTTTTAGGCGAATAAAGTGAACTTGTTTCACATTCTTTAAATATAATATTTGTGGGCTTTAAAAACTGTAACACCGGCCGGCAACCGCCACACATCGAAGAGATTCTGGGTGTTAGCTGTCTCACACCGCTGGTTGTAAACACGCGGCTCGACGACAATGGAGCGGTAAAAACAAAAACGACTATGAGCGCGGCAGAACAAAGTGATTCCAGATGGAGCCCTGCCGGGATTATTTACCAGAAGTGTCGAGAAAATATGCATTTTCCAGAGAATTCGTTGGCATATCGCCTCGGCTCGGCTATATAAATGAGTGAAGGAGCCAGTGTTAGGGCAGTTTTTCAGAGTTGAGTATTGAGTTTGTTTTAAATGTGTCTTGTGCACACTCAAATTTGAGAGAGTTTGAGTGTGTGTGTGTGTGTGTGTGTGTGTGTGTGTGTGTGTGTGTGTGTGTCTTGTGAGAAATAGTTTTGGATATTTAATAGTCGTGTCGGAGCTGTTTGTTGTGTCAAGTGAATGTATTGTCAGAAGCAGCTGTTTTTAGATAGAGTAGTACAACTTTGAGCAGTTTGTGTCAAAGTTACGATGGGACAGAACAGCTGTGAGTTTCAAGGTCGCGATAAACAGTAAATTGCACTAAGGATAAAAAAGGGAGCTGTGTTTTTGTGATTCAGGTTGAGAACAGAATTAAAGTGGCAGGAAAGGTAAATGTGTCATTAGTTACAATGCTTATATATTTCATGATGTTTTGTATTCTTCATAGTTTTAGAATAAATTATTTCATATTTTAGCACATTTTTCTTCACATTTTACCATTCTCTATCATTATACAGAGAAACGACGTGGAAATGTATAAAAATGAAACATTAAAAGGTAAGCTGATTTAATCTAAAAGGAGGTATGTTCTTGTATGATTTTGGTTTCCAAGATAAGGGAAGATATACAGAGGAGAGTTGGTTGAAGTGTGTTGTGAATATGTGTCATTAAACAGGCAGGCAGGCAGGGTCTGCAGGCTACGAACTTACCAAGTTTGCAATTAGAAGCTTGTCACCCACAAGTGTAACCAAAGTTTGACTGGCCCAAGTTACAAACTTTGGCTAGGTTCCAATCATTCATCTCGTAATATTAAGTGCGTGCAAGGCAGTAAGCAATTTTCTATATTACGTGCTCTTATACAGACCCTAATCACATTTTGCCTACGTTTTAATATTGCACAAAACCTACATCTTTACTTTTGAATGCGTATTTCGAAAACTCATTTACGTTCTAAACTAGCTTCACCCACGTTCGCACGGGAAGTCTTTTCTCTGCCTCTTTCCTTCCGCTCCACCACTCCTTTCCTGTCTTTACATCTGTTTCTATCTCTCTCCTTCTAGCACACTGTCGTCGCCTTTTCCCTCAACCCCTTTGTAACGCACGATTATGCATGTCAGGTGCTGCTTTGAAAACCAGTATTTCTCTGATTTTAATTAAATGTCAAAATGAACTACTTTTGAATACTAATATTTTAGCTTGTTTTTCACGCACATTGTGCCGCCGAGCGCGGCCCACAACAAAGGACGGTCAGGTCTAAGCTACTTCACGCCACATACGAGGCCAGCGAGCAAATAAAGGTACTCAAGTTCTGGCTGCCTCGCGCGATTGCTTGTATGACTAACAACAATGAACAAAGGACTGTTGGAATCTCCGAGGGGCATTCGGCAGCCAGTGTGTTTGTGACAGCCGAGAAGGGTCTATGCTACGTCATCCTGTTAACGGCAGAGGAAAGAGTTACAGACATGGGTCGGTCAATGTGTCAATGAGTGCTAGACAGCTGTGTGTGTGGTACTATTGTAGTGAAAGATACGTCACGTCGACGTAAAGTTTTAACGAGTGTCGAGCGATTGTATCATTAGAGTTCGCGTATAAGAAAAGAAAGACATTGAAAGGACTGAGCCAAGCCTACGGGAAGAAAACAGTTGTGATTTGCAGTATCACGAACTGTGATAACACCAGCAGAAGAGACATGTGTGTCTGTGCGAAAGTTTACAAGAAAAATAAAGCAATAGAAAAGTATCTGGACTGGATTTTGTTGCTCTTGTCACAATATTATGCCATGAAAATATGGCGTTTTTGTAGTTACAAATAACTAACGAAAAACTAGAAATATTTCTTAAATGTTCGTCTCGTTTACATTTAAAAAAAATAAACTTGCTTTTAATAGTATACTTAAACATTAATTTATTTAATACAACTAGAAGCTACAGCTCAGCTCGCTCGTTATTGCGTTAAACATGGAGTCTATAACTCACAACTGAGGCGTTGAGCGCAACAGTGGCCCAACCCACAAAAATCCAGAAACTGAGTTATTAGCACAAACATGTTCCCCATATCAAAATCTAGGAGAGCAGTTATGTCCTATACCACATTTCTACAACCACCGACAGATGCTATGAGAAGTGTGTTATTCCATGGAACTGAATCTGGCTTCCTGGATAGAAACAGTGGCCCAACCTTCCTGCATGTATGTAACTATGTATCACAATGTCGGTGCTATATTGATTAAAATTTCCAAATATCATGACTCCTGCTTAGTTATTAAACTAAATATAAAACTTTGAAATCACAGATATTTTTTACACTCCATTATCTCTATTATGTACATTTAGTGGTTGGGCCACTGTTGCGCTCAACGCCTCAACTTTACCCCATCCCTTCACACCATTTTCGGTTGTCTCTATAGGTTACAATGCCTCCCTTTCCGACCCTTATTTTTTGTTCATCCCGTTGTTTCTCCTCACAAAATATCTTCCATTTATCTCTCTTTTCCATCCCTGTCTTTCTCTGCTCCTTCCCCCACTGTCACTTTGTGTACTCCTAAATGGACCGGAAAGGTAATATCGTACTAAACATTGAATACCATAGGCGGAATTTGAGTCCCGACTTTTCGTGGGGATGCTCTAACCAAGTGATCTGGCTGGTAGCATATCAATACGACATTAAATTTCTTAACTGACTGAATTTTTAATTTTAATGAAGACCATCGACTTACAATCGTGAATTTTTCACTCTGATCCCAACTTTCTCAGTTTAACCTACACACGGCATGTGTAAAACAATAACTGTGTGATTTCAATGTAGATAAAACATAATTAAAGGTGTTGGAATTGAGATTAGATAAAATAAAAAATCTGATGTGTGGTACTCACATGACTTTCTCTACTCTTGAACTAACCAATCTTACAAACTCGTATTCCTATATCTTGTTCGTGTTAGTTAACATAAGCATTTTTACAAATTATCTTATTGCTTATTTCCTTGTAAATGCAAGGGGAATATTAGAATACAGTAGGCTTTGTGCGATAGTCAAATCTTTTAAAGCTTTGAGATTCCATTCTCTTTGCACACTTAACATATAAAAAAATGAACAACGATGTTCCATTTCACGAAAGAGGAATATCTCCGAAATAGTTCATCCTACAAAAAAATTTATTTGTACAATTTTTTATTTTAGCAAGATCTACATTTTTTGTAAAGTATGATTTGGTCTATCTCTAACGGTTTACCAGTTATGCAAAAGTCTCGACATCGAATTTTTGGGTGGAATACAATAAATACTTCCCCTACTTACCAGTAGAGAAAGTAAAAACGAAGACATAAAAGAACTAAATATAGACTCAATAAGCAGCAAAATTGAAACATACCGTAAGGAATGGATGCAACATATGCTAAGAATGTCCGAAACAAGACTGTCTAAAATTACATTCCAGTAGCAACCAAAAGGGAAGAGAGCATGTTTCATTCGATACACAACCTTGCGGCCATACCTTCCCAGAACGCTTTTTAGGGTGGGGCAGTGAAGGTTGCCTTTTATTCTCGGTTATCAAGATTGTGGAATTTATTCGCTTATAGTTTATTTTTTTCCTTTCAGTGCTTCCAAGTTTTATCGTTTTCCATAGTGTTATCTGTATTTTTTATTTGAACGTTTGAATTTTCACGGGGAAGGAAAATATGCATATGCTATTTATATAACACCTCCCTCCTGTAAAAGCAGTTTAGGGTGCAATAATTATAATTAGTAGCCACAACGATTACATTTCGCACCAAATGGAAAACAGTCTGCTCTTTTTCTAACTACTTTATGAGCTCAGCCATTTCTCTGGTAATGGGTATAAATGTGATAGCAAGATACCGGTAAAATATTAAAGTCCTATTGTTAGTTGCTATTAGAGAAACAGCGATTTTCCTAATAGCAGTGGCTATCAGAGTGGAAACATATTTCGTTCCCTACTATGTAGAATGTTATGTTTTGAAGTAATAGGGAGAATTGTGGTTTACGCATTAGCAGGTATTATCGTGTAAGCTTTTAAAAGCATACATAGGCAGGTTTAAAACTATAAACCCCAACTTACCGGACCAAGGCCTACCGCCCGGCCACTAGGTCCCCCACCTGTATCCACAACAGGCGTCATGAGTGGGATGCAATACTGGAGGGTGGGACGTGGTCGGCGCTCCTGACCCTCCCCGCCGGTTATGCGGTCTTGGCAACCAAGGGTCACTACTTCTTAATCAAATAGCTCCTCAATTGCCCCCCCCCCCCCCAGGGACCTCAACAGTCTCAATGCAGCCCGAACCAGGTCTCCCAGTTGGAGAAAATCCATACGTTGTACCGGGAATCGAACCCGAGTCTCCTGCGTGGTAAGACAGACAGACACAGACTGATCTATTAGAATATTTCGGATTACAAAAAACACAAAAACATAAATTAGAGTTGTGTTGCACTTGAATATGTAAGTGTTTTAAAAATTACACAGAGAAATAGTTTATGACCAAAATATACTGTGGCGTCGGGTGCGGCGCACAACAAAGAACGACCAGGGCTAAGTTACTTCATACCACATACAAAGTTGGCGTGCAAAAAAGACGCTGAAGGTCAGGCTGCCTCGCGCGACTGTTTGCGTATACGTGACTAACAGCAATGAGCGCGGCGCTTAACAAAGGATTGTTGCAACCTTCGAGAGGCATCAGCGACCGGCGTGTTTGTAGAAGTTCCAGAAAGAGCAGTGTGGCGTCCTTTCCGCTATATAAGTAGATGAGGCAACGAGTTAGTTATGGACATGAGTCGGCGGGAGTCAGTTTGAGTGTGTGTGTGTGTGTGTGTGTGTGTGTGTGTGTGTGTGTGTGTGTGTGTGTGTGTGTGTGGGTGGGTGGGTGGGTGGGTGGGTGGTTGGGTGTGTGTGTGGGTGTGTGTGGGTGTGTGTGTGTCAGCTGCGTATGTCGTCGCATCGTTAGAAGTAGTGTACGAGAGAACAGAGAAAGTGAAGAAAGACAGTGAAAGGACTGAGTCAAGGTTATGAGAAGTAAACAGTTGTGAGATGTAATGTTACAAAAGACTACACTGTGTTAACTTTGAGAAGAGTGAATTTGGACAAAAGCTTAGAAGACAATAAAGAGATTTTGTAATCTTGTCACAATACCAATATCTTTCTAACAGAAGCCGTTCTGTATTCATTTTTAATACTTTTACGTTCCAATAAAATAAATGCTACCTAAATGGATAAATGCAAAATTAAAAGAAAAAATCCACATAAGTATAACGAACGGAGTGCTGGAAATGACCCGATGGTCCTCGAGCGCTGTGAATAAGGAGACAGCGGTAATGAGGAGGGGGTGCACATGAGAACGCGGCCATTAGCGTGGCTTTAAAACACCGACTCACTCGCTGCACCGAATGAAGTCGCTAATGAGACAAATACAGACATACGGTTGTGTAAATAGGCCCAGTACCGTAGCTTCGTCAGGTTTCATCTGCGCCGTCGAGTTCTACTTAAATTGTCTGCAAAATGAGGTTTAGTGCTAGATCACACAGACGTTGACGAGACCCGTGTCTTGCCATGCTAGTGCTTGTTCAAACATCTCATTCAGTCTATTAGATAACTAGATAGTGCAGCTGCAGCGTATAGGGGCACTGCAAACCTTAACCGAAAACACTTTCATACAGATGAAAATTAAATTAAATTTTTATGGATTACAATATCAATGCACTATATCCACGAACTTCTGCAGACAATGAAAACATTTATTTGACATTATATTACTTTTGCTGCCAGATATAGAAAGCAGGGTAAGGGTTGTGTTTGATCCAAAACTTCTACGTCAAGATTTCACCGAAAATATGTTTTGAAGCCCCCCTTAATAAAAAATCTGATGTGTTGCACTCCCACGACTTTTTCCACTCTTGTACTAACCATTCTTACAAACTTTCATTCCTATATCTTCTCCGTGTTAGTTGAGATAAACATTTGCAGAAATTATCCTATTCCTTATTTATGTGTAGGTGCAAGGGGGACATGGGAATTCAGCAGGCTTTGAGCGATAGTCAAATGTTCTAAAGTTTTTAAATTTCGTTCTCTTTGTACGGTTAAGATATAAAAAATAAATGACGATGTTCCATTTGACAGAAGTATAAATTCTCCGAAACTCACACAAATAAACAGGAATATCTCCGAAATGGTTCACTCTACGAAAAGTTTATTCAGATATAAACTGTGTGCTTTAGCAAGATCTACATTTTTGCTATTAGGTCTATCTCTTACGGTTTACCAGTTATGTGCATGACTATAGCCAGAAAGTTCAAGATATACATTTCATTTGTTATAAAAGTATCTCCAACATATGGAATTGTGAACAAAATTTTCAAGACAATAAACATTTTCGAAAAATTTTCTATGTAAAGATTAGTTTAGGGCGAAGAAAATTTTCTTCAAAATATTTGTGTCGCATATTTGAAAGACATTAAATTTATATACCAACTTTGGCTTTTAATCGACTTTCTCTTTTTGGTTATGTTGTCCACAGACTGACAGAGAACATACACACATAAAGATGTTTTTCTAAAAATGCTTTTTTGGATTCAGGAGGCCTCTAAGCATATATTTCCATGAAATCTCGACATCGAATTTTTGGGTGGAGCACAATACTTCCTCTAATTTTCGTAGTAATCTAAACCCCGCGCGACAGCCCACGAAGGGCCAAGGCCTACCGCCCAGCCGCTGCGTCCCCCATCTCTTCCCACTACAGGCGTTCATTGGTGAGGTGCAGTACTGGAGGGTGGGACGTGGTTAGCGTCCCGAGCCCTCCCAGCCAGTTATGCGCTCTTCTCGACCTGGGGCCGCTACTTCTCCTAGCTCCTCAATTGGTCCCCCGGGACCTAACGAGGCTGAGTGCACCCCGTGCCAGACCTCCCAGAGGACTTTTCGTAGTAGAGAAAGTTAAAGGCATTTTTAGCGTTTCTGTTGCGTAGAGTAAGTAGGGAATTATTGTGTTCGATCCAAAATTTCAATGTCGAGATTTCACACAAATATGTTTCTTTATTCTTTGCCTTCCCTTCCTTTTCTCCTCTTCCTTCATCACACATGACTCTGAAGAGTAATACAGGTGGTTAACTTTTCAAATGAAACACAATTTAATAATTATTAAGCCCTATTATATCACATTTAATCGCATTCCCTTTTGTTGAGCATTTTTACCTTCTTTTTCCATCTATCCCTACATCTAGATAAACCGATCTATGTGTAGTGTTTGGAACTTTGGCACAGACAATATTAAACATAGCTGACTGTTGTTGCAGGTTTCGAGACATAGTGCAACAGTGTTTTGTTAGATGCTCTTATTGATACAAGTTAACGTGTGGTGAGAAGCGCATTGCCTCCTAGAAGGTGATGTTTGTGCCTTGCAATTGCAGCTTGTTTACACACGCGCACTTGTGTTTATGCTACCTGCTCTGTTGTGCCCATCTGCTGTATTTACACTTTAGTCCGCTTGTTCGACAAGCAACAGCTAGTATTGTGATTTTGTCTAATTACTTACAGGTCTATTTATTTAACATGTATTAATGTCACTTAACTTATTCTACTTTCAATGTGACTTCACGTGGTTTTCAGTGTTCTTTGCGACGTAGTCACTTCATGACACAGCCCCTTCTTCCGGATTGCTTATTTACAGGAGAGTTGAACACAAGACCTGTCTATTTTCCTGCAGTAGCGTCGCTCACTGCACGTCACAGCAATCGTCACAAACTCGCTCGGAGAATAGTACTTTTACTCGCACTAGAAGCTCGTTCAGTAACTTGGTGACGTGAAGTTTGCTTATATAGGCAATGTAATTTTTCATAGAGATACAGAATGTTTGAGAATCGGTAAGAAGAGAAATTTCCAGAAGGTTCTGCTAATTTCTCATTAGTGGTTGTGTACGCGCTGGGCGAGAGGGATAACTATCTCTTCCCAGTTGGTCAGTCGGTGCAAGCCAATTTTTAGTTCGGCATAGGTACTGCGTCCTGCGTCCCAATAATCTGCCATTAAGCATGGATAAGGCCTGCACGTTCGACTGCCAGAATTTCTATTTTTTGGCAACTTTATCCACTGGAGCTTTTAAATGCAAAGAAGCGTATCCGAAAGTATTCGGATAAACTTCTTTGCATTTAAAAGCGAAATAGTGAACATGTGTAGAATCGTTCTAAGATGCTGTTTTGCAGTTCTGAAATGCTAGATAGCTCACCATGTGACAATTTCAAAGTGTATTAAAGCAAAAAGAGGGAATTTTTTACAGTATGCGTTATGGGCACTTCCTGTAGACTGCAAATTTCAAACAGAGATCTTATTTCAAAAGCAACTCATAAACGTAGTACTTTCATGCACACGTTTTAATGACCTTTTTTCTTGATTTCGGTATATAGATTCTGCCCGAAATGTTTTTCGTGCTGTTACTGCACATTCTCTATAATAAAACAATTTAGTGGTCAATTCTGAATAATGCGTAATTATAATAGGTCTAAATTAATTTTTTAAATGTTTTATCGTTTTTAGCCTACTTAACACGACTTGTATTGGACAATGGGAGAATGTCTAGGTGAAGTAACCTACCCCGACTTCATTCCCATTAGCCAAATACCTCATAGCAGATAATATTTGTTTTAACTTGCACCAAGAGGTTGCAACACATCATAATCAATTACAGGCAATATAATTAATCGTACTTTACGTCACTTACATTGTACTTTCAAAAAGTGCTCGAATTTTTCGACAGAAGTCATTCAAACTATAGGAATCTGTCATTGCTTTAAGATGAAACAGAACGGGCTGAGTGCTTTTCTACAAATATATATCGATATTTGTCGACAAGTGTCACCGACTATCGATATATGTCGATAGGTCTGCTCGGGCCATACGTTAATCAGGGATTCTACACCATGAATGTAACAAATATATCCAAAACATTATTGCCAATATAGAACCGTTTCGTCGAAAAAATAATAACTTGTGTAAAATACTTGGAGCCGCTGTAAAACCCTTTTATTTTAATTCGAATGAACTTGATCACTATTTAATGTTAACATGACGCTGCCAAGTCTCTCTTAGGAATTAAACTTTGCATGACATTTTAATATTAAATTGTGACTGAATTCATTCGAATTGAGGTAGCAATTACAGCATAGTTCAATCAATGTTTGCAAAAGAGTTAGTGAAATAATAAACCATTCATATTCATCGTCAAGTAGCTAGATGGCTCCAAATATTTGACACAAATTATTATTATTCTATTTTTTCGGTTTTTGTATCATTTAGAATCCTGGTTAACGTATCTCCCACAAGGTATATCGCAGATTATCGACTATTTTTAAGTGCCTATCGATACTGTTAGAATATCTCTTTTATCCGGCGCTCATTAACTCTGATTTTTGCTTACTTTTCATAACAAAAATGTGCGAGTTTCTTATAAATACATATGAATGTATGGTTATAATGTTGGCACCGCAGATAGGGTAAAGATTGCCGTCGGTCGTACGCTTCAAACTTCACAGAGGAATAAAATTAATAGTGTGTGAGATTCTGCATCATTAGTTTTCATGATACAAGGAAAACAGACCTTTAGTGTGCACAACTTTCAACTCTTTTCTTAATTACCTCCTCTTTTCTTTCTACTCTCCGCACTTTCGTTAATCCGGATTGCCTCTGTTCCCACCTACACTAGATAAAAGAGGTTCTTGTGTATATACCTCCTGTGGTGGTCTATTGGATCTGCCATTAAGGAATTGGCGTTGTCACGTGAGTACCCTTATGTTATACCTTGCGAGATTTCTCTTTTCTTTTTCCAGTGTGGAAACTTGACAGCCTGTAAAGGGAGCAGATCATAACTAACTCCTTTCCTCGGTGAGATCAGCTAAAAACTCACGAATTGACGTAAGCTTCTGAACTTACGAGTGCAAATCTAGTTTATAACTATTATTATTGATTTAGTTAATACCTTTACTTGAATATATAGATATGTTTCAATCTTACACATTTATTGCATATACAGTGTATATCTAACTGTAATTAGTGTAATTACATTTTGAACAGAAGCATTTCCTTGCTAATATTGGTTTTATTGATTGATCCATTAATGATACAATTCCATGCGTTTTCAGAAAGCCATTAGTGGATTAGTTCTGAAGAAGGGGAAAGGATATGCAATTTTAACACCCATGTCAATCAGAGATTGTAGAATGATGAACTTGATATTGTTAACTGAACATCTTATAGGGATGAAACACGAAGAATTTATGGATATTTTATGCTATTTTCAACTTTAGTGATTATTTTGTCATTTTCTTCTCCTTTGTTTAGTCACTTTCTTGTACTTTAATTCAGCAGGTGTACAAATGTGTTTATATTATATAGATTTTACTTAAAGATAACTATTCAAACTTCGAAACATTATTGAACTGAGAAATAAAAGTAACTTTTAACATGTGTTATTTGCATTCTTTGCTAAAAATCACATTCATACTTAATAATTTACAAGCGGTTGCTTGTAGGGTGCCTATTATCAGGGTGTGGTATATTTACATATTCATGCCCCATACTAGGGTAGTTATAGGTTCTGTACTTGTGTCATATTATCATCTGTTAAGTACTCCGTATATGCCATCAAGTTTGTGCAATTCAAAAGAGTTGATGTTACAGTTTTGTAAGACCTACTTAAAAATTGTTTTCATTGTTTTCTTTGTAGATCTTCAAACAATAACGCAGAACAGATATATACTGTTGAAATTTGTTTTCTGAATACGATCATTATTAGATTCAAAATTACTCTTTAACAAATTAATTTATAACTTTCTGTAGATTAATTTTAATAAAGTAAGTGCATTTCAGTTTTAGGGCCTTCTTTGCGATTCTTGCGATGTTTTCAAACGTTAAGAGTCATGATATTAATTATTTTACCACGAGATGGCTCTGCAGTAAGTGTGAAGATGTTATTTAGAAGGTCCTGAGTTCGATCGTCTATTCTAAATTTCGGTTTTTAGTATCTTTCATTAAGCGGTAGCGAATGCTGGGATGGTTTTTCGTCTTTCACGAGTTCCTTTCCATTATTTTCCTTTCGTTTGGTTTCCTTCTCTTCTTTCAGACGTGCTTCTTGGTTCTGTGGCATAAAGCGGCGCCGGACCAATGGTGCGGATGCTTGCTCATTGCCCTCTCTAGGCGACTCCAGCAGTGGAAAGGGTCTCCGTGCTTGGAATTGCAAGGGACTTGTCCGCGTCTCTGTGACCTGTGACCTCATCCCTTCATCTTGTGTTATTAGCCACAACAGATTAATGAATCCTCAAGTGCGGGAGGTGTGGCCCTACGTTGTATAATGTATACTTATACCTAACTTAAAGGTAATTTTTCAAACATTTATTGGTCTCCAAAAATCCGGGCCCCGATAAGCACAACATAAATTAAGGTAAATGTATCCCACTGTGAGGAGTATAAAAACTTTAAACTGTGTGGCCAGGATCTTTTTGCACATCCTAAACATCCATGGGGATACAAGAAAAGTCCACCAGAGGCAACCTAACCCTTGCCACATCTTTCCTTCTTACCATGATGACCGCTTCTCCAATTCTACGCTCGAGTTCCCCTAAATGCGCAACACAGACATGATTCTTTATGTATCCTCATGGGAATAAGTCCAGCAGAGATACTGAAGGCAATTTCAAGAAGCATTTTCCTTTTCCCATCACGGCTGTTGCACGGTTACGGAGAGCAAGCTCATCCGGCTGGATAAGGTAATTACGGAAATCTCCCAGCAATAACTGCAACTGCAATATCCTTCTATCAAACTCTAGCACAGGAAACGTTGGTCGCAAAGGCAATTCCTGTGGCAAACTCACAACAAATCTGTTTCGGTTCTGTCCCACAGGATCGTAACATTACTAACGCAACCATTCAGGTGTCTTTATGCGCTTTAAACTTCCCAACAATGTGGGCTCCCAGAAACGACAAAGTATTACAAGCAGATAAATATATCAATAATAATATACACAATTCAAAACGCAACTTGATTCAATAATAGAAAAAGTACGTCTAAGGCTCGCACTCTGGAGGTCCCGGGCTCGAATCACGTCAACCACCCAGTCAGACCTTGGTTTTTTGTGGTTTTCCCAGGTCAGTTGGTGAATGTTAGAGTGATTCATCCATTTTCATTTCTATGGTTGTCCTTTGATTGTGTTTCTTTTTACTTTTTCAGATGTGTCTTCTAGGTTTCATGGCGAATGACGTTGTGGACAGGTAGCACTGATACTGTAGTCACTTTGGGTACTATAAAGGAGATTAGTCAACAGGTGGTTTATCGCCTTCTCTAGCAGTGGGATGGGTATTCGAGCCTGTTAGGTACTTCCGCGCGTCTCTCTGCGGCCTGTAGCCTCTTGTAGATCTTACACTTTATTTTTTCCTCCCCAATCTATTTAAGACTCATTGTGTCAAAAATACTCCTGCATATCACAATACTACGCCTAACTTAACCGTAATCTTCTTCTTCTTCAAGCTGTAGGCTTTAGGCCTGTTGCAGCTCCTTTATTTTTTGCTGGTCGGCCAATACTTCTTTTTCCAATAGGTACATATTCAACAGTTATTTTCGGAATTCTATCTAGCTTCCTTCATACGTTGCACGTGTCCCACCATTTCTGTTTGTATTGATCTACAGTTTCTAACATGCTACTAACTTTTAGGTTGTTTCTTATTTCATCATTTCTGATATGATCCAGTCGGGTCACTCCCGCTACACTTCGGAGAAATCGCATTTCGGCTGCCTGTAGTCGGGTTCTGTCTTTCTCCTTTAAAGTCCAAGTTTCACTCGCCTGTTGCTATTGCCATAACTTTATATAATTTAATCTGTGTATATTTTCTTGTCTTGTTATAAAGTGCTCTTCTAATAGTCTCACACGTTACTAAATTTTGCAATTTTATAATCAATATGTTTTTCATGAGTGTAGGATAAATGACAGCCAAAGGAGTTAAAAGTATTAACTTGTTATAATCTTTTTGACCTCGCCACCCTTAAACCCATGAAAGCCATCCTTTTGTTTTCTCTTTCGAAATGGTTAAATTCATCTCTTTGGTAATTTTATATAGTTCAAACAGCTCTTTTTGTAATGAATCTTCGCTAACATAATTTGTACATCAGCGAAGAGGAGATTTATTAATAATCTTTTTTTGTTGACATTTTCTGATATGTTAAACTTATTCATCTGCAATTTCAATTTCCTCATTGCTTCGTCAATATGAATATTGAAAGGTGTCGGCGACAGACTGCAGCCCTGTCTTACTCCTAAATTTATTTAATCATACTACATTTTTCCTTCTTTGGATTTATAGCACATGGTGGAGTTTTCATATATACTCTTTATGACATCGATTAAATGTTTAGGAATACCTGTTAATTCCACACTTTCCCAAAGTTTATCTCTTTTTATACTATCAAATTACTTCTGACAATCTATAAATGGATTTCTTTATTAAACTCTTTGGATTTTTCCATAATTTGTTTTACTATGAATATATTATCAATAAATTATCGTCCTTTCCGAAATCCCGACTGTTCCTCCAAAAGGATCACCGTAATCACAGTGAAAAAGCGCCAGCCAACACACTACAATAGGTTATATTGCACTATCAATGTAAAGGAAGAATAAAGGTTGGCCAGCAGTTTTTGGGAATGAGGTCTTTAGTGAGGAAGTCACGTTCTAGAACAACGGAACTGTGAACCGCCACAATATGCACTAGTGGAGTATAAATAGTCTTCTGTGGGTAACCTCATGGGGCCTCGATATCTTAAGTTCCTTCCAGAACATCTGGACTATTGTTATAAAATGTGCCGCTGATGAAATGGGTAAGATTGGGATTTCGGCAAGAAGACTCGGCCCCATATTGGTCCGTAATTGTACGCAATTGCTTGCACACTTACATACCGGGTCGTACGTTAACTAGGGATTATACACAAATATGTCCTATATAATTATGGTCAATAAACAACCGTTTCGCCGAAAAAAAGTCAAAACATCTGTAGCCAACTAGCTTCTTGACGAATGGATATAAATGGTTCAGTATTTCACTATCGTGCAAACAATGCTACATTGTCTTTTTATTTCAATTCGAATAAATTTAGTTACAGTTTGACGATGCCAAATCCCTCTTAAGTGTTAAACTTTGCACATTTTAACGTTAAATTGTCACTAAATTCTTTCAAATCAAGGTAGAAAGGTAGAATTCTGTTCATATAGAATTGGCGCGACAGTTAGTGAAATAGATGATCATTTATATCTATTGTCAGGAAGCCACATAGCTCCAAATATTTGACACAAATTACTTTTTTCCGAGAAACGGTTCTTTATCGACAATGATTGTATTGGACAAATTTGTTACATTCGTCAAGTAGAATCCCTGGTTAACATGTGGCCGAAGCAGTACCTTCCTCCCGGTGTGTATGTGTATATATGTATGCATGTGTGTATGTGTGTGTGTGTGTGTGTGTGTGCGCGCGCGCGCGCGCACGCGCGAACGAAACGTCTGGGAGTAGAAAGTGGAAGCCCAGTGGACCACGGCCTCTTAGCCAGTGAATTTTATTATGACTCCGGCCGTGAAAGCCTCGTTTATTAATAAAGTTGTAGATAATTCAGTGCTTATGAGATCTAACAGTTCAGTAGATAGAGTTTCTCTTGATAAGATTCAGAAATAGTTTCTTTCTACGTCCTCAAACAGTCGATAACTTGCTTCAAACAGTTAATTTATTAGCCTAGGTGATGTCTATTCTCACATACACCCACGCACACCTTGAGAGAATGGTTCTATAGTTCACCACTGTAACAGCAGGTATCAGTTTCATTGAAGATGGAAATATTGGAGACGGTAGCATACGGAATGAGACGCTATAGTAATGCAGCTGGTATTATTTAATGTTAAACTGAGCAAGATGGCCTCGCGGTAACGCATTCGAGAGGTAGTGGGTTCAATTCCCACGGCCAACTTTCCTGACTCATGGGTTTTTCGTGGTTTCCCCGGGTCGCTACGCCAATGCTGGGAAGGATAATTACATCCCCCCAAAATTTCCTCTCCTTTCATTTCGTTTCACTTATCATTTCATTCATCCCGTTAAGAGCATTGGAATTACGATGAAAGCTGTACACTACTAGCTTTAGGAGCTGACATCACGATTTCACATTTAACGCAAATGAGCCCCTCTTTCAGTTCTACTCATCTTGCTCTTTGTGGCGTCTTTCACTTAAGCATAGGCCGAATACGAACCTGAAATCCAATTATTTTAAGCCCAACTAATCTGTACGACTATGTAAAACGACTGTTAACTCTCATAACATATGGACGTGTTCTCGGAGACAAAGAATAGAGGGATGAAACGGACTTGCTCGATAACGGTCTCCTGTACTTAACGGGTGACCTTAATACTAGAGCGATCGAAATGCCATAAGACGAGACATTCAGCTTCGGACAAATTCCTTTTTATAACTCCGGGTGTCTCCAAATGTTCGTTGAAAGATCCAGAACACACGCCAGCGAGTATTTTCAATCAGAAGGTTCTTCAGACTTCTGAATGTCTGCGCTTTAAATGAAATCCACAGTCATTATATTGAGACTTCATTACGTACAGCAATTTCACGCTCTAATAATAATGCCTTTAAAATGTATATATTTATTGTTGAAAACATCAACTGTATGCACATAATTATGTCCATTTAAAAAGTACTAAGGCATACTGACATCAAACAGAAATTCAATGAAATTTAATGTAATCTCTCCTTAATAAAACATTTGAAAATCACATGCGTTATTTAAGTCATATTAGAATGAAATGGCGATTGGGATCACACATGTATGGGGCAAGTAGGCGACGAATGAAACTAAAAATGCGTCCGTCCACTTTAAGAACCACTTTAGGTTTGTTTGTTTATTTCAATCATTCTATAAAGATCTGTTTTACACGTAGAATTGTCACTCTGCAACTAATATCATGGAAGATTTTACATATCTCCTAGGTGGAGGTTCACCTATTTCTACACTACTATTTTTCTTCTTTACTTCCAACATAACACTAATGATCCGCACAATTTGACAATTATATTTATTGGACTCTATAACTTTAAGGCCTGGTTTCTCAAAACAATAAGATAGTTTTGTACCTTGTCGTTCCTATCCCGGTTAACGTCAACTAGATAAATAATACCCTGTTATAAGTATGGTTTGTTTAAGAATGGGTAAAGAAATTCATGTGAGTGTAACACATCAGATTTTTTTTGTATACTAGTTGATGTTTAATAAATTTGTGCATTTCAAGTTCTATATACGATCTTAAGTCGATAATGGATGACCAAATGATGGGATATACTTTAATAACCCAAATTCCTGATATTGATAACAGCGTATCACATAAAAACAGTTTAAGCAATTAGACTTTAACGAACGACAACCTTGTAGAAAAAAAAGCACTGAAATACCAATCCAATAGAACAAATTAAAAGAAGAAGCGGGAATGTAATCTTTGCAGACAGTCCAAATTGATTAAATGATTGCAGCGTTCACTGGCTTTGTCCTAGTGGTAACAGAAGGATGAGTGCATATGCATGATGAGTGCACATCCTATTCCATTCCATCCAATCAGATCACGTCCAATTTCATCACATCCCATCTGTGCATCCGTCCTACTTAATTACGTGCCTTCTAACCCGAAATCTGCCAGTTATGGGCTTTTGTGAGGAAAATGATTCACTCTTGTGTCTGTGCAGGGCAGCATGTAAATTTCTATATTATGGACATAAATAACAATGATGATGATAATACTAATAATAATAAACCTTAATACTCGGTTCACAGGCTGTCAGGGAGAAAATAGCAGCTATTTCTATTGTTAACTGCAGCGGATTCCACTCCCGCTGCTAGTTGAGACGTTGGGACAAGATCTGGAAGAGATCTCCTACCCACTGTTTGGTGTCACAGTACCTAGCTAGCTTCAGCATGAGGTCTTAATCTGCAAGGTGTGCGTGAGTGTTGGCAGGAATGGAAATAAAAGAGGAATTTGCAAACTTGTGGCTTTAAAGCAAATGCAAATTTAAAGCTTTTCGTAGAGAACTGCCGACACATGGCAAGATAAAAAATCTAAGTGCTATCTAGACTTGCTCACATAACAATTGTAATTTTACCATTTACCTAACCTGTCCGGGCTTTCATTCTTGAGCCTACATTCAACTTTACTCTTAATGTTTCTCCCCTTGAATATTAATTCCAATCTCCTTTTGGTTTTTCTATAGTGAATTATTTACCTTCGGATTATAATTCCGGTTCAGAACCGTGGACAGTATAACGAACAATATGACATAACATTTGTGACACTTATAATTCTTTGGGGGGGGGGGGTCAAAGGAGAGACAGAAGGTTGGAAGTTGAAAACGTGGCCTATTTCGCAGGGTGTAGGGAGGAGGGAAGGGGTGTCGATTTCACGAGGGTCGGTTTTGTGAGGTCCGGCTTAGCACCCTCGTAAGTGCGTGGGATTTTCCGCCGGCAAATTGCGCCGGCAGCGAACGTAAAGGAAATGTCCTGGTGACAGACATGGGCTCTGACTGCCACACGTGGGGAGTTGGAAGTGGAATAGAAGGGAAGTTCGGGCGTTTATGTTCCTTACGGAGGGACAGGGTTGTGCATGGTTGTCAGTTGTAGTCACGACGTTGACGACGTCCTCTGAACTGTGGTGGTTGGTTGTCGGTGGTTGAAGTTCCATTGTGGGTGTAGTCCTATAGTCGGTAATATGGTAGAAGTGCTGCTAGCCTCGTATAGAATCCCTGGTTAACCTATGGCCGAAGGAGTATCATCCAGTATGAGGCACTGCGCGAAATGGGGCAGGAAATTGGGGAGATGCAATTATGCTTCCGAACATTCGCCTGGCGAACCGATAAAACCCCGAAAAATCCACGGGTCAGAAAGGTCGTCCACGAGGATTGAACTTATGTCCTCCCGAATGCGAGCTTTGGTTACTGCAGAGCTATTTCAATCGCTTTATTGGTAGGTAGGTATATACGGTCAACTTAAACTCGGAGTTAAAGTGAAACATCTTTACTCATACAAACTGACACTTTCTTTTCACACAGCACTAAAGTCAGAGTTTCAACACGCAGTTTGAAGATTAAAGTACTCAAGGGAATAAAATATTTATAACACTCCATTGTTGGCACAATTTTGCCGATGGAAGGCCTGGTATTGATTAATGTAAATGGTGGATTACATGAATGACTTGAATTCGGCGGTAACAAAAGAAATTTCCAGTGGTACTTGCTCTGCTCAAGAGGTTAATTTTACCAGCTTTAATGGTTCCCACTTGGACATCCCGAATTTGATTCCCGGGCGGGATGGGAATTTTTCTTTAATTGGAATTACTCTGCCATATATAGCTTTGAAGTGTGAATGTGAAAGTGACACTGGTGATGCATGAAATGAAATGGTATTTGGAAAAGAATTTTTTTGGTAATTCTAACTCTGAACTTAATATATCTTTCCAATATTTCTCGGTTTTGTGCCCTTGCAATTTTAAACCTAATTCATCTATGTAAATATTTTTAATTATACGTAGTCATTAATGTGCTTTACATTTCAAGTTCCTTCCTTGATTGCCACGCAAATAACATGTATTGTTTTAGTTCAATAGGTTTATTATGTTTTCAGCGTGGATGAGCATTATTTTTATTTATAAAATACTTACCAAACACGTCAGTAGAATGATTACATCTTAAGTGCGTTTTTCAAGTATGATTTTTGACGATTAAATGGAATAAAGGAGTTCTGCTTGTAGAAACGATAACCATTTAATTTATTTTATTAGTTCTCTCTTAGCTGTGTGTTCTATTCTGCTAAGGAATTGCATTAAAGGGTTCGGTCGTAATATTAAAGGATGCCGATTATACATTTTAAGCAATATTAATCAATTATAAACTGCTAAACTCTGGAGTATTTATCATTGTTTTTAATGTAAGCGGACATCTTTCTTAAGTACAGAGGGGGCGTGGTCATTCGCTTCAACTGTCTTGCATGGATGGTGAAAGCATGCCATCTCCATTATAATGCGCCACTGCTCACAAATGTATGACGTAATGTGGTTGCTAAGCAGATGTTTCATTTGTTTGAACACTTATAGAAGAAAATGGAATGTAATGATGAAACTACTGAAAATATGCATTGTATTCCGCTTGTCATTCTGAACAAAGTCAAGAGTGCTGAGAGTTTAGAAAAGTGAGCATACCAAACAGCGTACGTTCAGATTAATATGCCTTACAGGCACACATGTTTTAGTGATGACGCCATTGCTGTCTTTTTGCCACACTAATTACGTCATTTATTTTCTGGTACTGGTGCCAGAAGTAGGGTAATTTCGCGTGATTTATGTTGTCATAATAAGCCGTCTAGTTGCATAAAATATGTTTATCAATTAAATTATTATTACACTTATTCTGTTTAGTTTTTACCACAATCTTCTATTACTGCAGAATTTTATGCTTGTGTAAGAACTGGTGTTATGAAAGTCAAACAAAACAAAGACCAAACAACTGAATAGAGCTCGTTTTTACTTATCCCAATGTATATTTCTATTTTCACACACATTTTAGCTGGATACTTTATAACGTACTATTCAGGACTGTCTAAAATCCTCTCTTGGGAATATTTTACTCGGCTTTCAGCCTCCTTCCACAAACACTTCTCCTCCCAAAATAAAACTCAATTTTTAACGGTTATATTATAAATAAAGATTTTACTTTTTATTGACGTAATTAGCTGAGTTGATTGGTAGATAGCAGCTCACAGTGAAACAAATTTCAGTCCAGGTCAAGTAGCTAAACGCTCTCATGCCTTTGTTATATAATTACACAATCATATTTTGATTACTTAGCCATTAATGCTCATTAACATGACTAGCAATTTCATTCATTATGTCATTTCAATGCTCAGGGGACAAAATACCCACATATACCGTTTCTGTGGTTGGTGGTCGAAGCTATGAATTCTCCTCCCGGCTTCGATTCCCGGTGGGATACTTCTTTAAAAAGACTAACTTCTGGAGTTACGGATGTGGAGTGAGTGATTAATATAAAATTTCCTGTTCTCCATTTTGTTATATTAATCATTTCATTTCACCCTTCATCTCGTTAGGTTTCTTTCAGGATTGGAAGAGTCGGCAAGCATCGCGGCAGCAGGGAATAAATGCGCTCTGGAAATCTCGTTCACGGATTCCCAAAATGGCCAGACAAACTAGGCCAAGCACCTCATTTCGGTTCGCGTTTTGGAACGCGTGCGGATTGGCTGGCCAGGCGGGGGAGTTATCCCACTTTGCCCGCACTTGTGCCCTAGACGCTATTCTAGTTAGCGAAACTCATCTACGCCCAAATGTTCGCTTCCGTTTACCGGGCTACGTTTGCCACAGAACTGATCGTCAAGGTCGTCCTGGAGGCGGAACGGCGGTGTTCGTAAGGCAAAACGTAGTCCATCGCCCAAACCAGCTCCCACCCCTTCAAACACTAGAGGCCACGGCTATCACTCTGAACCTTGACGGCACAGAGATACTGATAGTCTCAGTATATCACCCTCCCCGAAGGCAGTTTGTCCCTAATGACTACCTTTCCATCCTAGCCCTTTATCCCAACGTCATCCTAGCTGGGGACTTCAACGCCAAACACCAACGCTGGCACTGCGGTCGAAGGGCGGATGCCCGAGGCAATTCCATCATCCGCCTCATAGACGCGGACCCCGAACTAAGGGTGGAGGGCCCGTGGCAACCCACACATCATCCGCATGGTCTAGGGCTACCCTCCGCCATAGACTTTGCGATCATAAAGCATTTCCCATTTCATCTCACACTGACATCAATAAACGCTCTCCAGTCAGACCACAACCCAGTACTGGCAGAAATCAATACCCGGATTGCCAGTCATGACAACTTGAATTACACTCGGGAAACGGACTGGGAAGGTGTTCGTAATTGCCTTCGCACCTCCATCCCACCTAACCCCAGAATCAACGACATCCCAACTCTTGAGGCGGCAGTTTCTTCTTTCACATCCATTGTGACAAGAACTGCCCAAAACCTGACAATCCGTGCTCCAGCTCCCTTACACCCAGACGTCCTCCCACTTGACATAATCCTCCTTATCCGTCGGTCCTGGGCGGCACGAAGGCTTTATCAAAGGCATCGCACACCCCACAACAGAGCCCTATTACGGCGACTGCGCCGACTGGTCGGAGCTCGACTGCGTGAGCACCGAGTGCAAGCGTGGGAGAACAAGATGGCCAGCCTGGACACTGAAAGTGGGGACGTGTGGAAGATCGCCAGATGCCTTCGAAACCGTCGTGGCCAATACAACTCGCCAATTCAGGGAACCCGAGGCCTGGCATACGAACCTGAAGCCAAAGCCAACGTGTTCGCTGACTATCTAGAGCGGACCATGTGTCCCAGAGACGACTCCCAGTACTATAGATTCTCAGAACGTACCCGCCAAGAAGTACGTCGATTCTTACGACGTCCGCCGGAGGATGAGGAACGACTACCGGTGATACGTCCCAGCGAAACCCATGGCGCATTAAAACGCCTCAAAATCAAAAAGGCGGCGGGACCTGACGGACTAACTCCCCTCATGCTTCGTCACTTTCCCTTCAACGCCGTGCTCTTCTTAACTAGAGTATTCAATATGTGCCTTACCCTGGGTCACTTCCCACGCGAGTGGAGAGAGGCTCGGGTGATCTGCATTTTGAAACCTGGGAAAGACCCGGTGCATCCCTCCAACTACAGATCCATAAGCCTTTTGTCCATCCTCTCGAAAGTTCTAGAGAGGATGATCCTAACCCGATTATCCTCTTTACTGGGAAACATGCAAGCCATCCCAGAACATCAGTTCGGCTTTCGACCTGGGCACTCTACACCTCAGCAACTGCTGCGTGTGGTGGAGGCTGCTGCCCTGGGTTTTCAGGAACGCGCATTCACTGCTGCGGTATCTCTGGATGTGGAAAAGGCCTTCTCAACCACCTGGCACACAGGGCTACTTCATAAGCTGATTCACCTGGGGCTACCCACACAACTCATACACATGCTACACAGTTTCCTCCGACACCGGACCCTGATAGTCACAGTTGCTGGGCGAACCTCCACAATTAGGCCAATAAGAGGCGGAGTCCCCGAGGGCTCTGTTTTGTCCCCTACTCTCTTCAGTGTCTATATGGCAGACTTCCCAACAGAACCACAGGTCAGTATAGCGCAATACGCAGATGACGTATTACTATACTGCACCAACAGAAACATCCTCAGAGCCTTCAACCCTATACAAAGACACCTCCGCCTAGTCCAAGACTGGTGTCGACGATGGAGAATGTCTGTCAATCCAGACAAGAGCCATGCCATTCTGTTCACGAGACGTCCCACACCTGCCGACTGCCCCACCTTCCAACTTCGGGGTCAAAGGATCCAGTGGAGAGACACCATCACCTATCTGGGAGTTAAATTAGACAGGAGTCTAACATTCCGAGGACATATTAAAGACCTATCGGCGCGGTCGCAGGGGGCTATTGCCTCACTGTACCCCATGCTAAAATCTGAGATGCCAGTCCGCCTGAAACTACACCTATTGAGAGCTCTGATTATCCCCCTCATGCTTTACGCCTGTGAAGTGTGGGGCATGGCAGCGGGTAGTTGGCTCCTGTGGCTCCAGAGGGCGCAGAACAGAGGACTTCGGTCCATCTACTCTGTCCCCTTATCCTTCCCCGTGAGACTACTTCACGAAGCCTCATCTCTTCCATACGTGGAGGATGAAATTAGGCGCCGGGCAGCAAAATTGTACGCCAAATTACCCAAACATCAAAGCGTCCTGGTTAGATCTCTAGGTGATTATGACCCCACAACACGCCGCTTCAGGTCGTATAGGGTTCCCCGCATGGCTTGCGGGTATATCCCATAACAAAGTAGTTTACCCATCAGCAGCAAAAGCTAAACTACAAAATAATCCTAACAAAGAGCTATTCGGTTCAAAATTCAAACCACCATCAAAATTCAAAATTTAAAGATCAAAAGATCTTAAAACTTGTTTAAACACTTTTTATTTCCACAGAATGCAAACATTGCTGACTTCTGTGAGTCATCAGCTAAGGGGCAAAATAGCCTCCTTATTATATAAGCCTTAACCTAAATTCAAAAACAGCACCCTTAACCAGCCTTTACCAAAAATTCTATCTGCGGTTAAACCCTATTAAGGGTAGGTACGCAGCAAAATATCGTCGGGCTGAACCACAGCCTGCCAGTATGTCGTCGTCGTCGTTCACGGATTGGAAGGCGAGCCACTGGTTTCCGGGGGAATGATACAAACCCGAAGTGGCAGGGAAGCTAAGCCAGCTCCGTCGGGGTGCTTCCAACAGGGAAAATGTAGGGACCTTGCCACCTGCTCTGCCGTCGCAATACTCCGGCTGCTGTAAGGATTCATTTGCCTCATCCCGGGGAAGTGTCATAGCCGCAAAAGATCGCCTTTCGGTCGAGGTGTTAAGTCCCCCCTGCGCAAGTTGTCATAGAGTCACTGAGTCAAAGAGTGGTTTGGGGTGGAGAAGTATTTTGTAATTTTTCGTGTCGCATCATTGGAAGAATCCTTAGTTCGGTATATTTTTGGTTTAGACCTATATGCTGACCATAAACGAACACACGGAGTTCTTGTAAAAATGTTTGTTTTGGATTCAGAGAGCCTCAAAACGTGTATTTGCGGTAAAATTTTGGTGTCAAATATTTTAATAAAATACAACATTTGCTCTATTTACTGAAAGTAAGTAGTAGCGAATGTAAAACCACATTGATATGTTATTTTTACCCATTTCCTTCGAAACAAACATGCCATCTGCATAGATATTTACCCACTTGAGAAGTTAAGCAACTGTAATGGCCGACAGTCATTAAGAAGGGAACGTATTTTGAACGAATATATAGAATAAGTTTTACAAGTAGCAAAACAAACAAGATACACCTGCCGTAATTCATAACCAAGTCCTTCTATTGTCATTTATATGGTAAAGTAATAGCTTTCGCTTTAAATGCTTAATAATGGAGTATCTAGTACGCATTTTCATTTAATAACGTACTTCATTGTCTAATAGCGGACTGAAAATAAGTGAGAACTTCAAGCGAACTCGTAATTTATTTTGTTATGAGTATTTTCACGAAATTACTAAAATATTGTAGTCTTGTAAAAGTGAAAGAGTTGCATTTTTGGTGCTAAACTCATAATTTAAAAGAAAATTAATGTAGAATGTACGAACATATCTTCTGTAGCTCTAAATCGCTCATTGATTCGTCCAATTCGGCATAAAGGACCAATGTCAGTATTTAATTTTAATATCTTTTAAGGATGCAACACGGAGATTCTGAAGAAAATTCCCTCACCCTAAACTACTCTTTACGTGGAAAATGTTTCGAAACTTTTGATTTTCTCTAAAATGGCTCTAACGATTTTGATTCAAATGCCATATGTTTAAGATATTTGTATGACAAATGAAATGCAAATTTTGAATTTTCTGGCAATAGCCTATGTAGTCCTGCTTACTCTTGATGACTTTTGAATAACTCGTAAACCGTAAGAGATAGACCAAATCTTACTGTACCAAAAATATAAATCTCGTTAAATCACATAACTTATGTCTACATGAAATTTTTGTGGAAATGTTGGAAATATCCCTTGTTATTTGCGTGAGTTTTGGATTACATAAACGTTCCTCAAATGGACAATCCTTATTCACATTTTGATATCTTAGCCGTGCAAAGAGAACTGAATCTCAAAGCTTTAAAAGATTTGTCACTCAAAGCCTAGTGTATTTCCATATTCCCCTTGCACCTACAAGGAAATAAGCAATAATATGATTTGTACAAATGTTTATCTCAACTAACACGAAGAAGATATATGAATAAGGGTTTGTAAGAATGGTTAGAGAGAGTCATGTGAGTACAACACATCAGATTTTCCTTTGTAGTGTTTAACGTCCACTTTTACTACATGCGGCACCGCAGGCGGTGACACTGATGATACATGGAATGAAGCCAGAAAACCCGGAGGAAACCCACCCCTGCACCGCTTTGTCCACCACAAATCAACAAGCGCCTGAAAATTGTTTGTAGGTATTTAATAAGGGATTTGCTTCTTTGTTGACAACAATAATAATTAACTGAGATAAATTGCTGTCCCCGGGTTGTTTTTGTTTGTAGAACACTTCAGATAGAAGAAAACATAACCTCTGGATAAACAGATGGATATGCACTACATGTATGACCTTGCAGATGGGAATGGATCATGAGGAAGTGAGCTTTTTGTAGAAAGGTACCCCAATAGCCACTTACCTTGTTCTCAGATATTCTCACCAATTCACCAACGCTGAGAGAGGGTGTGGCTCATTTGAAAGAAGTGTTTCGGATGTTGGGAGTCCAACAGGTGCGAAGCTTTGACCGTGAAGGAGTTCTTCGAGATGTGGACGCATCAGATACCATAAGAGGCTTATTCGTTCATTAAAATCTCACTTGCTCAAATATCTACGTTCTTTTTAAACTACTGTCAATAGCTTTAATAATGTTTCATGTTAATCTAGCGTTTCGGTGAGGTTTCTTTGTTAACTTTTTCATTGAAGGGCATTTGTTTTCCGTTGGTTATATTAAAACGTTTTTTTATTAACTAGCCTTCTTGCCTGTCTCTATATCTTTGGTACAAATTTTGCAATGAAGTGTCAGCAAGCTGCCATAAATTATTTAATAGAATGATCATTATTTTTAGTATTGAAGCTGAAAATGTTTTCAAGAATTTAACTCAAAGCCAACAAGATTTTAGAAGCTGCATTCTATGAAAGCACCAAGTATATCTGGTTAAAGACAGTGTGAAAGTCTCATACAGCAGCTGTAAATGAGCTATTTTGCAATCGAGTTTAGACTAACTTTCTGATGAGCTAGAGACTTGAAACTTTAAATATGTCTCACAACTGGGTGAGACATTAACTCGCAATATTAACTCCCTCCATTCCAAACTACAGTTTCTTACAAATTTTTTCATATATTTTTCAGTACGATTTTTGAAGGTAGTTAAAAATATGCTTGGTATGAGGTACGAATAGTGTTGGCTTAGGACAGTAATGGTTGAATGTATTATCAATTTTTAAAAACTAGGGTGCATATTTTATTTTCTTAGTATAAGCATTAATGCTGCATACCATTGACTGGGAAGATTTATTTTCTATATATAAATCCAAATTTTGGAAGTTCAAACTTTTAAGTTTTTTCGATGTGGGATATTTTACAGAAAACTCGATTTTCAGCTTTTCAAACTTATTTCCTTTAAACGTTAGGTATATAGAACAATGAAAATTAATTTGAAGATACTATTACGTATAATAATCTACATGTATTAAATATTTCATCAAACGGGTTGCAATTTGCCCAAATCAGCAATTTTAGTACCGAGTATCCTTGACATTACATATCTTAAGGACAATTATCATTTACTTCCTAGGAAAACCGAAAGCCTTAAAAAATCTTATACTTTTCGTATTAAACTATTATATTATAAAGACAATATTTTAAAATTTAATTATGACATGTGAAAGATGATAGTTTAAGAAAATGATTATTTCATTAATAATTAGAATTAGAAAAAAGTTTTCCAAATCTAAATTAAATTTAATAAACTGTAGATGGAAATTTTTTTACGGCGTGGGACTGACTTGGATGCACTATTAACTCATCATCAAAGCTTAAAGTTCCACAAACTAAGTTAAAACTACGAAAGTTTTAAGTTTTAATGGAGTGTTCCATTTACTGAGAGCAGATAATGGCTGTTGATGGAATTATCGATTAGTGCAGGTATGATTTTTGATAGCGTGAACTCTTTTCCTGAGTAGAATTGGTACCAATTGCTTTCTCAAGTTGTTGTAGGTGTGAAGGAACATAATATTGATGTTGATGGTGTTGGCGGGAACTGTGAGCCCAGGCGGTGGCTAGTGCGACACTTCGGGGTGGAAGAGGTCACTGGGTCACCACGCGAGGTTGCCGTATCGATTGCTCCAGCTTGCTGCTGCAGCGGCGGCGGCGGCGGCGGCGATACCCAGTCCAAGGATCGCGACAAAGCTAATCTCTATTACTTACCGACCTGTTATCGTTTATTTGTCAACACAGCGGTAAACCAATAAAGGAACGCCCTGTTTTGTTTGTATTTCAGGTCTAGCAGCGCGAAGAAAACATCAGCATCTGATGCTCTATGTAATAACGTAATGATAAGATAATCTTCTACAATCATGGATTAGGCTACTGTCTGTTCCGGTCTTACGCCGATCCAGCGTTTCATAGGTCGTGCTATTGCCCTTCGTCCTATTGGTTTGTATCCCATTATTTGTTTGGGATTCTCTCTGGAGTTATTCCTTCTAAGTGTTGAAGCCAATTGTCTCTATATTCCAGAATCAATGTTTAATTCATTTCTAATACCTTCATATCTAAATTGGTCTTCTTTTGTACATCCTTAGATCTTAGAATATCCCTTTTCTGCTGCTTATTACTCTCTCTACTACGTACAGTAAGTAAGGGAAGTATTGTATTCCACCCAAAATTTCGATGTCAAGGTTTCACCAGAAATATGTTTTTTGAGGCCCCCCTGAATCTAAACATAGCAGTTTTAGAAGTAGTTCCTTGCGTGCGCGCGCGTGTGTGTGTGTGTGTGTGTGTGTGTGTGTAACTCAAAAGCAGCACACCTCAAAAACGAAAACCCTGTTGGCATTTAACCCTAAACTTCGATGGAGTGGAAAAGAGTCGTAAAATTTAGTGCCTAATTTCACCCTACACATATGGAAGAGATGAGGTCTCGAGAAGTAGTCTCACAGGGAAAAGTGGTATACCGAATAAATGATCAAAAGATCCCTATCTTGTGCCCATTGCATCCGCAGTCATGCCTGAGATCTCGCAGGTGTACAAAAGGACGGGGCCCGAAGAAGGCGAAACTTCAAAGAAATAGCAAACTGGACCTTAGGCTAGGGTACAACGAAGCTGTTGCCCCTTTGACCCAATACGACAGATTTTTGATGAGTTTCCTGAACGTTACACCATTATCTAGCTTCACTCCGAGCTATTTAATGGCATTCGTTCATTCTATCCTCCTTCTGAGATATATGGATGTGGGAAATTCTACGGGAAAACGGCACTTGTTGAAGACAATGGCGGGGCTTTTCTCAAGGTTGATGGACAATCGCCAATGCGTGCACCATTCTTGGAGTAGGCGGAAGTGTCTTCAGATCGAGTTGAAGATTCTACGTGGATGTTTGTCCGTAGAATACAGCAGTATGACGTCTGCATACTGTGCTACGTTGAATTACGGCTCTGTTGGTAGACGCTAAACAGCGTGGGGACAGGATAGAACCTTGGGGAACTCCGCCTCTTATTGGCGTTTGTGTAGATTTGTGTCTCGCAACTAAGACGACAAAGGATCTGTGTTTGAGGCACCTACGTGTGTAGTAGAGTATCATGGGTTTAGCTTCAGTTTCAGAGTACCTACTCTCAATAGGGCTTTACAAATATGTGAAAGACGACTTTTCTAGAATTATGTGTGTCCAGTGATAAACGGTCAGCGCTTTATTTTTGTTTGTTCAACCTTTGTTTTTCATAGGAACCATGCTGGCTCCCTGTGTAACTTTGTGCCCAAAATTCTTTGAGTTTAATTTATAATTTTTCCTCTCATATATAGGGGACAGTTTGCCTTCTACTTATGCATTAGCTGGAAGCACTATTATATTTATGATTGCGCTGTTTGTACGTGATTGGCTTGGGGCCGGTTGAGGCAGAGCGGTGGTGAAAGCGCTTCAGCCGCTCTGGTGCCGCCGCTTGTCTGTGTATGGTTGCTGTGGAACTAAATTATGGATACGACATTTCATCGAATCTACATTTAGAGGCTGCCGTCTCAGTAGCGTATTTGGAAGGAGCTAACAGCATCTGTCTGTGTGTAGATGCTGGTGTTAATGCACGCATGTGTGCGTGTGCATGCTATTATTTCTAGGTAGGTATATAAAAATGAGTGGTTAATTAACAGAGAGAGAGTAAATATTAGTAATTAATTTAATATATTATTACTACTACATAAATAAGAGCGTTTAAATTGGATACAAAAACAGAGAAAGATAACATTAGTATTGTGACACCGGACGAGCGCGGCGGCGCACATCACAGGAAGCTCGGGGCTTGGCTACCCCACTCCACTGGCGGCACGTGTATCAAAAGCGATGAAGTTCAGGCTGCTTCGCGCGACTATTTAAGAACAAGTCACAACAGTTAGAGCGGCAAAACAAAGGGTTTCCAGATATTTCGAGAAGTGTCCGGCAGTCGGATACTTGTAGAAGTTCGAGAAATTTTCGTGTTACGTCATGTAAGGAGACGAGGCAATGAGAAATAGTAGTCAGTTTTTAGTTTCGGCGCGCGCGTGTGTGTGTCAGCTGCATGTGTACGGTCACGTCGAAAGGAAGATAGCGAAGCAGTTAATGAGTGTCGAGTGATTGTCGGCTGTTTGAGAAACAGACAAAGTGAAGGTAGACGAACGGAGAAGATTGCGAGAAGAAGTATTTAATAGAGTATCTTGACATTAGAGGACTTCACTGGCTATTGACAGTAAATTCAAGATATAAGTTTTATCTTTCAGTAAAATATGATTAATATATGGTATTTGCTCAGAATCATTACAAGCAATTATGAGAAATTCAAAGATTTTGAAAAATATTCAATTTACTAGGTAATTTGGGGGTCGGGGTTGGAGAAGGGGTAATGAAAATGTTGGTGTTCCTGTTTGTAGAAGATACTGGATTATTTGCCAACACAGGACATTGAATTACATTTTATCAGTGACGACCTGTCCACTATCCATTCCGTCACATGTACCACAGACAGATGAGAAATCTATGCAACGCCTGTGTTGTTTTTATCCTGTGGGAATGGTGCAATTAAAATAGTAATGGACCGCCAGGTACCTTCCAGTGAAGCGGAATCTGGGCCACAGTGGTGTTATATATATCGCTTTTTCATAAATATACAAAGTTCAATATTACTTCTGCTCCACAATGTTGTCACCCTGTGTGCGTTAACACCCTTAATGTGATACACTGGGAAGAAAATCCTTAAGAAGAGCCGTGGCCATAAAAGTGAAAGCGTCAATTTGCTATTACGATGGTACTGTGATGAATCCAGAGGACACGTCATATCAAAGAATTATATCAAGTAAAATTCTGACGCCGGGCTCGGCGCACAACAAACGCGGGCGGGGCAAAGGTACTTTATGCTACATGCCGGGCCAGTGAGCGGAAAAGGCGTTCAATGGGTGAGTAAAAATGAGCTCTATCGCTCGTTCTCTCTCTTTCTCTGTTGTTTGCTGTTTGTGTTTACGTGACTAACAATCGAAGCGGCTACACAAAAAGAGGTTTTCTGCGGAGTCTTCGAGTCTTCGGCGTCAGCTCCGGCGTGTTTGAATGAGTTCGCGAAAGCTCCATGTGACGTCATCCACACTATATAAGGGGGCCACGATTCGGTCAGTGTGTCAGAGAGCGCGAGCTGTACGTGTGTGTCGTCGTGATAGATACATTGGTCGTCGTAAAGAAGATTCCAGGAGCGTTGAGTGATTGTGATGTCGTGGTTAGTATATGAGCAATAGAGAAAATGAAGAAAGACACTGAAAGGACTGAAAAATGTTAGAAGTAAAAGCTGTGAGTTGTAATAACACGAAAGACTGTAGACCGCGTTAACGACAGGAACAAAACTTTCTGTTTGTGATAAACATTTAGAAAGCAATTAAGGGATGGAAAAGTAACCGGACTGATTTTGTCGTTTTGTCGCAATATCATAACACATCTGACCTAATTAATAAATTGGTGTTACTCGTTGGCAAATTGTGTTACTCCATTAACAGTGGGTTTTTTGGTCTTTGGGGTTTTTATACGTTGAATTCACACTTTCATTCATACTTCCAGACTCAGGGAAGGATGAGGAATAGTAATCTCGACTGGAGAAAAATTTCTACCCCCCTGCCGGGAATCGAACCCGGGACCCCTAGCACAGTTTCCATCTTCTTTGTTACAACCCAGGCTTCACTTTCCATATAAAATCACTAACTTTGCCATTGTTTTGTAAAATTTAATTCTTGTATCATTTCTTGATTTATTCCTTAAAGTGTTGTGTAATGTTCCACATATAGCTTGAAATCTTAATTGTTTTAGATGTATATCCCTTTCTTTTTGTGAGCCTATTTCATATTCAAGGTACCTGAAACTTGAAACTTGGTCTAAAGGATGGTCAACCATAAATAAAATATGATTTTAAATGCTATATCAAAGAGATTTGAGCAGGAAATGTTATAAAAAATAACCTGAAATATATTCACTTCGGTTAGTGCAGTTCAACTTACACTGTTAACTGAGGAAAACGAAACTCAATAATTACGCACCTATATTTCACTTTATTTTTAACATTAACGAATAACCTTTCTTATGGCAAACCACTTTAATTATTAAAGAACAACTGTTAAAAACATGGTTGTGAAATTGAAATTGAGTGATATTTTGATTGATTGTAATGTGTAATCAATTGTTTTTCAGCGATTTATGGGATGCAGTTGGCGACTCTGATTAAAGAAAAGAATTTCCTAGTAATTAATTTGTACAAAACAAAGGAATAACCTGACGATAATTCATATAATCATAATTTAACGCGTCTATGTATTAAAATGGTCATCAGACAGAATTTATAATCTCGTATAAAGAGAGTTGGTGGCGCCGTGGCCGAGCGATTAGACTTTTTTATTTTTTATTTATTTATTAATTTTTTTTTAATTAACGTCCTCCAACATTTTGTCATATCGGACGAATGAGTGAAATGAAATGGGTGAAATGATGCTCAAATGAGCCCGAGGTCCATGGAGCTTTAAGTTACCCGACATTTGTGTTCTCAGGGTAGGGAAAACCTCGAAAAAAAACCTCTATGGTGGTTATGATGTTTGTTTTAAAAATTAAAATTCTGGCCTTAATAATCGTCCTTTGGACTAAAAGTGAACAAAAGTAATATTTTAAGCTCAGGTTACACATAAGTCAGAAATTATTAATCAAATGTTGCAAAATTAATACAAAATACGATCAAATGGCGATACTGCTTGTTTTGAAAATAGATCTTTAAATCACATATGTATCGCTCTTATACAGAAAGAGACAATGAACTAAGAACCGGTTCAGAGATCATCCTTCCCACAGTGCGGCTCCCTTTAGGTTTATAACCTGCAACTATTTTCGTTATTCGATTACTTGACATTCGTGCTATGTGATCTGCTCAATTCTGTTTGTATATATATATATATATTTTATATATCTTTATTTGTTCTCTGATTGTGTCAGTTCTCACGTGATCTAAACAGGTATATCCGGCAATGCTTCTTAAAAATTTCATTTCTACTGTTCCTACCATTCTTCTATCCCTTCTGTTCATTAACCAATTTTCGGAACCATAAGTCAATATTGGTGTGGCCATCACTTTATAAAACATTCAACACAGTTTCATTTCGAACTTTATTTTTCAGAGTTCAGAGATATTCTGAAATTTTATGTAAGTATTCCTTTACATATATCTCTGTCATCATAAAATGAGATATCCGTTCCTAGGGAATTAAAATATTGTACTTGTTCTATTGTTTTATCTTTAATTATAATTTTTAGTCTTATCTGATCTTTCTCTAAAAAAGTCATAGTCTGCTTTTTTGTGTTGAAATATTTAAGTTGTAGTTACTCATTATTTTTTCCAACTGATGTGCTGCTAACTGAAGCATATTTTCATTTCCAGCAAAGGTTACTTGCAACCTATACATTTCATAAAAATTACACGCCACAGGAAGTTTTCAGTCTAAGAAACCTAAACGACAGCGTAGAGTTCACACCGAAGAAAGATTAGACATCTGTCATTGTTTGCAGACTTTCCGAAAAATCACTCGGGCCTGTTACATAACGGCAGGTAAAAATCATAAATTTCGCACATAAAGGCCTTAAAAGTAATTTTAGAGGTGCTGCAAGTATAGCATCTTCTTCGCTATTCTAAGACAGCCGTAGACGGCAATGAACGCCTATAACAGAAAAAGAAAAAAATCTCGCAGTGGTTCTTAGTTTATTGGCTCTCAGGGTATATTGCAAAACATTGATCAATATAGGAGTCCTGGATTCCTGTTCATCTGAAAGAGGGCACCTGCTAAACAATTAGCACTGTGATAATGATCATTTGACATTTTTAATCAACTTGGTGACATACAGTTCAAGTATGTAGCGGAAGATGGTGCAGCAAACGCTGATATAAATTTCGAACGTTGCTAGTAAATATTTATGATTTACGAAATTTTCAATTTGTGCCGTACGGCATGCTGCAGCAGTACAAAAGCATTGCCGAGACGTCAACCACAACAAACGAGCAAAAAGAAGCAGTGACAGCAGCAAAGAGCCGGAGAAGCAAAAAAGAAAGCGTTCAAGAGCAATCTATCACTCCTCCCTCCATCTACAAAGAAAGCGGGACGAAGAGGAGGAGGTGGAGGAAATATCGAAAAACCGCCTACATTGCAAGCAAGAGATGCAACTCAGAAAGCGCCTGTAATTAGAAACAGTTTCTGTAAACAGAAATGTAGACGTATCGTTTCGGCAAAGTCCTATTACCGTTAATTGAAAACTAGTTTTTCACTCTGTGTGAAGAGAGTTTAGATATCTGTTAATTTTGCAACAGGTTTCCAATTTTAATGAAAATACAAAATTGTACGAATAAATATGCATTTTCTTTATAGTAATTAAAATACACGGCTCTTGCCTCTTTAGTCCTAAGATCAGAATATTAGAGATAAAAGTATTATTTTGTGTTTAACGGGTTTCTATGGACCAAAATTAAACAAAAATGCCAAAAATAAAGTTACAAATATTTTTGGCGGCTGGCTTTCTGGGAGGGGGTGGGTTGGCTAAAATAACAAATGTGTTGTTAAGTATCAAATGAACAATAATATTAAAAAAATCTGATGTGTTGCACTCACATGACTTTCTCTACTCTTGTACTAACCATTCTTACAAACTCTTATTCCTATATCTTCTTCGTGTTAGTTAAAATAAACATTTGTAAAATTATCTTATTGCTTATTTCCTTGTAGGTGCAAGGGGAATATTGGAATACAGTAGGCTTTGTACGATAGTCAAATCTTTTAAAGCTTTGAGATTCCGTTCTCTTTGTACACGTAATGTATAAAAAAATGAACAACGATGACCCATTTCATGAAACTTCCAAGTTTTCCGAAACTCACACACATAACAAGGTATATCTCCGAAATGGTTCACCCTACAAGAAAATTTATTGAGACATAAATTGTGTATTTTAGCAAGATCTACATTTTTTGTATAGTATAATTTGGTCTATCTCTAACGGTTTACCAGTTATGCAAAAGTCGTCCAGAGAAAATACGACTACAGGGGCTATAGCCAGAAAATTCAAGATATACATTTCATTTGTCATAAAAATATCTCAAACATATGACATTTTAATCAAAATCGTTAGAGCAATTTTCAAGAAAATCAAAATTTCCGAAAAATTTTCCATGTAAAGGGTAGTTTAGGGTGGGGCTATTTTCTTCAAAATCTTCGTGTCACACCCTTGAACGACATTAAACTTAAATACCAACTTTGGTTTTTAACCGACTTTTCGTTTTTGAGCTATGCTGTCCACAGACTGTCAGACACACAGACACACAGACACACACGGACCTTTTTCTAAAAATGCTTTTTTTTTGGATTCAGGGGGCCTCAAAACATGTATTTCTGGTGAAATCTCGACTTCGAATTTTTGGGTGGAATACAATACTTCCCCTACTTACCAGTAGAGAAAGTAATATAAAATTTTGTTTTTTGGGGGCTTTGGGGTTCAGGGAGGTTTAAGGATAGTATTATATATGATACTTCAAGACTATATTAAGTTTTTATGGCTTTTTTTCAATAGAGAAAAAAAATATAAGCGTAGAATGAAGAAGCTATGAAACATGATGCCACCACGAGTTTAACACATTCACAGAGCGAGAGAAAAGACTGAGGTATCATGATATCAAAGGACGCAGGAGGGTAACTTATAGTAATAGCTATCTTATCCCATATTTTACGTGTGGAATCTAAGAGAAGGAGATTCAATATAACATGGGATGGTTTTAGAAAAACATGAATGGGGCTCGGATTTTATGATGTAAAATCTCTTGAAACATGCATGCGTGTGTACTGTAAGTGTTACCAAAATATATTTAAAATCTTGAAAAAATGAGTTAAAACATTAAACAAAACACGACAGAAATTCATGTACTTTCAATAGTCTTACAGTTCCTGAGGTGCTGTTAAGAAGAGCATTAGCCCTGAAGAACCTCTACGTTGGCAACGACACAACCAACACGCGCCCTCTCCCGGAAGATTTTATTACTATGGACACCGGCCACTGAAGCCTACGTAATTTAACAAACTTACTGTTGGTGTTTTTAAACACACAAGCCGTGTGTGGGCAAAATTTTAGAGGTAGAACTGGAACTACTGCATAATAGAAAATAACGATTTGTTAATTTTTAGGAGTTCTAACCTACAATTTGTGCCAGATAGTTACAATGTAGATTTCTACGTAAGAATGTAATGCATACTATGACAGAGGATAGCCTATATTTTTTCGTGGAGTCCTACAGTGTTAAATACAATATGTTTATTTGTATATTACAGGATGAAAGGAGGAGTTGAAAATAAAGGTGGTTTGTTAAAGCTATGCGGGCTCATGATTGCTGCCGGATTTTAATATCAATATCTAACATAGTTTCACATAATTATTCCAAAAACACCTTCATAACAGAGCTCTGCAAAACCAGAAGAAAATGTAATGTGCAGAGCGCCTTCTCCCGCTCCAGTTTGTAAAATTTTAATCCTCCCCATTTGTCTCTTAGGATACGAAGTCATTAAAAATCTCTCATGTCAGCAATAACCTGCCACAAATACCCTATTATTTATACTCAAAGAATGGGATTGAACTTTGGGATCATGAATAAATCACCCTATATTCCCTAGTATTAAACATCTGTGGAAGTATTTTATAGTCTATGCCCGGAAGCAAAGAAGTTAATATAGGATGCAAATGAAGTGCTACTTTATTTTCATGTAAATTACGTTTATAGTTATTTCTGTCATCACCAAAACTTGCTTGAATTAGTATTAAGTGCACACAGTGTTTAATCCAGTGGTAAGACGTGGAAGATTCTCACGAATGTCACTTCATTAAGCAACTTCTCCGACACACCCTCTGCTGAAATACTAGGGGATGAAATTCTGGCCCAGCGGGTAAACAAACGGTGTTATACAGCATCCCATACACACTTTTAAATGGACATCCAGTGTATTATACACAATTACCCACCTTATATGAAGTACTGCGTGATCAGCACAGAGCGGAACAGGTTTCATGACTGTCGACCTGCAAGACTTCAGTGTGAGTTGGGTACGTATTAAGTATTCATACGTTCCTAAAAAATCCTCCAGTTTAACACCCTGAACTTTTTATCTCTCAAGGGGGGGGGGGCATTAAAAGACAAGGATAACAAAATAAATCCATACACTTTAGAGGACATTTCGCTTCCAATAGTGGGGGTAAAAAACACTTTGCGATTACAAATGTCGGAAGTCCACCTCTAAGTTTGTTTTGTGTTGTTTTCAGTGTGTTTGCTCCTGTGCATATTATTTAAAATTGAAGTTCAACGTTATACCGTTACCTTTTGGAATGGAAGTCGGTATGGGCCCTGGTACATACTTTTAAATTTATTTATCCTATTTATAATTGTGATGGGATTACTGCTAGTTGTTCACAATCCACCACTGATTGGCTGGAAGGAGTCAAACCTCTCCCGCCTTCTCTATAAGGACAGAGGCAGAATAGTGAGTAAATGCTTCTCTTTTCAATGTGTCTTTTTCTTTCATTCGGCCCGAGACAAGATAAACCAAACATGCTATACTGCTACTACTACGAGAAAGAGGTAGCTAACAGCAACCTCAGAAAAGTGAAGTATTTCTCGAAAATATCATTAGACAACTAGAAGACGTTTTCCCCTCAGCTACTACATTATAACACAGTTCAAATGTTGATGCTCCCTGCATTATTCGTGAACTAGGTTTGGGTAGGCAGTATTTTGTTTGTTTTGAGCTTCAGGAGCAAATGTAGTGAATTATTAGTAATTTCTTAGTTCGGTCAAAGGTATTAATGATCAGAAACAGGACTAGATCCGGTTAGTTTCGATTACAATGTCCACATCAGGTAACGTCACAGGAAGCCGCTTATGCATGCAGGTTTCCTTTGCCAGTGATAGAAGACAGATCCGATTATATCCGCCTCCGTCTGGAATGCATATAGTATGCCAAAGACCACCTATTCTGTTAAACAATGGTCAGCTCAAGTGCTCTTGTATTTACGGTTTAGTCGGACAGTGAATTTTACCTTACATATATATTAAAGCTCTTATATTTTGCTACCAGTTTATATATAGCGTTGTCAGTTAGAAGAGAGAGTTGTCAGGGGCAACTGTCTAAATTTCTCCATGCTTAATGTTATAGCCCTTAGTGAAGAAAACAATAAACTGCCTAGGTTTTCTATTTACATAATTTAACACTAGAGTGACAAAACTGTGACTCGTTACAGTCCGAAGCTAATTACGCTACAGGTGTTTTTTGAAACTTAACAGAGACTTGCGTTAAAAGTAACACGTTTTCAATATAAAAATAACAATTAATGCTCTCTGCTTCTTCAATTCCCGGGATAAAACATCGATATTACTTCCAGTTCATTGAATGAACATTTTCCAGGTCATTTATATCTATTAATGTGAGCCCTACATTTTAACATGTTTTAGTTTTACGCGTAAAACAAACAAGTTTTTGTTTAAACATTAAATTCACTTATATTTAATTTTTTAAATATGGCAAAATAGAAACAAAGTTTAAATACAGCATTAAAGTTTCTCTTTTAATATTTTATAAAGTATACGCTGAAGTGGTGATCAAGTGGTGATGAATTAAAGTTCACGAAAGGCAGGACTATAATACTAGGGTCATAAACAAAGATATTTCTGCATTGAAATAAATAAAATTACCATACACTAATCATGAATCACCTTACTTCATCGTTACTGATTACAAGGACAAAGACAAACTAAGACAGCAGTATTCCAGTGTTACCACTTTTCTTCTATCATGATTTTAAAGTATAAATGTTATTGATCAAATTCCGTAAGCTTTCACAGACGGTGTCATAATAGAAAATTATTTTCCGAGCTTGTGGACCGTGGTCTAATGGAAAATCTTCCAGCCTGTGAAACCAAACGGCTCCATATCAGTCGTCGCCGAGGCGACGGTCACACCACTGAGGATGTTCGACGCAGCTTTGAACGAAACGTCTGGAAGGAGATTTTCCACTAGACCACGGTCCACAAGCCAAGATAATCATTTTATATTAATTTTATTGTTGGAAATTAGGCAATTTTATTGCACACTAATGGGCTACATATGTTATCATACTGAAGTAGTGATCTTCATTCGTTATACCTAATGTTGCAGGGTTCGAGCAGAGCAGATCAATACTGGAACCATAAATTGCTAATCATGAACTGATATCGATTTTTAAAAGAACTTATCCTCAGTAGAAAGTATGTTCCACAGACCAAATTGCCAGGTTGGGCGAATGTTTACTTCCTTATCTTCCACACAATCAGACAAACGGTGTACTTAGTGTGAAGGGAGCAATGAACAAGCTATCTCTCCAAGATCGCTGTCAGTTACAGAACCACCATAAATTACAAATGACTTCCTCTAACTTGGGGGAAGCAACTGTCAACCGACTATTACTCAATGGTGTGGAAGTTCCTCAATACTTCCTCCGAAGATGCCATCTATATGAAGCGTCTCATCATTACCAACATACTCCACAGTCTATCGTAGCCCCCTGGCGCAAATTTACAACTACACAATTTCTTACTAATTATGGCCACTTCCAATCCCACCTTCATGTCAGCTTTACCACTCTGCAGTTTCCCTGAAAACCCCCACAGAGGGCCCAACACCTGTTGACGGAATGCGCTAACTAGTCTGTCCTATAATCAGTCCTACCAACTGTTATAATGTATTCCTTTAACACGTGGTAGTCGGGCAATTCTTCATAAGGAGCTTCACCGTACTTTAACTATGCATATAGTATATAAGTTGGACTTAGTTGTGATTGTAAATATCCCGTAAATACAACTAGGTGAAACACAATTTGTAAATTATCTCGGTGAAGTAAAAGAAATAAATACATAAAATAAAAAAATAAGAAAAAAACTAGCAGGAAATCTTCCGGTGGAAAATCTTGTTTTTATGTCTGTCTGGATGGCTCAGTTTGTTAGACGCTGGCCCAGCGATGTCCAACCTTGTCTCTTGGAGACGCTTACTAATTAGCTGAGAGAGGGCGAATCAGCTCAAATTTAGGCAGTCAGTATCCAGTGACGGGCACAAACAGGTTATTTTATGTCAGTTTCTAACTCATAATTTGAAATTTCTCTGAATGTATTCAAAATATCTCTTCAGTCTGGATGATTGTTGCATAAATGGAAAACACAAAAACTTCCTAAATAAATTTATATCAAATACTCCGTTTCTCTTTCGAGTGAACCACTTCCAAGATATTCTTTGCTATTTGTTTGACTTTGTCAAAACGTATACTTTTCTTAAATAGGAGTATCTTATTATTTTATCTCTTGGCCTTGCAAAAGGAACGAAATTTCAAAGGCATCGCATAGCGATCAGCTCTTAAAACATTTCACTATCGCTTAAAGGCTACTGTATTCCCATATTGTGCCTACAAGAAAATTAGCAGTAACATAATTTCTGAATATGTCAATTAAAATGAAGTTGAGAAATAAGCACTTGTAAGAATAGTTTGTATAAGAGAGAGTATACTCTATATATAATTATTTGCGAACAGAGTTTCTGCAAATTGAACTATATTAAAAGTCTGTTACGCGACGATCACTTGGTGTATCTTCCATGGCTATGAAATGCGACTTTGTCGCTGAATATTGATCGACTTTTTAAACATAAACACTACCAAAGAAGTCACTAATGAACAGATGTTTATCCTATACAATTTGAAAGTGCTTTCATAAATCAAACGCAACGTATGTGTCATCAAATCGCCATTGCATCACAATTGAGGTTAAAAGAGCAACACAATCCGGGTATAGTGGAAGGAGGTAAATCTAACTCCCTACTTTCGCAAAGGTTGGACATCGCTGCGCTGGCGTATTAATTCCGGCACACTGGCGGCGCAACGTATGTGTCATCAAATCGCCATTGCATCACAATTGAGGTTAAAAGAGCAACACAATCCGGGTATAGTGGAAGGAGGTAAATCTAACTCCCTACTTTCGCAAAGGTTGGACATCGCTGCGCTGGCGTATTAATTCCGGCACACTGGCGGCGCAGATGTCATCCTAGCAATTGACAGCGTCGTTAACCAGCTAAATGATTTATTTTAATATTCGTTTTTGTGTTAAAATATATTTGGTTGCTGAGAACTGTAGCGAAAGCTACAGAGATTCACAACCGCAAGGAAGAGGCTTGCGTCATGTTTATTTTGGAGTATGTAGATGAGTTGTTAGCTGTAGATATAGAGATCATGTAAATCTTGTTACGTCATTAAGGGAGGACGTGAGGTAAATCCTTAGCACCGTGTATGTGGCTTGTGTTTACTTACTCTATAATACACACAGCCTGTCATTTACAGGTTAGATCTAACAAACCAGCTCTGTGATCATTAACACTCAGATCTTCCAGCACACGCTATCCTATCGGACATTCGGGGTTGTGATATACGAGACACTAATTAGGGTCACCAACTTGCGAGAAACAAGATGAAAAACGAATATCGAAGCAGCTGTGTAATGGCGATGCTCAATCAATTAAACAACACGGTTCTCATTCAAGGCTTTGTTACATTCACAGTATCATTCCTAGCCATACAATGGGATTTCTGACGCCGATCATTTGCATTCCACATCCCACAATCCTATGTAAGCCGGCCTTTCAAATGCATATTCATTACGGCTTGATCAGATTCTGCAATATTTCAGTGATAACATTACCTTATGTTCAGGGCTAAAATCTTCTAATGACACATTTAACAACACTTCTGTATATCTTAGTGAATGTTCATTACAGTTATTTATCATTAATGTCTTTTCAATATCATTACTCAGTAAAAAGTAGTGAAAATACACTTCATGTGCATTGCCGTAAGGCACATTTCCATATAAACAGTATTAGCTAAAACGTACAATTGATCAAATAGTCGCATGAAGCTGAGACAACAGTCATTGGTTTGCAATCTTTATTTTCGGCCTCTATACATCGAGCAATTTCAAGCGATAATTTTTATTTTCTCTACTGGCAAATAGAGGAAGTATTGTATTCCACCCAAAAATTCGATGTCGAGACTTCACCGGAAATATCTCTTTTGGGACCCCCTGAATAAAAAAAAAAGCAGTTTTAGAAAAAGGTTCAGTCTGTAGACAGCATAACTCAAAAACGAGAAGTCCGTTAAGAACCAAAGTTCATATATAAGTTTAATGTCCTTTAAGGATGCGGCACGAAGATTTTGAAGAAAATGGTCCCACCATAAACTATCCTTTACATGGAAAATGCTTCGAAAATATTTATTTAAAAAAAAACTCCAAGGATTTTGATTAACATGCCATATCTGTATGGCAAATAAAATGTATATTTTCAATTTTCTGGCTATAGCCTATGGAGTCCTATTTACTCTGCTTAACTTTTGAACAACTCGTAAACCGTAAGAGATAGACAAAATCTTACTACACAAACATTTAGATCCTTCTAAAACACACAATTCATGTCAGAATAAATGTTTTTGTAGAGTGAACCATTTCGGAGATATTCCTTGTTATTTGTGTGAGTTTCGAAAGGCTTAAAAACTTTCATGAAATGGAACATCGTTGTTAATTTTGTATACGTTAAGGTGCAGGCAGAACGGGATCTCAAAGCTTTAAAAGATTTGACTATCGTTCAAAGCCTACTGTATTCTAATATTCTCCTTGCTCCTACAAGGAAATAAGCAATAAGAAACGTTTTTCTCAACTAACGCGAAGAAGATATAGGAATAACAGTTTGTAAGAATGATTAGTACAAGAGTAGAGAAAGTCATGTGAGTGCAATTTTTAAAAATATGGCGAATGTGCGATGAGAATAAATTAGGTTATGATTGTACATAACAACCTATGTTGATGAACAAAGTAGCTCATTGCTCTTCGTATACGAGTATAGGGGTCGTATCTGTTGCTTCGCCACATTCTTGCATCTGCTCCACAAATAAACTATGAAAAGATGCTACTGGCAAGCTTCTTAAACTCTTCTTACGGCTGAAAGTCGCCCTTGGGGTACTTATCTCAAATGTGATAGTCCCTAGCGGTATACCGTGAAAGTAAGAATCAGTTAGGGAATTTAATGTCATACTGGCAAGCTGCCATGGTAGCACATTAGTGAGAGCAGCCCCGGAAGATCTGTAGTTCACATCCCGGCTATGGCATTGACTTTCTCAAATCCTGAATCTACCTCTCTTCTTTTTTGTATTTGTTTAAATTTACCTCACACAACATATCTTCAGACCTCTGCTTAGGAATTAGACAATTAGTCTCTATATTCCTTGTGCGAACGTAACATGGTGAGAAAATGAAAATTTGACAGTTACGTTTTCTGTCCCTTTATTTCTCTTGTAACACTGTCGCACAAAAAACAGTTCCCTTTTTATGGTTAACACAGTTGAGAGTTCTGCGTGATTTTAAAGCTCACAGCTTTTCTGTCCTCTCGTAACCTTGACACACACTTTCCTGTCTATCAGTTCTCTCTGTCTATCAAACTGCAGGCTTGGAAATCACACTCGCAACAATACTTCACACAGCAACAACCCTCCCGCGACGATTAAATGTCCCAGAACTGTCTCTGACGATTCATATTTACATTTCTAAGATGAGTGCACACACAAACAAACAAACACACACACACACACACACACACACACACACACACACACACACACATTGCTAACAGCTATCTCATTCAACACTCACAAAAATTTATTTTTCTGGCCGTCTCGTCTCGCTTATGGGTCGCGCACGTCAAATCGAACACCCGTAAAACACGACTTTTTCGTAGGAGGTTCACAATTTTTTTATGAATAATAGGCATCAAATAGGGAGACCCGTATTTTTTATTTCCGTATTTTTAAATTACTTGCTCAGTTATGGCTATTAGAAACTAAGTAATTTCTGCGCGCACCGTGATATAAAATCACTTGTTACTCTAAGGTCATATAGAGTTGAGAATTGGGGTTCGGCGCACTGGAAAGGTTAAATACAACACTTTTAACAACTTTGGATCAATCATTATTACAAATAAATTTTGGACTGTTTTTTATGGTATATTGTGTAAAACCAAAACTAGAATTTAAATCGATGAGTTAAAAATCTAAGAAAAATACACACGTATGCCCTGACATTTTATCTATAAAATAAGATGTTGAAAACTATGGAGCTTGCATTAGTGCATTTGCTACAATTTTTTTTCTGGAGGCCTGCAAGCGCACACGGACGAGTAACAAGCCAGGTGACTGCAGACAGCCTGCGAATTGCCGCGTCAGCTATGCTACTCACATAACTACTTCTTACTAAGGCAGTACAGTCCATACAGAAAATTGTCTCCACAATGTCTCCACTCCTGTGGCATCTGATACGTGCTTTTGAGCTTTTGAATTATTTTGAAAAAATCTTCTGTTGTAAGCATTTCTTTGCTTCTTCCTTCAAGTACGCCCATACATTTGAAATAATTTCTCTACTCTGACTGTGTAATGTTTTGGTCCCTAATTTAGAACGCACAGGTGGCATAATTGATTTACGCTATGATCAATGTCTCACAAATTCAATATATTCACTCTTTATCACAAAGATCAATGTCTTCAACGGCACGCTGCAACTAAAAAGCACCTTTGAATTAGGAAGACTGTTTGAGATCATGCAGACATCACTACCTTCCCCCTCCCTCCCCATGTGCATGGTTTCATTCGCACATTTATATAATAGAGCTGATGAAACAAACAAAGACTATGGATTCGCCAACAGTTTAAAATGCATATTTTAAAAATATTTTGAAGATTCTAATAGTGTACGTATAATAGTGTCAGCTAGCAGTGTTCTCCTTACTGTACTGTTGTAAAGCTCATGGAACCTCAAGTAGTGGACAGTTGCCCTAATGGAAGGTGGCAATTGTGTGAGGTTACGGTAGCCGTCACTGATTTGCAAGTAAGTTAATTACAACTGAACTATTAGAGACTCCATTCTGATTTTTTCTGAGAATATTGAATAAACTTCATTGTATTCTTAGTTTTTTTTTTTTTTTTTTTTTTTTTCAGATTTTTAAATGGTCGAGTTTATGTTATTACCTAACTTTAAAACTTTAATCGTATAAAATATAGTACTAATAATAATTAATAACATTTTCTAATAAATACCTCACGAAATACTGCAATTTATCTTTAATTTTAGCCAAAGATCAAGTAACTTGCTTCATTACAATCGGAGGTATGATTGATCGAAGAGTGAGGAGCGCGCGATTTTTGGGACATTTCAAATATTGATATCTGCCAAAATACATTTTTTTATATAAAACAAAGAAACACGGGTCAAATATATTTTGTTCCAAAACACCAAAAAGAAATTTCAAGAAAATCTGAGAGATCAAGGTCATTTTTTGCCATATTTTGTTCAATTTGACGTGGAATGACTCTTATATAGAATGAGAATGACATAACACGGATTTTTTCTCAAAATTAACCTTTTCTCGAACCTCTCAAAAACAAACCGACAGCCGAAAGGCTCGAAAACAGTCTGGGAACGCTTAAATCACGTATTCACAAGCAGCCTTGTGAGATAGCTTGACCTTGAGCGTTTTCCAGTGTGGTAAAATGAGGTTTATTCTGTGTGTTATTTTCTCCAATGTGTCCCTCAGGTATAATCATAGGATGGTGGGTGGTTGGTATAGAATGGCACATACGACGTTATTGGTACCTCCATTACCCAGCACTTGGGTGCCTGCAGAAAATAAGCAAGGTTGAAATGGGGCAGGAGCGCTCACATTCTCTTGTAGTAAAAACCACGAAAGTAACTTTCTAAAATGTGCTTATCATTCCCCAATTTCACAACTCTTTCCCATTTTGGATTATCTAAGCTACCCTCATGAAGTAAAGTGCTTCTGGTACTCTTACGGTTACGGAGCGAGGTGGCTCCACAGTGACGTGCGAGATTCGTATTCGGAAGGTCGTGGGTTCGATTAATGGGTTTTTGGGGTTTTTCCGATGTCACCAGCCAAATGGTGACGGTAGCTCTAGAGTTCTAGACCTTTCCTCCAAAGCCTTAATAGAATAAAAAGCAGGCTAGATTAATGGGTTATAGAAGGTGCCCCCCCCCCCCCCAAAAAAAAACAAAACAAAACAAAACACAAACAACGCTTCGTATGTTGTGCGGGATGACAAACTGATCGCATTTTCAAGAAGGAACCCCGATGCGGAAATGCACGGTTTGAGCGCTGGAGAGTGTCGAAGTTTGAGAACGAACGGTTGTGTTAATTTGTTATGACACGTACCGGTATACTGCCGCGGTATTGGCCAACATACACTGCAGCACACTTTTATGTAAATGTGCGGAATCACCACAACGTCGCAAATCGAAATCGATGGATTGATAGAGGTGGACCAGTTCCATGGCCAGCACGATCGCCAGAGCTGACACTTATTCAACTATATTCTATGGGGTTGTATTAAGAGTATGGTGTATAACACTCCTGTAACATTGGCGGAGGACCACATTTTTCGAGCCCATGGAGCGATTGAAAATCTTCAAAGACAACCGCACATATTGGGTCATGTGCGTAAGCTCAGCATTGCCTATGTAGCCTCTGCAATGACGTAGGAGGTACTCAGTTCGAAGTCCGTTTGTAATGTAGAGAGCTCAATGTTGGTTTTATGGACGAAATGTGAACTCACAGCCATCTCACACTTCGGTGGGTTACAGCGTTCAAACTGTGCATTTCCGGAACGGGGTTCCTTGTTGAAAACCGATAAATTTGCCGTCCCACATCAACACACTAAGCGTATGTTTCCGTCCCTGGAAAATAAGGTCCTGGAAAATATTCTAAGACTATTCTTGTCTATTATCAGGCGTTACACACGCTGGTGTTCCTACCGCTTCTCTTGCAAGCAAAACGAAGTTCACGCACGCCAATGACTGGATTTACCCCTATGAGTTCTGCAACTCTTTTAACGCACGAAGGTTTATCTACTTACCCCAATGCCGGCTGGAGTGGGCCACCTGGTATACCTACATTCATGATGATGGGCATTCAGGGCGTCCGAAAACCGCTATGACCATAGATTAGACATGGGCACGAGGACAGAAGTAGCGATTGAACGTGCCTTACTCACCTCACATTCTATTGTCGAGTGACGAAGTTTGTTTTGACACAAACACCGCGGTGTTAGTTTCGTTCCACCTGCTTGGCAGTAATAATTTCTATGCTGATATTAACTATTTTGTTTATATTAGACATATTTTGCATACAATAATTATTACAGCCACCTACTGTGGTTAGGCAAGTTATATAACCTTCCTTTGTCTTACACAATATTCTTACACTGCCTTATGATTAGCGTATTAAATTACTTCTCTTTCACAGTAAATAAAACAGTGAAGTTCAATTGCTATTTAGCCTTAAAAATGTTTTAACACTATTTGATTAAAATAACAAATTCTTTTCTTTTCGACCTAATATTGTATTCAAACTTTGAAACAAGAAATACAATAGTTTATACTAAATAAACTAATGAAACTAAACCCCTTAAAATTGGAATCATATCATTCCCTTTATATGTTTACAAATACCAGTATTCAGAAGGCACCTTTTGAAATAGTAAATAAATACGTGTAAGATCACCAACATTTAATTTATGCTTGTAATTAAAGTGGCGTTTGATATTGTAACGCTTTACATTTGCAAACTGAAATCCGCATATAAAACAGAAAACGTTCCTGTTTCTGTAACTTACAACAAATTCTCTCTACTGCTCTTCATGAAACAGTCATAGTCGCCACTGAATGAGGCATGCCTGAAGCTGAACAGCAGTGAAGGCGAGGGATGGGCGGTGGAGTGAGGCGAGATGTAGTTTTAAGGACGTTCAACTACTTGGTCTTTAGCGCCCTTACGAAATCGATGGTAGTAAAAGCTAGAGATAAAGTTCAATATAAAATAAAAATACAAGTAAGAGAACAAATATAGATAAAAGAACTAAACTAATGAGGCAAAAGTCAGAATTAAATAAATCTACAAAAGTTCTTAAAGGTATGAAGTATTGATAACTAAGCTTCGAACATTTATGCAGCTATCGCGAAATGAGGCGATCGCAAGTTAACTGCCACAAGGGCAGAGCGTGACGTTATTGCCCCAGTACATTCACAGCACAAACTACTGGGCTCATATAGTGTCTCTCGAATGTGCTCCCTAGTTTCAGTAAAATGCCTCCAGTACGAAAATTGAAACTTGTGCAAAACTTTGAGTGTGAATATTTTGCCGGAAAAGGGGACAGTATTGAATTTAAGTTATGTAACAACGTTATCTACAACTTTTGTGCATCGAGTGTACTTAGCCTCCTCTCTGCAGTGATTATATACTGACTTCCTATAGTCCAAACTCCGAAAGCTTTAGTTCTCTGTATGAAGATTCACTCGCTATTGATAACTAAAATTATAAATCCTTACACTGATTGTTGCCATTGATAAAAACTTCCATATTCTTTAGAGAAAGGTAACCATGCATAAAATTGCAGTGGCCAATAGGCAACCGAGCCAAGATTATCTCATCGCGACGAGATACCCGAGAGTAATAGGACTGAAGCTCAGAAAATGCTTATTTTGCATAATTGGACAAAGTGTATTTTGACATACAATATACGAGAGGTGATCGGGTAACCTTAGATACGATGAGCGACTGTGTGTACGTGACAAACAATGCTGCCGGCAAAACATAAAGGAGGTCCGGGGCTACAGGACACCTGGCGACTGTGTGTATGAGATCGAACAGGGTGATAACACCGTGGTGTCCGGCAATCTCTGGAATATTCTTTGCTGAGACCTGTGCACCTGCGTGTGGAAATAACTCGAAGAAGGTTATGTCACGCCGGCTCCGGTATAAATAGGACAGACAGTGAGCAGTTCGGTTTGGTTGGTGTCAGTTTTAGTAGTTGAGTGTTAGAGTTGAGTGAATGATAGTTGTTTAAGTCGTCGTGTAGTTACGAGAGTGCATCGGCCAGCCTGTCAGCAAGTGTGTGTGTGTGTGTGTGTGTGTGTGTGTGTGTGTGTGTGTGTGTGTGTGTGTGTGTGTGTGTCGTCGAGTGATTGTATCGTAATAGTAAAGATATAAGAGACAGTGAAACTGGAGAAAGACAGAGAAAGATTATTGGAAGAACAACTGTGAGTTGTAACAGTAGAGAAGACTATAAACTGTGTTAGCAACCAGAAGGAAATTGTTAATTTGTAGTAAATTTAGAGGAATTAAAGGGTTAGAAAAGAAACGGACATCCCACTTCGCCGTGTTTATTACAATATTTTACTGCAGGTATTAAAATATTACTTACAAAGTGAGTATGTTGAACAAAGGAAAAGAAAGCTTTTCTCTGTTGTTTTCTCAGTCAAGCGAGCACTTCTAGAGTGGAACCTGAATTACACGTTAAACTGTAATATAGTTGGTGGTATCGTTCCCAGCGTTAGCGGTTGCATTATTCCCCTGCCATTCTCTCCTGTTGACTTTAGACTTCCTATAAAGTGAGGTGAGCAGTTTTATTGTTCTGTGGTAGGTCATTAATAATACTTAAACCAATCCATGGCTTGTGTCCAAAACAACAGCTAATTCAACTGCACAGCGCCATATATCTTCTGGCAATATGTTCATCCGGTATTGCAGAGTAACCTGGCATGATGCCTCTGTCCCTTAACATGCTCTCTGCCCACACTAGCTCACCAAATTAACACTAATTATGATGCAAAACATGAGAGGAGTAAGAAATCAACTTGAAATCAAATTAACCTTCTTGGAATCGCGCAGCCCGTACATAAAATGGTTTTACTTGGTATATTGACAACAGTTCCTTGATATGTATACAAATTGAATGACTTAAATCATATTGTAAACGTGAATCGAAATGAGATGGGACGTCATCTATGAATGACGTTTAATTCTCCTCATTGTTTTCATTCCTCTTTCCATTTGTAGTAGCTAAGGCGTTTTAATGGATAGTCCAATTTCTCAATGGTTTTATTTGGAGGTTAAACTATAGTAAATTTAACAAATAGCTACTTCAATCATATATAAAGTTTATAAGCTGGTTAAATTTATAGCAGTGTTACAAATGGCAACGTAAGACTATAAAATATGCGAATTTGATGAACATTGCAAGTCTTTGTTTATTCAAATGAAAATAATGACTATTTTAATCATTCCATTTACACCACTTTGGTTAATATTTATAAGAATGTTAATTACTGTGAAGAGAGATTATACATACATAACTTAACACAATAAAAATCTTAAATTGGTTCTACCTAGATATAGACTTTCAGATGACCAAATACATATACTAACTTTTATAAGAATTATATCACATACAGATCTTTAACGGTTATCTCCTTAAACAGGCTGGCCGACTCATTCTCGTAAGTAAAAACTGACAGTACACGACAACTTACACAACTAAACAATTCAAGTCAAACTTACTCAAAAACTGAAAATTACTAACTATGCTGTCTGTGTTCTGTTTACACTGGAACCAATGTCACGTGACCTTTCGAGATCTGTCAATGTGCATGTGTGCAATGACTCAGCGAGAATCAACGAGAAGCTTCTCGGCCCTTTTTGTTGTTATCGCGCATTGCGGTCACGTACACATACAACCGCTCCCGGCCGCCCAGCCTCCTCTCGTCCGTATATTGTTATACGACCAATGTCACGCTATTAACATAGTTGTCTGCCATTGAGGTTTAAGTTTCTAAAGTTTAAGACTAGTCGATAAACTTCGTTTTTTATAGTTCAGTTGACTTCCTTATACAATATCTCTAAAACTTCTTTTGTAGTTCTTTTTTAAAAATTAGCTATTGTAACTCAGTTTCTCTCTAATGTATTCTGGATCAATGCGGTAACCTCTGTGGAGGATAGATGATTTTAATAAATTGAAATAGACTAGAACGATTATTAAGCGTATAGAACACAAATAAATAAATAAATTTTTGTTTAAAAATAAGCGTATGTTCCTTTGTATATTCACTTGTGTTACAACTAATAGACATATGTTAACGTACAACTGTAATGAATCTTGGTATTATAAGGTAGTGGGTTGAAAATATATTTGAAGAAAAGCCCAGCAACGGAGGTTGAAAATATGAAGTAAATTAGTTCTGATATTCAAAAGCGCCCAAGTGCCTAATTGATATCTCAACACTTCGATATCCAACACAAAATATTTGGCTAGGCGAAGCTTTTTCTGTTGCTTTGTTTTATCCTTAAAAGAGGAATGACAGTCGTCAGTTTCCTTAGAATATTTAATTCGCTTCTCTGTATATTATTGGCAGGCATGCAACATTCTGCTAGGAATTCTTGTGACGCTCTGTCTTTTGGAAGGACAATTGTGTACCTGGGGTTAAATTTTTAGCGTTCGCTTCTCGTAAATTAACTGGCGCAGCTTTGTAGCCTAAGCTTTACGCTACTATATTTTAAAGTGATTAAATTTAAACAAAAATAGACACACACGAAGTAGAGAGATAGAGATCCACTTTAAATTAATACAGAGTCTTCGTTTCGACGCATAGTCGTATTACGTGGAACTATTTACCGTTAACTGTGCTGTTTCTAGCAAGTTCTTTTTGCCCCTCCACTTTCCCTTCTCTCGGGTGTTGGCTAATCAGTTAACACGAAGTTTGTTCTAATTACACCATTTATATACACATTTCTTGCTGTTGGTAGCCCACGCAGACAAATTGTGTGTAATCTTGTAAACAGATTTAAGCAAACGAGAGCTATTCTCGATAAACAAAAGTAAATCGCCAGTTCTTATAAAAGAAAAATTCTTCCGAATACTTTAGATGAAGTTCAAAGGAAATAGGAAGAAACAAATAGAAATCAGGAATTTTGGAAACCAGTAAACTTTTAAAATAAAAATCATGTAAAACAGCTATAAGTCAAGAATTTCAACCTCGCGATGATTTACTACTAGCTAATTTCTGCAATAGTGTATTTTACGCACAAGTATGGCTTTAATTAACTGAAATAAATTTTGCTAAAAAGGCGTGTAAGATCTATAGCGGTACATTAAAAAGATTTGTAATATCTCTAAGCGGAATGTACGTAGTTATAATTTGCATTATGCATCTATGTGTCTGAATTTAAGGGAATGTGTATATTTGACTCCACCGGCAAACAGCGCGCTTCTCCGTGAAAAAAAGCTTTCTATTAGGCCGGGCACATTTCCAAATGAAGCCTCTGTAGTCGCATATTACAGAGTTCTGGTTTAATCTGGGAAACGCAATATGTTACTGCCAAGACTGGCACACTGAACATATACCGGTATCTTAGGTCATGATTTCAGAGCCAGAATAAGTAGGTAATTAGATTAGGTCATTTTTAAAGATTGAGTGTCCATTTCCAATTCAGAGGACGATTTACAAATTGCTAGACTAAAGCTGATCGAGATGAGATTTCTGAAACGTGCTTCAGTTAGCACTTGAATAAAAAGAGAAATGAGAATAAGCACAGAATGTAGGGCTGAATTATCAGTCATTTGGAAGACGAATGCTGTTATCCCGCATAAAATGTTGGTAAATGTATTTTAGTTTTCACGTCACAGCCAAAAAGCTTGCACCTTGGTCGATGGTGATTAGTTCAAATAAGTTTGAAGTAAATGGCATCTGTGCAGTTTTCATTATTTCTCAGGCACAATCTCAGTTCCTTACCTTTTTAGTGCTTTTTATTTTCGGTTCTTGGTCAGTTTCGATGAATAATGGCGACAATATATATATATATTGCAGGCAGATTTCACGATATACGCGAAAAAACACTAAATTAAAACTATATTAATAGAGATAATATTTTATGAATATTTAACTAAAAGTGAAATTCTTAGCCCTTGGACTTAACAAAAAGTGTAAAAGAATGTGGGATAAAGATGTCGGTTTTCATTTAGGGCTGGTTGAACCAACAGCGCCAAAATGCCCCGTTATTTTGGTTCATGTAAACCCAGATATAAAACTTTATCGCTAGAACATAAAAAAGTGTTTCACCACGAGGTTGCAAACCCAAGTGAAGAAAACGTAGCTTATATTTATGCGTGTTATACGGCCAGCACTTTCTCAACAAGCAAGGAACTTTGTACGTTTTCCTGTGCATGTCCAACATGCAAAACGGTGCTTTATGAAAGCACAGGCCTGCTTTTGAAGTTCTATAATTTGTAAACCACTCATATCAATAAGTTACGGGACTTTGCGCCTGTAATTTAGGCTTACTACGAGCGAAAATAGGTGATGCATATAAATACACGGCCATACCTAATGTTCCTGGTATTTGACAGTAATGAGCAACCAGAAAAATTATAAAATACATCAGTCACACAGGACGGCCTTTGAACCACGGATCTGACGTTCATGACTCCATGCCTCGATCCCAGGTAGTTCTGAGTTTACATTGGAGAAGCTGCCGCTGGGCAGAAAAATATGATTGAATGATTGTGCGAAATTAATCCGTAGCATTATGTTGGCAAGATGCTTCGATGGTGTTGTTTCAACCCTATACATCTATAAATACATATATTGATTTACAATAGATTTATTAAACGATTTTGCAATGATTTAAAATCCTCAAGACTTGTTCAACAATGCAAGATAACCGCGTCTCAGCTTCTCATCTGATGTGAACGTTTGTTTAACCTTTTCTTCAGGTTTGGGAAACATCCATTTACTGAGAGCCAAATATGGAGCATGTGGAAGCCCTTAGAATACGAAGGTATTGTCGTTTTGCAATAACAATCCCAGGTGTGGGTAAAGGGGCATTACCACGATGGAACAGTGCTTTCTCTATCGCAAGGAGTCGAAGTGTGATCAGAAAAGCATGCTTCAGTTATTACTGTGGTAAAGGTTGCTATTTAAATTAAGCCTCTAGGAGCACCACACCCAGAAAATCATAATCACCACTCTTCCTACGAATACAACTGAGAAGAGGGTATGATGTATAAAGAAGTTGAATGGGAAGTATTGTATATTTGGATAGAATAGGGTGGAAAACAAAGCATTACACGTATTTGGAAAAATAACGTCACAGGCAAGTGGGTATAAAACATATAAATATATGCTAATATATAGGAAACCACAGAAATAAGGTAAAACTGCTACATTGCACCGTGTGACAACGAAGAACAATTGCCTTTAGCTTACTGTACTCAGAGTTAGAAGGGAGAGTGGGATGAAAAGTTTAGGGCCAAAGTTAAGCAGAAAAATAAGAAAGTGAAGGTCAAATGTAGAAAGGAAGTGGAAGTGAATAACAAAGAGATACGAAGGAAGTGAATCATTATGGTGGAGAGTTCCATTAGCAAATGGTTAGGAAACATAGGAAGCAAATAAGAGTGGATGTTAAGAAGAAGCTTAAAGTGATTTAAATGATTTAAAACAATAAAAAGTTTTAAGGAAAAGGAAAACATGAAGAGAGTAAGTGAGAAATGTGGTGCAAAAAAGTAAAATTGAAGCAAGTTACAAACGTTGGCAAAACTGATAACAGCACAGATCAAAATGTAAGCAACCTTAGCGGCTGTCCAAATAAGAAAAGGGCCAGGTACCAAGTTCAAAGGCAGCCGAAGATGTAAATGCTTTAGTATATTTAATACATTCAATTCTTATAGATAGAATAGAGCTTGTTTCTTTGGTACACTTTCACCCATAGCAACTAGTGTTTGGATTACTCTTTCTTCTCTGGCGTGTAGCGACGAATCACTGTTTTAACTACTCTTACGAAATCTTGGAGAAACTAGCTGGAATTGTGTTTAAATAAATCTAAAGGCTCTTGACAAAAGTGAATTCAACTCGTTTTTATCCATTGTTAACAAACATTCGCGTAAAACGTAGTGGACACGACCTATCGAGATCTTTACAATTTCAGACAATCGTCCAGCTTCTTTCGGCGACCACCATTGTCTATTTCTATCACAATCCCGTTCTGTAGTTAGGACACCCTGAGCTCTCATTATCTTGATTGGATGTACAACCGCGCTGTAACTCAACAGCCCACCTTTAAACCATCGAAAACAGAAGGGAGCAATCTTCTAATGTGAATCCACGTCCCTTTGTGTTTCTGTTGGGGGTTAAACCGTGGCCATCGCTATATAATGGCCCGTTAGTCACCACTGTAACTTCACAGTGGCAGTGTAACAATGAAGCATGCGTTATTGCACCATTTGGATGCGTTTTATGCATTTAATGCGTTTAAAGGTTACAATATTTTCACAGTGATAAAACTACACATATAGTAATTAATTATTTAACCGGAATTGTCATCTCCATGGTGTCACAGTGTTATACATATACTGTGGAATGAATATAGTTACAGTATTCGAAAACAATAAGCTGAAAAATGAAACACTAGCAATATATTTACCTATACAGCAAATTATACACCTTTGCTTCGGAACTTGGCCTTTTTGGAGGTTTCAGGAGAGAAATGTAACTTCACGAATCCTTGTTTTGAGAGGAGGGGTTTAGTCAGCCTGCTAGATGTGCAAATCATTTTTATAATGCCCCAATATTTTGGCCTTTTTAATGAGCTAGAGAATCATTCCTACATTTGGAATAATTGTTTAGCAATATGTTTTAAACTATAGAAACAGATTTTTCTACTAATTTAATTCGTGACACGCTATATTCACAGAGGCAATGCATAAAACTCAGTACTTCCTCAATTTTCATTAACTATAGATCCTTTATTAAAGTGCTTTGTTTGTTACGTTTCAAAAATTCTTTTTCAAATTCCTCGTTAATTAATGTCTCAAATACTTGGTATAATATCACAATTGCATTTGTGCTCTTCGATACAGTGAACCCTTCTATAAGCTTATTCATGAAATTTTGAAATTTGTTTATTTTATCCTCGTAAAGCCATTGATCAAAACTAGTTTCCTCTCTAACTAATGCCTCAATCCTACGTTTTTAGGGGTCTTTTCTTTTGAGAAGCAGTGCTGATGTCACAAACAATCCAGTAAGTGTAATGTTAGATGTCCTAGTCAGGCAGATGCATAGGTACGTTCGTTCAAAAACTAGAACGTTTAAATGAACTTACGGGTCTCTGAGCACTCTAGCGACCAACGGAATGTTAAACCACTTACTTTTATTCTCAAAATATACCTCCATCTTAAAAAGTTGTGGGATGCAAGGTCTTACCGAAGCTTGGTACGTTAAAAATAATTCCCAATTATTTTTCTCGTGCTTTATTCTTCTAACGGTAAACATGGGGCTTATAAATGCTGATGTTAACAGCGTATAGACCAAACTTGGCAGAGATAGTGCACCTGACGGATTTGTGTCAATTTCATTTGCGCTGGTAAACATTGGATTTAGCGTCGCTCAATTAACAAAGGCAGCAGTTTGTTTGCCAGGGCGCATCTGTAGCGGGCAAGCCAGTCAGCTGAATACAGCATATTGTTTACGGACATTTGTTTAACAGTGCACAGGCGAAATTGTAAAAACACCATCGGATGTAGATGTGTATTGTTTTGCCTTATCTGACATAAAAAACCACATTCACCGTTGAAATACAGATCAGTGTTAACTTATATGTAAAACCAAAATTACCAATATATTCACAAGACAAATGAAGCCTACTGGGTATATTGTGGTATTATAGTGACTGCCTGTCAGCACGGGCTGACATTCTTAGGTTCGGCCCAGCCCGGCCCGAACTCAACCAAGCCCGAGAAGAGATTATAGTGCTCGAGCCCGAGCCCGGCCCGGCCCGATTATTTAATTTTATTATGTTTATGATTATGACATTATTATTACTATTATTATTATCATTATTATTATTGTTGTTGTTATTGTTATTGTTATTATCATTATTATTTGAAACCTTTTAGCAGAATAATCATATAGAATTCCTAGTAATGGAAGGCTGTGATAATTGTGCTATCCTTGGAAAAATATACAATACATTATTTTGCATCTCTTAATTTTCAAGCCCGAGCCCGGCCCGAGCCCGTGCAGACCTCTACCTGTTCTATACTTGTAAATAAGGCATAAATTCAGCCGTTTTATATTTATAAATTAAAATATACAATTAAAAACGTTATCAAGAAATAAGTTTTGTAAAAGAACTAATTCCTTTTATAACTGAGTAAAGTAAAAGTTAATATCATCACTTATCCGAAAGTAATATTTAGTAGTAACTTTATAGTTTCACTTAAATTGTTATTGTTAATTGTAATTAACTCAATATAATTATATTGCATAATTCTGTATTCGCTTATATCTAGTTTTACGACTAATAATTGTTAACTTAAGTCGTTGTTGAAACATTGGCGTTTGTTTATAGTTTTGCTTGAGGAATTCGCCCTTGTACATAAAATTGTTTTATTCTAGGGTGATGGCAGAATTCATGTTTTATACCTTTCTCCTATAAATATTCTATTAACAATAAAATAAATACACGCACAATAAAGTTTTGATAAACATTACATTATCATACATGTTTCGCAAACTATCATATCCGAATGTCCTGGAAATGCGATAGCATTGTTGCCTGTGTAGCTGGAGGCGATCCAAAATGATTTCCTGATGGCACAGGACTCTTCTTTTTATCTGATACAAAATGTTAAACTGAATACGGTATACGAGGTGTGATAAATTACTTTGTTTAGAAGGGTTTAACACCAACACAGATACGAAAGCGATTAGATTCGACGTTAAAGGATTCTTCCATTCATTTTTGACAGTTGAAACGTGAGCTGCTGATTTAAGTGAAGTCGTACGGAAATTCAAGATGATGATCGCTTTAGATGTCCAAAACCGCAAAGAACGGATGTTTTTGATGAAAGTTCACAACAGCGTACTCAGTGATCACCGACTGAAAGTAATCAGTTAACTGATATTTTAAAGAACCGAATAGGCCATATCCAGTACATTTTACACGAAGTTTTGGATATAAAAAGCTTTCTGCTTAATAAGTGCCGCGTTTCATTGCCATAGATAAAGCATGAATTCATCACTACACGCCAGAGACGAAGGAGTGGTCCTCTTTCAAATTATACCAACCTGAGCCCATATGTACGCATAGTTTTGAAATTATAAACGTTTCTTTTATGATAAAGTATAAGCGGACCAGAGTGTATTAATTTATAAGACCACTTAAAACTTTTCTTTTGAAGGTCCGGATAAATTCAAGAACTTCTAGAGGTTTTCTTTCAGATATTATAGGGGAGCAACTGCAAGGAGTAACAGCTAATTTTTAAAGTGAATTATATGCAGTAATATTACAGCATAATACTGTTCCTTATTGACATTTATTTTAAAAACAAGGCACTAAAGACAGAGTACAGATTAGGCGCTGTTCATTTCAGTTGCAGCAGCAGAAAATCCATTTCTCAAAAACGTATCTTACAAGAAGTGAATGCGCTTTTATCAGAAAGAGCGCAGAAGATTTTTCTTCAATAGGAAGCTTCCTTCCGAATGACCTCCCAAAAGCAAAGCATCATATAGGGGAAGCGGGGAATCATACGGTCGATATGTTGTCTTTGTACTGCAAGCACTGCCTCTGAACGGAGCTCTTTGCTTTATTTCAGCAACTTATGTTTCTACCAGTCAAGCTGCTAATTTTAGAATCACATGTGCTTATTATTGTTTTATAAAAAATGCTTATTCTAATTATGTATTACAAGGCGTGTTTTTAAAGTAAGTACCGATAGCTTTTTTAAAAATATATCAGAATATTGTTTTCTAAATACTTTATTATCATTCATTACCTTATACTTTGCACTACTTCTGCACGTGACCATCGTCGTTATTCAAGCATTTGTTACGGGAAACCAGTATGCTTCTAGTACAAGAGATAGCACCATACGATGGTACATCTTGCGCCACCGATTTGTAGGTATGTCATCTAACTTACACATGGCTGACAGAAAATACAAATTCTGTACCTTACACTGCTGCAATTATTCCTTCTGTAATTTCTCGTAGACCAAATAGGAGAAAACTGCGGTTGCACAACGCCGAACCCGACCAGAGCTCCATAGTTTATTGAATAATTCGTTCGTGCAAATATCTGCAGTGGCCATGCTGGTCCCTTCTATGGGCTGAACTTAGTCCTTCAAAGCAAACATCTTTTCCAAGTACTACACTCTATGTTTGTCAATTTGCGGTACTCCAGAGATCATTTTTTGGATTTCTTTACTTTATAAAAACGGAAATTTTAGTTTCGATTTCCGTGACCGACGTTCCTGATCCAAGGGATTTTTTCGAGACCTACCCGGGGCCAGGATAATGCTGGAAAGAATAATCTCCTCCTCCGAATTTCCGGTCCTTCTATTTCACTTATTAATCATTTCATTCATCCGTCTTCCCATCGGGTCTTCCAAGGGGGGCGGCGTATGTGGGTGTTGAACCCGTCCAGGTCCCCCTAAGAGCAACACAGAAGATCTCGAGGGTCGTCACTGGGTAACCTTAAGGACCTCTGCTAGTGGCTGTGCCGCTAGTCTGCCCGGTGTCTCCTCTCATCTCATCCTTCCTGCTGAGGGGGCATATGTATAATAAGCACAGTTTCAGTGCCAAACCCCCTCCGTATCTTTCCTATTGTTATTCCTATGTAAAATAAACTTTTTATATAAAATAAGTGCTATCAAATATCCTCTAGCTTTTTAATGTTTTTTTTTAATCTCTAACCAAGCAGGTGATTACTACTAGGTAAAACCATGAGGCGTATCAGAAAGTACGTGAAACTGCCCAGCTGTTTACGCCAACTTATTGCACAAACATGGCGAGACACTATATGTACACTGTGTTCAAATGCAATCATATCTTCAGGACAGCAAGGTCCCATATGTCAGCAGGTGCGAGAGATCATCTATATGCCAAGTTTATATTATTTCGCTGTTCTAATAAACAAGGCAGCCAAGGTCAATACACCTCGTTGCTTTGCCGAGTGCTACTTTAATAGCTATACCTGACTGTTGCAAGGTTTATAACCTCCCCGGTACTAAGTTTTTGAAAGCTATGGGTAGCAATTATATTATAACACAGCAACGGAATTTACACACGTTTTATCACATTTCTGCTGGTAGATGTGGGAGCATGCAATTTAAATACCTTCTGGAAAATCTTGGCACACAAATTTTGCATATGTTTACTTTTCATGTACAATTTTATTCGTATACGCTGATATATCCTTACGGTATGACTCTGTGGACTGGAATGTCATACATAGAGAGATTTAATTAATACATCCGACGTCACGTAATGACTGCTAAATTATGTTTTAAGATGCTGTAATAGAGAAGCATATGTAACTCTGAAGTTGGTGGTGGAATCAGGGTAGGTTCCCCCTGCCGCAGATTAATGATCGCTGGAGCAAACCATCACCGACTTTCACTTCCCACATTAGTTCAAGAACTAATTAAACAGTGAATTCTACGTAGTAGTGTTGTCCACGTTTATTTGTAAAATTAGTGCCTACCATTGCTAAAGAGTTACATAGAACGTAAAATGTTTATGTTTCCATGGGAAAGAATACTAAGTCTTCGTCTGATCTACTGTGAGTAGAATGGCCGAGAAGGTAAAAGCGAATAAGGATTTTCCATTTTGGTATAGTATAATATAGTAATAACCCTTAGCACAACAGCTCTTCGCGGGCCAAGGCTTACTGCCCGGCCGCTGCGACCCCCATCTCTGCCCACTACAGGCGTCATGAGTGGGGTGCAGTACTGGAGGGTGGGACGTGGTCAGCGCTAGAGACAGAGGCGGTTTTGGCACAGAATAACTATTTGAAAATTCGAATTAATAACAAGGAATACCTCGTAAATGTTTCACTCGGCAACCCCGCTACAACTACTGTGCTTTTCAAATGGGAAGAGTTCTGATCTGCAGCCAATGAGATAGGTATACGTATACAGCGTTGCAAGCTCATTACCCCCACTATTTTTATTTCCCACTCTCTCGCACACTGTCCTGGTTCATCCAAGTCTACGTGGCACAATATGACAACAGAGCAGGACTCTGATTGGTTCCCGGCATGGAGGTGCTCAAAGACAAACTCCTTCCCATTTGAAAAGCACAGTAGCTTAAATTACCTATGCGCTTTAGCGAGGTCTTTTTTGCGTAGTTAGATTTTTCTATCCAGAATGGTTTACCTGGTATGCAAAGGTTATTCAAAATGAAAAGCACATTACAAACTACTCCCTGAAAATTAAAGCTGTACATTTAATTGGTTTTTAAAATGTCTTAAACATACAATATTTTAATTAAAATCGTTAGAGTAATTTTTGATACAATTTTCTATCTAAAGAGTGCTTTGGGATATACGGATTTTGTTGAAAATCTTCTTGTCGCTTCCTTGGTAGACGCAGAACTTAAATACCATGTTTGGTATTTAAACTACTTTTCATTTACGAGTTATGCTGTTACAGATAGACACGGACACAAAGACGGACATACGGAGATGTATTTCTGGTGAAATGTTGGTATCGAATTTTTTGGTGAAATGCAATACTTACTGCACGTAGTAGAAAAAGCAAAAATCATTAAAGCAATTGGGATTAATAATACGGATTTTATAATTAACCTTTGCTTGCATGTTTCTATTCAATAAGTTTGTTTATTTAGGAAGACAGAACTATATTATTAATTATATAGTATTTTGATTAAAGTTTATAAACTGTAACTCTTATTTTTAAAATTACTAACACCAAAGTAGACTCAAAAGAGCATTTGGCGTCGGTCTGGGTGGCTCAGTTAAGTAGATGCTGGCCTACAGATCTTAATGTCGCAGGTTCAAATCCGGCTCAGAACGATGGTTTTTAAGTGTGCTTTAAAACTACAGTTCCATGTCAGTATATTTACTGTCGTGTAAAAGAACTCCTGCGAGACGAAATTCCGGCACACCGGTGACGCTAATGTGATCCGGGAAATTGACAGCGTCGTTAAACAAAATAAAAAAGAGCATTTGGAGGTTAGTTTTGTCATTCTAAACTTTAATTTAGCTATCCTCAATTGTTTCTGAGTAAATCAGTTATTTGTGTCACAAAAAGTCAGTCACAGAAGAGGCTGTTCAAATAAAAAAGTGAGAAAGTAAACTTGCAAATACATGTATGGAAATGAATAAACCGTATAGCTTGAGGGTGAAAAATCTGGCACGATTACCAGTAGTATAAATTTATAGAGCTACACCACTCCTAAAAGACGGGTTGAAGTTCAATCTGTTACTCTAATGTCTATAGCAGCTATGATTTTATTCTGTGAAGTGCTGAAGAATTCATGCTATAACGTTTCAAATGCAGCTCAGTTTTTTCAAAAATATATTTAATATCAGTAGTTTTCCTACAATTATAAAATAATATCAAATTAAAGAGAAAATTTAAGTTAATTCAACTGCATAAACGACTAAAATTGTCACTTAGTGTCTTACTCGGCACTGTGCGGGTAAGTAATGCGTTGAACATAAATATAGAACGTTTTCTGATACTGCAAGTTGTACTTTGCATTCTTATCTAAAGCATAAAGGTCTATGGAATAAATATGAACGAAATGAGAACCAGGTTTTAATGGGGTTAACAATATTGACACCTTCCGACGGAAAGAGCGATTTTCTTGTGAAATTTTATCCTATGTATACAAAAGCTCAGCTCAATATTATAGTTGAAAATGTGGTGGATATAATAATATACGTGCTGTCGACATCTGTAGTCCTCCTAAGATATATTTTTTTTCACTCAGTGACATTCAGGCAACTGAGTCTCGAAAATTGCTGCTTGACCCCCGCGGGTTCCGTTGTTCAAATAAAGAAGGGCTGCGATATAATGAAGTACCTGTAAGTTGGAAAAGTTAGTGAAACTTCCAAGTAAAATCTAAAGGGACTGAGATAGAAATTACTTGAGAATGTCCTTAAAGAAAGCTCCAATAAAAGTTTCATAAGTTTTCCAAACAATATCTTGAAGTTAGTATTGCTGTCCTATGTTGTTTTTTGTGTATGACCTATGACATGGCCAGGGAACGAAGAGAACACCTTTGACCTGTACCTAACGCTGATCTTTGTGTTTACCATCCCCAAGGAGGAACGGATGAGGTTTAGGAACCGCAGAGACCATAGGCCACAGGGTCCCTAAGAGTGTCAAGCTTGATGACGGGCTACTGATATAGGCTTACCTCTGTCGGAACACCAGAAAACTCGTCCTGTTGGAAGCAGCTCAAACAACTTTGCAACAAGCTAACATTTGCAATATATGTCCAACACCGATTAAAACTGTATAGCCCCTAAACCTGCCTGACACATGAATGATAAAGGGAACAAGAGCGGTAACCTAAATCCGTTACGTTGAGACGTTGAGCTACACCTAGACATACCCACTCTCCCATGAGCATTGAAACCACTGCCCCGCCGAGTCCAACCCAATCTGAATAACTCCCCTTCGGGAGCGGCTCCAATGATCGGTCTGGCATCCTTCTAATAACGTCAGAAGTACCAGGTGTGATAAGGGTCTGTACAGCTGAAATGGTCGGAATCCCATCCATACTGGGAGAAATTTCGTAGTGTATTAACTATCTCAGCATTTGCCGTGAAAATTGAAAAAAAAAAAAATAATAATAAAAAATAAATAAATTAAAAAAAAAAAAAAAAAAAGAAACACGAAAAACTCCGTAATCAAACTCAACCTCCGGAAAGCGAGCTTCGCATGTTACCGGAGTCTTTCCCTCGGTTTTTTTAAAGTAGGCCAGACAGTGAGTTGGTTCCCTGTATATCTGTCAGTATTATGTTGATGTAACTTAACAAGTTTTATGACAGAAATGAATGTTACATCTCTAGTGTTAATTTTATTTACACGCCATTAACAAGCAGTAGCGCAGTCCTTAATGGAGCGAAAATGATCACGATGGCTAAGTATTATTTTCTTAACCGCTTTGACATATGATAACTTAATTGTTGCACTGCGTGTACGGACAACTAATACATTAGTTCTTTACTACAAATCAAAAATTAACTATTATCTAAACCAAATAAACCAGAAAGGTTTTACATATACCCAAAAATTCGATGTCGAGATTTCACCGAAAATATATGTTTTGAGATCCCCTGAATTCAGAAAAACCATTTTTAGAAAAATATCCGTGTGTGTGTGTGTGTGTGTGTGTGTGTGTGTGTGTGTGTGTGTGTGTGTGTGTGTGTGTGTGTGTGTCAGTCTGTGTGTCTGTCAGTCTGTGGACAGCATAACTCAAAATCCAAAAGTCGGTTAAGAACCAAAGTTGGTAAGTCATGTCTTTCAAGGGTGCACCAGGAAGATTTTGAAGAAAATAGCCCTACCCTAAATACCCCTTACATGGAAAATTTTTCGAAAATTTTTATTTTCTTGAAAATGTCTCCAACGATTTTGATTAAAAGTGACATGTTTAGGACATTTTTACGAAAAATGTATATTTTGAATTTTCTGCCTATAGCCTATGTAGTCCTGTTTAGTCTGGATGACTAGAGATAGACAAAATCTCACTCAACAAAAAATGTAGATCTTGCTAGAACACACAATTTATATCTAAATAAATCTTTTTGTAGAGTGAACCACTTCGGAGATATTCCTCGCTATGTGTGTCAGTTTTGGAAAACACAAAACTTTCGTGAAATGGAACATCATTGTTCATTTTTATATGTTAAGCGTGCAAAGAGAACGGGATATCAAAGTTTTAAAAGATTTGACTATTGCTCAAAGTCTACTGTATTCCAATATTCCTCTCACACCTACAAGGAAATAAGCAATAAGATAATTTGTACAAATGTCTACCTCAACTAACACGAAGAAGATATAATAATAAGAGTTTGTAAGAATGGTAAGTAAAACACTACAGAAAGTCATGTGAGTGTAACACATCAGATTTTTACAAAAAAGTCCGCGCGCGCCACCGCGGGTGTGTGTGTGTGTGTGTGTGTGTGTGTGTGTGTGTGTGTGTGTGTGTGTGTGTGTGTGTGTGTGTCTGCGTGTGCCTGTCTGTGGACAGCATAACTCAAAAGCGAAAAGTCGTTTAAAAATTAAAGTTGGTATTTAAGTTTAATGTCTTTCAGGTATGTAACACGAAGATTTTGAAGGAAATTCCTCCACCCTAAAGTATTTTATACATGGAAAAATTTTCGAAAAGTTTTGTTCCTTTTAAAATGACTAACGAGTTTGATTAAAATGCCATATGTTTGAGATAATTTTATGACAAATGAAATGTATATCTTGAACTTTCTGACTATTGCCTATGCAGCCCTATTTACTCTCGATGACTTTTGCATGATTGGTAAACCGTAAGAGATAGACCAAATCTTACTATACAAAACATGTAGATCTTGCTAAAACACACAAGTTATATTTGAATAACTTTTTTTGTAGTGAACCATTTTGGAGATATTTCTTGTTATTTGTGTAGTTTTTGGAGAAATTATGCTTCTGTCAAATGGAACATCGTTATTAACTTCTTATATGTTAACCATGCAAAGGGAACGGAATTTGAAAGCTTTAAAAGATTTGACTATCGCTCAAAGCCTACTGTATCCCATATTACCGTTGTATGTGCAAGAAAACGAGCAATAAGGTTATTTCTGCAAATGTTTATCTTAAGTAACATGAAGAAGATAGAAGAATAAAAGTTTGTAAGAATACAGGCGTAGGGAAGTACAAGAGTAGAGAAAGTCATGTTAGTACAACACGTGAGATTTTTATTGTTATTGTTTATTTTTATTATTACTTGTAAACAGGTAAATCAAGAAACTACACGGGTTTCAAATATTTCAATATGCTCATTAAAACAAGATCTGCCCAACTATACAAACTCAAGTGTCTATATCAGCTTCATTTGTTGTAAATATTTCTCTGTCCAGCCATTTCTTCAGTTTTGGAAACAAAGAGTAGTCTCTCGGAGCCAAATTCGGTGAATGTGGCACATGTGGAAGCAAAGTTCATGCATCTTTGCAGCAACAATGTAACGGGTATATTTGATGAAAGATATTACCGTAAGGTCATGAGCAGGTACTACTGTTTGACTACCAGAGAAGGCGTGAGGGGTTTGAGGTATGAGAGGGGTCTTGAACTGAATCTGTTCACGTATTTTAGTTGTTTTCTACGAATTGTTGGTATCTAAATCCTCTATGCTGCCGCTGATACCTGTATCAGTGAGTGTGTCGTGTTTAAGGGCCCGTCGACAACTTGGTCAGTAGGGCTCCGAGTCCAAAGATAAAATTATCGAAGTTCAGAACTTAAAATGTCACCCCTATTACGGTAGCTACTATGTCGCTTAACAGTAACTATCTAATAAATTAACGATGTACACGTGATGAGCACAAAGTTAATATTTTGTTAATAATAAATACTTCCTTACAGGATTCTCTTGGTGTGAGACTATACAGTATGTTAAACAATTTTTTTTTGTAAAACAAAAATAGCTTTTACAAATACTTTTGCTGCGAAAAAGCATAATTCTATCCATACAACATATGTGAACAGATGTATGTATTGGATTTAGTTAGTTTTCTCCTAAGCTTCGTCTATCTTGTTTGAAATGTTAGTTGACACATTCTCACATCTGTTAAAAATACTTTGAAAGAAGCTCTAACGTAAAATCTTTCTACACTGTAACTCCCCCTTATCAGATCATGTTTCCTGTACTCTTGAGCTGTGAAGTGAACGCGATTGTGTTTCTCTATGTAAACAGACGATCAAATGTTCTACCGTATCATGCGGGACTTCAACTTAAGTGAAGAACAGTGTAAAAACTTGACACTATGACACAAAGCTGTTTTCTGTTATGCTTCAGTTTATTAGTTAAGCCCAGGGTTTCATGTCGACACAGAAGGGTCCATTCTGACTAAGCCTTTTTCCAAATTCTTCTGTTCTCATAACCAACAAACGTATCCTAAGCCTTGGCTTGAAATACTGCTCTTACAACATTTTGTCAATAATCGCTTAATTTCATGTATTATCAATGTTGCTATCTTTGATGCTGTAAACAATAAAAACAAGCACCATATACTACGTCATTTGTTGTAACAATAACTGACCTTTAACTGCTGGGGCTCTCAGAGTCCCATTCCATATTTTGAGTGAAGGACCACTTTATTTTGCTCAGAGGTCTCTTTATAGGACTTGAGGTTCCTTTACGTGCCACAAATATACGACACGGGACCACCCTCCACCAGGTTTGAATCCGCAACCTCGGGAACAAAAAGCTAAAACGTTATCCCTAGACCACGGAGGGTGGCATTGGCGAGTAGAGCTTCTCTTCACCTCTTCTTCGACCTTGGGACATATTTGAACTGCTTCATATTTAATCGTATAGATCATTTAAATTTTATTTCATACTTAATCCAATATCTGATAATTTTCTATCTCACGTGTTAGAAAAACTTCTACAGACCGTTCCATGTGTTAACAGCAACAAAACAAGGTCATAATGTCTCTCCTTCATTGTTTTAACAATGTTCATCGTTGACATTTTATGCGCAACTGTACCCTTCCTCACAGAAGCACTCCCGCCATATCGTCACGCTTACATAAAGGGTTTCACTTTAAGAATATATCCTAATGTAAAGAAGGAGGCCTGCGCGAAAGTAAATCGAGTGTATTCTTATTGGCTGACACCACATCCTAAATCAGGTAGTGCCATTATGACGTCAGGACACACCGCTGCAGCAGCACTGAAGAAGGGTTCAGCGTGTGACGCCACCGCACTCTGCACTGCTGCAGCAGCGGAAGAGGAAATAGTTTGGTGCATGAGGGATGCATATAGCAAAGGCAGGAAACATATCTAGTGTTCATAACAGAATTAACGTCTTGTACCTATATTTTAATATTAACGCTGCTTTAATCACACATTGTAGAGATCTTCCGCCATCCTAAACAGTATGTAATTCGCTAAAGCAGCCTAACAAAAACTGCAGATCGCATCTGCAATGCGCAGTAACCTTATGGTTAACCTATTATTATGTACATCTACTGCAAAATGAGTCCAAAATAGGTGATTTTAGAACTTTAGGTATTAAGCGAACAATTTGCGCCAACAGCCTTCTGCTGCTAACTTTCGGAAGCACGAAAGTGGGACCGTTTAGCAAACCATAATGGCCGAACACCTGCAGTGCGTGAAACATTTAAACTCATTCAGCATAACATGATTTTGAAGCTCTCTAACGTGTTTTTGCCGATATGTATAATGTTAATTTATTAAACTCATCTGTCCTCTAATGAGGTTAACATCGGTCCAGAATGCGTTGAAGAGAAATAGAATTAAGATAAAAAATTAATGTTTAAAACAGAAGAGCAACAAAGAAGTCTAACAATCTCAAAACTATACCTAGATGACCTAACAATGATAGTAACGATAACAACAACAACAACAACGATGATGATGATGATAACGATAACGGTGACGGTGACGGTGACGGTGACGGTGACGGTGACGGTGACGATGACGATGACGATAATGATGATGATGATAATAATAATAATAATAATAATAATAATAATATTAATAATAATAATAATAATATTAATAATAATAATAATAATAATAATAATAATAATAATAATAATAATAATAATAATAATAATAATAATAATAATAATAATAATAATAAGAAGAAGAAGAAGAAGAAGAAGAAGAAGAAGAAGAAGAAGATTAACAACAACAGTAACAAAATCTGATTTCACTAAATATGCTTATATCATATTTAACATTTAAAATGTCGCGTATCAATAATTATTGAATATTGTCACAGAAACTCTTTCAATTTCATTCATCTTTTCGAGCAAATATTCATGTGTAATCAGTGTTGTTATTCTTAAACAAAATATGCCTTCTTGATGCTAATAAATTTGTACAAAACTCAGGTATGAGCCGCACGCGATGCTGCAAATTTACAAGTACGTTAATAATATAAATGCTAAATATAATGTAAAGAATTTTGCTAAGGTATGAAGTGGGTCTTTTCAATTTGAAGCGCAATATTCTAAATACATTTTTCATAATAAACCAATGCGGTATAAGTTTTCACTAATTTTGGGGATATACGAGGCAATCGATAGTCCCTTACAATTGTCAAACAAGGTAAATTAGCACACGGTACAACTTATGGGATTAAAAGTTCCGTATTATGAGAAGTAGTAAGGTTTCACCGTATCATAATAATTCTGGTGCTCTAATTGCTATGCTGTATGCTTTCCACGGATCTGAGGCTGTACGTTTAATATACTTACAGCCTGAGTACAAAGTCTTTCTCTGATTATGATTAATTATATCTCAATATCTATGCTAGATACAGATGTGCAATTCCTTACAAATGGTAGTCCAACACATGCATTTGTTGCCCGATACTCAATATCTCCCGAACATTCCTTCCATGACCATCTCTTCAGCGTGTTGTATTCGCTCCAGGAACTCGTGAACTAAATACATTGTTCTTAACGCACTTCCACACGTACTTCCGGTCACTTTCTACAGGCCTACCACTTATTGTCTGACGTTCTTCATATCTGGTGGATCTCAACCATACTCCCTTCGGAACTGTCACTCACTATATGACCATGATTCATGAAAGAATAACACTCCACCTTGCCTTGATGGATCCCATGTAACAGCAGGACTTTTAGATTACGGAACATAGAACACATAAAAATACGCAAATATTGGACAAGTTATTGTCGGAAGATTTATTTGCTTATCTAGCATAGATGTCGAGATATAGTTAATAATAATCAGGGAAAGGATTTGTGTTCACCCTGTCTTGCTTGCCTTTTGCAAATACCCTGCTAGTTTTGGGGAATGCAGACAATACTCTGTTGAGTTTTTGTGAAATTAGGTTAGGAAAACACGAGTTGCATCTTAAATTTACAAATAAATTATATTACTGCTTAATACAATTACTATGCCCATCTACACTTTAAACAAGACAGAAGTACGTGCATAAAATGCCTCTTGCAAGTGGGGTTTGCATCAGTAGCGAAATGCAAAATTGTATCTATGACCCAATCCTGGAAATGTTTATGAAAGAAACTTAACTCATCTAGAATCTTGTGCGATTTTGTTATTCACCAACACATCTGAGATAAATGACGGTGGTCCAGGTCGAGTTTCATCAGGCACATTTTTTCATCTATTGTTGAACATTTTAACACCAATTTGTCACATTTATTTAGTTCATTCCTATATCACCATAAACTTCCTTTGTTTGATTGTAAATTACTTATGTTCCTTCAGCATACACTGAAAAATCCAAAACATCTCAGATGCCCATTGTATTACACACTTTGTTTTGAAAAATCACAGAAAGCAAACTAATATGTTATTTCGTACCGAGAAAAGGAAAAATGTAGGACAGCACAATGGAAATGCAAATTTTGTTACTTCCTGGGATTGCCCTCATACATTCAATCTAAAATTCAAAATAAATGATTACGAAGTTACGAGCACAAGTTATTTGAATGTGACATATCTCAGTTTGGCGGATCATCTGAAAAGTTAATGAATGTGTCATTAACATAGAAAATTACAGAGAGTGCGTACTAATAGCTCGTTGTTTACCTATTTACACATAAAAAACTGTGGGACCAGTTAGGGTGAGATGCAGTACTGGAGGGTGGGACGTGGTTAGTACCCCGAGGCCCCCCCCCCACCCAACCGGTTATGCGGTCTTCGCCAGGGACCACTAGTTGGCCCCTCAGGGACCTAATGAGGCTGAGTGCACCCCAGCGGGAGAAAATCACCATGCCGGTACGGCAATCGAACCCAGGTCTCCCACTCGGTAAGCAGTAACGCTACCATCGCGCTAAAGAGACGATCCAAAAGTGTAGACACTCCATAATGAAAGCTATTTTGCTCTTCCATAATATTAGTCGCACAGCAATAAATATGATGCAGTTTGTTCCACCAAAGTGTTATAATAAAATATCGAGTGAAGGACAGCAATGAAAAGTGGGCAAACGAATGGTATGGAACTAATTATAGAAGATATAATGCAATGAGTCAATGTTACTAATACAGAAAGCCAGTCAAGGTAGGCTAAATAGCTAGTAACTAGATAATGGCTAACCTTTTATAGAATCACTCTTGCCTGGTGCTGATGTTGCATTAGTAATTACTCCTGCCGCTTCGATTTCCCTCTTGATGCTGGCGTGAAGAAAATAAGATGGTTTCCATTATGTACATTACAAGTGCGTATCAATATTTTCAATTACTATACGGTTTGCTGGCATTACGCAGAATTTCGCTGTAAAACGGGTAACTTAATCCTAGAGCAAAAATCCACAATTAAACCCTAATTTAAGAGCGACCTGTGGCACAAAATCACCACGATTCATGTCACTGGAGATAAGAAGCAGGACTGTATTGTGACGACAAACACGATAGTGGTGATACAGTTCAAGAATTACTGTCTGAAGACAGCCGCAACAGAAGGTACTTAGTTATTCTCTGAGGAAAACAACACTAAGAAAGTATGCACAAGTATGTGTAGTAGAGAATAAAGAAAAGAATAAGAAAACAGAAAGAGAGAGGTGCCTGCACCGTCTTTCGATAACGTCTGGTAACACTGAATCGGATCTGAAGAAGCTGAAGACGGCAGGGAAGCATATAAATCGATTCTTATTTATTATGAACGCTCAGGAGGATATTGGAAACCGTTGCCGCAGAGCTTAGCAATCATCTTAAGTCAATATTCAGGAACAATTTGATTCCTGTAAACTTAAGATAAGAAAGAGAAGAGGAATCAGTTTGAAAAAGTGTATAAACTGTTATATAGGACGAAAACTAAGTACATATATTAAAAACGTTATCTACAAAAGGAATTAACCGTAATGAAGTAGCCAATCACTGTGACGGACTGCATCTAGTGCTCTTTTCTCGCACTTGTATTAGTGTAATCCGAGCCTGACCTTGCCCCATACAAACAATGACCCTTAGGTCAGTTTTGCGTCCCCCTCTGGTCGAATAGTAAAGGAGATGATTCCGAAATTCGCCGAACAATAACATTCATATTGATTCCGGTAGCTTTTGGCTGGAGGCGCTTCGGTAACCTGTTTTACCATCTCGCAGACAGGTCTTTAGGCTTGCAAGTAGTTAGTGCAGTGTGTGAGTGATGTAGGTTGATAATAACGAATGAAATTGGCAAGAAATTGTTGGTAGTAGACGGTTATAAATTCTGTATCCATAAGTGTCTCGTTGATGGCGTTAATAGATACAAATGTACGAAGAGAACAGGCAAGTGTTTTCTGAAATTAAATTCTTTAAATTGTATGGAAAACCAACATTATCAGGTATGAATATGTTCAAAACGTCTAAGTAACAATAAGATGGTAACTAATAGCAATCAATTTAGTTGTCAAATAAGGTGGCAGCTAATGGGAATCAACAGGTCCCTTTGGAATCAATTCGGGTGCTCGCTACAACAAAAGAATCTTGTAGCTGTTTCCCCCAACAGTCTGGACACGTAGAGAGCTGTTCCTTCTATGCGTTCACTTGGTGAACTAGCGGAGCGCTCAAGATATTCCCAGAATGGGTGATTGGCTTTGCAGAACTTTGAGGCAATATTTTTCTGGGTTATCAGGCAGAACTGAAATATAATTTAATAAATATGTAGAAACAGACAACGGATAACTTCTAATACAGTAAATCCTAATATTTTCATGTTACTCAACCATTTTGTTAATGTGTTCTTTCTTTTTCTCTGTGTGTCCGTATCAGGGATTTACAAGTGTGCGCGTGGGGTCAGATGACTGTCGCGTAGCAGACTGTAAATCAAAGAGTGTAGTCAGGATGAGTGATCCGCACGAACCCTGGTGTGAGAGCAGCTGGTGGGATGGTGATGGAAACGAAGAACATGGAGAACCCGGAGAAAAGCCGCCCAGACGCCGCTTTGTCTGCCGTAAATCCCACATACGGTTTCCTGAGTTTGAACCCAACCTGCCTTGGTGAGAGGCAAGTGGTCTAATCGTATGTATGTTGTAGTGTTTAACGCCCGCTTTTACTACTACGGCACCGCAGGCGGTGACACTGATGATACATGGAATGAAGATGGAGCACCGGTGGAATGAGATGGCGGGGGAAACCGGAGTACCCGGAGAAAACCCGCCCTGACGCCGCTTCGTCCACCACGAATACCACATACGCGTCCCTGGTATTGAACCCGGGTCGCCTAGGTGGTAGGCGAGCGCGCTAACCGCTCGGTCATGGAGCCACTATCTTAGTGTCTGTTTTGTTATTTCCGTTCGATGGTGACAACTTTAAACATTTATCTCAACGTGCCTGATAAAACTCTCACATAAAGACGTAGTTGTCAACAAGTCTAACGACACGTGCAAATAGTTCTTCACCCCTTCCTGTAGATGGCGGAACTGCATAGTATTGGTTTAGGTTTTCATTCAATACCAATTGCAGTTACCCGAAACACCCTTCCATTTCAGATTGATAACATTGTTCACTGCTCCACTTTTTTGTCCCTGAATTATTTTTCAGGCCATTCATATATGGAAAAAAGCGGTGCAATCTAGGAGAATGGGCTATTTAGGTCTAACAGTTTCTGTCAAGTCTATCAAAATATGTGCATTCGTTTAAATGCATGGGAAGTATGGTAATGCATTTCAGCTTTGTCAGCAGTGCACAGTTTTATTTCACATCTAAATTCTACTAAATTCCGTGATCTGTTGTTGTCAATATTTCAGGGGCTGTTATAAAATACCTCACGTTAATACAGCTTTCAGGAATACTACGCTGGCTGAACATGTTTACCGTGGTTTAACAATAGAGTGCTTCAAACTTATAACCACAAAAGAATATTACTCCAGAGTGTTCAGAGAAGCCATTAGAAATATATGAACATGCAAATAATTTTAATACATGAAGAAGACGATTTAAACTAAGCCAGGCTTGGATTCCTGCTTTACAGGGACCAATACAACTGAAGTCACAAAATATAATTCATACACAACCCCTTCCACCTTCTAATTACTGTCCATTGACATAAGAATCCGCAGTCGCCAGTTTGTCACATTTCTCTTTCCTCCACAGTTTTACTATTCTTAATCAATTTATCGTTATACCACTAAGCAAACACGTTAGATTTTATTAATATGTGACGTGAAAGATTGCTATCATATACTGCTCTCATGTTATGCCATATACAGGATGTTCCCGAGTCACTGTCCACCTCTTGGAGTGTTACGTTGTATGCGTGATGATGCGTCAGTAAGATTGGTTGCATGTCACAGGGAATTTACTGGTACACAAAGTATATTGATTCAGGATTGTGACTTTAAGTGTACTGGTGTGTGCTCGTTAAAATAGGTTAATCGAAGTTACATGTTAGTGCACCAAGTACACTTGCCTCGTACGCAGTGACAGTGCTAGATATAACGCAACGAAAGTTTGCCAACGAGATCTACGTGATACTTTGGTACTACTCAAATAAAGACGGATTACTCGCTCGATTGAAGGCCACTTGTAGTCCACGCATTATAACTGCCGCTTCCACTGTCTACCCCCTTCTACTCATTGACTGCAATATGCACACTTCGAGACGTTCTCAGATATTGGGGCTCTAATTGAGATACTGTTGCCCTGTAACAGGTGTAGCGGTACGTTTACGAAAATAGTCTCCTACACATCCTGCAGATTGGCAATTTTTGGTTACGCCAGCTCTAGCAATACGGGAAAGCCTGTAATAAAAGAACTAAAAAGAAAGCAAGTAGCCCTGCTTAATGTAATGACAATACAGTAGAAGTCTCTTACCTTTCCTTATGTTTCCATATCTGCTGCATATTCGAGCAAAGTGTGCGGCGATTAGGGAACATCCTGTATATTATAATAAAACAGTATATTACTCCATTATTGTAATTACTTCAAATCCAATTAAAGTTTTGCTAGCTACAATGTAATTAGCTTCCTGTGATTAGTAAAAATGTTTAGCTAAAGCGTCATTACCGATTGTTATGTAACTATATATACAGAGTTAACAGCCTATGTGTTAAAGTGTTATACGTAATTGGATGAAGAGAGGATAGTCGTTTCGGAACTGTTGTTGTTGTTGTTTACGCTAACTTAATTATGCAATAGTTGCAATTACTGCCTGGCTACGGTATTAACAATCTACCTCACCACTCTGTGTGTGTGCATGCATACCAAGTGGGAATAGTTACCGCTGACCTGTGTTATTCATGCACGTCATTAATACAATAAAAATTGAGCTTGTTCGTGTTCAATTATGGATAATGGATAGAGAAATTCCTGCGTTTACGAACATAATTCAGTGAATATTCACTTACACACAAGAAATTGGATACTTGTCTGAGGCAGTGTTTGCCAGGAAGCATGAACCCAACTAACGAGCTGCTTTTGTTTGGCCCACCTACAAAATAGCACATCAAAGTCAGCCAAGGTCAAGCTATAGAAGAGACAATTTATTCGAATACCCAAAACCCAAATATAACATGGACCCCCATTACGGGGCGGTCTGGTTATATTTGGTGATATTACATCTGTTAGGCTGCATTAGTACCGCCAACTGTTCGTAAAACATAACCATGGTAAAGCTACGGCCATAGTTGGTGTTACTGCATCCGTTAAGTTGCCATAGAAGCCCTTATTTTTCAATCCGTTGCAGGGAAGGCAACCGATACATTTTACAACAAACCAATTTAACCGCTGTATTAATCTGAGTACGCCATTGTGTTGCTCATGTGTGCGCGGTTTTGTCTTGAATTGTTTGAGAGTATTATATATAGTTGTTGGTATTTTTCTGTTCACAACACAGTAGTGCATTACACACACGCACGGCGGCACCGTGGCCGAGCGGTTAGCGCGCTCGCCTACCACCTAGGCGGCCCGGGTTCGATCCCAGGGACCCGCATGTGGTATTCGTGGTGGACGAAGCGGCGTCTGGGCGGGTTTTCTCCGGGTTCTCCGGTTTCCCCCGCCATCTCATTCCACCGGTGCTCCATCTTCATGTATCATCAGTGTCACCGCCTGTGGTGCCGTAGTAGTAAAAGTGGGCGTTAAACACTACACACACACACACACACACACACGCACGCACGCACGCACACATACACACACACATATTACTATATTTAGCGTCAGGAAGTGATTTTATCCAAGTGTTATTTCAGAACAAGATTTGACAAAGGGAGTAGGCTTATCATGTGTTGTGTGGTAACGATGTTCACGCATTATTATTGTCGCTTGAAAGCATGTTACTTTAAACTTATGATACTTTAGGTTAGAAATAATGTTTTTATTTTGATAAACAATGGCTATTTTACTTCCTTTAAAGGAAGGGGTCTCCGTCTAGGGGATATGTGAATAGCGACCACAAGGTACCCAAGCTGAGCAGAGCATTACTTCCACTTACTGGTGTTTTGCTCCTCACTGTAACTTTTCTATCTGACCTTACCTTGGTTATCTCTTGTTCTCTTCCGACCCCGATGCTATTAGGGTTCCCGCGAGCTAGGGAGTCTTTATTTTTCCAGCCTCTTCATTTCTCTAATTTCTCTATAAAATCTTAACCCCTAACATGCTGACCTGTCATGGCATGTAATACGTCCTCTGATTGGTAATCAGAGGATATGGTCGGTGAATTTATTTTGATAATTCTCCCGGTCAGGTCGGTGAGACCCGTAAACCAACGACAGGTGTGGTCCTCCAGACATTCTGGGGGTTGTGAGAGAGCGATGTGACCGCCAAAACATAAAAATATGGTGCTCTCTAAAAAGCGGTTACTATTACTGCTATTGCTCTCTTCAATATCATCAGTGAAAAGTATTGGAGAGCAAGAGGATTAATGACTTCATTGTCAGAAATCCAGCATTGGCTAACAACAACAACAGCAACAACTTCCTTTAAAGGCTGGGTATAAATATGAGTGAGAGAACAAAACAGTGAGGAAAGCATTCTTCCAGTGAAGAAAATATGAGTGCTTAATAACAGTTTCCATAATTAATAGCTTATATTTTTTGTTACTGATTTCTGCTTTCACTGTTGAAGTTGAGTGCAGCCTCCTTAGCAGGGAAAGCATTCAACTAATTTAGTATTAAAATACAAAGAATTCGTACGTTAATCAAGAAAAAGATGTATTCCCTTAACTGTTCATGGTTTCAGTATAAATGTGGTTTATGGAACTTAAATGCCTTTGTGCACAGTTAGGTCATAGATTTTAATTTACAACCTTGCGCCCTGAAAATCATGTCCTGTGGCCCTGGGTTTTTCTCACATACTTGTTAGTTATTTCCATTGTAGGTTGGCAGTACAGCATTTTGGTGTGATGTCCACTGCAGTTTAGTGTTATGTCAGCTATATTAAATTCTTTGGAGCTGCCATTAAGCTCTTACATTCATTCACCGTCATGACACTACGTTGGAGGACGTCAATAAAAAGAAGAAGAAGAAGAAGTAGAAGAAGAATAAGTAGAAGAAGGAGGAAAGTGTGTGTGTGAAGGTTACGAAAAGGCAGAATGGCTATGACTTGTAATATCACTAAAACTATAGATTTTGTTTACGACGGCATTGTGTTTGTGTGTGCGTGGCGTTGTCATGAAATGTTGAAGGAAAGGCTGGTGTTTTGTACATCTGTGGTTTATATTATGACATTGCTTCAAATCTCTATAGAGAATGCATCCAAAGTAGAATGCTCCTTGGTATGACGTCATTGTTGCCAGGGATGCAGTGAACAACAGACGGAGTTTTGAAAATACCGTGTTGAAAGTTCGTGTGCAAAAAGAGTTTATGGGTGAAATTTCAGAACGTTTGTGTAAGTGAGGCCATAGTTGGAAAGAAATTAAAGAAAATAAGGAATTGAAAATTGTTCCAACATCTTGAAGATGTATATCGTTTGGAGCTGAATTTCTCCTAAGAAGGTGTACAAATAAATATCACAACTCATTGACCCATAGAATTTCTGAGCGATGTATCATTACTGGGGCTACGACATCGGAACCGCAACGTGAGGAAAGCGTATAGAATAAGGGGGGTCAGGGTGTAGGTGATACCGCGCGGTAGTGTCAAAAGAATTACAATTTTCTCGTGAATACTTGCTTTATTTCTGCAATACTTTTTATAGCACTTCTGCTAACTTTATAACCGAAACATCCTTATCAAATATTGTGTCTGCGTGAACTCCCTGCGGCAATATACTGTGACTCACCTGTGTAGGGAACCGTCTCGTTGTAAACAGTCGACTACCGGGCGCTCCTCGTCGCTGCCCTAGTCAGTACCCCTGGGTTCATTGTCGGTCGCCATTAGCCATATGCTAAATTTTCGCTGTTGTTTCAAGAGGCCATTCCTCTATGCCATGACGTAGGGACAGGATGATTTATAAACCCCTGGTTTGGCGACTCGGAGCTTTTTGCTTGGTTGCTCTACCCGAACCTGAGTCACTTTAGGAGTCCGTATCAACACTTTGAAATTCCCAAGGGCTAAGCGCTTCAAGACGTCTCCAGTTACATATGAGCTTTCGCGCTAATTTATATAGAATTATTGTAAATTTGGAAGGTCTAGGGTAGTTCTTCGGAAATCATTAAGGTTATTATAAACAGTTCGGCATGCTATATAAATTATGGACCTAACTACTGCTATCTCCCTTAAATTATCTCAGCCAATACGTCCTACACTCTCTTAAAAGATCCCGACATTAATACCCTTTCATTAATGTGACTACTACAATATGTAAATGTAGATAGTGAAATGGCTAGTATTTACAATGCGAGAATTTCAGGTAAGAAAACAAAAGTGATGGCGTTCCAAGACACAAACCACTTAAGATGTAAATCAGTAATCAATAAGAAAATAATGGAACAAGTAAATAATTTTAATTATTTAGGATTTAATGTATACTACTGCCAACGGAATAACATTAATTAAATGGGTTCCATAGTTAGTGTGGAACAATAAAAAGAACACAGAGAAGAAACAGATAATTGTTCAGAAATAACATTACTTAATCTGCTCACGCTCCTCGTATGTGGTACGTTCATCTCTCAGGACTTACACGAGAGTGCCTGAGGTCAGAGGCCTGACCAGGACCGGATAACAGTTGAATATCGGAGTGAAGAACCTGGAACGAGGGATCGATGTGCATCCTAGTATAAGAATTAGGACAAAGATTATATGAAATGAAAGTGAAATGGATGAAGGAAAGGTGGTGATGGAGCTATTGGTGAAATAAATGTTGGGGAAATCGAAGAACCCGGAGAAAATTCTCCCAAACGGATTCACTATAAATCCCACATATCCCCTGGTTCGAACCCGAGTCGCTTGGAGACACACGAGCGGCTTAACTACTTGGAAAGTGCACATTATTCGAAAATAACCGCTGTAAAATGATTAATGTTAATTAATTATACCTATCTATATTTGAGGAAAATTCATATTCTTCTCTCTAGTAAGCGTTTATACGTTTTATTGCTTTTTCTTTGTTTGCTAGTTACAGAAAGTTCAAAATACAAATGTTACTACTCATCTTATTGATATTTTTACCAAAACTGTCAAAGAAAGATTTCGAAGGAAGCAAAGAAACGGCAGAGATCATTTTTCAAACAAGAGTGTGCCAATCAACGTTTATACATGTACAGGTACGTAAAAATAACTCATAAAATGTCCAGCGACTAGCCACAAGAATGGAAAATTTGACTATCTTTCTCACACCAAAACTACCTTGCGCGTAAAACTGGCAACACCGAGAGCAACATCACTGTATTGTCTAGGCCCATGTTCATTCTTGTCTTTGTAGCTGCTATAATGACGTCTAAGGTTCAGACTATGGAATTACATTTATCTGGATTATGTCAAAATATGAATGTTAATAATATTTTGCCAAGATTTGACCAGAAAATGTTATATTCTATACAAAATGTATTCATTACGATTAGTGTATGACGAGTTACTCATTACTGCCAACCGGGGAAAACGAAGTCCAGAAATTACGCTATTTCGATATTTTCTTGTTATTATACCCAAAAACCAATTGATGATATCAAATAAATCTCATTTTATTACTTTCTCTACTATGTATAGTAAAGTAGAGGAAGCATTGTATTCTACCCAAAAATTCGATGTCGAGATTTCACCGGAAATATATGTTTTGAGGCCCCCCAAAAAGAATTTTTAGGAAAACGCCTGTCTGTGTGTGTGTGTGTGTGTGTGAGAGAGAGAGAGAGAGAGAGAGAGAGAGAGAGAGAGAGAGAGAGAGAGAGTCTGTCCGTCTATCAGTCTGTCAGTCTGTGGACAGCATAACTCAAAAACGAAAAGCCGGTTAAAAACCAAAGTTGATATTTAAGTTTAATGTCTTTTAAAGAAAATATCTCCACCTTAAACTACCCTTTACATGCAGAATTTTTAAAAAATGTTGATTTTCTTGAAAATGGCTAACGATTTTGCTTAAATTGCCGTATTTGTAAGATACTTTTCTGGCAAAGGAAATGTATATCTTGAATTTTCTGTCTACAGCCTATGTAGTCCTGTTTACTCTGGATGACTTTTGCATAACTGGTAAGCCGTAAGACATAGACCAAGTCTTACAGTACAATAAATGTAGATCTCGCTAAAACACAATTTATGTCCAAATAAATTTGTTTGTAGAGTGGACCATTTCGGAGATATTGCTCGTTATTTGTGTGAGTTTTGGAGAACAGTGCTTCTGTCAAATGGAACATCGTTATTCATTTTTTGTATGTTAACCGTGCAAAGAGAACGGAATTTGAAAGCTTTAAAATATTTGACTATCGCTCAAAGTCTACTGTATTCCCATATTCTCATTGGGCCTACAATAAAATATACAATAAGATAATTTCTGAAAATTTTTATCTCAACTAACACGAAGAAAATATAGGAATAAGGGTTTGTAAGAATGTTTTGTACAGGAGTAGAGAAAGTCATGTGAGTGCAACACATCAGATTTTAACATTAATAAGTGACCTTTATTCTTGGAAAATACATGTTATTAAAAGCAAAATTGTAAAAAACGCAGTAATAAATTCCAATGGAGTGCTATTCATTTAGAAAGAATGGACGTCAAGTTTGATACATTACCAAACTGCTTTGAACTGACCTCTATTTTGTATTTTGATAATCAATTGTCATGCGTACTAAATTATGGGAATACACTTGGCGACACTGACTGAATAAAAGAATGATCTGGTGATACATGGTGCAAACCTAAACAATGACCAGGTAGTAAGTAAATCGCATAACGCTTCTATGTATGAAATAGTCATGGTCATTTGTTATTCTAAGTGTTGGATATGTAAATTCAACCTATTTGCAACTGCATGATCTGAGAACACATGGAAAGTTTCTGTTAACTGCGGTGAGATGTCCTGGTCTTTAGTAAAGGGGTAGGCAGTATGGTCGGTTGAAGTTTTACCACTACCGCAACTCTGTGTGACTAGCAAGGTCAACAGTCCCACTGAAATATCTTGAGCGCGGTTGATTTTCATTAACAACTCCTGTCCCCTGCAGCCACAATCAAGTTCTGGGAGACAAACGCCCAGTCACACTTCTTGAGACCACACAAACCGCACCTTCACATAACAAGCTTGCATCTACAGTTCAAAATATGGGGCGTGGTAATATTAGTTGTCTACAAGCGAGCAGTTGGCATTTAGATTAACTATTACTTTCTCTACTGGTAAGTAGAGGAAGTATTGTATTCCACCCAAAAATTCGATGCCGAGATTTCACCGGAAATACATGTTTTGAGGCTCCCTGGATCCAAAAAAAAGCATTTTTAGAAAAAGGTCCGTGTGTGTGTGTGTGTGTGTGTGTGTGTGTGTGTGTGTGTGTGTGTGTGTGTGTCAGTCTGTCAGTCTGTCAGTCTGTCAGTCTGTGGATAGCATAACTCAAAAACGAAAAGTCGGTTAAAAACCAAAGTTAGTATTTAAGTTCAATGTCTTTCAAGGATGAGACACGAAGATTTTGAAGAAAATAGCCCCACCCTAAACTACCGTTTACATAGAAAATTTTTCGAAAATTTTGATTTTCTTGAAAATGGCTCTAACGATTTTTATTAAAATGTCATATGTTTGAGATATTTTGATGACAAATGAAATGTATATCTTGAATTTTCTGGCTATAGCCCCTGTAGTCGTATTTACTCTGGACGACTTTTGCATAACTGGTAAACCGTTAGAGATAGACCAAATCATACTATACAAAAATATAGATCTTGCTGAAATACACAATTTATGTCTCAATAAATTTTCTTGTAGGGTGAACCATTTTGGAGATATTCCTTATGTGTGTGAGTTTTGGAAAACTTAAAGCTTTCGTGAAACGGAACATCGTTGTTCATTTTTTTATATGTTAAGTGTGCAAAGAGAACGGAATTTCAAAGCTTTAAAAGATTTGACTATCGCTCAAAGCCTACTGTATTCTAATATTCCCCTGGCACCTACAAGGAAATAAGTAATAAGATAATTTGTAGAAATGTTTATTTTAACTAACACGAAGATATAGGAATAAGAGTTTGTAAGAATGGTTAGTACAAAAGTAGAGAAAGTAATGTGAGTGCAACACATCAGATTTTTTTATTTTAATTCGTGTTTCATTTACACTAAATAAAATACAACTGGTTAAATGACAAATTATTGCTCTCTTGCATGAATTATTTTGGTAAATATGCCACTCTTCTTCTAATTCCTAAACTGGTTTACGAGTCCCTGTCACAGGTACCTTAAAGGGGGTAATTTGAAGAGGTATGATTGTTAAAGACTAGACGGAATGGACTTACCATCCATTCAAATCCAAATATCAAATATCTTGAGTTTATTAATTGTGACGTTTACTCTGCATTTGTTACAATTTGTAATATTAATTCTTTGTTCAGGGAAAATTGAAATGAAACTGGCAAAAGAAATGTCCAATGGTTAGTCTTCCAAATGCTCCGTCGTTGCATTATTCGAGTCAAAGTCGCCTCTTAATATTCTTTGGCAAACGACAACAAATTTCAAGTCTCTGTATTTTTCCTCTAAAACTGAAGCACAAAAATACAACTGTTTTTTGATAACTGCTTGTACAGTTCTTCGTGGCCTTTAAAGTTAGAGTTGTTCAGTCCTCTCGTAACCTCAACACATACACTTTTCTGTCTTTCAGATCTCTCTATCAAACAGCTGACTTCGACGATCACAATCTCACTAAAACTGCTTTTCAGGACAAATGACTGCAACGTGACGTATCTATGTTCCTGTCGACACACACAATTCTCTCACGACAACTGTACACATACGCGCAGTGCCAGCAGCTGTATCGTTCAGCACTCACGATTCCGTCATAAAACAACTACAACGGACCCAAAAACTCCTAAAAATCTTCCCGCCCACTTATACACCAGAAATGACGCAGCATGGATTTTTCTTGAAATTCACAAACAAACCGCTAGCGAGAAGTCTCGTGAACGTTCTGGAAATCCCTTTGTTCTGCCACTTTATCACTGTCACAAACAGTGGTGTGGTGCAGCTTGACCTTGGTTCGGTTTGATGGATAACAAAGACTATCAACAGACTGTTGCAACAATTTTATTCCACTGATTGTTGTAATGTCCAATGGTTAGTATCAGTAGCTCTACTTTTATTGCTAGCTGTCTAAAATAATTAATTCTGCGTTTGACTACTTTAGGCTTCATGACTACTTTGTCAAACCGCAATAATGAAATCATGCTTTTTCTCCTCTTTGGTCTCATCAATAAAGCTATATTTCTTCAAATTATGAAAGAAGTGGATATTCCTGTTTCTGAAAATTAGCATTAGGCCCTTTTTGTGGCACTAACTTTTACAACGTCGTTCCCTGAAACAGAACACTTCATGGGTTATGGCTCAGCAGTAATTGCCTGAAAGCTTTGATGTGCAGTGGTAGAGGTTTAGTTTCTGCAGGATGAATTTACCCTTTGATGTAGTACCAAATTTTAATACTAGAATAGTTTATGAAGACTCGTGTGTTGTGTTCTATGTTATTCTAGAACGCCTGTCGTTTGCAGATGAAGCGAGTAAAACAGTGCAATCAACTGAAAACAACACTTTGATTTGCCAATAAGTGAGGATTGAGTTACCAACCGTGTTTCATTTAAACCTAATATTAGGGTATTAAACGTGTTACAAAGTGTTAGATGACACCTCACTGAGGCTTACAAGGAATAGAGAATGTTCTAGTATTCATTTTCTTAGCGCAACAAAATATTCAAAACCACCTGCTAGGTGCCTAGATAGAGGCAGCTCTATTTTAAATATTCGTTCTCAAAATTAAACCCATTGCTCAGTCACCCATTATAATGAGGATAAGTTTTGCCTGTTGTGACGCAGGTATTCGGACGTCGGCGCCGGGAAGTCGCACCGTAAACAAGATAAGTTGCGTGTTCGCCCAAAGTAAACACGATAACCACTATTTCCAGAGAACTAACACCATCTGGATGCTTTGACACCTCGAATGTTCTGTGAAGCTCTTCTGGTTATATAAGTGAGGGTTCTCATGAACCGAGAGAATACATGAGTGAGCAAATGAGTAAGTCAGCGCGTGCGACAAGAAGTTGGTAACATCTATGGTGAAGTGCGGTGAGTGATTTTAGTACACAGGATTGAGGACGTTCTGTGTTTGACTTTCCAGGGAGTGAAGTTAACGGAAGAAGAGGCTGCGTCGGGCGTATTTTGTTACAGCGGTACGCACAGGAGAAAGTGAAGTTATGCTGGACAGCGCAATTAGTTCACATTACTGAAGTGTAAAACTGAACGAAGTGGCAAGACATGGCGAACTCGCAGTTCATATAAGGAAAACGCTTGTGGGCAGTTCCCAATGATTCAAAATGCCGGACATTACACTAAAACGCAGCATTGCCAACCTACAGTGGAAATTACTAACAAGTCCGTTCAAAAACCCCAGGGTAACACGACAAGGTGTATTTTAATAATTGGAAGAGACGTATCCGGAGTACAACTAAATAAGATTCACATTTAAAAATACATAAATATCTACTAGTACTACAATTATAGATAAGTAATACAGATGCTAAAACGTGAATAAGGTTTATCACCGCTGGTGTTGGTTACTCGGAACATTTGAGTGGGATACCAGCGAAAATGCCTCATATTCAAATAACAGACAAGGTGAATGAATGTGTACAAAGGCGTTATATCCATCTGGCTACATTCCTAGCAAGAAAATTTCCATTTGTCATGTACTGTTCTTTTAGGTTTGTATACTTGTCTGCAAGACACCCATTCACATTAAACATTTCGTTATCTGCGTTTTCAGTTGGAGAAAGCGTATTGCAGTAGGAGTGCTTTTAACCCTTGTGAGATAGCCAGCATATTTCTTGCCTCCTGGGGGAAACCACTATATGGTTTTTGTCGTTCCCAGTGGGTGTTGCTTCTGACGATTACCAACGACCTAAACTCTGGCTTGGTGGCATTCTCCTGTGGCGAAGCAAAACAAGCGAGAGTTCCATATAACTTCGTCACGTAATCCGTACCAGAGGAAATATCTGATGTGTTACATTCACATAGCTTTCTCTACCCTATCTACAACAAACTATTATTAGCTATTGCACATTTCTTTGTAGGTGCAACAGGAATATCGCTTAAGTGGCAGTAAAATCTTTTAAGAGCTAGTCACTATATCACGGCTTTAAAATTGCATATTCTAACGCTTCATTCTAATGAACGTTCTATATCCTTCCGTCATGCAATTTGGTTTATAATTGTTTCAAGCAGTTTGTAATACTTAATGAAATAATATATGAGATAATATAAGGAAGATATGAAGTGTTGCCTGCATATCAGTGTGTCACGAACATGTAATATTATACTGACCGCATATTACTTCTATTCTTCTGAATCAGTGTCTTCTCTACCGGTTTATCGATTAGAGTCTTTCAAAACTACGTTCAAACATTAAACCGTTAATATTATACATTTTAAGATCGAAAAAACACCACATTGTTGGTCAAATAAGAGATTGGGCTTTCATTTGTTTGTTTTTGCATTTTGCAGTTGCTATCATTTTGTGATTTTATCCACTGCTACAGAAATTTGCAAGTTTCAAACGTAATGGTGGAGTTAACACACGCAATTGAATTTGGGTCAGAAAATGATTCCAAGACCTTAATTATTTAAAACTTACTGTATGGTATGTGTTCACTTCACAATTGATTACTGCATGGTCTATATTTCTTCGAAGAAGACAATGGAATAAGGCACAGTTATAATAAATGGGGATGGTTACCACAGCATGTTATCATCCATAGATTGAAGAATCATGATGTGGAAAACAAATTCTTCACGCAAAATAGTGCACACCCTTACATCTACACCCCTGAAAAACAATTAATTACGCGGGAACTTGGCTATCGTGGCATCAGAAGCCACTTTCCAACAACGTGGCCTCCACGATCTCCATATCTCAATCCTGCCGACCTTTGTTTGTGGGAGTGAGTTTTCCTGACCCATCCAACCATCCCACTGCAACTGGAAGATGTCATCTCGCAAGAAATTGCCAATTTACCACGATATCTACAAAATGGTCTGCATGATGTCACAAAAGCAGTGAACAAAAGAACGGTACACATCTTCCTAATGTTTTCTAAGCCGCATTGTTTTCCCAACACTATAATGTTTTCGTTTTTTCTTCGTATGTTAAGTTTTATAATGTTTATGATGGTTTAATGTTTGAACTGAGTTTTGAAAGACTCTAAATTTTTATTAGTCACTTTATGTGTTGTCACTTTTTTCTACTCTCTGACGCAATTAGATCTGGCACCGGAAGTTCTATTCCGCCAGTTTGAGTACACACATCTCTGTATTCAAAGTGATTCTGGTATGGCTTAGTAGGAAAAATATTTAATATTTTAAAGGATTTTCTGAGGTGTTCTTCATTTGTGTTTGTGCGTTACCTTCTTTGCTTAATAGATATTTTGAAATTAAAATATAGTTATTTTTCGCGGAGCCATAGATGTGATTAATATTTGTTATCTATGTAGCAGTGGATTTGTCACGGCCTGGTCATTTCATGTGTATAGGTATGTAGTATGTGAAGTCCCTTAGTCTAATAGCATAATGGTATCCGAAAAGCTATTAATAGTCAATTCACCATGTTCAAATTCATTGTTTAGAGTACTGGAATAGAAATTGACTTCTCTTTTAGAACGTTTAAGTCTATCTCAATTGTGAACTGTTGCATGAGAGTGAAAACCGGTGTTAATTTATTTTGTATTTTAAAATATTTCATCCACAAAACGTAATATCTTAAATACGATTAATATTATATCCTCAATGTACAGAACTGTTGGTTATTTTAATATAACTTAACATATTTACTTGTAATTATTGTTGCTATGTACCAAAGTGTAATTAGTTGTTTACAACAGCACATGAATAATGTTTACATATATACGTTACTCGAACTGTTACTGCAAGTACATATATAATGTAAACAAGCACTGACTGTCTCAACAATAGCTACAATCAACAATAGCTTTGTTCTCGAGAGCAACATATCAGAAATGGATAGACAGAGAGAGAGATAGAGAGGCAAATCCCATCCCATATATATCTAAATCCTACTCAAATCCCAACCTATATCCATCTAAATCCCATCCTATGCCAATCCCCCATTCAACTCGGGCCCCCATCCTCCACACCATCCCATCCCACATCCCACCCCATCCTCCATTGCATACCCCATGTCCGCCACACCTTAATATTAAACTGTCATACAAAATTTAATTTCCAAAAGAAATGTGGCAGCGCTACGTCGCGTGTTCTCGTTTTCTCTCAGGGCACATTCGGGGAGGAGATTTAAGGGGGTATCGCCTGACGCTACTAAAAGTCAGCGAGAAGGGAAGGACAGGCGACAAATTCATGTGTCAAGTATAAGCATTGATTGATGGGGTGGCAGCATTAACTGTCATGTATGACAAGGTTTTATTTCAGCTCGTAGTTTACAAAACAACACAGTTGATTTAGAAAATGAGGAGCAAAACCTTCAGTTATTTTTGCATCAAAATCAATTACTATTATTTTAGATTATAATGGTGATAATCATAATGTGCATTATTGGCAACATTTTTATCCTCCTATGTCAACATTGTTTTAACCCTAATATATGTGATTTGGATTGTTTCATTTTTCTGAGCGCTCAACTATGGAAAACTAATCCTTCCTTACTACTTGACCGAATAGATAATTTCAGTAATATTCATACCTGTTAAGCATTTGTGTGGATTTCTCCGAGATAGTGGCCACCTCAACGTACGGTAAACGCACCGTGTGAGTGTTTTGTTCACATCTGAGGGCAGTGTTTCCCTGAAGCACTGCTGGTCGGTACTACACAGGCGAGTACTAATCCCTCAGCTCAGCGTTGCCATTTAAGTCGTCGAAAAAAGCGAAACCTTTTAAACAACAGTTAAGCTCACCGAAACAAATCTTAGTGTATTATATTTCTTACACCTGCATCTGTTAGCTACGTTATTCTGTATACTCCAACCTGTTTACCCTCTGAATTATTGGTGACTTTTCTGGAAATCGAAGTTTCTCGGTTTCTGCCATAAACAAGTCCAGCAATGCGTGCAACGGCGTTTGTTCTGAGCCGCCCATTGTTTGCCGAACAGCGCTTACAAAAGCAGTGAGTGAGGTAGAGGTTACTTGATCTTCGTTTGTCCACGATCGCTGTGACTGTAGGTACATACATACCTAGAGACGTCGATACAACTGCTAATGACAAACCAGTTTCTTAGAAATACACCTATGTAAAAATAATACAGTCTTTGAAACACTCCGAAGCACATAGGGAAAATATTCTTTTTAGCAGGGAAAAACGCACACACACCGCATTCTTTACTGATTTTGAGAGTAGCTTTATGCACTTTTAGTGTTTAACTTGTTTAATGACAGGAGAGTAGGCTATCTTATTTTAGTGGTAGGCTTTGTTAAAGAAATCTGTTTAAAATAAAAGTAAATCTTGGAGTTGGAGGTTATCTGCTGAAGTGCATCTCCTTCTTGGCTTTGGTCGTCCTGTGCTATTTATGACCTGAATCTGAGATGTCATTCTTGGTAGGAGATGCCAAGAAATAGTGGAAATTTGCCAGTACACAACGGTTTTCAGCATCTGATATATCGAAACTAATGCCCTTACCATTCCAAAAAGTAACCTTTCAGAACTTCGAGCAATATTGAGCTATAGCTCTTGGGTTGATAGATCAACCTTTTATAAATCAAGGAATGGTGGCTTACGTTCGTCTTCTAGCGCAAACAATTGCCGGTTAGCTTTTTAGTGTTAGTTTCCTCCTCAAACTAATGCTAGACACCGGGAAATTTTAGTCAGTTTCATATTATCACTCGGTTAAGTGATAGTTTTGTTCATGTTATTCCTAGTCGCAGATCCTTTGTGTCAACTGGTGAATGTGTTAATTATAACAAGTAAAAATAAAAATGGGTAAGAGACACAGAAAGACATACAGTAACAATCTGTTTTGAGTTTTAACTGTTTGCTTTGTATCATAGGCAGTACATATTGTAACAAAAGGACAATCCCACTTCTGACACCAAAGTAAAAAAAGTCCAGTTATTTATTTCTACCACTTTATTTCTGTTCTAAAACTGGAGCACAAAAACAGAGTCCTGTTCTTATCGTTATCACAGTCCAGTTCTTCTTGACTTTACAACTCAAAGCTGTTCTGTCTTGTCGTAGTCTTGATACATACTTCACATTTTCTCAGCTCTACTATCACTGTGTCATAAGCTGCTGCCATTGACGTTTCAAACACTAAAACTGTTTCACACAACTCCGATGCGACGATTAAATGTCCCAAAATTGTCTCTGACGACACACAATCACAATTCTCTCAACGACTATACAGACACTCTTAACAGCGATCTCCTTCAACTCTTACGACCCCATGACAAAGCACATATAATTTTAACACCTGCGTCATTTTGCAATGTAACCAATTCCATCTGCAACTACAATGATGCTGATTTTATTCCATTGTGAGGGATTTGAAAGAAAGAAGAGTCATTTTCAAAGCTTTTAAAATCTTTGAATTTGTGAACTGTAAATTCATACTTCAATTTTTCAATTAGCTCAAGAAACTTCGTCCACCCAACTTTCTTTGAACTTACGTTTGTAAGACATGAAGGGTTTAGGCTACATCACTCCGTTATAATGCACAACTGTTTGTTCCAAAAATTATGGCTTTCACGGCAAGTGAAGGGGTGTGTCAGTAGGTACAAAGTCCATTTGAAGCACAAGAAGAATGAACTAAGGTCGGCCTGCTTCTGGGGATGGCTGATATAGTTTTCTTAGAGTAAACACACACACTCACGGGATTAAAAGGTTTGCTAATCTACATACTAGTGTGTTGCCAAACATGGTTCTTCTGTGTGGTTAATAAGAATAAGTGCTTTACAATCTTTAGAATGAGATAATGGCTATATGTGTTTTCTGTGCCCGAAAGAATGTTTTGATGTTAGTTTTTGTTTGTCCCTGTTGCCCGTCTTCTCTTTTCAACACTCAGGTATCACCGAGTTTTTATCATCTCTCCAGGTGCTTTACTTCCTAGTGTAACCTTATCCTTATTCAACTCTCAGGGTTCCTAAGAAATTAGTGAAGATGAGAATAGAGAAAGAGGAGCTTCCGCTGCCCTCCTAAAAGCTTATCTTTGAATCTCGATAAGGCTGAAGCGCTTGGATAAGCTTCTCCCAGGGTTTATCCCATGCCAAGAGCTCTATGGTCTCTGTCTATGGACATTTCATTCACCCTCCGATATGCTCTGTCGACCAAGGAAAAAAAGAAAACCACACACACACACACACACACACACACACACACACACACACGCGCGCGCGCGCGCACACACACAGAAAAAAGAAATTCATGACATTTCTCACAGTTTGTTCTTTCTTGAAGCACATTTTTTCTCATAACACCGTTTCTTCTACCTTAACATCGTACATTGCCGAATACTTTGAAGTTCTTGTCCAGCACTTTCACGTGTTTTCATGAATCCTAGTTTCAGGTGTAAGATTTTCTCAGGACCAGCTACGCTGGCACATATTCCACATTTTAAGACGAGTTCGTCACCAAGTTAGCTTAACTAATTAGATGGATCATCCAAGACTCGTATTCAGGAGGTTCATATTTGATACCCGTTGGTTCGGCCACTCGGATCTTGGATATTTTTGGAATTTTCCCTGGTTGATAAAGAACTGCTGGGTGGGTTCTCCTGTCCCACATTTACTGTCGTTTCATTTCCATATCCTGTTTCAGGCTCGAAGGATCAGACCGGTGGAAAGTGATTGAAACATATGGCGCTGGAATTTGCTTTGCGGGGAGTTCGATGTCTATGGGACCCTTAGAGATATGGTGATATTGCAGTCCAGAGCCCGAGTCCGGATACCCTTTGTGTCCTTCGCTTCACTCCTTCCTGGAGGCTACCAGAAGCACATTAGGCGCTTATGTGCTCAAGTACCCAATCTTCCTCTGCCTCCTCCAGACCATAAACTTTATCTTCACTTCCTTTTTCTGTAACAACTTACACGTTCGTGCTGCAGAATCGCGGTTGGTTTCCTCTCGTATGTAGCGTCTCAGATTATCAATATAATGGGCCTCACTGTGAAGTTTTGCCTTTCTTGCGCACGTTAGACATCACAACTTCATAGTTCTGCAAATAGAATTCACTACGTATACCAATAATGAGAGGCTATTCTTTATCAAAGTACAAGGCTACAGATGTTCACCAAGTGTTATTGAATGGTCTATAACTAAGCTGTTTGTGTATCATAAACAAGGAGGGTAGGCAGGGTATCGCATCTGTGTCTATTCACCAATTCCCTTCCTCGCCGATCTCGGGGACATTGCTGTGGTAAACAGTGCATGCATATTATGTGAAGTAAGCATTACCATTTTTTACTCCATGGCATTCTCAAGGAAAATTCAAAGCCTTCTTCGGTAAGATTTATAACTGCAATGTGTCGTAGTTTACTATATAGCTTTGTAACACTCTATTATTTTAATAATTTATGAATAAAAATCAGATGTTTTGTAGAAGAGAGCGTTTTTATGGTGGAAGAGCTATCAAGATTGGTTGAGTGGTTATGGAAGTCACACACACAGACACACACACACACACACACACACACATATTTCTCCCTTCAAGTATTGGTACACATGGCGATTTCTTAGCATTGCTGCATGTAGAAAGGGGCCCTGGATACTTTTACGCTGAGAGATCTGGAGTGGCAGCCTTCGTACAATCCTTGGGGACTCGCCGAAGAGCTGCTTGATAGAGAAGTGGCGCTTCCTGGCCACAAAACAGCGCATAAGTGGCTGCGAGAGTGACTCAGCATCTAACAACACCCATTTTCCACAATATTTTCCTCTTCCGATGGTATTTTGTATACACGGAGCCACTAAGAGGTCACCAGGAGCACAGCTTAAAATTAGCACCAAACATTATTCTTTACGTTTCTATGTAATCACTGTGAATGTGTTTTCTCTCCTCCTTCTTATTGTGTATTATTATTATTATTATTATTATTATTATTATTATTATTATTATTATTATTATTATTATTATTATTATTATTATTATTATTATTATTATTATTACCACTACTATTACCATATTTACTCGAAAATAAGGCTCACATTTTTAAACTGAATTATAACCGCAAAATTGACAGCGTTCTTACGAACGGATATTTCGGAAACTGAAAATAACAAATGTTTTACTGAACTATTAGTTTAATACATCACTCCTTCACTGCATCATCCACTACAGCATGGCGTCCTTTTTAAGGACTACGAAAAATCGAGTTCCTTTCCGAGGCTTTAAGTTTACCTCTCTGATTTCTGTAGTAGTATATTACGTTCGATTGTACAAAACATCTGGCTAAAAACCTGTTCTGAATGTTTTCTGTGAATTCATGTTACCTCTAACTCAGTCACGCACAAGAGAAACTCGCTTCTAATATGGTTGTTACTATTATAACCAAAGATCTTGTTTTACTAGCAAGAAGAAAACAGGTTGAAGGATTGAAGCTACTAATGAGTGAAGGTCAGTATCTTTCTTTCTTCGCAAACATTTGACCAACCATTTGTGTGTACAGTAAAAAGAAAATTCTGAAGAACTATTTTTACCGGAATTAGAGTCTCAAAATGATGGGTCTAACATTCAAATACAATTTATTTTAAAAATTTTCCCTCAAAACTTGACGCGTGTTACAGTTGAGCGGGTTTTATTTTCGAGTAAATACGCTGATAATGTTAATGCTTATTTGTATGCTTTTAGTTAACAATAAACTGCAAGGATCGGCAACTACACAAATACACCATAAATAGAGGCAATAAAATAAAAAAAATCATCATCATAATCACAACAATAACAATAAAAAGCTCAGGTATTGCACTCACATGACTTTCTCTACTCTTGTACTAACCATTCTTATAAACTTTTATTCATCTATCTTCTTCGTGTTAGTTGAGATAAACATTTGCAGAAATTATCTTATTGCTCGTTTTCTTGCACGTGCAACAGGAATATGGGAACACGGTTATTTTATTGCCTTGTAAGGATGTGAGTGCTGATATCAAACAAAGAGTCCGCGAAGTTGAGATTTTGAAATATCATGACATCATCAGACATGAACATTTTGAAAAAATTCCTCTACCCTAGACTACACTTTATATGGGAAATTTTTCAAAAATTTTATTTAAAATGTTATATGTTTAACATATTTCTATGACAAATTAATTGTATATTTTGAATTTACTGGCTGTAGCCTATGTACTCCTGTTTACTTTGGATGACTTTTGCATAACTGGTAGGTAAACCATAAGACAAACACCAAGTCATGCTATACAAAAATGTAGACCGTGTTAAGACATACAATTTCTGTCCACATAAACCTTTTTGTATAGTGAATCATTTCGGAGATACTCCTTGTTATTTGTCTCATTTTCGGAAAACAAACTTTTGTCAAATGCAATATCGTTATTCATTCTTTATATGCTAATGGTGCAAAGAGAACGGAATCCCAAAGCTTTAAAAGATTTGACTATCGCTCAAAGCCTACTTTCTTGCACTTACAAGGAAATAAGCAATAAGATAATTTCTGCAAATGTTTATCTCAATTAACACGAAGAAGATGCAGTAATAAGAGTTTGTATGAATGGTTACTACAAGAGTTGAGAAAGTCATGCGAGTGCAACAAATCAGATTTTTTATTTTGATTTATAAGGATTTATAACTCTTTTGAAATGCGAAACCACTGGATAAATTACAACTTACTTTTCTCACGTAGATTATAGATACGTTCCTTTCGCAGGTCTACGAAGCGTTGCTATTTATTTTTCTAAAACATAAGACGATCGATTTGCAAGTCTCTATGTTTCACACTTTCTTGTGAGAGTTCACAAAGGAACCGTCAGAAGGACATTCATCTAACAGATGGATGGAATCGACATAGTTGAACAAGCTAACAGACCTTGTGTTGCTGCTGCTGCTGATGATGAGCAAACCAGTAATCGCTGTAATCTGGAAGTCAATTAAGCCTCAGCAACCACTTCCTTTAATACCTTTGGATTGCTCTTCCTTTGATGGTTTTCCAGTGGCACCTCTCCCGAGGCAAGATGTGTTTACCTAAGCGTGGTATTCCACCTTTCCTGCCCAATACTCTGAAAACTCTCTGTAAATTCCATTGCAATCATTCACCTTCTCAAATAAGATATCACCAAATACGTGTTTTAAGGCCTCTTGAAAGTACAAAAATGTTACATAAAAATCCACATTGCGTATGACTGTAAACGTCAAAGCACAAAAACTAAAATTCCTAAATATGCCAAAGTTAATATTTTAGTTCAGTGCCTTTCAAAGATGTGACATGAGGATTTTCAAGAACACCCACCATCCTAAACCACACTTTACGTGGGAAAATATTGAACATTTTTCATTTTACCAAAAATGTTCATTAAGAATATAATTGATTAATTACTTAGAAGCCATTATTTAATATTACCGTAAAATAGTTTACCGAGTGCGGTGGCTCAGGCAGTAATCTCTATGAACAACATTCGGGAGGTTGCGGGTTCGATTCCAGGGGACAATTTTCCTGACGCATGGGGTTATTTTTTTCGGAGGTTTCTCCGGGTCGACAGGCGACCACTGGGAATGATTTCCTTTGAATTTGCTGTCTCACCATTTCGTTACATTAAGAATTTAATTTCAGTCTTCATTATATTAGGTTTCTTTCAGGGTTGGAAGCGTCGGCGAGCGTCGCGGCAGCAGCCTCTGGAAATCTCATCTTCCGGATTGTAAGCTGAGCCTACTGGTTTTCTGGACCCTCATGGGTTGATGGAAGCCCAAGAGGGGAGAGGAACTGGTTTTGTGTCCCCCTTGGAAGTATCCGAGAGGTGGGGTAGGATCCGGTCTGAGCCAGTCTTCGCCAGGGTGATTCCAATTGAGAAAATGCCGCGATCCTGTCCTCTGCTGTTTTAGTAAGTTCCGACTACCCTTCATATCCATTCGCCTCATCCCTCCTCCAGGGGGATGCCCCGTCAGGGTTATAGGTACATAAGATGACCTTTGATTCGAGGGGCTAGGTGCCCCTCCAGCAAGTTGTCAGAGTCAACTACCACTAACCAAGTTAAATAAGATTCTTTGTTGACGTGTTGGATTGTTTAATTTAAATTATGAATACTATTTGTGTGAAGTACTATAAGCACTTGTTTCGCAATGAAGTATTACTCTGTCTTATTATGTAGCTGCGTTTGAACTGCGAATGGCAACAATGACCCATCTTCACCGTCTCATACTGGCAGTTCCAGGCTGAAGAACTCGATGAACAATGAGAAAGTAATGTTATTGAGCTTGAGCCACTACTTACCCCTTTTTAGATAGATCACATTCAAAGTCGATTCTGTTGCACAAGGTACTCACCTGAAACAAAAAGAAATAACTATATAAATGTCATATAATTTATTATTATTTATATACGCCAACAAGCTTATTGCTGTTGATTTTAAACACACGAGCTGTGTGTGGGCAGTATTTAAGAGGTGGAATCAGGGCTGAAAATATCAATGTCATAGCCGGGATTTGAACCATGGATCCTCCGCTTATTGAGCGGCTGCTTTAACCACTAAGCTACCAACTTGCCATGGTAACCATTCGATAAATTTTCCATGTAAAGGGTAGTTTAGGGTGGGACTATTTCCTTCAAAACCTTCGTGCCGCATCCTTGAAAGCCAAACTTAAATACAAACTTTGGTTTTTAACCGACTTTTCGTTTTTGAGCTATGCTGTCCACAGACTGACAGACCGACAGGCACGCACACACGCACGCACACACGCACGCACACACACACGGAGCTTTTTCTAAAAATGCTTTTTTTTTGGATTCAGGGGGTCTCAAAACATATAGTTCCGATAAAAGCTCGACATCGAATTTTTGGGTGGAATACAATACCTCCTCTACTTTATTATACATCGTAGAGAAAGTAAAAATGCATAGATTCACTGTCTAAAAGTACTAATGAAAGCATTCAGTTTCGCTCCTCAAACATTCCTACTCATAAACTAAAATTATTCCATTGTATATAAATAACTATTCTCGATAAGATTTTTTTACGTGTTATAGAATATTCTAGAGGTGCACGTTGTTTGTCTTTTCAGCTTGTTTGCGGCGCGAAATGGGAGCCAGAGAGGCAGCAGTACATTGAAATTAGTGAACCTACGTGACATACGATATAGCGAAATAGTGACTCGCAGCAGAGAGAGAGAGAGAGGTTTTGCTGCTGGTGGTTAATGAATACATGTTAGCTAGTGCAGAAGAAGCAGGCGCATCATGACACCAACTCACATACCGGGGGGTTATGCCGGTCTCTAGAGAAACCGCCCTCAGCTTACCGCCCACTAAAAAGAAGCCATGAACAAATTAGAAAATATGGCTGTTTCTCCCTGTGGCTAAACTGCACTGCAACAACATTTACCTCCCTTTCCTCCACATGGTTTAATCTTCTAAAGGATATCATTCTGGTAAACGGATACTGGATCAAATATTCCTTTTCTGGAAAGGAAAACCACGTTCGTATTAAAATGTGTTTCATATTTCACTAGGTAACAACGCACAGTGGTTCGAAAATGGACGGAAAATCCGTATAACATGTAAACTCTTAGCCCTTGGGGTAAAAAGCTGAAGTAAAGCATCGAATATTTGGTTATGTGATGTAAACAAAACATCGAGTAGTAATACGAACTCTTGTATAAATAAAAAATATGTTGTGTTGCACTAACATGATTTTCTCTACTCTTGTACTAACCATTCTTACAAACTCTTATTCCTATATCTTCTTCGTGTTAGTTGAGATAAACATTCGTACAAATTATCTTATTGCTAATTTCCTTGTATGTGCAAGGGGAATATTAGAATACAGTAGACTTTGAGCTATGAACAGCGATATTCCATTTCACGAAAGCTTTTTTACCGAAACTAACACAAATAACAAGCAATATCTCCGAAATGGTTACTCTATAAAAAACTGTATCTCAACATAAATTGTGTGTTTTAACGACATCTACAGTTTTTGTAGAGTAAGATTTTGTCTATCTCTTACGGTTTACGAGTTATTCAAACGTAATCCAACGTTAATAGGACTACATACGCTATTGCCCGAAAATTCAAAATATACATTTCATTTGTGGCACAAATATCTTAAACATATGCCATTTTAATCAAAATCGCTAGTCATTTTCAAGAAAATTAAAATTTTCCATGTAAAGGGTAGTTTAGGGTGGGGCTATTTGCTTCAAAATCTTCGGGTCGCATCCTTAATAGACATTCAACTTAAATACCAGCTTTGGTTTTTAACCGACTTTTCGTTTTGATTTATGCTGTCCATACACACGCGCGCGTGGGGACATTTTTCTAAAAATGCTTATTTTGTATTCAGGGGTTTTCAAAACATATATTTCCGGTGAAATCTCGACATCGAAATTTTGGGTGGAATATAATACTTCCTCTACTTACCAGTAGAGAGAGTAAAAATTTGTGCACTAAGTAAACATTTTATTTCTGAGATTAAAACATCGATGTTTTTCTTTTCGCTTTTGAAATTTCCGCCCTTTTTCGCACCCATTGACATATATTATGGAAGATACTTCTTCGGCCATAAGTTAACCAGGTATTCTACATGAGTGCGATACAATTGTTGTCAATTAAGATCCGTTTAAAAAAAGGGAAAGTATTAAATATTTGTAACGTCTTGGCGAGTGGATATAAATTAAATTAAATCAAATAAATTCTTTGACTAACTGTCGTGTAAATATTGTGTGAGCAATGGTATAATATATTTCTACCTTAATTCGAATGAACTTAGCCACAATTTAGTGGTAAAATGCCACGCAAAGTTTAATAACTAATAGACATTTGGCAAAGTCTAACATTAAAGCGTGACTAAATTCATTTAAACTGAAATGAAAAAGAACGGCACTTGTCCACACAATTTCTGCTCAATAGTTAGTGAAATAATAAGCCATATCCATTCGTCAAGAAGCTAGATGGCTCCAAATGTTTGACACAAGTTACTTTTTTTATCGAAATGGCTCTTTATTGGCAATAAATGTATTGGACATATTTGTTAGACTCATCATATAGAACCCCTGGTTAACGTATAGCGGAAGCACATCATAGTTGTGAAAATCACATTTAAATAACATGGTGCACTTGCCACGTCCTTTTATACTTGTTTAGTTTCTTGCATTTTCTAAATGTAGGTACCGTTTACTCCAAAACTATTGCATCTAGGAAATTGAAATTTTCTGAACCAAAAATATCGTATGATCTTTAAAATTATTGGTATCATTAATGGTGTACAACTACCAATTTATTTATTGTAACTTAAAAAAAGAGGACAGAGATTTGGGAACATCGTGTATTTGGTCTCCCTTTGTCTCTTCAGTTCTGTTTGGTAGTGGACCTGATTACCATTTGCATTGTGTCTGTTGCTGAATGTGTTATGCTCGTTACATATTCCTGAGACTCAGGAAGCGAGAACATTTCCGCCATGTCTGCTTTTAATTTATATTAATATTATAAACAAAGAAAGTGTATGTGTACGCATGCGTGTGTGCACGTCCGTTTGTCTGTAGCGTAATTTCAGAAAAAACACAACCATTTTTGGAAATTATTTCACTTCACAAACATAGGTTATAAAAATACTTCCACTTTTATCTCCTAAAAACTCAAATGAATATATGGGATACAAGGCCTGCTGTTAAAATATGAACATGGTGCAGTTAAGATGCAATATGACATTTCGTTTTCTCGCTTATTGCCTAGACACAATTAATGTGGAAAAAAAAGCTACTGGCGGAAAGCGAATTATATATTATTTCAAGCAATGATTAAACTGCTGTATCTTCTCCTTCACGAAAGGATAAAGTCATAGAATTACCTAAATTAGAGATTTGGATGAAGACGAACGCTTAGAAAGCCTGGAAGTCATCTTGTCCTATTTTCAAACGGATTCTTTTATAGTAAAATTATCGTAATGTCAAACAAGGAATCCATCTTGTTACTTGCTGCGCATGCGTAAGAGAAACTGCCAACACAAGTGCAAAGCCTATTGGAATCCAGCTCATATACACACATTTATCTAGGCGTCGTAATCTTCCCCTGGACTAATATCGATATCACAGCAACTTTTCATCCCGTAGATATACACACCTAACCTAAACTAACCTAACCCAACCTAGACTAAACTAAACTAAACCCCGGCGCGACAGCCCATGAAGGGCGAAGGCCTACCGCCCAGCCGCTGCGTCCCCCACCTCTGCCCACTACAGGTGTCATTGGTGAGGTGCAGTACTGGAGGGTGGGACGTGGTCAGCGCCCCGAGCCCTCATGCTGGTACCGGGGATCGAACCCGGGTCCTCCGCGCCAGAGGCAAGTGTGCTACCAACTGCGCTACGGAGGCGGTCAACCCAACCTAACCTATATCTAAATTTCGATACCACAGGGAGCTGTATCTTCTTCATATAGGTACATACATTTTGCTTTTCACTAATCTGACGATTCAGATATATTTGAAATTCAATTTAGGAGGTCTTTAGTATTGTAGAAGTACTTTCAATTACAATGGGTATAAATCTGTAGTTTTCCCCACAGATTTCGAAGCACTGCACATAGAATACTAGGGCTAAATTTCAATACCGCAGGAAGTTGTCATCCCTTTCAAATACATCCATTAAATTAACCTAACCTAACATAATCTAACGTAACCTAACCTAATGTAATCTAGCCTAAACAAACCTAATCTTACTTCAGGCTAAATTTTGACAGCATACAACCCCGTCATCCCGTTCATATACACCCAGTAATCTAGGCGTCGTAGTCTAACATAGAGGAATCTGCCATTCCATTCATATATACACATTAACCTTAGCGTCAAAACTTAAACTTGGGGTAAATTTGATACCATTGGAGCCTGTCACTCCGTTCATTTACACATAACCTAAATGTCGTACCTCGCCTCGAGCTATATTTCAATACCACAGGAACCTCTGATCCCATTCATGTACACACATTAACCTAAGCGTCATAACCTAATCACGGCTCAAGTTTCGAAACCAAAGGATCCTGTCGTTTTGCCGCGCGTTTGTCACTCACTTCACTTCTGAAGTGGATCAACAAGGAGAGACACAAGGTTACTCCTATTGGCGAAAGTGCAAACAAACTGGAGAAGACATAAGGAAGTTTGTTGCTGATGTTTGATATAGATTACCACAACGTAGCAGATAAGTCTTACAGAAATGCTAACAAAACACAAGATAGAGCGAAACAAAAGACAAAGGTGTCCATCTTTCAACGGAACGCTGTATGTGAAATTTATCTCTTTGGTTGGTATTTCATCAAATACTGCAGGTGTGTGCAGTATCAAAACCTCTGGTAACATTTACTCTTCTTCGAAAATGCATGCGGTGAAGTTTTCTACGTGCCACAACATTTTAATAACTTGTTAGTTTTAATGCGATTTCTGTGTTTGTTATAGTCAATTACATTATTAACACACAGGAGGGGGAAATGTGTCTCTAGTTACATCATAAACTACTCAACTGATATTTATAATTATCTACAGAGCAATTCGTTTTTTCCCGATGATTATAGACTATGTCCAAAATGTTTCAATTGCTGGCTTGGTAGGAAGAGGAGCATATACGCTGTTTTTACTCGTATTTAGAAGAATGTTGAAACAAAATAAGATACACCATACATTATTTCAATTATTGGGAATATTCTCAGAGGGACAAACACTTCAAAAGTACTGCAGAGTGTGAAAATCATTAAGCTTAATTACCTATATTTTTAAGGCAAAACGATTTAAGTTCCAAGTTTGAAGGTAATTTTAAAACGTCCAAGACTAAATGAACAACTTATGTGAAAGCCTACAAGGTGTTTTTCATTATAAGTATTCTTTTCTGCTATAACAATTTTTTTTTCTTTCTCAAGTGGAACATAATTTTCCAAATTAAGGCCTAAAAAACCCATGCAAATCGAGAGGTACACAACACATCAATATTTATTACTGAATTTTCAGATATGACCTTGAATATACACAGATAATACTGAGAAGAAAACTGACTGAAAACGATAATTTAAGAACACTTTCGGGAAACATGTTTCTCACTTTTCCGGTAGCACTAAAAGATAAAAGCTTGCTTTGCAGTTTTATTCTAATTTATGGTAAATACGTTTATATATTTATGATTGAGGAAATTTCTGTAAGCGCATTGTGGGGTTTAACTGATATCCTACGATTAAAACGAAGTAAAATTCACTAAATGTAAGTGCAGTGAAATATTGAGTACCTGACAGAATTAATTTATTGAACTATTTTAATAATTATAATTTATCGTTTCGAGTTTAGTGTTGTGTTGTTTTGGTGAAGGTAGCTTTCAATAAGCATCTATGCGGAAAACAAACGGCCGATAGCAAATAAATTAACAAATGCTAAGGAGCTGATAAAATAGACGAATGCTATAGAGGTAATGTAGACCAGTAGTAGGAATGTGATAGAACAGTGGGATAATCATCCATACTTCGCTGAAACACATCGTTTCGTACCTGAATGTTGGTTGTATTATTGAAAATGTAATTGAGTGTTACCAAAGCTCTAAGGATAAAAACGTTCCATAAGTACATTGAGAGGAGTTCCATAGTTTACTGGTGATAGGAGGACCCAAAAGATCCTGTTGTCACTCACTCACTCACTCACTCACTCACTCACTCACTCACTCACTCACTCACTCACTCACTCACTCACTCACTCACTCACTCGTGGTGTAGGTAAATTAAATTGATTTATGTATATCTTCTGAGAGACATAAGTTGGTCATTTGTGGAATGTCGGCTTAAGAATGTTATGAATACTGTTAATAGGAGAAAATGTGCCAACAAAAATACAAACGCTAGTATTATTATTGCGTTTTTCATTCAGTGTAATGTTTCCTCTGCCCTAACCTTAGTATATAACATACATCTGTCACTCTCAGATATTTTAAGTTGCAATTTTCCATAAGAAAAATGTAAGGTAAAGAACAAAACCAACATCACTGGACACCCACTACCAATCTACTGTTCAAGTTGTTCCCTGAAAATTCAAGAATCCTTGATTTTCTCATTTTTATATCAGAAGGTATCTAATCGTTTCAGCATCTTTTTTATTCCACATTGAGACTTAATTAAAATACTTGATAGATTTTATTTACGTAATAATAATTGCACGGTAAATGTGCCATCCCTTTTCATACATTTTTGCCAAGGTGTTTGGCGGATTCTTCAAAAGTACTCCTTTTTCAAAAGCGTACAATATTTTTATAACTTGGCTGTTTGCTAATATTGTACGTTGTGTCTCTCTGTGTAAGCTATGTTACAAACTAAATTATCTAACTGCAATTACCGTAATTTCATCCTTAAGGATTACTTATTCAGTAATTACTTTGAATATTTAAAGCGCAAACGTTTAAAAGTTGAAATGGAATCCTATGGGTGCATAAATTAGAGAGAGAGAGAGAGGGGGGGGGGGGAGTGAGAGAGAGAGAGAGAGCTAAAGAGGAATATTTTTGTGGAGTTAGTAATAAATAATTATGTCACTATTACCAGGCATGGGAATGTCCAAGCAGCAACGCCAGGACGAAAGGAAATAAGGCTGTACTGCCACTGGACGTCGTAGATAACAAAACACCTGTCCAGCACTCGTATATTTTTGTGAGTGCAGAGAATATTCGGAGCAATTGTTTTCTGGCTGTTTTTCACCCTTGACCTCTCTTGTTTCACAAAGTTTTTTGTGCATAGTTTGAGTGTAGGTAGCTTGAATTCAACTGCTCAAGAAATTCTGTCTATTCATAACATTAATTTAAAGATTCTGGACATTAACATTCTTGATAAAAACAATTTCATTTACTACTGCGTTCATTTTTTTAACAGCATTACGTATATTCCAAGACAAAAAATGTAAAATCTATCAGCACACAGGGGTTTATCCGCGGCTGCATTAATTTGGACGAAAGTCACATAAAGAGTTGCTCGTAATAGCATGCTGTAAAATGAAACTGGATCCCTAGTAGGTACAGTAGGATTAGCAATAATTGATTTTATTTGCATATGTCCTTCTGTAAATGTTCTGCTCAATTAGTGTGCTGACATTACTTCTCCATTAAAACCCTTTACTCTGTCTACAAGCGAATAAGCTTTTTGTTGACTGATATTACAAAACCGTCATATCTATCTATATGAGCAAAGTACATATGTGTATATACAAACTGTAGCCTGCGTGTATGCTTTTTATGGTTAATTCACGGGAACCCACTAATAAACAGACTTTGCTCTTAACAGGCAATAGATCAAGCTACCTCATTCTATCGGGTGGTGAGTAAATACTACCTAACAACGAGGGTGACAGAACATAGTTTGTAGAACATTCGCGAGACATCCGGCTGACGGCTTGCTGATGAAAGATTCGATAAAATGTGAATTTCCAGAAACATCTATGCTACGTCATTCTGCCTACAAAAAGCTTGCGGGACGGCGAGTGAGGGGAACAGTTTTGTGAGATAAAGGTATTACTTGTTTTTTGACGTAATCACCCCTGTTAGCAATGGTGTGTGTGTGTGTGTCTGTGAGTATGTGTGTGCGTGTGTATGCGTATGTGTGTACAGTAGCCGTGAGAGAACTGTATGCGCTGGCAGGGACAATTTGGTATACGTCGATTTGAAGTTGTGAGATGTAGTTTAATAAGTGTAATGGTCGAATAAAACCTTAAACCTTTATGGCAAAGTACGAGTATTAAGCAAGTAAACACACTGAGAACCAACTTAGGAAAATAAAATGGATAGGGATAGGCCATACAATAAGAGAGGCAACTGGAGCAATAGAAATATAAGTACCTGACTGGAACCCTCAAGGTATAAGGAAGAAAGGAAGACCTACGAAAACCTGGAAAAGAACCATAGTAGAAGAGATATCAACAAAGGGAAAGACTTGGAGCAAAGTAAAAATACTTGCAACACACAGAAAGAAATGGAGGAACTTTATAGGAGCCCTGTGTTCCCTATGAAACTAAAGGAATTAAATAAAGCAAGCCAATCGTCGAAGCCAGTGCTTTGTTACAGAGAGAGAGAGAGAGCGAGAGAGAGAGAGAGAGGGAGAGAGAGAGAGAGAGAGGGAAGAGAAATGGTTTATTCTATAAAAAGTTATTGAACAAATGTGTGTTTTAAAGAGATATACATTTTTCATATAGCAAGATTAGTGTCGTATAACGTATGTTATTTTTCATGTCAATAGCTTAAATATGTAATGTTTTAATTAAATCGTTAAAGGCGTTAAGGTGGAGATTTCTTGAAAATCTTAGAGTTATTAATATATTAATATATATTAATAAATATATTTCTTTGGAAGATACTGAACTTAAATATGAATATTGACTCCAAACTTTTGAGTTATGGTGTTCACCGACACACACACACACACACACACACACACACACACACCCCCCCATCCCCACACACAACACAAACACACACATACAGACTACATATGGAAATTTTTCTAAAAAGGGGACATTAACACATGCATTTCCAGTGAAATTCTTACATTGTATTGTGGTTGGTGTACAACCCCTCCTCTCATTTGCTATAAACAGTTGGTAGAGGAAATTAAAAACAATCTGCCAACCTACGTGAAAAATCGTTTGTCTAAACTTCATGGTGAAATTGTGTAATTGGTGTATTGGTGGTGATGTTATGACATTTTTCCAAATACGCACTCTTACACATGCCTCAGGCGTTTAGCTTTCGGGGATGAAAAACAATTACTTGATGAAATTCTCTCTCGAGAGAAAGAGCAGACACACTCATAAAACGAGTCCCAGTTTCTGTTTACATTTAAAATGAAATGTTTCTTGCATTTGGCTCCATTCTTTGATCTTGGTGTACGATTCATCTTTTTGATTTTCCTCGTATTCAAGAGTGTAATTATCCCCACGGAGCGGCGTATTTTCATTGTCTCTTGCTTTCCCTTCAAGCCTTTGGGTTTCAAATACTGTGACATTCTGTCTCTTTTCCACATTAAAAACAGCACCTAGGTGGAGCTTTATACATTATTTGTCGTTAATGTGTCACTGGGTCATTGTTCCTTTTGTCACTGTTTCTAACTGTATCCCATAAATCGCTGAAAAACAACTTATCAGATATTACAAGCGATTAACATCAAAATGGCACCCTCTCAGGGGCCTACTTCGATCGGTGCGCATCCGGGGTCCCGAGCCGCTCACCATCATTTCACCCCTTCCATATTCATTAACAGCCTATGCTGCTTCTTATTATCACCCTCTTCCCCTTCCAGATTTAGGTTTATAACTCTTGTCTCACCAGCAGAGATCTTTCGTATCTCCGTGGTCCTGTCCCACGGTTTTCAGCGCGGTCCCCGACTTGTGTGCTCTTCTGAGGTCTCAGGCGCAAAGGTTGAGCGGATTTTGAAGAAAATAGCCCCACACTAAACTACCCTTTACATGGAGAATCTTTCGAAAATGTTGATTTTGTCGAAAATGGCTCAAACGATTTTGATTAAAATGCCATATGTTTAAGACATTATTAAGGCAAATGAAATGTATAGTTTGAATGTTCTGGCTATAGTCTATGTAGTCCTATTTACTCTGGATCATCTTTAATAACTCGTAAACCGTAAAAGATGTAGACCCCGCTTAAACATAATCTATCTCCATTTTTTTTAAGTGAACCATTTGGGAGACATTTGTTGTTATTTGTGTCAGTTTTGTAAAACTTCAAGTTTCGTAAAATGCAACATTGTTATTCATTTTTTCAAATGTTAACCGTGCAAAGAGAACGGAACCTCAAAGTTTTAAAAGATTCGATAATCGCTCAAAGCTTATATTCTTATATTCTCTAGCACCCACATGGATATAAGCAATAATATAATTTCTGCAAATGTTTGTCCCGATAGACTAGTAAGGGATTGTAAGAACTGTTAGTAAAAGAGCAGAGAAAGTCATGTGAGTGCAACACATCAGAGTTTTAATTTCTCTGTCATATACTTTTGTAGATAGAGAAGTAAATGCACTAGACCTAAATTTTTTTATTGTATTTTACCGGAAATACTTATCTTGACGCTTTCCGAATCTAAAATTACAAATAAGTTCATGTGTGTGTGTGTGTGTGTGTGTGTGTGTGTGTGTGTGTGTGTGTGTGTGTGTGTGAACAGCAAAATAAAAAACTAGAATAAATAACAAGTTTATTATTTAAATCTATGGTGCATATCCGGCTATGGTATTGTATTTTTCAGTTGCGATTCTCTCACACTAAATCTCGACTGATGTCTCTCTGTAGTGTTGTTGATATCCTAAGGTAAGTTTGAAAAAATGATGAATGTCTATAATTAAAAATATTTATTTTGCATATTGATTTTTGTAAGAAAAAGAAATTGACTTAAAAATATTAATGGGATTTAATTTATTTTGGTAGTTTTCTTAAGAGCAGCACACTTAAGCATTGAATAACTTTCTGTTGAAACTTAAAAAATTCAGTCACATTGCTTGTTATGTAACCTATAAACTAATTAGACAACACAGTTGCTGGTTTTCGGCAGTTAAGAGAAGCCATGTGAAAACCCAACGGAGTTAGCAAGCGTATTGAAAACAAACGTGGTAGATATAACCGCCCGGAAATTATTTAGCCTAGAGTGAACAAAGTCGAAGCAGGATGACGTGGTTGCCTTATAAGCGGAGCCCTTGCCACAAGAGACTAATTAATAACACTTTCTATTGTTGCCTAAATCAAAATTAGCCGATTGCCTAAGAGTGGTGTCAGTAAGACAATGGAATAAGAATATCGTGCGTATATAACCACTTCTGTTCACAATAAATATTGTGGTATTAATGACAAGTACCTGGGTGACCGAGCTTCCTTTTTTAAATCGTGTTGTTTTAGAGAAAATATTTAAAAAGCAAAATGTTAACTAAATATACATTTTCGTCCTAATTGGCGCAGTCGTTTCCGTGACGAGACCTTTAATATTCTGGCTTGTTTGTTGAAATTGGCCCATCAACAGATAAATTATGGTCAAAATAAAGTTTAGAGTAATCGTGACTGTTACGCGTAAAATCGCTTTTTTTCAGCAATGACACATATAAATAAACTTAATAAGGAAAACCCAGTCGGAATACAAAATTTGATCGAAATCGTTAGAGCTATTTCCAAGTTGCGCGGAATATATATATACATACAAGAATTGCTCGTTTAAATATATAAGATGTGACAAATCCCACTTCTGACACCAATGTGACAAATTACACTTTCAATTACTTTTCCTGTCACTTTATTCCTCTCCTAAAATTGAATCACAAAACTACAGCTCTCTATTTCATCATTAACACAATAAACAATTCATGGTGAATATGCAACTCAGGCTCTGCTAACCTCTGGTAACTTTGAAACACATTTCAGTGTGTTTCAGCTCTATCGCACAAATAGATGACTTTGAGGATACATTCACTAAACACAATATTCCACTCTGAAAACTGTTCCAACATACGCTCCCTCGTTCCTTTTATAGTCCAAGCCAAGTGCCGCAAATTCCCTGAAAAATACACATTTTCTCGAACTTCTCGTAAACAAGCCGGCAGTCGGAAGTTTGCCCAACATTCTGGAGTCGCTTTGTTCTACCGCTCCCGTGGTCGTCTTTGTTTTGACAACTCCACTGTCGTCGGGCCGCGAATTTACAGCAGTGGTTTGAGGTAGCTAACGCTGAGTTTCTTTTTTGAGGGGCAGTTGCCACCCGGCGTTACAATATTTATGGATCAGATATAATTAAACAGAGTTAGAGAATAATCATTTGTATATACAATGTTACCACAGATGAGGTTCTGGTTTTTGAACGCGTAATACTGGCACTTAATGAAACTTAGAAACATGAAACAAGTACCACTTGACATAAATATTTAAAACTTTTTGTTATAATCAGTACCTGTTCCATGTGAGCTCTGATAACACGGCACACATCAAACCTGTTCCACGCATTTCCATACGTTCTAGCATATGGATGTGATGTGATGCTTGATCTTAGATCATAGATGAGGAGAAATGACTCATTGTGTCATTTCCCCTACATTGGAGTTTTAACCCCACCCGCTCTCCTACACAATCGTTAGGTACCAACCTGACCACGCCCCCTGCTGTTGTCTATCTACCTCAGAGAACCGGCCAGACCCCCAGATTGTGTCAGTGGTGAAATCACGTCGCATAACAAGGGAAAAGGATACTTCAAAGTCGAATGGGAATATAAGTACTTTGTGTTCCTAGTAAAAATAAAGCTCTGTATTAGCTATGCCATATGTAGCGTTATCACGATCACATAATTACCAAATTAATACATGTCGTTTCTATTCGGTTTCGCCTTGAAACTTATATACCTTGTTTGTAAAGACGTACCTGCATTTGGTGATGGGGTATGTGGAGGGGTAAATACTCAATTTCATTCCTGTCACCCCTCTTCTCCATGTCTGCCTTAGATCAAGGATTATATGGGAAGATGTGGTTTGATCTTTAATATTACCTCTTACACAAAATACAGGTCAAGCAAATTTCCTCAAAACATAGGTCTTTAGAAGTGTTTATTTCCAGAGTATTAACATATTTAGTTTCATTACACTCACTTGAACGCTTTCCTTGAAAATTATGCCCTCATTATATAGAGTTGCAGGTAAAATTAGGCTTGGAATGAAGAGGGCTATGTTTTTGAGGCTGACTAATCTGTTTATTTCTGAAAAGTCTATCTTTTCTTCTTTGTTCCTGTTATGTACTATACTTTGTTTAGCACCCTTTGGTATATTTCTTACTGTTCGTAAGAGGGTTATACAAAAATATACAAACATATTTCAGACAGAAAAGGACTTCAGAGGCTGTTCTCGGGAATTGTCATGGAAGTATTTTAAGAATGTTAATGAAATTGGAGAATACACAGGCACGGTCTCTAAAAATGTTTCTCATTGGGATACGGATGTCATAAGGAGTATTTTTGGTAAATTTTCTGTATCGAATTTTTTGGTAGAGTACCTCCTTTGTTACTATAAATAAGGCTAGAGAAAGTAAATTGAATAATTTGTGAACTAAAATTTTCCAACACCATAATAACTATACTACAGAAAATAATAAAAAATTAGCATCTGTTTATATGATCTTGCATGTCCTTTTATGAATTCCTTAAGGTTTATGAGATTTTTGGCACAGACGGAAAGGTAAGAGAAATGTAGTGTATTTGGTTGTGCATGTATGTCTGTATGAGTGTGTGTTGTTACGAGGTATTTTTCATATGATTTAGAGAAAGCTTAGTGCAATTGCATTCTAATATGGCAAAAATGATAAAACGCCTTACAACTTCCGATAACTTCAGGTGAATTTATTTTCAATCCACTTTTTCAGTCTCTAAAGCCCAAATCAGGTCTCCTGATATATCCAGACGAAAAAAAAAATATGATATGTTGCACTCATATGGCTTTCTCTGCTCTTGTACTAACTATTCTTACAAACTCTTATTCCTATATCTTTTTCATGATCAACATTTGCAGAAATTATCTTGTTGCTTATTTCTTTGCAGCTACAAGAGGAATATGAGAGCACAGTAGGATTTGAGGGATAGTCTAATTCTTTAAAGTTTTCAAATGACGTTCTCTGTATAGGTTAACATATAAAAAAAATGAACAACGATGTTGCATTTGATGAAAGCTTAAGTTTTCCGAAACTGACACAAATAACGAATTTCTCCGAAATGGTTCACTGTACAAAACATTTATTTGGATATAGATTGTGTGGTTTAGCGAGATCTACATTGTTTGTATAGTAAGATTTGGTCTATTTCTTACGATTTACGAGTTATTCAAAACTCATCCACAGTAAACAAGACTACATAGGCTATAGCTAGAAAAATCAAAATATACATTTCATTTGCCATGGAAATATATTTAACATATGTCATTTTAATCAAAATCGTTTGAGCCATTTTCAAGAAAATAAAAATTTTCGAAATATTTTCCATGTAACGGATAGTTTAGGTGGGGCTTTTTCTTCAAAATCTTCGTGTCGCATCCTTGAAAGACATTAAACACACACACACGCACGCACGCACGCACACACACACACACACACGAACCTTTTTCTATAAATGCTTTCCTTGGATTCATGGGGGCTAAAAACATATGTTCGGTAAACTCTCGACATCGAAATTTTGGGTGGAATACAATACTTCCTCTGATTAGTAGTAGACAAAGTAAAAATTGCACTCTTATACTGTAGGACCCAATGAAACGTATAGGTTATCTTACAACTAATAAAAACAAGTCGACCAAATTTTGGAACCCTGTGTAAAAATCAGCTTATTTTAATGTTGTGCAATTATACTATAGCACCTATCGTAAATCATAGGTTATCTTCCAAGTACTCATGTCGGGGCGGCTCAGTTGGTTAAGCTCTGTCCTATTGATTCCTAGGTCGTGGTTTCAAACCCAACCCAGATCGATAGTGTTTAAATGTGCTTAAGGGCGATAGCTTTACTGCCATATAAAAGAACTCCTGCGGCATGAAATGCCAACCCATGTGTGGCACTATGATCCCGGCAATTAGAAGCATCGTTAACGAAGGAAATAATTAAATTAATCTCTGCATAACCTAGAAATCTCCTCACACTATCATCATACCTTATTTTCAAACCCTTGTAGAGAAAACCATAAAGCCTGGCTAATCATTTGAGGTATAGACATTTTTAAACTCACAGGATCTCTTACAACGTAAAGAGATCTCATGCATTATATTCAATGACTTTCTCTACCCATGCTTCAACAAGTTATTTTTTAAAAAGTATATTCTTTATATGTCTAACGTTAGCGAGTAGTGCCTTCGGCCAAAGTTCACCATCCCCACTGTGCCCTCCAATACAGCGGAAGTCCGTAAATAGATTTTTCCTCCACTAGAGGAAAATAAAAACATTTACATTGCTGTAATTCTTAGCAGGTAGTCAACTGGTCACGTGATAAAACTACACTACGTTACGATATAAGAATTAGATTAGCAGCATGTTCTGTTATTTACAAAATTTAGATAGGAGTTCCAAGGTTATATAAGAATAATCCTTCAGAGAACGAGTAAGAATTAAACTTTTCATAGGCTAAATAATCCCTGCCTTTATAGCATCCCTTCCATATCCTTAGCCTTGTATGAGCAGTGGAATGAGAACCTGGAATGACCTCAAATGGAATATTTATTTCAGCCGAATAATTTGCTTTGCACAATTGTGGGGATTAGATTCTATTGCATCAACACACACTTTTGAAGTAGAAGCGTTAACAATATAATGTTGGATCAAACAGCGATATGTTCTCTCGGCAATACAATGCGAATCGTTACATCATTTAGTAGCAGTGTTCATTCCAAGAATTGCGGGGGCAAATGCACAACAATTATCGTTAGTGACTAATGCTATTTGGAAGCTATGTGATTATAGTGCTAAGTGTATTAAAACGCTATTAGAGTCATTCATTTGTCTGTGACAGCTATAACGGTTGTTATAATTAGAACATGACACGGAATAATATGGAATGGAAAGAGACAGAATTCAGAGTTTAAATTGGGTGTAGTACGCCATTTGACGGAATTATGCTTTCATCATTAATGAAGGAGTTACAGAATCCGCTATCCGACATATGTTTAAAGTAGTACTTAGACCATCATAAACAGAATTTTATCAGAAACTAATGCCATTGCTTTCAGTAAGATGAAGCATCCAAATAAGAGATGGTTTCCTAATAGGAGACACCAATGTATCCCACTGACGACAGTAGAAGCCCTAAATAGCACAGTTCGAAATAGCGCGGATTTGGATATCTTAGTAGATATTCTACTTCTAATGAAATCATTTCTCCGTATTTCTGGAGGTGCCAAGAGCGGCGGCTGTCTGTGACTGCTAACCACAGGGGCTCTTGCAGCTGTATCTAATTGTGGAACGCCGTGCCTGGCGGGGGAAAGTATGCCCCTTGAAAATATTATCTATTTATTCTTTATTTTTCAAAATTGAGTTTCAAATTTTCTTCAAACAGCGGTACCGGAATAAACTTTTTGCTACCTGTAGTGTTGACCTTGGTCACTGCGTTCGCTGCATTCCTAGCGTTGACCTTGACCACTGCATTACTAAGAATTTTCCAAAGTAACGAGACATGCACACGGAAGAAGATATTCTGAATGTTAGTGAAGTAATAAGTACCATACACAAGATGATTCTATGTAGAGAGAAGCAAAATGAATCGAACAATATTCATTTGCATCTTGCTATAGACAAACAATACGCGGAGAAGAAACTGTTGTAAATTATCCCAAAAAAAAAAAAAAAAAAAGAAAGAAAAAGAAAAAAAAAACCTTACTGATTTCTTTAAGACAGTGCAAAATTATGTTAGTGTAAAACAGTCACAGTGTGACAAATGAGAAAACAACGTTGTCGCCAATCACATTTTACTGCCTTTTAGTTACTTGGCGTAGTGCTAACGTTATACTTAGATCCCTTTTGTACAAACTAAGAGCACAGAACAACTGTTAAATCGAATCACAGTAAAGAACTGTCAGATTACACTCGCACTGAACTGTTACTCGGCACGATATATAGGCGCTGGCCACTGAACGCTTCGTATACGTTTTTCCTCACTCTAACACTTCACTACCAGAACGAACGAACGCTTTCCAGCCACGAGCAGGTCCCTTATATAGATCCTCAGATAATGGAAATGTTCTGGAAGTAGAATGATCGGGAGAGGCTATGAGAGAACGATCAAGACACCGCACTACTCAGCAATAGCTGTTGTTTCCGGAGGCTCTATTGTCCAACTGGCAGCCGGGTCTTTCAGGCAAGTAAATGCCTCCGACCCGTTCGTGTTGCCGGGCGGAGATCGCACCCCAAGCATAACTGGTGTGTCATTGCGTTTAAAAGTGGTGTAATTTACATTACATTATATACTTTAGAATGCACTGTTATTTATTATTGCACGAATGTTTCCAACCACCTCCGCGGGATAGATTTTTCTCACTTCTAAGCTCACATTTCGACATAGGTAATGCGGGGCTAAAACATGTTCCCCAACAACCACGTTATTTCGGGACTCTACTGTAGTTAAGACATAATGCTTTAGTTTGTATAGCACATAGTTGTTTGTTTGGTCCGAGTAACACAAGTAGTTGGAAGTTGAGAAGGAGAAAACTTTGTTGCAGGAGTTGAAAATGTGTTGCTATATTCTTTGAAGCCGCGAAGTTGCACTAGGAGAATAAAATTCTAAGTAGTACTGACTGGTAGTATAGGGCACGCATAAATTGTTATAAAGGGATTTTATAATGCCTTCAAGATAAGCAGCCACGGAATGTCAGTGTATCCTGCATCCTAATAACAGACACCACATGGTCCATAATAAGAGACAATAGCTAATGATGCACATGATGAATATTTATTCTGCACTGGTTTATATGCTGAGTACGCTTAAGGGAGTGGCCACGATGGGTGATATGTCATCTAAGAACACATGGAACATGTGTTGATGAAAAATAATTGTTTTTTTTTTTTTCTAGGAATGGTTGTTGGGTCGTTATTGTTTGGAATGAGAATTATTTATTACTGGTAAAATAATATTTTTAACAACGTCTTTGTTCTTTCTTTACGCATTCATCATCCATTAGTGCAGTTTTTGTGTTTATCAATAAAAGTAAGCAAGTGGATGATAATGTCTTATTTGGATCCCATTTTGAAAATCCTCATTTTTCTTGGCTTACATTTCAAAGGATTTGTGTAAATAACAGTTGTCACTTGTTCATGACATAAGGTACACTTTTAGGAATGCAAAATATCATCCAGTATTAAATATATTTGTACTGGTAGATCCGATAGCCGGATTTGAAAAATGTATCTCTTATTTGGGTACTTTATAGCCTGTCCAGATTCTTAACAACTTTATTTCCAAGAAGTGAACGTTTGTCTACCTACCCCACTTCCAGTGTAAGCTCATTAGAGAATACAATGAGGATACTACCAGCTTTCTGAGACATTGTAGAAAAAATAATAGATTATCATTAATTGTGTATTGCTACCCTCATTCGTGAAGTGTCGAAGACCGTGGAATGGTGAAACGATGTTAAGAATCTGGACAAACTATACCCTACCATGGCATCGGTTTAAGACATCTCACTCATAAACAAGGAATTTGGAGGAACCTGCAGTAACTGGAGCACATCACAGAAGGCCATAGCGGGCCCTTTGTGATTCCTACGTGACCTATTTATACCTCCATTGTGACACCTGGGAGGAAGTGATGGAAAGAGACACTAAGGGCGACCAAATCCGGACTACGATGCGCGCTAGCAAGGACGGTGAAGCTAATGATCCATCATGATACCAATCCTGAAGCCAGTTAGCCAGTTAAACAACCTAAGGGTCCCGGGAAAAATCGAGACACTGCCAGGAAGCAACGGAATCCCACCAGGAAGAAATATTTCCGGAATATACCAACGTCCTGCCGCAATATACCAACCGCCGTCGTCTAGTTATATAATCCTGAAACATTTGGTGGAAATAGATGTAAATTCATGGAAAAAGGAGAAACATCACAGTACGGCGGGAATTGAATCCCAGCCGGCTAGGTGGTAGGCGAACGCTCGAAGTGCTCGGCTATGGCGACTGAGGGAAACCTCGAAAAAAAACCAGTCAGATTGGTTGGCCAACGGGATTTGAACCCTGAACCTCCTGAATGTGGGACAGCCTGAGAAAATTGATGGGGTTTTGTGCAAGAAGCGACAGGGTTAAGTTTATAATTAAGAACTCAAGGCGTAAAATAGGTTTATATTTCTAATATCATAAACGCTCAGAAGCATAGCGCACACCTACCTAATTTCGTGGTACACACGTTGAGAACCATTGCTCCATGTCATAAGGCGCTACTAGAACAAAGATCCTTCTACTCTAATGTAAAGTTAGATCCTAAACTGCAGCTGCTACCCCACATTGGTGGGGATGGGAAGTGTTAGAACATCCTTGCTGTTGGTCTAGTTTCACTCCAAACGACTTACCATCTTGAAAACTTTGCGGCTTAGGAGGTGCTTCGCGTGGTACATGTTAAGGAATCACACGCAACGGATGGTATTAAATTAAAACAAGATTATCTAATGTTACGTTCACCTGACGCTTTACCCACTCTTCTACATACTTAATTTATAAAAGCTTATACTTCATGTTAAACATTTATACAAATGCCAACATTTAGTTAGACATAAGCTGAGCCGGCCATGCTTGGCCACGATAAAAAAAATTATTAGCGAATAGCGGACCGGCATGGTATTTGAAAATTCAAACCAATAACAAAAGATACATCGGAAATAGTGGCAAAAATGCATTTGAGATATGTTGTAGTTTTAATGCCACAAAAGTCGACCGACAGTACCTCGGATAGTCAAAAACTCGGATAACACGGACATTGTGAAAAATCGAGAGGTAAACATATGTATAACAAACTGGTGAAATGAATGAAAACGTGATCAAAGATATGAAGAAAAAGTATCTACTGTATTATCAAACGAAACAATGATCTACAAATAACCATAAAATAAAAAATGAAAAATAAAACGCCTACGGTACATACAGCACGTAAATGTTCCAGTTAAAAAGATTACTTCTTCAAGAGTGTTTTCTATTAAAGCTTCTTTGCCGCCCAATCTTCGTAGCAGTCGAAGCTATGTTGAAGTTGTCTCTTACTGTTGTTCTATAGGTACTCGATGGTCTTTTCTATCGCTTCGCATCCTTCACTGTTGCTGATTTACTCATTCTCTATTTCAGTGTCTTCATTCTCAATTTCACTTTCTTCAGCCTATACATTCTCTGCACCTGCACCTCATCTGTCACTTCCAATTGTTCGTCTACGTTCATTTACCCGGCTACATTGTTTTCAGTGATTGTTTCATGTACCTGTCTTCGAGCTAGCTGTGCAAGGCTGTGGTTGTCATGCTCTATGGGCAATGCTTCTTGATTTTCCGTGACGTTTAATAACTTTGCGCGGCACACTTCGTAAAACGGGACTCGGTTAACCCGGGATCGCATAATCACGGCTCTACTGTACATTTTTTGTTTAGTATTTGTCTACATATATCTCAAACATGAACAGATCTTCACAAGATTTTGGCAGAAAATTCAAGATATGCACTACCTTTGTCATTATAAAATACTAAATATATCGCCTTTAATAACAAATGTTGAGCCAGTGCTATTACTTGGTGGGGAAAAATATCACAAAGAATAGTATATTAGAGATTTATAAAACAATAATCCAAAATACCTTACATGCGGTGCAGAGGTTGGCAAATCCCAACCAGGGAAAAACTTGAAACTCTAGCTACAAAATGGGTGTATTGAGGATATCTGCTAGGAAATCAAGATTGGAAGGAATAAAAAAAAATATATATATGGAAAATTGTGAGAGTAAAAGAAGAAGCAGATATTTTTGATATTATAGAGACGTAAAGTGTAGAGTGGTATGGGCACGTTAAAAGAATGCCAGAGCAACCACTGCCAAAGAAAATACTGGAATAGATACCAGAAGAAAGAAAAAAAAGGGGACGGCCGATGCCAACTTGGATGGATGATGTACAAACAGCCTCTCCATCAAGAAATTTGAACCCAGAACAATGGAGAAACAGAGGAATGGAGTTTGGCTTCCGGAAGACGGCAACAGCTGTCATAAACCGGAGGCATGACAATGAGCCACTTTTGAGGAAATAAACAGTAACAAAAATAATGTCCTTATAAATGGTAGCTTCAGATGGGTGTTTTTCGTGTTGCATCGTTTAAGATGCTTAAATTAAATACTACACGCAGGAACAGAGATATAAAACACATCATACAGGCATGCGGGCGCGCACACACAGAGGCATGAAACTTTTTCTAAATAAAATCTATTTTATTCAGGGAACCTCAGAACGTATATTTTCATTAGAGTCTCTCTGCTGAACTTTTGGAGGAATACAACAGTACCGCTGCTTACTGAAGGTAATTAGTAGAGAAAGTAAAATTGATGCAAGAATTCGCAGAGTATTATATTAATATGTTAATGTGATTACTATTTTTCTCTCTATTTCTTTTATGTGACTTTAAATATGTAGTGATATAGCTAAGGATCTTCAGAAAATACTCGTAGAACGGTATTAGGCAGACAGCTTTCGAGGTCCTATACTTATCCATATCATATTGCTTCGCCACGAGTTCAAAGAGAGAACAGTGCAGGGCACTTGTACCTCCGTCTCTGTGATTGGCAGATAGCATTAGGGTGTTAACATATCTAATCCACAAATTAATCTGCATTAGCCTTCAAGGCTTCATTGTTATACTATACCACTTCGCTTGATCATGAGCCCACAGAGGAAGCAGACGCTTTAGGGGGCATTCAGTCAGGACCTCCTAAATACCGGACCTGACACTGTGATTCAAGATGGCGGCCTATGTGGTGGGAACTACTTGTAAACAACTCGTCTACAGGCTACGATTTCAACGCAGTAAAATAAAAATGTGGTGTAATAACACGCCTATTTTGTGAATATGGGCTGTGTTAAACACAAAAACACTGTCTTAAACATAAACTCAAGTAAACAAAAAAAGAATGACATTTAATATTAAACGATAAACCATGGGCAATGAAATATATAACCTCAAATATCATTCATGCAATCTACAGGTTTACATGCCATTATGTAACTGCATTACACACTCAAATTACAAAGAAGATAGACAAAACTGCAAGCAGCATGTTACTTAAATAAAACAGAAGTGTTGACAGTGAGTTGACTCAGAATTATTAATCATTGTTTACACTGTTTTTCACATTTGTACAATGTGCATAATGTTATATACCTACACAAACATGCTATACTGGATCACTGATATACAAATGCTGCTATTTAGAATGACCTAAAGCTACCTACTGAATTCAAAACCTTTAGGGTGAAATTTTGCTGTTACTATTACTGAGAACTTGATTACTCAGTTTGCAACAACATATTACTCAGCACTTCAGGACACTTTATTTTACAGGGGGAATCCACAAAAGCAGATGAAATATTAAAAATAATAACCGTAAAACAGCACTGTAAATGAAATACATGAAATACGTAATCTTAAATCAGTATTGTAAAGCAACATTGTGTTAGCTTAGGTTAGGTTAGTTTTGCATATGAGTGGGGTGACAGGGTCCTGTTATCGAAATATTTACAATTTGGGTAGTGTTTATGCAATCACTTCAACGTAAATGCATTAATCAATCATTGTAGCATATATTACACTCGTTTATGCACATTTATTAGCTAAATATCCGCCGCATAAGCGAAATAAAACCACTTCATCGACCGTACGAAATTTTCTCATAAATAAAACACGAAGCTTGAGCGCACAATAAAACTTACAAGATCGTAATCAGCAATAAAAACTGCATCCATTGCACTATGTTTCATTCGTTTTCTCGAGCGGACGATTTTGTAAATATTTACCAAACTTTGCTATAGTCTACAGTTTTACATGCAGCAACATAACACATTTCTTCTAAACTACAGCTACACATTTAAATTACAAAGACAAAAGATAGTGTACAAATATGAGCAGCATACTACTTACATGAAACAAACTGTTGGTGTTGCAGATGCCACTAATTGAATTCACTCGAAATTATTGTCTTTCACTATTCACACTATTCACCATGTTATATACACACCGGCAACTAATACACATAACGCTGCAATTTATTGTAATTAAATACTGAATTTAGAAGCTTTATGTTGTAATTTACCTTTTGTTTTAACTGAAAGTTTCTGATTTTTAATTTGCATCCGGGAATGCAACAGTTACGGTGCATTGTCGTGTTTGAGGTTAGGTTGTAGTATGGCAACATTAATATACACTACTGGAACAGTTTTTCTTCAACAACCTCTCACCACTGTAATCGTGACACAAATTGTACTTGCAAACAGATAAATTAACCACACTATACGGCTAATGTAGCCATAGTCCTAGATGGAACACAATAAACATGAACACGTGGATAGCACACGGCACAGTCAAAACGTTATTACATTTATTCCTGTTCCTATACTGCCCAAATAAAACTTTTGAAACACTCGCTTTGCTAATATGAAGACAAACTTACATAGGAATTATTATAAGAAACAATAACTCGAAGACATAGAAAATAATACGAAAAACAGCGTGTGGAAACACCTCAGAAATCACTCCCACCAGCCGACGCCATTTTTGTACAACTGGGATGCCAGGCTCAGGTCCGTTAATCTAGAAGGTCCTGATTCAGTCTATCTGCTTACAGTACTTGTCGATAGATGGCACAGGATTCACTTTAACATCTATTTTTTCATTTACATTATTGTTTTAAACTTGAGATTGAGTTCTGTGTCGTGATATTAAATATCCAATCCTGTATTTATCTTGGTGACTGAGGGAAACTACAAATGAACGCCAGTCAGATTGGTTGACCCAAAGAATTTGATCCCGTTACCGCGGTGCCATCTCACTCGCTGCCACTAGTTAAAGCTAAACTCCCTAGATCCTACAGAGAGTTGATCCTCTCGAAAATTTCAATCAATCTGAATTTAAAGTTCATAAAACACCAATTTAAAATTTTAAAAACTATTTTCACACGTCAGAATTCAGACATGGGTGCATCCTGCAAGACAGCTGTCAAAGGGCTTTATAGCTCCCTTCTAAACCTCACCAACGTAAATAAAATAAGTCATCCTACAAAATCTCCCATCCTAATATCCTACCTGCGGTTAAACCCCAACAGGGGTAGGCACGCAGCAAAAGCCGTCGGGCTGAACCTCAGCCTGCCAGTAGCTCGTCGTCGCCAATTAGTGGTACGATCGGTTCTATCGCTGTAATATCGAAATTACAACCAACATGGGCTAATAAACGATCATTATTAATTTATGCCAACAGGCTTAATCTTGGTGTTTTTAAACACACAAAAAGTATTTGGACAATGTTTAGGAGGTGGAATCGGAGAGGAAAAAATTTTTCACTCTTGACTCCACTTCTTAACGATCGTTATATTATATTTTAAGCAAAGACGGAATCTTTATTTACAGAAATATAAGCCGTAGACCCGGGGCGGTCCTGGAAATCCCCTGTCAGCCCCTGTCAGATGTTCCGGTAAAAAAAGGAATTGTGCATATCAGATGTCGAATTGCGTGCTTGTTTCCTTCCGTGACCACAGGAGGGATACCGTCAGTACCTTGGAATATTACGCAACCAACGTTTTTGAGAGAGGGCGCCTGGATAGGTTAAGGGTTCCATCCGCGACACGATGGGAGATTCGTGATTAGATTCCCGACTCTGTGGTGGCAATCTAAAGTACGCCCTATTCCCAAACCGCAACTGGTTCGAAATCTAAGGTAAAAGCTGTAGTTCCTCTCATCACCGCCATCATCGTCACCCTACAGCTAACGAGCTCTGCTCTCTGGTTGCCTCCACCTCAGGAATAAGTTCAAATACGCTTGGTGGAATAAGGTTAACCCCAAAAACATATATTGAGGAGCATTACAAGCTATGACCTTTAGATAGCTCTTATTGTTTTGACCGTCATTCTTAAAACTGAACAGAGTTAGCCGTTGGTCTTGTGTTTTGGCAGTTAACGATAACCCCGCGTTGGTCACTAAGGGCCTGGGAGATCCTTTAGTTTATTTAAATGTATTAGTTTCCGAAAGAACGCACCTGCGCAATCGCCTGATTAGGACATCTAATATTACACAGTGCTAGAGTATTTGTTAGAGCAACAACCTTATCTGTTCATTTCTTTATATTTGTGAATGACTAATCGTCAGTTATCGCAGACGTCAAACAAATTCTGCGTACCTACTCTTGTTACATATTACTGAAATATATTTTTCCTTGGTTATTGTGCAATATTGCTTTGTCATTACAAATAGTATGCTAATACTTCTCACAAACAGGAGTAAAACGTATGATCTACAAAATATCAGGGATTTGGAACAAGTGCTTCATCTATTTTGTGATGATGATGCCTTACACATGTATGACAACTTACAAGAATCAGATGATCTCAAATCTGAAGATAACATTATAAGCTTCTTGTTTATTATAATTATAATTATTATAATTATTATTCCCATTTTCAGCCAACAATTCTAAAATTAGCCTATATCTGTCACCCATAAGAATAATGTTAAAGACAAATCCAAATAATGCTTTAGTTAGTATAAAATTAAAACTTAATGTTTTTCTACATATTTTTTAAAGTCATAACAAAAAACTGTAGTTTCTGAGGGCGTAATTTTGCACAACATTTTTGATACGATTTTTGTTTCGGAAAATTATAGATGATCCATATTCTCCAAAACCCTCCGTCGCTAACCAGGCCTCACCCCACCACGAAAACTTGTTCTGACTACGGCGATGCAAACTTTCAAGGAGAACTAGTTACCAACGGACTGTGTTGGAGAGGACTGCAGAGTGTTGGAAGAACAACAAAACTGGTAGTAGATGTAGTTTCCTTTCTTGTGATAATGGTCTTCCTCTTGCAAATAAAAGACAACAAAGGCGTAAGTTCCATTTGAGGGACGTAAAGTGGTAATTAAAGAAGCTTCAGGTACTAATGTGAATATCCCCGATGTCTACTCTATGGCGAATAAAAATACATTCAACTACAAAAGTATTGGAATATTTCTTAAAGGTTTCGCCAGAATGTGTTGTTGATTTATTATTTCGCATGCATCCATATAAATGAAGAACTGAAAATAGGCTTAGTAAAACTTTAGTAAAAGGTTTATTTAGCTGCTCTTCGGCCAAAGATAAACGAAACAGGTGAACCCCTTGCATTGAGAGACAGCAGTGGCTAATAAACAAGTATAATAAAATGAGAGATTGCAACACTACATGCTCTGGTTTCTGAAATCAAGCATACAATATCCTCTAAAAAAAAAAAAAAAAAAAAAAAAAACTATGAAATTGAGAAGAAATTAAATGCACCACAATATGTGACGCCGGGCGCGGCGCAAAACAAAGGACTGTCGGGACCGGCAAGGGCAAGTTCAGGCTACCTCACCCAAGTTTTTGTGTGTACGTGATTAACAACAATGAAGCGGTTACACAAAAGGGGATTTCTCTAAAACCTTCGAGAAAGATCCACCTGCGTCACTGTTGGCCTGTTTGAAGGAGTGTGTGATGTTATTCCCACTGTATAAGAAGGCCAGGAACCAGCAGTGAGTTAGAGAGTTACAGTTATGGACATGAGTCGGTCAGTGTGCGTGTGTATGTATGTGTGTGTTGAAGTTGTAGAAGACAAGTAACCAGAATAATTTTTGTCATTTTGCCACAATATTAAAACAAATAAACAACACGACTGTATGCAGATATTGTAATTAGCAGATGAGTCACCCTGTGCGTCAGATTCTCCCGATTTCGCCAGAGGGAAGCCTTGTGTTGTATGACTGGAGCTTCCAGCTTGAAACAGTCAGTCGGTCTGGGTGGCTCAGTTGGTTAGACGCTGGCCTGCTTATCCCAAGGTCGCGGGTTCAAACCCGGCCCAGGTCGATGGTTTTTAAATGTGCTTAAAAACGACAGCTCCATGTCAGTAGATTTACTGGCATGTAAAAAAACTCCTGCGGGACAACATTCCGGCACACCGGTGACGCTGATGTGATCCTGGCAATTGACAGCGTCGTTAAACAACAAAATAGTTTTTAGTTGAAGCAGTTAGGGACAACAATTTCTTTATCTCATCCGTACATCCTGGGGATAGGGAGCACAAAAGAAACGCGTTGTGTCGAGGAGCGAGTTTCCTCCTCCATTCCCTGGTCATACAATATCCTATCGTAATCACACCACATAATATCATATACGGTAATAAAAATGTTGGGAAGTAGTTGAATTATGAGTAGGAGCTCCATCTTATTGAAAATGGAACTCATGTCGTTGTCCATCCACAATGATACAAGTGTAAACTTTTCACCTATTATGTTCCTATTAATGCCCATCACTGTATTAATGGAAATACATGACCACCACAAAGGAACCGTGTAACGCACACTCGTTTTATACCTGGCTACAAGTTTCAAATGCTATATTGATTAATAAGGTGAACCTTATCTACATTTTAAAACGGACATTTCATAAAAGGAACTTTAAAGAGAACGCGCATTTATCAAATAAACGTCAATCTGCCATTCCAAAAAAGGTAACTGAATATTATTGTATGACATAAGTTACATGTTTTTATTTGCTTTTTATCAATTTCTTAACCGTAATAATTATATAAATTATGTAATGATGGTATAACATTTTGTGTTAATATTAAGAAAAACTCTGCTGTGTTGTACTCATATGACTTTATCTACTCTTGTACTAACCATTTTTACAAACTCTTCTTCTTTTATCTTCTTCGTGTTAGTTGAGATAAACATTTACAGAAATTATCTCAATGCTCGTCTTTTTGCACGTATAACGGGAATATGGGAATACAGTAGGCTTTGAGCGACAGTCAAATCTTTTAAAGCTTTCAAATTCCGTTCTCTTTGCGCGGTTAACACATAAACAATGAATAGCGATGTTCCATTTGACAGAAGTATAAGTTCTCCAAAACTTACACAAATAACGAGAAATATCTCTGAAATTGTTCACTCTACAAAAAAGTCATTTAGACATAACAGCTTCCATGTAAAGGGTAGTTTAGGGAAAAGGAATTTTCTTCAAAATCTTTATGTCGCATCCTTGAAAGATATTAAACCTAAATACCAACTTTGGTTTTTAACCGACTTTTTGTTTTGGAGTTATGCTCTCCACAGGCCAACAGACACACACACAAATACGCATATGAACCTTTTTCTAGAAATGCGTTTTTTGGTTTTAGGGGTCCTCAGAACATATATTTCCGGTGAAATCTCGACATCGAATTTTTGAGTGGAATACAATACTTCCTCTACTTTACTAAACGTAATAGAGAAAGTAAAAATACATTGATAGAATGCAACCTGCTAAAAACTGCACATGATAAATTAAGCCTTCATAATCTTCGACTGCTTGATAACTCCTTCTCATAAATATATTAACAGTAATTCTGGTATACCCACAGCTTCTTATGTCACTTTGTTATTTTAAAACAATGTCAGCTTATCCATGATAATAATTCATGTATGACTAGAATCCAATGAGCCGCCGGGACTAGCGGGGAGATCTAGCACAACGTAACATAGAGAGCTATGCATTATGCACACTCATAACCTGGCACTTGAACTATGTCAGGAGATGAACTAATATATTCATAATGCAAACTAATGAAGCCATTGACTTATAGCAGCTGATATACACAGTACCTACCAATAGCACATTCTCTCCATACTACTACTTATCTACGTATTTGATAAATATTAATAAACCACGAAGCGGAGCTCTTTATTTTCCATTAGCACGTGCTTACGTTCATATAGAGGATTATTATGAGGAAGTTTGTATTTCTGTTTACAGCTTATGACATATTGAGCGCCCGCTTCTGGTACGTGGCAGTTAAGGGGAGATTATAACCTCTAAATTTTCAATGTTCTTCTTCTTTTACTTCAATATTAGGCTATAAAGCTCGTTCTGACTCAACGAGATTTTCTCATCTGTTTCCTGGTTGTATACCAAGTGACCCACTCCACCCGGCATTGGGGTAAGTAGATAACCCTTCGTGCGTGAAAAGAGTTGCAGAAATCACCGGGGTAAATCCAGTCAGTGGCGTGAACCAATAGTAACAACCCGTATACTGCGGTATTCATATTAAGGCGATTTTTCTCCTCATGTACCTACATGTAATGTTTCTAAAATACCAACTGCAATACGAAAACTATTATTGGACAATTGGCTTTTTGTATTTTAGAGAGCACTGCAATTTTTTCCGGAGTAAGCTTAGATACGAGTGTACCCTTTAAGGTTTTGTTGTTACATACAATTTAATCGCCTTTAGGGCAGATCACAGAGTGTTCACAAAAATTCAAATTTAATTTCACATGTGATTATATTAAACCTATGGCATTTTAATAAAAAAACGAGATATTTCTGAGAGAAAAAAGTAACGAAAAAAGTTTCCACAGTAATGTTTGTTTGGGCCAGGGGATATACTTGAAAATGTTTACGCTAAATTCTTAGAAGAAGAGCTGAACTTAATAACAAATTTCGTATTCGCGCGACTTTTCAGTTGTGAATATGATTTTCATAGAAACAAAGACAATCACACACACACACACACACACACATGCACGCGCACTTGAACTAAATATGTTTTTTTCTGCTATATGTAATTGAACTTCAGAACGTCCATTTCGGGATAAAGCTTGATATAGAATTTCCGGGTGTTATCTAATACAAGCAGGTTGTAGAGAAAATAATAAAAGGGGGGGTATTGTCTAAAGAATAGCAGGAGAGACAATTTTGTTTCAAAAGGATGATAACACTTGAGTTTTATGTGCTCAGAGAAGGCAAGAATATCACTAACGCACTCGAAATCAAGAGGAAATTGTTACTGTAACACGTTCGACCTAAAGGCGAGATAGCTAACTTATACAACCTGCTCAAGGGATATGACAGAGTTTACAAAATGTGGGCACGTTATACAGCAGTAAGACATTGGTACGACGGCCTATATTGATATTCCTTCTAATATTTACTTCAACATTGACGTTACATTTGTGTGCAACAACCCCAATTCTGCTGGAGAGAAAGAGAGAGTATCATATAAGGAAACAGAGTAGCAATCTCGATGTTGAACCTCTATAAGTGTACACTGCCTGACAAAAACAGTTAAGCACGTGGAAGAAATAGCCCAACGTGCACGCCATTTGCAATGCTAGAATGCCCAATAGAATGCAGTACTCTTGTGATCATGTGATTCTGTAAACAGGTCTGATAAGAGCCATAACTAGCATGCAGAGGTTGCTGATTACTAGGGATCGAACCTTCATACAGGAAACAAAAGGTTGCGAAGTTTGGACTATAGGCAGTAGAAAGCGTCAGTATGTCACAAGATCACAAAACAGAGGAGGCCAGGAGCAGTCGGCGGTTGAACGTTGTAGATAACCTTGTTGCATAACTTACATTCGCGTTGTCACCATTTGCAGTAAAATATTTATTCCCAAATTCTTGCACAGGTTCAACAGTACGTGAATATTTCGATTTTAGTTCTGGAGGCATTTTACTCTGCGGAATAGTGAGCGATACTATGCACTGGACGCAGTGAGACTAGTGTGTTTTTGACTGTCCCAGTGCAATGACGTCACGCTTTGCCCATGTGGCAGGCAACTGGGATCACCTCATTATGGGATAAAGTTACGAAGTGTACTAATTACTGTGAAGGAACGGAGAATGCCGGATACTCGTGTTAGACAACGTTATCCCTGTTCTGTGCCCTGATCTACATCCTCTTATACTCAACTCCTTCAAGTCCTCTTCTATATTTTTTAACCGTTTCTTCCTTGGTCTTCCACCTGACTTTCCTTTACACAGTGTCTGAAAATTAAAACGACAAACTTTGGGAGCTGATAACATTATTTTAAACACTTTTTGTTAAGGAAAGTTTGTTCTTCTTCTTTAAATATTTACAGCAAATTAGTATTGCATTTATCTCAGTAAGACACACAATATTAATCCAAGAAACAAACACAGAACACATAAACAAAACACAAACATCTCATTTTTCCAGTTAATCACAGCCTTACTATTCAAAATTAGACCGACAAACTTTAAAACCAGAGAAATTACTGGCGTCTTTGCGAGAGTACGGCAGAATAGGGCACGCCGATGCACTCTTAATTCGTAGATCTCTGTCGGTCGTAATTTTACATTAATCATTGTGAAACTCGGGTTCATATACTCCGCGGAATTTTCCCATGATTTCGTCGGTGGGGAGCATATTGAAAGATCTCATGTGCAATGAATCATGTTTATTAGTAAATGAGATACAAAAACTATTATTTAAATAATTTTCGAACGTTCATCGTAATATTTGATAATTGCATTCGAGCTGGACTTGGTGATTCTGTGCGATGCCCTCAAGTGATGAACTCAACAAAACCAGTCTCATTTTAAACGTAAACTGAAGGTATATTGTAAAAAAGTAAACTGATTTTTCTCTGCGACTTCAAAGTTACTCATACATTAAATGTTACGAGATACCTACATAATCCACGTGAATTTTAGTAGTCTGAAATAGTGAGTGTTGGAAAGGACACGAGAAGGTTTAAAACCTCCCTCTTTACGCCCTCAGTATAACCTAATGGGGATCGAGATGGTCCTCGCCTCTCTGATTAGGACTGCTGCAACCTCATTACCATCACCGCACTCTCTATATTTTGTTTACAAGGCCATATCTGCTTACAATGCTATGGTGAATAAGATAGCGCAAATCAGGGAAAAACATTCAGCTGGTTGTAGGTTCCAGCGCACTGCAGTCCTCCAACTCGACTAGTTAGAGCAGCCTGGGTTATGAGGGGTGCGTATAACAGCTGTTCAACCCTACTGTATTGAAAATTACAACGCTAATTCTCCATTAATGTATCTTGCATTCGTTACTTGTGCTCAAAAGTAAATTTAATGACATGATGATACTGTTTATCATCAATATATCAAGAAGAATGTCAGTTTTTTATATTTTACTGACTATTGTGGGACTTCACAAAATAAGCGCTCCGTCATTTTGTATAAAGCATGGAAAAACATATTGCCCTCAGAGATTAAGACATAAGACTACGTGGTTTTAATTGTTACTTTTTCTATTAACTATAGTAAGTGGAGGAAGTATTGTCTTCAACGCAAACTTTCGACGTCAAGATTTCGCCGGAGATCTGAGGCCATCTGAACTAAAAAACAATATTTTTTAGAAAACGATCCGCATGTGTGTTGTGGTGCGGTGCGGTGCGCTGCGTGTGTGTGTGTCGTCATAGACAGTTTGGGACATTCAATGATTTCGTAGAGTTGTTCTGGGAAGAAGTTTTAGTGAGTGTATCGTCGAAGCCAGCTGTTACATAGAGAGAACTGAACGATAGAAAAGTGTGTGTCAAGCAGGACAAAGCTACTGGTTTTGTCATTTGCCACAATATATTAAATATCGTAACATCAGCGAGTAAAGTTAAATAAAAAGGATAACAAAGAGGGATGAGAAACTGAGGGACCAACTACCTGCTGTTTTCTGGAAAACAGCACAGTTGGTTGAGAATATGTCGAAAAAATAGATCAAGTCACTCTAAATGATTTTTATTCTTGCTTAATTTGTACAGTGGAACCTTTTTCATTGTAGCCAGCGCGCTAGACCAAGTATTCTAAACCGGTGCAGCCTGCGGAGAATAATGCATGTATTTTGACGTGATTTATACTCCCCGCCTCAAGGGCTGCTTCAGACGATCCGATTTGGAAGCTATGTTTTCTGACAGTTGTAACTTCCTCGGACTACTTCATCCCCACTCTCTCCGTTATTTTAAGCGCCTTAGGGTAATACTCTGTGTTGCGAATCGTGTTCACTTTCTTCCAATAGGCTGCTCAAATAACATCAGGCATGGTAAAATATGTCCACTATTTTATTATTCCATTACGCAGGACTACATACTTTTGTAGCAGTTATTTTATTCAAAATATTCTGATATTGATGATACTGCCACCACAAGAGACAACTGTGCTGTGTTACAATAACAATGTCAAGGACAGACAGAACAGTTGTGAGCTTCAATGTTAAATACAGCAGAATAGTTGTGGGTTATAATTCTGTACGTGCAACAATGGCTCTTGTAACAGTATTAGCGGTTCACTAACAAATTTAGTAGAACTTTAGCGGCAATAATAATTACCGGACTTGTCATTTGTCACAACAGTAACAAAAAACAAAAAAAAACAAAACAAAAAAAAAAAAAAAAACAAAAAAAAACATTAACAGCAATTTATTATTATATAATTATATTATTAATAGTATAATAGATTAATACATTATTATTGTTATTATTAATAATAATATTATACCACCCCTCGTGGAACATGGATCACACATCTGAAAATTATCTGCTAGGCTTCACTTGTTCATGCAACTTCATGTCGCGCGACAAGTGCGACGTAATCATATGATATGCACATAGAGTTAAAGAGAAGCAGCTTTAGCATGCGACGCGACCTCACAAACATCTTGCATGAAGTTTCAGTCCGCACGACAGGTCACATGACCTCAATATACATGGGTGTAAAGATACCTCTTTATACATGTCGTGTTGTCGCATTATGAGCAATAGAATTGAGTCACTGTTGCCACTCTGGGAAATCCAGAACTGTAGATTTACTTTCTGGTGTGATTTGTGCTTACATGTGTTGTGAAAATGAAATGTTTTTCGTCGTTAAGACTTTTGCTCAGTATAGATATTAAATGTTCTAGAGAAGAAATCGGTAGTGGGAGCTTAATTTTGAATGCCAGCTCAGAAAATTACAAGGATTGTGACAAGAAATTTCTCAACAATACACACATAAATAGAACACTAAAATAATGACCAGTTGCCTCACGATTTGTGCGACACGAAATCGCATGCAAATATAGACGTGTTCTAGGCTCGTGACCTCCGCGGGGTGAGGTGTGGGGAGAGAGGGGAAAAGTTGTCATCTTACCCAGCGAGTGAGTAATCTGCAGAAAGTCACGTAGCCTACTTGCGTAGCAAGATGCAGAGCTAGTGCAGTGCAGAATTGGCACGGCCGCTTGTGTATTAAGGTGGGCTGCATGTTATCTTCCCAGCGTTTCTATCTGTCGGCGACTCGGATATCATTACGTCACCTCACCTGTACGTGTGTGTACGTGCAGTGAACGCATTCCTTTTAGAGTTCATAAGGCCAGAACATAACTATACAGTGGGCTCGTAGATCGCCGGACCGCCTCGTGGCGGCATCGGACCGAGTGCGGACAACCGCGCCCAACGCCAGAACTACACGTGAATGACTGGCACGTATATTGAGTCATCTATAGACCCCGTTCCATACATTTCTCTAGAGGTGATAGAGCGCATTTGTGAATCTCTGTGATTCACGAACCTTTCGCAGTGTAATTATGCAGCACAACGGTACACACCCCGTTCCTTAGCTCATTTCGGGAGTCCAGAGGTCGTTTCGCGACCGGTATCAGTGGAGGAATTATGTCTGTGTCAACACCGTCTACCTCATTTGTAACAAAAGATTACATGGTTTTCTTCAACCCAACACTGAACGGCTTTATTGTAGATATCATGCCGCATAAAACAAAAAAGCTAGTGTTTTCTGATCTACATTTTTATATATGTTGTATACCCTTTGTGTTACTATTGTTAATATAATTCTTTTTTTCTTCTTCCTATTATTATTATTATTATTATTATTATTATTATTATTATTATTATTATTATTATTATTATTATTATTATTATTATTATTATTATTATTATTATTATTATTATTATTATTATTATTATTATTATTATTATTATTATTATTATTATTATTATTATTATTATTATTATTATTATTATTATTATTATTATTATTATTTCTTTGTTGTGAGAGCGTGTCAAAGTTCTATAAGGTTTACAATTTAAAAATAACAAACATACCATGACATGAGACAGCTCTCTTAGCCAAGCTATCAAATCAAATTATGAAATACTTATTTCAAATGCATAAAATCACACGGTAGTGTGCCAGAGGATAAATTAATTAGTCATTTTCCCATTCTTGAAGGGTTAAAAATCGAGTTTACTTCACATATATTCCGTCATTTTAGGAATGTTGAGAATGGCATTTCAATTACTGTAGATGTAGTGCATGTAAGACTTAACTTGCAATATGAACTCATAGATTTACTAACAGATCTAGTGAGAAAAAATAAGTGGAGAGATTTAGTTGGCACAGAGATGTTCAAAGAACTGTGTAAGGCAATATATGTTGGTTTGCGAGAATGTGCTCCTTCTGTTACACTGTTACACCAATATTTTGCTCCACAATTGTCTGTGAACTTTTTTTTCTCTGATGAACATAGAAAAATCAAAATTGAGATCTTGCGTTTCAGCTGTCGAGCGCTCGGTACAACTACATATTGTTGTTGCAGAAATTATGTCCGTGTGTTCGGATGATAATAATTAATGTGTATAATTCCGATTTCACATAGTAAAAGTATGACCACCTCTTTTCTATTTGAAACAAACGCGCTAATCGTTAACTGTACCAATGTGCCACTGTCAACAGTTTAAGAAGTGAAGAAGTAGCATTCCTAGATCCAGCAAGAATGTTAGGTGGGTTGTATGCACAGTGGGTTCGGAGCAGACACTGCTACCCGCCCCTGCATTACTCCAAAGAACTGTAGCGCCTAACTGGCTTACCGTTGGACACATGACGCGCGGCCGCATCAAGAGACGACGTTATCAGCGTACAGCTGTCTTGTGCAGAACAGAATATGCTGTGTCATAGTAGAGGAGTGGTGGCGATGTGGTATAGGACCTTAAGGTGGCGTTAACTTGCATCACACATAACATTTGTGATCTATTATTTGTGAGTCAGGTAACCAATATATTCATAAATCACGTAATAGCTGCTTTATTATGAAATCTTTATTATAGTTTAGTTATAGGCTGTTGAATTTGGCATTTCTAAAGTGGGTGTGGCGATTTAAATGTCACTTTACTCTGCACTTAGGTATTGTCACTTTTCCTATGTGAAACAGGTGGCAAATTTGCCTTCTACTGCAAAGTTCAATGTTTGTGCACTAGATGGCATAGCGTGGCAATTGAAAAACTAGAATGTGTAGGCCATATTCAATAAAGAATCGCAAGGTTTAGACCTAAAGTGGAGGAAAATGCTCCAAGTGCACCAAATTCCTTATGTTCTATTTCCCGCTAGTGTGTGTGTGTGTGTGTGTGTGTGTGTGTGTGTGTGTGTGTGTGTGTGTGTGTGTGTGTGTGTGTGTGTGTGTGTGTGTGTGTGTAAATAATTTTGAAACTGAACCTAAAACATTACTCATTCTGCTAAGTACTGCAGATAAAAATTTTCAAAACTTAGAAGTTGAATTAAATAAATTAAAAATTTATTAAAAATAATTAAAGAACAAGCTCCAAATATTATAAGTTCAGGTCCTTAAGCACGTACATGAGGTAGTTCATTTAAATTTTGGTGATATTATGAGTTTTCATTCCACAGTAAATTACTTTTATCGTTTTTTATTAATGAATGACTTGTGAAATGACTTGCATTCAGTATAAACCATTGAAATTTATAGAGTAGTTAGATAGCTATGATAATAATAAGCATACAAAATTTCTAATTGGATATATCTGCCCAGAGATATGATTTCTTCTATCAGAAAAAATAATATTCTACAAGTCAACGTCTAGCTAAAAACCGCGCTCCGGGCTAAGGTAAAGCATTGCTTAGGTCTTTCCGATATTTTAAAACCTTTAACATGTACCTAAACTGTAATCCATGCAAACGTTTATCAAAGCTATAACTATGTGTTGAAAGAGTACAAGTTATGAAGATCATGCAATTAACCCTGTGTTAGGCGCACCCCCTAGTAGAACAACGTCAGGCGCACGGGGCCTAGTAGACCCTCGCTATATTTTTGTGCTTATATACCTACTTGCATTTATCGTTTTTAATTATATTTTCCCTTTATTCCCATGTTTAGCTCCATTTAGCTTAAATATACATGGTTTTTAATAGCATTATCTTACAAGATTGACCAAGATAAATAAAACGTAGTATGAGTACAGTATGCATTGCAATTTCTACATACAGAAGTGCGATATTAAGGTACGCAACTTGTAATTTGGTTGACCTCTGCGACACATAACTGCCGATTAGTCATTCTTAGACCTAGAGAAATAAACAGATAAGGTTGTCGCTCCACCAAACAGTCGAGTAAGGTATAATATTAGATGTCCTAGTCAAGCGATTCCAAAGGTGCGTTCGTTCCAAAACTAGAACGTTTAAACAAACGAAGGGTCTCCCAGGCCGTTAGCGACCACTGAAGGGTTAGTACAGTTGTTACTATTGAAATGTGTAAATTCCAATTTCTTATTCTTGTTAAGTTTCAACCTTGCATTTAATGTGTTACCACGGATTAGCACTTCCGTTTTTAACGTATATGGCAGTTGTGTGTAATAAAATAATAGTATTTCGTTCCAGAACTTAAAACTTCTTGTGAACTTCACCAAACAGCACGAATTGTATATTTTTTGACATTTATTGGCACAGTCCTTACATTACGTAGAGAGCTGAAGCTCAAAATCGATTAAAGTGCTATCATTACATTGCCTAATTACGTGGTATAAGCTCAAGAAGGAGACAAATTTGGAAACAAACTGGATCGTCTATCGCTGAAAGTTTAAAACAGGGTATTCAAATGTTAACTTTAATATTCATTAAATACATGTACCTACATTAAACTGCTGCAAGTGAAAGTGAGAGAGAGTGTGAAGGTCATGGCCCAGCTGGTTAGTTTGCACACGCGGTTCACTGGGAATGTGTGCTGATGGCATGACTCAAATCCAATATTTGATGTTTGCCCTCCCCTGCTTAGGGGACCACTATCAACATTTGTCAAACATGCTACAACTTATTCAAATTGCACTACTACTACTTACTAAGGGAAAAACTTGATAAAAATCTGATGTGTTGCACTCACATGACTTTCTCTACTCTTTTACTAACCATTCTTACAAACTCTTATTCCTATATCTTCTTCGTGTTAGTTAAGATAAATATTTGTACAAATTATCTTATTACTTATTTCCTTGTAGGTGTAAGGGGAATATTAGAATACAGTAGCCCTTGAGCGATAGTGAAATCTTTTAAGCTTTGAGATTACGTTCTCTTTGCAAGCTTTGCTATATAAAAAATGAATAACGATGTTCCATTTGACAAAAGCTTGATTTTTACGTATGAACGAAATCATTTGAACAACCTGACATATGAGGTGTTCACAACGTATTTTACTGAAGTAACACAAACACAGTGCAATCGATACTATATAACAAAAGTGACAATAATTAAATATCAGATCCCTAAATTTCATGATTTTCATCCATTTAATTTATTAATTGTGTTTAACATGAGATTGTCCTAGGGCACAATGGTCTTATGAGTGTAGCCTTGGACTACCGCCCGGCCGCTGGATCCCCATCTATGCCCACTACAGGCGCTATGAGTGGGGTGCAGGGGCAGAGAGTGGGACGTGTTTAGCGGTCCTCGTAACCAGAGTTGACCATACAGAGAAACCAGGACGTGTGATCAGCCCAAAACCTGGTATGTGAGTGAGGAAGTGGATATGAAATGATGGTGAAAGATGATAGGAAAGGTAATGATGGAGCAATAGGTGGAATGATGGCGGGGGATACTGGAGAACCTGGACTAAACCCGCCTCTGCGCCACCACACATCCCACATGCGGACACCTGGGATCGAACCCGCGTCGCTTTGGTGATTAATTTCTCTAAATTAAGCATGTTCCGTTATTGTATTATATAATTCCTTATACACCCAATACTCATTTAATATAAATGTCTGTAAATCAGCGTTATAAATACGCAACATATATGTAAACTGAGGACAGTTCTCCGATATTTGAAATACCGTGGATTACATGTACAACCTAAATAAACTTTTCAATGAGGCTATTCGAAACTACAAATATTTTCATATAAATAATCTAAAAATCATAATCCAGCTCCATTAAAAAAAAAAAAAAAAAAAAAAAAAAAAAAAAAAAAAAAAAAAAAAAAAACCACACACACACACACACACTTAGTTGCGAAAAAGTTTATCATAAAATGATTTGTTTTGGATTTGGATACCCTACCCTAGGTGGCAGACGAACGGTATAATTGTTCGATCTTGGCGCCGCCTGAAGAAGAAGAACATTCATTTATAAATTGTAAGTATGTTACTAAAATAAATCATATTTCTCTCTAAAACGGTTATCATTAGTTATCCCTAGATTAACGTCCACTTGTATCAGTTATAATAATATGGATGAGTGTGGCACTGCTGTTCGTTGAAGGTTTAATGCAATGCAGGGGGTCGTTTGCAGCACATCATCTCCTTTAGCAACAAGTAACATGAAGTACCATTTAGTTTATATTATCACTCCTGGATGATATGTGATTCCATTTCCCTCTCTGACGAAACTGCACAGCGCAGTAAATGAACACATTATTCTAAACAAAAAGGAAATAAACGCGTGGGATTAATTTTAATTAGAAATGACGGTAATCTACCTAGAATTTATGCCCTATTTCATAAGCATAATTGCTTTGAAGATTTAATTAAATAAAGATAATGACTTTTTATAATGAAAATGTGAAATGGTAATATAAACTTGCCTCCTTATTGCTACATATAAAGTTAATTATTTCAATGGGGCCTTGTACACGTGCTTAGTGTCTTTGGGCTTTAGCAGGATGAGCAATATTTCCAACAGGCTTATACTGCCTCAGTAAATCCCTGTTATTGTTGAGTATAACTGATCCTAACTAACAATAACAGGCTTAATGTGTCACATTCACATTGCTTTCTCTACCCAATACTCTTTATTTTAACGCAGTATCTGCAGACTGTTCTAATGTTCCTCCTATTAAAGTTAATTGAAATAAACCTTTTCAGAAATATTTTCACATGTATTTCATTGTAGGTACAAGGCAGATAAAGGAAATCGAATAGATATTCATATGTTTGAAAGCTAGTTGTGCATGCTGGCCTTAAATTTCACAGTATGTCCATGACATTACGGAAAAGAAATAATTAGACCCATCACTAGAGTAGAAAAATTGAAAGCTATCATAATGAATATTTTGGTAATTGCTGATGCCAGCTATGAAAAACGTTATTAGATATAAATTCTGTGTTTTAAAGCAGTTTTATGGTTTATCCTTAGTAAAAACCACTAGAGCCATTCTTCAGAAAACAGTTTCTCCTTGAATTACAACTGATTTTTACTGTCTGGCTTTGCTTTCCCCTAAGTTTGCAGCGTACTTTTGTCATGATAGTCATGAATTTAAACGTCTTGCACGATTGGCTATAGATCCAAGCAAAACCCCTACCGTGTAGGCAACTTCTCTGCTTCACTGCTGCGGCTGGAGGGATACTCCATAGGCGGCGGCAGCGACAATGGAAGGCTCGTAATATTCGTGTCCGAATAAAATTCCTAGGTTTCAATCAACTTCATACAACCAGGTGAATTAATATATTTTGACGACATATGAGAGCCGTGTCTGATGTTGCTTTATTTTAGTGGATCGCAAGCTAGGAAGCGTGTAACACAAGTAGTGTGGCGCAATCAACTCACTTTAGAAGTAAAGAGAATTATTATGATGTAAAAAAGTAATAATAATTTACTGACAGTAATTGTGACTCAATTTTCCTAAAAAATTAATATATAAATCTATTTAAGCTACAGAGCATATTAACTCCACCATTATTTCAATTCACCCACAAAATGTTATTTTTATTTGGCACTTATCTATATGTCTCTTATTTCTCGAAATAAATTAAATTCATATCCATCAATCAAACAAGGGTTTCGGCTCTACGCATCAGCAAGCGAGTTGGCAAGTGCGTTTCTGTTGTGACCAAAATTTCTGTTCTCCGAGCGATTTTGTGAAGTGCATAAATGCTGTTACGCAAGGCATAAATGCTGTTCGACTCCCCGGTAAATAAAGCGCCCAAAAGAAGAACCTACAATGGGAGTATTTCGTTACACAAGTACATGGTGGAAGAAAGAAAATTGAATGTGAAAACAAAGTGAAATGACATTGAACAGTTGAAGTAGTCCACGTTACTGAGTGACAGCATTAGCTGAAAACAAAGCGAAGTGACGGTTTGAAAATTAGACGAAGTCACACTGGTAACAGCAGTGGGATTTAAGCGCCCCAGTGAAGAAGAGGCTGCAAAAATTATTAGCTGTAATGGAGAAAATGAAGGCCGAAACGAAATCCGGAATGAGCAGGAAATCAAAAGTGTGAAAAGAGAAGTAAATCTTTCTTACTTTCAGGAAGCAAGAGCCAGAACCCTGGATCCTTTCCACAGCATGCAGTTGATCTAGAATCTGAGCTATGAGCCCAGACAGTACAAGTTTTCTCAATATAAAAAGGCATTTTTAGATACATGTCTGTGTATGTATGTGTTAGTTTGCGACTGGGAACAGAGTAACTCAAAAAGAGACGCCGATTAAACACCAAACTTGTCATATAATTTCAGTGTCTTCCAGGGATGCAACACAACTATCCCAAATTACCCTGTACACAGATCAGTAAAACCTTAGTTATTTTTTAATATTCTATCAAATAGCTCTATTTTCTTTAAACCGTCAACTGTTTAAGACACCTATATCTTCATTTTTCTGAAAATAGCCTATTAAAAGCCTCTTCATTGTAAAAAAAAACTTTTGCGTAACTGGTAAACCATTTGAGAAAGAGAGAGCGAGAGACAGCGAGAGACAGAGAGAGAGAGAGAGAGAGAGAGAGAGAGAGAGAGAGAGAGAGAGAATATTACAAATGGTAAGTGACACAAATACTGTTGACCTATACACTCGACAATTCTACTAACTCACTAATTAAATTCACTCCCCTTTCCCTGCCAACACGCTTATATCACCTTCGACTTTTATGGAAATCGAAGTTTCATAATACAGCTGTGCACTCGAAGTCTCTCGAGCTGTCTGAAAACACTGTTCTTAGCCGCAGTTGTCGCGCGTTGCGTAGCGACGTAGTGGTGTGAGGTAGCTAACTTTGGTGTGCGGTCGCCGTCACAATATACTGGGAGTGCAAAAAACCTCCGAACAGGCTGCGCGGTGTTTGGCCTCTCTGCATCCTCGGCGCTCGTTGGCGTCCACCACCATCATAGGCTTTTAAAGGCTTTACTTATCAACTTTATCAAAGGAGATACTCAAACTGCGCACGCCAGGAAATCGCCAGAATTTCTCAAGGTGAACTATGGGGAGTGATGGATCGTCTCTTAAAGAAGTGCGAAAATCTTGGACGACGGTGACGAGTTTCAGAATCTTCTTTCATAAAGTTGGTCAGTAGAGTTTTCAAAAGTGGTTTTAGAAACGTCGTATGATTTCATCCCCACCCACCTTTATATTGTCATGTGTGCTGTTGAGGGTGGCAAAGTCCATGCTACAGTTTGGTTATTTATTCTCTGGACATTGCTTTTTAGCAGGCTAAATTGAACATTCTTATAAACTTTATACATTTCTATACTTCATAGTCTTTCTGTTTTATGGAATGTAAAAGCATCCAACAATAAGAGCAATAATGTTAGTTACCACATTCTATGGCAATCCCTTTGGATTTTACAACGACGTCAGTTTCCACATGTGTACGTGCAGAATTGCACAGCGCCCCTGCGCGTCAGTAAGAAAGTCCTAGAACTTCCTATACACTCAGGCGTTGGAACACGAGATATGGTACAGTCGCCGCCATGATGGAAAGCTCCCTCTAAGGTAGACTGTTCCAAATTCACGAGTTTCAGTATGAGTACACGTGAGTAAGCAGCAGCGTTGCGCAGAGCACTGATATACAGGAAGTGGGGGGAAGTATGATAGCCAATACGTCACTGTCTCCCACAGAACCCACCGCGCCGTGACAACATATTACCCCAGGGCAAAGCTATGCTGCATGTTGCAGGCTTATTCATGCAAGGCGGAGGTAAGCCGTTGCTCATTGGTGAGCAGCTCGGCTGGAATACGTTTCTCTAAGGGATATAAAGAGACGTAGAGTGTAGGACCACGTAGAAACAACATCGAAACCATCGCGCAGGTTAAGCCGTATAACGGCTAGGTACTGCGGACAAGACACTCGGACGGGGCAACCATCGCACCCGTTCGACTCGAACTGCCTCTGGTGCCTCTGGTTCAGGTGTTATTCGGACTGTCTGTCCTCCCGTTCGCGAGCTGCGCTAGTTACCGGTGTACGACGCCACCCTGTGGCAGAAAAAAGCGATTCCAGACTGCACGACAAACTGTTCCTGGGCCGTAGTTGCGTACAAAAAGATTGATTTCCAGAAAAGTCCGTGCTATTTCATTCTTGGCTATATAATCGCATGCAGTATTGAGTGCAGTGAGTCGTTAAGTGTTGCACAAGACAGCTGTTAGCAGTTAGTTTTAAGTGTGTGTGAATTTTCAGTAAATGTAGAGAGAGTTTGGGTTTAGTCAGAGACAGCTGTGGACGTTTAATCGTCGCGTCGGATTTGTTGTTGCCCGAAGCAGTTTTTAAGTAAGCCTTTCTGAGTGAGTGTGTGCATATCAGAGAAAGCAGTTTATGAAACAAAGAAAATTAAACTAAAAGCCATTAAAGTAAGTACTATAGAACAACTGTAAGCTGGAAGATCACAATGAATTGTAGATTGTGCTAATGATAACAAAGAAGACGGGAAATAGTGTGATAGAAAAAATATCTGGATTTGTCAATTTGTCACACTGGTGACAGAGGTGGAATTTGTCAGATTGTTATTGGTCACTATAATACAGGACTGTTGCACAGTGCTATTCAAAGCAATGGGACATTTGAGGATCTTTTCCATTTTTCCTGATCCCGTAGCACAATTAAGTTGAAGTGTAAAACTGTAAGTGCATTAATATTCGAATACTGAGTTTTCAGAACTAAGAACAACTATTTGCTAAGAAACCTAGGGTGGTTTAAAGCATGTCATACTTCAATTACTGCTGTCAGCGACAGTGATGTCTCTCCTCTCGGTGTTGAAGTGCTATTACAGGAGAACGTGATCCTCTTATCCTCCGACATATGAAGTAATGCAGCTTGTCCCGTGCTCCCAACTGGAGCAACACAATACAGAACTAACTAGGCAAAGCGCTAACCTTATTGCTGGATCAATGTTTACAACCGCAATTAAAACGTGCTTTGTGCACTATGAACGTACTGCATAAGTCATCATTTTTGTAAATAAACAAAAGTATTACTGCCTCTAGGTGCTTTTATATGCATTTTAAGCGACATTTAAAATGAACATAACGGTTAATCTGCGCCTGCACGTAAGACTTTGCAGCCATGTTATTTAACGAAAGCTATAGTCATGCAACGCAACAGTTTACTAATGCCCAACTGTATGGCTACTTTTTATACCCTGAGGAACAATTACAGAATGGTTCTATAAATAAAAAGGTGTTAGACAATAGAACCATATACAGGAGTGAGTTTATTCCCTGGAAAATAAAGATCTTGTAAGTAAAGTGAGACCTTTTCGGCTGTTTGTACTGTTATTCTGTGTATTACCACACGCTAGTCCAACTGCCTCTTGCTGCACGTCTGCTGAAAGGCCCTGTCTTGCGCCGCGGAATTCGGCAACTTGTTTATCGCACCAGGTGGCCGGCTGCAGTGGGCCACCTGGTATAAAGATTACTTGAGAATTCTTTTAAAGCAGTTCCTAATTCCTCTTCCCATAACAGTGTAAGAAATAACTAAATAACAAATCAATAATAGCCAATATCTCGGAAATAGTTGATACCATAAAAAAGTTAAGTAAATTTTGTGTTTTAAAGAGTTGTGCATTTCCTATGAGGTTCATTATGTTTCTGTTATACAAAATTCCTTAGATTGATGATAACTGAATAGGCTTCCATACAATTCAAGATATATATCTTAAATATCACGTAAATATCTTAAATATGTGATATTTGAATCTAAATCTTTACAGCCTACTTTGAGAAAATGAAAAGGGTAGTTTGGAGAGGGGAAACTTTTTGAAAGACTTTCTGTCTTCTCAAAAGATAGTAAACTTAAATACTAAGTTTAGTATCCATCTCACATTTCTTATTTGAGCTATGCAGTTCACACACACACAGAAACACACACGCGCGCGCGCACACACTTCAACATTTTCCTAAGTGTTTTTATTCAGAGGACCTCAAAGTGGTACTTCCACCAAAACCTGGATGTCAAGGTTTTTATCGAGTATATTACATACTCCTAATATAGGAGTGTGGCACAGAAGGTAAAAATCAGTTACGCTAACTTTCGTATGAACGCTGATGGTAACATTGAACAAATTCAAACTTCCCAGTGAATAGTTGACTTGGAATAATTGTTATATCGGTTTCATGATAAAATAATTTTATTCCCTTCAGGTGTACCAATTTTATGGATTAAAACCAGTATTTGTAGCGATACCTACCGACCACGAATTGTTTTGCTGAGGGTCCTCAAGTCTGTATAAAATTGGAAGGGAAATGCTGCAAAAATATAATTACCACGCGCAACTGAAGAGCACTCACCAGCAATAACGCGAACAACTGATCCACAAAATGAGGTAACATTTTTCGATGCGCCCAACTGATTAAACTCAATTTCCATTATTTGAATTCTCCAAACTTTTACTATAGCACAGAAACTTGTTACGGTGTCCAATGTCACTGTTACTTTTTAATGTTTATGTTAATGACAATCCAAAATTGGAGACAGCAAATAAACGCAAGCATAAAGGTAGCCCGAGGAAAATTTTTAAATCCTTTATTGTATGTTGATGACGTAGTAATAATACAGGAGACGATGATCTACAACATTCAGCACTTCGAAATTGTAAAAATTATAGTAGAGATACCAAAAAAAGATAAATATAATGGGAAACTGCAGGAAAATACCAATAAGGTTGAAAATAGTCCTTGATGCCAAGGGTTGAACAGGTCTTTTCCTTCAAGTATTTAGGATTAGATGGCCGATGAACCTCGTACCAGCTAAGATTGATTTAATTGTAACTCTTCATTACTGTTTTAAAGTCCTATTCAACCTTCAAATTCCAGTTTAGTCTTAATCATATTAATTTGAGCTATAACGTAGTTTACTTATAGCAAATATCAGCACGAACTTCAAACTATTTTCCTCCAGCTTCGCTAAAACAGATTTTGTGGTTATGTCTAAGACTGCCCTAATTCCTCCAGTCTCCCTGGAACAAAATTGAGTGAATTCTTTAATTATTTCTAAGCCTGTAAGCTCAATTTACCTTAATGGAATGGCTGATCAAAATGAATGTTCGTAAAACGTAATTAAATTCGATTTAACCAAACCCATTCTCAAAATCCACTATATTTTCTTCTTTTACGAAAAAACGATTTTAAATGATGTAGCTATCAAACGCAAGTTTCGCCACAAACTCCACACATTAAAAGGAATATACGAGTTCGTCCTCTCCTTGGCATTATAATGAATATTGAAATCTTCAAACTCATTCCTCGAGTTTTGCTAAGACATGTTATGGTTATGTCTAAGGCCGCCCTAATTCCACTAGTCTCGCCAAAACAAAATTAAATGAATCTTTTGTTTATTTCTAAGCCTGCAAACTCAATTTAGCTTAAAATGTTTGATCAAAATTAACTTTCGAAAAGTGTAATTAAATTCGGTATAAACAAATGTATTCTAAAATCTGCTACCTTTTCACGAAAAAAACGATTTTAAATGTAATAGCGATAGGTTTGTCACAAACGAAAATAATTATTGAAAATAATCCGGTGGAAATTCCCATACAAAATTAGCAATTTTGACGTTTTAGATTTTTCGGCTCTTCCTTTCGGTTTTCTCTAATATTGTTTTTTTCTAAACCATCCCAGTATTGACACCAACAAAACCAAAAATAAATTATTCAAATCTGTGGAAGCATTTTTGAGTTTTAGGGACGACAATTGATCTATATATAGTGAAATATTTGCAATTAGTAATTAAATGGACAAAGATACTGACAAAAACTAATGAAACTTCAAGCAATTTCTGGAACAATACACAATACCTTAAAGATTAAAATAAGACTTGAAACGAGAGTTACATTTTAAGGTACCGTGGTAATTTCTATGTGACTTTATCAATGTGAAAGTGGGTACCAACACAAAGGACAATTAGTAGAATACAAGTTGCGAAATTAGATTTGTGAGGAAAAAAAAAAGGGACAGGCAGTAGCCTAATTCATGAAGTGAAGAAGATGACTTGTTTAAGCAACTCTCAAGTTTTGCTTCCTATTATAATTATACAATTGATTTTGTAACAGCGCGAAAAGACTTGTCTGAATATTAAATCGTGCTAACGAACGCAGCGCTACTAAGAGTAACTAAGTTATTTGGAAGTTTGAACTGTTATTACCGTACTAGTTATAAGTTTGGGAGGTGGGGGGGGGGCGTGTACCACTTAGGGACCCATCAGCTTTATGCGATTACTACATTACCGACCCGGCCCGCTCGATACACAGCTTGCTCTTAACAAACTCTTTACTTGCAAGTGACAAGGCCATCAACAAGTTTCTTTACCCATCCATAACCCTCTATTTAACTGTCCCACTTTCACTCCCTCATTTATCACCGCCTTACATTCTGCTATTTCCCTATTCGTCTTCTCTCTTATGACTAAACTGTTTCGTTTTTTCCTTTTCTTTTGCTACCTAAAACTTCTTTAGAAGCATATTTCCCGTCCACATTTATTTTCATACTTATTTATCACCGTGAGTAATGTAGTGAGTGACATATGAGGTAGGGAAGCTATCCCCTTCCACTAAAATATTCACTACCGGGCTTTCCTTGGAACTGCACCTTTTAGAGTATCCTGAATCAAAAACAATATCGCATCGCATACATACCAAATGTGGTCCTTAAATGCAGCGTCTTACATTGTTTGCTACAAAGCATGCCCTAACCAAATCACCATTTACATGAAAAATGTTTTGTTATTTCTTATTCTCTCAAAAATGTATAGAAATGCTTTTTATTAAGATACCTTATGGTGAAGATATTAGCAAAAGAAAGAAAATATTGATTTTTTCCCCGTTCATTCTGCACAACCTTTGCCTAAATTTCTACAATTGATAAACCACAAGCGATAGACAAAAGAGTTTATATTTATCAGTGGTGCACCTTTACTTTCTCTACTACGTTTAGTAAAGTATTGTATTCCACCCAAAAATTCGATGTCGAGATTTCAGCAGAAATATATGTTTTGAGGCCCCTAAATCCACACAGTCTGTAGTCTTGTGTACTCAATAACTTTTGAATAACTATTAAACCGCAAGAGATAGACAAAATTTTACTGCACAAAAAATGTAGATCTCGTTAAAACCCTCAACTTATGTCTGAATAAATTTTTTGTAGAGTGAACCATTTCGGAGATATTCCTTGTTATTTGTGTCAGTTTCGCAAAACAAAACTTTCGTGAAGTGGAACATCGTTCATTTCTTATATGTTAAGCGTGCAAAGAGAACGGATCTCAAAGCTTTAAACGATTTGACTATCGCACAAAGCCTACTGTATTCTAATATTCCTCTTGTACCTACAAGGAAATAAGCAATAAGATAATTTGTACAAATGTTTAGCTCAACTAACACGAAGAAGATATAGGAATAAGAGTTTGTAAGAATAGTACAAGAGTAGAGAAAGTCATGTGAGTGCAACACATATTTTTGTGTGTGTGTTACACTTTAATATAATGTGTTAAGCAATATAATATTCTTATCAAAATTATTAGATCGGTTTTTGATGAAGTTGAAAATAACGAAAGTGTTCTATGTTAGGGGTAAATGTAAGGGGTGATTTTCTTGAAAAGCTTGGTATCGCATCTATGGAAGATGCTGAATATCAACTTGGAATTTAACTGATACTGAGTTGTTCTATTTACAGGCAATCAGGCAAAGAAGAGAAGAATGGCAAGTAACAAATTTTCTGCCAGAGTTCTTCCTTGTTCCCAACAAACATCAAAGTTTGTTACAGTGACCTATAATAAACGAAGTGTTTCAGGGATATCAGGTTTATCAGCTTGGTAGAATTTCAAAGCTTTATGAACGAATTGCATTAATTACATCATTCACAGAACCGTGAATGGGTGAAGCAGTGCATATGAATGAACCAGTTTTACCCATCACAGATCACAAGGGGTTTTATTGGTGCGGTCTCTCGGGTACAGTGTGGTACTTAAGTATATTTCCCCTTATTGAGGACTGAGTCTAGTGTCTAGTTTTACTTTAATTGAGTAACCTACCACTAAACCAAAGTATTAATCTGACCGTCGACTCAGTCACCCTTATTAAGGGACCCTGAGCCGAAAATTTGTATTTTCTATATTTATATAGATATGAAACCACTATTTTGCACATTTAAGGGTGTTTTATCATAAACTACCACACATCCAGCACAATCTTTTTTATAGTTTTGAGGAAATTAACTACTGAACTGATTAACAACGTGAAAATACCTTAATATTAAAAATATTCCACATGTACAAAAAACTAACATATATATCACAACAGTTTTATTAATTTTTAAACTCTAATTGCCCAACAAACACCATCAATCTCTGACACGAAGCACAAATGGTTAATTTAAAGCAATTTATTTCTTTGTTTTTATGGACAGTAAAAATATTTTTAAAACTTTTTGAGTGTTTAATGTTTTAAACCTAAATAAATTTTCATTTGAAACCAAAGACTGAAGTAAATTATGGAAATATTCCAGGAGCATTGCACAAAATTTAGTGCGCATGGAGTAGTGTTTTAAAAAGTGTAAACTCGGGAAAGAAACATTTTTTACACACATGGATCATGATAATGAGTCAAATTACCTGTTTGTTACACCTTCTCTCTTTGGTCCATAGTCTATTTTCTCAGATTCATAGCTTAACCACTTCTTTTCGCTGAATTTGGTTGTTTTAAGCCCTTTTTGGCCCATATTTTTTTTCAAATACTGCCGAAAATTTAAGTAGAAAAGGGGCATCTAGACCTTTAAAAATGGCGGAATCTAAACAGTTTCACTGATAATGATGACTGAATGTTTGGGGATCATTTATATACATATATCTAAAAATCGTCAATTTCATCATTTTCCCTGATTAAGTCCCATGTCCCTTAAATGGAGAAAGGAAGAGAAAGGAAGGAAAAGAATAATGTGACTCGCTGTCTTTTGAGTAATTAAGTCTTTCGAGTACTCTAGGAAACTATTTTCAAATAATCTCCTGCAGAAAAAAGAACACTAAATGTACTTTTTTGCGTCAAAATTCCTCTAAATTTTGCATAATAATACTCCAATACCGAGCAAAACAACACCGCAGTAACTGTGGGGCTTGCATATGGCAGGTCCCGGGTTCAAATACCGTGAGCCGACCAATTTGACTGGGGTTTTTGCTTAAAACTATAAAACTAAGTTATAATAAGCAGAGAAAGTCAGGAAATCATGAAACATTAGGTGTTTATGTTGTGATTACATCAAAGAGAGCCGAGGTCGACTACCTCATACCACTGCGCGGCGAGTAAGTAAGGTAATAATGGAGCGGACCGGAACAAGAATCGCTTTTTCTCGATTTGAGAAGTTTACGACTGCCGGATTGTTTACGACAATATCCTGGAGAGATGTATTTTCCAGAAAATTCGCCAATAATTCGCCTAGCCTATATATGCTAGTTGGGACGGCGAGAAAAGCCAGTTTCGTAAGCTTTTAGGTGTAATTGTGTACAGTCTGTTGAGAGAGTGTGAATACTCTATCGCCAGAGACTCTTTTAAACATTTAATGTTCCATCAGAGGCAGTTGTTTGTTACATAGAGAGTGTGGTAGAACTGTGAGCAGTATTTGTTTCAAAGTTATGACAGCACAGAATCACTGAGTTGAAAGTCATGACAAACTGCGAATTATATTAACAACCAAAGAGAAAACTGTGTTTTTGTTATTCAGTTTTAGAGAAGAGAAATAAAGTGACAGAAAAAGTAACTGAACGTGTCAATTTGGTGTCAGGAGTGGGATTTACCGCATTGCCATTTGTCATAATAATTCTAATTACCTATTGCTTAACACAAAATATGTCTATAAGAATATATCGATTCTTCTCTAATTAGGAGACGGTAAAAGAAGAAGCACCTAGCTGGTGAGACTTTTAAGTAAGTACTTGTTTAAACACAACACACGCCTCAGAAGCTGTTTTCAGATCTGTATTTTTCGCTACTGTTCTTTCACGAGAGGACATTGGAGTAATCTTTTCTGCCACTGGAAAACTCGAAGAGCGGGCTGTTAATCCGGGGATAAGTACAATAAGCGGTGTAGGGAATCAAAACTGTGTCGCTACAACAGAAAATGCTTGCGGGACAAAAATAATCGCAAATAATCTCAGTGAATGGAAAAGTAGCACCATTGCAAAAGCTGGAGTACCGCAAATACTGAGGTGCCACATTAAGCAGTCTACATTTGGTACTAAAATACGTATTTACCGTCAGATCACCTGCTTGTTGCTGAGAGTTCAGCATTACCTTGTCTGCTACTCAGGTAGTTGTTGCATTTAACCTAAAAATTTGATATGGTGAAGGTATCATTGAAATACACGTTTTAAGATCCTTCGAGCTCAAAAGTTTTTTTAAAAATAGTCCGCACCACAGTGTGTGTGTGTGTGTGTGTGTGTGTGTGTGTGTGTGTGTGTGTGTGTGTGTGTGTGTGTGTGTGTGTGTGTGTGTGTGCGCGCGCGCGCGTGCGTGTTGTTAGCTAAGAGCCTTCTCAATTCATGGCAATAGATATTGGTTAAAAGCGTCAACAAAATAGACATGAAGGAGAATGTGGTTAAATATGAAGGGCTACTTAGTGAGGAAAACAAAAGTTATAATTTATATTGTGCCTTCACGCAGTAGGCATCCATCTTGACCATTACACTATGGAAATAATGAAGAATTAAGTCTTTGAAGGCATCAATGTCATTATGTTGACCACTAGACCGATTTTTTCCTGATTAGCGCATCACACCCTACATCATTCTCCGATACTAATACAAGGTGATATACCTTGTTGAATTCTTCCGGTTCAGACTCCTGCCGCCGGTCGAGTATTGAGATTCCTCTCTCAGGGTATGCGTAGATTTTGTATTTAGAAAGAATGACAGTAACTATGGTAATAACGTCTTTTTAATGAATGTTTCCAATATTTCCAATATTTCCAATTGCACCAAGTTTAAACTCACAACCTAAAGAAAACAGTCAAATATAAAGGCCATCAAAACCAAAGATATCCAATTTTAACTAAACGTTAAAGATGTGTAAGACTGAAATGCTGAAATTCTGAACGAATAACGGGCCCTAGTAACCTAGTTGTCGACCAACCCTTAGACACTGCACACTCACTCACTCATTGAACTAATAATGGAAGTTTCTTTTAAATTTATAGCATATTTCTAATGTAATGTAAACACATTACAGCCTAAATTTCATCTATTTTGCTGTAATAGTTTAAAATTGTAATCAAATTTGTTTATTTTGGTTAGTTGACTAAAAAAGTCTCTCGCTATAAAAACTTTGAAACTTTGGTTTAATACTTTAACCCTAGGTTCAATATACATAAACTTTTTGGAATTCTTCTAGATTTACTTGTATCTCCGGTATAGGCTCCAACATTTTAAACCTTATAAATTATAATTTTTATCTTTGAAAATTAAAAATAAATACTTAGAATATGGCTTCAATAAAACCCAGGTCAATTTTTATGTTATATGTTCTGTCACTATGCACCAAATTTCATTAATCCAATACAAAAACCGCTCCGCAAGAAAAATTTTAGAGGAAGAGGAATGTGGGAAATATCAAGAGCAAGAAAACATCGATAAAATATTTTAATATATATGTCGCATTAAATGCATAGGATATTTAAATAGCCGTAGGGCATTTAAAATGACGCCCGGAGAAAAATTATGTTTTTTTCTCGTGCACGAATGTCTCAATTTTGTAGAATTAAAATAAAAAGGAATGTATTTTTCCTTTGATGTTCATGAAATTTCGGTCATACATATCATTAAACCCATTTTCCATTTTCTGCTTAGTCGCTGCATTTAACAGCCGTGGTTGCTAAAAGCGTGACAGGTTTATCTAACAAAGATATACATTTTGTATTTACTAATCGCCGCAGCAAAGCTAGAAGGCTCGCTGTGTTTGAAAGCAACCAACAGTCTGTTTACATTATGTAAATTCACGGTAGAATGATTACGCTGCCATGTTAGTTCAGTTCAGCTGGCTTTACTGTGACAGAAAACTACTGCATCATAGCATCATACTTGAAGTTAATTAATAACGTCCTGCATGGAGTGTATAAGCACTATGTAATACAATGTTTAAGTACGGCATGAGAAACTAAAAACAGGATGATGTGCCTTATTCCATATTGTGACGCCGGTCGCGCCGCACAACAAAGGACGGTCGGAGTCAAGCTACCGCGCTACACATACCAAGCGCGGCGCACATCAAAAGCGCTCAAGCATAGGCTGCCTCGTGCGACTGTTTCTGAAAAATCAGATCAGCAACAAAAAGGGTTTTCGAGATTATTCGCGAGGTGATCATCGCGTCCAAAAGAAGACAGCAAAGTAGTTAATGTTGATTAATTGTATCGTCAAAGTCAAGTGTTTGAGGGACAGAAGTTGAAGACGAGAAAGGATCGAGCCAAGTTTACGAGAGGAAAACACTTGTGAATTGTAATGCCACGAAGGACTGAAGACAGTGTAAACGCCAGTAAAAGAGAACTGTGTTGTGCATTCAGTTTTGGAACCAAATAAAATTAGGGAAAGTAATTGGTCTGGATTTTGTCGATTTGTCACATTGCTGTTAGAAGTGGTATTTGTCGAATACAATATATAACTAAGGATGTAAAGTTGGATAATGTAAATTTAATTATTCGAGTGCTTTGAAATTCTTTAGCAATACCTCTTTCTTTAATTGAGGAGTAGGAGTCACGTAAATGCACGGAGCTCCAAAAATCTGGAGTAGAGTGCCACAAGTAGGCCATAAAGGCCCTTCTTGCTTCTAACTTGATGCTTTTAATTTCAAGAGCTTACAGCAAATACTACGATAAGTAAAGCTAATAGAATCTAATATATTTTTAAAGCTTCATCGGGATTGATTCTTTTCCTGCTGATGGTCATAGAGTTTAATAGGCCGAAAGGTCGAACAATTTTATAGATACCTGAGAAGCTTTAATCAATATTTATCGCCGTGAAAGCTTGAAATCTTATATTTTTGTTATAATTTATAGAATTATATTGCTTCACTGTTAATAGCTTACGTTTTTTGTAATAATAATTTTATATCTTCTGCAATTTAAAAGGCAACAAAAGTCATGCCAGTATCCTAATTTCATGTAAGAAAAAGCAAAATCATGGTGGAGAAAAAGGTGTAAGAAGTAAGTAGACCGTGTGACCTTGGGCATTGAAATGGTCACGTGCTGAAGCTTTAAAACGGTCCCACAGTGAAAGCCACACTACTCAATTACAGCTAAAGTGTGAAGGGACTTTTGAAAATATAAACTTAATTTTCAACGTTTTAAAAGATTTGGCAAAGTTTCAGCTATGGCTTAACAAACACCAAAGCCATGGCAAGAATGGTTAACAAAATAACATAAAATTGTGTTATTGGAATACATCGGTTCTTCTATTAAATAAACTATTAATTTTACTAACAATACTTTGACATTTTAATGCAATTTTAAAGAAGTTTTGTAAAGTCTCACTTTCCGCTTATATTCTCTTCAGAATAACACTTAAAGAGACATTACCTTTCCGAGATTTTTTGATACTTTTATTTTTTCCTGCACACCAGGTGGAACGTAGCACAAATCTAATGGAGAAAGGTGTGACAGGTGCGCGTAATGCCAAAACAGTTATGAAATGAGATTCCGCAGGTAACCTGCTAAAAAAGAAGAAAGAAAGGAAAAAAGACTGTCGGTTCCCGAGTTACAGACGTTATCCGGTTAAAATGCAAGTGCACTTTTGAAAATATTGGCTCTCTTATTTTTTTTTTTTATTTGTGTGTGTGTGTGTATGTGTGTGTGTGTGTGTGTGTGTGTGTGTGTGTGTGTGTGTGTGTGTATTGGTCGTACAACAATATATAGACAAGAGGAGGGGCAGTGTGTCCTTGGATACGGGGTTGTGCGGGTACGCGACCGTGATAATGGCAGTAAAACACAAAAGAAAGGAGTCGAGAGCCTTCTCCAATTCTCGCTGAGTCATTCCACAAGAAAGTATGGAGGATTCTTGAAAGGTCACGTGACACCGACTCCAGTATAAATAGGACCACACAGACAGCGCCAGGAGTGGTAGCAGTTAGTTGGGTAAGGGATAGAGTTGGAATCGTGAGTTTACTTGTGTAACTGGTCGTATAAGTTAGTTTTTAGTTACGTGAGTGAGTCGGCCAGCCTGTCAATGAGTACGTATATGTCGTCGAGTGATTGTATCGTCATAGTCAGGATAAAAAAAATACAAGAGATAGACGAAAGCTTATCTTCTTAAAATAAACACATTTTCCATTTTAGACATAGTTGGTATTGGTTAAATTTTCTACATTCCTTTTTGAAGTTGTTTCTTCTTGGCCATGCAAGGTCAACGTCTCCTGCAAGAAATCTGGTTATCTTTTAAGCCTGTCGTCTTATATCTAAATGTTTAAACGTGTGGTGAACGTTTTATCTCAATTACCACGAAGTACTTAGAAAAATAATGTTTTGCAAAAATAGTTCCCAGAATAGCAAGTAGGGAATGTCATGTGAAGGTGACATGTAACATTTTTATTTTTGTAATAAAATATCTTCAGCTTACTGTGGTAAGTTTAGCTAGTAGAAACTACAGAGTTAAAGCAATTCCACAATCCGAAGCCTCTAACGCATGCTTACTTTTGAAAGCTGCCATGGAAATTAATGTTTTTTTTTCAGTCCTTTCTACAAAAAGCATGATATTCTTCATATTGTGACGTTGGGCAGCGAGAAAACAACAATGGACGGACAGGGTCTGAACTACTTCACGCCATATGCCGGGCCGGCGAGGAAAAAAAGCCGTTGAGTGCCAGGATGTCTCGGGCGCCTGCTGTGTATATGTGACAGTAAACAATGGGCGGCACAAACAAAAGGGCCTGTCCAGCACCTTCCCGAAACTTCTAGCTGAGTAATCGCGGTATGTGCGTTTGAAGGGTTACTGGAAAGGTGGTGTGACGCCATCCACAGTATAAAAGGAACCCGAGACAGCGGGAATAAGTTGGTCTGTGTCTCAGCGTGTGTGAGACCACTGGGCGCGCGTGTGTCGTGCCCGCAAGTTAGTGTAAGTGTATAAGAGACAGACAAAGTGAAGAAAGACTCTGAAAGGACAGAGCAAGGTTATGCGAAGAACGTTTGTGAGCTATGATAACAGGAAAGACTGTGAACTGTGCTAACTACGAGAAGAAAACTGTATTTGTAGTCAACTTTTAGAGGATAATAAAGTGATAGGAAGGTAATCAGACTCGAATTTTGTCGGTTAGTTACAATATATTAGCTATCTTTTTTATAAAAAGTAAGATACGTGTTTTTATGACACTCCCTCAGTTGTGTTTACGTAGTCCGGCAGCGGCAGCATATCAGAGACACTCAATGTCAAGCTACCTCACACCACTGCGCGGCAACTATGCAACAACAATGGAGTGATAACAAAGACAGCAATGAGCATGGTAGAATAAAGGTTTCCAGATTGTTCGCGAAACTTTCGAGTTTCGCCAGTTTCGATGGCGAGAATTGTGGAATTAAGGTTCCAATTAATCGCGGAAAACGATTCACGTCTAAGAGGTCATCCTCAAAAGATGAATATTTTGAAAATCTTTAAAACAGTTGGAGAAACGCTGGGAAAGGTGTATGACATAACAAGACACTGTGTTGAAAAGTAATAATAAAAAATCTACCAAAAAGAACTTGTTCTGTGTTTTCTAAGGACTTGCTGAACGCACCTCGTATATTTCTGCATATTAGGAGTCTTGGTCGGTGGCGGCGTTCATAAGCTTGTCTCTTTCTAAACGTAAACGTTAACATTTCCGTTAACGTAATCTAAATAATGGAAAAGAGTGCTTCTACGGAAACGGAGGTGTCTCTTTTTATACATGTAATAAAATATCATTTGCGAGTTTAGAAGACGAACAGTGCTGAAGGAACAATTTACCTCTCTGTGTATATTATACTGTGGAAAGCTGTACTATATTGATGTTGACTTTTGGGTTGCCTCACTTGACTGTAAATAATTTGGTACAAGGCAGACGTTGGTTTCAGCACACACAGTATCAGTTTACGGTAGAGACGTTGTTACGTAATTATGACAGGCAACACAGCATGAAGTATAACCCGCAGCCAGCGACATCGTCGCCGTCGTCGTCGTTTCCCTTTTCCCTTTTCTCTTCCGACCGACGTACGTTTGCAGCGCGGCTGACTGTGTCTGTCTGTCTAGAGACCGTTATGGCAAAGGCTAACACGGTTTTTATCTCGTGTGGAAACTCGCTGCGACAAGATAAAATAGGAATTGAACTTTATGGGCTCTGCATGCATGCGGCTATAGCAAAAGTTGGCGCCACTCTCGGGGCTATTCCACAATTATTAATGTGCCCTACCCTGCAACTTTCACTTTGAAACTTAACTTTTTATGCTACCTCCTCCACGATAACAACTTTTTGTATGTTAATATATAATGAATATTAAAGGATGAGTTGAATATGGAAATGGAAAGTATAGGAAAATACACAAAGGTGAATCGAAAAGTTACAAAGGTCATTTTTGATGCGATATTCGCCACAGAAATGTGAACCAACCTCCACACCTGAAAAACAAAGGAATGTTCATAGACAACAATTCCTACTGTCACTGAGAATGGGATCGCCCTCTCATGATAAGGAATAAATACAACGTTTAAAACTTATCTGTAATTAATTAATTAATAAATAATAATAATAATAATAATAATAATAATAATAATAATAATAATAATAATAATAATAATAATAATAATAATAATAATAATAATAATAATAATAATAATAATAATAATATTAATAATAATAATAATAATAATAATAATAATAATAATAATAATAATAATAATAATAATAATAATAATAATAATAATAATAATAATAATAATAATAATAATAATAATAAGAAGAAGAAGAAGAAGAAGAAGAAGAAGAAGAAGAAGAAGAAGAAGAAGGCCATGGAGTTTAGAATGGCCGAAAGCTCAATATTTTCAAACCTCACACGGCTGATCGCCCGTGAAACTATAATAAATAACGTGCGCCGTGAAAGCTTTAAATCTTACAATAATAATAACAATAACAATAATAATAATAATAATAATAATAATAATAATAATAATAATAATAATAATAATAATAATAATAATAATAATAATAATAATAATAATAATAATAATAATAATAATAACAATGATGATGATAATGATAATAATGATGCTATCGGGTGTTACACAAAACATTTGAAGCATTTATTTTAGGCATAGCTATTTATTTGTGGCCTTCCAAAACACTCACACTAATTACTAGAAAATCTGGAAGGAGAACATTCAGAAGATTAATGTTGTCAACAATGATCTACCAAAGTTAGAGACATCATCGGAGTTCCTTAAGAGTTTTATTTTTTACCAAATATTTTTACTGCGACTAAAATTGTCATTTTGACAATTTTTGTGTAATTATATAAAAGATGATGATGTAAATCTTGTAATATACGTTTTAGAAAGCGACTTTAACTATGAATATATAATAGGCAACAAATACAAGGTATAATTAATTGTTACTCCACACAATAACCCTGTGTAGGACAAAGTTTGAGACCAGAAGATCCGTGATTCGAATCGCGGCTATGGTATTGAATTTTTCGGTCTCATTCTATCCTTCCAAACACAACGAAGTGAAGAGAAAATATATGACGTATTACATTCACATTACATTCCTTGCCTACACACTTTATGTTAATTCTCATAAAACTTTTCAAAAATATTTTCATTAAACATTTTGTTGTAGATACAAGAGAAAACCAAATTTCTCAGTCAGATGTTTAAAATCGAGTCACCATATACTGGCCTAGAAATTCCACAGTCTTTAAACGACATCCCTGTAAGTAGCTGAATAAGGATCTTTCTTTCACAAAATTACATGCTACTGAAAAATTCAAAACAATAACGATTATCTCGGACACGGCTAATTAAAAAAAGTGCTTTCAAATATGTAGTTTTTCAAGAATTTACCTTGTTTTATTTGTCCGTGTTTTTGTATCTTTATAATTTATCATTTATACAAAATTATATAATATCCTTCCTAGAAAATTCAAAGTATACATTTTATATAAGTTTAACCTTAAACTTACGAAATTTTAATAAAAACGGTTAGTCATTTTTTACAATTCTTACAATTTCGAAAAATTTGCAAATATATGCTATTTTGAACTCAGAAGTTTTTCTCTAAAATCTTCAAGTAAAATTTGTGGAGGATATACACACATAAATACTCAAGACAAAGAGTTTTTATTCTAAAAATACATTTTGTTGGTATCAGGGGTCTCGAAATATGTATTTTCTATAAAACCTCTATATGGAATACAATACGTGCTTTCTAACTCTATTATGTAGTAGTAGATAAATGTATTATTGATATTTAGAGGCATAAAAGAAATTACGAGGGGTAATTAATGTATGCAATAGTATCCAAAACTGGATACAAAGTAAGTAATATTACTAATCGAACGTATATTGACTGAGTTCATTCGTTAAAATAATTTCAATATATTTTAAAATCTATTTTAAGAGTCTTTGAAAGTGAGAGCTTCACAAGAAGTAACAGTAAGTTTAAGTAGAAACAATTATTTTTTATTTATCTACTTTATGCTGCCTAATATATTTAATATCATTTGAGCAGATGAGGGAATGGGCTTTGACATTCCGTAAAACAAATTATTCACGTTTCCAATCTTCTTGAAATTTACAAGGTAACGTGTTATGCTGCAACATGTTGACTTTGTACACGCCTGATACTATAAACCACGCCGAACTGTCACTGCTGGCAACACAACAGAAAATGTGGAGGGAGCGAAGGGGTGGCAAAGTCAACAGAGCCCGCGCGGGCACATAGTTCCCATATCTACTATAATTAAAGAAAAAGTATTTTCATGAGCAAAGTTATGAGTGGAAAATGTACGTAATCAACATTACAAGTGTAATCTTAATGGTATGCGCTTTCACATTTTTGATTCCCATTATTATTACTGTTCTACCATACTTAACAATAATGTCTCTTTTGTCGAACCTAAATTTGATAACGAATTGCTCTTACAAAGAAGGTCGAACTAGGATATGGAGGACAGAAACAAGTGCACTCTAAGAACTTGGAAATACCGCACATCTTCCCACGCTAGCTCCATGTCTACCAACTTCCCCAAATAGGAGTTCTCATGCTTTTATTGGTTTATTGCGACAGACGACAGACACCGGTTGCCATATAGATGCCATCAACATTTTTATGACCGCTATCGGCGAAATGTGACCGTACATTCGTTTTACCAATATGGGACAGTTTCAGACTTTATGAATTAAAAGGGCAATAAAACAGAGCGGCTCCGTAGCTCAACTGCATAAAACAAAAAACACAAATAAGCTCATATTTGTGTAATGAATAAATAAATATCTACAATGTGGACTTTTCAATTCTTTAAAAAAACCTGCAGCTGGAAGCTCAAAATGCTATAGGTGCCATATTTACAGTAAATGAAAGTTTTAAACCAGCAACAATAGCAATAATAGTAATAATTCACATAATAATGCTAATTAACGCAGTAATAAAAGTAATTACTATAGAATAATAAGAACAATAAAGTATTATAATGACAATAATAATAATAATAATAATAATAATAATAATAATAATAATAATAATAATAATAATAATAATAATAATAATAATAATAATAATAATAATAATAATAATAATAATAATAATAATAATAATAATAATAATAATAATAATAAGAAGAAGAAGAAGAAGAAGAAGAAGAAGAAGAAGAAGAAGAAGAAGAAGAAGAAGAGGAGGAGGAGGAGGAGAAAGAAGAGGCAAAAATATGCCAATGAAACATTAACGTACCCTCATGTTTACATAGATTTTTTATGGCAATTTACATTCTGTAATCGATCATGTTAGGCAATTGCAGCATATACAGGAATGAGTTTATTCCCTGCAAGTGTAATTACGTGTCTCCAAAGAGACAAGGTTGGACATCGTTGTTTTAAACTGATATCGATGGAACGGATCACGGAGCAAAATGATAACCCCCTCAAAGTTTAATCATATTATGCAGAAAGTAATGTGTAAAGAGCATTTTAGTCATCTGGATCTAAAACTAGAACTTTTAACACTAAACACACGAATTAAAAATTGCAGTTTATCGCACCAGTGCAATACAATTTTAGAACACTCATTTGTTACCAAATTTGGTTCCAAGTCCAGTCCTATAGCAATTAACCTTTGTATATACACATTTTTAGCAAATCAACGTGGTTTCATTGACTTTTATATTTACTTATATCTTTTTACAGGATATTCTAATGGCGGTTCCATTAATTATTAATTTATTGTAATGCATAATTGACCCTGTTGGAGTATCCTTACGTATGGATCAGAATATTGGATTGTGAATGACAGATTACAGCAAAATCTGGCATGTACCAAAACGGATGGGTTGCGTAGAAATATGTGAATATCTCAAATACAGGATAAGAGAGAAAGATGTTATCAGGATAGGACAGCGTTGGAAGTAGAAGTATGGTGAGAAATAAAAGTGAAAAGCGAATATTGATTGGACTCATACGGGCATGTGTAAGAAAAGGAGGAGAGATGGCCCAGACGAATATTTTATTGGTCTCCCACAGGAGGAAGAAAACAGAGGAAGGATTCGTTGTGTAAGAGTTGTGGATAAACTTGAAACAGCACAGTGGTAAGATAAACAGGTGGCAAAAGCATGGTCAATCTTCCATCAGATTAATAGACCTACATAGAAATTCCGAGTTATAGATAAATACATGTGTATATATGGCCAAGTGCCAGGCAGAGACGAATTCGTACAAGGACTTGTAATACAGAGGGTCCAAAAATTCGCTGGACTTGAAAGTTTGACTTTTCCTCTAGGGCAGCGTTTTTCAAACCTTTCAACACAATGACCCCATTTTATTGAATTTAACCCCTAACTAGTACACCGAAAAACTGTAACACATAATGTGCTCCGGGTTCTCAGGACTCATATAAAATAGGAGGTTGTTTTAGTAGGAAAGAAAGCTATTGAGTGGAATGTAAATATAAAATAGTTAATAAGGACTTATAATTTAAAATTATATTCACTTCTTCTGATCATGCCCTTCACAAGTTATATAAAACAACAAAAGTCCACTCATCTATTGTGAATATTTACCTAAACAAATGAAACTCTGCATACTAACTTAAAACAGGCCTATTCTTCAAAGTTGTGAACCCCCCCCCCCCTCCAAAAAAAGTTCAAACTTAACATTCTGCCGGGATAACTTATAGGACATTCAATCACACTATTTTGTCATATTTGAAAATAGTAAACAATAGCAACAATTGTGATAAAGTCTTATATATATTGTTTAATGTCATTATCAGTCAAATTTCGTCATTTTACACTTTGGATACAAATCTTTGGAACATTCCAAACACAAAGGTGGTGCTCACATACATCGAGCATCTTTTTCCCTCTGATCTAGTACTTTGGAGTATCTGTAATCCCTTCCCACTCATTTCCTAATAAAAGTGAGGTTAAGAAAACAAAACAGATTCACCAAAGGTACACAAGAGTCCTTCGGACCCGATCGTCTTTATAGAAGGAAAACTGCCGTAGACACATCTGTAACAATGCTGTGGGCTGATATTCAACAGAAAGCTAGGAGAACATCAGCAGGGGCACGCCAGTGCTCCCACACATATAACGGCACTGATATAAACAAGTTCACATCGGGTTCTTAGAACCCAGATGTACCACTTACGGGTTAAGAATGACACCCCAACCTGCTCCGTATTAGCAGCAATGTAAGCACGGAGTCTTTCATTGTTGATGATGCAATAATGGCACTCCATAGGTTTTATAAGCCCTCTTAGTGACTAAGAAAGTTTTCCGTTCCACACCGAGGAAAGTTTAAATTTTAATCTAGTGTTTTACCTTCTCAGCCTCCAAAAAGGGAAGGAACGAAGCTATAAAGATCTGTTCTGTACATTTACGTTGGCTGTTCTGATTGTAGCGAACATTTTATCTTGGTATTGGCAAGATATACAAAAGTGAATAACGACATTCCATTTGAGAAAAGTTAAAGTATTGCAAAACTCACAAAATAACAAGGAATATCTCCGAAATGGTTCAATCTACAGAAAATGATTTTGGACATAACTTGTGTGTTTTAACGAGATCTACATCTTCTCTGCAGTAAGATTTGGTCGGTACCTTACACTTTACCAGTTATGCAGAACTCATGAGGAGTAAAGAGGACTACATAAAATTCACAGTAAAGATTTTATTTGCCAAAAAAATAGCTTAAACATATAGCACTTTTATCAAAATCATTAGAGCCATTATTGAGCAAATCAATTTTTTTAAAAAAATTCTCCATGTAAAGATCAGTTTAGGTTAGAGGAACTTCTTTCAGGATCTTCGGGTTGCATCCGTGAAAGATATTAAACTTAAATACCAACCTTTGTTTTTAACTGAATTTTCGTTTTTGAGTTATGTTGTCCAAAGACACACACAAATATACGCGGACGTTTTTCTAAAACTGCTTTTTTTTGGATTCTAGAGCCCTCAAAACATATATTTCCGGTAAAACTTTGACATCGAAATTTTGGATCGAATACAATACTTCCGCTACTTACTATACGTAGCAGAGACAGCAAAAATGTAGAAAAAAGTAGATAAACTCTGATTCTGGTTACTTTATAATCAGCCTCTATAATCGTGATATTTCCTATTCCTGATTTGGGCAAACAAAACATAGTTAATTCTTCGAAACCCATTTGTAATCTGTATGCGTTGGTAAATCATGAGAAGAATTAGTTACGGGAGTGAATTCTTCTGTAAGACATATTGTTTGCAGAGTACCAAACACAACTCCATCCAACGGCACTATCTCACGATAAAATGACTTGACGGAGTTTTTGTGTTGGTGACGTTGGCAAGCACACAGATTGAAAACTGCGATCCACAGGATACCACCTTTGTCCTTATTGACTCTGCCACCGCCAGCGCCGCCTTATTCATAATTATGCGGGAACTCGGCAGTTAAATTGAAATCGATTTGAATTTCTATCGAGGTTCTGCTCTATCGCTTTCACTCCAAGTGTTGAGCCCCCATCCAAACATCCCAGTTATTGAAATTTTATTGGCTAATTCAGATTAAGACGTTTTCTTTAGAAACAGTAGCACAGAAATGTCTTAAAGGACTTTACCTTCTTATGAATGTTCTATTTGTTTGCAGCAGTTGGGGTTCGAATTACTAACTGCTTCGTTACATCGGATCCCTTTTATTTTCTCTACAATGAGTAGTAAATATGGGAAGTATTGTATTCCACCTAAAATTTTGGTGTCGAGATTTCTCCGAAAATATCTTTTGAATATCCCGTGAATAAAACAACCGTTTTAGAAAAAGGTCCGAGTGTGTCTGTATGCATGTGCGTGTATAACTCAAAAACGAAAGTTCGTAAAAAGCCAAACTTGGAATTTAAGTCTAATATCTTTCAGGGACGCGACATAATATTTTGAATAACATTCCTCAACGCTAACCTACCCTTCACACGGACAATGTTTCGACAATTTTTATTTCCTCAAAAATATCTCTGACGGTTTTGATTAAAATTCCGTATATTTAAGATATTTTTATGACAAATGAAATGTATATTTTTATCTTTTTGGTTGTAACTTATGCAGTCTTGTTTACTCTTGATGACTTCCACGTGGTAAACGTACTATACCAAAATGTGCATCTCGTTAAAATACACGTTATGTCAAAATGCATTTTTGTGGAGTGAACCATTTCGGAGATATTCCTTGTTATTTGTGTGAGGTTTGCAGTACTTAAATGTTTTCTCAAATGGAAGGTTCTTATTCACTTGCAAAGAGAACGGAATTTCAAAGCTTTAAAACATGTGACTAACGCACAAAGCCTACTGTATTTCCATATTCCCCTTGCACATACTAGAACATTAACAATAAGATAATTTCAGCAGATGTTTTCTCGACTAACATGAGGTACACAGAGGAATAAGAGTTTGTAAGAATAGTTTTACAAGAATACAGAAAGTCATGCGAGTGCAGCACAGCAGATTTTGTTTATTGTTTTAGAATTCTGTTTTCTTCCCTAAAAGGATAGCGTAGCCATATTGGTGCAAAAAGTAGGGTTATTAAAGCACATCGATGTGTCGAGGTTCCCTGGTTGTACTGTAGTTGTCTATTGTCATATTCTGTGAATAGTTAGTGGGGAAGCTATCTCACCTGTCTCCGATTTGTATAGGTATCCCAAGGGGCATGACGAGGGAATTCTAATGAACATACTAGTTATTGGTTATGCGACGTCTCACATCCCTCGCGGACGTAATAAAATTAAAAGCGATGTTGCGCCTTCCCCACGTACCATGATCGTTTACGTTATAGATTGCGTTTCCTATATTGTCGGGCCCTGAAGCAGGCGTAGGAACTCTCCCTGCACTGGGGGCTTTCCCTTCTAAAACCTCTGCGTCACTTGCTCATCACTGATAGTAATATACACTACGAGTACCAGGGTTGCCAACCCATACGACAATTAGAGGGCATACCATAATTTGAATGTTTATACTGAGCACCCGTAATGAAAGTGAAGCGGTTTGAAAGATGGACGTATGCTATAGAAATATGAGGAGTTGTAGGTGGATGGGAGAAAATGGATATTGTCTTAAGGGAATTTTGTAAGTTAATGTCGGGATGCCCCAGAATACAGCCAATGTAGGGTCTTTATTGGAAATGGGCAAAGCTTTTGCGAGAGAAATATTAATCGAAAGAATATTGAAATGCTGGTATACATTAGTTCAGTACTCAGATGATAACTCTTTGGAAAGTTGTTTAGTATTCCAAGAAAAGCATTTGAACTATGATTGTTGGCTAAGCAAAATTAAAGAAATCTTAATAAGAGCTGGCCTAGAGGATATATGGGAGCAAAGGCATGCAATGGTACAAAGATTTTCGAAAATAAAGATATGAGAATACGGATGCAGAAGGGTTGAAGGCAGTTAATGAAATGAGAGCATTGGCTTCCTATAAAATGATAAAGACAGGAAAAGAAAAGTACATAGAAGTCTGTAATAAAAGAGAAAGACAGACAATAGCATAGTTTAGGTTAGGAGCATGGAAATTCAGAGGATTCAGAGGCAATGTTATACAAATAATATGTCTGATATGTGGAGAAATTGCAGATGGAATACATATTTTGTGCCATGTAAAGCAAACAAATGAGTGAAGTAGACAATGTGTTGGAGAGAAATGGCTCAAAAGTAGTGGTATTTTAAAAATAAATGAAATGTTTTAGACAGGTCTGAAGTAAGGAATTTAGGAGAATTTTTGTGCAATGTAAAAAGTAAATGCTACTGGAAAGTAGAAAAAGATTAAAATATTGTTTTGAAAAGGGAAAAATGAGGTAAATTTTAGAATTTAAATGAAAAATGTAATGAAATGTTGTTCATCTGGAACAAGTGGCCAGAGTCACTCCCATAAGATCCGAGGTGTAAACGTTAAACAAAGAAGGCTTAACACAATATATTTATATAAGTGAATTATAAATTATAAGTGATAATGGATTAATATTTTTCAGATCAGTGGTCAGCAGATCTCGTGAAGAATATATGAACGAGTTACGATATTAAAGTTGTTGAAAAGTGCATCTGTTATCTCTTGTCATACCTGCGGTTACGTTGAGGATAAGATTTCATTGCTCAATATAACTAGCCCAGGAAGCAGAAGTTCATGTAGCAGAACTTCAATTGCGTTATTTAATAACGGAGTGTAATCTTTATCAATCACTCCAATAGTGCACGAGCAGTCGACCCTACCCTTTTAACAAATGTATTACTAGCTGAGCACCGTAATTGTAGCAAGCTAATTCTTGTTGCAATCAGGACATCAACGTGTGATTGGAGAACTTCGACATCGGAGCCAGGTAGCATAGAGTTTGTTGGTTACAAAGAGGAGCTTCGAAAAATCAACGGTCGCCCAGCAGGTAACATCCATTTTTGTTACTATATACGTATACCAAATTAAAATTCACAAAACTCATACAACATCAAACAGGTATGCTTTAAATTAAGGAAAAATTGAAGCTATTAACAGTGAAGCAACAAGATTCTAAAGTAAGAACAAATTAGAAGCTAAAAACTTCACTTATCTTAGTAATGTTGATATTCTTTTTCTCTTCTGCTAACCCAGGGGTTTCAAGCTATGTCCAGCTCATTCTCAAAGCCATATAACAAGTTTGTTTATATGGCTTTGAGAATGAGCTGGACATAGCTTGAACAAGGCCATCTCTAACTAACAGGCCTGGATATGTGATTGGTGACGTCACAGCGCGAGGCCGACGTTCCAAGCAATTCATAGGGAATAAACACATGTTTTACAGCATTTCTGCGCTGGAAGAAGCGTCCATTCATTTATATTTTCACATTTCGTATTAAAAGTTAATGCGTATTAGTATGTTAGTGGAAAACATGCTTTGCATAGTTGTTAATGGCAGAGCATGCTTCTTACGTTCGCAATGCGAACATATCTCCAGTTTTTCTTTCTCTCTTTCTTCTTCCTGTAGATAATACCAAACTGTCTTGTTTAATAATGCAATAGTTTTTCAAGAGGATGTTGGTTATTACTTTTATAATTTTCCTCCTCAAAATAGCACCCGGTAACTTGCAATCACTAGCATTACAATCAACACCGATATTATTAATGTCACATGTCTCAGCACCTAAATGTAGAATTAAGTTTCTCTGGTTTTCTACTTTAAGAAATTCTTGTTCATATGTCTCAACAAATTTACTGCTTTTTCGTGATCACCAAGCATTTTCACCTTCTCTGATAAATATTTTAAATGCAAGAGTTTCTATCAAGACTGAAGGGTTGAGAAAGTTGTCTGAGGTAATCAGGATGCGGTAAAGAAAGAACATTGGAATCACGTAACTGTCCGTAAGCTGCTGGGTGAGAAAAATAAATTGAGCACGTCCATAACAGGGTATCGGGCGTATATTTAATTGGCTTTTGACTGACCAATTTTACCTGCTCTTCTAGGAATTTAGATTTTAGATATTCTGTGGAATCTTCATTCATGTCCTCCCAGTATTCCTTTAAAATTTTGGCGGCCTGAAGTAGTTTATGTTCTGTTTGTTCACTTGCTATTGTGAACCAAAAGAGCATCAAATTTAGACCATTTATCCAATATCATTTGTTTACCGAAAATCCATTTAAATTTACTATTGGGTATTACAGTTTTACCCTATAGAACCTAAATAATAGAATTGGAATTAATTCTTAATGCTGCTACGTGAGTGAGTGACTGGGGTTTAAGGGCCCGTCGACAGCTAGGTCACTAGAGCCCCTAATGCTGCTACAATTTTAGGAATTTCTTCAGTATCAATTTTCACAAAAAAATTATTTCTTTTATGATGACGGTGAATCCCTCTAATTTCATGTCACTAATTCTATTTTTAAAGCTCTTGAAAATCAACCGTTTTTTCATCTTCGAGTTATTTACGAAATGCTATGGATTTTCTGTAAGTTTAGGAGTTGTTCTAGGTGCTACAAAACACTTCCATCATTTCCCGTAGCAGGAAATTCCTTCACTATGTGCTGTTCAGAAAAATGTTTAATACATACCACACCTGGTTCATAAATATCCCTTGAATAGCACGTACCCACTGCTCTCTCCTGTGTGTAGATCCTTTGGAAACGAAAACACTGTAACACACTTTTCTACACTTGTTTTATAGTTTGAGGTGTAACCCGGCACACAACACTTCCTAGGCATTTTGTATTGAAAACTACACCACTTTGTAATTTAATTGTTCGCTCACTTACTTGTTTACTGACACGTTGTAAGGCACAAGCAACTTGTTAGCGTTCCAACCACGTACTGATGTGCTGCATTCCCTTAATAAACAAATAGGTGATAAACATAAGCCTCCCGTGATAACGTCATTAACGTAATCTCTTTCCGTATACAGGCCTGTTAGATAAAGATGGTCTTGGCTTGAAACCCCTGGGTTAGCAGAAGAGAAAAAGAATATCAACATTACTAAGATAAGTGAAGTTTTTAGTTTCTAATTTGTTCTTACTTTAGAATAGGTATGCTTTGTTTACACAATACTTATTTGTATTATGTCATTTGGAAATTGTTGCTATTTCTGTGGTGGAAATTAATTCGAGCCATATTTTAGTCTCTTTAGAACCTAAAACGTAATGGAAATCATTTTCAGTACCCTCACATAATCGACAGATGTGAATTAATTAATGTTGTTTGATCATAAATTGACGGTGCAGAACCAGAAATATTATAAGGTCGACGAAGAAAGCGTTATAAAATGTATTTTTTAATACTGACGTGCTGTAGATAATGTAAACCAAGACTGCAAAGCTTTAGATATCTTGATACAGCAGCAGTGAAAGGAATCAGATAATATAAAATATTATTTGGATGTTTATTGTTTTGGAGAACAACAAAATTCACAATAAAGAAAGCCAGAGATACAATCCAATTGAAACTTAAGAAAAAAGATGGAAAACCTAACAGCAGTGCCAAAAACAAAGAAAGAGTGTAAGAAAAGATAAAGGGGAGAGTTTAAGACAAAGAAAGTATACCTGGAATTTTAATTACCATCATATACCAACATAAATAAAGGAATGCAATATGATCAAAAGCTCTTGACATAGGGTGGGATGAAACACAGAAAGAAAGAAACCTGGCGCACCTGTGTTAGCTTGGTATATCGCTAACAAAGACTCCGTCAAATAGGATATTGTCAGTTCGAATCAAAAGTAAACTGGTGGAACAGAATTTGCTGGTACGAGTACTTCATGTGCAGTTAGCGATTGCAACAGCTCTATAATAACAGGTGATATAATGCATCGTCCAATCTGCGATGTTATAATACTTGACATACATTGGAAGATAATCATTTATTAGTATGTAAATCTCATTATTATAATTTCGTGCGTGTGAGAATTGTGCTGCAATTGATATGATATACCATGGAGTAACTATTTGTAATCTGCTGGATATCTATGAGAAGAAACACACGCCATATCCTAAAGAAAATCTATCCTGGCTCGTTACGATTGTCAGTGTATATTTATTCTGTAATGACACTTAAATGAAAACGATTAGAGTCAGACAAACTGTCAGTGGGCTTTCCTAGATTACCAATCGGTTACGCGTTTTTCCATAGTAGCACTTATCGATTGTTCACAGTCAAGAGCAAGAAATCGTTTGTCTATTTTCCGATTCGCTGCTATGCATATAAAAGTGCTCTTTCATAGGAAATGCATATACAAGCAGCCTTGAAAATTTTGTCAAAGCAGATAGCCTCCTTAAGGCTGAAACATGCACAATGTCTTTATTTTTGGAATCTGCCACCATAATCACTACAAAAGTCAATCAATTGTAAATGTAAAACAATGTGATGTTGGCCACACGTAAAATAGATGCTCAAGGTCAAGCTACCACTGCTTGTAAATATGCGACCCGGCGACAATGGAGCGATCAGGGCAAGGATAATTATGAACGCGGCAGAACAAAGCGATTCCAGACAGGTCAGAAGCTTTCACAGGTCCGGCTTGTTTACGAAAAGGTGGATTTTGAGAACAATCCCTGCTGTTATCTTGACTATATACGCGAATGTAGGTTTCAGAGAAGTCAGTTTTTGTGGTTAGTCTGCAAGTTATATCTAAAAGAATAAGATGTTACAAATAAAATTAGTACATTTTAGCAAACGTGTGGAACAATAAAAAGAACTTTAGGCAATAAAGCACAACGTTCAACACAACTAAAATTTTATAAAACATTAGCCGTACCACTTTTAACTTATGATGCAGAAAACTGATCCATAAATCGAGCAACTAAAAAGAAAATAGAAAGCAGTGAAATGAAATTTCTAAGAAGTGTGGCTGGTGTCGCTCTCTTAAAGCAACAGGTAAGTGAAAATATACAACTAGTTATTTACAATTTGACTGAATCAATAGAGTAAAAAATAACAACTGGTACCAATAATAAATGGTGACCGGCTACCTAAAAGAATGTTAGATTACAAACCAAGAGGACATAGAAATGTCGGCAGACCAAGGATAAGATGGTTAGACGATATTGCCTTTGAAGACGGAACAGGTCAATAGGCCTAATCCTTGTAGATGATGATGATGATGATGTGTTTAATTTGCTTATAGTAATACTTATGGAAGTTAATAATGCATACCTTTTGGAACCTCTCGAACATATCCTTTTGCTGCTGTGGATATGAGTGTGAGGACAGGCAACATCATTTAAGTTGCCTGATGCGTGATGCGTTTAATGGAGACTGGTAACTGGGCTATTTGAAGCAAGTAATTGACTATTTGAGGATACAGAATTACACTGAATATGAATCTCAGGCCGATATAACTTAGGATGTATTTTCTTTTAACTTCTGACATACCAATGATTTTACGGTTTAATGTAACAATAGAGATTAGTGTAAGTTGCCGTGAATCGTTGAAATGTTAAGTGGAATATTCCCCTCCGCCGACGGTCTTTAAACGCTAGGTACTGCCGATCGATAACAGTAAAACTATAAGTAAAGTACTGAAAACATGAAAGAAGAACAAGAATTGTGTAAGTGCACGCTCTTTCATCGGCATGGCTACCCCAACAATGTCATACCCCATAATGCATTGCCAAATCTTAATTTCTTATTCGCCTGTTTACTCCGTGACGCCAAAATTGTAAGTATTCTACTCCATTCTTAATTTTGAAAGCGTTGAAATGTGTTTCTGCTCGTTTCTGAACGTGTCGAGTTCTAGGTAACTTAGTTTTGGACTGATGCATTTACTATTGACTTGATTTCTCTGTAATGTGTAATTTCCTTAGCTACTCTGATTTATCCATTTTCCTTTTCTTATATGGAACTTGGCTACCCAATATGTTATACTCGGTATAAAATTACTTCCTGTGTTTTTACATTATGCATTGATTTGAACATGTAGAAATTATTTATTGCGACTATATTGTAACAGACAAGAACACCAGTTATTGCTAATCACTCTTTGTTTGGCCTCTAATCGCTTAGCGTAGCTCTAACGTTTCACTTATGTCACTATTGCACAAACTCACGGAACAGAACTTAACCATGGAATCAGAACTGACCGAATCAGAACTCACACTGAACTCCACACGGTCCCTGTCCATTGAACGCTTCATAAACATTGAACTACCTGATTCGGCGCTGAGTATCTCCTTATACCGGTCTCTCACCCAGTGGGAAAGTTTCTAGAAATTGAATATTCTGGAATGCTGGAAAGCGAATGGTCTGGAACCAGAACAGCACACCATAGCGATTGTTTCCATATGGTCTATTGTCCGGTTCATTAACGCACGTGGCGCTCCGGTAAGTTTCTTATTAATCCTTTCAGTCAGTTATACCGCTACCAAAGTAGAATTGCATAACCATTGTTGTTCGGAATGTAAATATAGTTCCATACGTCGCATCTGAGATTGATAATATGGTTATACATATCAATTTATTTTATAACATGAGTTCGTCAATTATTTTTTCCCAAAAGTTTTGTCCATATTTATTAATGCTGCTTTCACAAAACCTTGGTTCTTTACATTCATTGTATAGTACTTATGTGTTTCAGATCATACTAGAACACATTTGTAACGGGTTGAGTGACTAAATGAAAGGAGTCGGTTAGTAAAATACACAAAACACCTATTCTGCAATGCTAATAACTCAACAGTAAATAATATAGGCGCAATTAATGTTTAATCTGTTTCCCCTATCTCCCGCTTTCTTTTCAGTCGTGCAGGTTCTTTAAGAGTAATGATTTTTAAAGCATAACCATTCCTAAAAATTCAAAGTGTGAATAAATATGTTCCCGTGCTTCATAAATGTAGCCATCATTAAGAAATTGTTTGAATCAGTTTGCATCTCTTGGGAGGATACATAATGGTTTCAATTAGAGAAAATTTGCCATACCCTCCTGAGAAATGCGAACCAGGAACTTTCACTTTAGAAGTCAGCGCAATATCTATGAAACCAGGCTGTTCCAGCTTGGGTGTGCGCCAAGGAACAATGAAATACTCGTGCTGTCGTCACGTATGAATGAAGCGCTGTATAATGTCGCTGTATATTCTATGTCCCCTTTTGACAAGTAAGACATTCCAGAATCAGGAAATAACAACTGTTCTTCTTACACATTGTTAATAACTTGAAGCTTCAGTTATTTATAATGATGATAAGTTAAGGAATTTTTTTATGACAGCATGTTAAAACTCATGACCTACCACGGACTGGATCTTCATAAGAGAATTTTCAAGGGCCCCTCATCTTTCTCATCTGGTGATCTATTGTGAGGCCGCTTCATGCTACACAGGAACATCACAGAACATTTTCTTCTTCTTAGTAACTGGACTTCGTATCAATGTTCTGTATCGGTAGAATTGGATTGAAAGGTAGTGCTTCAAAATTGACAATCTCAATCAGGTTGGTAATGGCGAAGATTTTCTCCAAAATAACCAAATATAAGGACAAATGGATTGGCTTCAATCATTCAATACATGTTAAAATTTCAGGGTTGAAATTCCATAAATGATTACAAACAGCGGGCTTATAAATTTGTTTCAGTTTAATATATCTCTGATTTCCTCTCAGCCTTGTTTTTATGTTTCTTTTAGTTCCACTGATATAGATACTGCTCTTCCCTCAAAATAGTCAAAGGGTCTCTGTGGCTTGACATAGAGAAACGACTGTCAGAAGGCGCAAGGACTTGTGCTGTAGTCTTTTTCCAGTGACGTATCATGCTCCTCCAAAGGAGCTCCGAGCACTGTTGCTGCATACACGCGAGTACTCGAAATCCCACGAGCAGGAACAGGATACAAACACGCTAAGTGTTTCCAAATTTACCTTCTATGAATTGGTACTCAATAAAGCAACTAATGACTTGGGAAAGGAAAATATTCCGAAGAATTTGTGGTCCAGTATTTAAAAATAGCATATGCAGAAGCCAAACAAATTTGGAAATTATGAATAAATATAATGCTCCTGACATTGTGGCATCAATAATATCAAGAATATTGAGATGGCTAGGACACGTGCAAAGAATTAGCCAGGATAGAGAAGTGAAGAAGATCCTAGAGGGAAAGATAGAGGGTAATAGAAAGAGAGGTACACTCAGATTTAGTTGGAGTGATGACGTAGAAAGTGATTGAACACCACTGGGAGTAAAATGGTGAAGAAATAAGGCTTTCGACCGAGATATTTGGGCGTCTATCATGAAGGAAGCCTAGGCTAAATTCAAGGGGCCATAGCGTTACAGGATGATGATAATTATGGTGATGATGATAATGAATGGTTACTCCGAAGTTAGAGAAAACTGTACGAAACAAGACATAAATTGATGAAAATGTCAGTTTTTCTCTGTTATTAAAACTATATGATTGTTAAACTTTGGTTAGTACCCAAATTCCGATATCATTGGCTAAGTATCCAAACCTACCTTACCATGCACTCTTCAAAACTGATAAGCAAGCAAGCACTTGTTCACTGCTAAACGAAAATTCTGCTCAAGAACTTTTCTGCACGTTTTCATATGTATTCATTAAGAACTCTTGAATAATGTAGGGATTATTCAGCTCAGATCATTCTAATTATATAACATTTTAATGCATTCTAATTACAATATTATATTGGGGTCACAGGTACTACATATGTATTTTAAAATTATTACATTATTACATTTGTTTTCTTTGCTTTTTCATTTATTTTCTTATCAAAATATTTGTGGTTGTCAGATGCTGCATATTCCAAGATACTGATCGAATTGCCTCTGCTATGATTCGTTCAAGTACCTAATGGTTACTGAGAAAGCAGTGTGATAGAGCTTAAAGTATTACCCACTCACCTTTTTGCGGTAAAATCATCAAAGTAATTTTGAACAACGCACTCACCTGTAAATAAAAGAAAGAATCATCAAATTACTATGCATTATAATTATTACTCCTTGGAAAGTCGTTTTTTAGAAAGTAAATTTATTTCATAAAATTAAGGCACACAGTGTTCCAAAATTGATGTACAAATACGTATGTTTTAAGTAATGCGTAGAATCATTAGTTTAACCTTGTTGATTGTTAAATACACTATACTTCTGTACAGAATATATCCTAGCAAAGTCTTAACCCCTTAAATATGGTATATGGCTATTCAGTACGACAAGCAATGCAAACTATAGCTTGGCGACAAAGGCCAATAATTGACCTATTGCATCTACCGGGTCTCCCATATAAATCAAGGCCGTCCAAAGGGCATATTTACTCTCCGAAACGTAATCTGCAGTATTGGAGGGGCGCACCTTGCAAGCAAGGTACATCAGTCGTTAGCATACTGAGACAGTTTCATTACAACATCATATTTGCGTATATAATAGTCAGCTAGACGGGTACGCGATGGACTTGTTCAACAATTTCTTGGTGAAGTGTCACCTTCAGGAGCAGTAATTCACTACTGGCTCAGTGCTCAATAAAAAAACATACGCGCACACAAACAGTTTTTACAGAGGAAAAGCTGGATGACTTGGAGTGAGTCTTGATTGGTCACCGAAAACGTAACTCGCAAAATTAGCACAAGTAGGGGTTTCAGTTTCTTCTGCACACAGGGCTAGCTAGTTCTCCAGACATGATACCTTGATTTTTACTTGAAAGAAAAAGCATATCGAAGAAATTTGCACTCATTGGAGCAACTGAAAGAAAACGTTACGAATAAAATCAGTAACATTAGAGTAGCAGCAATGCCTGTGTAACTCAGGAAGGACATCTTCTATACAATAAGACTTCATATAAGATTATATACAGGCTTAAACCAGGGCGGCTGCGCGCGACATAAGCTCAGCTGAGGCAACTGCGTCTGCGCAGAGTACAGACTCCGTGCGTACGGTCTTAATTTATATGGGAGACCCCGTATGTGATACCTCAGAGGATTTGAGAGTAAACATATTGAGAGCAATAACTAGATACCGTCATGCAAACTCTAAATTCATCATTGCACTAATTAATTTATTTTGCACCTCCTCATGCCGAACAAACACCATGGACATTTATATTATAATAGAATATTTGACTTGTAAAGAATGGATTCATGTCACTAAATTTATGTTTGAATGTTTGAATACACTCCCGCTTCGGCATCAAAGTTTATAATAGTTTTCTCTCAGATTATTTAGATGGTACACTGTTGAGAAGAAGGTAAATATCTAATATGTAACATGCTCTACGTAAAATTAATAATTTCAAAAACTACGGAGAAACGTCAACTGCTACTATAATGAGGATACCATTAATTTTATACTCATCAAACTATTCCCATGCGATATATTAAAGAACATAAAAACTGAAGACATAGTTCACAAAAGTTGTCAATGGTTGCCCGTTGGCAAATACCATATAGTAGAGAAAATACAAGAAAAATGTAGGATAAACGTGCTTAATCAATAATTAGTGACAACAATGTTTGTATCTAGCATTATCAGCGGTAAATGATACAGTCTCACAATAAGAAAGAGAGCATCTGATATATGCTATCTGAGTTCTGAGGCAGTTTTCTTCGTAATATTCTTCTTCTTAACTTCACGGCGTGGGCAGAATGCCCATTCAATCTACCAATATCTCTCTTTCCCTGTGGCTGATACTGGAGTGTAATTCACCAAATATGTACAGACTAATAACTTCACTCCAATGAAATTGAGTTTTATTCGATACACAACCAACGTACGTTTCAGCACCTGTTCTGTGCCATTTTCAAGGTAAACTGATCTTGACCAACCAAGCTACAAATTGTTGCAACTTAGCGCCGACGTCACGTTTACGTCACTCACACTGACATATGTGATGACGTCATTAACCGCCACTGATCTCAAAACGATTTTAGTAAGAGAATCAATGGAAGGTATTTCAGAATTCATTACATTGTCCCTATTTTTGAAAATAAACATTTTTTTCCATAACCATCAATTCAATGAGTCCATTTAATTGCTTTAATATTTTAACCTCTGGATTTATTTCATGGTTAACTGACCAAAAATGATCCGCCGCTGGTGATTTCTCTGTTTATATTTGTTCTAAAATGTTCTTTTTTTCTGGTTTCCAGATGACGTTCGTTTGGTGGATTATATTGTTTCACTGTTAATAGCTTCAGGTGTATATAATAACTGGAATGTAATCTTAGGTAACGTTGTTTCGGAATTCTTTGTATATGTTAATCCATTCCTTTAGATATTTTTTATGTTTGCTATTACTGAATCTATAGGGCGTTTTTTATCCTTATATCTTCGTTTCATACTTTAACTATCTTGCTACATCCCTTTGTTTTAATTAAAAGGTTCATTTCTACACTTTGTGTTTGGCTTTTCATTTTCTTCCTGAAAACCCATGTCTCACTTCCATAGAGTTGAGTAGGGACCGCCACTGTTTTGTTTCTCAAAGTTCTATGCGCTATTCCGCAATCATTTCAAAGCTTGCAAGCTTCTTGCTCATATCTCTTTCAGTTCCCATCATATAATTTAGATTACACCCTACAGTTTTCTTATTTATAATATAATACTTGTAGCGAGTTCAATTTATCGATTGTTAATCTCTAGTGCTCTAACATGTTTACGAACAAAAATGCTACATTAAAGTTCAGACTGCAGAGGCAATAATACTCAACAATACCATGCCTTTCTGGAAGCTTATGGTAGAAAAACTTCACCATATTGTACTGTGGTTAGATGAGCACATGTATTTCGCAGAGTTAGGGAAAATGTTCATCAAAAACGTGGAGCTAAGAGACGGCAATCAACAAGTGAACGCTGGTAGAGTACTGCCTGGAAGAACACCGCTGTTGCACTAGCAAGGACGCTCGCTCAAGAATCTAGTGATAAGATTCGATCCATAACCATTTACACGTATAGAATATTATGACCACAGAGAGGAACAAAATGAATTTACCACTTAGAGAAGTTCGCTTTAGAACCAGACAGGTTAGAAGCAGTACAGCAGTTCGAAGGAGGCTGAAGATGGCATCCGTCGTTCGAAGTGTTGAGGTGGCTTATTTACGTCCTTTGGCAGTTCAAAGGCTGAAAATTTTAAGGACTTCCGCACATCTCTGTGACCACTTGCCCGCTGTTGTTCTTTCACTTCATCCCTTTTTCCTGGACAGTGTTTCACACAATATATTTATGTAGTCGCAGTGCACGAGGTGTTCCAATATTGCATAATCTACGCCTATACCTAGCTTATTCATTCACTCGAATATTCCTGTCATACCGTGTGACATTACAGGATATATACATAAAATCAGAAAGTAACTGTGATTGTTTAAGTGATATTGGTAGTTACATTACCTATGTAAAGTGATTGAAAGAGGGAGGTTCAGACACATTTTCAAAGAAATGATGGGGGGTGCACATTGTTAGAAGTTGATTATGTTGAGGCAAGGATTTTGCCGTGTGACCTGCATCCATCCGACACGGTTGGACCGCCCAGATCGATTGCGATGCAGTCTACGCACGGGCCCTGCTAGCATATCCCACAAGTGTGTTACTACATGCTGCCTTTCTTTTCAAAATAGCTGCTCTCTCTCTGCTTAAGGTTTCACTGTGTCTCAGCCCATATCGCTGCACTTCCTAAATGACAAATTAATAACTGTTTCCTATGCTCTACATCTTCTCACTTCCAATAAGTAAGTGGGAAGAGACCCCGTGACTGAAATTTGAACTTGCTATATTCTTATAGGCATAAAATCGGAACAAGATTTGAAGGTTCACAGCAATAAATATCAATTAGTACCTACTTCTCAAGTTACCAGCCGTGTAATATCTACAAAATGTTACGCACTTTTGGCCACACTAGACTCCATAGCCGAAAGCTTCATTTGCTGATGGTTATGAAGTTAATTATGCCCGAAAGCTGGAAAAAGTTTCAAGATATTACACGGCTCGTAACACGAGAAGCACTAATTGATAAAATCAATACTTTGTAGCAATTAATATTTCTTGCTATCACTCGTTGGTGTTTAATATTATGATACTGTACTCCCTGGTCTAGCTGCAGTCAGTGAGCGTGTAGAATCCTTTTAAATTCCATCTTCACACTTTTCACATCGTTAAATAATCCGCTAAATTATGGCGGATTCGTCGTTATTATACAAATCAATTTACATCGGATCAATCCTTCCGATTAATATTTATAATACTATGCAGATCGTTAATAGTGCAGTTCAAACTTCACAAATATCCCTTAATTCGTCGATAATCGCACTATTAAATACACTTATTCGTATTTAAAGACAAAAGTCAATTTGAGACACCTATTTCTTCTATTAATTAATTGCAAGAAGAAAAAAGAAAATCAACATATGTCAACCATATAACAAATTATTACAGGAGGCTGCCTATACTTTCTATGTCATATATTCTAGATACAGAGGACTTATAAAGAAAGAAATTGTTGTATAGGGCTTACTGAGAAATACAGCCTCAACTTTGCACACTTTAGGCTGTTTATTTTATAAACTGTGACACAAAGTTCCAGCACAACCTGCTTTATATTTTTGAGAGAATTAATTATTCAGTTTATTCAGAATGGAAAAATGCTGTAATATTCAAAATACTCCATATGCATCAAAAAATTTATATCAACACCCTTTTTTATTATTTTATAAACTCTAATTGCCCAACAAACACGCCAATCAATGGCGAAAGAGCAAAATAATTACTTTTAACGTAATTAATCTCCCTGCTTTTTTAACTTTTTGTGAATTTAATTTTTTAAACCTAAACATATTTTAAGATTTTGAAACCAAAGACAAGTTGAAGTCACATAAACGGGACATATACTGGAAAAATCTGATGCATTACTCACATGACTTTCCCTACTCTTGTACTAACCATTATTACAAACTCTTACTCTTCTATCTTGTTAGTTGAGATACACATTTGTAGAAATTACGTAATTGCTCGTTTTCTTGCATGTGCAACGGGAATTTGGAAATACAGTAAACTGAGTGATAGTCAAATCTTTTAAAGTTTTCAAATTCTCTTTGCACGCCTAACGTAAAAAAATAAATAGCGATGTTCCATTTGACAGAAGTATGTTCTCCAGAACTTTTACAAATAAAAAGGAATATGAGTCATTCCACGTCAAATCGAACAAAATATGGCAAAAAATGACCTTGATCTCTCAGATTTTCTTGACTTTTTTTTTTTTTTGTGTTTTGGAACAAAATATATTTGACCCGTGTTTCTTCGTTTTGTACAAAAAAAAAATTATTTTGGCAGATATTAATTTTTGAAATGTCTCAAAAATCGCGCGCTGCTCACTCTTCGATCAATCATACCTCCGATTGTAATGAAGCAAATTACTTGATCGTTGGCTCAAATTAAAGATAAATTGCAGTATTTCGTGAGGTATTTATTAGAAAATTTTATTTATTATTATTAATATATTTTATACGATTAAAGTTTTAAAGTTAGATAATAACATAAACTCGACTATTTAAAAATCTGGAAAGAAAAACTAAAAATACAATGAAGTTTGTTCAATATTCTCAGAAAAAATCAGAATGGAGTCTCTAATAGTTCAGTTGTAATTAACTTTGCAAATCAGTGCAGCTCACTCGCGTGGCACGGCTACCGTAACCTCACACAATTGCTACCTTCCATTACGGCAACTGTTCATTGCTTGAGGTTCCATGAATGTTACAACAGTACAGTAAGGAGAACACTTCTAGCTGACACTATTACATGTACACTATTAGCTTCTTCAAAATGTTTTTAAAATATGCATTTTAAACTAATGTTTCCATACAACACACAGATTTACCTCCTTCTTCGAAAGAAAATTGTTTCACTAAAGCTTCAATTTTTGACAAAGGAATGAACGAGTATAATTTTAAAGCACAGCTGGACCCATCGTTCTTGGCCCCTGACCTTGACTGAAAGTCCTGTTGGCGAATCCATAGCTTTTGTCTGTTTCATCAGCTCATATTGTATAATTCTGCGAATGAAACCATGCACGGGGGGGGGGGGGGGGGGGGAGGTAGTGATATCTGCATGTCTTGCCAATTCAAAGGTGCTGTTTAGTGCAGCGTGCAGTTGAAGACATAGACCTTTGCGATAAAGAGTGAATATAGTGAATTTGTGAGACATTGATCATAGCGTAAATCAATTATGCCACCTGTAGGTTCTAAATTAGGGCCCAAAACATTACACAGTCAGTAGAGAAATTATTTCAAATGTATGGACGTACATGAAGGAAGAAGCTAAAAGCAAAGAACTGTTTACATCAGAAGATTTTTTCAGAAAAATTCAAAAGCTCAAAAGCACGTATCAGATGCCACAGGAGTATCAGAAAGAAGGTACATCGGGGAGACAATTTCCTGCATGGACTGTACTGCCTTAGTAAGAAGTAGTTATCTGACTGCCATAGCTCACGCGGCAATTCGCAGGCTGTCTGCAGTCACCTGGCTTGTTACTCGTCCGTGTGCGCTTGCAGGCCTCCAGAAAAAAAATTGTAGCAAATGCACTAATGCAAGCTCCATAGTTTTCAACATCTTATTTTATAGATAAAATGTCAGGGAATGCGTGTGTATTTTTTTTTTAGATTTTTAACACATCGATTTAAATTCGATTTTTGGTTTTACAAAATATACCATCAAAAAACATTCCAAAATTTATGTGTAATAATGATTGATCGAAAGTTCTTAAAAGTGTTATATTTAACCTTTCAGTGCTCCAAACCCCAACTCTCAACTCTATATGAACTTAGAGTAACAAGTGATTTTATATTACGGTGCGCGCAGAAATTGCTTAGTTTCTAATAGCCATAACTAAGCAAGTAATTTAAAAATACGGAAATAAAAAAATACGGGTCTCCTTATTTTATGCCTACTATTCATAAAACGATTTTGAACCTCCTACGAAAAAGTTGTGTTTTACGGGTGTTCGATTTGACGTGGATTGACCCATATCTCCGAAGTGGTTCACTCTGCAAAAAAATTTATTTGAGCATAAATTGTGTGTTTTAACGAGATCTACATTTTTTGCGTTGTAAGACTTTGTCCCTCTCTTACGGTTTACGAGTTATTCAAAAGTCATCCAGAGTACACAGGACTACATATACTATAGCCAGAAAATTCAAGATATACATTTCATTTGTCATTAAAATGTCTAAAAAATATGACCTTTTAATCAAAACCGTTAGGGGCATTTTCAAGAAAATCAACATTTTCTAAAGTATTTTCATGTAAAGGGTAGTTTAGGATAGGGGAATTTTCTTCGTGTCACATCCTTGAAAGACTTTAAACTCAAGTGCCAACTTTGGTTTCTAAGCAACTTTTCGTTTTTGAGTTATGCTGTCCACAGACTGACACACACACACACACACACACACACACACACACACACACACACACACACACACGCATGCACATACTGTGACCCAAAAAACGACAGCGCTTAGTATATTATGCGGGATGGCAAACTGATCGATTTTCAAAGAGGAACTCCTGTCCGGAAATACACCGTTTGGACGCTGAAGAGCGTCGAAATCTGAGAACGAATGGTTGTGACAGTTTAAGTTCATTTTGGTATCTTAATGTGGACACCCTATATATAATGTTTGTGTAGACTATTTGGAATTGTCGTTGGCACTTAGTGCTCTTGATGCAATATTTATTCTATCATCTGCTGCGAGTAGAAGAAAAAGTTGTACACATAACCCCTGATATAATTGCTAAATTGTGTCTCGAAGAAGACGTGATGTTTTCCTGGGCACTTAGCAGAGGATTTTCTCCTTTTCCTATAAAATGCCACTAAGTTGATATCTCTGCATCAGTGTGGCTTCGTGCTTTGGAAAGCAACGACAATATCTGCTAAAAAATTGCTTCTGGGCCCTAAACCTATAATCCTAGTAAAGAAAACGTGCTCGGAGTTTTCGATCAGTTGTGTGTGATGCAGCCATGGCGACACTGCAGCACGATGACATATCATTTGCATGATAACCTTCTCCTCGGGGAGTGCCTGCCTGCCTGTCTTTCAGGTGCCAAGTTCTATTCACCTCCTGCGTTATAACCCTGAGTGTATGTATGGTGCCCGGTCATGTTGATCGATAACACACTCTACGGGTACCTACTTCACTCTTAATGCACTCCATTCATTTTATGGAGCTGCATCTAGATGTGAACAGACACTACTCTAAGCAAATAACCTCCTCACATGTTAAATGTGTGTGTCTATTTCCAATACCTTGGTATAAACAACGTACGGCACAGAACCAAACCTTCTCGAGACATTCCATCAATTTTCTTCTACAAGAAATACGTTTGATAATTATTTCATGATCACCACCACCACCACCACCACCACTGACACCGCCGCCGCCACCACCACCACCGCCGCCACCGCCACCGCCACCGCCAACGCCACCACCGCCACCGCCATCGCCACCACCACCGCCACCACCGCTTCACGAAAAGCAGTGTACTGCTGCCCCAGAGAAAAAATCTAAGGTTTACGTTTTTACTTTCTCTACTACGTATAGTAAAGTAGGGGAAGTATTGTATTGCACCCAAAAATTCGATGTCGAGAAAATTCCTCCTCCCTTATTACCCTTTACATGGAACAATTTTAGAAAATTCTGTTTTTCTTGAAAATGGCTATAACGATTTTGATTCAAATGCCATATGTTTGAGATATTTTGACTACAAACGAAATGTATATCTTAAATTTTCTGGCTATAGTCCATATAGTTATATTTACTGTGGATGAGGTTTGCGTAACTAGTAAGCCGTAAGAAATAGACCAAATCTTACTATACAAAACTGTAGATCTTGCTAAAGCATACAATTTACATCTAAACAGTATTTTATAGAGCAAACTGTTTCGAAGACATTCCTTGTTATTTGTGTGAGTTTTGGAGAACCTATACTTCTGTGAAATGGAACATCCTTATTCATTTTTTATATGTCAACCGTGCAAAGAGAACGGAATTTGGAAGCTTTAAAAGATTTGACTATCGCTCAAAGTCTACCGTATTCCCATAGTGTCCTTGTACCTACAAGAAGATAAACAATGGGATAATTTCTAAAAATGTTTATCTCAACAAACATGAAGGTACAGGAATAACAATTTGTAAGAATTATTATTGCAAGAGTAGAGAAAGTTATGTGAGTGTAATACATCAGGTTTTTATCATATAACTTATGACAACTCTCTAATACAATTATGTCGAAGAATCGTTTCGAAAAAAAATAACTTGTATATGGTATTTGAAGCCCTATTGCTTCTTCACGAATAAATAATAAATGGTTTATTATTTCATTAACTGTCGCGTAAACATTGTGTGAACCATGCCATAATCCATTTTTATCTTAATTTGGACATATTTAGTTACAATGTAATGCTAAAATGTCTTGCAAAGTTTAATTTCTAAGAGAGGTTTGGCAACGTCATATTAACATTAAATTGTGACTAAATTCATTTGAAATTAAATAAAAAGACATTTGTTAGACTCAACATGTAGAATCCCTGGTTAAGATAGAGCCGAAGCAGTATTTTCTCTCCTGTATAATGTACCTTACAAACACAGAATAAAAATGAGATTTAAGGTTTTTGAAAACTATTTTTGCACCATATTCACTCTTTGAAAATGTTCCACATAATTCAGCTTTTATCCAACTGTTTTGAAATTTGTCATGTAGACTCCGAAAACAAGCAAGTAAATCTGTCACATACTTTTTCCCTTTTGAACGGTTTTTGAGTTATTAATTTTTAAAGCTGTATAAAACATACACAGAACTGAAATTTTAAGTGACAGCATTTAAAAAATATTTTCTTTTAACCTATGGCTACTAAAACAAAATTATATGACAGATATATACACGTTAAAATCAGATAAATTAATACAATAGATGCATAGGATAACAAAGGCTAGATTTAATATTTCATAACTAGGAAATTAAGGGAGATATCACAATGAAATTTAAATCCCTCTAATGTTGATGTAAGACAGTCTTTAAAATAAATTGTCAGCTAAATTGGGTGAAAACTTTAGAAAATGACACTTTTAATTTGTACTTCCTAAAATTAAATACTTTGGCACCGTTATTCTTACCGTTATCGTGGTTATTATTGTTAGAATTGTGGTATCTAATGAGAAATGATATTGACGCGGGGGTACATACACCTCATCTATTGAAGATGTTTTGAACTTATACCCCTGAAGGGGCGCTCTGAAGAAGGAGGGATGAGGTGTGAGGACACAGAGGGGACCCGGAACTGGAAGACATGACAGCAGAGGGCAGTATCCTTACAGTTTTCAGACATAGTCTCTCCCCTTGCAGGAAGTTAACCACAGATCCGTAGGTTGAACTGATACAGAGAACATCCTTTTTCCCTGACGTGCAACACTGAGTCTACCGCTGACACAACTATCAACAGCCAAACAGGTTGAAGCTGAAATGAAGTGAAATTTGAAGTGAGGTGAAATGCAGGGAAAGTTAACTTTTCCAACATTCCCTATCGACGCGGAAACCCCCGTAAAACCATGGATCAGCCGCGGGGATCAAACCAACGACATCACGAATGCAAATCCCATCTCACTCGGTTTAAGAACTAATACTTTGTACACTAACTCTGTAATAAAGAGGTCGCAAGAGGGGAGATGTCAGAAGAACTGTGAAGTTTGTTCAAAAGTTCCGAACCTAGAAGCAAGAAGTTGGAAGCACTACAACTTTCTGTAGCGGCATCTGTAAAACCAGTACTAGTACAAATGGCACATTTTGTGTGAGTTTAGTCGGTCAATTTTGGGGGTCGGAATTTCAAGGGGAGGTTATCGGATAGATAACCTAAATAGTTCAACATAATATATTCTTTAGTCTTCACATTTATTTATTAGTATTCTTAATTGAAATTTGGCATACATTTTCCTCATTCATTACTTATATACCTTATTCTTATCCTGAAATTCTTACTTTTTCTACTACGTTTAGTAAGTAGAAGTATTGTATTCGTCGGAAAATTTCGATGTCAAGTTTTCACCAGAAATCTACGTTTTGAGGCTCCCTGGATCAAAAAGAAAAAGAAAACAAAAAACAGTTGTCCGCGTGGGTGTGGGTGGAACAATCGGTTGAATACCAAAGTTGGTATTTAAGTTTAATATCTTTCAAGAATGAAACAAAACATTTTGAACAAACTTTCTCCACCCTTAACTACATGGAAAATTTTGATTTTCACAAAAATAGCTAATGATTTTGATTAAATACCATATGTTTAACACATTCTTCATGCAAATGAAACGTATATTTTAAATTTTCTGGCTATAGCTTATGTAGTCCTGGTTACTCTTGAAGACTTCTGCATAACTGGTACACTGCAAGAGATACACTCAATCTTACTATACACAAATGTAGCGGCGTCGGTAAATTGCCTGCCGAGGTTGAAAAAGAACGTAAATTGTCTTCTGTTTACTTGAGTTCTATAGCCTAAATTGCCTCCCCCATTCATCTGGGTATTTTTCCTTCACTTCCAGTCCACCACTGTTAACTGAAGTGATTCGAGCCAGACATGAATATCCCACAAAATTAAAAATACTGGTTTTCTCGATTTAATGGCTTCTTAAACAGGTAGTTAGTGGTTAATAATCATAAACCACAATTTTCCTTCCCATTTGAAAAAATAGGACTATCAGTAAAATTTAAAGTGTTGCTAAACACGCGTCATTCTTTAAACTGGTACGAATTAAAAAAAAACAAAAAAAAAAAAAAAACAGCCCTTAACAACTGAAGTCTAGTAAGATTCGTTGTCGAAATCCTAATATTTTATTTTGTAAACATATTTCTTTCGTATAGGAAGAGCAGTAGCTTTGTATTTCCATCGGTACTTCACTCAAAATATAAATATTTGGATGACTGACGTTGAAAAAACTGTTAATTTTTCTGTGGAAGGATTCACAGTTGCTGGTGAGTCTAATTGATGATGAGTTCAGCCCACATCATGGGGGGGGGGGGGGGGGGGCGAGAGTTATAATCTTTCTGATATGTAGTTATCCAGAAAGTAATCGTATATCTACGAAGCATTCACCAACATCTTCAGATTGCAGGAATGGAAATCCAAAGAATAATCAAATAAATTGACTTCTTTCTCGTTCTTCTTTATGCATAACACTTAGTCGCAAAGCTTGAATTTTTCTGTACCAACTGTGACCTAGATGAAATCTACATTCCTTAATGCCTATCTCGGGCCATACTATTTTCACGGCTTTGTGAAAATCCATCATGTCGTCATTTTCCATGAAGAAGTAATTCCAGCCGAAATCCATTCAGTGGTGGATTTACAAATGTGGAATACTCAGTCACTTGGAGGCAATTCACGTACATCATCTCAGGTATCTGGGAGGCGATTTACGTACTTCTGAAAAGACAAACAGTACCCTGGCTGGCCATTTACACAACTCCAAATGTAGATCTCGTTAAAACACAAAAGTTAGGTCCAAAAGCTTTTTTTTTTTTTTTTTTTTTTTTTTTTTTTTTTTTTTTTTTTTTTTTTGAAAGCGAACCACTTTGGAGGATTTCCTTGTTAATAAAATGAGTTTTGCAATACTTAATACTTTTCTCAAATGGAAGATCGTTATTCACTGTTTTATCCTTTAACAATGCAAAGGAAACAGAACTGCAAAGCTTGAAAAGATTTGACTAGCACTCAAAGCCTACTATATTCCCATATTCCCCTTGTAACTACAAGAAAATCAGCAATGAGCTGATTTTTTCAAATGTTTATCTCGACTTACATGAAGAACATACAGGAATAAGAGTTTATAAGACTAGTTAGTAGAAGAGCATAAAATTTATGTGAGTGCAACACATCATATTATTTAATTCCTTTTCTGATTATACATCGTATTCCATTGTTCATCACACGGTTGTCTTATACCAATATTCAAGACATTTATTTGTTGTTCAAAACTCAATCCATAGACCACTCCACATGACAGACGTAGACATAATATAACTTACAACAATAATGAACACAAACAGAATGTTGTAAACTCAGAACTCGATTTTCTGCTGTCAACAGCAGAGGGAAAGAAAGGAAGTTGAATTCTGAACACGGAACACCACAAGCATAGCACTCTTTTTCTAGTTTGCAGTTGAAAGACATTTTTGCAAGAAAAGCACAAAAAACGCGGTAGTCAATTTGACGTATTGATTAGCTTGCCCTTTGCTTGTGGGGGAATATTTCTGCTCAGGCACTTGAGTCAGCCCTTGCGATACCATCTGAATTCCAAGCAAACCCTTCAATGCTCAGCCTGTGCTCACAGGTTTTATCTTTCCACGTCCTTGTAAACCTGCCGAGCTCACCAATTAGGCATTTTCTTTGAAGCCCGTCTCTGTCAACCAGCTTACTTGTACAGGAAATGTGACATTCAAACACAAAGGAATAAATACGGGGTAGCAAAATTTCATAATAAATCACAAGCAGACGACTTTCTTGGTTGCAGGAGAGGAAAGACGGAAAATATAGAACACGTTTTGACATTCTCAGCAGCAGTGGTAGCACGCTTGACTTATTTCAGCTTCCGTTTTAAACTATTTATCGATTACTACTTTCTCTGTGCGTAGAGAAAGTACTAAACTCGAACCAAAAATTCGATACTGAGATTTCATCGCAAGTACAGGTTTTGAGACACTTCGAAAAAAAAAATAGAAATATGATTGTGTGTACGTGTGTGTGTGTGTGTGTGTGTGTGTGTGTGTGTGTGTGTGTGTGTGTGTGTGTGTGTGTGTGCGCGCGCACCGTGCCTATCACTCTGTGAACACCGGTTGCAACATGAAGATTTTCGAAAAAAAAAAAAAGGATATCCCCACGCCAAATTGATCCTCACTTTGAAAATATTGCTTTTCTCAACTTAATATAACAGTAATATTACTAAGAAACAAAGAAATGCCAATGAAACATTACGTGCACTGATGTTTGAATGCATTTTGTAACGGTAATTTACAATCTGTAATCCGTAATGTTAGACAATGGCAGCATATACAAGAGTGAGTTTATTCCCTGGAAAATAAAGTCCTGTGAAGTGGAAAATATTCTAAGACTGTTTTTGTTTATTATCACGCGCTGCATACGATAGTTGAAGCCTGGGGAGTTCCTTTCCCGCTCGCTTCTCCTACAACCAGAACAAAGTTCAGTCAAGCCACTGACTGGATTTACCACGGGGCGTTCTGGAACACTATTAGCGCACGAAGGGTTATCCACTTACCACAATTTCGGGTGAAGTGGGTCACCTGGTGTATAAACTGCTAGATATGCCGCCCACAGACACAAAACTTGTAAAAATTAGAACACATTATATACTCCACAGATAAAGTCGCACTAAGTGGCTAGGTGCTGTGCAGATAAACATACCGTACAGGAGAACCTGTACGACCTGTTCTCGAATGCTGGAATGCCAACTTAGTGCTAGGTCTGCAATATCATACATTGACATAAGAAACCGCTTCAATGAAGAGGATTTCATAGACTATTCCAAAAATATTGTAAACATGCCAATATTGTATTCGTTGTTTAATTAAAGTTCATAGAAACGTTGAGAAAATAAGAAAAGTTGCATATAAAAGGTAGACTAAAATAGTCTACCTTGCGTGCATCATATGCTGAGAACATTTTTATCAGAGGTGTTTTGGTTTAGACTCAGGCGCCTCAAAACATGTATTTCCGATGAAATATCGATATGAAATTTCTGGGTGGAATGCAATATTTCCTACCTAATAGGTGTGGAGAGAAAATAAAATTTTATATTAGGAAGATATTACGAGCATTTCACTTGTCTGAGTATATTACATTTTTTTATTCACATATCGTTTGGGTTGAGGTTGAATATTAAGAACATTAAGTCCAATAGTTGTTTAATTTTGAAGCTATAATAAGAAGTTTATTTTATATTGCAATGATAGGAAATAACTGAATATCCATGGCTCCGCATAGAGATGTCTGTTACAAATGTGAAGTTTGCACACCCCTGAAATACACAAATTAACAAGGACAGCTAATGTAATATAATTACAGTAACATTGATTTACTTAACATAATGCACGTATAATAGAGAACGGATTTTTGTCCACCTAGATTAGCGAAATTGGACACTATGATTACTTGCTGGACTAATGAGATTATTTGTGAAGCAGAATTGGAAACATCCCTGAACACGTATATTATGGCTTTTTATGACGTTATAACTAGATCAATGATCCATGCTAGATTTCAGGAGAACTAGAAAGTATACCCTGAGTGCCGAGTTTGTTAATTTCATTCATTTAATTTATAAATTTACGATAGATGTAACTGTTAGTTTATTAATGCATAGGATCAATTTATTAATTTGAACTTGACCAAGTTCTGATCGATTTGTTGTTTTTTCTTAATAGAACATTTACTCCACTTTATTTATATCCATGTGATATTGCTTTATTTTTTACCAAATTTACGATTCGGTAGTTTTGGTAAAGTATATAAATGACGTAGCATTAGCAGGGAAAGAAACAATGCAAATTACAACGAATTGAGAAATTTTATGAGAGATTTAAACATAACAGGTTTTGTCAAAATAAAAATTATGCTTTCCGGTTCAAAATAACATTTCTCGTGATCACTGGCAGTGTCATCGCTCTGAACTGTAGTAGACTTAGAGGGGCTTCCAAATGATTTTGAAAACACTAATGTTCCGTAGGTTAACTGGTCCTTTATATATCTTCTCACAGTTTCGAGAAGGCTGAAAGTGCAACGCTTCTGGTTTCTAGAGGAATCTAGTAAAATGTGATCTACATGAGGTAGCGCCCGATAGGTATGCAGCACACCTGATGTACAGGTAACGCGTATAGGATCTCAACTGACTAATTCTACTTGGGAAAACTACCAGTCTGCACTTACGTATGATAGTCTACGGTGGCTTACGGTAGTTTTACAACCTTACTCTTACAACATTCGGCACGGACAGTACTGATACATGAAATAAAATTATATCTGGGAAAGGAATTTTGGGACAGAAACATTCAACCTGAAATCAGGGTAGCTACCCGGCATTTACAAGTTATAAGGACTGAGGAAACCTCCGTGAGGGAAGTCCTTTCTGGTAGGATTTGAACCTCGGACTTCCCGAATATCAGCCGCCAGCTAATATTCTGATATACTGATAGCTGATATACTGTGGAGCATTCTGGCTTGATATGATACAGTTGGTAATTGCCTATTGCTAGTAATGAGTTTGACTAAGAGCTGTGTGTAATTGTCTGGAATTATTTATGAATATTAGGTGCTACCTTTTGATTGAATACTTTACCATATTGAATGGTTATTTGATATTAACGAATGCTTTTAGTAAATGACACTATTACCATTTGTTGTTTTTTCCCACCTCCTGTGCCCATTATTGAGGGTGCCGATGGATTTATACCCTTTTGAGGATAATTATAGCAGTAGTAGTTGTTGTTGTAGAACGGACGCGGATGGGGATTTCGGCACTTCGACCGGAGAGATGTTTTGCATCTGTGTACCAAAAGGGCACCTCCGGAAGGAGATGTGAGGCGAGGGGTGGCAGAGGGCGACGAGACCTTAGGAGCGCAGGTGCAGCAGAGGGTAGGATCCCTATATTCTTCCAGGTGTGAACTCCCCTACACCAGTCTTCCGCAGAGGGCCGTCTGCAGGAGCTTCTCAGAGGACCAAGGTTCTTAACATCAGGGACGCGACTCGAAGCCCATTTTCCGTGACAGGGACGCTTTCTATTCTGAAATTAACCAAGCAGCTGAATGGATGAATGAAATTAATACTGAAGTGAAATTGAGGGAGAGGAAATTCGGGGGATAAAAGTATCTTAACCCTTTTACCATCTTATTTACGAGTCTTTTTACTTTCTTGCCTCACCAGCGTTATATTTGGCTGTGTTTACTTATCTTATTCAACATAACTTAACCATATAACTAAGTAGAAAGGGGTAGATCGCTTGAAAGTTTTCTTATATTATCTTACATTGCGATATAAGTTCGGTGTATAGGAGGATCAGAAAATAACTGAACACATGAGGTAGTCAAATATTTTTTTTATTTCCAAGGCTCTGTTATCTGCGTATTTAAATCATATATTTCTTTGTACTTTTTGTGCCAGCAATGTTAATTATATTAATTCTAATGCTCTGTGGTCAACCTTCATAGTTGACGCATTAAAATGATTGATCAGTGCCAATGAGATATATGTTTTATATGAGTACATGTTCCATTATTGACTATGTTTTCAGGTATAGAAACGCCAAATTGATTGATTGTTAGATCCACGAAAGTTCATAATCCTCGATTATTTTCACTTGATAAAAGGATAACTTTTAATACTTTCGAAACGGTATAGAAATCCTAAAAATTCAAATAAAGATGCATAGGATGAAGAGGTCATCCGCCATTTTCGCCTGGTATACTAGTGCCAAACTCAACATGTCTATATACACAGGCGTTAAGTTATCATATAACAATTATCGCCTGGCCATTCCTTTGTTTAGTCAGTGTCGCCAACTGTACCCCATAAATCACCGAAAAACAATTTATCACACATTACAATCGATTAATGATCAAAACTGGACTTCATTTCAAATTGGGAACTTCCTTTTTATCAATTGTGCTTTTAACAATTTATGTATTTTGCTAGAAAAAGGTTATTTGTTAATATTAAAAATAAAGTGAGATTTATTTGAGATTATAAACTGCTTTACTATTATAATAAAAGCATAAGATTGAAATACATGTAATTCTTGAGTTTCATTTTCTTCAGTTGGCAGTGCTGAATAGGTCTAACTGCATAATCGAAATCAATCTGTTTTAGTTCTTTTGTGCTGATCGCACTTATTTTGTTTTATGGAGGCACCTCCTTTGTTTCGCAACTCTCGCTTTCCCCGCGGGGTTGCGCTAGTGTCTTCCTATGGGTTGCCTCTCGGTCTGACAGTGAAAGGAGAGGCAGTCGGAGTGCTCCTTTCGCGCCGTGCGGGGTAAGTTTGTTTGGCTTTAACTAGGGCTCAGGGTCCACGCGAAACATTTAGGTTTTCAGATAGGCAGAAGACTGCCCGACTCCTCGCTTGAGAGGGAATTGACTGGGGGTTATGCAATTGCTTTGTTTTTACCTGTATTTCTGTTGTGTTTCGACTTCCATTTCTGTATAAATTATTGATCCATAAAGGTTGTAGTTCTCGGAATTTTTAGTGCTCTCTTCTTTTCAGTTCCTCCCCCCCCCCCTTTTCCACGATTGTACCTAAGCCCCTATGGTTCAAAAATGGTAGCAGAGCGTGGTTGTCTTATGGTCGAGTGGGGCAGTTAAATTGAGCATTGGGTTATTGTTTTGATTAACCATGTCGAGTGACTTTCAGCTGTTGCGTAAGAACGAAATACTATTTGAGTTGGGGATTCGTGGACGTGATGATTTGTCGTCGGCAGACGTTCCGGCCCTATTAGACGCACTTCGTGGCGTGAAGGATAACGATTATGTTGTGTTGCCGGACAAACATTTATTGGTAACTGAATCACCGTCATTATGTGAGGCCGCACGGCTGGAATTTGAAGAGTTGTTCTCCGAGTTGAGTAATATCTCGGGGTTTTCGAAAGCGCAGGTGAGGCGTTTGACAGCCAGGATCTTGCATTATGTGCAGCGGATTGAATATTTCCAAAAATATTGTCCTAAGGTTAAGTTCGGGGTTGACTTGGCCGAGCTGAAGGGTCAGTTTAGGAGATATTTAGAAGTGCTTGCTCAGAAAGGGGATCGGGCCGAGTCGACTACTGTCACACCAACTGTGACGTCTCAAATGTCGGCCTTTAAACCGCTAAAGTTATTTCATCCCTTACAACAGTTGGTTGAACCTTATCAAGTCTTTAAGGTTGTTGATGTTCTTACAGCTCTTGAATTTCTGAAGTTCCTGGTAAGAGCTAAGGATTGCGCTGAATTATGCGAAGTTCCCGGTTTGCAGCTGCTTGAAGTAGTGATGTCAAAAGGGGGTGACGCGGTGCGCAGTATAATTGGGCGTATTAAGGGATGTGTTGATCCAGTCTCTGAATTACATGACAGTGTATTGAAGTGTTTCATTCCTCGTCGGGAGCTACATACATTAATTCAAGGTCATTATTTGAAACCCCAGGGATCAGGAGAGCCTTTCTTCGAGTACATTAGCAGGGTTAAGTTGTTTGCGCGTATACTACGGTTGCCAGATAGCGAACGGCAGATCTGTGACGTCATTATTACGGGGTTGACCCCGGAGGTACGTTCTCTTTTGGTATTTAGCTCTTGTCCTGCTACGTTTAAAGATTTAGAGGGGCTATTGCCGATCTTGGCAGAGTATGAGGCGTCAAAGGCGGCACGAAACCGCGAATCATTGCAAGTGCCTCTGCATGGTGTTCGATTTGAGCCGCGGCAGACTAACCGAGGAGATTTGGCTCGAGATAGTTTTCGCTCGCCAGGGTCTTGTTTTAGATGTGGTTCTCCTGAGCATTTGGTTAGACAATGCACGGTGGCCAGGAAGCGTGGTGGCGTTTTACTACCCGTGGGGGTAGATGGTCAAAGGCGCCAAGATTGACAACGAGCTCCTTGCGGAATTTCTGCCTGTTGTCGGATATTCCGTCGGATAATAGCCAAGCCCTTTAATTTGAAGCCGACAGTACAGGTGACTGTTGGGAAACGACAGTTAATCGCTCTCTTGGACTCGGGGAGTTCCTGCTCTTTGGTACACGAGGAGTTTTATTATACCTATCTTGGTAAATTCTCGGCCAAACCGCGACAGTGTAGCGTTGGGTGCGTGTCTGTAAATGGTCATAAATTTCAGGTGAATGCCAAGGTTCTGTTGACCATACGTATTTCGCGTTTTACGTGGAAACACTATTTCTATCTTCTGCCGGACCTGCCATTTTCACTGATTTTAGGCTCGGACTTTATGACTAGAGTCGGCCTAAGGCTTGATTTTCGGGATGGGGAAATCATCTTTGCATTTGCCCCTTCCGAACGAGTTGCATTTCAGTGCGGTCAAGTCATCAACAAACCACCTTTGGAGGAGAGTGGCGGGCTACGTCACCATATATGCGACGTCAGCAATGCTTTCCCCCATTTGACAGAAGAGCAGGGCCGTTCGCTGGAACAACTCTGTGCGAACCATGGGTCATTGTTTGCTGACCGTTTAGGAGTAACAAATTTGGTGGAGTATGATATACAACTAACAGACGACACCCCTGTGAAGTTACCACCCTATCGTGTCACCCCACCTAAAATGGCTATTCTTCGTAAAAAGATCGACGAAATGTTAAGAAAGGGAGTGATCAGGCCGTCCACGTCTACTTATAGTAGTCCAGTATTTCTGGTCCCTAAGGGCGAGGACGATTTCAGGGTAGTGGTGGACTACCGGCACTTGAATAAAAAGATAAAGATCGAGGCCCAACCAATGCCACATCTAAATTCGGCAGCGCATTATTTTGCGGGTGCCAAAGTATTTACTAGTTTGGATTTGAATAGCGCCTACTACCAAGTGCCCTTATCGGAGTCCTCTAAGCCACTAACGGCTTTTGCTGTCCCATGGAGGCTTTATGAATTTCAACGAGTACCCTTCGGCATTGCTACTGGAGCTCAGGTGTTGTCGCGGTTATTAGACGAAATATTTTCGGACATCAAGTTTAAATATGTGTATCACTATCTAGATGACGTGGTTGTCTACTCGCCCGACTTTGAAACCCATTGCCAACATTTAGCGGAGGTCTTTGACCGGCTCGAGCGCGCAGGCCTTACCTTGCGCAAAGAGAAGTGTAACTTTGCTGCGGGACAGATTTCTTTCTTAGGTCATATTGTATCTCCGGCTGGGATAACGATTGATCCGGAGCGGACCAAAGTTCTACGTAACTTTCCTCCCCCTAAAACCGTAAAGGCATTGGCCAGGTACGTGGGCATGGTGAACTTTTTCAGCAAGTTTATTCCACATTTTGCAGCGCGGGCGGAACCACTGAACCGTCTTCGGCGGAAGGGAACGCCGTTTAAGTGGGGTGAGGAACAGCAGCAGGCCTTTGAAGACCTTAAACAGGCCATCATGAATCCCCCGGTGTTGGCTTTCCCTGATTTTTCACGTAGATTTATCCTTCAGACCGATGCAAGCAGGGGATCGGTGGCTGCTGTTTTACTCCAGGATTTTCCTATGGGGCGTAGGGTTATTGGGTATAGTTCACGTACCCTTACTCCAGCCGAGCGGAAGTATTCAGTTTACGAACTTGAAACTTTGGCTGTGGTATTTGGCTTAGAAAAATACCGCGAATATCTGGAGCATGTTGAGTTTACTCTTGAGTGCGATAACCAGGCGCTAACGTGGTCGTTGGCCTCACCGCGATCTACAGGCAGGTTAGCGCGTTGGGGCGTACGCATTTCAGCTTTTAAGTTTGTCCCGATACATATACGTAGTTCAGAAAATTGTGTGGCTGATGCCTTAACGAGAGTATTCGAAGAACCAAGAGAATGTAAATGCGGAAAGGAAAATGTTTTAGCCGTCTGTGAATTTCCGGAGTTGTTCGAGGGTTTGCACACACATCAGAGGAAAGATCCGGATCTGCAGGCCCTTATTGATCGGCTTGAGGCTGGCGAGGTTGTTACCCCTTATTGTTTGAAGGAGGGTGTTTTGATGACCCAGGCTACCTTCGACGGCAAGAACAAGGTTGTTTTGCCACGGGCCTTAATTTCCATGGTGTTTGAATATTTCCATTCATCTCCTGTAGGCGGGCATTTGGGAATAGCCAAGACCAAAGACAAGATTCGGGAATATTTTGTGTGGCCGGGCATGAATAAAGAAATTGCTTCCCGAGTTAGACAGTGTCAACTTTGTGCAATGGCGAAACCCGCGCAATGTACAGTATGGAAAGGTTTAGCATCGGAGGTGGCAAGTAGACCCCTGGAAAAATTATTTGTGGATTTTATCGGCCCTTTTTCCCCGTTCAGTCCAGGGGAATACGTATGCATTAGTCGTAGTAGATTCGTTTAGTAAGTTTGTATGGATGTCGGCCTTACCGAAAGCGAATACACGAGGGGTAGTCAAGGTTCTCTCTTCAGTATTTGCGGCTTTTGGAGCCCCTCGTTATCTGGTGACAGACAACGCCACGCAATTTACTTCTTTCGCCTTTAGAAATTTCTGTTTTAGTTGGGGCATTAAAACCATAACTACCACCCCTTATTACCCCCGTCCTTCCCATGCCGAAAGATTTAACAGGAACCTCAAATCAGCATTAATAGCCTTTCATCATGATAATCATACTAAGTGGGACACTAATTTGTCTCGGTTGCAGTTGGCGTTTAATTCGGCTCGACACGAATCACATGGCGTTACCCCTCATCAGCTTATGTTAGCCTATATACCTAACTCTCCGCTGTCTAACCTTTGGCGTTTGGACGATTTGCTTCCCCAGAATATTACTCGCGAGGAAATATGTAGAGTATGGAAGGCCGCTTTTCGGAATTTGAAGAAGTCACTTGCCCAGGTAAAGAAGCGGTATGATGAAAATAAACGGCCTTCACCTTATGCCGTTGGCCAGAAAGTACTGTGTAAGCTGTACACTCAATCTTCTAAGCAAAATGCTTATGCAGCGAAGTTGGCTCCTAGATACGTAGGGCCGTACGAGATTATAAGTATCTTCAAAAATGTTTCTGTGCGCTTAAGGGACCTCCGCACGGGCCAAGAAAGGAGAGCTCACGTCTCACAATTGAAACCCTTCCAGTAGTTTGGTATCTGTTTTCCGTATGTGTATGGGTTTCCTTTGTTTACTCCTGTATGTTTATGTTGTGAATAAAGTGTTTTGTTTTGAATGTGGGTGTTTGTTTATGTTGGAGCGTGCCATGTGTGCGCCGGGCTGTATACCTCTACGGCGCCCCTGTAGTTAGTTTCTGCCGGGCGTGTGAGTCGGCATTGTGTAGATTTGTTTTCGTGTGTCTTTGTATGGAAGCGGTGTGAGGTGTTTGGTGTGGTATGTTTGGGGAGTATTTGTGGGATGTTTGCTGCGTGCTTGCGGTGTGTGTCTTGTGTAGTAATTATGTGTATTTCGTGTTTGTACTCTTGTGTTGTCTGGCCAGTAGGGATTTTGTTTTATGCGCATTTATTTATACAAGGCCTTGTTTATTTTGTTTAACTTGTATATATATATATTGTTTATATATATATTGTTTATATATATATATATTGTTTAGCTTGTTTTAAATTGTCATTTGGAAGAAATTATATTTAATGTTATTCAAGTTCGTTTAAATTGTTCTTATATTGTTATGTTCATTAAACAGTTTATGGTATGTTATCACGCTTGTTGATTATAAATTGATTCAATTTTTTTTAATTTTCTGCTATTTATGTATTTGATGTCATCCACAGTTCTGTAAAAATACTGTTATTCATTCAGTTTGATCTACCCTGAGATGTTATTTTGGGGCAGCAGCCTATTTGAAGCCTGCGTTTTGTTCCCTTTCTGTTGGGTTTGTTCCGTGTTACAGTCTCGCCAGCTCCTGTTCGTAACCTGTCCAGAAAGCACCTAACCACCGCAGTTTGGCATTGTGTAATGTTAAGCCTGGCTGTTACCATCTATCTGGAGTGTTACTGCAGCAGTAAGGTCCGCAATGGAGATTTCTGGAGGCCAGGGAGGTGACGATGGAATATGAAGGGGCTTGTATGTGGCCCACGTTTTGGGTTTTGGACTTTCTCAACGCCTGATTGCAACGAGAGGGCATCCACAGGCTCAAACCCAGAATTTGTTAATTTCTCTGGAACAACGAGGGATCGGTACGCCCAACGAGCTGTGCATCGTCTCTCCCGTCCTGGGAAAAACAGAATTGTGCTCTCTGATGTGACAGTGGCCAGTGATTTGTAGTGACAGTGTTTGGTGCCAGTGCTTTCACAGTGACCTGTACAATGACCGGGCGGTGTAAGGTGTGTCCTTCCTAATATGATACTTCTCATACAATATCAGTCTGTTCCTTTCCAGAATGGCGAGTGCGTGTTGTCAGATGGGGGCGGGAGTATTGTGCTGATCGCACTTATTTTGTTTTATGGAGGCACCTCCTTTGTTTCGCAACTCTCGCTTTCCCCGCGGGGTTGCGCTAGTGTCTTCCTATGGGTTGCCTCTCGGTCTGACAGTGAAAGGAGAGGCAGTCGGAGTGCTCCTTTCGCGCCGTGCGGGGTAAGTTTGTTTGGCTTTAACTAGGGCTCAGGGTCCACGCGAAACATTTAGGTTTTCAGATAGGCAGAAGACTGCCCGACTCCTCGCTTGAGAGGGAATTGACTGGGGGTTATGCAATTGCTTTGTTTTTACCTGTATTTCTGTTGTGTTTCGACTTCCATTTCTGTATAAATTATTGATCCATAAAGGTTGTAGTTCTCGGAATTTTTAGTGCTCTCTTCTTTTCAGTTCCTCCCCCCCCCCCTTTTCCACGATTGTACCTAAGCCCCTATGGTTCACTTTTTAGGTAATTTAACATTTTCTGCCAAATATTTAGGATATAATAATCAAATTCATACTTTATGAAATAGTCCACATAATATCATTTGACAATTTGACCTTCCGAAGATAAATTTTCTTGCTCCACTCGAGTTAGGTTAGGTTGTTTTTAACGACGCTGTCAATTGCCAGGATCACATCAGCGTCGTCGGTGTGCCGGAATTTTGTCCCGCAGGAGTTCTTTTACATGCCAGTAGATCTGCTGACATGGAGCTGTCGTTTTTAAGCACACTTAAAAACCATCGGCCTAAGCCGGGTTTGAACCCGCGACCTTGGGATCAGTAAGCCAGCGTCTAACCAACTGAGCCACCCAGACCGCGGAGTTAGGTTAGACATCCTATGATACTACTTGTGTGAAATGAATTGAATTCATCTTAAAAATAAAGGAAAGACTGAAAAAAGACAGTCAAAGCAAAAACGTAACATAAAATGATTACTCGTATACAGGACATCATTTCTGGTGGCAGAGGGTGAATTACAGTCAACTTAGAGAAATAATTTAACCACTGATTATTATTAATCTACTTAAATAAGAATTACGTCTGTACTTCGAATACCAATATTTAATTAGTATTACATCTTCTTTCAGACTGCGTCATTAAAATTCACATGAAAATTCTAGAAACTGTTTCATACATTCTCCTGCTTGTATATTCTATGTTAATAGTAACAAAAACTCTTACACACTTGGTAGACAGATGGCTCAAAAACTAGATCTTTGGTTTTATGCATAATATGAATTTACGTAATTGCTAGAATATGTCCATATAAGGCGCATATTTACTGCATTTAAGTGAGAAAAACGGACGAGGGATGCTTAGAAGTTTGAGTATCCTACAAAAGCACAACATAAACTTCTTTTATCATTTACCGAATCAATAAACTTTGGTTGAATTTTTGTAAAGAAGAAGCTATAATAGAGCTCTGATTTTTTTCTACATATCGGAAATGAAGTAGTGACTTTAATTGCTTAGGAGAAACAATGTGTCTAAGAAAGAAAATATATGAAACATTTTGCAAATTTCTTATTTATGTAAATATCAATAAGTTAGCGAATATTAAATGAAGCTATAATTTGATTGCCGTTACTGAATTAAAGAAGTTGTTTTATAAGTGGTAAATTCTTCATTATGGTGGCTTGTATATTTTTAAAGAAACCTTAGTATATATTTAGTGAAGCTAATATTTCAGTGAAGCTAAGAAAATTAAAATTTTCGAAGAATTTTCCATGTAATTATTCATGAGGAGGTTTATATGTGACACTGCTAATTTTACCGCATAGATGAATGCTGCACTGTTGAAGGCATAAATAGTATAATACCAGTGCAGTGCGCTATAATGTGACAGTGATCAAGACATGAGCTTAAAATTGTCTAGAAGCTACTTCTCCATCCTCACTGTTGTTGACTGAACGTGTTACATTCAACATGTACGAGCTGATCTGAAACGTTAAGGAGCATATATCCTCTGAACCACCGCTATCAGCTTGCTGCAGTTGCTTGTTGCCGCTGTCACAAATGGCTTTATCACCGAGCGGGCGGTCGAGGCACTCAGCCATTTTCTCTCGACTTTAAATTGTCGGCCTGTCTGTGTTTGAATACCAGGTCTGGGAAGCTCGCTAAACTTATAAGCCAGCCAACCTGACAGCTATCAGCGCAATCAGCCGTGGTTAGGTTCAGTTTGAAACAAACGGGAGTGGTCTTAAGCCAAAGAGCAGACTTGCCAGAATTTCTATGTCATAAGACAAGAAGGGGGCATTTAACATCGCTACAATTACGTACTTCCATATACACACGAGGTACCGTACTTGACTCAGGAGTTTAGCTATGACTTTGTGGTTGACAAGAGTGAATCTGAGATAGCGCACCGTTGTTTATTCCTCGCACTCTAATGTTTTACACCCTACTTCAAAAGCGACCTATCCTTTATTTTCCGGGACAATAAATATTACATTACATTACTGCATCAAACAAAGCAATTAGGAACATACATTTACTAACATTACTAATGGATTGTATATTATTTTAGTATTTCTTATCGTAACTGCTAAAGCAACGCAGAATTTGCAGAATTTTCTTCAAAATCTTCGTGTCGCATCCTTGAAAGACATTAAACTTAAATAGCAACTTTGGTTTTTAACCTACTTTTCGTTTTTCAGTTATGCCGTCCACAGACTGACAAACACACAGACACACACACAAACACACACACACACACACACACGCACGCACACGCACACACACATACGGACCTTTTTCTAAAATGCTTTTTTGGATTCAGGGGGTCTCAAAACATATATTTCCAGTGAAATCTCGACATCGAATTTTTGGGTGGAATACAATACTTCTACTTACCAGTAGAGAAAGTAAAAAATGAACAACGATGTTCCATTTCACGAAAGTTTTTAAGTTTTCCGAAACTCACACACATAACAAGGAATATCTCCGAAATGGTTCACCCTACAAAGAAAAGTCATTAACATATAAATTGTGTGCTTTAGTGAGATCTACATTTTTGTGCATTAAGAATTTGTCTATCTCTAACGGTTTACCAGTTATACAAAAGTCGTCCAGAGTAAATACGACTAAAGGGGCCATAGCCAGAAAATTCAAGATATAAATTTCATTTGTCATAAAAATATCTCAAATACATGATATTGTAATCAAAATCGTTAGAGCCATTTTCAAGAATATAAAAAGTTTCGAAAAATGTTCCATATAAGGGGTAGTTTACTATGGGGCAATTTTCTTCAAATCTTCCTGCCGCATCCTTAAAAGACATTATACTTAAATACCAACTATGGTTTTAACCGACTTTTCGTTTTTGAGTTATGCTGTCCACAGACTGACAGACAGACACACATACACACACATACACACACACACACACACACACACACACACACACACACACACACAGGCCTTTTTCTAAAAATGCTTCTTTTTTGCATTCAGGGGTCTCAAAACATGAATTTCCGGTGAAATCCCGACATTGAATTTTTGGGTGGAATACAATTCTTCCCCTACTTACCGGTAGAGAAAGTAATAAAAATGAACATGACAATAAATACCAGTCTTTAAGTTCAGCACTTTCCAAAATGGTTAGGTACAACAATTTTGAAGAAAATCTATCCATCCCAAACCATTATTTTACTTAGAAAAACGTTCAATATTGTATTTAATGGCTCTAACGGTTTTGATTAAAATACGACATATTTAGGATATTTGCATGACAAATGTACCTCAGAAACATACTCACTGTGACAAAATGACAAGTTCAGTCCCATTTCGTTTTTCACTTTATTTTCTTCCAAAATGTTTGCACAAATATACAGTTCTCGTTTACTAACTAAAACACAGTCCACAGTACTTCATGCTATTATAACTCACAATGTTTTATTTTCGTAACCTTGACTCACTGCTTTGTCTTTCTTCACTGTCTCTGTCTCTCAAACAGCTGACTTTGACGATACGATCACTCAACACTCATAACTGCTTCCTATCTTCATTTTGACGTGTCGGTTCTACCATGACATATGCACACATACACAGGCAAAATAAAAACTGGCTCCATGACTCATGTCTGCAAGTAACTACTAGCTCCTCTCGTTGCCTGGCCTCCTTAAGTAGCTAAGATGACGTAACAGGGACCTTTCTCGAACTTCTACAAATACGTCGACCACCGGCCACTTCTCGAATGATCTAGAGTACTACTTTTGGTTCTGGCCCTCTGATTGTTGTCATGTGTTTGCTCGTACGAGCCAGCCTGACCTTGAGCGTCTCTGTCACATGCACCTCCAGGAGGGGGGGGGGGGCAGCCCGGCTCCAACCGTCGTTTGTTATACGCTGTGGCCGGTGACACAATTCATAACTGGTTGCTTAGGAAGAGGAAGGAAATATCCTATGAGATTGCGTTGTGCTCCTAAAAGATGGAGCAGCTGTAATCTAGTGTATTACGTCCATATCATACTAGAGTAGCCGTCAGGAACGATGTTTCCCATCATTCTCAAAGTATTTGTACACATTATGTACCATTTCCCTGAACTGACTGAAAATAATAGCGTTTTTTTTTTTTTTCTTGTTTTTGCTTCTGCCATGTTCAACTTCAAGTTACTATTACACAACGTAGTGGACTTGGTGCTCGGAATTACTTAATTTCACTGTAAAACTGTACAAATCTCTTACACATGCGCTCTGAAACAAACTACGTCTGGTTGGCTAGAAAACACGTGACTGTGACGTCGTTGGATATTTGTCTACTGCGCAGCCGCCTTCGTTCCTGACGGTGGTATTCGTGGTGGACGAAGCGGCGTCTGTGTGGGTGTTCTCCGAGTTCTCCAGTCTCCCCCACCACTCATTCCACCAATTGTTCTACTCTCCGAGAGGCGTCTGACCCTAGGCAGTGGCTCGTAAGTCCTAGGGGATGTCAGTTCTATATAAGAGGAGGGTAATCAGATAAAGAAGAACAAGTGCAAATAGTGTGGACTTATAAAATAAAAACTTGACAAACAATAACGTTATGAATGTTGTGACCAGAAAAGCACGGTATCACAGGTGCTCAGGGTCTAGCTGCACTACTCCATTTATGCGAGCAAACAATCAGAGCGGCAGAACCAAAAGGTGTTTTCGAGATTATTTGCGAGATGTCCGACGGCCGGCGTATTTGTAGAACTTCCAGAAAAGGTGAGGTTCGACAAAGGTTTGAGTTACGTCATCAGCGAGTTTTAATGTGTGTATCACCTGCCTGTATGCGGTCGTATTGAAGACAATAAAGCAGTTCAGTGACTGGTAAGTGATCACTTCGTCAGAGTTAGTTTTTGTGAGTGAAAGAGAGCACAGAAAGGCAGAAAATTATGTGTTGAGGTTATGAGGAGACAACAGGTGTGAGTTGCAATATCACTTTATGTTAACGTCAGCAAAAGAGAACTGTATTCTTGGAAGAAAATAAAGTGAGAAAAAAGTAATTGGACTGGACAATTGTAATTTTCTTACAATATTACTTTGGCAAATAATGTATAGAGAACATGCCACTGGAAAATAGCCCCATGAAAAAATGCCTGGGAATTTGACACTTGCAGTGGTAAATGTAAATGTGTATTAACCAACAGGTATAACAATGCTTAGTTTTCCTTAGCAGCATGATCATTCTTGTGGACGGTGTCAATGCTGCTACTTAGTTGCAATAGGCTGAGTAGCCTATTAAGGAAATGGAGAGGAAGTCCTGGTGTAAACCGTTTCGACCTGCCCTGGGCAGGTCATCGGTCACCTTCACTAACATACGTGGGCAGACGGAGGCAGAATAGAAAATGTGCATTAATTTCTGATGAGCAGGTAACAAGCCTGCGGGCAGCACCGCTGCTCGAAAGCAGGTCACCACACAGTGTTTACTCTTCTTTACTCCAATCTCCTCGCGGCTTAAGAATTAAGTTCACTTTCTCCTGCCCGTTCCAATATGGTGGCTTAACCAAAACAGAAACTTTCTTGAAGTAAAATATTACTTATACAGGATTATTTACAATAATTCAATCAGTGCATGGAAACTAGTAGATGATTTTGGTATCCAATAGTGTATTTATTTATTGGCAAATCCCCTTTAGGAGCTGTGTTTCACACCAAACTTGAGTAAGCAATATTTGAAGAATTCTGCTGCTGACATTAATGTGACAAATGGCCAATTCACGAACCCCACTTCTGACACCACTGTGAGAAAATTACAAAATCCTGTGTCACTTTATTTTCCTTAAAATCTTTTGCAGAAACACCGTTCTCTTTTACGGACGTCAGCAGACATCAGTTCTTCGTGATATTAGACCTCGCAACTGGTTTCTTCACGTAACCTTGACTCACTCCATTCTGTCTTTCTTCACGTTCTCTGTCTTTAAAACAAGTTGACTATGACAATGCAATCGTCGATATTCATTGGTTTGCATTCAAGTTGACACATATGGGTTAGTCTATGTACAAACGGCCGAACTAGGTGAATGGTAAGGAGTACGGAAACATTTCACCAGAGTGGCTGGAAGGTATTCTTTGCAACGACTGCCAACACGAGTCATGAATGAGCCCTGGGTGGGGGATGTACTTCATGGCAACCTTCTGTAATTTTTTTTAAATTTAGTCTTTTAATTTTTGCAGTTAATAGTTACTGTCACTCCTCTTCTCTATTACTGAAGTGCGTAATTATATCAAAGTTTTCTTGGTCTTTCTAAAAAACAATGAAATGTCAAGGTGGTCATAAAGTGCTGCCCCGCAAGTATAATGTGATTCATGCAAAAAAGTAAAAAAGGAATTATTAAACAATGTTAAACATTACCTTCATAAACACGAGAAGATATAGTCAATTTTAAAATTAATTTGTTTTAAAAATTACTCGGACACTTTGTTACCAGTGGTGGTTACAAACTACCCCTCTGCCCCTTTGTAATCCAAGTTCTGGAATAAGGGATGGTAATAAATGGGATGGTAGATCCAGTAAGCGGTAGGAACTGGAGGTGGCAGAAGGGGTCTGGTGTTTCCTTAGTGCTGCGCGTCATATCCCACAATACCGTGCGCCCGTCTATGTATATGCTCTTATGTAACTAGCATGTCAAGGAGGACTTCAGGACGCTAAATATCTAGCTTGCGAATATATGGGTATAGCTCATGAGCTGTTACATGAACAACCCCTGCGCATAGGGGAAGATGCTTTACTTCGCTCCCTCCCTGCAACGGCTGAGAGGGGGGAAAGGTGGGTGAGTTTGCCGCGAATAAGCAACAGTGTTCAGCTGAAACAATTGCAGTTCACGTGAAAGTAATAACATTGTCGGCACATAGCTATACTTATAGCCAAATGACTTTGTTGGTTGCAATGTTAATTTTTATACATAAATAATGACATTAGCAATATGCACTAAAGTTATCCTAGCTAACTTCACTCCTTCGTGGACGGAAACGTTACGACTTCTGCGCATACATGATTGCGCATCTTCCCCCACCATCAGCCCTTCAGGTGAACAATTGCTACTGCGCATCTAGGGGAATTGCTCTAGTCTTGCCTCACGACCTATATTTCCCAGGAAATATTTGTTTTTAGGTCCCCTTATTCCCAAAATACAACATTTTGGAGAAATATCCTCATTGCATGCGTGTGCGCGCGCTTTTAAAGAGCACGTCAAAAGTGAAAAATCTGAAAAATGCCATCCTCATACTCTAACTTTCTATTTTTACTTTCTCCACTAAGTATGGTAAGTAGTGGAATTGTTGTATTCAACCGAAAAATTCGATGTCAAAATTTCACGGACATATATGTTTTGAGGCTCCTTGAATAAGAAATTAGTTTTAAATAAAGCTACGTGTGTGCGTGTGCGTGTGTGTGTATGGGTGTGTGTGTGTGTGTGGACAGCATAAGTCAAAAACTAAAGGTCGGTTAAAAACCAAAATTGGTATTTAACTTTAATAACTTTTAAGGATGCAGCATAAAGATTTTGAAGAATATTCCTCCACCCTAAACTACCCTTTACATGGGAAATTTTTCGAAAATTTTAACTTTTTCAAAAATAGCAATTTTTTTAAAAATGGCTCGTTCTGAAAAATGGCACAAATGAAAAGTAAATTAAGTGAGAGCTGTTTTAGCTGTGTAAAACATATTTGGATTCTAATGTAAACAAAATACGCTTGCAGTGAAATTATACATGGTGTCAAGATGTCCAAAAGAACTTCCACAAGTGATCATGTTGCTTTCATCTACGAGAGACTTTTGAGAAGCAGCCCTAAGATAGTCAATAATCCTATTGAGAGATGAGAGCGATTGGAAGTGAAGTTTAATCAGCTTAAAAACTTTCTCTCGTGCGGTACACAGGATATTACAGGACCCTGCAGAGTACTAATCGCATTAGCTATGTTAAGCACTTGTACTTATCAAGACCTTTTCATCGCCGTGCTATGATCAGATGAACTTTCAGCACGATGTGTGGCAAGACTGATGCTACAATTGCCCACAGCTCAATCATTCTATCTATATTAACGTTATAAAATATGTATGTGTGGTAAGGGCATCTAGGAACCGATGTTTTAATTCTTCATCATTGATCGGGCCATTCTTCCGGACAGGCAGGTTATAAAATATTTCAAACAATTTTATTTTAAAACCAGCGTTAGAGTCAGGTAATTTAATTTCAATGTCATACCATTCAATTTAAATATTATGCGATATTTCTGCTATTTCTACCATATTTAGAGCCAGCGAAGGTAGAACAGTATCAGGGAAAGATCCGCGCGCTTGCGGTTTGTTTGTATGTAAACAAGACACTCTAAAATCGAAAAATCTGATGTGCTGCACTCACATAATTTTTACTACTCTTGTACCAACCATACTTACAAACTCTCGTATTATAGAACCTTATAAAACGTGTAGTTGTCTCTAACTTTCAACCATATACCTGTCGTAGCATCTCAAAATATATACATACTAACCTTACCACTATTTACAACCCCTTATACTCGTAGAAAAAAGTAAACATCTTGGCTAATTAGGGCACAAATGTTTCCCTTGCTCTATGGGAAGTAGCGAAATATATAAGATCTTTACAAATTAGAACTACCCGTAGTCATGTTTTCAATCCCTTACGTACAGATTTGCCGCAGTTGCCCATTCTGGACTTTAGATACGAGTGGAAATTATAGGCTATTTAGGAGTTTCAACAGCCACCTTACCCTTATTCTCATGCTCTTAGTTACAGAATGGATCTGTTAAATGCCGAGCGAGATAGCTAGCCCTGAATAAAATGGCTGTATCTAACATTGTCCGCGGATTATGCTTGTTTGCTCCTCTGTAATGGTTTGAGGCAGATTAAACTGTGTTATCTATACTTGCTGCAGACACGGTCTAACTTTCTGCTACTTTCTTTGCCTATTCTAATGGAGAGTCAGGTCGGAATTCCTTCTTTATTATAGTACGTACTATAATTTATCTTTATGAAGACTTATTAGTGCTAGTATCTAAGAATTGCTACAAGGATATACCAGTCATGGGTATATTTCTTATAAAGTTAATTGTATAAACAAATAAAGGTCAGTAGTTACGTAACCCAGCAGGATGTCTCAGGCGGTAACGTCTGCGGCCCGCATTCGGGACGTCGCGGGTTCGATCCCCGGGGCCTAGTCCTCTCCCTAGGTGGAGAACACAGTTCCGTTGTGCGCCAGGTGTCAATATCTGTAACTGTTAGGGACTTCTATGCTTCTCTGGGCTTCATTAGCTCCGCTCTCTGACAAGGGTGGGTACCGACTGCGCGCGAAAGGGTCAAATTTGCCTTAACTGCGCGCGAGGTTCTGAATTGTAAACAGCCCTACTGCGCGCGAGTAGGTATAGCACAAATACGTCAAATGCTTGAGTCTTTCTCGTAAGTAAAAGAAGTGTAGCACCACTAGTAAATAATGTTAGTCATTTGTTTCGAGAATAGCTGTGGCTACAGGTTATAGGGTTGGTAACAGTGTTAACGAGTGTCGAATGTTGCGAGAGTATAACATGGCGTGCTGTTTATAAAATGATGTACTCATGGTGTTTCTATAGAGCAATGGAGCGCTTCTCTGAAAGTTATGAAAAGTAAAATAGGACAAAGTTTGGTTATTATAGATGGATACAAATTTCTGAGAGAATGAGAAACACAGCGAGGATTACTGTGGAGGTGCTCTGTAAAACATCTAAGTCCCGTATTTATTTAAATGACACTGCTACCCACACCATTTAAGTGCATGTTTTAAGTTATTTACAAATGCCCTGTTCTAATAAGGGCATACATATGATACAGCTACATTTTTAACCATACCTATAAATGGCAAATACGCTAGCGTCCATAGAGTTATAAGTCTACAAAATTGATAAGGAAAATGCAGAAATGACCGGCGCGCGCAGTCAAGCAGTTTAAAACAGGTAGAAATTTGCCTTGCGAGCAGTCGGGGCCCTCCGTCTGACAAGCCCACTGTCTCACTTCGTCCTGAGGGGTGGTAGTTCGCAATAGACCCACGTTGGGGTCGCAGTGCATCCAGGTGTCTTACCTCCGCGCGCGCACACGCACACACACACACGCACGCACACACACATACAAACGTATGCACAGATGCGCGCGTGTTCGGGCCTTCTTAAAGAAGTTTTGTTTAGGATTCCTTACACTATACATTGCCGAAGAAGTCATAGTACAAAATTTTTGGTTGGGATAGGTACAATACTTTCTCTACGTACTTTAGACGTAGTTAGCAGAGGAAGTAAAAATGATATACGGTTTCTTACCTTTATATGTATGCATCAGTTATTTTTGCTCTAACAATTGGTTTAAATTCAAATACATGCGTGTGATCTAGAATGAAGTGAATATTTTGGTGCACAAAATGTATATTCTGCTTCAATACAGGCGGCGCCGTGGCCGAGCGGTTAGCGCGCTCGCCTATCACCTAGGCGGCCCGGGTTCGATCCCAGGGACCCACATGTGGTATTCGTGGTGGACGAAGCGGCGTCAGGGCGGGTTTTCTCCGGGTACTCCGGTTTCCCCCGCCATCTCATTCCACCGGTGCTCCATCTTCAGTCCATGTATCATCAGTGTCACCGCCTGCGGTGCCGTAGTAGTAAAAGCGGGCATTAAACACTACAACAACAACAGCTTCAATACAAATAGGAGCTATCACCAATATAATTACAATCATGCAAAGAATTTGTCCTGCATTACGATTTTGCATTTTCTCAACCCTACTTAGAAAGGTGGTAGTTTTTGAATCCGTCTACTTAGTAAGATTCCACTGAGGTATTATGTGGTATGTATTTGAGAACTCCTTGTGCTTTACCGGTGGAAATGCGAATGAGTTGGAGAACTTAGTGTCATACCGGCACGTTGCCATAGTGCCTCACTGGTTAAAGCAACCGGACGGAGACCTGAATATCCATGGTTCCAATTCCAACTGTGGCATATTTGCAATAGCATTAATGTTTGTATATGAAGCTTAAACTAAACAGATGGAACCCATACAATAAACCTCGATTCAAGCAGCACTTCATATTGCCACATCACAGTATTTAGTTATGAGTAAAAGCACTAATAATACATCTTGGAACGATTGTTCACTTGCTTAACAATGGTTTTTACTTTCTCTACTACGTATAGTAAAGTACCCAAAATTTGGATGTCAGATTTCTTCTGAAACATGTTTTGAAGAAAAAAGTCCGTGTGCATGACAACATAAGTCAAAAACGAAAGGTCGGCTAAAATCCAAAGTTGGTATTTAAGTTTAATCTCTTTCAAGATTTTGAAAAAAATTACTCCACCGTAAACTACCCTTTACATGGAAAATGTTTCAAAAATTTTTATTTTCTTTAAAATGGCTAACGATTTTGATTAAAATGCTATATGTTTCAGATATTTTTATGACAAATGAAACGTATATCTTGAATTTTCTGGCTATATCCCCTGCAGTCATATTTACTCTGGAAGACTTTTGCATAACTGGTAAACCGTAAGAGACCAAATATTACTATACAAGCACTGGAGATCTTGCTAAAACACTAAATTTTATGTGGAGTAAACCATTTTGGAGATATTTCTTGTTATTTGTGTGAGGTTTGGACAACTTAAACTTTCCTGAAATACAACATCGTTGTTCATTTTTTTATGTGTTCAGCGTGCAAAGAGAACGAGATCTCAAAGCTTTAAAATATTTGACTATAGCTCACAGCTTACTGTATTCTAATGTTCCTCTTACACCCACAGCGAAATAAGCAATAAGATAATTTATACAAATGTTTATCGCAATTAACACAAGGAAGATACAGCAAGAATGGTTACTACAAGAGTAGAGAAAGTAATGCGAGTGCAACACATCAGATATTTAACTTTGGGTTTCAGTTACTTTCGATTAACTTATTACATTAAATTTACACACATTCACACTCCCATTGAAACTTCCATACTCTCAACACGATGGGGAATAATCCTAGTTAAAGAAAAATTCCCATCCTCCAGCCGCCGAGAATCGAACCCGTGACACAACAGCCAGGTGCTCTACCGACCGAGCTACGAGGCGAGCCTACTTATTATTGGTAAGTGACAGTGAAAGTAAAAGTCATAGCACAGTTCTGGTATAGGGTATGAATCACTGGACTTCGGCTGGCTGTGAAAGTATGCATGATTATTTGCGCTATGTTATTGCAGTAAAAGCCGATGCATAATGTTCCCATTTACATGATGGTAACGGTGATGTTTAAAGCCAGCTCTGGGATTGCATGCCGCGAATATGCAGTTCATTTGCAATTAACGCAGCATGTGGTAGACTATATTGCACGGATGTTACTGATCGGTCAATAGGCAGATTGACTTAGTGGGGTGGGGTGGGACAACAAAGTATTCGTGCCCTCCCCCTCTGACCCATAAATTCCATATCGGCTTCAAATTAGCTCCAAGGTGGTAGTTATGTGTTTGAAAATGTAACATGCTTATTGATCGATAAAAATTGTAAAACGCGTAATTGGATCCTGGACTCTATGTATACAATAACTGAAAATTGTATGAATTGAAGCATTTCTCTATATACATTTCCCATTAGATGTTTATATTGCTTGTGTTGAATTTTAGAGACATATAATTTCTGGTATCAAGAAGTTCTTAATTTTAAACTTGGTGTCTTTGCTATATTTTGCTCATATAACAGTTTATTTTGTTTATATGTAGCACATACGAACAGACTACTGGCAAACCTGTCGGTTTTGTTTTAATGTAACTATTTATGTCGTATAAATAATACAATGAAGGAGATAAAATATTCTAAACCAAATGAAAATGCAATCCGCATGTGTATTGTGTGCCAAAGTAAATGTTAACAATGTTTAAATTTTGGCAACAACATCCTGAAGAAAGAACTCGGTTTTCGAAAATAAGTTACAAAAACTTAACTCTGATTGTGCGAACTTCCAAATGACCTGACTTTTCTTATAAGACATTGCAGCTTGCCAGTACTGCAGATCATGTTCATAATATCCTATTTTATTTGTCGTTGGCTATTTTCGAAACCTCCATTCGTTTTTATCCCTGTTGCTTGTTCATCACACACACACACACACACACGCACGCACGCACGCGCACACACACACACACACACACACACACACACACACACACACACACACACGTAAATAAAGAATATACTTATAAGTATATCCGTAGAAGAATGGGTAACGAAGGTCATCTGAATATATTAAAATAATAATTTTTATATAACTTTCTACGAGCCAGTAGCAGCAGCATTTATATTACTGCACTTTTAGTAAGCTTGTTTCAATTTCACATAGACAACTTCTGAGATGAAATTCCTTAAACTTCTTTACCTTCATTAAACCAAGAATACAAAATGTTATTTCCATACTAATGTATACCTAAATTCAGAGAAATTGGTTTTCCTGCTTATTTGTGCTATAAAACCACAACTCCGTAATAACTTCGGAGAGAGAAATAATGTTAGGCAAAGTTCGTTTTCTCAGATATCTATTTTGTGACGGTAACTTTGTACCTTCACTAAAATGTACGTTCACTGTTTCTTCCTTAGATGCTATACGGAAATGAAAATGAGTTTATGTAGTCACGAAAACGTGCCTCTATCTTCAAGACTTGCAGTTATTTCATAACAGAATTATTTGAGCATGCCTATTTGTCTACAATGACAATTGTGTGCTAAAACATATACCATTAATACGAACATTATGGAGCAGAAAGTTCTCAGTATCTATCGCTTATCTATTTATATGCTTTCATTCTACAATTATTTATAATTTAAAAGCTTTAAAAAATGAGAGATATACGCCAATCTCAGTTTTAAAGCATGCATTTTTTGGACTTGTATTTCATTTTACAATGCTGCATCTACGCACTCTGGGATAACATCTTTATTTGGATAATCAGTATGATGGCCAACATTTTCAAACTAAAGTTTTGTTTTACGGATGTTTTACCGTATTGAATCAAAGGGACTAGGTTACATCTGAAAAAAATATGTGTTGCACACACATGACCTTCTCTACTATTGTACTAAGTATTCTTACAAACCTTTATACCTGTATCTTATTTATGTTAGTTGTGATAAATGTTGGCAGAAATCACCTTATTGCTAATTTTCTTGTAGATGTGAGGTGAATATGGAAATACAGTAGCTTTGATCGAGTTATCTTTCAAAGCTGGTCACTAATGAACGCTTTGAAATTACGTTCCCTTTGCATGGCTAAGAGAAAAAGGTGAATAACGACCTTCCATTTGAGAAAACTTTATCCATTCTGAAACTATTGCCGGAAAAATTAAAAGTTTTGAAACATTTTCATGTGAAGGGTAAAGGAATTTTCTTCAAAATTTTCGTGTCGCATCCTTGAAAGATATTAAATTCCAAGTTTGGCCTTTAACTGACTTTTCGTTATAATTTTTGAGTTATGTTGCTCACAGACACATACATACACACAAATACACAGACCTTTTTCTAAAATTCTTTTTTGGATTTAGGGGGCCTCAAAACATATATTTCTGGTGAAATCTCGACATCGAAGTTTTGGGTGGAATAGAATACTTGCCCTACTTACTATACGTAGTACAGAAAGTAAAAATTAAGGTCGATTCGTGTGTACAGAGAGGATGCTGGACTCTGACAATGGTAAAAAGCGTTAATTGCTTATATTAATGACTTCATTATATTAATAACTTAACTGTAACATTCAGTAGTGGGTGAAGATAAGCAACATGGCAACATTGCTAGGTGCAAACGGTTGTTTTACGTTGGAGTAACATAGAACTAACTGCACTGTGTTCTGTTTAATATATAATTAATTACATTATTTACTGGCATCCAGATCTTGTTAACAGTGAATTTTATGACCATTAAAACCTAATTGTGCACTATTAAGCGCTTGTGTAGGTGAACATGGTAACAGTCTATGTAATTTGTAGAAATGCCTTTGAATGCGAGTATTTAAAAGGAAAATTAATTTCCAAAGGAATGATTGACAATTGAGGTAGGCGTGTTACTTGATTTATTTTCAGTAACTGCAATTAACATCCTATGAATCATTCAGTTGTAAAAATAAAATCGTATTCCAGCATTAATGACACGGCGGGAAAAGCTACAACTCTGTGCAGAATAAAATATGTAAAGGAGGAACTTTTATCAGAAATAGATTCCATTACTAGCATAATTTTCTCTTTTGCACAGGTTATATGAATAATGTTGTTCCCGTTAAGAAATAAAAAATAAAAAGGCACGTTAGTTGGGATTCGAACGACAAATGTTAGACACCGCTTTTAAGCTGCACAAACACGCCTTAACCAGTTCGGCTTTAGCGGCCACAGAAAAAATGAGTGTCACTGATTAAGATTACGTCACCCAACACTGGAATCAGTTTTACTTTATCTACTATGTAAAGTAGAGGAAGTATTGTATTCCAGTCAAAAATTCGATGCCAAGATTCCACCAGAAATATATGTTTTGAGACCCCCTGAATCCAAGAAAAGCATCTTTAGAAAAAGATTCGGGCATGCGCGTGTTCTCTGTGTATCTGTGTCTGTCTGTGGACAGCATAACTCAAAAACGAAAAGTCTATTAAACCCAAGTTAGTATTTAAGTTTAATTTCTTTCAAGATTGCGACATGAAAATTTTGTAGAAAATTCCTTCAACCTTTACACGGAACATTTTTCGAAAATTTTAATTTTCTTGCAAATGGCTTGAACGAATTTGATTAAAATACCGTATGTTTCAGATATTTTTATGGCAAGTTAAATAAATATCTGTAATTTTTTGGCTATAGGCTATTTACTCTGGATGACTACTGTATAACTGCTATAGATAGACCGATTCTTACTCTACAAAAAATGCAATCTTTCTGAAAAACACTTTAAGTCCAAATAAACCTTTTTGTAGCGTGAACCATTTTGGAGATATTCCTTGTTATTTGTGTGATTTTTGGAGAACTTTACTTCTGCCAAATGGAACATCGTTATTAATTTTTCATATGTTAACCGTGTTAAAAGAATGGGGTTTCAAAGCTTTAAAAGATTTGACTATCGCTCAAAGCCTACTCCCATACTCCCGTTGCACGTGCAAGAAAACGAGCAATAAGAGGTTTGCTGGAATGGTTAGTAGAAGATTAGAAAAAGTCATGTTAGTGCAAAACATCAGATTTTGGTTATAATCCACAACATAATAAAAACACAATAAGAACATTTTATGCATGTGACTGAAGAAAAATTTGCAAAATTTGCGCATTAAAGTGGAAGGATTAGTAAAATATTGCTTTTCAAAACTGCGAAGTGAGATGCGAGGTGACATGGCTGCCACGTTCTCTGAAGAAAAAGGGAAGTATATGACTCATTCAATACTCATACCATGTATGGAAGTACAGCTGAGAATTAGGTGACCCTTCACGGTGGTCCCACTGAAGTTGGGCATTTATTTTTGTGAAAGATAGTACATCAAAGAGGAAAGGTAAAGATGATTCTTATTTCTTTTTGATTTGTTTATACTTTCCTCAGTATAATATTTAGTCTAGTAAAACGATCCACACGATTTAAAAATGTGCGTTATAATTTATCTACAGAGGGCCTTCAAGCTTTAGTATTTCCGCAGTGGTGACATAGTTATCGAACAGCAATTACTAAATTCCCAGAAACTGGTATTTCAAACATTCTGGGATGGTACTGATTAAAGCGGCTTCTAGCGATCGTTAACGGCAACGGCAATAAATAAGCTGTGTAATAGGCCCTTAAAACAGTATTTAGAGGTCCATAGCACTTCCCTTTTGTGGATTGAAACTACAGTTCAACGTTTACAAAAAGAGTGAGGCAATAGTACTCCATTGTCTATCGTACTAAACGGGTTAACCTCACTTCAATAGGAAGCACACCAACTTTTTCGAAAACGGCTGATACGTCGCGAACAAGTTTTGCCTGTTGACTGCTCGTTTCTACGCATGACGTCATTGTTTTAGTCAACATTTCTAAACGATTGTTTGTTCCAAGCAGTCCAGAGCGCTCAAATTGGCTTCGTGTATGTTCAGCGGTGTGAACTGACCAACCGACACGATCTGCCCTCCCCTACTCTAAACTGTCTTTCGGATTAGACCCCTGCTTGATAGGCATCTTCTCCGGCACCCAAGACACACACGACTGCGGCGGTACTAGGAGCGACTGAACTCTTAGGCTAGGCTGAGCGGCTAGACAGATGACATCATACAGCATGTCATCGCACACGGACTCTCAGTATAGTTGCCGCTATTGTTGCAGTGCTTTAACAGAAGCGAGGTTGAAAGAGCATATTCCTCTGATATCGCGTTATGATTGTGACTTCTTTCGGAAGATGAAAGAACTCATTGGGTGATCGGCCAATTCAAAGGGCAATAGGAGGGAGTCATTGCGCTCTCTCCGGAAATCCGATATTACTGACGACGTGGCGCCTTCTGCCAGTGTGGGAAAGAAACACCGCACATATGTATATGCACGATGGCCGTGTAGGAGAATGGAAAAATAACGCAAAAGTCTCTGAATTTTGCGGCATCTATACTTGTTGCCCTTGAAAGTAATGTTCTGTTGTTGAAAATAATGATACTGATTGTTCATTGTTTCACGAATATTTGTTTAAAAATGTGAGGCACACCTTTTCGCACAACTTTGATTTCCATCACCTAATGACTCCAATTCACTACCAAGATTTCAGCGGATATGTACGCTAAGGATCCTTTGATGATGCTGCTGCTGCTGATAATAATAATAATAATAATAATAATAATAATAATAATAATAATAATAATAATAATAATAATAATAATAATAATAATAATAATAATAATAATAATAATAATAATAATAATAATAATAATAATAATAATAATAATAATAATAATAATAATAATAATAATAATAATAATAATAATAATAATAATAATAATAATAATAATAATAATAATAATAATAATAATAATAATAATAATAATAATAATAATAATAATAATAATAATAATAATAATAATAATAATAATAATAATAATAATAATAATAATAATAATAATAATAATAATAATAATAATAATAATAATAATAATAATAATAATAATAATAATAATAATAATAATAATAATAATAATAATAATAATAATAATAATAATAATAATAATAATAATAATAATAATAATAATAATAATAATAATAATAATAATAATAATAATAATAATAATAATAATAATAATAATAATAATAATAATAATAATAATAATAATAATAATAATAATAATAATAATAATAATAATAATAATAATAATAATAATAATAATAATAATAATAATAATAATAATAATAATAATAATAATAATAATAATAATAATAATAATAATAATAATAATAATAATAATAATAATAATAATAATAATAATAATAATAATAATAATAATAATAATAATAATAATAATAATAATAATAATAATAATAATAATAATAATAATAATAATAATAATAATAATAATAATAATAATAATAAAACTGTGATGTAGGGGAAGCGACACACTATGTCAGTTCTCCCCATCTATTTGCTATCTTATGTTAAAGATATTTAATCTATAACAAGTGATACATTCGCAAAAATAGACAATACACATAAAATAATGAATATTACAAACACATGCGTTATCAGAAGTATAAATGTAATTGTGCATAATGTGAAATACTCCTTAACGCAGAATACCGCCAATCTAATGTTTAATCCATAGCACTTCATTTCTACTTAGAGTACATAAATTAATAACGACTTCAGTGTAATCTGAGACACTCATATTTAATTTGTCAGAGATCATATTGCGAAGCCCCACTATTACTAAGGAGCTTCACTTGACGTTTATTCAATGCCTGTCCATTGTATTCATATGTCTCCTTTGTGCCGTTGTAGTGAATACATTCTGTAAGCCTTTCTTGATGTCTACACGTGAATGCCTTTCAGCCAATGTACACACCATCTAAATCTACCTTATTCACCAATCAGAACTGAATTAAATCGATTGTTTTAAAATATGTGCTCAAAAACTAACTGATAGTTTATTTTCTACTACTTAAATGTCCTATTCCTAAAAACTTCGATTCAAATGGAGATACATAAGGACTATTTTCATGGATTTTCACACCTGAAACGAAACATCGATCTGCCCAATGAGAGTTCACCACCACCAAAGCGATCGAAACAGGCTCACAAGCATTCACAGGTCCATGGAATAATGGTACAGATGTAAGATGTTTGTCGTTCAGGGAGATTACGTCGAAAAGTGACCCAGGCTTCATAGTTTTTGGTGGGATTAGCTACAGAGAAAAAAAAAATTGGAGCTTTCATGCACCTTGTATAAGTATTACAAAATGCAAACCAACAATAGAAATACCTCGAAAACGGTGAAATCCATAAAAAACTATTTGACATAAACTTCCTGCTTTAATGATATCAAAATTTTTATCTAGTGAGTATTGTGACAAATCCCACTTCTGACACCGGTGCGGCAAATTACATTTTCCTGTTACTTTTCCTTGCGCTTTATGTCCCTTATGATCGAATTACAAAAAACAGTTTTCTCTTACTGTACATAACACACACACTTAAAAATGAACACAATACCCAACTCTGAAAAACTCCCCTAATACTGGTTCACTCACTCACGTTTATAGCCCAGGCTAAGTGTCGGCGAATTCTCTGGAAAATACATCTTTTTCTCGACAATTATCTTAAATAAACCGGCAAATAAATGTTTGATGAAGTTTGTTCTGCCGTGCTCATTGTCATCATCATCCTGACCGCTCCATTGTCACCTGGCCGCGTGTTTACAAGCAGTGGTGTGAGATAGCTTGATCCTGAGCGCACCACCGTCACAGTATAAACAAAAAGTTTGTGAATTTAAAATATAAAAGAAGCGGCAAAGATATAACGTCACATAGTACAAAAATAAACAAAATGTGGTTTTGTGAAATAAGATTATATTGTAAGTCCTTTCAAAACAATTATAACAATCATTCATTCGCCTCAATTAAATTGCTGAAAACCTATTAGCACTCCTGGAGATAAACACCGCCTTCGTGCTGGTATAGGGCTCTTGTAAACTCGTTCCTTGTTCGAATAAAAAGTTATATGTGCTTTGACGTACATTTTAGGTCAGTGTTGTTGAGGAAACAAGGGAGATATACATAACAAAGCAACCTGTAGAAGCGCAATAAAGCACCCTTCCTTCTCTGCCATGCAAATGTAAGCTTAATTTGAATACGCAGTGTTCGACAGTGACAAGATGTTAGCAGGCGGGTGACATTCAGGCGACTGTTTAACTAAGGCAAAGGTAAGCGACCTCCTAAATGTTAGTTTGAATGAAAATCATAAACCATTCTGCATGCTACCTACACTCGGCATTGGAAGGTTGAATTCGATGTCAAATATCCAATGTTCATTTTAAAGTACTAATGTAGTGGATTGTAATACAGAACAAATTACTTTTTTAATTAAAGTGGATTTCCAAGAGGACATGGTATGAAAAGGACATTCACAGTACTAACAGCGCAGTCTAGCTAATGTCTCCCGAATCAGTTTACTTTTGTTAATTATGTCAACAATCATTATTAGCGTACCAAAAACTTGATGCTTATCAGGTCCAGAATGCAGGGCCGAGTTTTCCCAAACTTTCCAGATCTGATAAGTAAGAGTTCGTGGTTTGTCAATTACTTTTTGCAATACTTGAACCCGTAAAAGCAAGAATAAATGAACATTACTTTTCCTTATTTTATTTAGCATTAAGAAAAAATGCGTTCTCTATGTGAACAAATGAAAAGCTATATCTAAATTATATGGGCAAAGCCTTCTTATCATCTTTTGTTAATGAATTTCACAATAGATTCTTTACTTGAAGTAGCACATGTCTTGGTTTCTAGGTTATTTGTTTATGTAGCCGAATATAATCTTTCTACTTTTGATAGTGATTATCAAGCAGTAAAATTTTATAAAACTGAGCGACATTGCTATTCAAGAAGCTGCGGATCTAGCATGCGTATAACTTTTACCAGCGAATTCGAAACAAAGATGTGTTGAAGCTTAGAATGCTTTCCGAAAGTGGTGTTTTGATCAAAACGTTAACAGTTATACCAGTGAGACACTTTTATTGGCATATTTTGCTACGGATTCATTAATAACTCATTTTAGGTTAGATTGCTGTTAGGTGTGACGTCCTTTCCTTCTAGTACCATAAGAACTACAGAACGCATATTGTAGGTTAGTTTTCTCATTTTCTCAAAACTTTAAGGCTTGATTAGTTCCCCCTTTGAACTAAACGCTTCAAATACTTTTACTGCAAATTTATCAATTTATCAGCATCACTTAATAAATTTAGAGTTAAGGTACATTAAGTTAATATATAATTTGCTGCGTGCCACTTTTCCATGTACTCATTTGGTCAATGCCCCGACTGCATGCCATCATCCCTAATTTGATGAAATCTAGGAGGACATCTAGGATGCATGGCCTCATTTGTGCTTCCCCTATAGCTATCGATCGATACTCGATGATACTATTGATTCCCGCATACCTAAGAGCTCCATCACATATTTATAACACTGCCTCAAGGGACAGATTGGTTAACATGGATATAATGCTTTTATAGCTCCAACATTCACTGAATTTTTATGAATACATTTTATATTCCATTATCACTTATGACGCAGATAAAATATACTAGGGAATACACATGTAAAATTTAAATTTGACGTTAACGGAGATTGCATCAATTTCCTAAAATCTTTTTGATTACAATACAATGATTGATTCTAACCGAAAAGTGGTATTTTACGTTTGTGAACACATTGGGTTTCTACAATCTGGCATGTACAGTTTATAACAATTTTATCACAATTAAAGCGCAGGATAATATTCAGACAGTACGGGATAACAGAAAAACGCAATTACAAAGCAAATGCACAAATAAGGTATATTTTATTTATTTCTTGACTGTTCCCAAGTGACGAACTCTGAGCACAAAGATATAATATCCATAATTAACTTAAATGCTCATTCATTATCACGTTAATTTTACAGAAATGCACGCGATTAAAAAAACAAGCGTTTTACATTCACATGACACTCTGTACTACTGTCGTTTGCTATCACCTATAGAGCATCTACAAATTATTCACGAAAGCCGTTTTTAGGTACAATTGGAATAAGAAAATACAGTAGGCTTAAGCAATAGTCAAATCTTTTAAGAGCTGGTCACTATGTGTTTGCCTCGAATTTCATTTTTTTTTTTTTTTTTTTTTTTTTTTTTTTTTTTTGCATGTCCAGGACATAAAATAACGAATAATGACTCCCCATTTGGTACAGGTATTGGACAATTCAAACAAATAACATGTAACATCGGAAATTGTCCACTCCACACATACACCAAATGCATGTTTTGAAGATGCTGAAAATATGTAGCAAGCTTGATATTCAACCAAATTTTCCTTTTTACTTTATCTACTACGTTTAGTAAAGTAGAGGAAGAATTGCATTCCACCCAAGAATTCGATGTTGAGATTTCACCGAAAAATATGTTTTGAGATCCTCTAAAACCAAAAAAATCATTTTTAGGAAAAGTTCCGCGCGCGCGTGTGTGTGTTTAATGTCTGTGTGTCTGCCAGTCTGTGGACAACATAACTCAAAAACGAAAACTCGGTTAGAAACCGAAATTGGTATCTAAGTTCAATGTCTTTAAAGGATGTTTCTTCAAAACGAAGGTTTTGAAGGAAATAACCCCAACATAAACAACCCTTTACGTGAAAAAATTTCTCAAAAACTTTGATTTTCTTGAAAATGTCTAACGATTTTGATTAAAATGTCATATTTAAGCTTTTTGTATGACAAATGAAATGTATATTTTGAATTATTATTTATTTATGCCAACAAGCTTACTGCTGATGTGTGTGGGCAATGTTTAAGAGGTTGAATCAGAAACTGAAAAATTCAATGCCATAGCCGGGATTTGAACCACGGATCTTCCGTATATTTTGAATTTTGTGACTATAACCTATGTAGTCCTGTTTACTCTGAATGGCTTTTTTTAATAAATCGTAAACAAAATCTTACTGTACAAAAAATGTAGATCTTGCTAAAACAGACAATTTATGTGTGAATACTTTTTTTGGAGAGTGAACCATTTCGGAGATGTTCCTTGTTATTTGTGTCAGTTTCGGAAAACCAACTTTCGTGAAATGGAACATCGTTGTTCGTTTTCTTATATGTTAGGCGTGCAAAGATAACGGAATCTCAAAGCTTTAAAAGAATTGCCTATCGCACAACGCCTATTGTATTGTAATATTCCCCTTGCACCTACAAGGAAATAATCAATAAGATAATTTGTACAAATGTTAATCTCAACTAACACGAAGAATATATAGGAATCAGAGTTTGTAAGAATGGTTAGTGCAAGAGTAGAGAAAGTCATGTGAGTGCAACACATCAGATTTTTAAAAATTGGGAGCACATATCTCTAATTTTGGTGAGTTTGGTGTATCGTTTAGTAAGCCGAATATACAAATAGATAGCGGTGTTTCTGAATGCTTGTTCATCTCGATTTTTCGTTGCCGCTTTTGTTTAGCGGCTATTTTGTCATTTTGTAGAGCCATAGACGCGATTTATACTTACTATGCACCACTTATTTTTGTTCCGACCTGGTCAAATAGATTTTTATGTAGTGGATGAAGCGCCTTAGCCTTTAGGTGGTATTTGATTCAGGTGAAGGAAAACGCACAACACAAGCAACGATGGCTTGGGAACTTTACAGAAGGTTGGCGATATCAACTGTGATGGCTCACTGGCTCATGCAAATGCACATTCAATTTGTGAAAGCTGTTATTCAATTAAATAGTGTTACACCTATTCAGTATTTCTTACATATAGAAGATCATGTCAATATCTTCGAATACTCAACATATTGTGGTACCTAAATTAAGAAAGATAGAATATTTTGTCACTAAACGGTTCCAGCAAGATGGGGCTACCGCCCGTCAGCCAATGTCAGCAGACAAGCTTGCAGCTACTTTTCCAAGCGGACTAATGCCTAGCTTTGGTGACATCTACATCCCTTGACCTGTCAGTTCCATATTTCTTTTCTTGGGAGTGCCTCAAGTAGAAAGGACTTTTTTCACTCGCAAGCAGACAACAGCGGAATTAAAGACTTCCGTTCGTCAAGAAATTGCAGACATCTCGCGCAGTGTGCCAACAAATATGATGGATAACTTCCTCCGTACTGTGAAGTGAATGAACGAGACTTAAGGGATGTAATTTTCGGAAAGTAATCTGGCAAAGGCTGGATATTGCTTTGAGATAAGCTGCATTTGTATATTTGTTTAAATAATTCTTTTTTACCACATATTTTGCTCCACATTATATTGGTGTTCTTGTTGTCAAATTTTTCGTGAACGTCATAGGTGTAATAGGAATAAGCTATCCGTTCTATCATCATTAAATTCCTACATCTGTTCTTGAGTTTTGTCAGTTAAAATTTAATTGGTGTACTAGTAGTAGTTGTTTTTTATAAATCGTGGTTTTAATTTTCAAAAGTGGTTAGATTTACGACGAAAATTGTACACAGCCATTCAGAGATAGGGAAAACTCTTTTCTTTGTGATTTTGCATTGTGTTACACTTCATAATTGTGAAACATATGATGTTTATATGTATTATGTCGGTAGCGCACTTGCCTCTGGCGCGGAGGACCCGGGTTCGATCCCCGGTACCAGCATGGAGATCTTATCCCCTCTGGGAGGTCTGGCACGGGGTGCACTCAGCCTCGTTAGGTCCTGGGGGGACCAATTGAGGAGCTACTTGATGGAGAAGTAGCGGCCCCAGGTCTAGAAGACCGCATAACTGGCCGGGAGGGCTCGGGGCGCTGACTACGTCCCACCCTCCAGTACTGGACCTCACCAATGACTCCTATAGTGGGCAGAGGTGGGGGACGCAGCGGCGGTAGGCCTTGGCCCTTCATGGGCTGTTGCGCTGGGGTTTAGTTTAGTTTAGTATATGTATTATAATCAAAGAGGATATAATTTCCATACCGGAAATAAAAGTTATAGGAAATCACCATTTTCAAGTCCCCAGAATCCAAGAAAAACCATTTTTAGATAAAGGTCCGTGTGTATGCGTGTGTGTGTGTGTGTGTGTGTGTGTGTGTGTGTGTGTGTGTGTGTGTGTTTGTGTGTATATGTAAACACTATAACTCGAAAACCAAAAGTCGATTAAAAACCAAAGCTGATATTTAAGTCTAATATCCTTCGAGGATGCGAAACGAAGATCTTGAAAATTTCTCCACCATAAACTACCCCTTACATGGAAAATTTTTCAAATATTTGGAGTTTTCCAAAAATAACTCTAACGATTTTAATTAAAACGCTCTTAAAGAAAACAATAATTTGTTGGCACTGTTTGGAAGCGTCCAACGAATTAAGCCGCCAAGTGTTTGAAAAGGGCATTGCAATAAATGTGATGCACGTTGTGTCATTATGCACACATGGAGGTTTTCTCCCGTAGCGCGAGGCCAACCATTGTCTATCTTTATGTTTGCATCACAACACTTGAATCAATGTAGGCGGCAGACTGCGCCTGAATGGCCCTACTAAATTGCCTGCAATTAACCGGCAAACGCGTAGCTTAAGTAATGATGGTTGCAACTCACAAATAGAGCACAGTGAGAGAACAGAATGTAATACCGGCAACGCACTGCAGCATATCAAATAGTTCCCATTATTTCTTCCTCACTTCCTTCATAGTCAATTAAACAAATTATGCTTAACTAGTAATAGAATAAATAGGAACAGGTAGGCTCTTGTTACTTATTTAATAATGTGTTTATTTAAAATGTTAGTAGAACTATTTCTAATGCTTGAATAATACAGGATCAAAGAGAAGTCATTAGATTCCTTCTAATATGTACTTCATAGAAGCACTACAATAAAAAAGGCCCGATGGCATTTTGTTCTTTGATCAGCCGATTTCGAAAAAAATAAATGGTTTTTGATCCAAATTGGATGTGTAATTCCACAAGAATGTATGAAGACAAGGTACCTAGAGTAACTTATTTCTGACATAGCTTCCGTAATAATGATGGGACATCACACAGGTTTCGAAATAATTAATCACTTGAAAGATGTGAAGGAATACTCCGAGAAGTACTCTATGTATGTAAACAGGTCCTTCGCTTTCGCTTTCTTCTAATGTGTTGGGAGCTAACGCTTGTCATTGGCCTACACTCGCACAGTAAACACTGAAGGACAAGGCAGGGCAAGAGTTTGTTTTCAAGACACACCGTTACGGTTTTTTATGTACTGAACTAGGGAAAGTGACACACACACAATCTGCAGTACTGCCAGGTTGTTTTCGACAAAACTAAATCATCTCCGTAGGAAATGGCCAGAGACAAAAACGTAAGACACAAAATGTGTTCCAAATATCTACCACTGGTTTAAATTAACGTAATGACTTCCCTTCCACCCGGTATATTGTGACAAATGTCAAACTTCACTCAGTTTATTTCTCTTCTAAAACGGAAGTACCTACAAAACACGATTCTGTTTCATCATATTCGTAAATACAATGCACAATTCGTCGTGACCTTTCATCTCACAGCTGTTCTGCCATATTGTAACCTTGACACAAAACGCTGATACTGGCTATTCACACAAGCAACTGCCACGATTCGCTCACTAAAAACTAGTTCAAGACTGCCTACAACTCCACGCAACTATTAAATGTCCAAAACTGTCTTTGACAATACACTTTCAAATTTCTCTCGAGTCTCAACAGCTGTCTCGTTCAATACTAATGACTCCGAGGAACTTGGTTCTCTCTAGCAGAGAATGACGTAGCACGGATTTTTCTCGAAATCCACCTTTTCTCAAACCTCTCGTAAGCAAGCCGGCAGTCAGAAGATTATCCAACAATCTGGAAATGCTTTGCTCTTCCACGCTCATACCCATCCTGGTTCTGGCCGCTCCGTTGTGGGCCACGTACAGTGAAACTTACATAATTCGATCATTTATAATTCGAAATCGTCGGTAATTCGAAGTTTTTTTAGTCCGTTAAATGTTCTATTAAAGCGATGCAAAAAGTCACACATAATTCGAAGTTTTTGTTCAGAAATATCAGTCAAAAATTCATCTAAACGTTCAAATTTAATATGAAATCTTCGTCTATGTGTTTCTGCAAAAGAGGTCATCGCGTAGAGGTTGTTCGTTTTGTCGAAATGCAGTTGGAATTCCTGGGGAGTGGAATAGCTTTCCTAGCTGCCGGCCTTGAGCTTCTATACCTGCTTCCACATTCCCTTGTTTAAAACACGTGTGTCTTAGCTGTTGCTTGAGCTTCCTACCATTTAGTGTGTTGCAAATGAGTGCTACTATGGCTCTTACTAAACCGCGTGTCCAGTACAAGAGTAACCTTTTTGGAAAAAGTCGCCATCATTCGAGAATCTGATATCGCGAAGGAATACCGGTTACCACCGAACACTTTGTCAACTTATCTGAAGAATAAGAAGAAAATTTTAAGCACTACCTTGAGTGAAAATGAAAAGAGCCAAAAAAGAGTAAGACAACCGGAAAATCCTGATGGATGTCAATTTCAGACTAATTTTTTAATTGAAATTTTTCGTATATTTAGAGTTTTTTCTTGTCCCTTCAACTTCGAATTATCCAAGTTGCACCATATTTACAAAAAGACGGGTGAGGTAGCTAACACCCAACTTCTTTAAGGCATGCAGTCACCCAGTAGTGTGAGGTACCTTGACTGCTTTTTATTGCAGCTGCCGGATTTACTATATAAGTTTACTATATTTATTAGTTATTTAATCAAGAACCGTTTGTTGAATTGCCTTGCGCAAGTATTACTGGAATACACAAACTCCTTTAGCAAATGCTCCTTGAACTTAACCTATGCCTCACGTTTATCATACGCACTGCAAAAATTTTAAATTGGAATTGTTCATAACTTATTTATGCCATTTGGTGTATGTTAGTAGTTAAACTAAACGTATTTAAGTTTGTGGCGAAAACCAACAATCCCATTAAAATAGTTAAATCCACTTCGATTCCTGTGACGCTACTGGCGGTGATTCCTGTTTTCAAGTACATCTCTGCAGTCACTGGTTCCGCCGCCAGCCGCGCATGATGGCAGGGGATTAGCCGCTGGGAGGTGGATGAGCGTGAAATGGTCGACAGTTTTTCTCAGACACTTTTTCTTACTAGGTATAAGGTTCTTTACGTGCATATAAACATTACACGGACGAGGGAACCGTGCTAAGGATTTTACGCCCGAAAAATTACATCCCACTTTTTTAAACAGGTGGTTCATAGAGTTGATCCTTCTTTCTTTCTTTGTTCACACTTTTACCGGCCATGTGTCCGATTCTTCATTTTAGACAGGTATTATTTTAGTAAGAAAACTGTCCATTGTCCCAATTTAGTTAGCTATTTATAGGCATACATAGCAAGGTTTAACTTACAGTCGCTTTTGTCGCATTTTGCTACTGGAGGTCCAACAATGAGAGATATTTAAAACAGCATTCGGAAAAACGCAAAAATCTGCTACTGAAGCAAATAATAAGAGTATAAACAGAACCTTTCAACAAGCAGTAGCAATCTGTCATTGAAGCAAATGATATACCGCTTTCCTCCCAGCTAGTGGAGCTCATTTCTGATCTGGTCTGTTGCACTATGTATCTGTGCGCTTTTTAAGAAGAGATAGATAAAATTGCTCTGCCGGGAAGGCTCAGTATGATGGCCACATCCCACCAATGACGCCTCTAGTGGGTAGAGGTGGGGGACGCAGCAGCTGGGCGGTAAGCCTTGGCCCATCATTTCTAATTGTCTTGCAGGTGAAAGGGAAATACGGTAAGCTTTAAGCGAAATGATGAAACTAGGAATGTCAGATATGGAGATGAGCTATCGGAGAATACATACTAAGAGGCGACTGAATAGGGTTAAGGAAGCCATGGAAGACCTCGGCGGAAAGATGAAGGACCTTGACCAACGTGTTAACGCCCTGAAAGATAGAGTTCAGTGCATTAAAGAACTGAACTCCATAGTGGAACAAATGCTCGACGAAAACCTCAAACCAGGTGGATATCTATGGGGGAGTCCTGCGTTCAGCAGTAGACGTTTTACGGCTGAAATGATGGTGCTTATGAAATATTTATATGTATCGCGGAAATGACTTAATTGCGACATATTTTATTTAGTTAAATTTTTGCTTTTCAACTTTATCTAAATAAGTATCTCCTCCCAAATAACAAGATTTCACAAAACAGTGGCGAAAAACGCCGAGAGAAGCTCAGTCGCTCAGGCACTAATAATAGGAATGGATAAATCAGCAAGTTTACCAATCGTATGTGTATACATTAGTCCTTTTCATTCTGCAAAGTCCGTGTCATTAGTTTTCTAGGTTAAGTCAGGTGCTTTTTGATGAGGTAGCAGTTTACAATCAATAAAGAAGCACTGATTGTCATCCATGCTAGCCGGTGTTACCCGTATAGCAATTCTACTGATCTGGTTTCGTTCATGTCGCATCGGAATGCAATTAACCCCTGCTGTCGTGTTTGTTAGAACCCACTCTGCTATAAAAAAAAACACACAGAAACGCAAATGAGAAAAAACTTCCAAAATCACACCGGAAAGCAGGAACGTGAACATCCAATGCCAGTGTCGCTGCATTGCTCCAGAGGTTGCCGAATATGTTAAGAGAACTTTATGGTATATGCACATCATTAAAATGGACCCCCCTATATTCATGCAGCTACAAAGATCATGACTGCGTATAAAACCTGTGGAATTCGATCACATATAGCATAATACAGCATCAATAAGGATAAATAATAACGATAATAATGTTTAGATTTTTGCAAAACAAGAAAACTCTAAGAGAACCGCTTCCCCTGTCACTGGGTTGTAACCATTAGCAAAGAAAAAGCTACCCTTATAAACATGGTGAGAGGCAATGCAGCCGGTTTTCGGTTCCTATACGTATACTTTTAAACCGCAAAGCTCGTAAACCCATACTTCAAAGTAACGCCAACGTTGGCAAACGAGTGGGTCAGAGTTGTCATGTATTGAAAAAAAGCTCCACAACGCCCCGGGTGCATAAAAGTTACTCTAAGTTCAACCACCTGTAAATGATCTACAGTTAAGCTTAACTTAGAATTTTGGTTGTATAAACCTTGATCTAAGTTCATGCAATCCTGACCTAACTAGTGAATTTTCTTCAGTTAACCTAACTCTAACCTAACCCCATGGCGCAACAGCCCTATCCGGGCCAAGGCCTACCGCCCGGCCACTGCGTCCCCCACCTCTTCCTAATACAGGAGTAATGAATGTAGTGCTGGTACGTGGTCAGCGCTCCAATCCCTCCCAGCGGTCTTCACGACCTGGGGCCGCTACTTCTCAAAGAAAGTAAGAAATAAACAGTAGAGCTTTAACCCTCCGTTAGACGTGCGCCCTGGTATAACACCGTTAGTCGCGCGGGCCTACTGTCATTAATTCAGGAGAATGTCTTTGTCCATGAAAGAGCAATCGTGGTGTGGAGTGGGGAGCTTCTCGGTACGATGTAAAGAGAGTACCACCAGCAGTTTAAAATCACTGTCTACAACGCAGTTGAACTGTAAGCAGTGCCAGTGTTGCTACAATATTATATATCGTGTGGTTTCTTGAGTCTCCAGTAAACATAATTCATTAATGATATTACTCAAGACATGATCATAATTGCTTTTTTATGCGGCAATATAATGTATAAGTACTGATCTTTCGCGTAATATTTATTGTACCGGGAAAGAAAGGATAAGTTGCTTTTGAAGCAGGGTGTAAACCGTTATTGCGAGAGGAAAAAATAACAGAAACACCCTTAAGTGCACAAATTACTGATTTCATACCTGTGAAATATAAAAAACTCAAAATTCAGTACCAGGGGACCTTAAACCGGTATATTGATCTTAAATTAGAAATTTAGTAATGATACGATAGATTGAAGGGTCCAAGAAGTATCTAATAAACGATATCAAAAAGTGATTAGTTATGAGTATATCTTAACCATGGTATGACACGTTATAACATTGTGTGCGGTATATTTTCTATGTTCTGAACATGTGGAAAAACAACCAACACCTCTAAAAGTCTCCGTTTATTTCAGACCGGCACAATTATCTGCAGGGCGACGTTTGTAGGGGTGTTGCAGCCGTTTAGGGTGCAACTGCGAGACGGACCACTTTCACCATGGGAATCAGTCTATGTTCCAATTATCCTGACATTTCCGCTCCAGTGATTTAGGTATTATCCTGTGACATCCCTGCAAACATTTTCCCATGGCGCTATATCAACTCAACTGCGCACATTCTAAGTACTAGCCATCATACTAGTATATGATCAAGTTCCCTGTAATTACAGCTGTTGCCATTGGACTTAAAACGTCATCTGGCATCGCTATTCTTAACTGTTGTTATTCCCTTTTGGTGAAGACAGCAATTCAGTTATTCTCTAGTGGAGAACAGGTAGTGCCCGTGTGACGTCAGCTGACACCGCTGAACATACTTGCATTGAAGACGAGTTCAGCGTGTAACGTCAATGTTGTCGCGGGATGCAGCAGTGTAGGAATGATAGCAAACATACCTGGCGTTTATAGCACAACTAACGTAATTGATATTATGTATATTTAAATTAAACAATTGCTCACAGATTATAAACAATTACATTTCGGTTCTGTGCTACGAGAGAATATTTAACAATTATTCTAGCCTACGTGAAGGACAATCATATTATATAATAAACTGAACGTACTTTCTCTGCAAATTAGAAGAGAGCATACAGAACAAACTTACCTGGACTTTTCTCGCACCTAGTTTCGTTTTTCTTTAACTAGTTCATCAGTGTTAGGGCATAATGTCTGTAATCGAAGACTGTATGTTAGATTGTGATCTGACAAGGTACTTGCGGAATTGGGGTTAGCTAATTTCATAAGAGAACTACACAAAAACACAGGCCCCTCCGTTTTACTCGTACTGGCCATGTTATTATCATCGAGATAGCTACACCTGACTGAACCCTCCAGTTCCGTAATAAGTTTATCTAGGTAACTTGGACACGGCTCTCGCCTGGGGCCACACGAACTGATAGGCCTGCTCTTCCTTCTAATACGCATTGTAAGCTCACAGGTACAAAAGATGCGTGGAAGTCCCTAATATTTCCAGGTTCCAAGATCCTAGATTGGATGTTTAACGTTTCCAAGCAGCCCTCGACTACCCACAATGAATACTGCTTACTTTGAGCAAGCACCGCTGTCATCTGTCTGGCAGCGTCAGACATCACGTCCCCTACCGACTTGGAAAAGCCATGAAAAACTTACTCATCTCACTATACTCGCCATAGCTGAACAAAAAGGTTGTTTGGTTCTGCCTGGCACTAGGAAATAGAACAAAAATAAAATTCGCACCAAACGTTTTATCAAACAGAAGTCACAGGGATTTTAATGGTTGAAACATTGAGAACGGCCGTGGACCTCAAAGGCACTCGAGGTCAAGCTACCTCACGCCACTGCTACTATTTACGCGGCCTAACAAGGATGTAGCGGTTGGAACAAATACGACTATGAGTACGGCAGAAGAGAGGTTGGAGAAACTTTCGATAGCCTTTTGTTTACGAGAAGTTTGAGAAAAGGTAAACATTCCAGAAATGTTTCCGGCACTTGGCCTGGACTGTAAATGCAAGTGAGCGAGCCAGTGTTACGACAGTTCTTCAGATTGAACTATTTTGTTGAGTTTTAGCAGTTTGGTTTGAAGTGTGTGTTGCGTGCAGTCAGTGTTTAAGAGACTGAGTGTGTATCGTCAGTTATTTCTGACATTTAATCGTCGCGTTGGAGTTGTTTGTGTGGAGCAGTTTTTAGCATTTGCATCGTTGAAGCCAGCTGTCTATTAAACAGAGAAAAATTGAAAGACAACGAAATAAGTGTCACGGCTACGATGGGACAGAACAGCTTTGAGTTACAAGGTCTTTACAAATTGTAGATTGTGAAACGATAAAATGCAGAACTGTGTTTTATGGTTCAGGCTAGGCGAATAACGTAACACAGAAAAATAGCTAGGCCTTTCATTTATCACACTAGTCACTTTTTCTGTTTTTCTTTCTCTACTAGCAAGTAGAAGCAGCATTGTATTCCACCCAAAAATTCACTGTCGAGATTTTATCGGAAATATAAGTTTAGAGACCCCCTGAATAAAAAGAAAGCATTTTTAGAAAAATGTGCGTGTGTGTATGTCTGTGTGTCAGTCTGTGGACAGCACAACTCAAGAACTAAAAACCAAAGTTGGTATTTAAGTTAATGTATTTCAAGGATGCCACACGAAGACTTTTCAGAAAATTGCTCCAGCCGAAACTACCCTTTACACGTAACATTTTTCGAAACTTTTGATTTTCTTGATAATGGCTCTAACGATTTTGATTAAAATGCCGTATGTTTCAGATATTTTTATGACAAATGAAATGTATATCTTGAATTTTTTGGATATAGCCCATGTAGTCCTATTTACTCTGGATGTATTTTGCATAACTGATAAACAGTAAGAGATAGACAAAATCTTACTGCACAAAAAATATAGACCTTGCTAAAACACACAATTTATGTCTGAATAATTTTTATTTTTGTAGAGTGAACCATTTCGGAGCTATTCCTTGTTGTCTGTGTAAGTTTTGGGGAACTGCGGCTGGTCGTCCTAAAGGTCTCACACAGATTGCCTCGGCTGAGATCTTATCTCGTGGGTGTTGAAGAAATAATAACCACAGTTATTATTGTGAAACCTTTTTTATTCCAGTCCACAGTAAATGCTACTCTTCCTACCATATACCCTTTGTTATCGACTTCGTCACTGACTTTTCCTCGCGGTACTGGACGGCGCTGATACTAATGTTGCAGGGGTGTTGTAATAATGTCGGAGTGTGTTGTAGAGCTCTCGGTGTGTGTTGTAGGACTCGCGGGGTGTATTACAGGACTGGGCTCGGGGTGTATTGTATGACTGGGTGTATCACAGGACTGGGCTGTATCACAGGACTCAGGGTATTACGTGACTGGGCGTATCACAGGTCTGGGGTCGGGATGTACTACATGACTGGAGCTTTAAAATGCGTGTTCGCCGGTTTTATAACTTTCCCATTTCCCCTGACTATACCCTTACCTTCTGTCTACGCAGTTTGCAGTGATTGGTAGAAATTCATATTGTACGCGCGGCTTCCGAATTTCCACCTATAGGCATGCCTGGTTGTGGCGGGAGTTCCAGAAGGGGATTCCGCCTCACTGTACATGGCGTCCCTATTAGCCTAACAAAAGGCACAAAAGGATTTTTCGCCTTTTGTTCAGCATTGTCTGCATCGTCACCTTAATGATGGTTTTACCCTGAGTTGGAGCAAATTCTGGCTGATACACGCCTCTACCTGCCACACTGAATGATCGGTTGGCGAATATTTTGTTTAAGAATTTGCTTTAGCAATTGATTTGATTTATCCCGCTACAGAACTTATACTTCTGTCAAATGGAACATCGTATTCAGGTTTTGATGTCAACCGTGCAAAGAGAACGGAATTTGAAAGCATATTCTCCTTGTACCTACTGTAAATGTTTATCTCAACTAACACTAAGAAGATATAGGAATAACAGTTTGTAAGATGCTTGATACAAGAGAAGAGAAAGTCACGTGAGTGCAACACATCGGATTTTTAATTTGGCTGTAGACACGGGCGTGAATCTTTTTCTTTAGATTGTTTTAGGGGTGATTAGAAGGCCTCTAAACGTATATTTTCTGTGAAATCTTGACACTAAATTTGTGTATGAAGTACAGTAAGAAGGTGGTAGGGAAAGAAAGAAATTGCTGTCAACGGATTTCCAAGCTGTAAGTTCATAATATTAAACTCATTACATAAGGTTCTTAGAACAATACATGTCACATTGTATTTACTGTTGCATCACGGTCAGAAGACCGTAATCAGGATCATCAAAGTGTGATATGCATTTGTGGTGCACAGAGAGAAAGAGGGGGGGGAGTACACACAATGCCTTAGGGTTACGCTGGCTCTGAGTTGCAGGTTGAATTATTCGCTTTGAGAGATGCAAGTTCATACAGGCAAAGTAATACAGGTTCATGCATGTGTATAGTCTGCGATAATTCAACGCTGACTAGATCACAGCTATGTTGCGGACATTCTATCTGATTCAGCTGATGAGCAAATCTTGTAGGGGTCTCTTACGGTCAGTTTCATATCACTATTTCAATGAAAGAAAACAGGGTGCTGAAGTAAACAGCGATGCTGGTTATCAACAACAAACATCAAATTGGAAAACACGAATAGAGTACCCCAAGGTTCAATATTAGAACGTTTATTATTTCTGAACTATATAAACAATCTATCACTTTGTATAAAGTTCGCCGATTACATACTCTGCTGGTAACTAGCAGAAACATAAACGAAAGTGCTAGTAAATAAAACTGTTTTCAACAGCATTTCGTATTAATTTAAAGCCAACAATGAAAATATTTTGGGCTCAAAAACAGCTGATTCATGTGAATTTGCAACTGAATTCACAAATAACCATAAAAATGACCGCTTAGCTCTTGTTTTGGCGTTAAAGTAACGAGTCACTTTTTTAGAATTTATATTATATATTTGGGAAAAAGTTTATTTTTAAATAGGTACACCTATCAACTGACAAAGCACTGTGTTGTTCAGTTGTTTGAAGGTTATAAACGTTCATGTTATTGCTGTGAGTGTAAGGTTAATATTGTTTCTGTCTGCAATATTGTAATTTGTGTACAATTTCTGAGGTGTTGAGTATTTTAAGGTGTGAAACTATTTAAATTCAGTGAGTAACTTTTGTTAGATTTGTTTGGAAGAACATTTTCATCACAGGAACGGAATCTGACACCTCTTGTGAAGACTATCCAAGGACATTATCTTGGGATGAAGAAAGGGAGCGGTTATTGCAATTTGCATTAATGTATTTCCTAAATGTATGGAAAGTAAGTCGCATCCAATTTGCTCGCAGAAAGTTTTTGTATTTTGAAAAAATACGTTCCAGACGTAACAGGAGCGTACAAAAACATGACTCTGTGTCTCTGAAACTTGTTCTATTGTCTTAATAGTCTCGAGCATTTTTGATGCACATGACTTAGTATGTTATTGCGGTTACTATATTACTGAAATTCTTCTCAATGTATGAAAGACCTTCAAACAAGCCTGGTGTAATTATTTACTTCACTGCACGTATTGTGACATTTTTCTGCACATCACAGACTTTTATTATGTTTACAATAATTGTGTGGTAATATTGAGTATAATATACTGCAGCCTGTAGCCATGCCGCCCACCGAGTTACATTTGGTTGTGGAGGCAAGGGAATTCCAGATACCATCTGTTTAAGTATCTTGATTTTGGAGGGTGTTTTGCGAAATATCTTTTTCGTGTTGGCTATAAAAGCATTTACATCCGGAAAAGAGGATATAATTTCTTCCGCAACTCGGTGGAGACTGTGCTAGATAAGTTTTAGTTTTGGAAATGCTTACTGTATTGCTGTGGCAGCTTTCTTCATATAGGAAGTCCCGTCCGTAACAAGTGGTAAACCATTTTGTGTTATTGCACAGACAATAGAGAAAAGAAAGAAAGAATTTATTGAAGATGTTTTAATAATATAATTTATGCTTACATTTGCATTTCAGTTAAATACAAATATCTCGGAAACATTTAATTTAAAAGCGTTGCTCTAATACGCAGAGAGGCTCTTAGGGGTATAAGTACTTTTTTATACATCCAATTTATTGTGTTAGTTGGTTTTTATCTTCACCTAGCAGTTCTGTGACAAGTGAGCCACATAGTTTACCAACTGATATTTTTTGCATGGTCGTTTTGCTTCACACCTCAATGCGTGACTTGCTGACCTAGGTAATGAGAGGTCATTGGCCTTACACAAAACATTCGCAATCAGCTCCGACCCAGCATTCTTTACTGTCGCGTTTGTTCACTGTGTGCAACGCCTTCTGTGATACATGGAAGTACTAACCAATATTTAGTTCAGCTTATACAGAGTGACGGCAGACGCCTGCTCTACCAGGGCCAGAGTCCTCTATATGCAGAAAATACATTGAGTTATTTGTAAATGTAAATTAAATTTAACAAAATAAAAATTAGAACGGTAAAAAACAAACACAGAACACAAACATCTCATTGTTTACAGTTAATCACAGCTTTACTATTCAAAGTAAACGCTGGAACGCACGCCCATTGCGATTAACAAAGAGTGCATCTGCCGCACTCTCGCGAAGACACCAACCATTTCTCTGGTTCAAAGGTAGGTCGGTCTCTGAGGTAGATAGATAACAGCGGGGGCGTGGTCTGGTAGCTAAATGGTGTGTAGCAGAGTGGACGGGGTTAAAACTACGATGTAGGGAAATGGAACAATGTGTCACGTTTCCCCGTCTATGCTTCAGAACTTCTACCTCTGCATTGCAAGGTCTCAGAATGGTATTCAACCTGTTATTTTTATCACAAGATCGCGCTTCATATAATAATTGAGTAAGAATTAAGGACACCACAAGTTTTGTTAACTTTTTGATCACACCTCGTAAACCGATTGTACTCCTTGATATTCCCAATATGGTATCGTCTCAGCATTATTTCTTAGACTATAAGTTCTAAACTAGTATTTCCACTCTTCTATAAATTGTTTATACGCAAATATGGCAAAGCTAAAAAATCCAAACCACAATCCACAATTTTCCTCAGAATACATTTTAAGATAAATTCTAAAAGGTGTAGTATAGGATAATATTTTATAGCAAGCTCAGTTCGTCTGTAAAGTCAAGTTGGGTATGATGAAAGCAAATGCTTCTTTTGCAGAACATTCCTTTGCAGAGCAGGAGTCAAAGGGTTTGGAAAGAGCAACGAGCACACGTATATTTGACCTACAGAGTTTTTCCAATGTAAAGAAGTTTTGTTCCCAGCAGGTAGGAAACTGTGGTCTAAACATTTCCTTTGCTGCTGTGTGTAGGAGAAGAGGAAAGTGCTTCTCATTATACTGTAGCACGGAAATACTTGGGACGCTGTTGAAGGGCCCCCAGCGCAAGCGTGGCATCGAGTCCTTCAGGGGTAGGATGTTTAACAAGTAGGTTCCGAGCTAAAAATGTTACGCCTTGTTCGCAACAGGTAACACCACCCTCTTTACTGTGACTACAGTACTTACTAAGGAGCCGATCATAAAATTAAAATATTGTATTCCACCCAAAAATTCGTTGTCGAGATTTCACCGGAAATATATGTTTTGAGACCCCTGAATCCAAAAAAAGCATTTTTAGAAAAAGGTCTTTGTGTGTGCCTGTATGTGTGTGTCTGTGGACAGCATAACTCAAAAACGAAAAGTTAGTCAAAAACCAAAGTTGATATTTAAGTTTAATATCTTTCAAGGATGTGAAGATTTTGAAGAAAATAGCCCCACCCTAAACTACCTTTTACATTGAAAATTTATCGAAAATTTTGATTTTCTTGAAAATAGCTCTAACGATTTTCATTAAAATGTCATATGTTTAAGATATTTGTATGACAAATGAAATGTATATCTTGAATTTTGGGGCTATGTAGCCCTATTTACTCTAGAAGACTTTTGAATAACTCGTAAACCGTAAGAGATAGACAAATTCTTAATATACAAAAAATGTAGATCTTACTAAATCACACAATTTATGTCTGAATAAATGTTTTGTAAAGTGAACCATTTTGGAGATATTCCTTGTTATTTGTGTCAGTTTTGGAACACTTGAAACTTGTTATTTGTGTCAATTTTGAAAACCTTGAAATTTTCACGAAATGGAACAGCGTTGTTCATTTTTTTATATGTTAAGCGTGCAAAGAGAACGGGATCTCAAAGCTTTAAAAGATTTGACTATCGCTCAAAGCATACTGTATTCTAATATTCCCCTTGCACCTACAAGAAAATAAGCAATAAAATAATTTGTACAAATGTTTATTTCAACTAACACGAAGAAGATATAGGAATAAGAGTTTGTAAAATAGTTAGTACAAGAGTAGAGAAATTCATGTGAGTGCAACACATTAGATTTCTTTTTCCTTTGCTACCAGTTTCGGCTTATGCTACGTAAACGTTAATCCTCCTTCAGTATAAGGGTCAACACTCATCTCATAGACTCACACATTCCGAGAGCTTTTAAATCTCCTGCTAAGAGAGCTGCATACACACCGCCCGAGGCTACCAGGGTGGCCGTGATGGAAACTACGAGCAGATACGCTGAAGATCGCTCTCGGAATTTTCAATTTTTGGCTGTCACGCAACAAAATAATGTCTTTTCAGCCAACTTTCCCTTCTAACAAAATATTCACGGTTGGTATTAATATTAGGAAACAATAAGTGTTGTTCTTTCACACATGCTGCTTATTGGCACAAGTTGGAATGGTACTGATTGAGACGCAATATCATAACCGGGATTTGGAACCCGTGTCGCTGGCTTACTTGCCACTGCTCTAGCCCTGAGCTACTATGACGTCATTAATACTAACAATGCCAAGCCTTATTTCAGAACTTATACCATCAACAATGGTAATAAAATGTCTCAGCAATTTTTTAAAAAATAAATATTTTAAACTTGGGTAATGCCAGTATGATATTAAGAAGTAAGTTTGTTGGCATACATAAATAACAGTTACCATCTAAAGGTTACTTAAACCCGGCACATAAAGTACTTACAATTGTAAGTCGCCCTTGGTGTATTTATCTCTGATGTGAGATTCCCTTGTGGTCTACCGGGAAAGAACGAATCGTTTGGGGAATTTAATGTCATACTAGCAAGTTGGTCGTGGTAACTTAGTGGTTAGAGCTGCCCCTCGATAAGCGGAAGATCCGTGGTTCAAACCGATTGAATGGCATTGAATTTTTCAGTCCTGCTTCCGGCTCTTAAACATTGTGTAACTATTCCTTTTTTACTTTCTCTACTACGTATACTAAAGTAGAGGAAGTATTGTATTCCACCCAAAAATTCGATGTCGAGATTACACCAAAAATATATGTTTTGAGGCCCCTGAATGCAAAAAAAAAAAAAAAAAAAAAGCATTTTTAGAAAAAGGATAAACGGAAAAATTGTCTGTGGCAGAGCACGCCTTATTATTCGACCATAATATCAACCTTAAAGAAGCCCGAGTCCTGTCTTTTACAGTTAACTACTATGCTCGACTAAAAAGGGAAGCCATAGAAATCTACAAACACAACTTCAATCGTAAGGAATAAGCACTTCGTGTACAGAAATCATGGATACCGGTCCTAGATAACTTTCCAAACACATACAACAGCTATATAAAACCCCGCCTACTCTTAGCCCGCCAACCGATACGAGCCAATCAACACCGTAGTCAGCGCAACAATGCCCGCCGACCCCCACCATATAAGAGCGCCAACGGACGTTTCCACATCCCTCTCTCTCTCTTTCTCTCTGCTTCCACATTCGAACTCTGACCAGTACAGACAACGGATCGTCTTACCCTGATGATGCCAAGCGCTGAACATGTCGAAACGTTGGTATCTACAATGCCTTCTAGACCACGGCCTACAAGCCCGAAAGAACTAAACATACCTAATAGTCACGACACCGGCCGTGGAAGCCTAAGTTTTTACATCACCGTCTCTCCTTCAACATAAACAGTTTTTAATACAAGGTAAGGCCATGTCACAGAAATCGGTCACGCCTGTCTGCTACTTAGTGATAACGTGCTCCAATGTATGTCAGTGTGTCATTTGTCTCTCCAACTTGTTCACATGGTATGTAGGTCAGTTGGTAAGAGCAGCGGTACGGTAAGCCCAAGTTTTATGATTCAATTACCGGATATGGGATTGGATAGTTCAGTTTGATTCTACCGTTCCAAGTTTGAAATGTTTTATGAGTGTCCATACAACTCAGAGAGGAAAGGGACAGAACTGTGACACTAGGATGAGGCCTTCAAGGGTGATATCTCGCGTATATTCCTCCTTTCCTTGCTGTGTTGAAAATAGCTTTTTTATTTAAAGCGTTTTTATTTTTAAAATAAATCATAAATTTAAAATATTTTGCATGAATTAAAGTGATGCTGCAGTCAGCTGATAGCAACAAAACTAGGCAGTTAGGGAACGCATCCATGGGGACCGGAAATGATTAGGAACTATCACATCAATCCAATTAAAGAAAAGTATATGCACTTTCAACAACGGGATCCTAATTATTAAGCTGACAAGTTGCAAAGTTGTCAATAAGAACTTGAAGACGACAACGACGAAACATTAGCAGTCTGAAAGCGACTGTTTATAGTGTAAATACCATTGTTAGTGGGGCTTAACCACCTAATAATAGGACGACGAATGTGACTGAGTTAGGGGAATGAAATGCAAAGATGTTCTTCACAGGCTGCTAGTTACGGTGCAACGGCCTTTGTACACGATCCTTGCAGAATATTTCTTTTTGAATTTCTCTACTACCTTTAGTAAAGTAGAGGAAGTATTGTATACCACCCGATTATTCGATGTCGAAAATTTCACCGGAAATATATGTTTTGAGACACTCTGAACACAAAAAACATTTTTAGAAAAAGGTCCGTGTGTGTCTGTCTGTGGACAGCATAACTCAAAAAACGAAAAGTAGTTAAAAACCAAGGTCGGTATTTAAGTTTAATGTCTTTCAAAGATGCGACACGAAGATTTTGAAGAACATTCTTCCACCCTAAACTACCCTTTACGTGGAACATTTTTCGAAAATTTTGATGTTCTTGAAAATGGCTACAATGATTTTGATTGAAACCCAAATATGTTTGAGATAGTTTTATGACAAATGAAAAGCATATCTTGAATTTTCTGGCTATAGTCCATTAAGCCCTATTTACTCTTGATGAGTTTTCCATAACTGGTTAACCGTAAGAGATAGACTAAATCTTACTGTGCAAAAATGTAGATTTTGCTAAAATACACAATTTAGATATAAATAATTTTTTTTCGGAGTGAACCTTTTCGGAGATATTGCTTGTTATTTGTCTGCACTTATAATTCTGTCAAATGCAACATGGTTATTCATTTTTTATATGTGCAAAGAGAACGAAATTTGAAAGCTTTAAAAAAGATTTGACTATCACCTTCTGTATTCCCAGTAGGGATGTTTACCTGTATTAACATAAATATATAGGAATAAGAGTCTGTAAGAATGGTTAGTATAAGAGTAGAGAAAGTCATTTGAGTGCAACACATCAGATTTTTAGAAGAAGGTCCGTGTATGTGTGGTGGGTGTGTGGGTGTGTGCACAAACATTTGTCTTGATGGACACAATAACAATATCCAGTACACCTACTTATGAAGAATATACTGAAAGCGATGGATGAAGGAGAAACTTTCAATTGTTTAAAGACAACATTTCCACATTTCAGCGTTGCAAAGCCCGCATAGGGAATCTTTGTTGGCGCGGAAATTCGACAACTGTTTAAGGATGAAACCTTATAAAAGGTTATTAAAGAGAAAGACAGATTGGGAAGCCTTTCAAACTGTTGTTTACAATTTCTTGGAAAAGGAAAAGCTGAAAATTACAATCTTGCTATTAAGGGGCTTCTGAAGGTATAGATGTAATATGCCGCTGATGATCCATTTTTTGCACTCACATCTCAACTTCTTTCCAAGTAATGGTGGCGCTGTGAGTGACGAGGATAGAGAGCGCTTCCATCAACACATTTCAGCAAAGTGAAGAACGTATTAGGACAAGTGGAACTCTTATATGCTGGCACACATAGACTGAATGTCAGGAGAGATGTCCCAGAACTAGGTTATAAAGGGAAGAAAGAAAAATAATCTGATGTGTTGCACTCACATGACTTTCTCTACTCTTGTACTAACCATTCTTACAAACTCTTATTCCTATATCTTCTTATGAAGAATGCAGTCAAAGCTACATTAAACAAAAGTAACATCATACGCATATTTTAATTGAAGAGGCTTCCAAATATGCATTTCCGCTGTAAACTCCAAATTCAATATTTGGGCCGGCCGACCAACAAAGTTGGATGTTTCAGTACGATACTGTGTATTCTGCACTGTCCAGTATGCATAACCTGTCGCTGCTGTCCCCTGTATACCTGGAACGTGACTCTCATATAAGTGAACCAACCATACATCCCATTCACGTACGATTAACCAAATCCCAGTTCCTAAAAAAGGGCTTTGTTTATGAATGTCCTACGTCAGAGCATTACTTACGTGTTACTCCAAGTTGCCCAGTTTATGACATTTGCAAACAAAAGCTTAACTCTCGTTATATTTACATTATCCTTTTTGTGTGGATTTTATCAACATTTATGTCAACTACGACTTGTCTTGAAGTTCTAATTCGGATTTTACATTACTAAGTATTATTGGAAAGTTCTTCTTTGATCTCAATTTAGTATAAGTATCATGACAATTTTAGTATAAATGAAATAAGATTTGCTTCTTTATTTAAAGATGATTGGTAACTGTCACTTTATTTCGCGTTACCTAAAGACATTAAACGTATTTTTACTTTCTCTACTACCCAAAAATTCGATGTCGAGATTTCACCCAGGATGACACCCCTAAGTTAAAAAAAAAAAAAAAAAGGTTTGCGTGCGTGTGTGTTTTTGTGTATGTCTGTGTGTGTATGCGCACACGCGCGTGCGTGTGTGCCAGTCGGTTAAAAATTGCTCCATACTAAACTATTCCTGGCTATAGCCTATGGAATTTACTCTGGAAAACTTTTGCAAAACTGGTGTACCGTAAGAGATAGACAAAATCTTGCTATACAAAAAATATAGGTCTTGCTAAAATACACAATTTATGTCTACTTTTTATGGAACATAAAGATATAGAACATAAAACATACTTTTCTATGGAACATCGCTATTCATTTTCTATATGTTAAACGTGTAAAAAAGAAAGAAAAAAAACGGAATTTGAAAGCTTTAGAAGAATTGGCTACCAGTCAAAGCCTACTGTATTCCCATATTATCCGAGTTTCTACAAGAAGATAAATAATAAGATAATTTCTGGAAATGTTTATCTCAACTAACACGAAGATATACAAATAAGTGTTTGTATGAATGGCTACTACAAGAGTAGAGAAAGTCATGTGAGTGCAACACATTTTTCTTTTTTAAAGAGCGGTCTTTATAGCTACTTCCCGCAGGTTCTTTCATTCATAGGAAGTTGAAATTTCTGCACATAATCCATTTTGCATTTTTACCGCATCTGTAATGAAATGTATTTAATTGTCCAGCTATTCATATTTTGACACCGACCGTCAAGCTACCTCATACCATGACGTTGCTGGCAACGTGTGGCTGATAAACATGGACCACAATAGTTGGATCAGAACAAAGACTGATTCTAGACTGTTCAAGGAATTTTTTGTTGCTGGCTTGTTTATGAGAAATTCCAAGAGAAAGTCTACCTTCTAGAGAACTCGCCGGCGCTTTGCCTGGACTATAAAAGCGGGACAGCACGGACAGAGGGCACTCTCCTTAAGTGTTGAATAAGACAGTTGTTGAATTGGTTGGTCAGTCAGGTCACTCAGATCACTCAGGTGAGTCACTCAGGCCACTCAGTCAGTCACTCAGGTCACTCAGTCAGTCACTCAGGCCACTCAGTCGGTCAGTTCGGTTAATCAGTTATTTTTAAGTGTAGAAGCACTTTCGGAGTTGAACGCTGAGGTGATGAGTGACTATATCGGTGAAGCCAACTGCTAGAGAGAGAGAGAGAGAGAGAGAGAGAGAGAGAGAGAGAGAGAGAGAGAGAGAGAGAGAGAGATAGAAGAATGACAAGCACTTGCGTGTCTACGTTAGGAGAGGACAGAACAGCTCACGACGAATTGTAAATCGTGTTAACGCTAAACTAGACAACCGTGTTTTTGTGATTTATTTCTGCTCTAGAATTTAAGTGACATTAAAGGTGACGACTTCGTCAATTTTTACAACATGTATATTTATTGTTAGAAACGAGCAATATGTTACCGTTTAAATATTAACGTATTTAATCCGTTTTTGTGCTACTATTTGGTTACGATTTAATTAATGCAGCATTTGCACATAGCTTTCTAGTCAAGTTCTTGGTATAGTATTCATTTAAATGTTGTTTTCTAGTGCGTTGCATCTGGCAATGAAGCCATTAGCATTATTTAAATGTTCAAATACAAATTTCTTACTTACCTCATAAGTAACAACCTATGTTACCTAAAGGTAGACGTAGCGATTAAAGGTTTTCTTAAATTGCGTCTTTCGAAAAATAGTTGTTGGAGATAAATGGAATATGAATTGTTGCTTAAACAGCCTAAATGACCAAGCCATTTAAGGATGTATGCACATTCACATGCCTTCTGACTTCAGATACTCACAAGCGAAGAATAAATATTTGGGTGAATAAACAAAACACAGTTTGGTAAGATTAATGGGTAAGATTAATAAAAAGATCCAAAAATATATGAAAGAAGGTCTGCATTCGTTATGAAGCTACGTCATCCATAAGCAATTATCTGCCCCAGTATATTGGTCTGTGTTCCAATATTCATAGCATATGAGAACATGCTTCAGTGGTTCATATCGCTTAGACATCAGAACAGTAATCCAAATCGCTTTTGGTTCTCCGTCAGTGCAGTGGGGCTTGAAAGTCATTAGAATTTTGCTTTTGAGCTCGCTCGCTCTGCTTGTTGCCTACTCTTTCACTGGTTTTATGGGGTAGGTACCCTCAAGTTAAATCACATAACACAAACTATGTATGCATCTAATATTTTAACCCCTTATTAAACATCAAATAACCTGAGTACAACTTCTCTTGATACAGTTTAGTTGCGAAAAAATGCACTATTTTGTGTTGACTTTTATTTTAACATCGTAATAGTTAACAATACGCAAAATACTGGTGAATATAAATTAGAGATAGGGCTGTTGCCTAGGAAGAGGGTCGCTTGGGAACGGGGTGTGAATTTCGCTCACAACGACAACCAAAAGAAAAGTTACTATTCATGTCTTGAGTCCTTTAGTCTAATGTAAATGCCCACGGCGTATTCTGTAAATACCTCAACATATTACTAAGAGCGAGATTTTTAGGTTTTAACATACCTTATCTTGCTATTAAATTATTAAACAATTTCATTGCACCTAGAGAGAGAGAGAGAGAGAGAGAGAGAGAGAGAGAGAGAGAGAGAGAGAGAGAGAGAGAGAGAATGGCTGTTCTTCCTTCTTCATAAGAACATATTTTCTCATTGATATCGTCAAATAATTTCTGCTATTGTTATAAGCTGTAGAATGCAGTTCTACAGTTGGAAATTGCAAGCCTGCCAATCAAAGATGCTCCGAATATCATTGATGATGTATTGTTCAAGTTACTGCTGTTAAATGCAGCTCTTGCATATATTTAGACAATTTTGTTTTACACAAGAAGTAATTTTTACTTTCTCTACTGGTAAGTAGGGGAAGTATTGTATTCCACCCAAAGTTTGATATCGAGATTTCACCGGAAATATATGTTTTGAGGCCCCCTGAACTCCCCCCCCCCCCAAAAAAAAAAAGCATTTTTAGAAAAAGGTCCGTCTGTGTGTCTGTGTGTCAGTCTGTGGACAGCATAACTCAAAAACGAAAAGTCGGTTAAAAACCGAATTTCGTATTTAAGTTTAATGTCTTTCAAGGATGCGACACGAAGATTTTGAAGAAAATAGCCCCACCCTAAACTACCTTTTACATGAAAAATCTTTCAAAAATTTTGATTTTCTTGAAAATGGCTCTAACGATTTTGATTAAAATGTCATATGTTTGAGATATTTTTATGAAAAATGAAATGTATAACTTGAATTATCCGGCTATGGCCCCTGTAGTCGTATTTACTCTGGACGATTTTTGCATAACCGGTAAACCATTAGAGATAGACCAAATCATACTATGCAAAAATGTAGATCTTACTAAAATACACAATTTATGTCTCAGTAAATTTTCTTGTAGGGTGAACCATTTCGGAGATATTCCTTGTTATGTGTGTGAGTTCCGGAAAACTTAGAACTTTTATGAAATGGATCATCGTTGTTCATTTTTTATATGTTAAGTGTGCAAAAAGAACGGAATCTCAAAGCTTTAAAACGTTTGACTATCGCTCAAAACCTACTGTATTCTAACATTCCCCTTGCACCTACAAGGAAATAGTAATAAGATAATTTGTACAAATGTATATCTTAACACGAAGAAGATATAGGAATAAGGGTTTGTAAGAATGGTTAGTACAAGAGTAGAGAAAGTCATCTGAGTGCAACACATCAGATTTTTCTTCCTGTAATACTGAATTTATGACTTTCGTATTTTCCAAAATCTTATGCAGCTTAAATGAACAGCAACTCTCACTGATTTAGATATTTGTTTTCTGGACACATAAGTACACAAGAAACCTAAAATTAAGGTTTATTTGTGGGTTTATTCCACCTAAAAATCCGAGCCCTACTTAAAAACCTCGCTGGCCATGAAGTTCCTTCTTATTTACAAGCTATAAAAATAATAGTTTTGACTATGACCGTTGTAGTGATGTTCCATCGAAGGTATCACTTGTCTGCTTCTAGTGACCTCAGTTCGATCAGTTTGTATATTTTACACGGTGAGGCGTAGCGTTCTAGGTTCATCAGATATGTTAATTTCAACACTTTCCAGGGTGTTGCTTTAATCTGATACCTGGAATGGTACAATACCTTCACCACAGTACCTAAACAAAGTATCATAACAGAATTTCCAGATCAGAGGGTATTTTAACTACCGGAAGTAATTTTTGTAATCTACTCATCATAATTACAACTAACGCCACCTGGACGCATTTGTGTGGATTTGAACATTGTGAATTTGGGGACGAATTGCTACTCTATTCAACAGCTGAGTTCACATGTTATTCTTTTTCATTGTCAGAGATACTGACTTCGAGCTTTAATTAGGTATAAAAATTCTATTTTCTTCATTCAAACCCAGCCAGGCGTTTACACCTCGTTTCATTTAAGCTGTTCTGATTAATGTTTAACTGTTTAGTGCGCATTTTATATATCTATTATTTATGTTTTTGGCATTGAAAGTTATTCTATTTCATTGTGCTACAAATAGCGACACGGATACAGAAATTAGTTCTTAGGAATACGAGTCACGTTAACTTGTAGCACTCGTGACGTCACGCCAGGGATCTTTGCGTCAGGTCTGCATTATCCTGGACGTCAAGGCTAAATCCCATTCAGACACTCTGAAAAGATAGCCGATGAGATAAGCTTATAATAAGCAAACCCCAGTAGTTGTGGGTTTCCCCTGCAGAGATAAAATGGAAGGACGATGCCCAGGCTTACGTGACCTGGAAGACGTAAAAGCGTGAATCATATTATATAGAACAGAAGCATGGGCGTCAAGAAGGGGTGGGCGGAGCAGCCCCTCTTTGCAAATTATTTAGCTGAATATGCAGAAAGTTACTGACTATTAGAGTATTGTTTTCATTTTGATGCAAAGAGAAATGTTTCTTCAGGACACTGGTACAGATAATCGATTGTTTCATAGCACTTGTGTTACAAATGAGCTTGTCAGTGACGTTATTCACATTTTAATGTAAATAAGGAATGCATTATTTCCAATTGGTAGCCATATACCTTTATTAATTATTGCCCTCAATAATACTTTTGTAAAGGCAATTATAATTGTTTATTTTATTATAGTCAATACTGGTTTTGCGCGGTAATGCTAGTTATAATTTTTAGTTTTGTACAAATTTCTACAGTTTAAGTGCATGAGACTTCTTATCGACAGATATTGAAAACACGAATACTGTAATGTAATTATGTAATCAAATCAATGATGAACAAGATTCTTAATGTATGAAGCATTGCCAACCACTTCCAGTTATACAGTGTTCGCAGGACATGTAAACATAATTGTCACTCTGCGGTATACAAGCATCAGTAATACATATACATGCACGCACGCACACGCGCACACACACACACACACACACACACACACACATACGTGCGTAAGTTAGATATAATGAAAGCAAATACTAAAACACATATCTTGTAAGGTTTTGAAAAGAGACCAATGAATTAATATTGTTTAATTGCAAAGTGGTTTGAGTATTTAGTGCAAAGAATATCGTAAGTCAACATAAAGTTTATTGTGAGTTTAGTGGCGACAACTAGCGGTTTCGTCTGTGGCTCGCATTCGGGAGATCGCGGGTTCAATACCAGCGGCCGGCCTACCTGACCTGTGGGTTTTGTTTCGGAGGTTTTCCCAGACGAATGCTGGGCAGGTTCAATAATCTCCCGAATTTCTTGCCGTTGCATTTCACTTCACTTATAATTTCCTTTTACCCTTCATTTGGTGGTCTGTTTCAGGGTAGTAACTGTCGCCGGGAATCTCTGGCACGGAATATGCACTCAGTAGAGCCTTTGTCTTCCGGCGGGGTGGAAGATCCCCTGCGGTTTGTTTAAGACCACGGTGGGCGGGACGCCAGTTGTAGTAGACGCCGAAGGAGTGTTCAATCTATAAATGGTAGGGATCCTGCCCTCTTCTCTGTCGTAACTCCTTGGGTTGGCCGCCCTCTGTCTACCCTTACCCCAATGTTCCTCCCGAGACTAACGCGCAAGGGTACAAAAAGACCTTCAAGACCATCCCAGACACCACAATTTGCCAGTTCACTCTTCCCTAGTAGATCCTACCGTCAACTTTATCTCGCAGGTAAAGCCGCTTAGCGACTAGGTACTGCGGAAACGACACCTAAGCGGGGGACAATTCCTGTTCAACTCGAACCTCCTCTGGGACATCTTGCCGGATCCCCTACGCAACGTCCTATCAGTGGTGAGAATGCTTACATACGCGTAGTGGAACAAAGCCAATAAGTATGTCAACTTATGTAAGTATATTTTACATTTTGCTACCGAAAGATAACAGAACTTTGCTTGTGATTGCAATTCCTATCATATAATTGTATTTTTTTTAAATACGTAGGAAACTGAGCTGTTTGCATCAAGGCATTGTTTAGACTTTAGCTTCTCTGTTGACTTCAGTGGTTTCATGGACTTCGGGCAGCTCAACTTCAGCTTGCCTTCTGAGGGTGGGATGTCTCGTGCGTAATGCTTTGTAGGTAAGGGTTTCTTGGGCGCTTCATGCCGTTAACCCGTGTAATGCATTGGAATTTTTTGTTTCCTATTCCTGCTGCCTTTCGGAAACGTGCTCTTCGATGGGGAACTATGAAAGTGTTAAGGATTTTAGAGCCACTTGATCACATTGTTTGAAATTGCTATTTTTACATTTACGTAGAGTGTAAATTGTCACAAGAGCCATTATTACTGTCCATGAATATGTTGAACATTTGATAGGTGAAACTCAAGGACTGGTTAATGCCACAAGAAATTAAATCTGATAAAATGTATATATGTTTTATGATACTTATGTTAAATAAACGGCTGCATTAAACTGGCGACGGTGATTAGCTATATAGCGAAAGGGGTATTCTCACGTCAGAGTGCATGTCTGTAGAAACCTTTCCTGACCCGATCCGGAAGTTTCCATGGGAGTAGTCAGTGCTTTCAAATTCTGAAGTAAAAATCCTGATAAGGCGCTTTAAACGCTGCAAACCTTTAAGCAGATATTTGGATAAACGCTACACACACGCACACACACACGCACGCACGCGCACACACACGAGGGGCAAAACGAATCTTAGTTTTCATATTTGCTGTTTGTAGGTGAAATGTTTGGTTATATAAGGCTGTCTCGAGCATAGTTATTTTTCTACCAATTTTATTGTTGAACTTCCAAGTCTTTTGAATGAAGATGTTTTAGGGACATTTGTGGTACTGGCCCGCATATGTGCAGTATAATAACGAATATTTTGTGGAAAGAGTAGTGGCAATCAAAATTCCTATACGACCGAGAAAATGAATGAAATAAAAGTGAATATTTCCTCAATAAGAGTGTAGACCAACAATCCTTACAGCGATTCAGTAATGATTTGCCACGTCCCGGAAGACCTGCTCTGTTCAACTTTGGGACCTGCGTGTGAAAATGCAGTCACTAAATCCCTTAAAAAGCCACACAAATCTTGCGAACTCCATCTAATGAGTTAACCGCCGTAACAAGCTTAGCGCCGAGTAGGTATTTGTAACCAGTTTCTCAGTAACCCTAGGCACGCTACGTTTATTAAGAAAATAGTCGCATGTGACTCTAATCCTGGAACATTGAAACAGTCGTTCGCTAGACTTCCAAAGCCATTGTTGAGCGAAGCAGCATTGAAAGAAAACTAATAGTACCGTAACAAATTACAAATCCAGTTGCTTTTGTGCCACTTTGTTTCTCTTCCAAACTTGAATCATAGTTCTACTTCTTCGTTACCACATCAAGCATTTCATCATGATCTTATAGCTGCTCTACCCTCTGTACCCTTGACGCACACCTTACTGTCTTTTCACTCTACTTCACAAATAGCTGGCTCCGACAATACCCTCGCTAAACACCCAACTCGGAAAGTGCTTCAGCACTTTAAAACTAACTGGAATACTCAACTATGAAAAACTGCCCTTTAACTTTTATACTCCAGTCGAAGTGCCGGTGAATTCTCTAGAAAGTACACTTTTTCTTGAAATGTATCGTAACTCTGTCACGTGAACAACTAGAACTATCTGGAACCACTTCGCTCTGCCATGCTCTTTGTCGTCTTCATTCTGACCACTCCATTGTTGTTGGCCGCGTATTTGAATGGTAGCAAACACCAGGCTTCTTTTTGAGCTGCGGCCATCAGCCGGCGTCACTGTGTAAATCTAGAAGTATTATGGATAAATACACTTTGAACCGTTCCAAACAGACAAACTCTCAAACCTAAGTTGCATTCTAAACGTTTTAAACTGTTTTGCTGTTAAATGCCAAGATAGATAAATCACAAGAGAGCATTGTTACAGTAGAAGGACACAAGCTACAGCTCAAACTACAGCTAAAAATATAAAAGAACTGAGTAGAACAGCTTCAATCAGCTAACAATCCGTAGGAAACCCACCCCAGCGCCGCTTCGTGCACCACAAAATCCCACATGCGATTACCTGGGATCAAACCCGGGCCGAAATGTGGAATGGACGACCCTCGTGCCATCAAACTGAGCTTCAGGGATTTTTTTTCTTCAAGTTACTGGTTGAATAATCAGGTAATTGCTATTTTAATACATAGACATAATAACAATTATCTATTTCGTTTCCTTTGCTAATATAATACATTAAACAGATTTAAGATTCCTATATTTATAATAATTCCCTTGGCGTGGTTTACTTTTTCCTTTCTAATAACAAAGTCTCAAGAAGCGATATATTTTCTTCCGTTCCTTTCTTGTAATACTATTTTATGCCAATATTGTTGCAGGAATGTTTCATATCAGCTTTGTTGTCAAGCTTTACTTTCAACAATGCTTTTCTCTAATAGCGGGGATTTATTATTTAAGTGCCTCGTGAGATAGATAATTCGAGGTAGTTCTTACAAAATGCAACAGTTTCATTGAGCACATCTTATTTTGCAAAGGATTTATAATTTAATTTCGGAGCATGTCCCACTTAAATGTAATTCTAAACTCAGGAAGTCTTTGCTCTTATGTAACCTTACATTAATAATCACTACATTATCTTCTGAGCATTATCCTGCTTCTTGATTTTTCTGCGTGCTTCAAGCACGTCTCCTCTGTATAAGGTCACCACTCTATTAGAGTTGACCATACATAGCCCATCATAAGGAAGTGTAGACTACGGTAGTTTTCCTCGTAGAATTGGTGAACTGTGTGGCTACCCGCGTTACCTGTACGTTAGGTGTATTGCATACCTATCGGGCGTTACCTCATATCGATCACTGTGCATATTTTGTGATAATGTTTTACCGTTTTCCTCCAGAAACCGCAAGTGTTGAACTTGAAACCTTCTCAAAACTGAGAGAAGGTATAATAAAGGCTGCTTAATATAGGGAACATTGCTGTCCACAAAAACATTTGGAAGTATACTACAGTTCAGATCGAACATCTTGGCAGCTTAAAGTTTTTCCATCGTCTGATCTTTACCAAGCCACGAGTGACTTCTCTAAGCTTTCTTTTACAATAATAAGTTTACTGCAAGAAACGCCAGTAACATAGCCAATTCAAGTGGTTCTCTAATAGACTTAATATCTTGGAAGGGTTTAATATTTTAATAATGTGGAGTATCACTGCCAAGCTAAAGAATACCCTCCAAATACGCCAAAGGAAAATGAAAATGCTGGGTATAACTCTGAGATATACAATTTTAAATATAGATCTGCAAAAGATGACATCAACAATAGACTCCACGCACCTAGCATTCAGCAAAAAATAGAAGTGGGGAAGACATATCGCAAGACTCCCGGATGAGAGATGGACGACAAGAGAAACCATGTGGGACCCATACACCAGCAGAAGACACCGCGGAAAACCTGAACGCAGATGAGCAGACCTCTTCAAAGAACGAGCTGATGCACAGTGGTCCAGACTCGCTAGATGTAGGAAGAGCTGGATAGCCACGGAGAGTCAACTGTGAAGTAAAGAAGTGCACAACAGACAGACAAACAATAAACAGACAGTGTAACAACATAAAAAGAGGTGAATCCAAGCTCGCTTTTGCAAGCGTTGGACGCTGTTCTATTGTATTAATATTGTGACCTTGGATACGGTGAGGAACTGTGTCTAAGTAACCATAAACAGTGATAGCGGTAAAACACAAGGGCAAGGAGTCGAGAACCTTCTCCGATTCTCGCTGAGTCATCGTTATACGTGTGCATGGAGAGTTCCCGAAAGGTCACGTGACATCGGATCCAGTATAAATAGAACTACACAGGTAGATTTTTAGTTTTGAGCGAGTTGTTTAGTTGCGTAAGTCGTTATGTACAGTCAGTTTTTGGCTATGAGAGTGAGTCGACCAGCCTGTCAGTGAGTACGTGTGTGTCGTCGAATGATTGTGTTGCAATAATCAAGAAATAAGGGACAGAGAAACTGGAGAAAGACATTGAAAGACTAAGAAAGATTATAACAGCAACTGTGATAGCAGAAAGGACTATAAACTGTGTTAACGAGAAGTCTGTGTATGTGTAATAAAATTTAGGAAAATAAAGTGATATAAAAGTAACAGAAATTTAGATTTTGCTGCTTTGTTACAATATTGTAGACAAAAGACCTATAAATTATGAATATTTTCTCCCCTGACAATTTAACTACGGCCTAATAGCACGTATCTCTGAACGAAAATGTTTACATTTGTGTGAACAAAAGTAACCTTAGTTACAACGTAACCGATTCAAACAACTTTGTTGGTCAACCCAGTATCACAACAAGGAGCTTTTCTGATGTTGCACGAGTTGTTTAACTAAAGGTTTCAGTAACAGCAATGGAGAGCTCGGTGTTTCAGGTCGATGCCTGATCCAAAGCAGAAAGTTCAGTGAGAGATGAAAGGAATAGGTGGCACGCAGTTTCCTTTGTGTTGGATCTCTTTGTAGTTTTCGTACACAAAGCTATATTGTCTGCCTGGGTGATTACGCCGGAGCAGTCGTTCTATATTTGTGTGGTGGCTGTTATTGTACGACTTCATGGTCTGAGCCGAGTTGACCGGTTCCCAGGAAGTGAATATTGCCTAGCTACATGCCAAGGAGTGATATGGGCCACATAAAGGAATGTCACAGTATCTTATGTATTATCATGAACCCACTTCTCGCGGAACCTTACTCTACCTCTATCTTCCATTGTGCTTGAACTACTTTTTCCATGTTAAACGCCGATTATTTACCTCCAATAAAATAATATAGAATTAGTTTGCATTATGCACCAGTACTACAATATAATACTGCCACAGATAAAGTCCAGCACTTTATTTCTCTTGTTAAATTTAATCACAACACACAGTCCTCTTTTTCCGTCGTTAGAGCAATTTACAATTCGCCGTGACCTTCCAACTCACAGATGTTCTGTCCTCTCGTTACCGAGACAAAAAATTGTAACACTATTTGACTGTTCACAAAAACAACTCCGATGTGACGCTTAAATGTCCAAAACTGTCTCTGACAAGACACACTCAAATTTATGCCAACGACGACTACACAAACACACATACAGATACTACTTAAAGCTGTCTTTACACTTAACGGCTACGAAGAACTGCACTCTCACACCGCCGCACTCGCTTATATAGGCGAAAATGACGTAGCACGGATTTTTCTCGAAATTCACATTTGTCGAACTTCTTATAAACAATCCGGCAATCAAAAGTCTCTCAAAGAGTCTATAAATGCCTTGTTTTGCTGCACTCATAGTTGTCTTTCTTCTGACCGCTCCATTGTCGTCTGGCCACGTATTTAGTAGTAATGTAGCGTAGCTTGAACTTGAGTCTTTGAGGCGTGCAGCCAGAATCAATACAAACTTGGATGGTGTTTAATTGTTTTATTTAACAAATACCAAATTATACTTAGCTTTACAGTACCGAAGGGGTAAAGGTTCGGGAAATTATCTAACGGCTTAGCGAATGGAATCAAGCTCCTCGTTCTTTGGGTTTTTCAAATGTTGGAACACCCATTAAGGGGTTTCGCTTCAGATGTTAGTTGCTCCACGTTGCCGGTGCCTGTCACCTACATTCCAATTACATCGCGCGAAGCCCTAAAGAACAATATGAGAGGTGAAGGAAGCCTTAGGCACATGCTTTAGTCATATTCTGACCACAGCGGACAGCAAATAAATTCACAGAATCACTCTTGGAGTGAACTGCTTTTAGAATTTGCACCTCCTAACCACATTGTCTTTGTATGACCAGGACATGAAAAAAGAATAACGACCTTCTCTTTGAGGAAAGTGCAAATACTTAAAACCCAAACCAATAACAAGGAATATCTCGATAATAGTCATACCCAAAAACTATATTTCACGAACTATATTTTGTGCTTTAACGAGGTCTATATTTTTGTGTAGTAAACTTATTTCTATCTCTTACGGTTTGCCAGTTCTGCAAAAATTATCAAGAATGAAGAGGACTACAGAGGCTGTAGTCTAACAATTCAAGATACACATTTCATTTGTCATGAAGATCTTGTGGCATTCCTTTAAACTTCTATGTGGAAAGCATCCCATAATTTAGAAGTTCCTTGACATGACGTCAGAGAAAGATCAACTTTTGAGACTTGTAAAGGCCAGTTCGTAGAAGTTTATGTAGCAAACAGTAATGAGTGTGTAATTAGTATTGATTCGTGTTAATTGAGGCCATTTCGATTGTAATGCTAGCACCCCTTGCTAATGCTCCCTTTAAACCCGATTGGCCCACGTCACCCTCTTTATCAGTAAACCCTATCATACTGTTGTTAACGCACGCCTAACACTGCCGGAAGACAAAACCTTACACAGAACCGAACACTGAGCTAAAGTGGGTATTACTGTTATCAGTAGCAGTTATCATGAGCAAATGAGAACACTTTGTTTACAAGCAAGGCACATGCCGTCGATTTTTTTTCACTGGTGTGCAATATTTTCATGCAATACGGATACAAAGCTAATTGTGGCAAGAAATCAAACCTAGCCCTTGCTGTACATACTCCACCTTTGAATGCCAGTAGAGTGCCTCTCAAAATTGCAGTTACGCATAAAGGAAGCGAGTGTACTACTTAATACATATGAAAGGCTGCAAATTACATTTGATTAACATATATATTGAAAACATATACATAATCATAGTTTTAAGGTGCTGCATGTTATGGTGTGCTTTGGTTTCTCGAATATTGCGGGTTCGGGGGAGAGTAGTGAATGTAGTCGCCTGGGATCGAACCCAGGCCACTTTGGCGAGAGGTGAATGGCCTAACTACTCGGTAACCCCGATCGGGATGGCTCAGGGGGTAAAGTCTGTGGCCCGCATTCGGGAGCTCGCGGGTTCGTTCCCCATGGCCGTGTACTCTGACATGGGTCTTTCCGTAGTTTCCCCATGTCACTTAGGCGAATGATGGGGTGCATTAATCTCTCCTCCATGGCTACCTTCCCCTTCATTTTTCATTTCCCTTCCTTGTAATCTTTCAGGTTTGCTTGGTAGCGCGGTACATTCCGGCGAATTTTAACAGATGGGATAGTTGTTTGCGTTCTGGAACCTTTTCGCTGGCACTCCCTGGAAGTTGCTGCCTGGGCCACAAGGATACAGGAAACACCTCGGTTGTGCGCCAAGTGTCAACATCTGTAACTGTTAGGAACTTCTGCATGTCTCTGGGCTTCGTTGGCTCCGCTCTCTGACACGCCTCCAGTCTCACTACGCCTCATACCCTCTCCCTGGGGGTGGTAGCCCACAATAGATCTATGTCGCGGTCGCGGTGGGTCTAGGTGCCCCCTCCGTTACACATACACTCACTCATGCACAGACACACACACACACACACTACTCGGTAACGGCGCGATCATATCGCCCCCAGGGAAGCCTACAAGTGACCCAGACTTATACTAGGCCAATGGGACTGTCACATACTGACTTTGACGTAGTCATCATCACCAACTACATCATAGCCCCATCCCTGTCACCCTATCAACCCTTAAATCATATTCCCATACCTAAGATAAAAAAAATATCCCTAACCTTATTCGCCACCCATTTCCTTACCCACCACACATAGTCCCGGAATGGCAACAGTCAGAGGACGCCTCCCTCTGGGGGAGCATAACCCCTCAGTAACATCACACAACGATGGGTCATATCGCGGGCTGGTTAATGACACCATGTGTTTATATCAAAATTGGTTCTAAGAGTTGAGCGATCATAGGCAGGCAACAAAGAAAGTAACAGTAGAGTAGAGAGTGAGTGATTGGGGTTTAAGGGCCCGTCGACAGCTAGAACCCCATATAGTAGAGATGTCATTTGTTAATATCTAAGATTTAATTATGTTTTCATACTAACTTTCAAGTATGCTGTGGGAAATATATACTTAGCACGAGACTGTACAATTTTTTTAACGTCCTGTGTATATCCGTCTTTAACATCAAGGTCATATCGGCTACTCTTAACCGCTTACTCCACACTGATTACTGCTTAACCGTGGTTTTCAACTTTGGGTTTCTATTACGTTTGGATTAACTTCTTCATATCACCAACAGCATGGTTTCGATCCCATGAGGTGTTCCGGTTCCCTTAGAATTGCTGGATCCAACGTAAGACCAACATTTCTTCTCCCTCTTGGGTTGTAGTTAAAAGCTCTTTTTGGTATACGGGATACATCCATTCATTCTAGATGTTCCATCCACTCTTTTGGCTGTCTTGAATTTTCTCAGTTATATTCTATATATTAATTTGTATCTGATATCTGAATTTCTTATATGTTCCGTCCGACTAATACCAGACACCGATCTTAGAAATTTCATTTCTGAAGCTTCAAAGTGATTTTTTCTTATCTTTTTGTGTTAGTATCCATGTTTCTGCTCCATACAGAAGATGTGGAATTGCTACTGTATTGTAAAACTCTGAGTTTCCTTGAGGGCATTCTTTACCTAAACATCTTATTGTTCCATATGTATATTGATATTTATGTAGGCTTTCTTCTATATCCATTCGTCTCTGGTATGATAATCGGCATCCCAAATATTCGTTCAATAATTTCAGTATTGGTTACTATTTTTTGTCTTTTGTGATTAGTTCCTGTGAACACTATTACTTTTGCTTTTTAGCTTAGTATATTTAAATTGTACTCCTTAACTAAAATTATCCATCTTAATGAATTAACTTATTGCATTATATTCATGCACACTTCACACTACCATTCATACTTGTAGAATCTAGAGAGGATCGAGAAAAATCCTAGTTAAGGAAAATTTCCCACCCGGGATCCTTTCTCAGCAGACGGAGCCAGCCTATGAATCTTATTTGCTGTTGTACAAAACCACTCCTTAAACCTATGTAGTTTTCAAAGCAAGAAAGGTGATTGGAAAAGTAACAATCTAGTGTCCTGGATGGGCGTTTGTTGCCACTAGTTGTTCACTAGTATCTCAGTGGGTATTTCAGCCCTTCGTATTCTTTTTTACCCCTCGACAGCCGATTCACAATCAGGACATGTGTGCTGCGCCCTTCCACATGTTGAATGTTCTGGAAACTTTGTTAGACGCCGCTTTGTTGACAAACTAGCCAGCTCGTACATGACGCAGTACTGGGGTTTCAAATTACGTTTGTAATCTTACTGTAAATATTGGCCTGAATTAAGTGAGTGGAAAGGCTGCGAATCAATAGCGTAGAAGAACAAACAAGAAAAAGAAGCATTTCTCAGTAAGCAAAACGTTGCTAACGAAATTGCGACTAGCTCGTATTGTTGCAACCAGAGAGGGAACAAAAGTTAAAGCGTGTTCATAACATTTCAATAAATATATCTGTAAAATCCGAGATTATAAGTGCGACTTCTTTGTGTTCTGAGAGATACAGTGGATGATTTAATTAGGTGAAGTAGGAATGCAAACGATGGGAGCGAGGTAATGTTGAGCAATCAGATTCCCTAAGGATGATACCATTCGCAGGGTGCGGGTGACGAGATGAGTTTGGATCAATGTGGAAATGGGGGAGAGAAAATCCGATAATTCTTGTACAGACACTGAATGCTCTAGTTCTGCGAGGATGAACGACTTATATGGATCATCCCCGCTTTAAATAATCAACTTTAGATGCACGTTCACAAATGCTAAAATATCAAGGTAAAGACACTGAAATAAACATGGTCGTTTCAGAGGAATGGAATACCTTTCAAAGGAATAATATACAAGCCATATTAGTGGTATAGTGATAAAATTCTACCCTTAACACCGAGGGACCGGATTTAAACCCGATTAAGCTAAACTGACTGACATGGGCTCATTGGGCTTTTCCGGCCCGTTTCTTGGAAGAATACCAGGGAATTTTGACCTGCATCATCCATTCTCCAAGCTCCATCCCCTAAAAATCTGATGTGTTGCACTCATATGACTTTCTCTACTTCTTACAAACTCTTATTCCTCTATCTTCATGTTAATACAGATAAACATTTGCAGAAATTATCTTATTTCTTATTTTCTTGTAACTACAACGGGAATATAAGAATACAGTAGGCTTTGAGCTATAGTCAAATCTTTTAAACTTTTCAAATTCCGTTCTCTTTACACGGTAAACGTATAAGAAATTAATAACGATGTTCCATTTGACAGAACTATAACTTCTGCAAAACTCACACAAATTATAAACAATACCTCCGAAATGGTTCACCCTCCAAAGATTTTATTTATACATAAATTGTTTGCCTTAGCATGATCTACAGTTTTGTATAGTAAGATTTGGTCTATCTCTTACAGTTTATCAGTTATGCAAAAGTCATCCAGAGTAAAGAGGACTTCAGGGGCTATAGCCAGAAAATTCAAGATATACATTTAATTTGTTATAAAAATATCTCAAACATATGGCACTTTAATCAAAATCGTTAGAGCTATTTTAAAGAAAATCAAAATTTTCTAAAAATTTTCCATGTAAAGGGTAGTCCATGTTGGAGGAATTTTCTTCAAAATCTTCGTGTCACGTCCTTGAAAGACGCTGTATTTAAATATCAACTTTGGTTTTTAACCGAGTTTCCGTTTTTGAGTTATGTTGTCCACAGACAGACACACAGACTGATAGACACACAAACAGAGAGACAGATAGACAGACAGACAGACAGACAGACAGATAGACACGCAGACACACAGAGTGATGAACACACAGACACGACACAGATACACACACACACACACACACACACGGACATTTTTCTAAAAATGCTTGTTTGGATTCAGGGGGCCTCAAAACATGTATTACCGGTTAAATCTCGATATCGAATTTTTGGGTGAATACAATACTTCCTCTGCTTTACTGTACGTAGTCAGACTGAAGTGATAGTCAACTCCCTAAAAAGGAGTGCCTATATGATGACTTTGAGATTTTTTTTTTTTTTTCAAGTGTAGGAAAAATCCATTTAGGGAGCCCCATGCGCTGGGATGGCACAGAGGGGGACTGTGGGCCTCACCCGGAGGTACTACCCACTAAAAAGCCTCCACCGGATAGAATTCAGGGAGGAAAGGTAAGGCAGTACCGCTATTGCACCTGCGGATTCAAGGAGCGGGTTTGTTGGCTGGCCGCATGGGCCGAAGCCAGGTGAGATGGTGCCAGGACGTACACATGGCCGAGGCCCCAAGGGAGATGCCATTGTTTACACGACCAAGCAGAAATAAACGAATAGTGACTTAGCCCTTCAATAAAGTACAACGTATCTGAATAATAAAATCAATAAAAAACGATATCTCGGACATGGTTAATGCCAGAGAAATTAATTTTGTGCATTCATGTTTAGTAACAGTAACTCTCTTACGTTTACAAGTTACAAAAATACAGAGTATACGGAATTATTTCACAATGAACAGGAATTCACAGTCTGTTCACAACATTAAACAAGATACAATCTCATGTGCACTGAAACGAAGTGTCGCAATCCACACAAAAAGTGTTTTAAAAAGGTGATCTATGTGATCCATTTTAACTGAAAACAACCTGTATAAAGCAGCTGCTAAACAAAGCGATGGATTTTCTTAAACCGGCACAGGTGCGACAAAGCTGTGAGCGATATTGGAATTTCGATACCATTATCGAATTGAGTAATTTCGGTGCTATATGGAATTGGGTAATTTCGTAGTATGTTTTGTCTTCATTATGTATGACTTATATATTTTATAGGGTAATGAAATGTATAAAAAGACCGTGGGGATACAAGCACAGATAACAGTTTATTTTCTTATTTAATGTGGACATTTATTAGGTTAGAAAGTCATTAGGAAACTACCTATTCTAATATTTTTGAAGAGACTTAAGGAAATGTGAAAGACTCTACTACGTATAGTACAGGAAGTATTATATTCGATATCGAGATTTCACCACAAATATGTTTTGAGGCCCCCTGAATCCAAAGAAGCATTTTTAGTCGGTTAAAAACCAAAGTTGGCATTTAAGGATAATGGATTTCAAGGATAAGACACAAAGATTTTGAAGAAAATTGCTCCATCCTAAACTACCCTTGACGTGGAAAATGTTTCGAAAATTTTGATTTTCTTGAAAGTGGCTCTAACGATTTTGATTAAAATGTCATATATCTGAGATATTTTTATGACAAATGAAATGGATATCTTGAGTTTTCTGGATATAGCCCATTTAGTCCTATTTATTCTGGATGACTGTTGCATAACTGGTAAACCGTAAGAGACAGGCCAAATCTCACTATACAAAAATATAGATCTTTATAAAATATACAATTTATGTCTTATTTTGTAGAATGAACCATTTCGCAGATATGCCTTGTTATTTGTGTGCGTTTTGGAGAACTTATGTGGAATGGAACATTATTCATTGTTTATGTGTTAACCATGCACAGAGAACGGAATTTGGAAGCTTTAAACCATTTGACTCTCGCTCAAAGCCCACTGTATTCCCATATTCTCCTTGCACCTACAAGGAAATAAGCAATAAGATAATTGCTCCAAATTTTTATCTCAACTAACACGAAGAAGATATAGGAATAAGAGTTTGTAAGAATAGTTAGTACAAGGATAGAGAAAGTCATGTGAGTGTAACACATCAGATTTTTAGATAGTTGTGAAGTGCAGTTTTTGTATGTCTTGTGGTTGCCAATGAAGCTTTCGTATTCTTTATTGCTTCGAGGTATACGGAATATAAGATAAAGCATAACAAGCGAATTGCAAGAGCGAGAATGGCACGAGTGAAAGAAAAAAAATATCGGTTTAAGGAAAGAAAATAAGAATAAGGAATGCATAAAGCCTGTTCAATAAAACATAACCTCTAAGTAAACAAGAGCGACGCACACAACAGTCATCTGGACGTAACGTGGAAAAGGGAATACATCAAGAGTGAAAGTACGTAAAGCCCTTCTGTTTTCTTATGCCTGCCCTTTCTTCTTTCAGGAATGGCACTGGAAGTCACTCACGGGCTTATCTTGCTATTTACGAGTCTTCATTTGATTTTCCAGCACAGACAGTATTTATTTTTCTTAGAACCCTAGCATGACGCGGCCTACACCGGAACACCTAGCAAAAATAATGGATACCAGCCCTGGAAGTCTTCGTAAACAAATATAATTATGTTAAGGATAAGATATAGTTATGACAGTTGCTGTGACTGTAATAATTAAAGGCCGGAGGGATGTGCGCTCGTCTCCGGCCTTTAGCAATAGTTAGTGGACAGTTCTGTACAAAAATTATGATCACCTCAACGTTGATTTAGGTCAGAAAATTGGTCTCTGTCCAAATATCAAAGAAAGAATACCGAGACAGGCTTTTTGCATAAAGTTAACAACTCATCTACAACCTCCGTGTAAAAGGAGGAAAGGGTCCTTCAATTAGGGAACAAATTTAATGCAACTGTGCTTCAAAATAATTATATGTCATCAGGATCATAACTGTGATTTTATTTCCTAAGATTCAGATTTTAAACAAACTCAAATAATGTACTCGGAATATAAACAATATGTATTTATGTTAATTGGACTGAATAACGTAAGCTGTTTGCTTTTTCATATAAGCCTTCCACATTCCAGAACGTAGTTGAATATTAAAAAATATTTCAAGGGTGTACAACTCCTCAATTGGAGTTTTCAGAAGAAATCTAAGATGGAAGCTTTATTTGTGAAAATTCGGTTACTTGATATCTCATTTCGCATTTCAAAAATCTAATAAAGGTGATTTATAAATCGTGAACAATGAAAATAGTGGAATATGAACATTTATGAACATTCCGCGTTGTGTAAATGATAAAAGCCAAGTATGCATTTATTTTTTAACATCGTCGTGGTTGAAATGTTTTTCACCAAGGATTGCTGAGTTGAAGAAACAAATGAAAATCCCTTGGTGCCAAATCAGACTGTAGGGCGGATGGTCAAATATTTTCCCAACCAAATGATGTGACCATATCTGGGGTTTAGGCTGTATGTGGCCGGGCATTGTCACTCATTGTTTCCCCACAAACCTCACACAATTGGGGATGAATGTTTACTAACATAGCATTTCTCGTATTTGAAAAACGAATCACTGATCTGCCTTCACAGTCGACGGGTCGTTCGATTGTTTTGAACATTTCGAAACGCTCAAATAATAGGACAAAACAAAGTGACGGCCGTTCACAACTGCATCCGCCTTCCTAAGATTGCGCATGCTCGAAATCTACCGCAGCGCTGCAGGGGCAAAATATTGTGATGCCGGACTTGGCGCACAAGAAAGAACACGAGAAAGGCCACCCCTCTATATAGGAAGTGTAGATACAGCAGTGTTGGGTCAGAGAGAGTTACATTTATGGACATGAGTCAGTGAATGTGAGACAGCTGCGCATGCGCCGCAAAGAAGATTCAAAGAGCGTCGAGTAATTGTAGCTTCGTAGTTAGTGTATAAGAGACTGATAAGGTGAAGAAAGACGCTGAAAGGACTTAGCAAGGTTACGAGAAGTAAAAGTTGTGAGTTGTGATGACACAAAATACTGTGGCGGCGCCGTGGCCGAGCGGTTAGCGCGCTCGCCTACCACCTAGGCGGCCCGGGTTCGATCCCAGGGACCCGCATGTGGTATTCGTGGTGGACGAAGCGGCGTCAGGGTGGGTTTTCTCCGGGTGCTCCGGTTTCCCCCGCCATCTCATTCCACCGGTGCTCCATCTTCATGTATCATCAGTGTCACCGCCTGCGGTGCCGTAGTAGTAAAAGCGGGCGTTAAACACTACAACAACAACAAAATACTATGTTGACGACGAGAAGAAAACTGAGAATTTTTATTAAAATTTTAGAGGACAATTAAGTAATAGAAAAGTAAAGAAACTAGTTTTATCATTTTGTCACAATATTTAAACGATACTTACTTCAGAAAGTAAATATACCGTGTATTGGCTCTCACCCATATGCTCAATTTTCCAAGACAATAAATACGTACTTATAAATTAGAACGATTCAATAATAATATGGACTTCCTTGAATTTGAACTAATTAAAAGGTGTTAAGCGAGAAAACCTGCATAAATATGCAATACTCTTCAGCTTTTTTTACTTCTTTCTTTTCTTGTAGGCACCCATCAATGGTAAAAACGTTAAACATAACTGTGGCCGATTTTCTTTTCGCCACATGGAATCTCGGTTTTAAGATATTTTTTGCGGTCTTACACGCATTACTTGTAGCAAAGTTTATCTCCGCCCTGGCAGCTAATGTTGAGCGGAAGGTATAAGGTCAGCTGTTAGCTATTTTTGAACTGCCCTAAATCGTTGCTTTTAGATCTTCCCATTGTAAATACGTATTTACCCGAAGCTTCCATTGTCATTACTTGTCTTGCATATGTCAAGACAAATGATAATATACACTAGAGTTTATCCTCTGCTTGAAAGGGCGTTTGTGCCAATCAAAAGAGACTATGTCATCAGCAATGTGCCTAGAAAATAAATATTAGGCCCAATGGGACCGTAACTGTAGGGAATTATTGAATGCAATCCTGGAACTCAAGACATGAAGCTGAATTCTTCAGTACTGTAGGGAGTAAGTATGCAGGAAAATTATCCCTAGAACTTGTAGCATTGACATCTAAGACATCTATAGAGAGAACATTTTTTGACATATTTGTATGGGGCCTTTAACGTCTAAAGTCATATCGCCTCTTTTCCTTTGGAATAATTAAGTCACCCTTTTCTTGTGAGAAGGCTTTTGATAGGACAAACACTTGTGAAATATACAGGTGCCTTTAAAAAAATCTTACTAAAATCTGAAAAACAAAGTGATACTAGGAAACTCTTTATGCCAATTATTTGAACAAGCTCTTTGTTATTCAATGTGTTGTTGACACCTACAAACAGAACGAGTATGAAGATATATTCCGTCCATTTTATGATGGTTATTAGCAAGGTGTATACCGTAACCCCGTGGCACAACAGCCCATGTGGGCCAAGACCTACCGTTCACCGGCTGCATCCTCCACTTCTGCCCGCCAGAGATGTCATGAGTGGAGTGCAGTATTCGAGGTGGGACGTGATCAGCGCCTTAGCCCCTCTCGGCCGGCTATGCGGTTGCTACTTTTGAACCAATCTACAGTTCCCGCCTCCGGGATCTAACGAGACTGAGTGCAACCCGTGCCAGACCTCCCAGCAGGGGAAAAATCCTCAAGCCGGTACCGGGGATTGAACCCAGATTCTCCGCACCGCTACCACTGCGCTACGGAGCCGGTCAATAATGTGTACTTTTAATAAATATAGTTGCAAATAAATGTAATTGAAATAAAAATAGTATAATCATATTAGTATTAACTAAGCCAAATCTATTTTCAGCACGTGAAACTTAAATCATGGCCGTATACACCACAGTGAGAAAATGCTAGTACCAGTTAGTAATAATGGTTCACAAAAAAGCTTAAAATAAAGAATAACGGGACCTAAAGCTCCACGGCCTCTTTGTGAATCGTCTACTTTCACTCTCTAAGTTCACTTGTTCTCCTCATTGCTTATAAAGCAATCTATCTTGTTTCTTGTGTTGTGCTCTGAAAGAGAAAGTTTGCCAAGAACTTGTAAGCTCCAATTTCAGACAGACACGTGAAGTTAAAACTTGAACGTGAATTGCTCTGAGAGAGAAGTTTATCCATTGTCTTTGTCACACGGACGCCACCGGAATGTTGCACCTCTCACCCCAAATTTCTAGAAGATCCTTTCTCTGATATGAAGGTCTAGTGCAGTTACGTGAAGCAGTAAATTGTTGCGTCTCACTGCAGAGCAGTGATATTCATGTTACCGATGTTACTAGCAGATACAAAATATATTGTTGCTTGTAATTTTAATTATTAGTAAAAGCAAAAGGTATTACATTCATTCTTTGTTTGCTTTCTCTACTGGCATAGTAAGTGGTGGAAGTATTGAATTCCATAAAATATTCGATATCGAGATTTTATCGGAAATACGCCCTTGGACATTGCTTGAATAAAAACGATTACAGAGCTACGTGCGTGTGTGTGTGTGTGTGTGTGTGTGTGTGTGTGTGTGTGTGTGTTTGTGTGTGTGTTTGAACATCATTACTCAAAAACTAAAAGCATTGCGATGCCGGCAGCGACGCTTAACAAAGGACGATCGGGGCTGAGCTACTTCACACCACATATCAGGCTGGCGAGTAAACAAAGACGCTCAAGGTCAGGCTGCCCCGCGTGACTTTTGGTATGTACGTTACTAACAAGAATGAGCACGGCACATAAGAAAGGATTGCTAGAATCTTCGAGAGGCATCCGGCGGTCGACGTATTTGTAGAAGTTCGAGAAATGTCCATGTTACGTCATCCTTGCTATATAGGGAGACGAGGCAACAGCAGATGACTGACAGATAGATATAGTCATCGGGAGTCATTCAGTTTTAGTTTCAGTGTGTGTGTCGGCTGCGTGTGCGATAGTGTCGTGAAGGAAGATAGTGAAGTAGTTATGAGTGTTAAGTGTTTGTATGTCAGAGTTAATGTTTGACAAATAGAAAAAGTGAAGGAAGACAGAAAAGAGTGCGTCAAGGTTACGAGAAGAAAACAGCTGTGAGTTGTAATATCACGAAAGGCTGTAGACTGTGTTAACGTCAGCAAAAGAGAATTGTGTATTTGTGGACCTATTTTGGAAAAAAATATAATTATTTTGATAGGCTTAAAATAAAGATTCATTGGTTTTACAGATGCAAAAGGTTATGCACAGACAACCCTATAGGTTATAGGCTACACATGCAGGGAGACAACTCGCACACTTAAGAGCCATATAGATCCAATTCAGCTACCACCCCAAGGAGGACGGGAAGAGGTACAAAACGTTACAGCCCACACAGACGTGCTGAACTTCCCGACTATTCCAGGCTCGAAGATCATTCCACTGCTAAGCTGATCAAAGAGAGCGATGAACCAACGGTCGACCAAGCAGCCCTCTAAATGCCCACGGGGAGTATGGCAGTGCTCATCCCTTAACAACCACGTTCACCCTTCTTTCGCTGCTAGTGACATGAACGAAATTGAGAGGGTCCTCTCAACATACTCTTAGCGAAAAAATCAGCTGTTGCCAAGTCGGTTACAGCTGTGCATTAAGAATGTTGTTAAAGATTCTGTTTGCTGAGTTACACCTCAGAGTTACCGAAGTGAAGAAGTAACAGCATCCATGTGAGCAGTTGGCAAAGAAATGGGGGATACTGTAGTCTTTTTTGTGAGTATGTATCCGCAGAATCTGTCAGCACCGCTATACATCACGAAACCTAGAAGCACGACGGAAAGATGAGATACAAATAGAATGAAAGGGAAATAATGGAAATAAAACCAACATTCGTCTATCGACCAGTAAAAGCCATAAACAGCTCAAGCTCAGTGAGGGAATCGAACCTGAAAACTCCCTAATGGAAACCTCACAGCAGAAACCGCGAGTTTTTGTCACGGAAAACTAGGTTAAATTAAACAAAAGTGATATTCACCGAGCAGGTTGGCTCAGGTAGTAACGTCTGCGGGACACATTCGGAAGGTCACGAGTTCGATTCCCGTGGCCAACTTTCCTGACCCATGTTCCTTTTCTTTCGGAGGTTTCCACGGGTTGACAAGCGAATGTTAGGAAGGATTTCCAATCCCTCCGAATTTCCTGTCCCTCCATTTCGTTACATTAATAATTTCCTTTCACGCTTCATCTCGTTTCTTTAAGGGTTGGAAGCGTCGGCGAGCGTCGCGGCAGCAGCACGTCAGAGGGAACAAATGCGCTCTGCAAACGCCGTCCCCTGGATTGAACGGCGAGCCTACTGCTTTCCTGGTCCCCATGTAATGGTCCAAACCCGAAGTGGGGATGGAAGCCGGTTTCCCCCTCCGCCGGGGTGCTTCTAACTGGGAAAATGTAGGAAAGTTCCCTCTGCTCTGTCGGTGCAACTTTCTGGTTACCCTTCGAATCCCTTCGCCTCATCCATTCGTCAGGGGCATAGGCAGAAAAGACCGCCTTTCGGTCGAGGTGCTAAGTCCCCCTCTGCAAGTTGTCATTGAGTCAAAGTGATATTCGGTACATTAGTAACGAACTTATTGTGTCATAATGTATAAATATTCCAAAGTAACGACCACGAATAATTGTTATATTCATTTCTCAAAACTTGAAGTTCGAAAAAAATCTGATGTGTTGTACTCACATAACTTTCTCTACTCTTGTACTAATCATTCTTACAAACTCTTATACCTTATTCCTAATTTCTGCAAATGTTAATTTTCTTGTATGTAGGTACAAGGAGGATATGGGAATACAGTAGGCTTTGAGCGATAGTCAAATCTTTTAAAGCTTTCAATTTTCATTCTCTTTGTAGGTTAGCATATAAAAAGAACGAATAACGATGTTCCATTTGACAGAAGTATAAGTTCTCCAAAACTCACACAAGTAACCTGGAATATCTCCGAAATGGTTCACTCTCCAAAAAATGTACTTAGACATAAATTTTCTGTTTTAGCAAGATCTACATTTTTATATTCAGATTTTGTCTCGCTTACGGTTTATCGGTTATGCAAAAGTCATCCAGAGTAAATAAGAGCTCCTGCGCTGTAATCAGAAAATTGAAGATATACATTTCATTTCTCATAAAAATATCTCAAACATATGTCATTATAATCAAAACCGTTAGAGGCATTTTCAAGTAAATCAAAACTTTCGAAAAATTTTCCATGTAAAGGGTAGTTTAGGGTGGGGCTTTTTTGTTCAAAATCTTCATGTCGCATCCCCAAAACACATTAAACTTAAATACCAATTTGGTTTTTAACCGACTTTTCGTTTTTGAGCTATGCTGTCCACAGACTGACACACACACGCATAAGCATACAGTTGTTGTAGTGTTTAACGCCCGCTTTTACTACTACGGCACCGCAGGCGGTGACACTGATGATACATGGAATGAAGATGGAGCACCGGTGGAATGAGATGGCGGGGGAAACCGGAGCACCCGGAGAAAACCCGCCCTGACGCCGCTTCGTCCACCACGAATACCACATGCGGGTCCCTGGGATCGAACCCGGGCATAAGCATACAGGCACACACAGACACACACACGGACCTTTTTTTAAAAATTCTACTTCCTCTACTTTACTATACGTAGTAGAGAAAGTAAAAAATTCCTAATACCATGAAACGTGTTACACACAAAATGCTGATATTCTGCAGGAATGGTTACCTCCTGCCAACATTTCATATTACTAGTATATTACTCAAAAACCACAAACATTGACATTGTTTTCGTCGATATCACAAGTTTTGTGAAATATGACACGTTTGCAAATCTGTACTTCTCGTTTTGCGGTGGACTCGGGGACAACAGTTCTGCAATAGATCTGTTCTATTGGCTTAAATGAGGTTGATTGTTGCCATTTTCAACATCTGCTGCATTATGAGTTGTAACCTGCTTATGGGTATGAACAATAAATAAAATCTGGTTTTGTGGTAGTATTAACCCACAGGTCCCGCACCCCATTCCCTGCTCCAACGAGTGTTCTTCATAACCGAGAAAGCGAATCAGGTGTTCAGTGCCTTCTTCTTCTTCTTCTTCTTCTTTACTTCGAGGCATAGGCAATCAAGTGCTTGTTCCGCCTCCAAAGTCCTCCAGCAATCATTTCCTGGGTCTGCCCACCGATCTGCTACCTTTAGGATGATTTGCACTGTTTGTTTAGGAAGTTGGATCTCTGGAATTCTTTCAGCATGTTCCTTCCACTTTTGTTTCAAATGTTTTAGCCTGTCTATTGGATTAAACATTTTTAACTTTTCTCTTATACTTTCATTTGTTATTAGGTCTCTCTTTGTACATCCCTTCACAGTTCTCAAGAATTTCATTTCTGAAGCCTGTATTTTACTCTTGCTTCTTACTGTCCAAGTTTCACTTCCATATGCTAGTATAGGTGCAGTCACAACTTTGTAAAACTTTAATTTTGTTTCTTTACGTATTTTGTTTCTAAATGTCCTATTAATTGTTCCACACACTCATTGAAATTTGGATACCTTATTGTCCACGTCATATTTCTTGTCATAAATAACACCAGTTCCTAAGTAATTAAAATGGCTCACCTGTTCTACACAACGGTTATTTACAACTGTTTTTGTTCTACTGGATTCTTTCGAAATAAGTGCCACTACCTTGTATTCAGAAAATAAATTTGCTCCATTCCGAATACTTCAGTGAAATTGTTACAAGTCAAAGCCATCGGTAAGATGTTGGATGTTAAGGCACAGATATAAATAGTGAATAAGTATTGCTCCTGCTTATCAACCGCCTAAAATATTTAAAATGGGCTATTTCTCACTAGCTTCAAAATATTTTAAAACAGCCTTTCAGATTTTGCTGCTTATAGTAATTTGACTCAAGAAGTGCAGTGCTTTTTAATTAAATATCGGTATATACCAAAAGTAACTGGTAATAAAGGGTAAAGGTTGTCACAAACTCTACTCACGAATACTACCGAAAACGCTCACTGTAACTCACAAAAGTTCAACATGCAAATGGGAGAGTGCAGCGTCAGGCAGTTAGCAGGATCAGCATGCGTATTATCAAATGCAGGGCGATTTGCACATGGGGAATTGGCCACCTTTAAATGCTTACTATTAGTACCATAAGAAATAACAAGGGTTAAAAGGAAGATACCAATACAATGTCACAGAAACTTTTAAAACAAAAATATTTACTTTCTTTGTACTCCTGAAAAATTAAGAAAGAACTTAGCAAAGAGACCGCAGCATTGCATTGTACACTGTGAAATCTAGGACCTGAGAAAGGATAAAAGAAGAAAAAAAAAAAAGAAAAAAAAAGAAAGAAAGAAAGAGAGAGAAAGGGAGAGAGAAAAAGAAAGGGACACAGAAAGGGAGAGAGAAGGGGAGAGAGCAGGGGAGAGAGATGGGGAGAAAGATGGGGAGAGAGATGGGGAGAAAGATGGGGAGAGAGATGGGGAGAGAGATGGGGAGAGAGATGGGGAGAGAGATGGGGAGAGGGATGGGGAGAGAGATGGGGAGAGAGATGGGGAGAGAGATGGGGAGAGAGATGGGGAGAGAGATGGGGAGAGAGATGGGGAGAGAGAAGGGGAGAGAGATGGGGAGAGAGAAGGGGACAGAGAAAGGGAAAGAGACGGAAAGACAGAGACGGAAAGGCAGAGACGGAAAGGCAAAGACGGAAAGACAGAATGAAGCAAATATGGGGCTTTTCCACTTCACATTTCCGGTTGCTATCAACTCTAATGATGATTAACTTGTAATGCCAAATTTCACCATTTCATGGTACAAGTAACGGGAGAGCATAAACTTCCGAACCGACTGTGAGGTGTTTTGCCTGTCCGCTTCCTCGGCGCTCGTTGCCGTCTGCCGCTATCATAGAAAGGCGTGGATGAAAGCATACATTTTTGAAACCACTTTTAAAGACTTTACTTAACAACTTCATGAGAGGAGATGCTGAATCTGGTCACCGTTGTTGTCCTTACATACATTTTTGGCACCTCATTAGGAAACTATCCGTCACTCGCCGTAGTTCACGTTGAGAAATTCTGTCAATTTCCTGGCGGATATTTTGTTTTAATTCTTCCAGGGTGTGTGAGTTTGTCTTGTACACTTTATGTTTTAAGTTATCCCAGAGATAGAAATCGCTTATTGCAGCTCTGAGAAACCTTTCTCCGTTAATGGCGCGTCCTACACCAACTTTTCGCCATCTAGAGGTACTTCATGAACAAAATTAGGTTCTGACGGTCAATTTTGTTTTTCCATCAGCAGTTGACGGCCGTACATATGTGAATGCAATTATGACTCTTTTTTAAATAATAGACAGGGAGCGTCATTTAGCGTTTTTCGAACAAGAAACGGCCCCCTCGGCCCTCCGACCTAACCCCCTGCGATTTCTATCTCTGGGGTGACTTAAACAAAGTGTACAAGATAAATTCACACACCCTGGAAGAATAATAAAACAAAATATTCGCCAGGAAATTGCCAGTGCTTCTCAATGTGAACTACGGCGAGTGATGGATAGTTTCCTAAAGGGGTGCCAACGACGGTTACCCGTTTTAGTACCTGCTGTCATAAAGTTCGCAAGTAAATCCTTTAAAATTAGCTTTAAAAATGTTGTATGATTTCATCCGTGCCTTTCTATGATAGCGGCAGATAGCAACGTGCGCCAAGGATGCGGACAGGCAAAACGCCGCACAGCCGTTTCGTAATTTTTTGACGCTCTCGGTATACTGTCCATCTTGGTTCGCTATCTCTAGTACCTTTCTTCCTTCTCCATTCTTTCTGCTATCCATTCGTAAAATTTTCGTGATACTCCAAAATGTATTTTTCAAAGAAGCCCCAGACCGTAGTAATTATCTCTTCTACACATCACACATTTCTCTTAATTTACGCTGCCATCCATTTTATTTACCCTTTTTTCTTTGCGTCCCATAGGTTTCTACCAAAAGACCACGGATGCTCTAAATTATGAGCACATTTTCGGAACCAAGTTTTCCGGTTGTGTCTATGTTATTCATATATAATGTGATTTTTAGATCAACCAGAACTGGCGTTTCAGCTTTTTCTCCTTCTTCTGTCCCTCACTTGTCAGTTTTCCTGGAACATGGAACAAGAGGTATTTGCCTCATGCCTCTAGTCGAGTTTAGAACTCTTGTCAGCTGACGTAGCACATGAACCAGGGATTTTGGAATGTGTCAGAACTTGAGGCATCTGTCAGGGCCGCCGCACCTTCCTCTGTTATACTTGGAGGAGAAGTTTCAAGCCAAGGTGCGTATGTATGTCTATGTCATACCAAGATTGTGCTTATACATATGCAAAAGATACAATGAGAGAAAGTTTAAGTTGGATTTAAGTTAGAAAGTAAACTTTTAAGTATGTTAATCAGAATTCTAATATGGTTGCGTTTTCTCATAATATGAATTTAGCGACTTATTAAAGCAGTGGGATTTGAGGTAAAATTTAATTTTGATAGACTAAAACTACAGTTATGAGATACTTTAACCTCACCGACAACTTCTCTTTAAAATGGTTAGTTGTTATTATATAAGTCTAAGGCAGCAAATACCTCACTGGGAATGCGCCTTCGTTTACGTGGATCCTTATGCATGGAAGATTTGTTTTAAATATCCATGCTATTTAGTTGTTAATAGTACATAAAGTTATAAGTTTTTTATTCATAGTTTTATAATAAATGGTTTTAAAACTTTATCATTGTAGCAATTAAAATAAAGGTAAAAGGAATTTTGAAATTAAAACTTCTGGCCATTTTTGGAGGTGCAATCCTCAAATTCATTTTCCCAAGATTTTCAGGAGATTTCAGTTGAGTATTCCCTTAAACACACTGTACTGTACTCCGCAACGATTGGATAACGACCGACATGAAGGTTGAAGCATACGGCAATTAATTATTTTATTCCAACTTTGTACACCAACGTCAGCTGCATAACCGTATCTAGCCACAATACTAAAGCTATCTTTTGTTTTCTATTTTAAGGTTAAGAGATTTAATTATATTGCTGTAAGAATAACACATCATAGAAAGAACTGTTATTGTACACAACGGTTTAGCCCAAAATCCTACGATATATTCAAAGTATTGAAATGCATTTTCCATTTTCTTGTGGGATAGCCAGAAAGAAAATCAGTGTTCACAAAGCACTATAAACCTGTCTTACGCATAAATGTATAATCTCTGCATACCGCTGTAAAAAAAAAAAGTACTCCACGTTTTGAGAGGTGGAGTATGGAAGCAGGAATAAAATGTCTACTGGTCATGGGCTGTGAAATGCAAACCTTAAGGGTTATGAGCACCTGCTCATTTTCATTACTGTGAAACACGTCACATCTACTGCAAGCTATTTGGTATTATGTGCGACCCACAGTGGCATGGAAACAAATGAGGTCTGTTACATCAATGGATGCAGCACGAAGTAAACATCTGTTGGTGTTCTTACTGTAAACTATATTCACAGTTTTAGATAAGTGTAATGCTTAGATTACTTCCAACGGGGTCAGTTTGTGTTTTGATAAATTTGGGAAATATTTTTACATTGTAGTTTTATGCGCTTATGATATTAGTGCTAACTGTGGAATGAATTCACGCTAGAATTAAGTCAAAGAAGTCGATCAACAAAACGGAACTTAATGTTATTTTCAGTTTAAGCAGTATATTTAGCTTATAAAACCTAAATGATGTTTTCAACTACTCTCCTACTTCAACTCTTTCTCCTACTGACCATTTTCTACTTCTATATTTTTCGAAAACCCTACCACTCTGTTTCGGTCACTAGTTATATACATTCGAGCGTTATATCGTGTAATTTCTGCAAGGATAAGTCACCTGTGACGTTCTGTAACTATTTACTTCACCTTGGTCCAAACTAGTTCTATGGGATTGTGATCACACATGTATGAAGATAAGCAAACGGCAGTGTGACCCAATGAACAAAAAATGCGTCCTCTTGAATATTTTTAGGTTAGTTTGTTTCAATTATCCTATAAAGATCTGTTGTATGCATAGAACTGTAACTCTGAACTCCTTTGTTGTATAACCAAAATATCATTGCAGATTTCACAACACTCCTGGGCGGACATTTATCTATTTCTGCACTACTTTTTTCATTACTTCTGACATAATGGCAGTGACGCGATCGATTTTAGAACTAAACTAAGAGAAATTAACAGCAAGTGAACATCGTGCGAATAACATTGGAGGTTGGTAAGCAACATAATCAGCAGAACGACGTTTGCACGGAAGTTTACAGAACTAGGGTTACACTACGTAAAATGTCTCTCAATCCCCTACGACTATGAGCTGGTAAACAGACAGTAATGGGAAGAAGACATCATTTGGCATATTACGTTTTATACCTGATACAATGTAATCTTTAGTAAGAGACACTACAAACATGAATGCAACATAATGCGTAGATGTTAGAGAAAAACGAGATCACTCGAGTTATTTCCCCATGCACACTTCATTTATGTTGACAAAGCAATGTGTGTATTGCAACCAGAGCTTTGCTATATCAACAAGGAAAAAGAAAGAAAGAAAGAGTTACTTGTTGCCTGTTACAGTCGGCTCACCAAGCAACCCCAAGGCCCCAGGATATTTCTTGCATTGACATGAAAAGGGGAAACAAAGGGAACGAACGGTCTGCTACAACAGCATCCGTTATTCATACATAGCCTGAAACACCAGCACGCGCACGCACTCCGCGCATTTACACCCGCAGGTCTGTCTGTATTCTTTACCCTGCTAATTAAAACAGATTTTTGAAAACTAACTCATATTAGCTACCTATGGAAATTAAAGAATCCACAGCTTTCTTCTAATTGCTTTGATTTTTTTTCCACCCACTGCAAACATACGGGTAAAATGTATAGTATACGCAAAAGTTCAATGCCCTTTGTCAAACCGTTGCTAAATTATTAATATACTTATTAATAACTGGAAGATTCGGTGAACCTTATACCATTTAAAATTGATTTGATAGTAATTCCTCATAAGTGATTATCAATCCTGATCGGGGCCCAAATAACCGTGCTGTCGACGGGCCCTTCACTCACTCAAGCTATTTCATATCATATGCCGGGCCGGCAAGCGGGCAAAGATGTTCAAGGCCAGGCTGTCTCGCGCGACTGCTGTGTGTACGTGACTGACAACAATCGAAGCGGCAGCAACAAAAGGGGTAACGGAAACGTTCGCGAGACTTCTAGCTGCGTCGTTTAAGGGACGTGTGTGTAATTCGAGAAGGGTCCGTGTGACATCATCCCCAGTATACCTATAAGGATGTCTGAGAAGAACAGTAGTGAGAGAGTGAGTTTTCAAAGTTACAGTTACAGTCACGAGTCGGTCAGTGAGTGTGAGACAGCTGTGCATGTGTATGACGTGTTCGTATGTCGTAAGAAGATTCAATGAGCGTCGCGAGTAATTGTAACGTCGCAATTAGCGCATGTGAGACAGTAAAAGGACAGTGCAAGGTTATGAGAAGTAAAAGTTGTGAGTTGTGATAACCCGAAAGATTGCAGACTGCATACTGTTGACGATGAGCAGAAAACTGTATTTGTGATACAATTTGTGAAGATAATAGTGATAGAAAAGCAACCGGGCTGAATTTGTCGTTTTGTCATACTGATGTCAGGAAATGGAATTCGGTAAATTGCCATTTTGTCACAATATAAATATTAGTAACGAATATAATTAATATAGCGTAGCTATAGTCTCTAGATAAAGGATACGTAGAAGTATGCCTTGATTCTTTGGTTAAAGTTTGATGGTAGGTTTAAAAATTTGTATTAATTTTACAAGCAAACTTTTGAAATAGTGAACCCAGTAATCTTTCACAGTAGGGATAGCGCTTATCCAATGAAACAACTAAGTTCTTGACTAAAAATTATATAGAACTCATAAACTAACGCTCAGATCAAATGTCGGATAAAAACGGAATAGAAAGTGGATGTGCAAATTAATCAATGGCCGAAAGATATGGAAATAAATAGAAAGTCATATGGAAAAATAACGTGAGTGAAAATTTATTGTGCATCCGCAAGATAATTAAAATGGCTTTGGAAGAGAAATTTATGAATAGGTGGTGCAGAGAAGGGGAGGTGAAGTGAACTGGTGAGGGTTGCGCAGTTCGGGAGAAACCCACATACACTGTTAATAAAGTCAAGGATGGAAACAGCAACCAAACCTATCTGCCACCCTCCGTTTTGCACCTGAACAAGAGTGCCGTCCAGGGATCGAGAAATATCGAAATCGACTGTCTCCGTAACGTACCAAATACAGAAAAGACAGTAACCGAACTAAAAAGCCATATGTTACATTTTTAGGCATCGTACTTTGTCCATTAATATAGGCTCAATAATAAATTTTAGGTTATACGTGTTGTCATTGATAACTTATATTTTTCTGGTCGTCATCTACAAACTATATTAATTTACTCGCTAATTTGTGCGTCATTTTTATGCTATGCGTGAGAGAGTGAGTCAGCAAGTGAGTGAGTGAACGAGAGTTAGTGAGTGAGTGAGTGAGTGAATGAGTAGGTTTTAAGGGGATGTCAATGGGGCCCAAATTCCAAAGATAAAAACAGGGGAAGTTCGCAAGCTTTTAGGTTTCACAATTAAAAATCAAAAAGAGTAAAACTTAACACGATTAAAATTTAAAACGTGAAGAGTAAGGCAGTTAAACTTTAAGACACTAAAGAGCGAAAATATTACAATGTTAAAATAGAGCAATCTCACTCAAAATCTTAAAAGCTTCAAAAATAAAATACCTGTTAAACTTCTTTATAACACGCAATATTGGCAACGAACCGCAGTGCCTTCTCTAACGTTTCTGGGTCGTTGCTTGTTATGAGATGTTGTGTATAGTTTCATAGAATAAAAAAAAAATAATAATAAAAAAATAAATAAAAAAAAATTAAAAAAGAAAAAAAAGCATTTTTTAGAAAAAGCTCCGTGTCTGTCTGCGTGTCAGTCTGTGGTCAGTATAACTCAAAAACGAAAAGTTTAATGTCTTTCAAGGATGCGACACGAACATTTTGAAGAAAATAACCCCACCCTAAACTACCCTTTACATCGAAAGTTTTTCGAAAATTTTGACTTTCTTGAAAATGGCTCTAACGATTTTGATTAAAATTACATATGCTTAAGATATTTCCATGACAAATGAAATACATATTTTAAATTTTGTGGCTATAGCCTATGTAGTCCTGTTTACTCTGGATAACTTTTGAATAACTCGTAAACTGTAAGAGATAGACAAATATTAAAATACAAAAATTGTAAATCTCGCTAAAACACACAATTTATACCTGAGTAAAGTTTTTTGTAGAGTGAACCATTTCGGAGATATGCCTTGTTATTTGTGTCAGTTTGGAAAAACTTAAAACTTTCGTGAAATGGAACATCGCTGTTCATTTTTTTATATGTGAAACGTGCAAAGAGAACGGAATCCCAAAGCTTTCAAATATTTGACTATCGCTCAGTGCCTATTGTATTCTAATATTCCCCTTACTCCTACAAGGAAATGAGCAATAAGATAATTTTTATAAATGTTTATCTCAACACGAAGAAGATATAGCTGTAAGAGTTTGTAAGAATGGTTAGTACAAGAGTAGAGTAAGTCAATGGAGTGCAACACATCAGGTTTTCTTCCATCAATAATCCACTCACACCTATTTTTTCTAACACTTCATTATTTTAGTCATCTCTCTTTGTAAACGAATACCTCTACTATACTTTATTTTAATATGTAATACGGGTTGCGTCATCTTTAGTTTAATTGGAATAGTATTCCTCTTTGCTTCACGTCAGAGACCATGGAATCAATCTGTGTATCAACATAAAAATACAAACAACAGTGCTTTATGGTTTTACTCATTTTGCTGACTTAAATGACAAACATTGAACCGGAGTGCTGACAGTAACATCAAACGTCATAGCTTTACGTAACAACCAGCCGCTAATGGGAATACACAGAAATTGTAAATATTGCCAACAGTAATGCAGAGTGAAACCTTACGTCACAGGGAGGGGAAATACTAGTTTACACAGAGAAGGGGATACGGGTCTGCTCTGTTGTAAAATGTGCAACATCTTTCACTAACAGGCTTTCGTGCGCTTCCATTTAAAGTCACGGCGGCTGCCTCACACCATAGACCAACGATGTCCAATCTTGTCTCCTTGGAGTCGGAGAGACAGACAGTCAGTATCCAGTGACGCACACAAACATGCGATTCCATGACAGTTTCCAAGTCGTAACTTGAATTTTCTGGGTATGTCTTCATAAGGCCTCTTCAATCTGATTGACTGTTGCATAAATGGCGAGGACAGGGTTTAAACTTTCAATTAATTAATTATTAATTATACATAATTTAATAACACTTTAATGTAATTTAACTTAATCTTATATATTTAAATGAGAAATTCTTGTATATATATAACATATATCCTAACTGAGAGACTCTCTGTGCTTCTGTGGTGCACCCAGAGTGGAATACATTACCAAAACCTTTGTCGAAACATTTTATTCATGGACCTATGTTACTATTCAGTGTTGGTGTTGACTGAGGTGTGGCTTCCTTTGAAGCCCAGAGGCATCTACTTGTGATCAATTGGTACAGTGAAAGCAGTATAACAGAGAGTTGTTGCTGATGTTGCAATGCCAACCTGACGCCACCGCAGATTACCACTAATTGCTGCAACCATCTCTGTGCGTATAATTGGATTTGTTTTTAATACTGAAATACAGGTTCCGCACTAGATGTATACAAGAGCTGGGAAGGATGAATAAGATTTAAAATATCATCGCTTTCCCTTACTGTGGAGAAAATCCCTGCATATACAGAAAAAGAGGGATGTTTTATTTTCCGTGTCTCTTATCTAAGGCAGGGAAACTATGGATTCCAGTCCAAAAATACGATGTTGCGGGAAATATACCAGGGCTATTCGGAAACTAATCTCCGTTGTCAGGTTGGGCGGAAGGTAATGGAGATAGTGCCGATATTTTTACATTGCCATGCAGCGTGATTCAGTGCGTAACACGAAAGTGTGAAACTGCTACGCGTTCACTCACCATAAACTCACATAGTGGGTGCTGCGCTAGAAAATCCCCGCGAAATAGAAGATGCGTGACATTATAACATTTATATTAAAGGGGGCGGGGTAATTTAAGCGAGCAATTCAAACCAATCATACGCTCAACCTCTGTGCTCGAAAAAGTCAAAAACCTTTCAATAAATTTTAATGGTATAGTTTGATCCTCCCCTTTACACGGTGATGTAAAAATGGCGACGCAATCCCCACTTTCTCCCACACTACATGACAATGGAGGTTAATTTCAGAATTGCCATAGTATGTTTAGAGATTCCTCTATGCAAAACATAAAGAACACTTTTAAGAAAATCTATAAGTTTATGTGGGTGAGTGTGTTGTGTGTGTGTGTGTGTTTGTAGACTGGGTGTAAAATATCGCTTAATTTTGCTCAGAGACCTCTTTATCAGACTTGAGGTTGTTTTACGTGTCGTACATCTACCACAAGGGAACACGGATCTACTTCCCTCCCACGCTACAAATTTTTAAGTCTGAAAAAATGCATCGCCGTCCGCCGTATTTGTTACCTCTAGACCACGGAGGAAGACAAAGTGTGTGTAAGTATGTATGTGTGTGCGAGAGAGGGAGGTAAAGAGAGAAAGCCATTCATAAAATTTAATATATTTGACCATGCAAGAAAAAACTTGAATGTTTGAGACATCGGCAAGACAAATATTTATAATTATCTTATCAACATTTTCCACCAACTTTTCTTCATTTGACTATACATTTTAACGTTCCAAGGGATACAAAATCATATAAATATCGCAAAACAATTGAACGCACTTGTATTGCTAATAGTTCCGATAAGGACCATTCCAAACCTAAGATATTTTGATCAAACTGGTAAAACTCTTTAATAAGCCAATAAATAACCTTTCCAAGTAAACGTATTTTATAGCAGTTTATTTAATATTTTTACTACTCTGCCTGTTTTCGACTGTTTTTCTGTTTTTGCTTTTAGAAACATATTTACTTGGACATACCGGACCGTGAGTCAAACCCGGGGTCCTTCATGTGATGAAGCAAAGGATGTTTATACCTTTTGTACCATTTCCTGAACTTGGAAGACTCTTGGGGGAGTTGACGTTAAGGAAGTGGGACGTCGCCAAAGTTTCACATCGTTTTGCGTGAACGTCAGAGAATTTCTCATCTCTTATTAGGAATATATGGGTCTGTACGAAATTACAGTTACGTTCAAGGAGAAAGGTAAGATAATCATAAAATTTTTCTAGGGCATTATACAATCGTTTTATAAAGAATGAGAAACTTATACCTGTGTAATTAGTAAAATCATTGTTCGATTTTAAAAGGATTTACGTCAGTTGTGTTTTATTAACTTCATTATTCCACATTTCCACAAGTTCAAGCCAGGTTAGGAAAGTTTTAAGTAACGTATGATTTTCATGTCCCACAGAAAATTAAAGTCAGCACAGCACCTTCAGAAAACGTGGAGTACACTTAGAGAATGAATAGCTGCTCTCTCAATGTGGGCAAGAAAAGAAGTAGGAAGTGGAGGCGTATGCCTATTGACTAATGCGAAAATACGGCAAATGTTAATGAATTTGGGGCAGCGTAAAGTCAGTTTTCTTCTGTTACTCTTCAGAATATTGCTTTTGTAAGTATGTTTTAATGACGGACTTGTGAAATAATGGAAGAGACAAATGTGATTAATTCCAAATGTTATACTATAGCAGTATACACCAGTATAGGTTTTAATTCAAATATTCGTCTTCCGTGGATAAAATTTGCATTTCACTTTGTTTGCTTCTTTGCTTTTTGTTTTTATGCAAAATTACATTACGGTGGCGGGGGCGGTAGCGGTGGCAGTGGCGGTGACAGTGACAGTGGCAGTGGCAGTGGCGGTGACAGTGGCAGTGGCAGTGGCGGTGACAGTGGCAGTGACTGTGACAGTGGCAGTGGCGGTGGCGGTGGTGATTTAAGAGTGCTCAACGGCTGTTGCACCTGGCCTTAAAGATATTCTGGGCTGCTCCCTATCCCGTACTAGGAGCCCAAAAGCGAGTTGAAATACTGGAAGAACAACTAGGCTTAAAACCCCCCTCGCCGATGGGTGTGATTGAATACGGAAATATTCCGTCACCAGTGCTGCCATGCTTTGGTCCACTGCACCCAACTTCAGGCTCTCTAAATACAGAAAAAAATAATATAATTTGAGTTAAAAGCTCCCTGCTTCATATTTTATAGTTAATATGTATCCCGAATGCGTTTCATTAGGTCCTTCCTAACATTATCAGCTTGAATCGACAGGAACTGGTGACGTTGTGAAGGCCCTAACGAAACACATTCTTGCTAAATACTAGCAATAAATGAGGCATAGAGTATTCGTTACACTCAATTTACATTAGTTTTGTGCTTCATTGTATCTAATCCTACACATTAACAACAGAAATAATAGTTTAGATAAAAATCCTTGTGTCGTAGTATGTGCCCGTGTTTGAATTTTTTCAGCAGCTTTAACGCCCATTATTATACACGAAAATACAGGCAGAGCTACAGTTGATACTTGAAATAGATGACAATTGGGAAAGGGGCTTTGGGAAGAAAAATCCAGGTCTAAATTTAGGTTATCTACCTAGCATTTGCCAGCTACCACAGGGAAATTGGAGAAAACAATAGCAGGGTTCTCGTTCAGAGGTTCATGACTAAATAACCTCAGCTATTCCACCTGTGTGTGTGAACATCGTAAATGAAATAGCTAATTTTGTATTTAAATTCACCATTTTTCAAGAACATGATAAAGATTTGCAACAAGATTTCCTACCACAAACTGTTGTTTATATGGAAAATTTTTTCCTAGTTCAAAAGTATTAACAATTTTTATTAAAATATCATATTATGTTTAAACTGTTTCCATAAAAAATAAAGTGTATGGACGACTTTAATTTACTGTACATAGCTGTGAAAACGTGTTCATTCTGAAAGAATTTTGTGCAATTTTATGTAACTATTAAACCGTAAGAAAGACAGATTTTCAAAAAAATATTTTTTTCATTTATCAAACCCAAAAGGCCGCTAGTTTCTGGAATTCCTCCCACTTATCTGTTTCTAAGAAAGCTATATATCAAGATCTATGTGAGTTGTGGAACACGCTACACACTTCCACCATTAATACAACTTTATTAGCATACTTGGAGCTCCGGATGTGTTTTCAAGGAACTTATGAATCACAAAAGTTAGTTTTATGAAAGGATGTTGTTTTCTACTACGCTGGAGGTGAACATAAACGTCTTCAGAAATTTTTCTATACAGCACACATAACACCAAATTTCTCGGAAGTGCATAAAGTGGTTTCTAAGTTGTTGCAAACAGAAAGGAAAACATTTTATAGATTTGTTCGTTCTTTCTTCCGTAGCCGAAACGACAAACATCGCTCTATTGCAAGGAAACATTAAGTTTTTATATTTTTTGGTGTAGGAGACGCCTGTAGAATTTACGCCCAAGTTTTACTCGTCTTCAAGTTATGAATACACACGACTGACTTGTTGGCTCATTTCTTCTCTTTCCCTCAACCGTTCTTTTGCCCTCCAGCTTCTTCTCGTAATTCCAGACTGAAATATTAATCTCACCAACTGTTGCCAACTTCCATTTTTCTCTAACTCAAGGAGAAAAAAGTATTAGAAAGAAGTGATTACAAATCAAATAACAGAAGCAAAAGTTTGCTCGTAGTTCGCTTGGTAAACAGGTCAGACACCAGTAGATATAAAGTCAACTGCGGACAAACTGAGTGTTATGTCTCTATCTTAGACTTCTTGAGGAAGGCTGGCGTCCTATTTAAAGAATGAAGTGGCAGAACAAGACAGCTAATTGGCAATTTGTTTAATACTTCTTTCCAACAATGATAACTGCTCTTAATATAACTACAGCATTAGAAGTGGCAATGATAGAACTGGGAGCAACAAACAGAAACGGAATAGTAATGGAAAGATGCCTTACTTCTCGCACAAGTACATAAAACGGAAAATCAGGGGATATTAATGGGATATCTGATGCAGTAAAGGGATATTAAAAATAAAAACAAATAGTGGGTACAAGTAGAAGCAGAAATGGATAAAATGGATAAGAAGGTGAAACAAGGTGAGAACTAGAGTGGAGGACATCTGTAAACAAGATATAGCGTAGTTTGGAGAACAAAATCACTCACATTTTACAAAGAAATTAAAAGGAGCTGGGTGAGGGAGAGCTATGCAGGTCAATGCAATAATGTGGAAGGGAGAGAATTATACTGAATGTCCAAAAGATAACGCCGACAACGTTCACTATGTTGTGCGGGATGGCAAACTGATTGACTTTCAGATTTCCCTGTCCGGAAATGTAGGTTTGGACGCTGGAGAGCGTCGAAGTTTGAGAACAAACGGTTGTAACAATTTATTGAGATTTATTTTGGTATCTTTATAGGAAGGTATGTAACCCTTTAGCCATCTGTGTATTGTGATGAACGACCTGAGCATAATAATGTTACTGCGCATGCACTAAACTCCTCCAGAGAGTTCTTGGTGCGCTACTTGTGCTGTAGTTTCCAGTACTGTAACGTTTTTAACAGCAGTACCACACGTACCAATACACAGCTGCGGATATGGCCGACATGAGCTCCAGCACACTTTGATGTAAATGTGCGGAATCTTCTCGAAGTCGTATATTCAAATCAAACAATTGGTAAAGGTGGACCAGTTTCATGACCAGCACGGTTGGCAGATCTGACACTTCTCGACTATTTTCTGTATGAAGAGTATGGTGTATGGCACTTCTGTAACGTCAGCGGTGGACCTTATGGTTCAAGTCCTCTGAGCGATTGAAAATCTTCAAAGACAACCGCACATATTGGACCATGTGCATGAGGCTCACCACCGCCAATATAGACTCTGCAATGACGTAAGAGGTACACAGTTTGAAGCCCGTTTGTAATGTAAACAGGCGATGTTGGGTTTACTGACGAAATGTGAACACACACCCATCTTACACTTCGGTGCGGTACAGTGTCCAAACCGTGCATTTCCGAACGATTTTTTTGTGGACTGAACCATTTCGGAGGTTTAGCTTGTTATTTGCGTCAGTTTTGGAGTATTTAAGCTTTTATGAAATAGAAGAGCGTTATTAATTTTTTATATGTTCGCCGTGCAAAGAGAGGAATCTCAAAGATTTGACTATCGCACAAAGCCTACTGTATTCCCGTATTCCCCTTGCACCTACAAGGAAATAAGCTAAAAGAGAATTTCTGCAAATGTTTGTCTCAACTAACACGAAAATTCTTTTGTATAACGACGCTGTCAATTGCCAAGATTATAACACCGTCGCCGGTGTGCCGGAATTTGGTCTTGCAGGAATTGTTTTACATGCCAGTAAAATAAGCTGTCGTTTCTAAGCACACTTAAAACCATCGGTCTGGGCCAGATTTGAACCCGCGACCTTGGGGTCAATAGGCCAGCGTCGAAACGAGTCGCTCAGACCGACAATACTAACACGAAGAAGATATAGGAGTTTGTAATAATGGTTAGTACAAGAGTAGAGAAAGTCACGTGAGTGCAACACACTAGAATTTTATAGTAACCTTTCAGGAAACTGTTGTGTTTCCATTCAGCCTTTCTCTGTTGTAGATAATTCAGTTACTGTGAAGGTACAGCTATTAAAAACTAAGTGCTGGACCTTGTAGCGTGGCTGTGATCTAATATTCGGTGACAGACAAGTGACAACGCATTGGTGTGGAAGGTCTATTACAGGGAACTGTGTTTGGTTGTAGCAGTAGATAATTGTGTTGACTTGTTGGTGTCAGAAACAGTGCACAAATGTTAGTCATGACTGCAGATGAAGCGCATTTCGTACTGGATCATAATAATTGCCTAAAAGCAACGCTGAAAGGGTCCATTAACAAGTGGGGAATCATAAGCACAGATGAGCTAGTTAATAATAGCACCGTGGTATCATATGAGGCTCGTATTCGGAAGGTCGTGGGTTCCATTTCTATGGCCAACCTTCCTAATTTAGATTTCCTCGGGTCGCTAGCCAAATGCTCGGAAGGATAATTGCTGTAACAAAATGGCAATTTGACAAATCAGTTATATTTATGGTTTTATTTACCTCCAAAATTTTTACACAAACACACAGCTCTTTTTACTAACGTTGCGTAGTATTTAGTCCTTCGTGATATTACCACTCACAACCATTTTCTTCTCGTATGCCTGATTCACTCTTTTCTGTTTTTCTTCACATTCTCTGTCTCTCAAACAGGTGACTTTAACGATACAATTACTCAACACTCATTAACTACTTCGCCATCTTCCTCCACCACACACCGGTTCACACACACACACACACACACACATACACACACACACACACACACACACACACACACACATTAAAGCTAAAAACTGAAGTAGCTGACTACCACACCACGCCTCGCCTCCTTATATAGCGGGGATGAGGTAACACGGTACTTTCTCGGACTTCTGTAAATACACCGACCGCCAGATACCCTTCGAATGATCTAGAAAACCCCTTTTGGTTCTGCGCTCTGATTGTTTACACGTGTTTCTCCGTGAGATAGCCTGACCTTGAGAGTCTTTGACACACATACCGCCAATTTATCTTTCATTTGATTGGTTGTTTCAGGATTCTAAGTGCCGACGGGAGTTCCAGCGTGCTGACAGGTGCTTGCTCTCTGTAAATCCTCGTCCTCCAGATCGGGAGAGGGGACCTGTGAAGCCGCAGGGGGAGGGGAGGAGAACTGGTGTAGGTGCAGCCACCAGGAAGTTCAAATCTGTAGTCATTAGGGACCCTGCTCTCAGCTGCCGTATCTCCGCAGGTTTGATCACTCTTTGCATCCTATCACGGATAATTATAATTATAAATTATAATAAGAATGATCAGCAGGAAAATACGCCTTCAATAACTGGTTGAAATTAGACCTATCTTTCCCGATATTGGCGTTTCAAAAGTAGTTTTGATAAGACAGGGAAGGATAAAAGAAGTAGGCGGAATGTCCCTCGTAAACTTCACTAACAAAGGAGTAGGTACAAGGGGAATATGGGATTACGGCAGGCTTTAAGCGATAGTGAAATCTTTTAAGAGTTGGTTGCTATGCGATGTGTTTGAAGTTATTTATTCTGACAGATCACCATAAAACTGGGTACATCCAAGTATTTCTTCATTGAGGTTTTTCTGCTATCAGCTTTGCTGTGCAAAATATTACATTCACGTGGTATTCTCTACACAGTTTTCTTTTACGCAACACAATTACCCTTTTTCCTCTACTACCTCTTCTACAAAGAGGTTCTATATGTTTGAAACAGAAATGAAACGTGTTACGTTCACACTATTATCTCTATTCACTTTTCTTTTATGAAACAATCACTTGTCTCCACTCCATCTTCTACAAACAAGTCATACACTTTTCTGTGTGATTGAAATAGTTTTCTTTATTCGTTTTCGTTCCTGTATTATTTGTGATTATTTAACAGTGCGTTTGCATAGTGCCTTTCCCGTGTTTTCATTTGTTTATTTTTGTTCTTTATAGTATCCTAAGAGTATCTTTAAGCTTATTAAGTAATATTTGTTTAAATGTCTTCAAAGAAACACAAGGATATTGGGCAATTGCAATCTACGTCTACAAGCTGTGGGGATAAATTGTTAAACCACGGGTAGCGTTATTAACTAATAAAAATATTTGCACTTATACGCGTAACACTCTCCATATTGAGTTGCTCTAGGATACTTCTTGATCTTAGGATGTCCCATAATTCCGAGCGACAAAGTGTGTTGAAAGCTTCTTTCGTAATGTATGAAACACTAAGGGAATATTATACGCGAGCTTACACAGGTAACATGTGTTACCTTTCGATTTTCTGTCCTTTGCCTTTCCTGGCTGTGCGAGAGGAAAATCTGCTGTCTTAAAGCGCAAAAGGCAAAGTGACAGCCCCTCTGAAAAGGTTTAATGGCACTAAAACGTCTCATCCCTGTGAAGATGTACCTACGGAGACAAAATGCCTGAATTTTATGTCGTCGGATCTTATCTGGATGACCCTATCACAATCTGAGAGGCTCCTTACGTGACAACTACGGAGTGAAGATATTTATATCCGCTCTCATTGAAAAGACACGTGGCACGACTCTTAAAACCTCGATTAAACAAGGTTATTTTACTCTCTCAGGGGTAGATTAACTTTTACTAGCGTAGAATGGAGCGGGAAAAGCCCTATTAATTATTTTTAGGAGATAGTGTAATTCCGTGACCTTTCCGATTATGTTGACATTGCAGGAAATATATAATTAGTTTTAAAAGGTTGTTACTTATGGTTACTGCATTGACCAAACATAATATACATATGTACTTGTACATGATTGACTTGCAGTTCGTTTTATTCTGAATTATACAGAGAGAGCCAATGAACTAACAACCGACTGCGCGGTGCTGTTTTACTGGGGGTGTGGACACACGATTCCGCGCTACCGACGCGGCTTAGTACTGCAGTATTGACTAAAAGACTGATTATGAAGTACAAATCTGTCATATAATTTTGCTTTACTGGCCCTAGCGCTAAAGTAAATAATGTTTAAATTCTGCCATTTGAAAATTTGAAATGTCTTGTATTTTGAAGTTTTATACAGCTTTAAAAAGCAATAACTAAAAAGCTGTTCTAAAAATAATTATATAATAGGATATAAACCTACATGACAAATTCCAGAAGAATTGGTTAAAAACTGCATCGCGTGAAGCATTTTCAAAACGCGAATGCAGTGATGACAATAATATAAATTTCCAAGATATTAACATTGATAAACTAAGTAAAGAGAAACGAACCAGAAAATGTCGGAAAATGTCTATGTAATTGGCTTCTTTCTAATTTGCAGAGGAAATGACATTATGTTATGCCCTATTTACTTGACATGACTGTTTCTTCGCATAAACTGGAATTGTTATACATATTCTCATAGCATAGAGCCGGAATGTAATTGTTTATAATCTATGACGAATTATGCAATTAAAACAGTCAACATGAATATTACAACATCCAAGACACGTTTTCTGTCTTTCCTGCACTCCTGCATCCCGCATGCCTCAAACTCCTACAGATAACATGACGTCACACGCTGAACTTGTCTTCAGTGTGATTATATTCAGGGATGTGAGCTGACGTCACCCCGGTATTACCGGTCCTCCACTGTTCTAGATAATGCAACATTTCTGGAAGTTGAAAGAGTGTCGGAGGGAGGTTATACAAGTCAGACGTTACCCAGAGTTTCACATTCTTTTCCGTGAATATCACGATATTTTACATCCTTTATTAAGAATAGCCGGGGCATTTGAAAATTAATTAAATTGGTATTCAAATCTAAAGAACTACGATAACTCTCGCAACGTCGGGTAAATTAGCTTGTACATATTGTAATTAGCATTTTAATTCAAGGCCAATGTTTCAAGCAATATTATATTTAGACCTAATAACACCAGGACTTCATCTCCCAGTGATTGCATGCTGTCAGCATGTTAACTTGAATTTCTCCTCGCACAAAGTTATTTCATTAGATTAGCTACGAGATGAAGTCTAGAAGCTTGATGAAGATAAATGATTCTGTTAAAGCTAAGCAATTAGCCATACCTGTTTGTTGTTAATTGTTTTGTAAGCATTAATTTCAAACGTCAAACTAAATGCTAGATGCACGCCAAAGGTTAATTCAAATTTATTGTAAACTTTGAAACAATGATAGAAACAAGATAAATTAATGTTTATAAATAATTCCTCTTGCAGTTACTCCGTCACATATTGTAACAAATGACACTTTCGCTTATTTTTTTCTGTAACTTATTTCTCTTCTAAAACTGAGTCACAAAAATACAATTCTCTTTTTATTTTTTGTACTATATATATTTTAGTAGGGTAAGTATCGCATTCGACCCGAAATGTCCATATCGAAATTTCGCGCGCGTTTGTGTGTGTGTGTGTGTGTGTGTGTGTGTGTATGTGTGTGTGTGTGTGTGTGTGTGTGTGTGTGTGTGTGTGTGTGTGTGTGTGTGTGTGTGTGTGTTCGTGTCTGTGAACACCATTGCTCAAAAAACGAAAAGTCAATTAAGAACCAAGTTGGTAATTATGTTTAACATTATTCAGGGATGTGATATCAAGATTTTGAACAAAATTCCTGCACCCTAAACTACCCTTCACATGGAAAATGTTTCAAACATTTTTATGTCCTAAAAATGACTAACAAATTTGATTAAAATGCCATATGTTTAAGATATTTTTGTGGCATGAAATATACTTTTTGAATTGTCTGGCTATAGCCCACGTAGTCTTGTTTACTCTTGACTCGTTTTACATAACTGTTAAAGCGTAAGAGATAGACCAAATGTTACTATACAAAAAAGATTTAACCAACGCTCAAAGCCTACTGTATTGCCATATTCTCCTCGCTCCTACAAGAAAATGATCTCTACAAATGTTTATCTCAGCTAAAGTCAAGAAGATAAAGGAATAAGAGTTTTTAAGAATAGTTGCTACAAGAATGGAGAAAGTTATGTGAGCGCAACACATTGGATTTTTTTATCTACGATCTACAATTCTTATCATAACCTTGACAAATACTAATACAACTCGACTGTTTACACAGAAAACTCTGACGATTCGCTCAATAAAAACTGCGCAAACACTGCCCTAGTAAATATCATACATTTAAAAACTACTAACCCAATCCTCCACTCAGAAAAGCTACTCTAACACTGGTTCGCTCAATCCCTTTTATAGCCGAGAGGAAGTGCCGGCGAATTCTCTGGAAAATGCATGTTTTCTCAAGAAGCTTCTAATAAACAATCCCGAGATTTCGGCGGAAATGCATTTTATAGACTGTGTGTGTCTGTGTGTGTGTGTGTGTGTGTGTGAGAGAGAGAGAGAGAGAGAGAGAGAGAGAGAACATGACTTAAGTCTTCCAGCAGAAGACAGGAAGATAAAAACAAAAACACATATAAAGAGAGGCTCTCTAAACTAAACTACCTTTCACATGAAAGTATATTCATTTGTTTTTTCTACTTTCGTAATTAAATATTCTAAAAATATCCTATTTCACGATGCATATGTGACAAACAAAATACATATCTTAAGTTTTATAACATAGCTTTACTGCACAATAAATACAGATGTGTTAAAGCACACAATTTATATCAAATAATTTTTGCAGCAATAACCATTCCCAAGATGTTCCTTGTAATCGTTTACATTTTTAAATACTTATTACTTTGTTATCCTGCAAGGAGCAGGGAATTTCAGAGTCACTATTTAGCGAATAGCTTTTCAAATATCTATCGTTTTAGTCTACTGTATTCTTTTTGCACCTACGGTGAAATGTGTGAAGTTGTAATGAATATACAATAAGAGTAGATATAACAATAATTTTTGCACGAATAGTTTGTACAGCAGTAGAGAAAGCCATGTGAATGTAACATATACTTTTTTTTACTGCTGTGACACATACCTAAATACAGGAAAGACTCGCTTCCAAAGATCTTTAAGCAGGTGTTCAGCGTCAATCTTATTGGCTTCTCCTTTTCCTACTCTTGCCCTCGCTTGTTATTCTGGCTCGCTGCCTCACTCTCCGATCAGCTGCCACCTTCATAGCTGTCAAGTTTTCTCCAAGTTTGTCTTCCCCAAACTTTCGACAATGCAAGGCTGCAATGATATCAACCCTCCTTTGTGGCAACTACTCGACTTTTTTGTTCGTCCCAACACATTACAAGACTTGTAGCAGCGTGCGACGCCATTTAGGGCTAATGATGGGCCGGTTCCTTAGTTACGATAGGAAATTTCATGTCTTGGAGATCTCTAGTTGCAGAATTTACCAAAATATCTCCCGGAGGACGTGCCAGACCCATGGGGTGTTTTACTTTGCCCGCCTAGAATCTTAATATAGGTATATGTGTAAACGATTAAATAGAATTGAGGGCTCAGATTTGTTATTACCATACAGTTGAAATGAGCTTCTAAAGACAGGAACAAGCAATTTTCGAAAATGACATGTCGAATCTAAATACACGTCTGCCACGAAGATAAAGATTTACTATGTGTTTTGATGTTAGAAAGCACAAAATTAGAACCATAAACATAATTATAGCACAAAAAAGTGCTATGAACCTCAACTGTGATGCCGAAATTATATATTCAGAAAATGAATCATTTAAAATATAACTTTAAAAATAATTATGATTAGAACAATAATTCTCAATAAAATTAATAGAGAAAACGAAGGTAAATAAGGAGTAGCCTCGCGAATTTCAAGAGCTGAATAGGGGGGCAATTCGTAATTCTTTGGAGTATCTAAGTGCGTGGAATTCAACCAACATGCAAAATTATATCACGTTAATGCACATTTCACGGCCAGTTTTATTTCGCTGTGAATTGCTTTATAATCTAGAATTGTCGCTAACATAATTATTTATCCTTTCTAAATAAAACCCACGCGCGCCCAGAAACAGGAATCAGAGTGCTCGACAGACGCCAAAGGTGAACCAAAGGCATTGGGAGACATTGTCAAGCGACGTGGAGCATTGTTGTTTTAAATTACCTTTTTAACATGTGACCTTCGGAGGCTAATTCGGCTTCATTATTGCTGCATCGACCACTGGTGAAGATCACTTCAAATGGCGCCCAACGTGAGGCAACAACGGTTTCAACTGTTATTAGCGTAAACGTATTTCACGTAGTAGATATCAGTCGTGACTATGTATGAAATATTGACAATTTGTAACTATTTACGTAATTACATCAGTTATTAATATGTGGAAGTAGAGGTAGAATATTTACAAAGGGAATTCCACACTTTGTCAACTGTTGAGGTTAGTGTATGACAGACCCTGGGAGGAAGGGATGGAATGACAACGCTCTACGGGCGTGTTGGAAACCGGGCGAGCCAGCGGGGATCGCTCAACGTGTGCTGCAGATCATTCATGTCAACGCAGGGTTCGCCAGGCAACTGCAAAGCCACCCACCCGTCGAGAACAGCAGTTACAGTTCCCACACAGCAGCTCCAAACTCGCCCATCGCCAACATTTCCGGTCCTGAAAGACCGTATTGAAATTAAATGGATGGCCGAGAAATTCGAGGGAGGTAATTCGCCTGGTGACTTGAGTAAATCCTCTCCGACTCGCTCCTAAAAAAATCATGCGCCAGAAAGGTTGGCTGAGGGAATTGAACTCCCGATTGATGTGGCCCCGTTATGAAAATTAGGCAACACCTGGTCTATAGGATCAATGAAAACCATTTATAATAGATTTATTAAACTGGGAATATCTAAAACTCTGCTCTTCTGTTTAAGTACAACACTGAAAATTATGTATTTTAGAATGGCCACTAGAGCGGTCGGTTTTTACACGTCAAAGACATTATTCCAGAAGCATCCCACTCCAGGCTCTTATCGAACATGCCATGTTGCAGTATTAAGTGATCTTTGCTCCTCTTATGAGAAGCGAACTCTGCTCCGCAGGTTCTAATTTGAATAATGCTAAAGCGAACCCTTTTGAAACTAGAAGCTAATATTTCCCTGGGGACGTGACTTGGCGGCTTCAACCACTTGAACAGTCTTCAAAGCGATTAACAATTCAACCAGCTACGTACGCTAACATTATGCTCTAACTCGACAAGTATGTATAATGCAAGCAAGATTATTTTTCCCTTTTACCGCATATTCCCATATTACGGCAGCTAACTTTCTGGTGAAAATGGTCGCGTTGTTATACGCACAATGATGTTAGGATTAGGGTCAAAGAACAGAAGAGAATGTGTTTTCTCCTGTAAAATCTATTTTTATATCAAGAAGAAAATTAATGCAGGGTTAAGTTCCAAACTGTAGTGGCATATGAAGTACCTGGAAATGTATAATATTAGCTGTGAGTTTACCCAAGAATCTAGAGAATATGCATGCACGAAGTACAAAGAAACATATGAGAGTAGGGTGAAGGTACTACCAATAAGCAGATAATAAATCAATATCTTTAATTAAGCAAATATTTTTATTGTTAACGAGTGACGACTTTTCTAAGGAGACAGCCTCACTTAAGGAAATAGCGACCCTGTCCAAATGAGCTCTTTCTTCTTGCCCGGGATATTGTACACTCACATCCATTTATGCCGTCCCCACATCTTCGGGAAGCATTCAAAGCTTTATTCGCGGCGTAGCATCAATCGGAGAGCTATAATATTCTATTACTGCTATCACAGGGAGTAGTACGGATCTATTTTATAGATGAAACAATCAATATGGTTTTAATGAATGTTCAACAATTTATTGACACATAAAAATCATTATTCTTCTCATGAAACACTTTTACACTTTTCTCGCTAAAGATGGCGGACTTCTTCACTAACAAACAAATGACTACGCACAGCCACAGATTGTGAAAAGTCAATGTTCTTTTCTAATGTCGCTGCACTCATTTGATCTCAATTATTGACGCTATAGTTCCTTTTTATGAATGTAACATAATTTTACAATTATTTACTTTTATATATATGATTAGCATTTCTCGTGTTATAGTGTCCATCAAAATCATTTCTTTCTCCGTCGTATCACAAATAAACAGAAGAACCCAGCCTATGCTACCTATAATTTAACATGGTTATTTCAGGGGGCTTTCTGTTGCCTCTATACCTATTTACAATTTGAATCATTGCAGAGGGCTTACACAAAAATACTGCTTCACTTGTACAGTTCTAGATTATCCACATATGAATATACAACTTTGAGTAATGTCTTCAAATGGCAAATTGATTTCCCACATGCCCAAAATTCTTCCCCAATACAACCCGGCTATATTTCTGTCAGCTACGGTTAATCGACACTGGGACTGTATTTTCTAAGTTTTTCAATTCTAAATCTGTTTAACTGAAAATTGCCACACTAAATATGAATCAATACAGAAATGGCCGTGTAAAATGTTCTTGCTGAGTTTCTGAGATAATACAATTAAATACTTTTAACAAGCCAAAGATGCATGTAGTAAGTATACGAGTGGCATTTTTTATATTAAAGAAACTGAAAATAAATTGAAGTATTTGGTTAAAACTTGTTATTCCTTGCAGAGAAATACAACGTTGTTTTTATGAAGTTGTTGGTGTTAAAATTACAATTCTTTTCAGCATCAATTATGCTTTGTGAGCCAATAAATAAAGCAATCTTCAAACGCAATCTTGAATATTGTAATTTTATTAATAAATAATGGAACATCTGTGAAGTGCTTATAGTTTGCGGAAAACTAGGTGGTGATACCTAACTTCATAAACAATTTATAGATGTAAATATGTTACAGTGGCGAAGCGTGGACTTGGGTTTGCACTTTGAACTCGTGTTAACGGTACGCATAGGTGAAATTTCTGAATTATACATTTATGAGCTGAGTTTGTTCAAATTCATATCAGATATAATACATTACTTGGCCTATTTTTCCCTTACACGTTCTCACGCACTACTACTCAAAATTCTGCTTGTTGTACTTACTCTGATAAGTGCAGAAGAAGTTAAAAATATGGAAATAAGCTTCATTGCCACACAAAAATTTTGAAAAACTTAGCTTTAAACCTTCTTAACATTAACAAGCGAGGGTCACTTTTCCACATTGAATCCACTGCGCGCGCACATCGTTTGGCATGACAGGCGTGAGGCAAGTACAACTGCTCTGTTTCAATGCTCGGTGTGATGCACTAACAATACTAATTCATATCAGATTATTGTTCTAAAACAGTCTTCAGCAAGTATTACGCCAATTGGATTAGCATATATAGAATGGGAAAGGTTAACTAAGGAAAGCTGGGTATCAACACATCCATTGATATGTAACATAACCAAAGAATACTATCATAAATCTTTGCAAAACAAAAACAAGTACCGTTTATCGGGCCCCAACTTAAACGCTAAAAATTATAATCGACTCGCAAATCTTTGAATAAACGAGCACTTTAAGGGTCTCAGACGAAAAATATATCAGAAATATATAGACATGGAACAAAAACTTAATAAATATGAATATGTTTGTGAAACAATAAGACGTTTATACAATAAAACATCAACAAAAAGAACAAAAAGAAAAGAAATATCCACCATTTTGACTGCCTCTGTGGTCTGGCGATTACCATGCCAGCTTCATATCCAGAGATTCCGGGTTCGAGGAGGAGGGGATGTTTTCTTTACCCAGGATTATTCCCAATCCTCTCAAGGGTCCCGACATATGAATGGGAGTGTGTGCGTGTGCATGCGCCCGCGTGTGTGTGAATTTAATGTTTGTAAAGAAAGCCCAACATAAACTAATCCAAACTTACACAAACCGTAAACGAGTGAACATCATTGTTGATGAGCAATTGTTCCAAATAAAAAGCTGCCGATATGACCTAGATGTTAAGGGTGGCATATAAATGGAGAAAAAAGGAACATAATTAAAGTTTTATAAATTCGTGTCATTGGCCGTATTTCTTTATTGTGTAGAAACATAGCTGGACAAAAATATAAAAGGAGAGTAGAAGCGGCACAAATAGTATTCTTAGGACCAGTGGTTAACTGAATATATAAAGAGTAGAACTTAGAGTAAAAACGGGTTAGCACGTGTAGAGTATTACCGTAAGAATCTGGAAGAATTTGCGAAAAACCGATTTCCTAAGAAAGCATTTAATTATAAACAAGGAGGAAAACGATTTGTAAGTCTGTAGCGGACATTTTAATATGGAGACAATGTGTCTGAGGCTCAAGCCTTGTGGATATGAAGATGATAATGATGGCAAAATTTTACTAAAATAGAGATGAACGATCATTATCGAATTAAAATGGTAAGCCATAAATAAAGTACAAGTCAGTATAATAAAATGGAGCAAGTAATATTTTAAGCGATACGTTTGATACTGTCAATAATGGGATCTTAACGTCCATCTTAAGTGGAACGTTCCCCTACGTTTTTTGGGAGATACCCATAAAGATATGATAGATTGTCTCCCCAGAGACCCATTTTCCCAGCAATATTTTGCACTAAACCAACGCTCTATGTCCAAGAATATCGAACTAACCAACTGCATCACACCCATTATGTTTCACAGAGGAGAGGACATATCACTTCATTTGTTGAGGAATCGTTCAAACGTAAATTACGTCATATCTTCTATATTTCTCGCCCATAATTATCTGAAATATATGGAACACCGATTTCTGGAATTATTCTGCTAGAATCAGAATATCACGTACATGACTCCTTGAAATCCGATATTTAAAGCATGGTAAGCAGTAAAAAGGTCCAACAAAGATACGAAACAAACTGTGGTAATTATATTACATCCTTCTATAAATCTTAATAAACAAAACAAATTACATCATTTGCTTTACAGCGTGTGTAACTACATAGTATTGCAAGGCGTGGTAAGCCTATAATTGGATTTTGTGTTGAGCAACCCGCCATTGAATTTTTCGACACCTAAAACAGTATAATAGAGGAGTTATTGCATCACGATTATGAGATTACATTTTGATAATCAATAACTAAGCAATAAGGAACTAAACCTTTAAGGTACCAACATTGGAATGCTATATTATCCTATGATATATGACAAAAGTTTTGCTTAGAATTTTGTATTTTAAATGCGTTCTCCTTTGCGGTTAGGCATTTTCTCTTTTGGCTACAAACCCACCATATAAAAATAAAATTTCTCATCAGTTTCACAGAGTGAGTGAGTATGGTTTAAGGGCCCGTTGACAGCTAAGTCATTAGGGCTCGAAGTCAAAAAGATAAAAACAAGGAAACTCACCACCGTTTAAAACGTTAAAGTGGGAAAGTTAAAGAAGTTAAAGGTTAAAACAGAACGTAAAAACCAATCTAAAAGGCAAGAAGTTGAAACGTAAAGCCTTATCTAAAGAGGTAATCCGTTAAAAAGCTAAAATGAGATAAAACACCCTAAAAGTCCAACACAAAACCACGAAATAAAATACAAGTGAAACTTGTTTACCGAAACCAATACTTCAGTCTTATAGAGTCAAGCCGGATAGACAAATGTGAAGATGACAAAGGCTAAAGGAAGACCTCGGCTAGGAAGAAAAGAAGTATAAAGAATTGGAACCTGGAATGTTAAAACATGAGGAAACAAAGAAATCGAGTTAGTAAAAGAGTTGACGTAGAGAAATATTAATAAAGCAATTATAACAGAAACAAAAAAGTGTTAAGGGGCACTAAAGATAAAGGTAATTATGTGATGAATTATTCGTGCTAGGGAGTTGTCATTTGGATTGACAGAAACTAGAGAAACAAAATATTAGGTAATGAGCTTGTGATAGTCAATGGAAGACTACATTACATATAAAGGTGTTTTAAATGTAAATTCATAAATATTTTAAAATCATTTATAAAATAAAGCTTTCCGAAATAAGCAAAGCTCGCCTAATGTGTGGTTAAAAGCAGGTTTCTGCAGGGATTCTGCATTGTCTTGAGAATTCCTCTGAAATGTGAGGAAGGGGCGGAAGTTGTTAGGTAACACAAACACAAGTTATACTTGTCTTATGTCCGTGACTCCTAAAGCCAGTTGCTGGTAGGTACGTGTCGTTTTTAACATCGTTGTTAATTATGGAAGCAAGACGTGCTTGTAGCAGAGCTAAGATTTGTGGCCCCCGAGAGAGTTGTGGCTCCGTTCATTTGTAATATACCAAGATAATATTACATACCACCGCTATACGCTAACCGAATACAGTAATTATCTAAAGGTAGGTATACGGAATTTTGGCTAAACGACGAATATATCTACCCATGAGACTAACATGAAATTACACCAAGGCAGCAATGCGCGGCATGCGGCTTGTTAACTCTGCACCAGCAATGGAAGCTATACAGCTATTTTAGGCTACAAGGTCGAAATTAAAACCTAAAATTACCTACATAGCCGTGTTACGTCATTCCATTCTTTCTGCGCACATGAGTAAGAGATACTTCATCGTGTTAGCTGAGATAAACATTTGCAGAAATTATCTTATTGCTTATTTCCTTGTAGGCGCAAGGGGAATATGGGAATACAGTAGGCTTTGAGCGATAGTCAAATGTTTTAAAATTCCGTGCTCTTTGCAGGTGAACATATAAAAAAGCCTTTACTCATACTGTGCCGGAGTTTGATAAAGTGCTTTCAATGCCCCCACAAATGACACTCTAGTGGGTTTAAATCCGGAGACTTTGGGGACCAGGAATTTGGTCCATCCCTACCTATCCAAGTGCCATGCCATTATTTTTAAGCCAATAGACATTAAAATTGAAATTAGAAGGAGCTCCAGCGTGCATAATTACATGTTTCCTTGTAATAGTAAAAGCATATATTCTAGAGAGCAAGTAAAGTATAGCCTAAGAAAGCACGATAGTTTGTCCGTTGAGCCTGGGTGCCAGGTTGAGCCAGTCTCCAGTAATGCCGGCCAAAATATTCAAAGAAAATCTATTGTCGATGACGAAATTCAACAGCTGCGTGAGGATTCACATAAGCTCAAAAGTGTTGATTGTGAACATGCACTAAAATCAGTTGACTTGATGTTCCCAGAAATACACCCATGTCGAAAATCAGCTACTGATAGTATCTGGATGCACTGTGAATTGTATGGATACAACAGGTTTTCGCGTAACACTTTCCAGACAGCCATGTGATCATTGTTGAGGTTAATTGTCTAATGCTGAGATTGAGGTTGTCGTCGACATAGCACTTTCCAATGTTCCTTGTTCCAAAAGGCATCAATTAATTACTTCAAATGTGTTTCGTTTTGGACACCTTCAATCTAGAAGTCTCCCGCTATATAAACTTTAAGCGGCCGCATGCTAGTCCATAAATCAAATGAGCATCAGGCAACTCCGCATTTATGTAAGGTTTTAGTGAACTATCCCGGAACCAGGTCCATGATGAAAGGCAGTCAAGTTTGTAATTGTCATTGAGCAGTTCATGCCACAACTTAGTAGGGTAATGAAGTGGGTCACGTATTAACATTACCTTCGTTCAAATAGAATTCAAAACACTGTAGGTAAAGCTATGAATAGTAATTTGGCCAAATGTAATCAAGAGGAAATGATGAATATTTCATGTAAGAAAAATTTTCATGCGATATCTGATACGTTCTGTTTCTGTTCGTTTCCCATGAATACTGTATTATGAATAGTTGTAGGAAGTGTGTTTTAACGTGAAAATAAAGGGTTTTCGGACCCATGCCCTAACTCATCTTCTTCTACGTGTGAAGAACGTGTTCTGAACGTTTAGCCGTTACATTCTGGAACAATACAGGAATGACATTTTATTCTGCAGCACAATGTTTATCATAATCATGACTCACCATAGCCGCCGCTATTTGGAAGGCATTGGGAAGATTATTGTGCAAGTTTATAATTTCATTGAAATTCAGAAGGAGATGTACAGGTGGTACAGGAATGCTGTTGTGTATGCTCTTGCAATACTGGGAACCTCCTGCATGGGATAGAGCTGCAAGTATTTGGCACAGAAGAAACACAACACAGTTGTTTTGAGGCCCTTATGGTTTACAGTTACACCTGATGGTCCAACGTATCCGTATTTGGCATACCTTGGCGTTAAAACAGTTGCAGAACGCTACGGGGCATTTCCCATGAAGGGGGTTTGAACTAGCGTTTATAGTACGTGATAATAGACAACAACAGTATAAACATTAACGAATAACTAAATAAAATAAAAGGTACAAGAATAACACTAATAAGAAACGAACAAGTGGCAATCATACATTTCATGCCCTCATGTTTGCATGAATTTAGCTACGGCAATTTACATTCTTTAACCCATAATGTTAGACAATAACAGCTTATGCTCTGGAAAATAAAGTCCCTATAAGTAAAGTGGAGAATATTTTAAGACTTATTGTTAATAACCCGAGTTTCATGTTTAACATCCAAACAGTCTCAAAAGACTTTTTGTATCTAGTGCATAAGCCAAGACCCAATATACTTGTACAACCACGATAGGGATGCTTTGGAGGGTTATTTGAGGCGTAGCGTAAGTTCTGAAGCTCGGTGGATGCAGATAAAAACGTTCATGAAAATAGGTCTATCAAATAACGAACTTTGACAATGTATAGGTATTACTGGGTTAAATATCCGCTGATGAGGACGTTACATTGCGCCGTAACATAAATAAATTGAATTGCATCGACCAAATTAGCAGAATTGTCAATTTGCAGCAAACCATTTTTTTGCAAGTTATTTAATTTGTTGTCATAGGTTTTTTTTTTTTCAGTGTTTCAGTAAAGCGGCAAATGAATCCAGCTGGGATGAAAGCATCACATTTTTGTAAAATTTTGTTGTATATTAAACAGCTTACAAAGCTTTGCTCCCCACAAATCACCCTTTTTAATTTGACTTGAAATGAGAACAGTTCAACCCAACATCGCCATGCACTACTCCTTTAATGCTTTATCTGAAAATAATATGCCCAAGTTACTGAAATGGCTCGGTCTAGGAAAAAGCAAAGGGAAAACTGGTTTCATCTATGCGTGTTTATGTATGTGTGCTAAGGTACAGAGGGGACGGAGTAATGTTCACCAGGCCTAGTTTAGTGTGTCAGATTTCGGGAGGAAGAGATGAAGGGACAATGCTCTACCGGTTACGCGAACCAGCGAGTATTGCGAGCCAGCATTAGGGTCCCTAATGTGTGCTGGAGACTCTCGACACCGAGGTTCGCCAAATAGCCCACATCCACTGCCACTCATCCCGTAGAACAGCAGTTACATTTTGCAAAGTCCCCACACAGCAGCGCCAATCTTACCCATCGCTAACACTTTTGACCCTGAAGGACTCGATTGCAATGAATATAAAATGAAAATGATAGTACGGAAATTTGATGTGGATGTAATTATCCTACATTGGAATAAGTCTCCTTAATGCGATATATAAAATGGATATCTACGGAAATAATAAACAAAAAATTAAGGTATATCTCGGAAGCTGTATTACAAGAAGAACAAAATGGCTTCCATAAATATATTCATGACACAGCAGATATTCGACAAAAGAAGAGAATTTAACTTTCCAACTCATATAGCCTTTATAGATGTTCAAAAAACTTTTGATAATGTAAATAGAGAAAAACTATGAAAAATTATGGAAGAACATGCATAACCCACGCATCTAATTAAAGTAGTGAGAAGCCTATGTATAGATTCAAATATAATTATAAACGCAAGTGAATAAAAACACAAACCATAAAAATAAATAAAGGAGTCAGACAAGGATGTGCATTATCATCTGCTTTATTTAATATATATATATATGTGTGTGTGTGTGTGTGTGTGTGTGTGTGTGTGTGTGTGTGTGTGTGTGTGTGTGTGTGTGTGTGTGTGTGTGTGTACATTAATGGCATTTTCCTGAAGTGGAAGCAGATTTGTGCTAAATGAATTAGATTAAATAATTAAACATATATAAAGGCTTTATTATGTGCAGACGATGTGGTATAATACAGAAAAGTGAACATGATCTACAAGGTGCTATACCAGGTGAGTCAGCCGCGCCTTATTTTTTTGGAAGGTAGGCCACCCATCTAACGGTATGTACGTCTTAGTCCAGTTTTGCGCTTACTAAAATGTTCTTAAAGACAGGAATGCGCAAAATTGAGAGCAACAGTGGTTTAAGGGACAGAACGTACCCCTCGCTAAAGTACACCTCAAAAACATACGACTCGTTTACTGAGAGCGAATTCCAGTTCCCAGCCGATTTTACAAACTTTTTATTAGAGTATAAATAGCAACGTAATTCAGTAAACGCCTCGGAAAACATGGACCTATCATATGAGTACACTAACAACGTCAGCTAAAAATAAAATGGTAGATTCTTGTACTTAGAGCAGGGATTGGTTGCCAAAAATTAGGAAAAATTTAGACACGCCTCATCCATCATGGACCCGTACAGTCAAAACGGACATATTATTAAACATTTGCGTGAACTACGCCTCTTACATCTCAATTAATACGCATAACAGCTTTTGCCATTTAAGTAATAATATTAAATCGCCCAGCAAATGATTAAAACTGTCTTAAAAGGCTAAATCAAGCCCTTAAACTCGCGAGGTAGCAATGGCATAGCGCCAGGCATACAAGTTCTAGTATTGCATGCGGTACGTGCTCACAGTCAAGTCTCCAAATAGCTGAATAGGATTGTGACGGGTTCTCTGCTCTAAGCCCCAATGACACAGGTTCGAGTCTCAGCATTGTAAATATTTTTTTTTTTATGTTCATCAAAACTTGGAAACCGAATTCACAATAATCTAATTATGAAGTCCCTGAGGGTTTAGGACATTATAATTTAAATCGTTTTTTGGTTGTCTGTATTTTTAATAGCACAATAATCCATTGTGTGCAAAATTGAGTTTAACTTCCATGTTAAACTCTGACAATGTAATTTCCTTGCTTTCTGTGTTCAAATGATTCTTATTTCAATTGCACCTACCTATAGGAGTGTTTAAACAACTACATAATTGTAGTTCACCAATAAAGAAACATCAAACAATGTCATAAAACATAAATAAAACAATAAAAATGAATATAATAACAGTTTTCAGAATAATAGTTTGCAAATTGTGAGGATTGCACGGTAAAAAAAAATTAGTGCATGCAGGTGATTCAAGCTCATTCCAACTGAGCTACCTAGTAACGTGTGCGGTACACATACCGTTTAAGATGTAATATTTGCTGGTTCCAGTGAACATTTGCAGAATTGCAAATGTCAGCTGTGTAATTACGAATATATTAAAAAGCGACGTGATAACATCTATATTAGTACTAATCTCATCGAGTGTTTAACATCCATGTTAAATACGCGGGTAGAACCTAGTAATGAGGTCGATGTTTTCATGTTGAGGTATAAAATGCGGATTGCATAAAACTCGAGAATAAGGGACAGCTGACTCACCTGGTATATGAACTAAGTTTAATATGTAAGGACTGTAATTTTAACATTTATGAAACAAAAACAATGATCATGGCTTTTTGGGGTAATTAACAACTAAGATAAACGTTTAGAATAAGTTTGGATGTGAAATAGGCTCACTGAAAGAAGAACATTTCAAACTTTATGCGGAACATTGCATAGTACTTTAAGAAATAAATCAAGAAGAGATACAAGAATTAAATTTTATAAAACAATGGCAAAGCCTTTATAAGAAAGTGGAGCCTAGGTTATAACAAATAATATGGAAAGTAAGATGCATGGATCTGAAATGAAATTCTTGAGAAGAATATAGATCTATATTATCTATCAGAGCTATAAATGAAGAAATAAAACAGTATAAAATAATTGGCTATTACATGTGGAAAGCAAAAACGTTCATGCAGAGAAAACATTCCTATTGAATTCCAGAGCTCTTCTGTTGAACTTGTTAATAGAAACGCTATACTCATATAAAGTGAAGGTTCCAATACATTTTTTCATAACTCCTAGAAGATAAGGAGCGGGAAGAATTACAACCGCACTAGTGGAATTCTGCGTAAAGTCTTCTATAATAATTTGGACCTTTCTAAAAGAACAGGTGTGGTACTTTAACGATAAGAACTCTGATAGAACGTTTAATTTGTGAAATTTAGAGCCACTCTTATTATGCCGACTCTGAAAATGAGAACCATATTATTGATTATTGTAACTTGTATGTACAAGCCGTGTTTCTAAAATATATATTCTTTTTGGTTATGTTATACAAAGTTGTACTGTTTATAACTGTGGTGTTTGTTTCCTGAGTGTTGGTGAAATTTTAAACAAGTTGAATCTTTTAAGAGAACAAACTTGTTCCATATTTTGTTATGCAAGCAAAATTACTAATTTTTGTATTAAACTGGTTACAAAATAATAGGTATAACTACTGGCCTTATAGATTTTGTAAATAAAAGTGGCGAAAAACAATAACTTTATAAACTTTTTATAATGTTTAGTGCAATTTCTCGTGTCAAGGTATACCATTAGTATCATCTAAGCAAACAAGTAAATTTCACAAACCACTTTATGACATAGATATTTGCTGAGCACTTCTATTGTGACGCCAGCCGAGGCAGCGACGGCAGTGGCAACACAGAAAAGGCCCGGACCGGGCTGCCTCACACCATAGGCGGTACGTGTATCAAAGACGCAGGCTGCTTCGGACAACAATCAGAGCGGCAATACAAAGGGGTTTCTCAGATTCTTCACGAAGTGTCCGGCGGCCATCGTGTTTGTAGGTGTTCCAGAAAAGGTGAAGTTCAAGAAAGGTCCGTGTTACGTCATCCTCGCTATATAAGGAGGCGAGGTAACGAAAGAAGTAGTATTTAAAGACACAAGTCAGTTTTTAGTTTCGTGTATGTGGGTCAGTTGCGTGTGTACGGTCGTGTCGAAACAAAGACAGCGAAGCATTTAATGAGTGTCGAGTAATTCTCAAAGAGAGTATATAGAAAGTGAAGAAAGACAGAAAAAAGTGAATCAAGGTTACGAGAAGAAAACATTTGTGAGTTTTAATATCTCTAAGCACTGAAGACTGTGTTAACGGTGAGAGGCTAATTGTGTATTAGTGCAAACGTTTTGGAGGAAAATGAAGCGACAAAAAATAACTACACTACACTTCTGTCATTTTGTCCCATCGGTGTCAGGAGTGCGATTGAGTATTTTGTTGCAGCATTTTCTGATAATCAGCGTAAACATTTTTAATGTGTAAATCTGCTGATTAGCTGAAATTAAGTTCTCTGCCACCTTTTTCTTTAGATAACAAATCTCTTAGATAGGACATACAATTTCGGGAAACCATGTTATTTTTATAACCATCACAAATAACATAATACTTTAAGTTTTGACACCTAGATTTTCTTTTACTGAGTAAGAGAACCGTTATTCATGAAAGTTATTTGAGATGAAAGTTAAGCTCCCAAACGCTGTATCTTCCCTGAAGTCGCAGCAGAGCCGAGAAATCCATAGAACCACCGGAATGATCCATACATTTCCATCAGGAGAGAGAGAGACACTACAACATTTAGTGCTACAGACGATTTATTTGCGATAGGAAGAGTTGACCTACAAACTTTCTCCTGATAAGAAATACAGAAAACAATAGAGGAATCCGACAGACCGCTTCCACACTTGAACAAAGCTCAGCGGCGCCAGACTTCCGCGCCAAAAACAACATATCTGAAGCATTGACTCCCATCGATGCTTACTGCATAGCATTGCGTTATTTTGGAGCGAATATAAGGACAGGCAGAATACATTAAGTCCGTTATAGTTTTAGCACGTTAAGAAATGTCTTAACAACTTGTATAAAACTGAACAATAACGTAAACGTTACAGTCAAACTGTAAGGGGTACTATTTGCTGCTGAATCATATTACTGTTTTCTGATCTAATATTAGAAACCTTAAGTGTCTCTGAAATACACGTAACATAACTCACAGCTGTTAAAATAAGTTTATTGCTGATATAAAATACCGTATACCACGATGAACATTATGTATATAGTCTGCAACAGCGAAACATTATCTAAAGGCACTGTTATACGCATACGAAGGGGTAGTGGGTAGAATCAATGATAAATAGGTAGAAAACAACGAGAGAGCTATAAAATAAAAAGTACCTTTGCTATGCAGAAAAATAAAAAGGAACGGATACGAGAATAACATTTAGAAATCTGTAAGATGCAATAAACAAGGTGGGGAAGGATTAGCTTGGATGGGGACAGGAGAGTTATCTTAAAAGACATGGAGGAAAGAAATTTGGGAGCACAAATAGAATAACATGCCAAGAGAGATGACAGGGATAAAAACAGTAACTGGGATGGAAAATTGAAAAGTCAAAGATTTAGGGACATTTTGTGGAAAAGTTCGATAAAGATGGTTAAGAAAAAGAGTGAAAGTAAGTGAAACAAAGAGAGAGAAGACAAGAAAACACAGAGAATGGGGAGGAATAGCACAAGCGTGCCCCCCCCCCCCCACCTGAGAACAACGGCCACCCAAACGCCACCCAGCGCCGACAACAGCAGTTAGCATGCGCAAACATCGGCGCCATCTGTACGACACTGTCGAAACCACTCCCCTAAAGGCACACCTGAAATGGAATGATCGTAAATGATGGAAAGAAAACCGTGGTATGAAAGAATTCACCCCAATACTGGTGCGCAGCCACGGGGATCGAACCCGTGACCTCCTGAATACGGGCCTCGGTCATTACCGCCTGAGTCATCCCGCTCTACTGAACTACTGAAAATTTATTATTATTATTATTATTATTACTTATTGTTATTTCTATTATTAATATTATTATACCATTGGTATTGTTATAAAACGCTTGGTTTCTATCTGAAGGAAAGCATGGTTTCGAAACTTAGCATACTCTGGTGCTGTTTTCAACGGTAATATTTCTGCATAGCTGTTCACAGCGAAACAACTGTCTTCATTTAAATCCACGAAGTTGACTGCATGGTATGTGTAACCCATTTTCTACATTAATTTTAACTTTCCCCCCTCCTTTTCCTTCAAACTTAACAACAGCGTACTTCACTTTCGAAAAAAATAAAAAGATATTTTGATGAATGATAGCTTAATATGTATCCACTTCGGTATGTTGATTTTTCTGTTCGTCTAAAAGGTTTACCAATCTGAAAGCATACTACCCTTACTGAATCAAATATTGGGTAGTATTGTTCATTTCACCGTATTAATCATTTATCAATACACACATCTATGCTTATAGCCCTAAAGCTTGTATAAAATGCCACTGCTGTAAATGTGGGATTTGAGTAAAACTCTGCATCAGATTAGTTCCGCCCGCGAGCAATATCATTTAAACTTTGTACTGAAACAGCATGTTTTGTTAATGATAGTGAAATTTCCTGTGTCGACCGGAGGGCAATCCATGAAATTCTATTTCCACAAAACATTGCAGTGGTAAACGAGAAAGTTTGATTCCGTAGCATTAAAAAACTAACATTAAATAAAATCTCAATTTAAAACTATTTTTGTATATGCTCCTAGAAATTAGGTTATTTCACATTTTCTGTAAATATCAAAGCAAAGCTTCCACTTATAATGCCTTATTACTGCTTTGTGGTCTCATGGCATATTTTTTAGTTACCTATATGATATGTGTGTGTTGAATAAGATGTAAAAAGAAGATTTACGCGTATTTTGCTGTATTTTTTGTGTTGGATTCATTATGTGGTGATGCTTATAAATAGATATTTGCTTTTGTACATGGAGAGTTAGCTTCAATTTCAAATATTTTGGTTGGCCACAGTTAAATGTAGAAGTTCTGCGCATAGGTATATGTCAATAAAGGAAAAAGCATAGGTCAGTGAGACTCGCAGAGCCATTATAAGTTGTCTGTTCATTTCGATGTCAGTATAGTTAGAAACATTGTTCCTATTATATCGAAGACTAGCACTGAACTAGTACACTGTGCTAGTGGGAAGTGTTTATTCATTTGGAAAATCTGTCCCAAAGAAATGTTTATTTCTAAGAAGCAGCAACAATTTTGGGCATTAAATGCTTTTCTGCTCTTAAAATGGAGTGTTCAGCTTCTCAGGAACTGAGATCTGTAGTAAGGGGTAAGGAATGTTCAGCAACTGCTTCAAATATCAGTCAGAAATGCGATACAACTCAACTCCACGAAAGCAGGGCACCTACTGCTACAGGTGGCTAAAAGGGCACAAAAGTACCCGAGGACACAAATGAAATTTAAAGCTCAGAGGACTGTGAATCAGGAGGGTTTTGATACCTAAAGAATATAACTCACCGCTTTCCAATATATTTTATAAATCAGCGAATTTCTTTTCTTCAAAACTTCATTTTCACACATTCCAAATGGCCTACGTGTCTTAATTTTTCTTTAAATACAACTAAAATGTCCTAAGATGAGTAGAATTATCCGTAGTAATATCCTATGTCCCAAAATACATGCTAACATCAGTAATAATTAAAAAAAACCTTTTTTCCATGAAAAAATATAAACTTTGGTGACTAAAATATTGAACATATTAAAAAAAAATTCACTCATCAAATTTATTGAAATAATCAGGCATCGAATTTTTATTTATGGAGAAAAGCTGCAATTAAAAAAATACTAACACATTTTCTGAACTTTTCCGGCGGGTGTAACGTTTTGAATATGCGATACTTTTACAAAATCAAATTATGAAATAATTTATAGCTTCAAAACTATTCATCCAATTTGAATGAAATTTGTACTGATACTTATTTAATAGCAACACAGTCACAATAAAATTTTCAGAAATATGCATACAAAACTAGGGAACTTTGAAATTTCACTCCCAGTATCCCTTAAAGCTCCTCGACGTTTACACAAGGGCTCCCATAGAGATTTTTCTTTATAATACCATAATAGTATATTACACAACAGGACTATATTTTTATATACAGGATTTTAATGTACATACATATATACATTTTCCTGTGCCCAAAATTTCACACTGTAGCTCTCTTCCTCCTATTTTCCCGATCTTCCCACTTCTCTGGTTCTAGTCTTTTTCGACTCATCCATGTATGTACCAGTCTACCTCTATTCCTTCTCCCTGGTGGAATCTATTATAGTGCTTTCTTCGGTATCCTTGCTCTTTCATCCTTCTCACATGCCCATGTCATGTTAGTTATTTGCATTTTGTGTATTCCAAAACTGTGTTTATCTTATTCATTTTCCTACCTAATTCTGTGTTTCTTATTCTCTCCAATTTGGAGCGTCTAGCAGAACGTCTAAGACTTCAGTGCCTAATAATTAGTATTGTAAACTTTTGTTTCATTTCCAAGTTTTGGCTTATGTCATTGCACTTTGAATTTTTGTTTGATGTGCCTTAATTTTTGTTTCCCTAAATATATATTTAGCCCATAATACTTCATTTAAAATTCTTATTGCAGATATTCCTGTATTTACTCTGTGTCTAATGTCCTCTTCGTGTTTTGTCTCCTTATTCATATTTACACCTACATGTTTAAGCTGGTCACAACCCTTTATGAAGCCGGTTCCGTTTCTTAAAACCAAATCTCTAGTTACTTCTCCACATCTTATATAAACTGTTCTCTCCAAATTTATTTTTAATCCGCACTTTTGATATTCCTCTTTCAGTTTCCTAAACATATATTCAACATTACTTCTTTCTTGTTTCCGGTAAGGGCCGTGTCTTTTTGGAGTTTTTAAGAAACTAAAAATGTATGCCAACGCTTGGCCGCAAAACTAAAGTTCGCTTCTTCAGTGGCGACTGGAAAAAATCCAACCAATTAGTCAGTGCCTACTCTGATTGGCCCTGTCCCGTCCCACTCGTGATCCTATTGGTTCCTTCTCCTCCAATAGCAAGTTGACCTGCTAATAGCATCTTCAATGTCGTGCTGAGTGCTTTGCCTGTGTCACGGTTCATATTCAACATCCTCATATTCTTGCGCCATAATCACTTAATCATAGACTATAATGGTAGTAATTAAGATCGGAGTTCATGAAACAAGCGAGGCAAGTTATAGTCAGATTTATATAATGAACCTTCACACCACTACTTATGCTCGATCAGGTGTCTAACTTCAAAATAGTTATAAATCCTTATTAATATACTAAGCATACCTGAGTCAATAAGTGCATTGACCTTATTTTCGCAGTAGAACAGTTGGGATATGGGTGCAGATACGTACAAAAGTATTGTTTTATTCTGATATCGACCTTGAATATTTCATTTTAAAATAGAGTAGTGAGTGCACAAGGTCGATGGTTTCATACCTTGCGACAATCCTTCAAAGTACACCAGGAATACATTTTGTGAAAATGAGGTTATATGTATTGATTTTCTCCAATCTATGAATTGTGCATATAGTTTTTCGTACATTTCTCTTGATTTTTGTGGCAATAAGTTATTAGTCCCACTGTGTGTCGTAGCATTTTTACCCGCACTAGTTGTTTTTCAATTAAATGTACGACAATAATCGATAGTTGCGCTTTCTTCTGCTTGGTGAAGATATGCAGTTTAATGTAGAGGTGCACTTTACTAAGGTTTTCAGTGCTATAAAAGGATATTCGTATCGTGTTTGTAAACGCCGAGAAAAGAGATGCACATGAGGGTGCGCAATACACGATGTAGTTTATGACAGGTATATCCGTAACCACACCCTAATGACCTAGAGTCAATAACTTTTGCCTTTTAATTCTCTCGCGTTGCCGTGGGTGGGCTAAGGTTGAAAGGTTAAAGGACACTTTAAACATACAATATGGTTAATTAAAATTCATTGAGCGAGAGGGCTTAGCTGTGACATACTGGACTCGAATTTGGGAGTTCCGGGGTTCGATTCCTAGGGACATGGATTTTTCGTAATTTTCCATGTTGGATAACTTCCTCTCCTCTTAATCATTTATATCTCAGGTGGGATGTGTGTTGTCAAAAATTCCCTGATGTGAACGCATCATCAAGCTTGGGGTCATTGGGCATCTTGACGCAAGTCTGCGGTTCCTTCATCTCATCCATTCCTTCTGGGGATAGCAGGCATAAAAGATCCGCGATGGGCAAGGTATATCCTCTGTTTTCTGGCCATTTTCATAGTACATAATTAAAATGTGCAATTAAAAATACTTCCAGTATTGAAAATGCGTTTAAGGTAAACTGTTTGAGGCTTTTTGGTTTTAAAAATATACTTGAATCAGATGAAACACATTTAGTTAACATCAAAGTGTCTTATTACTCTAGAGAGCTATGTCACATTAATGTAACAAGTTTCAACCATCCAATAGCGGGTGACGGAGCATAGTTTCTCTGTAAACTTAACTGAGGTTCTGTGTATCAAATGAGATCTGAAAATTAATTACTGACAAGTCAAGTAGATTTCTAAACACGAGATTCTTGAACATTAATACCTATGTTTCGGCTGAATATTCTCCCGGATGTGTGACTGATCCTTCCCTATATATAAATATTTGAATTTAGAATATAAAATATAAAATGTTCTCTATACAGTTTCACAAAATATGATAAAGAACGCCATAGAAATGTTAAGTATTTATACAACTATCTATCTATAATACTTAGAAGACGTATTATATTCTACACAAAATGAATTCGCCGGGAATTTACGTTTTGAGGTCCACCTGCATATGTCTGTTTAAATCTGACAGGCAAAGACTTTCAAGGACATTTACCAATCCCAAACTACCCATTACAAGGAAAACGTTATCATTTTTCAGTTTCTCAAAAATTTCCAGATGAAAATCCACTACAATGTAACACATTTGAGATATTAGTGTCACATCCGAAATTGTTACATGTAAAATCATGTTCATACTGTTAAAATTTTATGTACGTTTGTACAGTGTGAAAAGCACCAAGAAATATTCAAAGTTCAAATTTAAAACTAACGTAGAACTCATTAAAATTTAGGACTCGTGTTAAATATATGTTTCGCAGTAATTGCCATCTTTGAAGTATTGCATTCTGCAAGTTTATACTTTCCGAAGTACATCACTTTTTATATGCTTGAAAGTTTGCGATTCCTCCCTAATCTTTTCTCCCATGGCAACAGTCGTAAGTCATGAATACAGCTAACAGTTGAATGTTATTTCCGTATGTTCAGTAAGCTTTCATTGCTTAATATAAAGTCATGATTAGGAAAGAATTACCGAGCGAGGTGGCTCCGCGGTAACCTCTGAGTCGATTCTGGAGATATTCAGTTCGATTCCTGCAGTGGATGTTCGTGATTCACGAGTGTTTTCGCTAGTTGATGGTTAAATAAATTCGCGTGAGAGCTCAAATGAGATGCTTTACTAACCGGTTCATACCTCGCCAAAAAATATTATTACTTGTGTTTAAGCAGAATGCTCCTTTCTGCCAAATTGAAAAGTCCTGTTATGTCTTTGTGACCTAGTTCTGCACAATGCAATTTTATTCCAAAAACATAATGATAAACCATGCACAGTAAGCATCAGATGCCTGGAACAAACAGAAGTGCGTAGCTCTTTCATCTTAAATATGAGGTAATATACACAATTTTAGTATATTCGGAGTGGCGAGTTGGGATGTACCGAAAATTATACCTTTTTTAGCTTGTTTACCGCGTTGAGAGTCTTTTCTTCCAGGCTCTCATAACAAATTTGAGATATAGAGGCTTTTGGTAAAAAGTAAAAGTAAAAAAAAAAAGTATAAAATATCTGGAATCTAGCAGAGATAAATAAATTAAAATTCATCAAGTGCATATGTATTTCAAGAGCATTATAAATAATTATAAAACAATAATGAAAGTCGATGGTACACGAGGATTAAATCTTGTCACCGTAAGGCAACCATCGCCTGCAAAGAAGAAATTTCATGCAAACACGACTGAGCTGGAACCGACACAATAAGCAGTAAAAATCTAAGAAATTGAGAACTTCCTTAGAAATATAAGAAGCATATCACCACATATAAGCATGCTAAGTAATTATACCCCGAAACAGTTTCAAAATTGTGCTCCAATGAATATACAAGAAAATACAAAAATTCGATATCGAGATTTCATTGCCAACACACTGTTGAGGTCCCTCGCACACCAAAAGTACATTTTTAGAAAAAGGTCAGTGTGTGTGTGTGTGTGCGTGTGTTTGTGTGTGTATGTGTGAACAGTATAAAGCAAAAACCTACAGTCAGTTATGAAATAAAATACCAGGCTTAATATTTTAAGATAAGCCTCTTCACAGATGTCACTTGAAAATTTTATATAAGATCTCTGCACTCCAAACTACCCTTTGCATAGACAGTGTTTTAAATATATGACACTAATGACGACTAAAGAATATTTTCGCCACAAATAAACGAAGGTATGTCTTGAATTTTCTAGGAATAGCCTGTACGGCTATCGTCATTCAAAATGACTTTTGTGTAATTGGTAAACGGTAAGAGATGGATTAGTCTTATTACAAAAAAAAAATATATAGATCTCATTAAAGTACAAAATTTGTCAGATAACCATTTCTGGTTAATTCCTTGTCATTTGTTTGAACTTTGAAATACATATTTATGTTTCTCTCAAATGGGAAGTGGTTATTTGTTTCGTTTCCCTCGCCTGGGCATTCCAAGAGAACGATTTGAAAGTCATCACATAACGACTATCTCCTAAAGGTTTTGACCTCCGCTCAAATCTGTTGTATTTCCTGTTCCCACTGTAACTACAAGAAAATACGCAATAAAAGCATATCTACAAATGATTATCTCGATTAACATAAACTAAATAGAAAAGGGTATTTTGTTGAAGAATGGATAGATGATGTCATGTGATTGTAACACACCAGGATACTTTTCTTCCTTAGGTATAAAGCTGGCGTGAAGAAAATGTCTTCCTGTCCTGAATCTCAAGTATTGCCAACCTACTTTACACAGCCTGCCACCACATAAAATATAAATGGAAATGGGGTGTCTGCCGCTATAAGAAGAAGAAATGGAATAAGTCCAAATGTAATCCGAAGCACCCTATCGCAAGTCCTAGTATAAAATATCGGATTTATGGAGTCTCTGACGTTTGTCCCCTTAAGTTTTAGAGTTCGCTTGCACTTGTCCAATACCCTTGTGCTTCTTCGGACACATTTTAAAATATTAATTATACGCTTAAGCAAAGATTAATTAAAACTCTTAGGATATTATAAATAACAAAAAATAAATAAAATAACCAGGAAGACCCAATGCAAAGGCACTGTTGAACAAGCACATATATTACAGAAAGAAAAGCGAGTAGAGAAATTCATATGAATGTAATATGTTGCATTTCTATTTCAATCATATAGAAAACTGTATGAATTGTAGATGATTGAGTAGAGACATGTCTTACGTAAAAAAATGTGAGTAGAGGAAACCATGTGACTGTAATACATTGAAAATAACACTCCATGAAAAAATACATATTTATCAAATTTTGCAGCGATTGGTCAAGCGGTTTTGGAGATAAGCTTTTACTTATACATAACCATCCATTTTTACTTTACTGCGTATAGTAAGTATGGGAAGTATTGCATTTCACTCAAAAATTTGATGTCGACATTCCACCGGAAATGTATGTTTTGAGGCCCCTGAGTTCAGTTAAAGCATTTTAAGAAAAAAAGGCGCGCGCGTGTGTGTGTATGTGCGTCTGTGTCTGTGGACAGCATAACTCAAAAACGAAAAGTCGCTGAGAAACCAAAGTTGGCATTTAAGTTTAATATCCTTCAGGGATGCCACACGAAGATGTTGAAGAAAATTCACTCACCGTAAACTACCTTTCACATGGAAAATTTTTCGAAAATGTTGCTTTTTTTAAAATGGCAAACGATTTTGATTAAAATGTGTAAGACATTTTTATGGAGTATAGACCTGTTTACTCTTGATAACTTTTGCATAACTGGTAAATCGTAAGAGATAGAACAAATCTTATTGTACAAAATGTGTAGTTCACGTTAAAACAGACAATTTATGTTCGAATACATTTTTGTCTGTGGAGTGAATCATTTCTGAGATATTCTTTGTTATTTGTGTGAGTTTTGCGATACTTACACTTTTATAAAATGGGAGGTCGTTATTCACTGTATTTCTAGGCAGTGCAAAGAGAACGGAGTTTAAAAGCTTTAAAATATTTCACTATCGGTGAAAGCCTACTGTATATTTCTCCTTCACTTACAGGCAAATATGCAATAATTTCTGCAAATGTTATCTCAACTAACACGAAGAAGATAGAGGAGTAAGGGTTTGTAGGAATACAAGAGTGGAGAATGTCATGTGAGTGCAACACATTTTTCGTGTATACTGCACTTGAAGTGATTAAGTAGCTGGTGTTTTCACATGGTCTAAAAATCAGCGTTTCTTAGGTGGAATCAAAAACGTATTTAATGGGTCATTAAGCGACGGTTTAATGTGTAAAACATCGGTACGGAAGTGAGCAAGATCAGTTGGTGACTGAAAACTGTGGAAAATGGAAAATATCTTACCCTGATCTATTCAAAGCGAGTCTTCCAAATGACAGTGACACACACAGGGTTGGGGGGGGGGGGGGGGATAATCCACCTTCCTTATATCTTTCACTTCATCCGGGTTTCTATTTTGCTCCATTTATACGAGAAACTATGTGCTCGTTGGATTACGTTAGAACTGATATGGAGGGAGAAAGCAAAGGAAAACTGATGTAAACAGTTGAATAACGTAGCAACGAAAAAGTAGAAACACAAAGAGTTCTGGTTGCTACAGAAAATCAACAAGAAGGTAACGCCATGAAAATGATATAGACATGGCTATATTTTGATCTAACGAGACTACCATATGGCGATCTTATGACCAAACAGACTTAATTGCTTAAAAGGGAAGACGGTGTAATCCTGTAAATTGTGAGTTCCATTGCAAATTTACTGGACTGTCAATGCAGGAAGACTTAGATGGTCCAATGGTGTTCCGAGGTCCGCTGCCATACAAATGGTATATTAAGTCGAGGTTGTGTCCTACATTTCCTGATTTGTGAGGTGATATGGGTTCGAGTTCCGGCTAAGGGAAGAATGTCGGGAACTTCTCATACAAACAAGACAGCAATTGGTGGACCGAACAAGCAGGAATTTTGAGTGAGTTATGAACGCTGCAAGAAGGTAGGAAATTTATGTTTCCGATATATTGGTATTCCAGACGACTCTACGTTTAATGTACAAACGACACGTATGCGTACTGTTTCATGGATGAAGCATTCGTTTGTCACAGAAGTGAAGAGAACATTTCGTGTAATATATTTTACTTGTGCAAGCATAGTTTCTAAAAATGAACATGCATCAGAAATTAACTAAGTAAATCATTCTTATCCTAGAAACTGTTAGAAGCACAAGTCAGTAGAACACTTATGTGGAACATTTATAGCTAGAAGCTCAAGACGTTTATATATGTATAAAATACTTGCATACTAGTAAAGCATTTTTTTACTTAATCGATAAAGACGAAAAGATTGTATATAATTGCATTTAAATTGTAATAATGTTAAATCTTTTAGTACATTCCTAAAATTGTGTTTCACGATAAGAGTAGGTCAATTAAAGCTATACAGTCCGGTACACGAAAATTTTCCGATGCTGTTAGCGTCTTCTGGTCTGTTACTTTATTTAATGTTGGCATAACCTTTTCTCCAGTCATGTTCCACATCAGTTCTGGCTATGGCAATCTCTTATTGGTTTGTCTGAAAGTTAAATAACACAAGCAATGACCGATGAACAAGGGGCGTGGCCGAGGTGCGTAACGCAAGGGGAGGAATAAGGAGGAATGGAACAATTGTTACCAGCATCTCCTGGCTGTGTCCGTCGCTCATTGGTTTGATGTCATAATTCTGGAATTCGGTTTCGGGAACCAGGGAGAGGGACAAGGGGTGAATCGCACGAAACAGCTTTGTTGAATATATTGTCCTCTATACTATGCATGCCATCTGAACTGAGCAAACGATATGGATAACAAGCCGAAAGTAATTGCGCTTCTTGAACAAGGATATAACGCTGCAAGAGCTGCGGAACTATATGGAGTGGAAGAAATACCGAGAGCGGTGATACTGGACACGTGGATTAATTACTAGAACATTATCGTCTTGTGTTTTCCCCTTATGTTTGTCTACGTGACGAAAGCATGCTTTTGTATGCTCGGTATATTTTGTGTACATAGAGCTTAAGTTACAGCTTTAAATTATTTTGTTTTGAAATGACATGATTCGAAATAAATATGCGGAATGTGGAGTTCAAGTTAATACACATATTATAAAACAAATAAATCTGCCTCTCTGTGTTCTCTACGCCGTGAATTACTAATTCTAATTTTGTAGCATCTTGTCTATAATATTTCATCTATGCTAAGAGTATTTTACTATATTTATTATATTTAATGAAAGTTATTTATTGCGAAAACTATGTGTTTAGAGAAACAGCAATATGCGCTTTGGAAAAAATGAACGTTACTTCCTAAACATTGTTGTAATATTCTGAAAATTTGGATGTTAGATTTATATGTGAATTTAAACTAAAAGTGAATAAAGAAGGTGATTTTCACGATTCATCAGAGAAAAGTTAAAAGCTGTCCAAGATACAACTATTAATATACTTCCAAAAAAGTCAAGGAAAGTTTATTTATGTCATACGAAATTCACGAACTGCATTCTGGGTAATGAAGCAGTTGTAAATGAAGATTCCTTGTTGGCGCATTTTTATAGGAAATTGAAAAGTATTAAAACTTCGAGTCTTTGGAGCGAATATTTCAAGGTGAGATGAACTATTTTGACTAATGATAACATTGGTGTCAATAAGTTTGGAAAACCAAATGTATTTTTAAAGGGACAATTATAAGTTGTCGAATTAGTAAGAGACCTTAAATAGAGAAAATGTGCCTCCAATTACTATTACTAATTGCAATAGTTGTAATATTACAATAACTATCAGTTAGGGAAGGAAGTTTTTCTTTAAACGTATATTATTTATTATAGAAATAAGTTATAGATGATTTTCATTAAAGTGTATTTTGTGCTTTGTTGAACCTGTTGTGCTTTTTCAGAATATACAGTATAGCTTTCGTTGGCTAGTGACTACGAACTAAAACATCACTGATGATATTACAGCAGTAGACAAGTATTGTTACTATAAATCTCATTTGTTATACAAATGTCTACGTAATATATTTTATTTTTTTATGGCTTCCACTAATTATTTCGATGAAATTTTGTTTTGTGTGGCTATTTTAGATTAACAGAGGCAAATCTTTACAGAAATAATTTCATTACACATTTCTTTAAAGCTGCAAAGAGGATGGAGAAATCCAAACCAATTTTCGGATGTTTGCTAGCCTAGAAATACCACAGTCCTTCCATGACACGACAAGAAACATATGAAAAGTGACAAGACTTGAATTACATATTTCTTGGAAATGGTCGATAAAACAAAAAGGACATCAAAACAAATTTGTGTATCAAGAGATTCACATATTTTCTAGAATACGGATTTGTTTATTCTTTATGGTTTACCAGTTATAGAGAACTGCACAGAATTTCAACCAATAAAGATGGTTTCACAGAACATTTAAGATATGCATTTTATTTGTCATGTCATTTGTCATTTATGACTCAAAATCATTAAATGTCACTTTTGAGAAAAAGAAAAATTTCGATACAACATTCGTTCCGTCCACTTTGGCGTGATGTTTTCTATGATACACCTGCTTAAAGGTACTAAGCAAACTGAAAAATACTGCTCTTACTAAGTAAAATTAAGCAAATATTGATATAATACTGTTCATTAATCTGTCCTCATTATCAGCACAAATATCTGCAGGTACACTCCTTATAGCCTGTAAAAATCTCAAACTCTAAATGGGTCCCTTAATGACCAGCTCTTCCTTAACACATTAGAATATGCGTTTAACGTGCTTTAATCCGGAGCCTTTATCGGAACAACTTAAGCAAATAGATGCGAAAATGAATTTGATATCCATTTGTCCATTCAACATGAGGAGAAATCCAAAATATAATACAAAAAATCAAATGTGTTGCACTCACATGACTTTCTCTACTGTTGTACTAACTCTTCTTACAAACTCTTATTCCTATATCCTCGTATTAGTTGAGGTAAACATGTGTACAAATTATCTTAATGCTTATTTCTTTGTAGGTGAAAGGGGAATACTAGAATACAGTAGGCTTTGAGCGATAGTCAAATCTTTTAAAGTTTTGAGATCCCGTTCTCTTTGCACGCTTAACACATAAACAAATGAACCACCATGTTCCATTTCACGAAGGATTAAAGTTTTCCGAAATTGACACAAATAACAAGGAATATCTCCGAAATCGTTCACTCTACCAAAAATGCATTTAGGCATAAATTGTGTTTTAGCAAGATCTACATTTTTTTGCACAGTAAGATTTTGTTTGTCTCTTACGGTTTACGAGTTATTCAACAGTTATCCAGAGTAAACAGGACTACATAGACTATAGCCAGAAAATTCAAAATATAAGTTGCAATTGAGGAGCGTTTTTTCAAAACTCGATAGATGCAAAATTTTGCGAAATTGAGTTATATATAGTATCGGCTTAATTTTCACCTTCTGCATCGTTCTGTGAAATCAGATTTTGCAAAATTCGATTCGTGTCCTGTGTAGAAGCTAGGGAATATTAGCAGTTTTTTTCAAAACTCGATAGATGCACTTGCTCAGCTACAGCAAAGGTCGATAGATGCAATTTTATACATTTATTGTCCAGAGTGTAGCAACCTCAATTCTATGAAATGCATGTTGGCATTGACTGCCATCTCACTGTTGCGATTCTTGGAATCCTCTATCATTTGTACACTGTTGCTTCGTTGGAAATAACTGCGAACTCGGGTTGTGCGCTTGGATTTCACATTCATTTCTGCAAGCTTTTTCCTCCATTTATTTCCCGCCTTTAACTGCAGAGGTCATATCGGTGGCCTTCCCTATTGGCAATGGTGTTACTCGTTTAACAGTGGGTTTTTCGGTCTTTGGGTTTTTTTTTATACGTTGAATTCACACACACATTCACTCTTTCATTCATACTTCCAGACTCAGGGAAGATGAGGAATAATCTTGGCTGGAGAAAAATTCCTAACCCCTGCCGGGAATCGAACTCGGGACCTGTTGCACAGCAGGCAGGTGCTTCTACAGGCTTTGTTATACTTACATGTTATTTTTATTCTTAGCTTAGACACTACACTGTACTATGCACAATGGACAGGAGCTCAGATTGTGAAACTGTACCAGTCGTAGAATGCGCGGGAGGTAGGAATTGCAAAAACAAGGAAAGGAAATCAAAATGCAAGTCAAGGAAAGCTCATACTCCAGCAATTATATGTTCAAGTGGTCTCGAGTGCACTCCACGGAAGTCTAAAACGAAAGCTTCCAAGGAATCACAGGGGTGTCAAAAGTTAAATTATCTCTCCTGGCTAGAAAATTTCTCTTATCTGGGAATGTGCCAAAAGAAACCAGAGGAGGTGACAGAACAGGAATATTGCAGAAGGGCATTACTGCTGCTATAAGGTAAGAAATTAACAAGTACAGATGTAGAGAAAGTCACTATGGAACAGCAAAATCAATTAGAGGATATTTACCTCCAGAACTTAACATCATAAAAATGTGGACCAACTTCTGCAACGAAAGAAGATTAAGAAATCTACCAGTCTGCTCATTGTCAAAATATAAAAACATATTTTAAAACTTTTTCAATCTTTCATTTCTTACACCACACACTGACACGTCCTCAATGGGACTGATGAACATTAAGACAGAGGCAGACGTGGAAAAGAGAAACCAACTTAAAACCAACTAAAAACCATGTACAGACTGCACAAGCACTAATAAAGGTGAAAGCTTACTTATTGATATTATTTGAAATTCATTTGGTATTTAATGTTTGTTATATAAATAAACAAAATATATTGTTATTGTGAATGTAGCAGTACTTAGCTTCCAAGTTTATGCCTAATAAAATAATCGCTATAAACATTAATATATTGGTTGTTTAGTGCATTATGTATTATAAAGAGGTGAAAATAAATGAAAAAATAATAAATGCATAAATAAAAAATCTGATGTGTTGCACTCACATGACTTTCTCTACTTTTGTACTAACCATTCTTATAAACTATTATTCCTATATCTTCTTCGTGTTAGTTAAAATAAACATTTGTGCAAATTATCTTATTGCTTATTTCCTTGTAGGTGCAAGGGGAATATTGGAATACAGTAGGCTTTGTGCGATAGTCAAATCTTTTAAAGCTTTGAGCTTCCGTTCTCTTTGCACACGTAACATACAAAAAAATGAACAACGATGATCCATTTCACTAAAGTTCTAAGTTTTTCGAAACTCGCACACATAACAAGGAATATCTCCGAAATGGTTCACCCCACAAGAAAATTTATTGAGACATAAATTGTGTATTTTAGCAAGATCTACATTTTCTGTATATTATGATTTGGTCTATCTCTAACGGTTTACCAGTTATGCTAAAGTCGTCCAGAGTAAATACGACTACAGGGGCTATAGCCAGAAAATTCAAGATATACATTTCATTTGTCATCAAAATATCTCAAACATATGACATTTTAATCAAAATCGCTAGAGCCAATTTCAAGAAAATAAAAATTTTCGAAAAATTTTCCATGTAAAGCATAGTTTAGGGTGGGTTATTTGCTTTAAAATCTTCGTGTCACATCCTTGAAAGACATTATACTTAAATACCAACTTTGGTTTTTAACCAACTTTTAGTTTTTGAGTTATACTGTCCATAGACTGACAGACACACAGACTGACAGACTGACACACAGACACACACACGGACCTTTTTCTAAAAATGCCTTTTTTGGATTCAGGGGGCCTCAAAACATGCATTTCCGGTGAAATCTCGCCATCGAATTTTTGGATGGAATACAAACCAGTAGAGAAAGTAAAAAGCAACAAAAACAATAAATGACAAAAATAACGACATTTCAGGTCTTAATTTCTCGCTCACGCAGAAAAGTTGATCAGCATCTATCGGCTTTTGAAAAAACTCGGCATTTTCAAACTCCAAATTTTCACCTGTTAAACTATGCTGTTTGTTTCTTTTCACATTCAATGAGGCAGTATTAGGAAGGAGAACTGAATGATTAATGTAGTTGCTGTGCTATCCAATTTGCCAATAAATAGAAAAACCCGTTTTTCTCAGAAACGCATTTTGTGCATCTATCAAGTTTTGAAAAAACGCTCCTCAACTGTCATACAAATATCTTAAACATATGGCATTTTAATCAAAATCGTTAGAGCCATTTTCAACAAAATCAAAATTTTCGAAAAATTGTCCATGTAAAGGGTAGTTTAGGGTGGGGCTATTTTCTTCAAAATGTTCGTGTCGCATCCTTGAAAGACATTAAACTTTAATACCAACTTTGATTTTTAACCGACTATTCGTTTTTTAGTTATGCTGTCCACAGACTGACAGACACAGACACACACAAAAAGCAGCCCATCGCGGATCAAGGTGCTTGACCGGCCGCTGCGGCGCCCACCTCTCCCCACTACAGACGTCATGAATGGGGTGCAGTATTAGAGGGTGGGATGTGGTCAGCGCCCGGAGACCTCCCGTCCAGTTATGCGGTCTTCGCGACCTCTGTACTCAAGTAGCTCCTCAATTGGCCCCTCTGGACCTAACGAGACTGAGTGCACCCCCTGCCAGGTCTTCCAGTGGGGGAAAAATCCCCACGCCAGTACCGAGAATCAAACTCGGGTCCTTCACCCCAGAGGTAGGCGCGGTACCACTGTGATACGGAGGTGGTCATTGAAATAATAAACCTTTTATATCCATTCGTATCAAGTAGGTAAATGGTTCCAAATATTTGATACAATTTTTTTCGACTAAGCTGTTCTTTATTGACAACAATTATGTTGCACATATATTTTGTTTCACCTTCATTTGGTAATGAAAGATAAACTAACTGGTATTAGGCTTAAAGAGTTAAGTAAAACTGCATAATTTTTTGCATTATTTGTGCTAACGGTAGCAAGAACTAATACGTATGTTGATTAAATTATGCATACGTTAATTAAGCCACCACAAGTCATTTTCGCCAAAATATGTTACAAAAAACCGTGCTGACTTATGCGTATTTTGACCTTTCCGTCCAGGTAATAGACACCTAGGCGTAACCTAATGACAATCGGTAAAAATGATAAAGGCTACTGTGGTTATAACGTTTTCTCAAAATATTCTACAATGAAGACAATTTTGTTACTAAACATACATAGTTTGTATGTTTACATAGTTTGTTTCCGGAACTAAGAGTACACCTTATGTTTAATGGGTTAAATTCTTAACCAAGAAGGTCAAAACATTCATGGCCACGTCGTGTTTTGTTAAAAAAAGAAAGAACAAATCTTTGTTTTGTGTTCGAAACTGACAGAGACATTTTCGGCTTGTGGTCCCCACCCTTGAAGCACATAGACAATGACGTCACACCCACAATATAACAGGATCCTTAGTCGTGTCTTGTTGAACTGGAATTAACATTTAAAACTTTATGTTTAGATTTCTCTCACTGAAAAATATTGGAAACAATATAGATGATTTTATACCTGACGCAGAAGTAAATTCCCTATCGGTTTTGAACCAAGCAGGTGCGTGGATTTCAAGTAGCAAAACTGTGGGTAGAAACAATATGTTTAAAAATGTGGTGGAACTTAATATCTTGATTTATAACCTTCAGTTATCACTGAAACATGAACAAACTGACTGTAGTTGGCAGTTTTTCAGCAGTGTATTTGTGGTAATGGAACTAACAACTAATATATGTGTGAAAAATGATGGAGCTAACACGAGTTATAAATTGCCAGATAAACTACAAATAAAGTTACTGTTTAGAGATTATAAGTTTCGCTTATCTTAGTATTTGATCCAAGTTATTGAAATTAAAACTAACTGATGTTTCGTGAAAAAAAGTATCACTGATGATGTCATAAATATATCACGAAACTACAGTTTGCGTTTAATTTCAGGAATCTGCAGCAAACACTAAAACAAGTGAAGCTTACAATCTTTAAACTATCTGTTATATTTATAGATCTATATTGTTTTAGTGTTAATAGCTTCAGTTTTCCATTGAGCTGTAGGTTATAATTTCTGAAATCCTCTATACTGGTGACAATTTTCTGTTTTCAGTCAACGCGACCTTTTTAAAATCTAGTATTATAATATTCATATCCATAGACATCCTGAAGAATACAGTTGTTTCCAGAACTAACAGTACACCTTGTGTTTAATAGGTTGAGTTCTTAGCCACGAAGAGAGAAAATTGTCACATCGTGTTTTATGTTTTCTTACGATGAGAAAGAATGAAGTTTTTGTTTTCTGTTCGAAGCTGACAGAAGCGTTGTTGTAGTCCCCGCCCTTGAAGCATAAAGACAATGAGGTCGCACCCACAAGTTAACAAGACTATTTAATTGTCTTGTTCAACTAAAGTTAAGGGACCCTAAGACTGAAAAAAACCAAAAAATTATCAAAACGACAGTTTTTAGGTTTATGCATATAACTGTTGCCCAAATCTTCAGTTATCGCTTGGCAGTGAAACTTTTTAGATTACACCATTTTTAGGTGCTTACATTTTCGGCCGTATTTGAACAACGTATGGGCCAGAAAAGGGCTTAAAACCAAATTCAGTGGAAAAGAGTGGTTAACAGGTATTTCGCCGCAAGGGAAATAGGGAAGGTGTGACAAACAGGTAATCTGACTCATGATCATGCTGCTCGTGTGTAGAAAATTTTATTTTTCTCGACCTTGCATTTTTTTAAATACACTATTTGTTCCATACGCTTTAAATTTTGTGCTATTCTCCTAGAATTTTTCCAGAATGTGCTCCATTTATGTGACTTCAACTTCAGCCTTTGGTTTCAAAATCTAAAACTTTTTAGCTTCCAAATATTAACATGGAAAAAAGGTTTTAAAAAATATTTTCAATGTCCATCAAAGCAAAAAGCAAATAATTACTTTCTCTTTCTGCCAGGGATTGGTTGTGTTTGCTGGGCAATTAAAGTTTATAAAATAATAAAACTTTTGTAGTATTTTAGTTTTTGATGCGTGTAGGATATTTTGGAAGTTAAGGTGAATAAATTGAATAACTCATTCTCGCAAAAGTATAAAAGCTATTGTGTTGGAAGTTTTACGGTAGTTTTCATGAACATCCTTTTGATACATACTTAAAAATATAGAACGTTTAAATTTCAGTTCCAGGGTCCCTTAATGTTTTAATTGTTTGTTCACATTTCTCTCACTGAGAAACAGGGGGATCAACGAAGATGATTTGATATCTGTGTGGCACAGACTAGATAGGTTTTGAGGTAAACAAATGCGTGGTCCTCAGGTAGGGAAATTGTAGGTAGAAGTGTATTTGCAGTGGTTAAGTTCCTCTTCCCTTGGTTAAAGGTTGCTGTTCCGTCTATTGTATCGTGACGTAGGGGAAGGAGATACCTGTAAGTGAATGGTATTTAGAAACACATGCCCTATGTACCATACACAACAAGTGATAAATAGTGATCAAGTATTAAATCACCATGTATGAGCTTCGTTGCTAAGGTTGAGTCTCTTTTCCACCAAGCAAGACCACAGCATGGCTAACTTTGTTTTAGTGCAGTGACGAGGTTGCACCGGTTTCTTGCATCATACCTGAGGTACTCCCGAGATGCGATGGACTCCCAGGACATGTTGAAGTCGTGGTGCCGCGAAGCGCTAGCCCCGGGGTGCTGGCGCAGCACTGCCAGGGACGGCGGGTACGTGGACGACTGTCGGGGATGCAGTGTGACGGCTGGGGTGCTCCAACATACCACACTACTCCACTCCGCTCCGGACACACGCGCGGACTACAGCATCCCCCGCTGGACCAGGCGCCGAGCCGAGCCGACCCGACCCGGCCCGAACCTACGGGCGGCGGCGCCCGAATCCTCCCCCACCTCTGCGGCGGCGGAAAGGTCGACGTGCTGATCGGGGTAGCTGCTAGTAAAATATGGGTCATATTGTAACACTTTTATACCGTAAATATTTACAGCATGCAATAATAATAAATAATAATACAAAATTTTAAACAATTTAACTTGTGCTTTAACTACTCTTTTTCTTACCTTAAACCTCTTACTTTCACTTTCTCCGCTACGTATACTAAGTAGAGGAAGTATTCTATTCCACCCAAAAATTCGATGTCGAGATTTAACCGGAAATATATATTTTGAGGCCAACTAAATCTAAAAAAAGCATCTTTAGAAAAATACCTGCGCGCGCGCGTGCGTGTGTGTGTGTGTGTGTGTATGTGTGTGTGTGTGTGTGTGTGTGTGTGTGTGTTTGTATTTGTGCACACAAAAACGAAATCTCGGTTAAAAGGCAAAGTTGATATTTAAGAGGTGGAATCAGGACTGAAAAATTCAATGCCATAGCCGGGTTTGAACCACAGATCTTCCGCTTATCGAGCGGCTGCTTTAACCACTAAGTTACCATGGCCAACTTACCAGTACGACATTAAATTCCCCAAATGATTCGTACTTTTTTTCAGTTAGACCACAAGGGAATCTCACATCAGAGATAAATACCCCAAGGGCGACTTACAATTGCAAATACTTTATGTCCCGGGTTTAAGTAACCTTTAGAGGGTAATTCTTATTTATTTATGACAACAAGGTTACAGCTGGCATTTTTAAACACACAAGCCGTGTGTGGGCAATGTTTAAGAGATGGAATCAGGATGGATGGATGGATGGATGGATGGACGAACGGGTGGAATTTAAGGGCGCGTCGACAGCTAGGTCATTTGGGCCCGGAAGTCAAATGTTAAAGAGTAAAAGCGCTAAAAACAAATTATAATGCAACACAAATCATAGTACATAGGCTAAAACCATAAAATTAACCCCCGAAGAATAAAACACAAGTTAAACTTGCTTCTTTAAATCAATTTTGGCGACGAATTGCAGCAGGTTATCTACGGATACCGGGCTGTCGCCAAGAAGTGAGCGGAGGGTCAAACCCAGGCCAAGGGATTGGCGCTCTCTACTTACCGAGACAATCGAGCGACATGGTAAGAGTGGAATTCAGAACAAAGGAAAAGATTGGGTGAGGTTAGGTGGTATCACATTAAAACGAGAACTTAAACGGCCAATTTGGTCAACGTGTCCAATGATGTATGTACTTTTAAAGCTGGACATTTCAATTTTTATCTCATAGAAAATGAAAAATTAACATCTTTTACTCCAAGCTTTTCCTTGGACGGCCCATCCCTTAATGAGCAAATGATTTCTCTTAACGGTTGTTATCTTCAAGAATCTGCACACTACGCGATAACAGCAACAATATTATCATCACCATCACCATCATCATCATCATCATCATCATCATCATCGTGTATTCTATACTTTCCAATCTGTTTCCATTTTGTTTTTAGATTTATAATTTCAGATTAAGATGTACCCTTCCTTTAACGACCAAATGATTTCTCTTAACTACTTTAGAGAGCCAGTGATTGGTAGCCCAAAGCGCAAAGAAGAAAAATGTTTCTGATAATTAGTAGCAATAAAACTACGAGACACAACCTTAATCTAAGTTTAAAATATCTGCACCAGACAAAAGCCTTTCCTTGCACATTGACGGCATATAAACTGTACACACATAGACACACAGACAGACACGCACAAACGCACACAAACAGGCATGAGTTTATGCCACATAAATCATGTTTTTTCTATTCATCTCCTATTGATGTTAATAAATATCACTCGAGAAAACAACCTAATTCATGTCTGTTTCACATAGTGAGATGAAATAAATGTTCCTTGGTGCTTGCGATGTCTTCACCAGGGCAAACGAAACAAAGAATGAACATTTGCTGCTCAAAAATTGAAAAAATCAAAATCCAGTTACTAATACTTTGGAAGTGGCTATGGTTAGCGAAACGTTATGCGTGAGAACTTATACCACATCTAGCGCACATAAGCCATGATATGTCATGAGTAAATTCGTCCCTCTTGCTTGTACTTTCATTATTATAAGTGAAGAACTAAATATTTCTGTAGCTTTTGCACGTGACGTTAGAACAGTTGTCTCTCCTTTCTCTGTATTAGTTTGAGAGAAAAGTTTAGCTTTCCCTTTGGGACTAAATTGGGCTAAAATTGGATATTGTCAACATTCATACAGGAAACAAATTGCGGAGTTCGGACTATAGGAAATGGTCTGTCTGTCACATGATCACAACATAGAGAGGTTAGGTACATTCGACACAACAACGTTGTAGATAACGTCACTGCATAACTTACATTCAATGCTAGCACTATTTGCAGTAAAATATTCCCTCCCAAATTTTTGTTCGAGTTCAACAATGCATGAATATTTCGATTTTCGCGCTGGGGGCAATTTATTGCGTGGAACAAGTGAACACTATGCACTGTAGGCAGTGAGCTTTGTGCTGTCACTGTACTGGGACAATGACGTCACGCTCTGTCGTGTGGCAGGTAACTTGAAGTCGCCTCATTTCGCGATAGTTCTATAAAGTTGCGAACCCTATTGATGAATAAGCTGTAAATGTGCGTTGTAAATTGCTTCCGAATATTGAAAAAAGCTCAAATTCAGTAATGAGTTTTTCCAGCCTACCATAAACAAATTTAGTTCTTCTCTTATAAGAGTCCTAGCTCTCCATAAGAAAGACCCTCAGCTTTTCTTACACTAAGCTGAGAATGATAGCTCTAGAATCCGTATATCCAGTTCATATCCTGCAATTGTCTTATTCCTGTTGAATTTGTTAGGAATGTTGTTGTTTTTTGCATATGCATATTGTCTTAATATGGTTTCGTCGTACCATAAGCAATTGTCTCAATATTTTGCTAAGTGTTCCACCATGATCCGGTGTAAATCACCTTCTTTCACCAGATGCTTTATTTACTGTGTTCATAAAAAGCCGCCGAGTCCAATTTGGAGGCACGTTGTATCTGACAGCAGCTGTATTCACTTTTATTTTGTCATGCTTTACCGCATTTACGGCAGCACTCATATCCTGCTGTTCCTTTGACATTTGCGCTTTGTAACTCCATGCGTCTGTAATAAGATACTTGAGCTTAAATATAAAAATCTGCAAGGGCGTATTTATAATCACTGTCGGTAACTCACTTTTCATCAAAAGATATAAAACGAAAGAATAAAAGGTTTAAAATATAATTTCAAAGGGTTATAGCTATAAAACAAATCATGCCTGTCAGCAAGTGAGGATTTAATGGCAGGATACACGCAAAATGACAAAAAAGAAAAGAAAAACAAATACGGACACTAGCGAAGAAGTGAACCTAATTGAGGTATATGAATAGATAAGTGGTATTCAACCTTTCATCTCCGCGTACCCCCAAAGACAATATCCAATTTTAGCCTGTACCCCTAATTCTAGCCCTAGAGTTATCCTTAATTCAAAATGTACCTATATAACCATATTTAAAATAGTACTACAAAAATGAGGATTACGTTATGAATGTATAAAATAAATATCGGAACTGCGTTATATATGGCACATATACAGAAAGTACTCGTATATGAAGTCGTATATGTTTTCAACTCATTACTGATTTAACTGAGCTTATTTTCTGGACATCAGTTCCTCTATAAGAGGCTAAATCTTCGTAAGTAGGGGTACCAATGATTATTCAAACGATTTCTTTGTTTTGTTTTGATTGTTGTCAATGCAGAAAAAGCTTGTTCACACAAATAAGTATAGTGGTGTGGAAGAAGATGTGCAATGATAATGTCTTAAGTTCAGTGTACTGTTTGCGTGCATAACCCCAAAAATCACAAATTTACATGCTTTTGAGGTTTAGTTTCAGTGAACTGAAAGGCTTCTGTTTTTAATTTTATGGAAAGATCAGCAGAATTGTTGGTGGTGGTACAAAATAATTTTAAATCAATTGTTGAGTATTATCGTATTTCTCAATTTCTGTAAAGGATTTTCAAAATTGCAACCTGAGATTTTGTAGGCCCATCAGGAATACCAACTAGCCGATAGAGTAAGCAAAATGGATTCTTAGACAAAGGGACATTCGAATTTATCTGGCTGAAGTATGTTTTGTTATTTATGATTCATTTTGATTTTTGCTTATTTTAAATTATAATTATTTATATTATAACTAAAAAGTGTTCGCGTACCCAGGTTAATATGTCAGGAATAGATCATATACAAAGGCAACTTGTTGCATGTGCTTGACTCAACATTCAACAAACTGTTAATGTAAACGTTTACTCTAATTCATCTTAATATAAATCAACATTTGAATTTTTTTATATAGGTGTAAGAGGTTAGGGGAATACAGTAAGCAAAGGAACAGTCAAATACATTAGGAAAGGGTCACTACGTGATAGCTTTAGAAATCTGTTTGCATGGCGAAACAGCGTCTCTATAACACTATAATTATTTGAAAATAGTAAACAATACTTCCAAATTGGCTGAAGGCACAATAAAGTATATTGGGCATAAACTGGGTACTTTAATCCTCCATTGTCTGATAGACCCCTAGGTTTATTTAAACGTTCCAGTTTTCGAACGAGCGCACCTGCGCAATCGCCTGCCTATGGCGTTTAACATTACACCTAACTCGACTGTTTGGTGGAGCAACAACCTTCTCTGTTTATTCCTCTAGCTCCAAGAATGACTAACCGGAAGTTACGTGTCGCAGAGGTTATATGTGCTATATTGGTTTGCTGTTGCAAGCAGTATGTTACTACTTCTCACAAACAAGAATAAAATGTATGGTCTACAAAATCACAAGGATTTGCAAAAGCTGCAGCATTTACCTTGTGATAATGATGCCTTAAACATGTATGACAACTTGTATGAATCAGGTGATTCCAATTGTGAAGATAAACTGAAAACAAGATCATAAAAAAGAGTTTGAAAGCACCCTATGTAATAACAAAGTATACTACCGAGGCGGGCAAAACCGGATTAAATAAAGGTGAAATTAAATGGAGGGCTGGAAAATTTGGGGAATTTAATTACGGCTGACGCAAAATTTAATGACGGGTGGCTCAACACAAAATCAAATGATACGCTTGGCTCTTCTTATGGTGTTGTGAAGCCAGAACCATTTGCGCCCACAAAATGTCTTATCAGCCGACATTAAATTTTGAGTCTGCCATAATTGTCCTTCCCAGCACTTGCCTAGTGACCGGAAAACCCCCAGCAAAACATAATGGGTCACAACCTCCCGAAACTTTACCTGCATCACCCTAATTGTATTCGGTATTGCAATAGAAAACGGCACTTTGCATCGAGGCCAAAGTAAGTCAGCGATTACTGAGCAATTATAAATTAGAAACCTTCCGTATATTGGAAACACTTCGAAATTATCGAAATGAGGCACAATTAGAATTTATCAATTTAATTGTCTAACAAGGGTTTCCAGGCAATCTCTGTGTTGAATGCACAAACGGGTATTGTAAATCGTTACGCAAAGAGGGAGAACAGCAAACACCACTCATTCTTGTTCCTCATCCTCTTCTTTTCTTCCTCCTCTTCCCCCTCTTCTTCTTTTCTACCTCTTTATATTCTTCCGCTTTTTCCTCCTCTTCTTCTTCTTCCTTCTCTTTTACCCTCCTCCTGTGGAGGATCAGATATTCTGGAACACACAAGGATATCAGTACAAAGTTATCGAAACGCCGCTCAAAAATTACGCTAGGTTGTCATACCTTCTGGAGGTCTATGCCGGCTGCTGCTCTGTTCTGTTCCGTTCTTAATCTTCACACAACGTTTACAAATTCACCACTTCGCTGTTAAGAAGTCAGAATCAAAGGGAGCTCCTTGGTGAAAGTTCCTCTTTTTAATATGAATGTCCTGAAGCGCACATTTGTGTCAAAAATTATCACAATTGGTTCTTTACATAGCGTTGTGTACGAATCAAATCGTTGGTGTTTATGGTGTTAGACTTCCGACGATATATCTGGGAACCTCAACTTATCTCTTCCTCTTTCTCTCGTATGCCCTCTCGCATTGTTCTAATTTGCCAGAATGCTTTACTATCGAATTGTTCTATTTTTTACAATATTCAATACATAAGATTATAATAATTTATTTTATGCTATTTATAGTATTTCTACTATTTGTAGCTCTTTCATTGTATTATTTTATCTGTTATTAGATTCTCGTTAGTTTATTTACACTTCTGTGATCATATTATCTATAATAACTTGTGCATAATTATTAACTATGGAGTAGGGTTACCCTAAACGATGCGCAGACAGTAAAAAGAAAATAGGTGGAACAGTTTATATTTTTGTTGAGTAATTTCATGGTCATATTATAATGGTGATGTCATTACATAGGAGTTCCGCATCCCAATGATAGGACGAATTTAATACTGATCAATATTTCAACAAAGAAAATTCGTTTATAGGGCCATATTGGGCGATGAAACCGAAATATCTCAGTTGAAGTTTTATTGCACTTCTGGCGTAGAGCTGTTTTCATCATACGCTATTAAATATTTCGAGTTAGGGATAAACATAAAATAAGCACAAAAGCTCTAATCATATCTCGATGTACACATTGAGTTACTTTGAGGGAATCTACCTTCAAGTCTGCAAGGTACTAATTTGTTTTATGTCCACATCAAACCTAAAAGCTAGTGAATGGGGTAGCGATTCTCGATATACGTTATCATGTGACCATTCTGCCATCTGAAATCAGATTTTCCGTCGTTAAGTGCTGTCTTGCCAAGTGTTTTTCTAGGAAACATCATGTACGTGCAGTGTCGAGGGTTTGATTCTAAAGAGGTCCCAGTGAAACAGAGACAAAGAGATACCAGAACCGGCCTACTAGGCAAGCGAATATAAGCAAAGAAAGGAACTCCCTCTTGGGAATACAACTCCTGTAGAGACAAATCTGACCCTTGCTTCAATGAAGTTTAAGTTGGTCTTTGCACTAGGATTTTGGAAGAATTCTAAAGAGGAAATGTGCATATGTTTACCGCTCGCGTAAAACAGAAATAACAAATTAGCATTTATCTTTAGCATTCATCTAAGAAACTCTGATCTCTTTCTATAAGCTGTGCTCTTCGAGTTTCGAAAGTACAGCATTTTAAATAGAAAAATAATTACAATAAACAAGGTTTTACAATTATTTTGGATCGACTCCTCTGGTAGTTAACCCTCTAATGAATAATGTTGCCATTTGGCTACAAAATGTTGCCATTTGGCTACAAAACATAGCCGTATGGCTACAAAACATAGCCGTATGGCTACAAAACATTGCCGTATGGCTACAAAATGTTGCCGTATGGCTACAAAATGTTGCCGTATGGCTAAAAATGTTGCCATTTGGCTTCAAAATATTGCCATTTGGCTACAAAATGTTGCCGTATAGCTACAAAATGTCATTTGGTTAAAAATGTTTATTCTATAGGGGGAAAGGTAGCACAAGTGAAAATTTTCAAATACTTCGGATTGTAAAATAAATATTGTAGAAAAACATGCAGAAGTATAACAGGACAAATGGAATATTGAGGGAACATATTGGAAGAAATATGAGCGATGTAAAAATTGGATATCACAAAGTTGTTTCAAAATTGATCCTCTTATAACCAGAGAAACGAGATTGGAGGATTGGAGAAGGATAGAAGTGGCACAAATGAGATTCCTCAGATGAGTTGAAAAAGTAACAATTAGAGACAAAAAAGGTGGCAACATACGGAAGAAACTAAACATAAATAATATTAGAGAAGATATTAAGGATTATCAAAAGAACTGGCAGGATGATGTAGAAAGAATGTCCATTGACATTACCAAGGCAACCATATTTTTATTAAACCGTTGGGAAGCGTGACCTGGGTCAACCAAGAGGAACACGGAAGCATGCAATTAGCCTTGGAACGGGACAGCAATGATTCATTCTTGAAAGGAGGGAGATGTTTTGTTAAACCTTTCTTATATTGTAATACTCTTTTTTGTTATTACTTTCTCAACTAGTAAGTAGAGGAAGTGCATTCGACCCAAAAATTCGATGTCGAGATTTCACCGGAAATATATGTTTTGAGACCCCCTGAATTTAAAAAAAAGCATTTTTATAAAAAGGTCCGTGTGTGTGCGTGTGTCTGGCAGTCTGTGGACAGCATTACTCAAAAACACCAAAGTTAATATTTAAGTTCAATATCTTTCAAGGATGCGTCCGAAGATTTTGAAGAAATAGCACCACCCTAAACTACCCTTTACAGGGCAAAGTTTTCGAAATTTGAATTTTGAATTTACTGACTACAGCCCATGTAGTCCTGTTTACTCTGGATGACTCCTGAATGACTCCTAAACCGTAAGTGATAGGCCAAATCATAGTATACGAAAAATGTAAATCTCGCTAAAACACACAATATACCTATGTCCAAATAATCTTTTTTTGCAAAGCGAACCATTTCGGAGATATCCCTTGTTATTTGTGTTAGTTTTGGAAAACTTTCGTAAAATGGAAAATTGTTGTTCATTTTTTTTATATGTTAAACGTGCAAAGAGAACGGTATTTCAAAGGTTTAAAAGATGTGACGTTGCTCTGAACCTACTATATTCTAATATTCCCCTTGCAGCTACAAGGAAATAATAAGATAATTTGTTAAAAAGTTTATCTCAACTAACGAATAAGATGTAGGAATAAGAGTTTGTAAGAATGGTTAGTGCAAGAGTAGAGAAAGTCGTGTGAGTGCAACAGATCAAATCATCCACATGTAGCATTACACTGGTTATTTTACGTGGAGCATTCCCATCTTTTAGTGTAGCCATATTTGATGGCCTAGTCTTTTAACACTCATACCTATTCGAATTAATCCCTTTAAGGTGCCTGTAACAGGGATACCTGAATCACTTAAGAAATTGGAAGAAGAGTGGCATTAATAGCAAAATATTTCACAGCTAAAACCATATACGTACATACATATATTGCAATTCAAACAATTTCATGTTCTCGAGAGCAGGACAAATTTCTGCGCATAGAGAAACAGGGAATGAGGCATTAACTCCAAACTGTACTTGCTTCATGCAAGCTCGACTAACTTGTTGGTAGCAAAATTAAAGAAGTATTCAGAAAAATCTACAAGTCAAACTCCGGTTTGTGATGCGGCATTAATACATAACGAATATAAATGTGGCAAAGGAACGTGCACGAAATTCTCCAATATGATTACCTTATTCCAATACACGTGTCATGCAGGGAGATGAAGCTATTGAGGCAAAATTGAGGTAGTTTGCGATCCAACGTTATATCAATACGACGGAATTTCCTTATGACGGGTTTCCCTGCAGCAACACCTGTACGTTCTCACCCGAGAAGGCCAAATGCTGATGATCACACAAAATATACTTTTTAAACAGTCGAAGATAAAAGAAGTCGTGTAACTGTGTAATGAATTGAAAATAACCTAAAAATAACCGGTTTAATCTCACCGTAGAGATTCTATCTTTGAGAGATACCCCCAGGAGTTGCATCTTCCGTTGGAATGTTTTTATTTTGTTTTCCTGATGTGTTGTTAGTGAGTATAACTGACTCTCATAGAGTAATACAGGTTAGGCATAGATTTCTAGTGCGTGGAATTTAGTTCGTCTATTTAGCGTTTGAACATTGGACCCCAAAAGTACCTTCCAGAGTAGAGTGATTCTCCTTTCTATTTCCCTTTGCATTTACTCAAGAAAATGTTAACTAAAATCGGAAAAGTATAACACCCCACTTCCTGGCAAAAATTGTTGTCCAAATGACTTATATTACACTCCTCTACAATAAAAACGATGTTTTCGGATGAACACATGTTCCCAAATAGATTTTAATGTAATCTGTTTTTTCTATTATGTAAGGTTTTCGAGAAAATTAAGAACTGGCGTTTGTAGCGTATTCACCACCCCTTTTCTGGTCGACCTCTTCGCTTGAAGTCGTTGTCTCGTCGATGCAGCTGAGGAAGCGCCAATTTCTCAGGGTCAGCCTCGACGAGAGATGTTGGTCTTTGGGAGAGGAACGGTGTGTTGGACGGTGATGAGAAGGAATGGGTTTTTTATACGGGGTTCCTCAGAAGAAAAACACAAGATGCACTTCCACTATGGGCACTTCAGGTTACAGGAAACTCTGCAAGTTTTATCTTCCACCCGTTAACTAAATTATGATCTGCTGTGCCGAATGAATCCCAATATCTATATAAATAATGTACAATCACTGGACGAGTAACGACTCAGTGGCACTTGACAAAACACTTCCTAATAACGTGGCGTCTATCCCGCGAACCGCAGACACAACCTTCCCTTACACCTGGTAGCATTGAACTGTCGACTATCTTACCCACGCTTTTCCCCTGATTGGCTATGCTTATTGGGCTTTGATGTTCATTTGTTTTCTATTTAAACGTTTAAATCTTAGCAACGGTTCGCGAGTTCGTTAAGAGACTCGCGGTACTTTAGGAAGACAATAACAATAATCTAATGCCAACGTTTTATTGCCTCACGCCAAAATTGTATCAACGGCCGCGTGAATTATTTTGTTTTCTTGGCGGGAAACTTGCAGATTTCCCTGCGTAACTGTGCCTGTGTTTATTTATTAACCTTTATGAAACTTATAACATAAATATAGTACTACAAGTACTTTTGTTTTATATAACTTTCAAAGAAATTACTACAAAAACATGGATAATTTATAAACTATTTCCTTAATTATGACAGGATTAAAGTTCTGACACCCATTGTTAGGCGGAGATATCGCTACACGTTTCATAAAATTTGGTATCATGAATGAGTTTGTATGTGCCCTAGAAACGGCAGTGTGCGTTTTAAACACATATTTAGTGTGTTATCACAGAATGACCGTAAATAATGTTGAAAGCAGGTGTTTTTGCTGGACCTCACATCAGGAAATTAATATGTACACCAATTTTGAGGATAAGATAAGCCAAACAGAAAACAAACCTGGCATAGCAACAAAGACGTGTTAAAAAGGCTTATGAAACAGAAAGAGTCCAAATTAAAATATCATTGTGAAAGCAATGAGAGTTACGTCTGTTGGAATATACATATTGGTAGCAATTTCCTATTCTGAAAATTACGGAGCTAAGTCGTTGGTGCAGATATCATACAATCCAAAACATTCAAAATTCCAACTTTAGACTTGGAAGCAGCTATGACGTATTTTCTTTGACAATGTTATACGCATTTCCTTACTCAGTTTCCCAAGCACATCAGCTACAAATGGGTTCCACAGCATGGGAGATAGAACCGTCCCTTGGGCAACTCTAAGCTGCTTCCATTTGCTCATAAGTGATGTCGGCATATTCCCAAGACGGTGTGTTCTCGTACATACATACATACACGAGCCACAAACTTAACTGTCCAGATGCACCTGATCCTAGTGTACCATTCAGTTCTACAGTACATATATGCATAGTACTGTGAATTCGTCCAACTTTTCCCCCACTTTCCTATCAACTCATTTTCTTGTTCAGTTTTTGCCAAGAGTTCACTTAGTCCATTCCATCACTTCACTAATGTGAACTAGTTACTCTGTTCACTCACTTCACGAATGTGAACTAGTTTTAATTCTCATCATCTATTCACTGTACCTTCGCAGGGGAGGCGAACACAAGTGCCCCATAAGATAAGTCGCTGATCTGCAAGATCTCCCTGGTTTGATTTTCAGCTGGAGTGTGGGAATCTTTTCTAATCAAGATTATCTCCCCTGAGTCCGCAGATATGAATGAGATTGCACACACGTGTGTGATCTAATGTATAAATAAGTCAAAGGCTCAAACACCACTATGCACAAGTTAACACCATTGTAACATATTCCAAACGAAAGACCGTCCATATGACCGTTGGAGTGAAAGACGAGATATAACTGAAACAATAAAAAACGACGTCTCAAAAAAAAACTCAAAGCACCATTGCATATCAAGGAATACTCAGATTATTGTTTTGATTCTTCAAATGTTCATTCATACGTATAATTTTCTATTAATACATACTGTACACTAACCAAATGATGTCCTCTCTTAACTCAGAGGACAGTTTTGCCAGTATTTAAAGAACATTTAGGATGCGCTTTATTTTTCTTCCGAATCTTCAAATAATTTTACTTTCTATAACATCTACTTATAATAGAATCAGAGAGTAAAGCGTTCCATCCCAAAATCTCGATACGCTATTTCACTAAAAGCAAACATTTTAAGGTCCCCGAGGCCAAAAAGCAGCAATAGGAAATGTTGCTTGCGTCTATGAGCAGTGTAATTGTAAAAGGAAAAGCAGGACAGTGGTGGCTTGCTCAAAGAAGAGGGTACACTCTGTGGAAACTAGAAGATTTTTGGGCAACGGGTCGTTCATTGTCCTCTCTAGGCAGCTGCTGGTGGAAGAGTATGGAAGTGTTAGGGACTTCCGCGCATCCCTATTAAACTGCGCCCTGTATCCTTCTGTAGTTCCTTTACCTCATCACTTCCTATTGTAGCCCTAACATATATATATCTAGGGTACAGTGCGCGACATCTTTCTAGTTTTCATTTCTGCATTAATGGTAAAAATGCCATGTCTTTTCCCATCGATATTCCACATGTATTTGCGTTTATTTGGCTCTGGCAGAGATGTGTTAATGAGGTAACTTTTGCTTAATATAATAATTCGAAAATGAAATTCTGAACTGCACGATGTTTGGTTTTTATTTTGTTTTGCTGTGTTATTTATTTCATGGTTCAATGTATAACCAATATTAAGCAATTACCGCAAAATTAACTCATTGTCCAGGACGTAATTACATTCGTTTGCCTCACAGCTTAAAACGAAAATAGTATGACGTTATAAAATCAAAATCGATCTTTAGACTGCGCAGCCCGGTTTTACAGTCCACCTCTAATAGACACTGTCCAGTTATAATCTGTTATGTGTAAAAATTGTTAGTTTTAAGATAATGCTTCGAAATAGCATATTTTTTAACTGTCGCATAACTGCAGAAACAAACTCTCATGTGTTGCAATTGCGTGACTTTCTCTACTCTTGTGCCAATTACCAATACATTCTCTTATTCCTATATATTCTTCATGTTAGATGACATAAACATTTGTACAAATTATCTTACTGCTTATTTCCTTGTAGGTGCAAGGGGGATATGGGAATACAGTAGGCTTTGTGCGATAGTCAAATCTTCTAAAGCTGGTCGCTATATGAAGGAAGGCTTTGAAATTCTTTGCACAGTAAGACATAAAAAATCTGATGTGTTGCACGCACATGAGTTTCTCTACTCTTGTACTAACCATTCTAATAAACTATTATTCCTATATTTCCATGTTAGTTAAGATAAACATTCGTACAATTATCTTATTGCTTATGTCCTTGTAGGTGCAAGGGAGATATTAGAATACAGAAGGTTTTGAGCGACAGTCAAATCTTTTTGACCTTTGAGATTCCGTTCTCTTTGCACGATTAACATACAAAAAAATGAACAACGTTGTTGCATTTCGCCAAAGTTCTAAGTTTTCCGAAACTCACACATATAACAAGGAATATCTACGAAATGGTTCACCCTACAAGAAAATTTATTGAGGCATAAATTGTGTATTTTACCAAGATCTACATTTTTTACATAGTATAGTTTGGTCTATCTCTAACGGTTTACGAGTTATGCAAAAGTCGTCCAGAGTAAATACGACTACAGGGGCTATAGCCAGAAAATTCAAGATATACATTTCATTTGTCATAAAAATATCTCAAACATATGGCATTTTAATCAAAATCGTTAGAGCCATTTTCAATAAAATGAAAATTTTAGAAAAATTTTCCATGTAAAGGGTAGTTTAGGGTGGGGCTATTTTCTTCAAAATCTTCGTGTCACATCCTTGAACGACATTAAACTTAAATATCAACTTTGGTTTTTAACCTAATTTTCGTTTTTGAGCTATGCTGTCCACAGACTGACAGACAGACTGACACACACATACACACGGACCTTTTTCTAAAAATGCTTTTTTTTTTTTTTTTGGATTCCGGGGGCCTCAAAACATATATCTCCGGTGAAATCTCGACGTCGAATTTTTGGGTGGAATACAATACTTCCCCTACTTACCAATAGAGAGTAAAAAGTAAATAATGATTAAGTATAAGTAATGTAAAACTCACATAAATAACAAGGAATGTTTCCGAAATGGTTTACCCTACAAAAAAGACGAATTATGTGTTTTAACGAGATCCACATTTTTTGTACAGTAAGATTTGGTCTATCTCTTACGATTTACAAATTATGCAAAACTCATCAGGAGTAAAAAGTACTACATGGGCTAGAGCCAGAAAATTCAAAATATACATTTCATTTGCCGCAAAAATATCTTAAACATGTGTCATTTTAATGAAAATCTTTAGAGCCATTTTCAGAAAATCAAAGTTTTCGAAAGAGTTTACATGTTAGCTTAGGATGGAAGAACTGTTTTACCGCCACATAGCCGAGTAGTTACACCATTCGCTTCTCACCAAAGTGGTCCGGGTTCGATTCCAAGCAACCACATGTGGGATTTGTGATACACGAAGCGGCGTAGGGGCCGGTTTCCTCCGGGTTCTCCGGTTTCCCCCGCCATCTCATTCCATGCACCATCAGTGTTATCGCCTGCGGTGCCGTATGTGGTGAAACCGGGCGTTAAACACTACAAAAAAGAAATTTTTGCGTCGCATCCTTGAAAAATATTAAACTTAAATAACAGCTTCAGTGTTAATTGACTTGGCATTTTTGAACACACACACACACACACACACACACACACACGTAATTTTTTCTAAAAATGCTTTTTTTGGATTTAGGGGGCCACAAGGCATATATCTCCGGTGAAATCTCGACATCGAATTTTTGGGTAGATTATATCGTAATACTTCCCCTACTTTATACGTAGTAGAGAAAGTAAAAAAGCTTCTGGAGAACAAATTCTTACCATTCCAAAATTTTCTGTGAATGTGCAGGCGAAAAGCCTATATTGTATGTTCTAGTATCCTGAATGTAGAAGCATTTCTCTACCATTTGTCCATACTAGGTAAGAGGAAGTATTTTATTCTACCTAAACAGTTGGTATCGAAATTTCACCGGAAATAGATATTTTCAGATCCTCTGAATCCACTAAAGCAGTCATCATTTCTAATGATTTTGTTGCACACCTAGCCCATCTCGTTATCAGCACTAATAGACATTTGAAGAAATAATCTTAATACTGTCGCAAACCTTCTTATAGGCCTCGACTAGGGGGTAACATGCAAATGGTGGGCTTGGATAGGTACCAGGAATTATCGGAAGGGGTTACATTTCTCTATAAAACCAAACACGAGAGACTTCTAACACAAAAAGGAGTCGTTTAATTTAGACTCTAACAGAAACTTACAATTACATAATTAACAGATAACTTACATAAAGAGTACCTGGTAGTTACATAGTGTGTGAAAGGACGTGATGTTCCAGGACTGTTCCCTCACGAGGTTAGCTTAGAAGAGAGGGAAACGTTTCTCCAACTTTTTGTCATCACCCCCCCCCCCACTCCTTTCATTGGCCTTGACAACATTACCAACCATAACATAACTCTCTCCATGGGACCAACGATTATCGGAACACCACAATATCCAATGGCTAGAACTGTCAGAGTCGAAACAAGCTGCTCTCTAATAAATTATTAAACCTTTCAAGAAAGAAGAAAAGAACCATGCAATAAATTATGTACACAATGATGGAGGCAGGTAGTGCACATTCCAATTTTTGAAGGTGTAATTAGACTTTACATTTACAATCTATAAGATTCCCAGATGAAGACAACACGACCAAAATAGTCATATAATGTGTAACAAGTTGACCATACATTTTTCAAGGACTGTTAGAAACAAAGAAACAACTTTTTGTTGAGGCACGTGGGTGACTGACATCCAGAAAGAAATCAAAACGAAGTGAACCTTCGTACAGTGATCCATGAAAAGCACCAAAAGATAAAGTTACTCATCTGCAAAGACGGAAAATCACAAAGGCACTGGAATGTCACCTTTTCATCGATTCGTTACTATCAAAACGCATTTTATTGCTCTAGACACCATAAAAGACGAACATTTGGTGCAATCAAGACAGTAGTAATTAAGAAAAAATGGACCAATTAACAGTTTGTATTCAGTATAGAATCCCAAATTTGCAGGGTTAGCATTGACATCTCAATTTGAAGATATTTTTATCCTGGCAAGCAATCATTTGGCTTACTTTTGTATAAAAACTGCATCAAATCAATGCTTATCAGAGCTGAAAGGCTAAGTTGATTTGCAGGAGTATTTGATGATGTATAAAGTATTTTTCCATGCTTACATAGTTCAACGTCTCTATATCTCTCCCTCTCGCTCTACACCCCTTCTCTTCATCCCCTTCACTTCTCTCTCACCCTTCCCACACTCTCTACTTCTCCCCCTCTCTATCATGACTGTCAAATTATTATTTTGGTGGTGAGAGAGCGTGATGAAACATATCCAGGCTAATAGGTACAGAGAGAGTGACAGGGATGCTTACTCCACGAGGGAGATAACCACAATTCTTGTTAACATACCGCAATATGGACATGCTGGCAGAGACATGACGTCATCTCAGGTATTTCTGGCAAGGCGCAGGATACAGAAACACAAATATTGGATACCTCTGTACCGATCCAATAGCTTCAATAGTAGCCAATTAGGCAATATCAATTACTTTATGTTACTATGTTACATTTACATCTTCAATTCAAAGCATTTAATGTAATAAAGTGATTAAAGCTAAAATTAATTGCAGTGTAATATTCCAGGGGCGGACACAAACCCCAGGCATCAGAGTAAGGCAACAGCCCGGAAAATTTTGAAATCAGCGTTCGAAGTGAATGTTGTTGTAGTGTTTAACGCCCACTTTTACTACTACGGCACCGCAAGCGGTGACACTGATGATACATGGAATGAAGATGGAGCACCGGTGGAATGAGATGGTGGGGGAAACCGGAGCACCCGGAGAAAACCCGCCCTGACGCCGCTTCGTCCACCACGAATACCACATGCGGGTCCCTGGGATCGAATCCGGGCCGCCTAGGTGGTAGGCGAGCGCGCTAACCGCTCGGCCACGGCGCCGCCGTTCGAGGTGAATCCGATTAACAGTACGGTGACGGAATTTAGACCACGGGGGCAGTCTCTGAACTGTTCGTGGTCACGTGAAGTGCTTATTATCTCTGAAAAAGAAAATAACTTCACCATTATCACCATGTAAATAATAAACTGAGGTACCAGAGTGGACTCAAAGCATGGGCAGGAACGTTACCGGAAATCTCACTGTTTCCAGAACTCCCCCCACTCTCGAGTGGCGGCTGATCCTCCCTGAGTTACGCTTTCGTATGAATTTGACCTCGACACAGTCGATACCTCGATACTTTCGACAGTCAGTGGTATTGAAGTATGTGTAATACTTGGAGATAAACCTTCGACACCCCTAATGCTAAAATGTTGTACTCTTGAAAACTACTGCGCTTAACGCCGCCATAGAAAACAGGTGAAAGGAGTCGAGACTTCACATTATGTCTCGCACGCGTCCCCAAGGGGTTGCTGCACTAAAGATCTTGATAGAACTTCACTGTGTTTCCTGTAAGTAAATGAGTGCAACATTTCATAGATTCTTCTGTCTAAATTCTGGACATATACACAAAGTGGGATAAAGTGTCAGAAAAAACGTATGTCTTACGAAATTTTTGAATAAGTATATTCTAATTCAAGCCATAATAGCTACATGTTATTCTTATTCACTCACATATTCCTTATGCAACTGAACTAGGGGGCACCGCATCTCTAATACAAAGTTTGGTAAAATGTTTATTTTACCAAAAAGACCAATTCGATATTTCGATATTAAAATAGGAAATTAAATTTAACTCTTCCAATCGTATATATTTACAAAACTATTTTACATTACATGAAGTTCAAGTGCTTGCCATTAACCAACTCCGGAATTTATAGAGACAATATTAGACGTAAAACTGACTAACCGATGTTAGTCACATATTATAATAAATATTATTTATGAATATCCCTGTTAATATTTTCAGTAACAGTAAATTGTAACCGAGTTTGTAATATGTACTTTAACTCCACTGAGAGGACGCCTTGGAATTTGTATTATATAATTTACATAAATACAATTATAAGCTGTTGCAATTATTATTAATAGCTCTCTGTACATAATATTTACTAATCAGTAAACAGGTATACACGATGGAAAGTACTGCTTCGGTCATATGTTAACCAGATACTCTACATTGTAGGTGTAAGAAACATATGCAATGCAATTATTGTCAATAAAGAACCGTTTCGCTAATCAAAATTATTTTTGCAAGTTTTTTTAATTTTTTTTTTTCAGTCATCTAGCGTCTTAATTAATGGATATAAATGGCTTATTATCTCAACAACTATTGCGCAAACATTGTGTTACGAATACTGTAATGTCGTTATTTCAATTTGAATGAATTTAATCACAATTTAATGTTAACATGACCTTGTGAAATCCCTCTTAGAAATTAAACATTGCAGGACCTCTTAACATTACATGTAACTTCATTCAAATTCAGGTAGAAATGCATTATAGAAAATCATTTTCACGCTGTCGTTAGTCACACGATACAACAAATGTTTAAAATGGCACGTTACATTCATACACCGAGTGAAATTTACAAAATATGTGTTCAAAATGCAAGAAAAAGGTTTACTGTTATTGATTATTATTATTATTATTATTATTATTATTATTATTATTATTATTATTATTATTATTATTATTATTATTATTATTATTATTATTATTATTATTATTATTATTATTATTATTATTATTATTATTATTATTATTACTATTATTATTTTACTCACCAACCATACTGGACATATAACCTGTGGCATTATATATAAGGCATTTGTGTCAATTGAGAATGTCAAACATTATCAATTTCGGAATTAGCATACAAAACGAAGTTGGTTGCATAAGTTGATAATATAGAAAACTACTAAGAACAGAATTTAGTGAACCAACGAAGGCCTTTGCATTGTTTTTATACAAATTAAGTATCAAATATATTGAACTGGTGCTTAAAAATCACTAGGTATTGGATTGAGTGTCGAATGTCGAGAAATAATATCATCTCATTACTAGTAAACTCGTAAAGCACGAATAAGTTTTCTGTTCGTTTCAATATAAAAGCGTAAACTGACGGTGTCATATACCTAATGATCCTGATGCTATATTTACAAAAGGACTGTGTTTCATAAAAATGAATGCTGAAATGTTTAAATAACCTAAATCTCATTCCATGATGTCCTACGAAATATACATTTCCTCATAACGACTGCTTTGATTTCATTACTACTAACTGAAATTGAATCCAGCTGTATCAAATATGTCTCCAGCTTTTCCCATGTCCTCATTAGTGGCAGATTCGGCCGAGATGCGCTAATTAGGAAGAACGGACATCTTCCTTTCCAATGTCCTTTACCAAATACGTCCTTTCATTACGTGTATCATTAGTGCTCATCGTTTGTGGTGCTATGAACCACGTTAAACTTCACACAAAAATTAATCTCTCCCCTCTCGGCAAGCTGAGTCACTCCCCACAAGCAATATACAAGATTACAGCAAATTAAGTTGTGAAACAGCTCAAAATATCACAAGAGGTGTTCATAAATCTTCTCCCTGACAGTAAAGTTACCTGTTTCTATGAGACAACTACATATTTGTATTATTAGTTGTCTATTAGAGAGAGACAAAATATGAGAGCTTTTGGCCAACATTTAGAAATATGAAGAGAAGATCTCAGAATGTTATGAACGTATATTTTAAAGCTAAACATCCTATGGCTTAGAGGAAATTTTATTCACTACATATGTTGCCTCTCTCTACTCTTGTACCAGTTATTCCTACAAATTCTTATTCCTCATGTCATCCGAGATAAACATTTCTACAAATTAATTTATTGTTCATTTTCTTGTTGCTGCAAGAAAAATACTTTGAGCGATAGTCAAATCTTTTATAGCAGCTCGCTATTTGAAGGCTTAGATGTCCCGTTCTCTTTGCACGATCAAGACATAAGAAAGTTAATAACTACCTTCCATTTGAGAAAATTTTAGGTACTACAAGTGTTTTAACGAGATCTAAATTCGTGTATAGTAAGATCTGGTCTATTTCTTAGGGCTTAGCAGTTATGTAAAAGTCGAGTAAATATCATTAGAGCCATTTTTGAGAAAATCCAAGTTTTCTAAAGATTTTCCATGTAAACGGTATCTTAGGGTGGAGGAATTTTCTTCAAAATCTTTGTAGCGCATCTTTTAAAGGTATTAAACCTAAATACCAACTTTGGTTTTTAACCGACGTTTCATTTTCGAGTTATGCTGTTCACAGACAGACATAGACTGACAGACTGACAGACACACAGACACACTCACACACGCGCGCGTGTGTACATATTTCTAAAAATGCTTTTTTGGATTGAGGAGACCTCAAAGCATATATTTCCGGTAAAATCTTGGCATCGAAATGTTACCTCTACTTTATACGTTGTAGAGAAAGTAAAAAAGAAAGTTATTGTTTTGTCTCTGCTTAATAATAATGACAATGTATTTGTAAGCAGCAGTTAACGAAAATAAAACTTATTCAAGAACAGAGAGTTTGATTTTACACATGCATTCCATTCTGTACAATAAACATGTAAACTTCTTGTTCTCGTAATGATACCAAGTATGATTCAAACATCATATTTCTATTTTGCCTGTCTCTAGTAAATAATGGCTATAATAATGCTATTTTTCTCTTATTGTTCATGTCAAGCTTACGCAGGGCTGCAAAGTCGAAGGGTAAATGTGCTTTGCACAGCACATAGAGGAAATAGTAAATGTTTGTTTACGGTTCGCTTTCTTTACTATTTTCACTTCCTTTGTCATATTTCAAGTCTGGTTTTCAACGCGTTGGTTCGAGTAGTTGCAGGCAGATGGTGCGGCTGTTTGCGCTTTGTAAACCATATCCGCTGGTCCCGCTTGGGGTAGCTCTGTGCCACTGTCTAGGCCACTAGCATCGGTTTGACGTCCTGTCTAGGTGGTGGTGAGGCTCATAAGGCCTGAATGGAACGCCAGAACCTTGAACCAATATTATTTATTAAAGCTCTTGGACCTTGGATTTGTGGTTGCTAGTTGTGTAGGGTGCCACAGCTGTAGACTTAATCGTAGCTGACATTTAAATGAACAATGAATGTGATGTATTAGATTGATTGAAAATATCGTACGTGGTATATCCATAGCCTTTGCCCTCGCGCAAATGTTTAGTATGACCTTGGATGTTAACAGTCAAGTACCTAGCCTCCGAGATTGAGTATGGAAAAACGGGATTCGACGCTGAGACTACTCTTTAGGCTACTGTATGTCAGACACCAGGGGGGAAAGGATGAAGTGACAGTGGTCTACGGGCATGTTGACGAGTAACGCGAGCTGGCGTAGAGGTCCCTGACGTGTGCTGAAGATTATCTATCGTGATACCAGGGTTAGCCAAGCATACATTAGTTAGGAGATTAAAACGCCACCCATCCGCCGATAACAGGAATTACAGTTCACAAAGTCCCCACACAGCAGCACCTAACTCGCCCATCGCCAACAATTCAGACCCAGAATAACCGTATTGAAAGGAAGGTGAAATGAAATAGATGGACAATCGAGGGATTTAATTACTTCCCAACATTACCTGGTGACCCAGGATATGCCCCGTAAAAACCCACGAGCCAGGAAGTATAGTCACGGAAATCGAATCCACGATCTCCCGAATGTGAGATGCACATATTATCCGGGGCCATCTCGCTTTGTGATCTGCGGATACAAGAAATGAAAAGCGGCATAATTACGGGCTGAACAGAGGACTGCTTTCCGGTTCTATTCATAAAAAGTATAAGCGGAACTAGAACTTCTAATGAACCTCAGACAATTCCTTTTCCAAGTACAAGAAAGAAACAGATAGGTGTAACTTCTTTAATCTTCTTTCAACTTCGGGCTTTCTGTGAAGAATTACCACCGCAAATGTTTCTTCTTTCTTTGCAACTTGGAAGCAACTACGGATTCCCCGTCTTTCGTCTTGCACAGAAAGGTAAAAATATGCAGCTTTGAATTCACAGACCCCATACAGTGCAACGAGGACTTTAAATTCATTCTTCAAACATAAAAGCGACCACAAAAGTTGAGCTGTTTTCACATAATGCTCTTGCAATAACAAGATAACAAAATTGTGATTCGTTTTTTTGCAAACTTATAGGTTTAAACATGCTAAAAGGTGACACAAATGGTAAGACTAGTAGAGTATCATGTTAACTGCAGCCCAAATAAGAATTACACTTTAAGTAATTGCAACTGGAAAAGTGGAGACTATGAGAAAGATAACAGTAAGGACCCACTCCCGTATTGTAAACAACACTACTCTAGGACAGAGTTAATCTGATGTCGCTAGTGTCTCTGCCATCGGTGTCGCAGTTACACTGTAATTACTATATTGCGACAAATGCAGTGCAGTTCTGGTGCAGAATCTATAATTTTACTTAAATTCTTTCATTTTTCTTTCTCAGCTACTAAGCTATAATAAGGAGAGAGAGTGTTGCTTTCAAGGTAAACATTTGATACCTAAATTCAACAAAAATACGTGTTTTGAGACTCACTGAAACAAAAAAGTTAAAGCGTTCTGCGTGCATTCGAACAGAACAACTCAGTAGCGAAAAGTTCGTTAACATTTAACTTTTACGCAAGTTCAGGGTCTGCCAGCAGTACTTACAGTTAAGTTAAGCTAATGTGTGTAGTCTTGTTTGTCTGCGCATGTTGAGGTTTGTGCCGCCACATGCTGCTTGACGTTAATTCTATAACCGTTTAGCCGGACTCCTATCCGCCTGGTAGTATCGCAGATAGGCAGACGCCCGTGTCGGAGAAGTTGCCTAGCTATCACGGCGCTCATTCCTAACATGGGAATCGACCACGTCTCGTAGTAACGGACGGCGGTATACGTCCTATCTCCTTGTCGCTGTGTTTTGTTTCGTTTATATAGAAAGTACGTGAAAGCAGCAAGCACGATATTTGATTTCATGGCTAGGATAAGGCCACATGTATTTTGTCAACAATATATCTTGCGCCTATCATCTACGAATGTAAGTAATATACTTTTAGAGTTGAAATTCGCTTAACGAAATGGTTCAGAAAAAATGACATCATAACAGGCTTTGAAATAAGCCCTCAGTGTAACTCGGATATTGATGACAACGTGTTGCACAATAATGCACATTTCTATAATAAATGCTGTTTATATACATTATGCATGTTTATGGCACTTCGGAGTTTGTTGCCGTTCCTCCTTGGAAGTCTCTTGTATTTTAAGCGGATATATTAGTTGATAAGGTCATAATTGAAGAATCCAGGCTGGCGAAATGTGGTTATTTTTCTTTTAATTTCATAATTTCACATTCTTTTTGGCTCCTTTTAATCCTAATGTATGTATGCAAAAATAGAAATCAATCGAAATTGTTCACCATTCATCATTAATACGAAGTGTACGAAAATGAGCTTTTGTGTGAACGTTTTATAGAATATACATGTAAATAAACGATGTGTAGAGCAAATCATGAAATTGTGAACATAGAATGACCTGGATTTTTATCTTCACATGTTGGTGTTTAAAATGTGCCTAAAGAAAGATAATTTTCTCTCGCATTTTTCTCTTTTCCTCAGTTCTTCTTCTTCTTCTTCTTCTTCTTCTTCTTCTTCTTCTTCTTCTTCTTCTTCTTCTTCTTCGTGTATAGGGTAATCTATTTATTTTCCCATTTGTTCCTCGGCTGAGCTATTATAGATGCTGTCAGACCATCTCCCAGAGGATCTTCCTCTTTTCATTTTCCCATCTAAAGGTCTTCCTTCTTTAGCTCCGTTTATTAAACGGTTCTTTCGCATCCTGTTAATCTGTTCTTTATAATACTTCCGTCGCTCATTAATACATTTTGTTATGTGCTAAATTTGGAAATTTTCTCTGACTTATGTATTCTATATCTTATCTAATAAAGCTTTTCCTTGAATTGTTCTTAATATTTTCAATTCGCAATATTTGCTCAATATTTGTTTTGTTTTGACTGTATCTGCTCTGGTTTTTGCTCCATAAATTAAGATTGTTTAACTATCGTTTTATAAATGCATACTTTACTCTCTACTGGTATACTTATTTCGCCAAATTATGTCTTTTTAATATTCGCGCTGACTTATCCACCTCTGTTTTTACCTTTCGATTTAAATTTTTGGTCCTTGTTATTTTAATACCTAAGTAATTAAATTCTGAAACCTATTTAATTTTTCTTTCCATTTCAATTTTTCATGTCAATAGTTCTCTCGATACTATTCGACACTAGATTTTGTGTGTTTATTTCCATTCAATATTTTTTGCCTTTACATTCTATTGGCGTAAAAGCCTTTGCAATCCATCTTCTGTTTCTGATATGAGGACAGCATAATATAGTAATATATTATATGAAATCTTTTGTTTTCCGGCTTGTATGCCCACTCTTTTTGGTAGATCTTCAATTAGTTTATCCATTATAAGATTAAAAATGAATGGATTTAAGGAATTACCTTGTCTAATTCGCCAACAAATTGTTATTTCTTTAATTTGTTGCTTTTCTTTTATTCTGGTATTGCAGTCTGTGTTGTTCTATATTATTGATCTAATCAGTTGCATCGATACGCCTTCTTCTTGCAATATATGTAATAGATCTTTTAATTTTACCCTATTGAAAGCTTTTTTCAAGTTCACAAAACACAAAAATACTGGTTTATTAAATTGCTTTCCTTAGTTATTTGGTGCATATATGGCTCGCTTGCTGACTTTTCTATTTTTAATGCTGTTTTTCCTGCCCTCTAGAGAGTTTTCATTAACAGCATAACCAAGAAGCACGTCTTGGCACGACCATGCATATTGAATTCCTAACGATGGAACTTATTTTCTCTTGAAAAAGAAAAATACATTGAAGGCTGGCGCGCATAAGTAGAGAGCATTGCGGTAATATTTCAGAGCTGTACCCCGACTCCTGGTTTCAATTTGGGGCAGGTATGATTGATGGATTCGATAACCCATTGCACTGACACTCTCCTTTAGGGTTTAGCACCTATACTTATAAAGACAGGAATTTTCTATATACGCATGTACTGCAAAGAGCGTCGAAGGAAATCTCACTGCAGTCACTATATATGAAGCTATGGTAATTTTATTGGTCCTTTAGACCATGAAGCAAGGGTCACTACTTCTGCTAAATAGTTATACCCATGACCACTACAAAGATTACAGTTACGATTGGTAGCATATCTTATCGGCTTGTGCAGGACAAGCCTTTCAAGGGATTAAAATATATGGTGGAAATAGAAAAAGAAACGCATTAACCTCCCCTCTCCCCCCCCCCCCCCTTATGCAGGGCGCCATACTTTGCAACAAGTAAAATGAAGGACACGCCTCAAAAGATCTGACAAAAGATACAAAATTAGTTTCAGCGTTCTTTGTACGTATAAAGATAATCAGAATTGATTTTTGTAATTTCTTTACCATTATAAATTCCTATTCTTTCTGACAGATACGGACTACAAAATCTCTTCATTATTTCAATTCATGAATTACTGAAGTACTAAAAGTGTTTACAAAGCCTTCATTAAAAGTATCATGCAGTGAAGCGAGTTGCAGCACTCCATATGCAATGCGTGTGGAAAGAATAACAGGTTACATTTTATTCCAAGCACTATGCTGGTCTTAGAATCAGCAGATAGTTCTTAAAGTGGTAAATCAACCTTGTTTGTAATCGCTCAACTCCTACGTCATATGAATTTTATTTCTTACATGTAATTTATCAAATACACTATTGTAGATGTGGATGTAATAAAACGTATCAAAAGTTGTGATTAATGACGTTGAAAATGTCTCTAATGTCCCACTTTTAAAACTGCTTTACATTATTTCCTATACAGTGGTACTTATGCAGCAATTAAGTTCGTTAACAGAGCATGCTAATAATTATTGTGTAATGAGAAAGAATTGAAGTCAGTGAACCGGTACTTGATAGTTAACAATTGACAAGATTATTTTTCTCGATGGTTGCGCACGTTGTGGGCGGAGATGAATTAAATTAATTAGTTCACCATTCTGGTTTAAAAAGCTAATTGTATAACGTCACATAAATTAGTTGGTGTTTAATGAAGAAAGAACAGGACTAGGTGTGCAATATATTGAGTACTGAATGAAGGGGGCGTCTGAAGCACTACTTGCAACCTAGTGAGTCGAGAAACAGCATATCAGCTGAAGTACACGCAGTGCAGCTGCAATGGTTCTGATCATGTCATAATAAAGGCAGTTTATTCTTCCACAAGAGTGAGATGTGATATACCAGATGATCAACATAATAATGAAGATAATTACACCAATAATAATAATAATAATAATAATAATAATAATAATAATAATAATAATAATAATAATAATAATAATAATAATAATAATAATAATAATAATAATAATAATAATAATAATGACAACAAAAATAGTAACAACAAATAAAATAAGAATAAAATACAGCAATAGTAATAAGAAACGAACAAATGCCAATGAAACATTACGTGCTCTTATGTTTCCATGGATTTTGTTACGGCAATTTACAATCTGTAATGCGTAATCTTAGACAATAGTAACATATATGTACAAGAGTGAGTTTATTCCCTGGAAAATAAAAATCCTGTAACTAAAGCGTAAAATATTCTAAGACCGTTCTTGTCTATTATCACGTGATAGTTCAAGATTGGGAACTACCTCTCATGGTTCATCTTCTCTTACAAGCAGAACGAAGTTCGCTCGGGTCACTGGCGCCTGCTTCATGGGAATTGCGCCCTTGCGTTCTGCAACTATTTTAATACTCAAAGGGATATCTACTTATCCCAAATATGGATGAGACGGGCCACTTGGTAAAATGTCATTGAATTTTGTCACATCTTGTCTGCCTTGAGAGTTGCTTCTGTAACTAATGTTATACCAAATATTAAGATGTTGGTAGAAAAGCATAAACTAGACAAACAAAACGTGTAACTAAGTTCAAAGTGTGACCACAAGTAGAGGTTTTAACGTGGAGGTATTTTTACTTTATGCTAAAGCAGCAGTTTGTTTTCTTTTGAACTGTAAACTTAACATTTATCTAAATATTTTTTCTATATTTTGTAGTTTTAATTTTTGTGATTCGAAAATTAATTTGATTTTGAATAGTTAGATCATTGTTCTTATTCATATTAAAACCTTATCATCACAAAATCTATGTAAATAAATACTTTTAAACGAACAAAAAGAAACACTAATAAAAAGTGTGACTTCATTTTTCCTTCGAAGTTTGTATACCTTGCTTGCATAACGCCGCCGCTACCTGTGTGTATACCACAGTCTCTTTCGGAGCGCTTCATGCCCGCCAGTACTGCCAAGGTCATGTAATTGCGATTGGTTGGCATTACTGATCTATACTGTATGCACCAAAATATCCTCCATATAGACTTCTCCATTTCTCTCTGCAGTAATTTAATGCATACAGCATTTATGGTTGGAAACGACAAAATTCAATTCGCAATGTCATAAGACAACACTCTTTGCTCTGCTACACAAAACGTTTTGGAGCCAGCTGAACTACCATAAATGTGAGAATGAAGAAATATTAGAAATTTAATTTGCCACAAAACCTGTATAAATCACCATAAATCCATATTCAACTCTAATACATTTCATCTCTTAGTGTACACCCTGGAACTATACAAACAGCATGCAGATTAATGTCGAACGTTCTATAATTTTGTGCCATTAGCCATTTCCGAGGTATTCGTTGTTATTAGTTTTAATTTTGCAATATTCGTCATTCTATAGGTTCTGGCGATGTCATTGAAGGAATGTGGAATTTCAAAGGCAACATTTAGCCACCCGTTTTAAAACCTTGCTTGCTACGAAAGCTTAATGAAAGCATTTCCTTAGATTTATGTTGATTGAACTAGTACAAAAATAAAACTTTTATAAAAATGGATTGTAGAAGAGGTTAAAATAAACTATTCTGGGTAAAGAATCTCATACTCGTGCATTAGATTTTCTAGTTTGCCCACTTCAGGCAGAAAAAATGAATAACCAAAAAGGAAAATAGTAAAAGTGACTGTCAGTGGAATTCTGATCAGAAAAGCTATTGTTTGTAGTCAGATTGTCTACTTCATACCCTCCATGTAAACATGAGGTTACAAATTAACCAGTTACTAGAAGTGGATCTTATAATTTTAGTGTCCTTTGTGGTGGTGTTCTAGCAATTCAGAATTATGCCTCTACCAAATATTCGCCAAGATCCCTAGAGTCCTTTGTTCCGTAATAATACATGCCTTTCTTTTGTCTATGTTCCGAATAGCTTGATTTAAATTTGGCTTTAACAATTAGTGAAATAACCCCATCTTTAGTGTAAGACTACTTGAAATTGTGATTTGGAATATTTCCAAACTCCAAGGGTCTTCTCTGCTGTTGTTAGTGGTTAAGACAGCCTCATTCACTAGTTCCCAAGTCTTCCCTTCTCCTGATCCCTTAATAGTACTTTTGTTGCTAATGCGAGTTCTTTGGATGTACTTTCGCGGCAAAGTTCTTCAGTTTTTTTGCTTTTTACTCCTCTCGCTACTTCCTCCATAACTAAAATTTTACTTCTGATAATGCATAAAAGTGGAACAAAGAACAAGATATTCATTTTATTTGTGCCAAATAAAAATATTTTTAAAATGTACATTATGTTAGTCAAGTTTTTAAAGTTTTTTAAATATGTTTCTGCAGAACTGCGACGCATTTGCATGAATTGTAGAATTCCACAGATATTGAAGCAAACACTTAATTTTTTCACCCTAATAGCAGACGATTTTTAACTAAGAACGTAATTCACCTTCCTTCTCGTTTTGTGGAATTATTTCACAATGCAATATGAGCTGTTGATATTGTAATAACTTGTCAGTTTGAATCCCGTTTCTGACACCAATGTGACAAAAATGACAAAAGTCCAGCCCAATTACTCTTTTTTTTTTTTTTTTTTTCTTTTAACTGAATACACAACACCTCAGATCTTTATTGACGCTACAGGGCCTTCATTCCTTCACGATATTACAACTCACAACTCACAAACAGTGAACTCTGACGACGCAATCATGAACACTCATTAACTGCTTCGCTATCCTCCTTCACGACGCGCCGATTCATAACGACTGTACATATGGAGCTAACACACACGCGCACACACACGCGCGCACGCACACGGACGCACACACAAATTAAAAGCTGACTCACCATTCTCGTTGCCTCGCCTCCTTATATAGTCAGTATGACGTAACACAGACATTCTACAACCTTTCTGGAATCTCTACAAATACGTCGGCCGCCGGACACTTCTTGAATAGTTTGGTAGACGATTGACAGTGAGATACAACTTATAGCGTCGGAAATTTCTGCAAAGGCACACAATGTGGCTAGTAACTTATTGCTAAGAAACATTTACGAAAACTTCTATTAACTGAAGAAAATAAAAATGCCTAATCTCGTTTTCAGAAATGCTGGGTATTTCTAAGAATGACTGCAAGGTATGAAACCATCACTACTCAAGTTGGAAATAAAATGTTCAAGACCCAGATCATAATAAAATTAATACTTTCGCGTCTGCGCACATATCACATTGTTGTCAGCTGTTTCATTGAGAAGGAAAAGCCAATACACTTATTGACTCTCTCGGGGAAATAGAATATTAAAAGTGATTTATTGATATTTTAATATTAGACACATACTGGAGCATGAGTCTAAACCGCTCCGCTCGTTTCAAAAACATACTGGCATTTTAATTAATGCCATTATAGTCTCGTTGCATAATACATGTGGGATTCGTGGTGGACGAAGCGGCGTTGGGGCGAGTTTCCTCCGGGTTCTCCGGTTTCCCCCGCCATCTCATTCCATCGGTGCTCATCTTCATTTAACGCGGGCGTTAAACACTACAAAAATACTATTAAAACACCCTTTTACGGTGTTAACATTGGGTTTGTAATCACTAGGCTTCGTCAGCGCTTACACAACATGCAACCGGCGCCGAAGCTTAGTAATGACTAGCCAATGTGTAAGTCATCAAGTTTGTCTCTTCTTCAGCCTAATTTTAGAAAAAAGTTATGAAACTGCTGATGCTTCTCCTATAATCCAATTTAATTGCTTTTATTTACGAATTATAATATTAGTTCTATTACATAGTATTGCGTTTCTGTAATGCGATATGACTAGAGTTGTAAAACCACCGTAGCCTACCAAAGAGTATCATAAGCAAGTGTAAACTATGCTAGTTTTCATAGTAGAATCAGTCAGCCAAGAACCTATCCGGTTACCTATACGTTAGCTGTGTTGCATATATACCGGCCGTTACCTCAATTCGATTGCATTTATCTTATGCGATCATGTTTTACTAGATTCCTCTAGAAAACGGAACCGCAGAACTTTGAAGCTTCTCAAAACTAAGGGGAGATATGTAAGGAGACTTAACCTATGCAGCATTAGTGTCCCGAAAAAATTTGATACACTACAACTCAGATTGAAGACAAGATAGTGATCAGTAGACGCCGGAGGGGTGTGCGTTTTTCCATACGTATACTGCACATGGACTTTGTTATCGCTCGTACATATAAACAACTGCAGGTAGGTACAGCCTGGCCATGAAAAATGGAATATCAATATCTCTCAAATGTAATATCATTCATTTTTATATGTTAACCGTGCAAAGAGAACGGAATGGGAAAGCTTTATAAGATTAGAGTGTCGCGGGGTTAGGTACTAGGTGCCAAGCTAGTGATAATGCAGATTTTATTTTTATTTTTATTGAACCAGTGTGAAACAAGACAGATCGGAAACTATTAGTCCTCTCTTCCATGCTCGTCAGCACGCACCAAATCTTTCATGTGTAGCTAATAGAGTAATGACATCCAAATGCTGGTCCAAACCGGAGTGAGAAAGGCAAATCTCTGACGCACTCACTTTCTGTCACTGTTAAATACTCAATTGAGAGCAAATAGCCAATCAAAAGTCACTCATTCATGAATAATGTTATATTTTGTCGTTGAGTTGAGTCATTTGTTTCGCTATTTTCATTACAAGATAGATTTATGCACTGATATTTTTGCAATCATTGGATTAAATAATATTTAATTTTTCTTGTAAATATAATACAACAAACTACTGATTGATTTTGTATATGTTTACACCTCATTTCATTACACACCTCAATAATTACAGCCGGGTTTATTATTGTGTAACATTAAACAGACTGTTGCACGTGAACACGATTTATAAAATGTCAGTATTCATTTAAAGCTGACGTTCCATTTGCTACGCGCTTTAGCTCTACTTTCATCATATTCTAATGGTTCTCATTCAAAAATATATCTATGATAAACTGAAAATTTATTTCTAGGGCTGCTTTTGTTTATCGCCAATGAATGTTACTGTCCCGAAAATAATGGCATGGGGAAGAAGGCTGGCAGGAATGAAATCGCATATTTACCCACTCTACTTATCTCATCACGAAATGCAGGCCTCCTCTCCATTCCGGTTCTGACTGTTTACGGAAACACACATCTTCACAAACAAGGTATGTTTCAAGGCGTGCAGTGGTGGAACCTACTAGAAACATTATGTATTGGTTTTATGATTATGTGATTGCGATAATGTTACTTACATTTTCTTTTGGCATACCAAATACAATACTTTATTTTTACTAGGAACACAAAAGTACTTATGCTCCTATTCGGTTTTGAAGTACCTTTTTACCTGGCTATGCGGCATGACTCAACCACTGACACGATTTGAGGGCTGGCCGGTTGTCTGAGGTAGATACATCACAGCGGGGTGTGAAGCAGAGTGGACAGGTTTGAAACTACGATGCAGGGGAAATGACACATTGTGTCAGTTTTCCCCATCTACGGTGTATTCTAACTGAAACCAAAATGCTTACATCAATTACTTCCTCTGTCACGCAATTATTGTGCGAAGAAAGTACTGTTATAACCAAAATTCGATAGCATATTTCACCAGAAGTACGAATTTCAAACTCCTGTAGGTGTAATCAGATAACTCAAATGAAATTATACATAAATAGGAAACGTAGTATTAATTTCAGTATATTTGAAAAATACCAATCAAAGATTTTAAATAATTTTGCTCCAACACAAGTTAATTTGCTTATAAAAAGTTTTAGAATTTTTCAATTATATGAAAAACTCCTTTAAAGATTTTGATTACTTTAGCATCACAAATAAATCATACTTCTTGCGAATAGACTGTGATATCCATTTCAATCGAAACGAAATGTGTATGATTTTCTATTAGGTATTTTTAAACTACATCACAGACAAAAACGTACTGCATAAAAACATAGATCGCTTTAAAATAAATTTGTTTTTAATGACTTCTTGGAGGCATTAGCATTTATACGTGTTATTCGTTTAAATACTTCATTGCTTTATTACTTTTTGAATTAAATACCATTCTCACGATGTCAGAACATTGGACTATCGATTCAGTCTATATTCACTGAACCTACTGCCCCTTTAAGTAAAACAGGTTCTGCAAATGTTTATCCCTATTGACATGAAAAATAAACATTTGCAAGAATTATCTGTAGAAACTACATAAAAATAACTATAGTGGCAAGATAGTCATGCGAATGTAATAGCAAATTTTCGATACGAATACATCTTTAAGTTAACTCATTCATAGACATGCTGTGCATACACACACGCACGCGCAGAGAGAGAAAGAGAGAGGGGAGAAGCGATTTCTGAAGGTATTTTTATTTTATTTTTTATTTTTTCACTGATTCTAAAAACGTGCATTTACGGTAAAATTAGGATATCTTTAAGTAAGAGAAAGTAAAAATTTAGAATATAATATAATAATAATTGAGTCTAGATCCTTTTAAGGAATGCGTAACTCTTAATTAAAACAACAGGTAAACAAACACATTCGGTTTGTTGCAGATATGCTAAAATTGCTTGCAGTATGAGTCTCAATATACACTTCCATTAATACCTGAACGCAATGGAAAGTGTCCTGCGTGGTCATGTGGTAGCAATATGACAATTCCTGTGGAATATTTATGGCTCTGAAATTATGAGACTGAGGTGAGTGTGAGTGACATAAATTTAAGCAATAACATTCCGAGCGAGAGGGCAGAATGACCCAGTATGCGAAAAGAGAATATTATGAGAGAATCCTGTTACCCATTTACGTTCTATATGTCTCCCCAGACGAGCTTCATTTGAAATTCAAAATGGGCTGCATAACTTTCAACAAAGATTAAATTCTAAAAATTACTGGACATTCATTCTTCTCACAGTGGCACGCGGATCCGAAAAATGGAACACGTTATGAAATACACAGTGTATATTCATGTGGATTTTGGTTGCCCTTGGAAGGTATCTGTAGTAATAGCCTCTTAACGTGATAACATGCAGCAAATCAGCTATGCTATCCAGCGTTTCTTTGGCAGCGTTATATTCAAAAGTGGCACTCTCTCTACATGTCTCTTAGGCCTGCCAATTTACTATCTTTCCGTGTAGGTAGTACGAATTATAATAAATACTGTACTCCTATTACGTTTTATTTATCTTTGATCGATCTAGTCACATAATGCCAATAAAAACCATGTGGATTTAAGCTAAATGAAACTAAACCTAATAATGAAGGAAAATACAATTAAAAAATAAGGACAAGCACATAAGCACAAAGGTATAGCGAGGGTCTACTAGGCCCCGCGCGACTAACGACGTTCTTGGGTTCTTGAGCTTTCAACTTCATCGCAATAGAACTTTATAAACGGAAATAAAACGTGAAAATATAGTTTAAGCCAAACTTGGAGTTTAAATCTTCCTTATAATACCGCCCTTACATTATTAAAATGAGGGTGATATGCGTGATGTATTAATAAGAGGCCTGCCTCACCCAGCATTTGTTAACAAAAACGAAATTCAAGTATACCGGCTCTTAATTAACAAATATTTGTTGAAGAGCAACATACATGATCATATGGTTCGGTTCTTTACCTGATTACCCTCCCCTCATGTACAACTTACACCTCCTAGGACTTATAGCCCGGTGCCTAGGGTCAGATGCTTGTCGCGGAGCACAGGAACCCCTGGACCGGACAGAGCGAAGACCTGGAAACAGGTGGTCAGCCAAGCACCAGGTAGGAGAGTGAGGAAGAGGATGATATGAAATGCAGGCGAAATGGATAAATGGAAAGCTCATTATGGAGCAATTGGTGAAATGAGCGGCAGGGGAAACCGGAGAACCCGGAGATATAGATATCCATAAATGAAGGCAGGAGGCGTGTGCGTTTTTCCATAAATATACTGCACCTGGACTTTACTGTTATCGCTCACGCATGTAAACAACTGCAGGTAGGTTCAGCCTGACCATGAAAACCGTCTCACTGCACCACGACCTACCAGCATTTTGACGCCTATCACTGAAGCAGTTTCTAAACAGTGAAAAATTTCTTCTACGTCACACGATGTCAGAGGTGCAAATGTAAAGAATTCTACTCATCATTTCACACATAGCTTGATAAACAATATTTTTGTTTACAACTTTCTAGAAATTAGCTTTCACCTTTTCGATACCTGGCACAAGAGGTTAATTGAATTAGCTAAGTCTTCTATTATGCTTATGACCTTGGACATTTCCAAACCCTGTTATTTGTAATCGTCTAATAGCTTTGTGCATCACTGAAAAACTGTTGGATATGAACTGAAGATTTTGAGACAGTTCATGCGATATCAGAGACTTTGCAATTACAATAGCAACAGTCGCGTTATACTACATCTTGACCTTGCGTCTGCATACAATTGCAAGGCAATGCTTTACTAGTCCCCAGAGTACCCCAGTACGTTGTTTTCGACTCTTGCTTCTTGTGGCAGTTGTTTGCACACTTGATGGCCGTGCTGTACTTCTGACGTCATTCATACTCTGCGTCCAGCTAACCTGTATCGCATGCAAGCGCACGTCCCTCCGGCCTTTACTCATACATTTTCAGAAGTTATTATGTTTGACATGAGTTCATGCAAATGACAACTATTACAGAGAAAACTACACAGTGAATTGTTTTGACCTCAATACGTAATTACCCGTATGCATAAAACGTAACTTTTGCTTTTAATTTACCTACAGAAATAGCTCAAAACTTCGTTCTGTATGTATAAAGAGTAAGCTACTAGGTGACAAAACCATGAGATAGCTCAGAAAGTGTGAAACTGCCGAGTTGTTTACGTGAGCTTGTCACGCACACACGGCGAGGCAGTGTGTGTACACTCTGTTCAGAAACAATAATATCTTGAGGACAACATCTCGTGCAACGGCAGGCGCGACAGATCATTCATGTTGAATTGCTGATTGCTCACTAAGTTACTATATTTCACTGTTCTAGTAAACAAGGTAACAAGCGATCGCAGCGCTCGACAACCAAGGTTAATACACCTGGTCGCTTTGCCAGCTAGTAATCCTAAGAAGACAAAAAGTTGCAAAAGTAGGATAGTGACACTCAATAAAGCTAATATATCATAAACTAAAAGACAGAAGGTTAATAGAAAGAGCTGCCTAAACCATGAAAGGCAGAATTCTATCAGCAATACGTCTTCTTCTTGTATATGGGAAAATTGGATCGCTTTGGACAATAATTGGAAAGAACATCGATGAAGTTAAGTGATACGTTCCTCTTTAGCTCAATACCTGTATTGACTAGGCTTGAAAATTTAATCCTACATAAGACCTCTTTTTTTTTTTTTTTTTTTTTTTTTTTTTTTCTTTGTGAGAATTCCCTTGTTAACACGCTGTGCAAGTTGGCGAACGAGCCTTTAGTCAGCTCACGTACTTGCGATAAATACATCGGCGCCTACCCCATTCCCGTAGGGTGTGCCACTGCTGCACTGCGTTACCCAATTTCGCCGCCAGAGGGTGGCAAGTCGATGAGATTCTTGCATATTCATGAACCAGCGTTGCAAGTGGGAAAGAGAGAAAAAAAGTAGAAACACATCGATTTTGTTTGAAATATATCCGTCCGGTAGTAGTTGCATCGAAATTTATGTACCACGATAATCATGCCCGTCGTGTTCGAAACCGCTTCTGAATTATATATTTGAAACAGAAGAACCCGTTGAAAAATGCCCAACATATTCAGTTGAGAGACCTGCTGTAATAGATTCAATCTGCTAATGAAATGCTAGCTTGCTTTGAGAGGTTACCGATTTTACCATTGGAAATTAAAATTTTATGACCAGTTAACGAGAATGCTTTAAATGTAATTTCAGTAATTACAGTTCGTTCAGCATTTGCATATTTAAATATCTGCATTAATGTCATCTAGCAGGTGTTTGGTACACACTGTAAACTGCAGGATAGGGGAAGTTAGGGTATAGTGAGCCAAAGGGTGGACCGAAGCCTTTTAGCACCACGCACATAGTGGGTACGCACTCCTACAAAAAAATTGGGTAGCCTGATTTGATTGGAAGTATACGTTTTGAGATCCCTTGAATAAAAAGCTATTTTTATAAAAAGGTCAGGGTATATTTCTGTATTCCAATCTGTGTGTTTGTGTGAAATGTAGTACTTAAGTTTACCGTTTCCCAAACGTGCCAAGGAAATTGACCTTCAGGTGGAAAACCTTTCAGAAAGTTTTGTTCTCTCTAAAATGGTTCTAACAATTTCGATTATAATACATGTGATACCATATTTTCATTACAAATGAAATATACATCTTAAACTTTCTAGAATGAGCCTCCGACACCTTCTTCCTTGCAAGAGACATTTGCATAACTGACGAACTCTATGAGATAAGACAAAATATTATAAAAATGCTACCTCTTTTTAAAGCACACAATTTGTAATATGACCCTGGCCCTTGCCAGCGGCCGCCCCACCCCCACTGGTACGGCACGTAACAAAGGCACCCAAAGTCAAGCCTCCCCACATCACTAACGAGAGCAAACATGTGACTAAAAACAATCGAGCGGTAAAGCAAAGGGTTTTCCAGAATATTCTAGAATTTTCCGGCAGCCAGCGTAGTTGTAGGAATTTGAGAGCGGTTCGTATTATGTCATCCTCGTTATATTATAATCTTCGCAAAACTTAAAGGCATATGGAGGCGGGGCGTACTGCAGACTCCAGCGAATCCTACGCTTGCCCCTCCTACCAGCGCTGCCGAAAGTGGTGCATGCATCTCACACAACCTTATGTACAGACCCTCTGTCGGTACACGCACTACGCTTGGCAACAGTGCTCCGCTGGAGCATTGGCTAGCGTTCACATGCCTATAACCTTTGCTAGTGGTATAGGAGACAGGGCAACGAGTTAGAGAGAGAGACAGAGAGAGACTGTGTGTGTCACTGTCGTCGTGTCAAAGTGAAGAAGTTGAGTGATTGTGCCATCAAGGTTAGCGCATGAGAGAAATTGAATAAAGACAGTGAAAGGACAGAGTCAAGGTTACGAGAACTGTGTATTTGTGCAAAAGTTTTGGAAGAAAATAAAGTGGGAAAAAGTAATTGAACTGGATTTAGTAAGTTTATCAGAATAAATATATTTTTTTGTAGTTAATCATATCTGACATATTTCTTGTTTTGTTTTTTGTTTGTGTTTTGGTTCGAATTTTCAAATACACATACATTTTACCAATGGAAAGCCATTATTGATTTTTCCCATCTTGGTCATGCAAAGAAAACAGAATTTGTAAGCCATCACAAAGCGACCATCTCCTAAGGAATTTCACTGTCATTAAGCCTACTATTCGTATGGTTCCTACAAGGAAATATGGGAGAAAACAATTTCCATAAATTGTATCGTGACTAACATGAATTAGATGAAAGAATAAGTGTTTGAAATAATAGTTTGTACAAAAATAAGTAGAGAAAGTCAAGTAAATGCGACACATCAGACGTTTTAACACCCGTTCTTGCTACATAATATATAGCTGATAGACACCTGTAACACATGAAATGATAACTGGGAAAGGAAATCTGAAACTGAAACATTTTAGGCCTACGTTTAGAGTACCTTCTCGTCATTTGTGAGTTTTGAGGACTGAAAGAAACCTATAAAATAGTTCCTAGCAGGATTTGAACTACGGATGTCCCGTTCACGAGTTCGTATCCTAATGATTTACTGAATCACACGCAATATTATCTTAATAACCTAAATTTAGTTTTGGGCCTATATAAATGATTAATAGCTTTCACGTTAATTTCACTTTTACGCTATCTGAAAATACCTTTTATTTCATATTTACATACTCTCTGTAGGTATAAGAAGGATGCAGTAGACTAAAGCAGCGGTTATATTTTTAAAACAGGGTGACTATGGCTTTGAAATTTTTTTCCACATATGACCACGAGAAAAAAATGGAATTACCACTTGAAAAGAGAACAGCTAAAACAAACAAAAGTCAAAATAATTTTGTATTCGGATTAAGTGTAAGGATTGTAAGGAGTGCATCGGCCTGTTCATTTCCGTACAGTTGGCAATGTCCAGGTATGCACTGCAGGGCAGTCCTCTTATTATAGTGCTTTAGTTTGTTTAAAGCTATTCTACAGTCCTGGAGTTTTGTAGACTGAGGGGACTTTAATGATCCAATTGCTTCTGTGACAGCTTTTGAGTCACTTAGAATGACAACATTGGTGAACTTCTCAAGATGTAGGAGTATTTTCTGTAGAGCTGTCCTTATTGCCTCGATTTCACCATCAAATGCAGCTTTTTAGTATCCTCCAGATAGAGCTCCTGCATTTAAGTATTCATTTAATTCTTGTAATTTGGAGCCATCTGTATATACATATAGCCAGCTATTTTCAGAGAGTTACTATTGATAGCTTCCAATGCTAACCCCTTAAGAATAATATGTCTACCTTTGTCTTTACTTGCTGGTAAAGATCTGCTCAGAAATCGTATTGTTCTTCTTCCATTGGCGTCTGCGCTTTCATAAAAAAACTGTGTTTGGTTGGATGGTATTCAGTATTGTTCCTTCAGTTTGGAAACTTTTTAAAGGAATCCATGTTGAGTTTTCAAGTTTCTTTCTGAATTTGTGTATGTGCGACAGTAGTAGTCATCTGGATTTCTGATTAGATTTTTTGTATAGTATAATTGATTCCTCTTCAAAGGCTATGTGTAATGGTTTAAAACACCTTTGTGTTAGCATTGCACTTACTTCCTGCAAGACGTTTCAAGATTTGTAGATGCTTTGCAGTGTTGGAGCTGATATTCTCTATGTGCTGTTTCCATGATAATTCATTATCAAAAATCAGTCCTAAATATGTGAAGAGGTCAGTTTGTGGGATGACTTCTGTTTTGTATTTAAGGATGGGTTCTATTCTTCTGTGTGCTAGGAGAATGATTCGAATTTAGTTTTAGATATATTCACAGACATATTGTTTATATTACAGTCGTTGGACTGCATTGTTGAGAGTTAGTTCGTACTTAATTAACACTCCCTTTTTGGTTGTTTCTGTCCAGAACAAAATATGGTCAGCATATAGAAGGCAGTTCATATTTGGTACAAAGTTTAGTTCGTTAATGAAATAGTTTATACACATATTGAAGAGTGTACAGCTTGTTACAGCACCCTGTGGTACTCCAGTTTACAATTTTTTGCATTGTGATAATCCTTCCATATTTCACTTTGCTGGATCTAGCTTCAGAGGAAGCTTTAAACCACCTGTACATGTTATTTTTGACCCCGGCTTTCGCCAATTTCAACAGATTTTCTTTCCGCACTGAATGATATGCTCGTTGGAAATCAATAAAAACCACAGCAAGAGCATTTCCACAGTCAAGTGCATCTGTAATGTATCGTGAAAGTTTGGTTACTTGTTGCGTTGTTGATATGGTAATAGGAATATAAATATTATATTTTATGCTGACGACGCGGTGCTTATAGCAGGAACAGATGACGTGCAACGTTTATTGCATTGGTTTAATGTAATAGCAAAGCGCCAAGGATATATAATGATACATGGAGTAGAGATACGAGCGGATTATAGTAAGTCAGGAAAGCTCAGAGAACGAAATGAATATATTAAGAACCATCACAGGAAAAGCTAGGTTAATATTAAGAATGAAGATGTAATACAAGAAGGTGATAAAAAAGATATACTCAAATTTGTTAATATAAGGAAAAGGAGTGGAATAAGCACGAGGATAAAGCAGATAGTAATAGATTAATTAAAGTAGTTACAAAGCAAAAGCCTGAGAGGAGAGTAGGGCGTCCAAAAGCAACACGGAAGGATAGCCTTGCATCTCCCTCAGAATCTGCGTCAAGAACACCAGGCGTTAGTCCATATAAAAAAAAGAAGAAGGAGTAGAACAACAACAACGAGGAGGTGATTCAGGGAGGCTCAAAACATGGCACCCCTACTTAATAAATGTAATACCGAGGGAGATAGTTCCACCATTCAATCCGTCCCGGGTTTGGTTCCCGTCTACCATCTACCCTGATATTGAGTTTTCGTGTTTTTCCCCGGCCAGTAAGCGAAAGTTGGAGTGGTTTCTCATCTACTACGATTTCCTTTCCATAATTTTATTTTCATTCCGTTTCCTTTTCGTGCTTTAGGTATATCTGCAGGTTTCGTAACTTTTGTGGGAACCATGTGGATTAAATTCTGTCGTTATACCTTTGGTATTCCTCTGCACAAGAGGAATACTTCATAATATTGTGATACAAACTACAAAATGCAGTTCAATTATTTTGTTTACTTTATTTTCTTCTAACTGAATGCACAAGAGCACAGATCTCTTTTACTAACGTTATCACAGACTACAGTTTTACGTGATATTACAAATCACAACTGCTTTCTTCTGGTAACCTCGATGCAGACCTTTCAGTGTCTTTCTTCACTTTTTGTGTCTCTCATACACCAAATCTGACGATACAATAGCTCAACACTCGTTAAAGCTTCTTCACTTAGTTGCGACGTATATTTCACTACAGTACCATACACACGCCCACACACACAACTGTCTTGCACTGACAGACTCGTGTATGTAACAGTAACTGCTGTATCTCGTTACCTCGTATCCTTATATAGCAAGGATAACGTAACACGGACGTTTCTCGAACTTCTACAAACACGCCGGCTGCTTCTCGAATGTTCTGGAAAAACATTTTTGTTGGTTACGTGTTGGCGCGCGTGATTGGTGTGCAAAAGCTTGACCTTGAGCGTCTTTCTTACGCGCCCCCCTGTACCGTCCTTTGTTCTATTGCTGTCACAGCCGCTGCCGCCACAATATTGATGTTTTGAAGTGTGCAGCGACCTCAAAGTTGCTATGATAGTACTAGCAAGAGAGAAATGACTGGTATAAACAAATGATTTTGCTAACTGCGCTGATAAGACGCGTGAAACATAATATATCACGACTGATAAACTTTGGTGAGATTGTGCAGACCAGAAAGCAGCAATCGGACGCGTGGTCAAAAGTTGGCTAGTATCTGAAAGCATGTGGTCAACAGCATGTCGCGTAGAAACCGCATCCAATCTAGCAATGGATATGCGCACAGCAGCAGGTGCACATGCTGCATTTATGGTCACAAAAACGAAAAGGCGAATGTAGCAAAAGGTATTTTCGTTATATCGAAAACGATCCAATGCAGATGATCAATATTCCAGTTAGAACTGGGCAATGGGAAATATTTGAGAAACGTCATCTAAGAAACACTTCTTCTGTGATGGACCCAACATACTCAACACCGTAGGAACTGTGGTTCATCATTTCAAAGTACAATTAGAAGTTACTCTTATGTATATAGCTTGTATTTGTGTATGCCCGCTGTCCTAGCTTCTATGTCAACATTTTATGCATTTCACGTTATGTTTGACAACACTAAATATTGTTCAAGGAAGTTCTCCTTGCCCCAATGACGTCTGCTGCACTATTCTAAACTCAGGAAGAAATTGTATGAAAAATGCATAAGCCTAAGGTAAATTAAATGTAACCTACTTCCTCTTAACTATTAATAACAACAATAATGTTATTGTAATACCTAATAATGATAATGATGATAATAATGGTAATGATAATGATGATAGCTAATGATAATGTGAAGGAAACACAGGGGTTTACAGGGTTCAGGAAGACTGGCTACAGAGACGCGTAGAAGCTCCTGTTCATGTAATTATTAATACATTTGAAACTTCGGGTTCGCAGTTAGACAAGAAACGTACCAAATGAGTTTAAACATAATGTGAAGCCGGCCACGGCACACAACAAAGGACGGCCACGGTAAAGGTACCTCACACCACACACCAGACTCGTGAGCAAACACAGGTGCACATGTTTTCTGAAGGTCAAGTTGCCCCACATCACTCACGGTGAGCAAATACGTGACAACAATGAAAGCACCGGAACCAAAAGCGATTTTCGAGATTATTCGAGAGACGTCCTGCGACCGACGTATTTGTAGAGGTTCCAGAAAAGGTGAGGTTCGAGAAAGTTCCGTGTTACGTCATCCTCGGTGCATAAGGAGTCGAGGCAACAGAATTAGAGGTAGTAGTTACATACATGAGACGTCCCAGCAGTCAGTTCTAGTGTGTGTGTATGTATGTGTGTGTGTGGGTGTGGGTGTGTGTGTGTCAGACTGTGGCAGCGGTTAAAAACCAAACTTGGTATTTATGTTAAATGTCTTTCAAGGATGTGACACGAAGATTTTGAAGAAAATAGCCCCACCCTAAACTACCCTTTACATGGAACATTTTTCGAAAATTGTGATTTTCTTGAAAATGGCTCTACTGATTTTGATTAAAATCTCATATGTTTGAGATATTTTGATGACAAATGAAATGTATATCTTGAATTTCCTGGCTATAGCCCCTGTAGTCATATTTACTCTGGACGACTTTTGCATAACTGGTAAACTGTTAGAGATAGACCAAATCATACTATACAAAAAATGTAGACCTTGCTAAAATACACAATTTATGTCAAAATAAATTTTCTTGTATGGTGAACCATTTCGGATATATTCCTTGTTATGTGTGTGAGTTTCGGAAAACTGAGAACTTTGGTGAAATGGATCATCGTTGTTCATTTTTTTATATGCTAAGTGTGCAAAGACAACAGATTCTCAAAGCATTAAAACATTTGTCTATAGCTCAAATCCTATTGTATTCTAATATTCCCCCTGCACCTACAAGAAACTAAGCAATATGATAATGTGTACAAATGTTTATCTTAACTAACACGAAGAAGATATAGGAATAAGAGTTTGTAAGAATGGTTAGTACAAGAGTAGAGAAAGTCATGTGGGTGCAACACATCAGACTTTTCTTTATAAAACGTTTGCATGACTGAAAAGCGTTACTGTACGAAAACTTTAATATAAATAATCTAAATCTAATTCGGTAGTGCCAACATTTAGCAACTAAACATTTCAATATGCATACAAATTACATCCTGTACTATTATTTATATGTCCATTCCATACACCACAAACACGCTCTCGTGCAGCTCTCTGAAGTTGCCTCATCCACTTCTGTAGGCCTACGTAGAATTATTTTGGTTTGGGAGCCTCTCTCCATTCCTGCGGCAATATTTAAGTGATATAACATTTTTCTCTAACCCCATTTGGCGGGGAGGTACGCTGCTAAACGCCAATATATTTTGAAATTCTCCAGCCTGATTGGAAGTTACCGTAACTTTTCTTGCCAGTTCCCCGCCTCTTGGGTTATGCCATTCATTTTTTCTTAGCGCGTTCAAAACTCCATTTCTGTGAGATATGTAACCCTTCTCTGCAAGGCCTAGAGCCGCAAGAATACGCGAAGTATCTGAATGTACCAAAAGTTAAACATACAACAGACAAACAGATTTACTACCTATATACCTCTATTTATATTTTTAACAAATAACGAATATTTAAGAAAATTATAAACTAAATATGATCTAAATTTAACTTCGTGGTTTAAAATGGGCTGTAGTGGCAATCAATTAGGAAAACGCTTTAATACAGGAAAGTGCCGTACCAAAAGTTCAAAATTAAGGAGTTTTACTCGAATTAAATACACTTTTATTACTCATGGTATTGTGACAAAATAACAAAATCCCAGTGCAGTTGTTACTTTCTCACTTTATTTTCCTTCTACAACTTTTGCACAAATACAGCAGCTGAGTGACTCTCAACTCTCGTTGTTTCACCTCCCTGTAAAGCGAGAATGACGTAACGCGGAGCTTTCTCGAACTTCTATATATTTATACGCCGCCACCAGATATTTCTCGAATAATCTAGAAAACCCGTTTTGATTCTACCGCTCCTATTGTCATCACCTGTTCACAAACAGTCACCGAGGCAGCCTCACCTTGGGCGCCTTTGATGCATCTACCGCCTGTATGTCTTTTGTTTTGCAACGCGGTCGGCGTCACTGCATTATGACACACTCTACAAACCTGGCAGGAACTGCTGTGTGCATATTTAATATTGTTCAATGAAAATTGCATGTATTTTGACAAGAATCGTAAAATAATCTTCCAAACTAAATATGACGCTAAAAATAACCCTAACTAAATGTATTATTTACATCTCAGACACTCCACATAGACGCAACTAAAAATACTGTAACGCCCTCACTGTACCTTAGAACTGGAACTCCCATACATATATACATCACACATAAGTAAGTGTTCTTCATTAAACGTACCACATCGAAATTGCACAATAATACTGATAGATTAATTATTACAAATAGTAATACGCATAACATACTGTACAATGAAATTCATTGTTGAGTACTACTAAAAATGTATTAATGTCATACGTATCACCATACTTACCGTGTTTTACCATGCGTTCCCGGACCGAACGGACGGCTCCGCGGCGGCACCACACCGGGCGTACACCAGCGCGCTCTCCGCCAGAGTTAAGCCTGAAGGACCGGCAAGTCACGGGTACGGAACACTAACTACGGTACTAACTTGCATTACACTTAACTGAATTACAACAGATATTGAAATTGATAACCTTAACGTGAACACATTCCCTATATGACCGAAAACAATTCTGGTTTACTCGCAAAAGTTAATGTTTGAATGATTACCTGTATTTCTCTTGAGATATTGTCCCTCAATTCTTGTAACGTGAACGTATTTGATGCTTACACTTTATTCTTTACACATGCTCAGCTTTAGCTGCTGATGGAGTTGCTCTTTGGTAATGGGGTATGCCCGCAAGCCATGCGGGGAACCCGGTACGACCAAAGGTGGCGTATTCTGAGATCATAGTCCCCAAGAGACCTAACCAGAGTCCTTTGATAGGTTGGTAACTTGTAGAATTTCGCTACCCGGTGCCTAATTTTGTCCTCCATGTATGGAAGAGATGAGGCTTCCCTAGTCTCACAGGGAAAGGTAGGGGGACAGAAAAGATGTACCGGAGTCCTCTATTCTGCGCCCTCTGGAGCCACAGGATTCAAGTGTCTGAGGCCATGTTCCACACTTCACATGCGTAAAACATAAGGGGGTTACAAGAGCCCGAAAGAGGTGTAACTTCAGGCGGACTGGCATCTCGGACCTCAGCATGGGGTGTAGTGAGGCAATAGCCCCTGTGTCCTTTCAGAGAGGTCTCTGATGTGCTTGTGGAACGTTAGAACCCTATCCAGTTTAACTACCAGGTAGGTCATAGACTTTCTCCAGGCGATTCTTTGTTCTCGAAATTGAAAGGTGGGGCAGTCTGCTGTGATGTGACGCCTCGTTAGGAGGATGGCGTGGCTCTTGTCCGCGTTAACGGACATTCGCCAACGCCGGTACCATGTATGCTGACGACACTGCAATATACAACCACCACAAAAATCCTCATTTCGACCTTGCAGAAATGAAGAGACACACAAAATACTTCCTCTCAGGGCTTCCTGATTGGAAAAACAAAATTTACTCCAGTAAATACCAGCTAATACATTTTTCAAAGCGGCATCACAGTTTGGCAATTGACCTAACGGTCGGTGGCCAAATATTGCACTATCGTCAGCATGTTAAATACCTAGGCGTCAACATGGACCGCACGATGTGCTGGTCCACCCACATAAAAATATCGCCAACAAAGGCAGACAGCAGCTAAAGCTATGCGCCCCCATCTTCCGCAGCATACAACTGCAACTTAAATCCATGCTGATTTTATATAAGTAATTTATTCTTTCGGTGGTCCTGTATGCATGTGTGGCCTGGGTCAATGCCTCCAAAACCACCCTCAAAGAAATTAAAATCCTCCAAAGCCTCTCCCTTAGAAAAATCCTCTCTGTTCCACTCCGAACACTAACCAAACCCTTCACCTCGAAACCCAGATCCCAACCATCCCACAGGCAATAACAAACAGCCAAGGCAACATGGACACGCATTAGGAAGCATTGTGATCATCAGCATTGGCAAAGGCGAGCCGAAGCACCGCAAGTATGCTAGAATTAAAATGTTCTAGACGCGGCACGGCTCGCCGACTAATGCAAGCCCATGCAACCCAGATCCCAGGCCGCACACACAATGCGGCAAAGGCCCGCACCTCGGGAACCAACCAGGAGCTGCAACCTGCCCGCGCAGGAAAACAGCGGAAAACTCTAAACAGTGTAAAAAGTGAACTGAAGTGTAAATAGTTCAGTGCGAACTGGGACGCATATTTTTGGAGTGCCCAGTGAAAGTGCGTGCGTGTATGTGTGTGTGTGTGTGTGTGTGTGTGTGTGTGTGTGTGTGTGTGATGGGACATACTATTCTGGTATGCCCAGGAGTGAATGCGTGTGTATATGTGTGTGTATAAATATGTTTGTATATATAATAAATAATAAACAAACATTCAATGACAGAAACAAATGAAAAACCTACAACAGAAAACTGTCGGTCACCGTATGGGTTTTCAACAAAACACGAGAAATGTAAATATTGTGCGTTTCCCTAATTATAAGTCCATGCCAATTGTAGCCTATAAGCCGGTCCTAATATATTGGCACCAGGTCAAACCTTGATAATAAAGAAAAGTGAAACTGAAGCTGCGTAGTGTGCCTTTAAAGACGACCACGACAAGGTGGTCGAAACGTCGGTTTTATCGAACTTGACGTGGCAAAAACCCTATAGCCAAGATCTATTTACAACATGGAAGCATTAGCAGAGTGTTTTTAAGAGCATGTCGTACGATTATAATAGGAGGTGAACACAAACTGAGTATCGACTTCACAATAGGATCATGTCAGTTTATTTGAAGTGTAGTGCGATCAGTTTTATTGCAGGTAAGATTAAAACAACCATTTTTAAACAAAAATGGCAGCAGCGAACTGCTGACCAGAGAATCCTAAAAATCTATTAAATGGTAATGGAAATGCTGTGAAAAGGTAATTACCGTGCACAACTGATTACTCATTTGCAACCATTGCGTGCAACTGAACAAAAATCAAGCACAAATTTACCGTGTCCGAAGTTGATGAAACCCCATAATCATTTATCAGCTCTCTCATCAAATAGTCCCGTTGCTTTTTCTACGTCGATGTCACCTTCACATCAAAACTACGGCTGACTCTACACCTCTGTTAAATAAAAGTAATTTCAGACTATAGATATAAAACGGACGATTTCATTTGCATTGCGTTCAGCGCCTGCCAGTTCCTAGTTTTCACAGGTGTAACAACAAAAACAGCAGATTTCATAACTGGGAGACAACCATTGTCATAGAGTACAGGAATTTAGAGGCAAACGCCCAAGACTGGCGCACAAAAAACCTCCGCCGTTTTCAAACTGCAACGCCAGTGAGTGTTATACGTTGCTCAAAAACGAGAAATAATATGAATGAGACCAACCGAGCGGTAGTTGGAAGAACGAGCAAGCGGGAGAGGTAATGCCAATGTGACAAGCACATCCATTACTCACTTCATGTCGAAGTCTGAGCGAGTTTTTCATCAGGTATATTCCTAACAAACCGATACGAATGGTACAACAATAACAATAATAATAGTGATAGTAATAATAGTAGTAATAATAGTGGTAATAATAGTAATGGTAACAATAATAATAAATATAATTATAAATATTATTTTATTATCATTATTTTTATTATCATTATTATCATTATTATTTTTATTATCATTATTATTATTATTACTATTATTATTATTATTATCATCATCATCATCATTATTAATTATTTCACTTATCCCCATACCTTTATTTAGAATTAGTCTTAATTATTGTATCAAAGAAACTTCATCTGGTAACTATTCCCATGCCATCATAGATCTGCTGCAGGCTACTTAAGTTGTAAACTGTTGGATCTTTCTCTTAAGAGTATGCGTCGGTAGGTGTCAGATTAGACAACATCAGTTAACGCGGGTTACCGAGTGAGTTGTTCACTTTTCGGTTATTGTTTCTGAATCTCTGCATTAGAAATCATCACTATGAAGTATTATATAAATATTATCAATACTTTACTATTTAAAATAGCTGTCTCGATAATAACAATGAGAAGCGTGCGTTGCATGAACAATTACTCTGTAGGGCGATCGGCAAATGTATATAACCTGTGCGCGGTCTTTAGGCACTAAGACTATCGATAATAATCGATTACAGTGAAACACTTCCATAAACTTAAATCCCACCTACATCACCGCTATCCTCAAGGTTCCTACATTAGTGGACAAATCTAAAGCCTCTCATTTGACTAACTTGCTAAATTATAACAACTTTGTTCCCTTTATAATTTTCAAAACTTAGTTTAGGTAAATTTCTGAACTTCCTGAGTTCCAGATAAGCCTCAACTACACTAACTCTTAAACTTCCTAACTATTGATATCTTCCCTGACAAATTTGTTCACTCTCGCTTCTAACATGATGCACTGATTTTAATATACGAACATTATTTATTGTAATGATTTATCTATCTCACCTATCATTTCTTTAGAAAATTAAAAATCTTACTAGTCAATAATTCCGTTATATTTGAGGAAAGCTGTGCAGCATATAGTTCAATTATTTTGGTTTTTGACTGTGAATATTTTGACAAATACCCAGCAGCGAAGAGCCTATTGGCAGACTAGATGTTAAAGGGGAATTATTCCTCCTGCGACGACAAGGGAGTCATACAAAGGTTTTACACACTAGAGGGGCCTGTTGTGCCCCACAGCAGAATTAACGACCGTGGAGACCCTTCCCCTGCAATCCAGTTGCGACATCTCATCGTCGACGCCCAGCCACCATCGTCGCCCAGGATTACCAGGCCCTCGTACCCAAGTCCGAAGACTCAGGAACCAACTGCCAGGCCGATACATGCACCAAACCGAACGACTCCCCTACGGGAGGGGTTCAAATCGTTCAGCGCGACCTACTTCTGATTAGAGCTGGACTGCTACCACTGCTCGTGGTTATTGACGCGTGCATTACTTGCGTCCTCCTGGATGGATCCTGGATCCCTCCACCACGATGGGCATAGTCCAGTCCATGAGCAAAAATGATACCATCCACCACATGAATAAGTCTAATGCCGGTCAGGTTACCGACTCCGCGTGCACTAGTTGCGGACTCTTCCATCACAACCAAAGCTTGCAACGGCCGAAGTCGCCGAGCTCTCCTCCCAATGAGGCCCGCAGCTTATGGGCGGGAGTGCGCTGGCTCCCGAGGATTGGGCTATCCTCCTGGTACTAGCCCGAGTCGGTCAGATCCAACTACCCCAGCGTTCCAAAGGTACTAACCAGGTCAGCAAGACCAGACCTCCGCAGTCGTTCCCAGGGTACTAGCGGGGGTCGGTCAACCAAGACCTCCACATACGTTCCCAAGAGAGTTTCCAATAAGTAATAACACTACTGTATAAATTCCAAAATGTCTACAACATTGAACCCCGTCCAATGTAAATCATATGACTCGGTATTAGCATGTGGTATTCGTGGTGAATGAAGCGGAGTCTGGGCGGGTTTTCTCCGATTTCTCCCACCACTCATTCTACCAATTGCTCCATCATCACATTTCCATTCATCTATTTCACCTGTATTTCATATCATCCTCTTCCTCATTCTCATACCTGGTGCTTGGGTGGCAACCCGCTTCCAGGTCTTCACTCTGTCCGGTCCATAGATTCCTGTACTCCCCGACAGGCGTCTGACCCTAGGCATTGGCTTCTAAGTCCTAGGGGGTGTAAGTCTTCCATACGGGGAGGGCAATCAGGGAAAGAAGAAGTATTTGCATTTACACCAGAATTTACATTTTTGAAATATGCATTCTGGGGCAGTATCGTAAGTGGAAACTTAAGATGTGGCATAAATAATGTTGCAAGAGGTTAGGAAGAGGATGGAGAAGCCAAAGGAGCCTTATAATATTAAAAGTGCCATTCTCAATAAATCAACACGTCGGTTTAAATATATATAGGGCTATATAACGAAAGTGTAATGAAGCTGGGGTTCATATAAATTAAATTGAAACATATATAAAAATAAGATTTAGCCGTTTTTACTGTTAATGCTGAAATATTTTGTTACGAGAACAATTTTAAATCGATCTGTAGCCGACGTGCTACTATTTAATTTAAATGAACACTGAATAAAACAAACCGCAAATTGCCCTGTTGTAACTTCCAGTGGTGTAAAGTTGTTCATGTGCATAGGTAGGTAAGCCTTCAAGTGACGGGTTAGCTGAGTGTGGTGTGGTGTGTTTGTAAAACCTGGAAGTTCACGGTTGTATTCTCAAAGTTAATCTTCCTATTTTTAATTTACCTGTCCTTGCCATACATTTCAAAACACAATGTTTCCACTGCTGTGTGACTGCACTTGAAATATTCCTTATGAGAAGCCTGAAGATGAGTATTCAGTATCTATAACTCAAGATAAAGGTTACTGTAATGTAATTATTCATGATGCAAGACACGTTTTCGTTACTTAATTCTTTAATTAAATTACACTTTACAACAAGGTGTTAGGCGTATAAATGCAAATATTTGTATTGGTAATTCAGGACATTGAAATGAACAATATTACATCAATATTTTATTTGTTTGTGAACTTATAATTGTATTTATTAAGAGTAGTAGGTTTTCAGGTTGGTTAGTAGTTCCAAGTAGGTATGGTACAAAGGCGTGACGCAGAATGGGCAGCGATTGCAATAACCAATGTACCGAAACTGAGTGTGAATGGTTTCCACGAGGACAATGACCTCACATTGCCTAAGCCAGTGGGTCACGCATTGAAGTGTGAAGCAAAACGGATAGTCTATAAAACAGGTCTTGTTCATTTCTCGCCGCAGTTACCACCATGCAAGAAAGACATGTAATATATGTCCTATGTCACGGATTTGTGTTAGACAAAGAAAAAAAAACAATTAATTACTGAGCCTTATTCCAAAACTTAGATTACTTTGTGACCACCACTAGTAACAAAATGTCTAATTAATGTCTAAAGCAATTTTATTTTACATTTGGGTATTATAACGTGTCATGTTTATGAAGGCAAATTAACACTGTTAAACTATTCCTTTTTTTTCTTTTTTTATACAAATAACATTATTTTAACTTGTCATTTGATTTTGAGCTTAAAGAGAACTTGCTTTTGCAGTTTTCTTGTTTAACGACTGCAGTTCCATGTTCAAAGCTTTAACATATTAGGGAAGTGTTGAAATATTCTTTTTGGAATACCTGATATCTAAGTTAATCATTGCAAATACATATTAGGTAGTTTAAGCTAAACTTACAATTCATTTATCAATTCCCATGGCAACAAGGCTAAAATTGGTTATTAATACTTACGGTACCAGCAGGAAATGACGTAAAACCCAACAGTATAGTAAGCTAAAAATAAGTTATTAATAAATCCTTAACGAAATATACAAATGTATGAATTATTTATTGATTGAAATATTAAATGTGTAATTTGACAAGTTGTTAACATTAAGAAGCGATTCAATTCTTTTTATTTCTTGAACACATCATGAAGTGAAACCTGGATTTTCACATGAAATATACAAATTATTAGGCCCACCGTCCACCAAAGGAAAGAAACAGAACGTTGTGGACATGAAATGGTCGATTACTTGGTTTCGGCTACTTTACCTCCAAGGTACGGGGATATTTTAAGTGAAAATTACCATTACTGCTTTATCTCATTTCCAGAGGAAGTGTTGCTTATACGTTAGTAAACTTTGTACATTTTAAATTTATGAATGTACTAGGTGACCCAGTGAACTTCGTACCAGCTGAAACTGATTTTATTGTAACTGTTCTTAAGTGATAAAAATAAAATAAGACTATTTCATTATCTGTCACTCGATGCTCGTCAGTGTGGTTTGCACGTGAAGTAGCTCGCCGCGCATTTGATTGACTTCGACGACTCGTCCTCTCCTTGGCATTGTAATGAACACTGTAAAACGATTCGGAATTGCTTTTACAGTCACTCAAATTTGTTGAAATTACCTTGAGAACTTAACAATATTAAAATCCTCAAACTAATTCCTGAAGTTTTGCTAAAACACGTTTTGTGGTTATGTCTAAGTCTGCCCCAATTGTCCGAGTATCGCTAAAACAAAAATTGAATTTTTTTTTTATTTCTAACGTTACTGTCATCAAAGTCAATAATTAAAAAAATAATTATTTAGCTTAATAGAATGGCTGATCAAACTGGGTGTTCCACTATCTGTTTTATGAAAAAAAAATCACAAACGTCATATATTGAAAGTAAGCCGAGGTAGCAATTCCCATACAAAATTACCAATTTCGATTTCTCCGATTTTTTGGCTGTCCCTAAGAGCTTTTTCTAACTTTTCTTTCTAAGCCTCCCAGTACTCAGGCGAGCAAAACAAAATCGAAAGTATTGAAACCGATTGGGCCGTTTTGCGAAACTAACGCAAGGCAATTGATTTTTGTATATATATTTCCGAAATGTTTACTGCAAGTAAAATACCCAAACGTTGAAATGTATACAAACATTCATTTTGAAAACGCCGATCATCACCATTTGAGCGTCGTACGTATCCGGCGCTACCCTAGCTCGGGACTCCCCGTCGGATCTTGGCCCGGAACTGGCTGCCGTCTTCTCTTTCCTTGTCTCCGGCCTCTCTCTTGTTGTATGAAGGTTGAGGCAACACAAGTTAGCAGAACACACGAACTTTTGGCGAACACACATTATTTCATTTCCTCCAATATACAAGGCATCACAGTTTCTTAGAACGGTAGAACCGGTCACGTTCGGAATTTCCTCCTAACCTCTTAACTAGTCCGATCACGCACTATTGCACATTTTGGCGCGTAGAATAACACTGTGCTAGATACCCAAGAAGTGACGTGTTGTATCCTGATCCAAGAATTAAGTTACATCGCAGTTAAGGTATTGAAAATGAGATACTTGTTCCAATATGTTCTCTTCTACTACAATATCAGTTCTTGTGGATATATTCCGTGGAATGCCATTATTTTTGTTTCTTTTTTTGGTCTTGAAATAGTCATACCATATGCATTTCTTACAAATTTAGCTCAATTTATGTACTGCCTTCTGTGGTCTCTCTTCCTTGTCAAAAATTAAAAATAGATCAACAAACAGAAGGGCAGGTACCTTAATAAGTATTTAATTCTGTTTATTAGTTCCCCCGCCCTCTTTTTATCTGTTTTTCCACAAACGAAGCACAAAGTTTACTACCTAGTGTTTTTTGCATGACGTAACTGCGCCGCGAAGTCAACAACGCTTATGGTATACATTACCGTTTTTCTTCAAACCTCAAAGCATGACCTGCTGGCCTAGGTACTGTGAGGTCATTGGTCTTCCAAAAAGCATTTAAATCCGGTTCCGGTACAGTATTCGTTATCATGAGACCGGCCCATTCCGAGTCATGCCTTCTATACCGCACCTACTCAGAGCTACTAAGCAACTAGGAAACAATGAAACCATTATTAATGTAATAATGGTCATTACAGTGTCCTTAACTACCTATAACATCTCAAAACCCTCTATGATCTTTTTTAAAATGCATCATGTGGAGCATTGTTGTTAGACTAATGGGTTAAACGATATAAAATTAATATTTACATAGCCATTAAAATATAATTTGGAAACATTTTACTGTTATGTGTGTAATAATTGACATTAGTTGCAATAATTCATTTTACGTGCTATGAATTTTCAGAATTTCACAAATGCTTTACGTTAAATATATATATAACACGTTTGTATATACAATGAGTCATATCAAATTCAGATAAGTTGCAAATGTGATATATGTATATTGAGAATGCAGCAAGAGTTGCCCTTGGAAACACACACCACTCGTCCGACTATTCATGTTTCCTGTGTCCAGACGTGGTAAGAAGCACTTCCTGAAACCGGAAACGCAGCTAATAAAAAATGCAAAGGAGCCGAGAGCATGAAATGAATATTTTGTTATCTCTGGCACACAATTGACATGGTAGGTTCAACGTGAGGTTAGACTCAGTCATTGAATGGTTCTGTCAAACTGTCTTCTAGCAGTGTTCACCTTACATCAACAAAATATTCCATATTTATTATTCAAACCTCTTTGGGGGTATTAATTCCGTAATTGCTTACTGGTCACGAATAAGTTAGGCACTTGTTCTGCGATAATTTATTTTACATTGGGTCATTCGCTTTGTTATCAACTCTGCTAGTTTCCCATGCACGGTTATTGAGTTGCACAGAGCAAGTAATTAGTATTAATCCATCAGAAATTCGACATGCATCATTCTTTGCGACACTTTAAAGTAATAGAAAGTAGCTCACATCTGAAAAGGTACATCATAAATTGTATTGAAATTTACGCAGTATGATACCTAGAATGAGGGTTATCTACATACAAAAATTGAAAAAGATTTTTAAAAAGCTGTAGAAAATCAAACAATCTGTTCTAGGTCCCCTTAAGTGACTTTTCTGAGCACGTTACATCTTAGGTATGTGAAAAATATAGCAATGTAATTTATTATGAAGCATATTTTCACCACCAGGCATAGGAATTCCTAGGCAGTAGGTAAACACGGCTGGTAAGTGCTGTCTGTAAATGCCCAAGGACTACTCGAGAGATGATGAATGCGTAGAGTCCAGTACTTGTTAAACTTATTTTACATTCATCTTGGCTTTAATGCTTACAAATGCATATTACTGTTCATAGCTATAGCCGTTTTTCTGCTAATGCCAACAAATTTATGGGAGGAGATGAAACAAAATCTGTTTGAGGTTAGTGATAAACACTTTCTAAATACGAATTTTGAAAGCAACGGTTCCATAATAAAACTATACAGAGCAATGGCTGTCCCAGTTTTAAGATAATATATGGATCATGATGGCACAACATAAAGTACACAAACAGCAGAAGTGAAATTCATTAGAGCCATGGTTTGATATACAAGACTAGACAAAGAAAAATAAATAAAAGTGGAAACGACCAAATACGACAGTAATTAAAAGTAGAACAATTAAACAAAATAATAATAATAGCATACACAACTAATTGGAAACAGACGCTAAATACAATGGATAACACAACAAGCCCACGACTGAAGTGCATCCGGAGAAATGACGGAAATTTGTATCGAATAAGACAAGAGTAAATAGAATGGAAGAAAACAGGATTCCAAAATAGCAAGTAACTATCAACCGACCGAGGGAAGGTTGAAAGGAACAAGACTGGAGCCGGAATAGGCTAAATGGCCTAAGTCGTGTTGAACAGCAAGATTTATTAATTTATTAATTTATTAATTTATTAATTCATCTACCACAGAGATGCAAAATTAAGTACAGGTTTCCATTTTGAAATATATATATACACACATATTTGTTGACACCAATATTTGAGGATACAAACTCTTACCTAAGCTTTATAAGTAGATGTTATTTACTTGTAACAAATAGTTCATTTAATATTTTAAGAAACAAATGCACTTAAAACCTTAAGCTCTATGCAACATTTTTTTTATCCTGTATATACAGGGGTATCACAGCAGATATTTTGACAAATGGTGCTTTAATATGTATGCATTTTGGTGTGTTAGTTGTTCTTTGTGTTCGTCTTAGAGTTTTCACAATCACAAAGTTTACAGCCTGACGTTTTTGTAGCGGCGCCACAAAATGAGCCACGCATGTGAGATAGACTATCCGTTTTGCTTTACGCCTCAATGTGCACCCACTGGCCTAGAAAATGTGACGTCACTGGCCTTGCAGAAAGCACCCGAACTTAATTCCATAACAGCATTCGTTACCGCGTTACAGCATTTGTTTCGCTCACTCTACGTAATGCTTTCTGTGGCACGCCTACTTTAAAGTACTAACCAATTTGAAAACATGCTACTCTTAATACGGAAAATTATAAATCCGTAAACGAAGCAAATTATGTCCTTGATTACGAGTAAAGTTATCTGCACTTAAACCTCTAACGGCCGGTATTCCTGTCAAATGAGTCTGAAAAGCCGAGGCAGGAGGAACTGATGTGGTAAAAAGTGTCGCTAATTAAGGGGAGGAGAAAGTAATAAAGTTTAATTCACTGTATCTTTTATTTTGCCCAAAGAAGAAGCCACGTAACTTGGCAGAACATTTCAGCTGTACTAATTAACTTACTAGTATAAAACTTCAACAGAAGCTTTAGGGTCCGCTTTTTCTTCTACACAACGAAGAAGTGCAACTTTTCCAGACTAGGGCTCCTCGTTTACAAGGAATGGATATAAATCTAACCCTCAGCAGTAGTAAAACATCCAGCACGAAACACATCAGTGAAGAAAAATATATATGGTGTTAGTGAGTGCGCAGATTTGGAGTGGTAGTGAATTCAAATATGACACATAAAAAGGTCCAATAAATTCATCTATCATGGAAGGTAAATGAGATAATTGAACATTCTTGAATACATTATTTGCCGAGTGTGGTGACAGAGCAGGACTTGAGAAGCAACGTGTCGTTTACTAATGCACCTACTGCTACCATACATGCGTTCACATCGACGAGTAGAAGTCCAACCCAGACTAGCCCTAGAACTAGTTTCGAAGTTTAGATGTCGAAATTTCGACGCCTATCACTGAAGCAGTTTTTAAACAGTGAAAAATTTCTTCTACGTCACACGATGTCAGAGGTGCAAATGCAAAGAATTCCACTCTGTCCTCTGGCGTGTTCTCCTACTTACTCATTTTACAAACTTCACACATAGATTGATAACCAATATTTTTATTTACAACTTTCTGGAATTTAGTTTCACCTCGCATAAGAGATATCGTATTAATTGAATTAGCTAACTTCTATTATGCTTAGACATTTCTAACCCGATTTTTCAAATTGTTTAATAGCTTTGGACAACACTGTAAAATTGTTGGATATTAACTGAATAGTCCTTATTCCTCGTTACTTTCAAGTTTTCTTCGAAATTCTTCATTTTAGCTTATATCATCCTCGTTGCTTTGCAGTCATCTCCTATGTACCTTGTCTGGTAGAAGTATCATCGATATTTTCTAGGTTTTTATTTAATCCTTGATTTACACATATTCTTGACTTGTTCTGACACTGCATATTTTATAATTATGTTATCCTTCCTCACACTTTGCTGTCTTCTTTCCTCCCAAGCTGTGATTTGTTTTAATTTATTCTCAATTCTGCTTGTTTTGTCTTCCACCTTCGTTTCCATTTCAGAAATGTGTATTGTGTATTTTAGTTTGTCTTTGTCCATGTATCCTCCCTCTGAATTTCTTTCCTGATTTCTTCAATTTTTTTCCTTCTTTGATATGTTCATTTTGTGTTTTTGTTTTCCTTATTTCTCGCAATATTGTTTCTAATATGTATTTTGAGTTTGTTCATTGATCATCTTCACTGTCGTTATTTGTAGAATTATTGTTTGTATGTTTAGTCTTGAGAAGTATATTTATTTCCCTGAACTTACGTAGTTTATCTATTTACTAGATCTTGTGTTTCTAGTTACTACTTGGGGAGAGAGAATTACTGGGCGTAACTTATAGAGACAGGATCCAGAATTAAGTGTTAAGGGGGGGGGGGGGGAAAGCTGGCATGGAAGACGCATGCCAGGAGCATCAAATGGAGCTGGTGAAGGGGGGACACGTAGTCAGAATGAACCAGTCAAGATGGACGTACGACACGACCGTGTGGGATCCGATACAGGGGAAGAGAAACATAGGAAGACTAAGGCAAAAATAGGCACAGGATTTCAGAACAGTAATAGGACCTCGGTGGACTAGAGAAGCGGTCACAGAATGAATTGGAACAATATTATAGGACAACTAACTTAAGGTAGCAATAGGAACACGGTGAACATGAAAAGTGAGAGTTAGTGAAATTAAGTATTGAAAAAAGAGTACTAATGTAAAATGAAAACATAATTAGGTTAACTAACTTAAGTCGAAATTAGTTACAGGAAAAAAAAAAAAAAAAAAAAAAAAAAAAAAAAAAAAAAAAAAAGAAAGAAACGGACAGAATGAAGTGAATTAATTGTAGCTTAAGCTACATTACGCGAATGAGATAAAAAAAACCTCACGTGTAGCCTAAACAGGTTACATCACAACAGAGGACATGGTGTGAAAATGTTAGAAGAGGTGGAATTCCCAGGGACTAGCTCACCCTCAGAGTGTCTTTGAGTTAACCCCTAACCATGGCAGCAGACCCTTGCCTTAAAGGGATTTAATGGGTTTATTTATTTATCTATCTGAATGAGCTATTTTCTATGTTGCAATATTTTTTCAAAAGTGAGTAGGTAAACAAGCATTTTGTATGCACATCTACGCAGGGATTGTAGCCATCTGGGACATTTCTTTACCATTTATTTATTGCTCACTTCTGTCTTTGCAAGGGAAAACTTCTTCGCCTGTCCCACAATACAATAGTGTTGACCTCCCGAGTCAGCATCCTTTGTTTGAATCTTTTCGCTTTAGACAAGCACGTTTCCTTATCTGTCACAATAAAAGATCTCTCCTCCTTGAGTACAGCACTGAAAGAAAAACGCGAGAGGAGAGAAAATAAATTCTAAAGCTTACTCCTTTCTTTTGTCTAATGTGTTTTTCTTCTGGTATTCTGAGTCCCGAAAACGTACACTACTGGGGGGCCATGGCGAAGTCATTAGTTTTAAACTTAATAAAATGTAAATTGATGCAATTATATCGGGTCTTCAGATTTATTCGGCCTTTATCGCCAGCTAGTTTAAATGAATGACGTCATTATTAGCTAAGCGAGTCTCTCGTCTCATAGGAAATGTGCGGAAGAGAATCTTGGATTACATGCGCTTCTAGCCTCGTAAACAGGTTAATGTACTGTGGCAGTGCAAAACTGTTTTTCCACCATGACACTTTGTGCGTTCTTTGCACTCTAGATGTAGTGACCACCGATCACAGTATTTACATGGTTGAATTACACTTCCGAACTGGAAGGAAAAAGGCAGTCTATATCGTTGTGATGTTGAACGTTATTCTTTCCCAGAATTTCATCAACTCCCGAGACAAAAGTATGACAAAAATATTATAAAAGGAATATTTAAAAAAATGAAACATGCCTAAGATCACTAATCTGATGTTAGATTATCATATATTCCTATAATGCTCCAACTGGTTTGTATTTTTCATTACAATATGTTATTTCGCTTTTGTGTGTTGTTTTCTTAAATTGATTCAGTGTAACTACATCAGTTTTCATTTACTGCTTTAAAGAGTATGGAAGCGCTGTTTTTTTTTTTTTTTTTTTTTTTTGTAATGAATCAGTTAAGCCATTTTAACCGACCCTCTACGTTACAAAATGGTTCCAGTCATTTAAGTTACCTTTCAGTACTATATACTGAGATTGCGAGTTTATGACGCGTCCAAAAGAAGTTCGAAATGTAAATGTTGGAAAGCTATATATTTCACTAACGATACTTTAAAACTGTTGACATCCACCCCTTCCATTATCTTTCGCTAGTCTTCTGTCGGAGGCATTTCCGATAAACTCGCTTAAAAGTACTGACGTCATTAAGAGACAACTGAATAGCGGGAAAAGCTGAATAAATATAAATATCCGGTATTACTCTGCGTTTTCATAAATATATCGAGCAGAGACATTCACTATCACCTCACTTAAGTCACAGTGAGGCAGCTAATTTAGGTTTGTTACTTATTTGTTCCCTCGAGAGTAGGACAACGTTTTATTTATTCTTCCAATTTGCCCCTGAGTTACCCTATTGGCCTTGATTGGTTCCATTTAGATCACCACAGCATCGAGTACAGTTATAAGTAAAGTACGAAGCAGAAACAAGTATTCATTCACATTAGTGTTATGAGTACTGAACTCACCTTTATCCATGCAATGTTTCATTTAAGATAATCTCATAGACGTTGAATAAAAACAATTTAATATCTTGTATTCACTATATTGAAAACCTGGAAAACCGAAATTCTAACACAGTAACAAATTACTTATAGATAGATGACCGATTAGAATGACGTGGTCCGTGATTTCAAGTTACTGATACAGGGAGCATACTGTCTTGACACGTGTCCCCTGGGTGAACAATGCTTTAGATTCCAAAGAATCATATGCAGTTCATATTCCAATTTCCCTAATTTCAGTGGATCCTTGGAGTAGCTTAAATAAATAAAGATAGATATCCAATGCAATAACCTCCTTAGAAACAACTGAGTTATGCATAACAAACAAAATAAGCATAGTAGAAGAAGTATGTATAAAAATTAAGGAAATCAAAGCTGGAAAATTTAGCAAAATGTGAACGATAAGCTTCAGAATGCACTCAACTGAACATATAATAGAGATGAAAGTCATTTCACGCATACAGAAAAATAGCATCCATTAATAAACTAACGCTTGTTTTCCCTAGACCCATAATATAAACGCTAACAGGATTCTGAACATACTTTACATTTTGTGATAACGCTGAGTTAACGCCCATCACTGATGGGAAAATGCTGATGCCTCGGGTGTTAACTTCGTAACCTTTGAAAAAGGAATAAAATCCTCTTTAACAGAGCAGAGAGCGAGCTGTAATCGATTTTGTAGATATATGCTACGCTGTTCGGCTTCCCAAAGGCGTCCCTCTCTTTAAAGGTAAATAATTTCTCTTAACAGTTTGTATTTCAGTAAAGGATGATTAGACTCGGGCAACTTAACATAAGTTTTCTAATTACGACAAATAAATAACGTTGATATATCCAAAGGTACACATACAGATCAACAGCTGAGTTTGTTCAATATTTTCTCATATCGAAATTAACTCATACATATGCCTGGTGGCTCAACTCATCTTACTTTGGTATAAGTACATACATATCTCTTCGTGCGTTAAAGCAGTTGTAAAACGCAATGGGGCAATTCCTATGAAACGAACGCCAGTGGTGCGAATGAACTACGTTCTACTTATCAGCGAAGACGGGCAATGAGCTGGTTTCCAGCCTTCAACTAGCGTGCGTAGTCCATTATAATAGAGAATAACAGTATAAACATTCCACTTTACTTACAGGTTCTTTATTTTCAAGGAAATAAACTCATTCCGGTATATGCTGCTAGTGTTTAACATTGGGGATTGTAAATTGCCGAAACACAAATCCATACCAGTTGAAGCCTAAGTCCACTTCATAGGAATTACCCCGTTGCGTTCTGCAACTGTTTCCATTTTCTGTTCAGCCATCCTGGACATCTTTTCCCTCGTGTTGTGTTTTTCCTTACTATTCCTGCAATTATGTGCTCGGATACACGTTCATTGTATTCCTTATACCTTCTTGCAAACCATTCTGGCACATATTGCTAATATCTTCATTTCTTACTCAGTCATACTATGTCTTTCTCACTATTTTTCAAGCTCTGTCATTTCGGTTATTTGCATATTCGATGTGTTCGTATGCTCACTGCCCTTGTTTCCAAGGCGTAAGTAATTACTGGTCTAACCACTTTTTAAACTAAGTTTTTTTATTTATATCTCCACATCAAATAATTAATACAACAGATGTTTTTCTGCTTTTAAAATACAATAGTTAATCTCGTGAGTTAGATTTCCTGCGCTTATGATGTTAATACTGTCATATATTCACCACGTGACGAATTCCACTCCTGTAATCAGTATGACAGATTTCTGTCACATCACTTTTCTAAACTGAACCAAAAAACATAGTTTTCCATTTTATTGTTAATACAATCTAAACTTCAGGTGCCACACACTTTCAGTTCTACTTTCTCCATCAAACGAACTGCTGACTTCACACCCTCTAAAAACTTCTTCACACAGGAAGCAACTCCGACGCAACAATTAAATGTTCAAAAGTGTCTCTGATGATAAACACTCAAAATATCTCAACACTAACTGCTACAATTCAACACAATACTCGACTCCAACGAACTGATCTAACACTGGGCTCACTCGCTGTTATAGTCTAGATGGAAAATAAACGTTTCTTGAACTACTTGTAAATAAATCGTCAGTCAAACTTTTCTGCAATTTTTATTCTGCCGCGCGGATATTCCTCTTTCTAAAAGCTTCATTGTCGTCGGGCCACGTATTTGCCAGCAATTGGTATGTTGAGCTTGAGTGTCTTTAAGTCGCGCGGCTTGCCTTCAGAATATCTAAGCAGCTTAAATGCGTCACCTGTTCTGTAGTTTTTGTTTTTAATTTGTGGTATTTTACATACATACACACATTTTCATTGTACATTGTTACAATTGTGTACAGCTTTGGTTATTGGGTCTCCAAACTACGGCCCGCGGTTACAAATCAACGTAAGTATTAACACACATAATAATACAATAATACTATTTACAATAATATATATTTATAATATTTGGTTACATTAATTATGTTGCTATGACAAGTTAGATTGGAAGAAAAAACCCTTAATGTTACTTTGTTTTATTTAGTCTGGTTTATTTACTTGCTAGGTAAAGCTTAAGGACAAGTATAATAATAAAAAAATTAAACTTAAATATTATAACTAACAAATAATTGAAATGAATCTCGTTAACATTAGTGAACATCCCGCGGTTTAACCCTGGGGTAAAGAGTATGTAAACCGAAGTTTGGAATGTACATATATATCCTAAATATAAAACATTTTTATCCTGAAAATCCCTCAGGAAAGGAAAAGCTAAATTAACGCGAATGAAACTGCGGGATGTCCCCTTTTGAAAAATAGTGATGCGATTTATGTAACTGTGATTTACCACTGACAATATTTTGCAGTTGTGGCCAATTTTACTTGTACCAATTATTAAGAGAGATTTAAGATGATCATCGGTTAACTTAGATCTGTAAACATTATTTGTGTACTTCATTTTGGAGAATGTTTTCTCACACAAGTAAGTCGTACCAAAAACAGAAAACAGCCCACGAGCAAATTTATGCAAATTAGCAAATTGTACCAGTGGAATACTTTTATAAAATTCCAACAAAGATGAGCTTTGATATTTGTTCTTAATTATATCACTGCACTGTAAATAAATAATTTCCATTAGAATTTCGGGGGCTACGGTTTCAATGTCAGTATCAAACGGATTTTGAAAAATCTTAATTTCAGTTGCAATGTCATCAAAGTCTGAGAAACGGGTATTAAAATTTATCTTCAAAGCACCCTTCATACACTGCATAGCTTTTATCTACTCCTCGAATAAAAATCAACACCTGAGCAGTATCTGCCACATTCGTTGACTCATCCAAGGCCAGAGAAAACCACTCAAGATGTCCATTTTTGTCACACAGTTGAGATGATATATTTTCTGCGATGTCTTGTACCCTCCGAGCCACGGTGTTTGCTGACAAACTGACAGTTTTAAATAAATTTACCTGTTCGGGACAGATTTCTTCGGCTACTGCAATTACGCATTTTTTGATCATTTCTCCATTGGTGAATGGTTTTCCACGTCTTGCGATTTCAAGAGCCACACGAGTTGCAGCCTCTTGTTCAGTATTGACTTTCGCTAAGAAGAAGGATTGCTGCGATTTCAATCCGCGCTTCAAAGTTTCAAAATTTTCTGTCCGCAAACTTCCTGTATATTTTGAGTAATTTTGCAAATGTTTCGTTTCATAATGACGTTTAATGTTATACTCTTTGAAAACGGCTATGGTTTCATTGCAAATCAAACATAGCGCCTTATTACAGGACTCAATCACGAAGTACTGATAGTTCCATTGATCTTTGAATGTTCTGCATTCACTATCTACTTTTCTCATCTTTTCCATTCTAGTAAACCACACACAAAAACAAGTCAACTCAAAATACTGTTAAGTATGGGCGTTGGTCGGTTCAAAAATGTATTTTAAACGGGGTTACACACTACGTGTACTTTATTTCACGATAGTTTCTGCCTTCCCAAGGCGGACTGACTGAAGGATCTCGCTGCCGGCTGCTAGCCATCTCAAAGTGAGTGGAATACACCAGAACGTTCTCGAAAGTACTACTAGCACCATCTGTTAGCGATAAAGGGTTCTACCACTACCTATTTCCACTTTTGACAACTAGATGTCGTCAAGTGTCACGGTTGTAACAATAATACACAATTTGACTAGTCTAAAATTACAGATAATGGCAGGAAAAATTAAAACGATTCTGGCCCTCGGAACTTTCTGGAGTAGTCAATACGGCCCTAAGGCTGGAAAGTTTGGAGATCCCTGGACTAAGATCAATACTGAAGTCTATTCCCATTTTCATTATTTATAAACCACGCAGATTTTCCCTTGCATCCTTGTACATAACATAAATGAGGCACTATTTGCGCCAATATAATCATTTCCAAGTATACCTAGGAGTGCACTAGAGTTAATAAAAAAAAAATTAAGAGCCCAACATTTGTACTATGTTTTTTTCAGTTGCTATAAACAAGTTTTGTAATATAAAAAGAGTGCTTAAAATATTAGTTGAGAGTATCCTTTTGCAGGAAATAAAGTACTATGGAAGTAAACCCCTCAAATAAGTTCTTTCAGCTATCTTCATTACAGGAAGCATTCAGTTACCGTTCCATCTTCCCCTAAAGTGAACAAGAGAGCCCCCTCCCCCCTCAAGCTCGATGCTTTCAAGATTCAGCGTGTAGTTCATTTTCCATGTCACAATCAAATGGAGAAGTTTTTTTTTTTTTTTTTTTTTTTTTTTTTTTTTATTCAGGTCCCTTTCATAATTTTGTTAAAGGAAGGAATAGCTTCGGCAGAGAAAATGCGCTGTAATCCCTTCTTTCTTCAACAAGTTGGAAAATTAGATGAAGTGTAATCGAATTTCACGCTCTGCAAAGCACCGCCCTCTAAACAACAGCGAACGACAAGTCCCGGAAATTGCTTTTCGAATATTGATGGCGCAGGCAGTAGGTGCCTAATGAATGTAGCATGGACATCATGCTCTAGCAAATTTTATTGACTTTCCTGTGAAAGAGAAAGCGTTTCAACGTGCTAATTTATGTGTAGTAGCAGTATGTTTTTCTACTAACATCCGAGTGGTGATCCGGAGGTGTAAGGGGTTATTCAGTATCAAACTTACACTTAAGCAGAATATATAATGGCTCCACTCTTAGATCCCAAATTCATCTAAACACAAGCCGTCAACTAACTCGTGATACGCGCAAAACCAAAGCACACCACAAAACATAGTACCTTAAAAATTGGCCGCTATCTGTGAATTTTCAAGTTGTATGGTAACCCTGGTAAAGACTACTAGAATGCAACGTTATTCCTAAAACTCCCGAGTAAATATCATTCTGTTGCAATATAAACACGAGGCATGAGTCCACGTGGCGTTTGCTTGTGTTAGTCGCAGCTGATATGAACACCAGGTTATCGCGGAGGGATACAAGGTGTGCAACTAAGGCTGGATGGAGTATAGATATGAGCACAGAACTGCGGATCAAATTATCTTGACCCTCGCATTGCCAAGGGCAGCGGGGGGGGGGGGGTACTTTATGCCCACCTTCGGTAATTTTTCAAATTTTCTCTTTTAATCTTTTGATTAATGGCATGCAGTTAATAGTTAGGCCAGGCATCGGCAAACATGTACTCAATGAGGCCTCTCAACTATGACGATTCAGGGGCAGCGCTTACTCTGTCTCCCCTCCCCCACCCTCGCAGCCTTAACTGGCACTGCATACACACGTGCGAACTGTGCTGTCGTATTTACCTCTACTTCTAAACATGTCTGTCAAAGACTAATACTAAGATTTAAAGATACTTTTTATTTATAACGTTGAAGGATATTAGTTTATTTAACTTATAGTCTTAGTATATTCGTAGAATTAGAGTGCATCTAATTATTCCTGGTCTATTAAATTTGATATCTAGAATAGCACTTTCTTTGATGATTTCTTCTCTCATCATGTAAGGAACATAAGGTGTTTGTTGTGCTTCTTTAAAGTTCAAAAAGGCACTTATCAATGGAACATCAAGCGGCATTATGATACATGTCATAAGATCACCATACAAGCATGTATTCATAAATTTACACCACAGTTTAAACTAGCATATCACTGAAGTAGTGCCCTTTATTAATTTTTTTTCAGGTCCAGATCGGACTAACCAATAGCAACAGCTCAAAGAGCAATATTCAGACAATGCACCTAATATTAATTCAAATAATAACTGATAGACAACTTCACGCCAGGTATGCTGTTGCTTTGGAGATTGCTCAGTCACTGAGGTGTTTTAGTGATAGAGATTTCATAAAAAATGTGAGAGTAAAGTTGCCAACATAATTTGCCCTGAACAATATATTTTTAGTAATATTGCATTATCACCACGAACCATACAGAGAAGGATACATAACATAGCAGAAATAACCGAAAAAAGACTACAAACCGAGGTCCATGAAAGCACTGACAACGTTGACACAGCGCAATTGGCACTATATTAGGACTATATTTTACAGCCCTTTAACTTTATGAATGTTATGAAGCACCATTACTTACTACCTCTCGATACAAGAATATATGCTTGCAGTCATTCCACTTAGGGAACATACAACAGGGGCAGAATTATTTCAAGCATTTAAGAAATGTGTAGAACAAAAGAAACTGAATCTAAAAGAATCTTGTATCGCGATTAACAGATGATAATTTACGTGCTATACTGAGAATGGCTACTTGTGATATATCACTAGATTTTCATGGTACATTACAAATAGAAGTGAATTGAAATATATTGCTCAAATATCTAGACCTACCTAAAGTATCGTAGACCAAAATAGCTGGATTCAAGTATATGTACTATTCCTTATTGTACTCTATAGTGAGTGAGTCCACCACTGACTCTGAACGAAGGTCTATGCCATTCCCTGTTCTACATTACGTCATGTGCATTGCGGGTTGCATGTAGAGACGTCTAACTGATACCTCATTGAGTACATGTTTGCCGATACCCGAGTTAGACAATCAATGTTTCTGCTACTCAATTGTGTACTTATTTTAAAGTTTTCATTGTTGGTCTTTCTGAGAAACAGTGAAATGTCAAGGTGGTCAGAAAGTACTGCCCCTTCGGTATAATATGATTCATGTAAAAATTGAAAAGGAATAGTTAAACAATATTAAATTTACGTTTATAACCAGAAATAATACCAATTTTATTTTAAAAATTCCTGAGATTATTTTTACCAGCGGTGGTCACCTCCGTTGGTAGTATAAGTTCTGTAAAAAGGATTGGCATAATCTAAAGTGATTCTTGTAAAACAATAAAACGGGAATAGCTAAACAGTGTTAAATATTACCTTTATAAACATAAGATATAATACCCAATTGTAAAATAATTTTTTTAATAGCTCAATCATTTTGTTATTAGTGGCCGTCACAAAGTCAGTAATCTAATTTATAAACTAAGGCTTGGTAATGCTAGGGTTTATGGAAACATTTACATTGGCTGATGTTGATACATAGTCATAAACTTACCAATAATACAAACAGAAGTTTGCTAGCTCCAAACTTTCATAATGTCACATTGGCATACAACAGTTATGCAGTTGAGCAAACTGAAAGCACTCTTTAGTTTTGTTATTCTATGGAGGTTATCAAGCAGTTTTGTCGGTACAAATGTTTTGAGAAGTTATTTTTTTATTTTATTTATTATTAAAGGAAACTCTTCTGTACAATTAGGTACAATATGGTTGAGCTAAGCTATACACAGAACAACATGAAACGTGTAATTGGGGTGCCATCCAGCGATAGTCCCAACAATATAACACAGAAATAGGGAAAAACAGTTACAGAAAAAGCATTTGTATGGAACTAGATGTTCATTCGCAAATCAGAATGCCAACGGCGCTTCAGTCTTCGTCGTAGAGGTTCAGGAGGAAGATAAATATGGCGGAGCAGAGGATTGTCATGGCGCAGACAGGATTGATGCAGTCTTCTGTAGCAGATGCGGAGGATACACATCACCTCCGGTAGGCCTAAATCAGCATGCAGCGTAGAGTTGCGCACGTACCAGGGAGCGCCTGTCATGAGGCGTAGAAAGCGATTCTGCGTACGCTGGATCCTCAGGATCTGCGATGGAGCTGCAGAACCCCAAATGGCACAGCTATACTGCCACATGGGTCGAATTAGGGAAGTATATACCAGGCGCTTGTACCGCAAAGGCAAGGGCGAGGAACCAGACACAAGATGATAGACTTCGCGGATACGGTGACGAATCCTCTGCACTAGACTACAGAGATGGGGACCCCATGTTAGCCGGCTGTCCAAGATAAGGCCAAGGTATCTTATGGAAGTCGCTGTGGGTATCTCCGTCCCATTCAGGTAAAGGGGATGATGGGTCACGTTCTTTTTGTAAGTGAACTTCACAACTCTGGACTTATGAGCGTTCATAGTCACCCTCCAACGTTGACACCAGGATTGAATTTGATTACAGAAGTCCTGAAGGTGGCTAGCAGTCTCAGCACAAGTGCCCACACTCAGGGCTGCCACGTCATCGGCAAAGTGAGCGATGGTGAGTTGAGGATGACGAGGAAAATCGGAGGTATATACTAGATATAATAAAGGGCCTAGTACGCTTCCTTGCGGCACACCAGATGATATAGGAAGGGCCTTGGAGAAGGCATGGTCATATTTTACGGAAAAGGTGCGATTATGCAAATAGGACTGTAGGAGGCGGAAATAGGTGTCCGAGAGATGCGGTTTGAGCTTGAATAACAAACCATTGTGCCAAACCTTATCAAAAGCTTTCTCCGTATCCAGAAACAATCCTAAGCACAAAGATAGACGTTCATATGTATCAAGAATAGTGTCAACGATGCGGTGTAGCTGTTGAGAGCAGGAGTGAAGAGGGCGAAATCCAAACTGAGTATCAGGGATAATTGGTGCGAGCTCAGAGAAGAGGCGAGGTAGAAGGAGACGTTCGAAGATTTTGGAGAGAAGGGAGAGTAAACTAATAGGACGATAACTACGGGGATCGTTTTTAGCTTTGTCAGGTTTAGGAAGAAGGATAACAGTAGCATGCTTCCATTGGTGAGGCATATGAGCAGTGCGGAGAATAGCGTTGTAGATCTGTGTTAGCAGGACTAGCGCATTCCGGGGAAAATGAAGTAATAAGGGTTGCACAATAAGATCAGGACCTGGAGATTTGTGAGCTGAGGAGCGGACGATGGTATTTTTAACTTCAGCAGGGGTAAAGTAGTGTCGAATAGGAGTGAGTAATAAAGGTTGCGTGAGTTCTTCCTCCACTCGATGATTAAATTCCACGTCGAGCACAGGATTGGGTGAAAACTGTCGTACCAGGAGTTCAGAAAACAGGTTGACCTTTTCAAGTGGCGTAGAAAACCAAGTATTGCCAACCTTAAGAGGCGGTATGGCAGCAGAATGGCGTGTCAAAGTTCTAGTCTTCTGCCATAAGGATCCATCGCGGGTGTTTAAGACTCGAAGTTTGCTTTCAGCAGCATTACTGCGTGCAGCACGTAGGGCAGCCTTCAGCTCCCGAGTAGCGCGGTTAAAATTAGTTTTATGAAGTGGGCAATGCGTACGTTCCCAGAGTTTCCTACAGTCCTTCTTGATGGAATGTAGAAGACGAATCTCTGGAGAGTAGAAAGTCACAGACCGAGGACGGAGATCGTGGATATTGCTGCTGGCAAGGTTGGCGGCACTCTGTATATTACGAGTCAGGGTAGAAACAGCCACATCAACATCACGGGGTGACTTAAGCGGCACTGTCGTAACAGTGAGACCAGCAAGCAAAGAGGTGTACAAAGGCCAATCAAAAGGATATCGTACCAGGGACGGAAAGAGGTCTTTATACTTCACACCGTCAGAGAGAGTAAGCAGGACTGGTAAATGATCGGAGCTCAGATCGTGAATAACGGAAGGAAGGGAACAGTGACGGGAAATATTACGTCCAATGAAGAAATCCAGCACGTCTGGAGTCCCACCATTGTGCGGGTAGAACGTGGGTTCAGTTGGAGAGATTACATCTAGGTGTAACTGATGAATTGCAGTGTGTAGGAGTTTACCTCTAGGATTTGAGAGATTCGAACCCCAAAGAGGATGTTTGGAATTAAAGTCGCCTCCGACTAGAAAGGGGGCCTTGAAGGCATGAGTGATGCCCCAGAAATCAGCGAGAGTAACAGGATTCTGAGGAGCAGAATAAAAAGATCCGACTTGAATGTTTGCGGAAGTAGTAGAAAGTTGAATCCGAGCAACCTGAAAGGAGTCCTCCAAAATGGGTGGAAGGGCGTGGTGAGCCAAACAGGTTTTGATAAGCACCGCAGAACCACCCATTCTAGTCAAGTTAGGGTGATCTGCGCGATAGATATCATAGCCAGGAATGTGGAAATGTATGTGAGGAGCCAATTTGGTTTCTGTGGCCAACAAGATGTCTACTTCATAAACCGTAAGGAAGTGTAGTAATTCATGAAACTTATTGGTGATACTCTGACAATTCCAAGTGCAGATACGAATTGAAGTGGGGACAAAATTAGCCATGGATACGAAGCAGAACAGGAATCAATTGTTGTAAGGTAGTAAGGAGAGGCTGAAGAATAGCAAAGACAGAATCCAGACGTGCCATCAAGCAATCCAATTGAGAACGGTTTGGTTCACCCTGACGGGCTGTTGCTGCATAGGACTGTGAAGCACCGGCAGGTGAGCCCTGAGAATCTGGAGACGACGATGGAGGCCGGACATTAGATACAGGAGGACGAGGATAGGCAGCTCCAGTAGAAGTAGGTACGGTAGACTCCAGTCGAGGGAAACTATGAAGTGAAGGAACAGTAGCAGAGGGTACACCAGAAACGGTACGTTGGGGATTAATGTGAGACCGCTGAGTAGCTTGGAGCCGTCGATGAACAGGGCCACCCTTATAGTTCGCTGTATGTGGACCTTTACAATTCACACACAGAGGGGGCGTGTGAGGAGCCTTAGAGCACTGCGCCGTAGGATGGTTGCCATCACATTTGACACAACGTGGTTGCTTGTGGCAATAATTACGGCTGTGTCCAAATTCCTGGCAGTTCAGGCACTGAATAACACCCCTTTTGGGTTTCGGTGGCTCCACTTTTATCGTCGTGTAATATAAACGATCAAGTTTATATATGTCGTCATTGAGAGGATTTGGTTTTAGATCCAAGAAAAAGAGGGGCAGTTGCACTTTTGTCACGGGATGGTAAACAGGAGTCATTTGGGCAGGGGAATACCCAAGAGTCGTTAATTCTTGCATTACCATAGAAGTGTCAATAGTGGGGTGAAGCCCACGAATAACCACCCGAAGATTACGATCCTGACGCATTTGGTAGGTGTGAAATTCTGCCTTCTGTGACTCAAAATAATGTATGGCTGCACGATAACCGTCTATACTCTCGAAAGAGAACTTGACCTTGTTGCTGTCCAGTGTAACAAGCTTGTAGGCGCCTACATTGGACGTTTGTAAGTGTTTTATAACAGTATTCATGTTGAGTATATTAGACACATAAATGGGAGGTGGTTTCTGGGATGAGGAAGTAGAAGTAGTAGGCGCAGGTTCACTACGATCTCCTTCTTCGGAATCCATGTTAGCCAAGGCTGCAAAACGGTTGGCTGTAACGAAAGGAGAAACAGGAACAACAGAACCCAGTTTCTTCCTCTTTGAGTCACGTGGACAATCATCCTGGCTGCGTGGTTTAAAGGCGGCGGAAGGCAAACTGCAGTCGATAGGCTGCATTTTACCAGAGCAGTGTGAAGAAACGGGCATGGGCTGTCTTTGCTGGTGGTGTGATGAAGTGGAGGCTTCTCTCTGGGAGCAACTAGATGTGGTTTGAGGAGCTGGGGGCGGTGCTGGTAGAGAAGATACCTGATCCTCAGATTGGTAACACGTCTGCATCGCAGAATAAATTAGCTGCCCCGTATCAGTGGGAACAGCCATGGTGTGTAAGGAAAGCGCGTATTACGCAGTGAACTAAAGTATCACAATTACACACGATTAATAGAGTACCTAGAACACTCACTAAAGTAATTCAAATTTAGTGCAGAAGGTAACTTTCGGTGTTTAACGAACAAGGAGTAAAGTCAAACATTCACTGGTTTAAAACGATAAATAAGGTCAAACTTGTCGTCCTTAACCAACAAAAAGTAGTCACTATTCAGATGGTCCAAAAACCGAAAATCCTCAAGTGAATCACGCTACCATCATTCTCGTTGATAGATCACGTATTAACTGTAAATTATATCACTACACACATATAAATACATACGAATTATGTCACCTTTGGATGAAATTTGATTCGTATAACACAAGCTATATTAGCCAAATCCAAAGCCTCCTATTCTTCGTTTTGAGAAGCATTGATTTTGTATAAAGAGTCGTAATTATGTTATATTTCTTATGTTACTATTTCTTATTTGAGGCCAGAGTTATTACCGTTGTAAGAAAAGGGAAAAGAAATCAAGAATAAGGTAACGAATTGTGTGAGGTATTTATTGCCAACAATAAACTAGACAATCAGAGAAAAACTCTCTATACACCTCCTCATGTGATCATTTTGCCATCTTGCATCATATTTCCCACCAATATGTGTCGACCCACTAAGTGCCTTTCTGTGTAAGATGATGGACCAGAAATCACAGGGATTCTATAGAAATGGCAACACAATAGTGCTTTTTGAGTCCAACTTCCTTGAACCGACGTAATACAGATTGAGTTCTGTTCGTCCCTGTTCGTTAGGCCGTGTCTTTGGGGCTCCGCCGTGCAGAGGGTCACTGGTTCAAGTCCCGCTGCAGGCATGTCTTTGTGTGTATGTAAATGTATGCCTGTGACAGAGTAAAAGTAGCAAACAATGAGGAAAAATAACAGAAGAGGATTATATTGGTAGGGTCTGAAAACAAACATTTGAGAACTATTCCTGGCTGTACCTCACCAAATATATTTACGTGAAAGCTAAGAGCTTCGAATAGTCTCTACTTTACATCCCACAAAAATTCTAAGTCCAACAGCGGACATGATTACATGAGCGGTGTCAGGACGTGCCAAAATTGTCCTGGAATAAAAGTGCAGATAACCTTGGTAGTTAAAGACCCATTCGTTGCCAACCTCTGCACCAATGCCCCAGGCATAATAGGTCTTGCAGATAATTAAAACTACACGTGTTCAACACATGTACCATTGGTTATTTATCTGAATTTTCCAATACTCATACATTTCTTAAATGGAAAGTCCTTATTCGTTTATCTCTCGACCGTGCAAACAGCAAAATTTCGAAGCCATCATTTAGCAACAAGCTTAAAAAGATTTGACTATCGCTTAAAGCCTGCTGTATTTGCATATTCCCCTTGCACCTACAAGGAAATGAATGTGATAATTTTTACAAATGCTTATCTCGATTAACATGAAGATCCGAGGAATAGGTGTTTGTAAGAATAGTTTTTATGACTTTTTTTTTTTTTTTTTTTCGGGGAGAGTCAAGGCGTGTATTTCTGTTGAAATATAGGTATCGAATTTTTGGTTACAAATAGAAAGAGTAAAAACGAGAAAGAAATGAGAACGAAGTTGAAAGGAAAAGTATAAAATGGTATAGCCATGTAAAAAAAAGTTTTGGCGATGGCCAAAAAACAAGTTTAAAATGGGCACCAAATGATAAAAGGAAACATGGAAGGTCCCTAGAGGAATATCTGAAGTTATTGACAGACATAGGAAGGGAACCAGTGGCATGATACAGCGAATGCGAAATGCGACTTCAGTAACAGTAAACAAATCGCTAAAGTAAATAAAATACACCAAAATATAACGTAATATTCAGCTTTGTGTTATTGATCACTTAAAAGCTAGTAACTAGTGGTTAAATTCGCTATGGTGTTTTACTTCGTTGCCGTAAAAGATTTTCGGGACAGCTACAGACAGTGTCTCAATGTTTATTTATGGTTATTTTTAATTTTACCTCATTTAATTAGAAAAAAATCTGTCATTTTACATTTACATGACCTTGTCTACCCATCACCGTGTATTTGTATGTTATTGTTTCCGCCCAGCCGCTGCGTCCCCCAGCTCTGCCCACTACAGGCGTCATTGGTAGGGTGCAGCACTAGAGGGTGGGACGTGGTCGCCGCCCCGAACCCTCCCGGCCAGTTATACGGCCTTCTCAACCTGGGGCCGCTAATTCTCAATCAAGTTTAATTTACACAAATATCGTTGAAACTATTGAAATACGCCAAAGGAAAAAGTTGTTGTTTATTCGATTTTCTATCAATATAACCATAAATCAAGAACCTTCAATGAATAATTTTTCAGCCAGGTGATGTTAAACTGTTTTGATAAAAATATTTTTTTTCTAAAAAACTATAAACTTTTCAACATTTTGGTATTAGACCTTGTAATTATTCACAACATGAGAAATTCGCTGTTAAAGTCTGGCGGATAATTTTACTTCCACCCTGTATAAGGAGGCCAGAATCAGCACTGACTCAGTTATGGTTACAGACATGAGTCAGTCAGTGCGTATGTGAGTGGGAAACAGCTGCGTGTGTGTGTGCCGTCGCGAAAGAATTGTCCGCTGTGAAGAAGATTCTAACGAGCATCGAGTAATTGTATCATCGCACTGAGTGTAATGGGAAACGGAGAAAGTCGAGAAAGACACTGAAAGGACTGAGACACGGTTACGGGAAGTAAAATTTGTGAGTTGTGATAGCACGCAAAAGTGTGGTCTGTATTAATGGCGAGAGGAAAACTGTGATAACATTTTAGAAGACAATAAAGGATAAAAAAGAAACCGGACTGGTTTTCTCACTTGTCCAGTATTTTGTGATAAACATGTGTTAAGCACATCGTAGAAGCATACCTGAGATTGTCTCGTCTTTTCAAACTCACGACTTCACAAGACCTGAGCAAAGATCAGTTTCTCTTTAAGGGTGTTAGTTCCCGACCTGTAAATACAAAAGGAAACAGAAACCCCAGTCTCTTCTTGCGAGTTCCTTAATGACGACAGTGTTATGTATATCTGCCATTGGCTACGGAGAATAACTGGTTCAATTTTCTCTCTTGTGTCTCTCGCTCTTCCATAGGTACTGGTTTTTAAGGAAACTGTTAAAACCTACATATCTTCACACCCCTTTTTTGCTGAAATAATGGAGCGGGAGTGTAATTTTTTTTTCCCCAGCACACATAGTTAAGTTCCATAAAGTTCTTCGGCAGAACATTATTAAGCACTATGTGTTCACTCCGATTCTCCGGTTTAGTAGGGGGGGGGGCCCGCAAATGAAAACCCCCTTACCTACTCTAAGAGAGATTAAAATGAGCATCTTCCGGAAAGAAATGCTAAAGAAGAGAAGTACTTTTATTAGCAGCTATTAAGTATTTGGGAATTGACACCCAAATTGCTTAGGGGGCACGAGTCCAGCTGCAGGGATATTTCAAGCATACCAGTACACCTGACCACTTTCATTAATGTAAAAACATATTAGAAGTTGTTTTAATGAAACAATATTGTTACAAAATGATATTTGGCAGATTCCACTTCTGACATCAATGTGACAAGTCTAATAGCCTTTTGTGTCACTTTATTTTCTTCTAGAACTGAAGAACAAAAACACAGTTGTTTTATCATTAACTCAGTCTGCAGTTCTTCATAACCATACAACTCACAGCTGCTTTATCCAGTCGTAACCTTGGCATATAATTTTCTGTCCTTCAGTTCTCACAAACAAACTGGTGGTTTCGATGATCACACTCGCTAAAAGTTCTTCACACTACAACTCCGACGTGACGTTAAATGTCCCAAAAGATCTCTATCGACACAGAATTATCTCACGACGACGACGACTGTACACATACATACGCACAAGCGCGTACGCACTGCTAACAGCTGTTTCGCTCAACGATCACGTTTGCATCACATACAACAACTACCCTACCCTTTGCCTCACAAACTGCTCTTCTCTCGCTATTCCACAAGCCTTTATAGACGTGAATGACGTAGCATGAATTTTTCTGGAAATACATCTATTTCTCGACGCCTACACAAATAAGTCGGCAGTCGAAGTTTCGCAAACGTTGTGCCGCACTCTTGTTGGTTGCTTATCTGACCTTAAGCCTTTGAGGCGTGTACCCGCGGCCGGTAGCACAAATTATCTATTTCTTATTAACGAATGATCCAAAAGACTGTGAACCGGCTGCGCAGTGTTTTGTCTGTACGCGTCCTTTGCGCTCGACGACGTCTGCCGCTGTCATAGAACAGTGCGGATAAAACCATACAGCATTTTTAGAACTGTTTTTAAAGGTTTTACTTACCAATATAATTATAGCAGATGCTGAAACTGGCCACCGTCGTTGTCCATACATTTTTGGTGCCTCTTTAGGAAATTATGCATCACTCGCCGTAGTTCACGTTGAGAAATGCTGGCAAATATCTGACGGATATTTTGTTTTAATTCTTCCAGGGTGTGTGGGTTTGTCTTGTACACTTTATGCTTTAAGTTACCCTAGAGATAGAAATTGCCGGGACTTAGGTCGGGAGACTAAGGGGGCCACAAATTTCAACTAATAATTCTCTCCCGAAACATTTTCAAATAATAAAGCACACTGGTAATAATGCAGCCGCACGATATCGCGTCAACTCAATACTGATTGTGAGCAGAGCAGAGAAAAACAAGTGATGCTCGTGACCGCGTGTATATCAGCTTTTATCGTATTTCCGCGTTCGCAGTTCGCGTTCGCGTAGCGGTTCACATGTATTTGGATCTCTTTGTGGTAGTAGCATAACAAAAAAAAAAAATCTCTAGTCCTGTATAAACCATTATTACATGTAAACTGAGCTAAACATTTGTAGAAAGCATCTTATTCTAATTTTCTTGTATCGTAGGAAGAAGGGAATATGTGAATACCACTTGTTGGGTACTTCCACGCGTCTCTGTGGCCTGTCTAGCTGTGTGGCACCTTCGGTTCCGCCATTTCATCCTTGCCTCCTGGGGATCGTAGCCACAATAGATCTGTGTAGGTAGAAGTGAGCGAGGTGTCCCCTCTGTTTCTTTACCGTTTACCCTTTTTTCATTGCTAACTTTAAATGGCACATGTTGATAGTACGAAAGGAAAATCGATGCAAAGTCTTGATTCTTCTTTTGCATTAAACATTAGTTGATTAGAACGGAAACTTATTTGGAAATCAAATTGTTCACTCCGTGGCAATCAAAACAATTTAGGTGGGAGGTTACTTTCTTGCAGGCAAAGTCGTTTGCAACCAGGAAAAGCTTCAGAATGCATTATTAAAGGCGTAGCGAAGCTAACGAGAGCAAATCGCCGTTTTTCAATGGGACTTTATACATACAGTTGTGTCGTTTAACATTTATATGGAAATGATATCTGTGCCGTTGGTTCCACGCTGGTGCGCCGTTTGAATATGCAACTCAGGGAAGCCTGAACTCTACAAATAGTTCTTTTGTGGCGTGGTGAAGATTTTATAGCGTCAAATGTTTAAATATCCTTGTACCACAAACAATTTTACTGTTTTAACGTTCGTTGTTTGTATTTTTGTCATAAACACTTTACTATCCGAACTGAATCTATGATTTATCTTCCCGATAGCATTTACAAATTATTGTGACCCTGGTCGGCAGTCGTCTTGCCTATGTAAGTGACTCGGGATAGTAAGAAAAGTCATTTTTGCACCTAATTTTTAAGCGTGTGTTGTGTACAGTGTTGAGAGTTTGAGCGCGTCTATCGTCGGAGCCAGTTGTTTGTTAGGCTGAGACAATAGTAAAAGTGTGAACAGCATTAGCGTTATGCGTCAAGATTAGGATAAGACAGAACAGCAGTGAGTTTCAAGGTCACGACGAATTGTAGATTGTGTTAAAAGACACAACTGAATTTTTGTAATTCACCTTTTGAAGAGACAAGTTGCTTTAGTTTTCTGCGGAGATAAATATCAATGTTAGCCGTATCTAAGGCAAGTTGTTGTAGTGTTTAACGCCCGCTTTTACTACTACGGCACCGCAGGCGGTGACACTGATGATACATGAAGATGGAGCACCGGTGGAATGAGATGGTGGGGGAAACCGGAGTACCCGGAGAAAACCCGCCCTGACACCGCTTCGTCCACCACAAATACCACATGCGGGTCCCTGGGATCGAACCCGGGCCGCCTAGGTGGTAGGCGAGCGCGCTAACCGCTCGGCCACGGCGCCGCCATAAGGCAAGTGGGTACCAATTCTCGTCAGCAGGATAATGCTTCTCTATTCCATGCTTCTTCCGTAGATTTAGGTACAGCCGGTTTCAAATGTTTTCCGACGGACGAGAGGGTGTAGGGACAAAGGACGAAGAACTTTCTTGTGAATTAGTTGCGCCTGGTGTGTCTGACCCGGGGCGGCTTTCGTGTGGTAAGCGGGGATCAAATAAGAAGATAAATATTCAGATTTTTCTATCCAAACGAAAGAAATCAGCACATTCTGTTCTGCACATATTTAAACAATATTACCTATTGTGGTAGCGTTAGTACGTTTAGAAAACATGTTTAAAGAATTATTTAAACAAAGATAATGCATATAATCTATTTCTTAATATAACAATACAGAATAAATAATCATTTTAACAATAAATATGCCATGGGCTATTTTGGGTATGTAAATTTTGCATGTAAAGCTGTAAAACATTTAACGCAGATTAATGTTAAGTGCAGAATATAAAGCTTTCATAGACTGGCGTGTCAGTTCGGACAGTTATATTTAATTAGATTTTGAAATACATATACAGGAATATCCGTACTGCTCCTAAGCTTTTCTGTAATTAAGAAAAATAAGAAACATTTGGTAAGCATAACCAAATGTCAATTTACCGTAAAAGTAAATAGAAGAACACGTTTACTTCCTAATTTAGGTATATGTTTCCACTGACACGGATCACACAATATTTAGACAAAATATATTTCACTCACGTGGCTTCTTCAGTTACGAAAATAATATTTAAATTAGAGTTTGAAAATGCGGAAACAAATCTGTAATACATAACAGTAAGGAATGTAAGAAGTAGCTACCGTTGAGAAAATTCACACAGTTCATGTAATTTGCAGCGCAATAAAATGTTTATTGATTTAAGCGAACTATTCGTGCATCGATTATTTACTACATGCGCTTACGTTTTTCGTTTTAAATCCTACAAGTATTTTCATGGCTATTAAAAATTTACAATCAGAAGTTTTTAGCACGGTGTATGCAGATTATTATTATTATTATTATTATTATTATTATTATTATTATTATTATTATTATTATTATTATTATTATTATTATTATTATTATTATTATTATTATTATTATTATTATTATTATTATTATTATTATTATTATTATTATTATTATTATTATTATTATTATTACTATTACTATTACTATTACTATTACTATTACTATTACTATTATTATTACTATTACTATTACTATTATTATTATTATTATTATTATTATTATTATTATTATTATTATTATTATTATTATTATTATTATTATTATTATTATTATTATTATTATAACAAGAGAAGCATCTTATCATAAACAAACATACTAAATTAATAGGCCACGAAAGAATGCATAAAAGTAATTAAAAAGCAATGCGCAGTTCCATGTTAGACATTTTGATTAAATCAAGTTTTTCGAAAAATGTTCCGTGTAAAGGGTAGTTTGGGGGGGGGGATTTAATTGACAATCTTTGCGTCCAATCCTTGGGAGATGGTGAAGTTAAATACTAAGTTTAGAACTTAACCGACTTTTTGTTTTTGAGTTATGGTATTTTAACGTACGCACGGACACATAAGCACCTACAAAACTTGTTCTCAAAATGCTTGTTTTTATTTGGGAGACTTCTAAATGGAATCTTGGTATCAAATTTAAAAATTAACGAAGGTTTCTACAACAGCACGAACAAAGTTAATAGATACATAAATGTTAGATGACATATAGAGTGTAGTTACTTTTGGCACGTTGTTCCAACTCTCATGATGTTCCAAATGATTACTGCAATGTATCTGACAGTTGATTGGTAACAAACCACCCTGCGGCGTGTCACATTGGATATGACCCAGTTTGATGTCAAAATTAGAGATTAATTATTGCTGCCACAATGTGATTAGGTAGTGGCGGTTTTTAATAAGCAGCCCACGCACTAGATCAACTGTTTAAGCCTTGGTGGCTGCCTAATGCGTTGTAGATCTAATGTTGGTTTCTAATACTGAGCGATAACAGGTTTTCAATCTGTAGGGCGCGATAGTGAATTGGCAAATGTTTAATAAATTAATTCATGTGAAATTTACTTTTTGTAGCATTTAAATTTCAATTATATACTAAAATTAACAATAAAAACACCACGATTATTAGTACCGGTTTTTGTGAGCTTAGCTTCCTTACATTGCAGATTGTTTATGTTGAAGGAGAGAGGGTGAGTTCAGATATAAATAACAGGCATGTGCTCGTACAAATTGTACAGGAAGAATGCGTATACTTTGATGTACACGGTGACTGTTAATGTTTTTATTTCGTTATAGGACACCGTCCCATGGTCCCTGCACTAGTAACTTTATATCATGGACTAGTCACTCTAATCCGCCCTAGTTATAATAATATTAGGGATTTCCGTGCGTCTCTGTGACCTGTCCACCTGCGGCGTATTGTCTCCAGTGGCTCCTTCACTTCATCCCTTCCTCCTGGGATGCAGGTCGCAGTGCGCGAGGAGTCCGTCTCCGCTGTATAGACTACAACTGTGACAAAGGAAGTGACAATCTAAGGACACTATAAACACATGCCGAATGTGATAATCAAAACAGGATTATACTGCATTTTTTACTAACTAGAAGTTTTAACAGCTTCATTTCTTTAAAACGAACTTAAAACTTTAAACGGATTTTCTCTCTAACGATATATGCTTTGGGGGATAAAAAGTGATTTAAAACTTCCTTCAAAAGTTTTTCTTCCTCACCTTCTGCTTCTTGTTCATTGAAGTCTGTTAATGTACTTATAAAATACTTTCCTTCCTTAAATTTTCAAACACGGTGATTATAGAACCTTGTTTAAACTAGGAAATGTGTAAAAGTTAAACGAAGTATAAGATATATTTATATGTATTTGTGCACATCAGGTGGATTCAGTCTTAATGATCTACGTACAATGTATTGTTCATCATCTCTAATGGCTATTCAGGAGCGAAACAAAAGAAGCCGTTTTCTTGTACATCTGGCCACATTACTTGTAACTCGATACATAAATGGAGGGTTATAGTAGAGAGAAAAAACTATAACCGTCCCTTCTATTCCTCCCTCTCCTGTCAATACAGCAGCAGCATGGTAGCTAAAACTTTAGAAAGAGGTTTTCTCTATAATCAGTAACAGAACAAAAATAGTTTTGTTCCGTTCTCCACAACTATCTTGACCTTCCCTGGTCAGTCGGCAGAGTCATGGAGGAAATAATAGTTAAACGAATTTGAAATAAAAGCTTAGACATTGGTTAAATGAAAAACTGGAACGTTTCCTGTAAATTAAATTAACTCGTGAGGTACTTAACAAAAAAAACAAAAAAAAAAAAACAAAAAAAAAAAAAAAAAAAAAAAAAAAAAAAAAAAAAAAAAAGGAAACTGAACATGAAAAAAAACTCGCGGCTACGCGGGTTTGAACCCGAGGTTTTAATTCATGACCGTCGTCCTGGCAGCATATCCATTACGCTAAACACTCATGCTACGAAAGCCGTCCGCTTGTTCTCGCATCATACGTTTCAGCTGCAGTGGACGTGATCAGTGGCATGCATACCCCCAAGCTATTGTAAAGCATAATTCTGTAATTTGTAATCCTAGCCCGTAAGTTTCCTGTCTCAAATTGATTGCCTATGAATTCTCTATTACCAGTAAAATTCGTGCGGTGTTATTAATTTACACCTGTATATATAAATGTATGTATGTTTGTCCTCTATTGGTTCCTAAACCGCTTGACTGGTCACGAAATTCGAAATTCGACACGTATCCGTATATTTTCATGGAGAAAGTTTCTATGCTATTCAGTTAACTGTGCAGCGTTTTATATTCTCACGATTATCTCCACTCGGTTATCTTTTACATAAAATACCTATCCTTATGTACTCCCTCTTTTACAAATAATTCATCCAATTTGTTATATGTTTGAAACAGAAATGCAACGTATAACATTCACACTGTTTTCTGTATTCATGTTTTTTATGAAACACATTCACACTTCTTTCTCTATTTCCTCTTCTACAAAGAATTCATAAAATTTTGTATAATTGAAATAGAAGTGCATCGTATTACATTCACACGGCTACCTCTACTAGCTTTCTTCCTGTAGTAGTTGTGATTGTTTAGCGGCGCACTTGCTTATTATATTCCCCTGCTTTTATTAATTTATTTTGCCCATTGTTTCTTCTTTACAGTATCCTAAGAGCTCAAGCGTACTAAGTAATATGCTTTAAATGTATCCAAAGAAACACAAGATATTGGACAAGTGCAAGCTAAATCTAAATGTTGCAAGGATATATTGTCGAACCACGGGCAACGCCAGTTAATTCAGCTGAAAAGTACTAAAACGACCTCTACAAATGTGTATCTCGATTAACACGTAATAGATAGAATAAGGTTTTATAAGAACAGTTGGTTGAAGACTAGGTAGTGAAAGTCATGTGAATGTAAAGCAACATATTTTATTTAACTCTCAGTTCACTCTATTCTCACCGTGAGTTCATTAATGCGATTTAGTTCGGTTTTCGCAGTCATTTTTCTTTCTTCGTGACGTAGCGGTGTATATGTCATTAGAGAACTTCAACTGTTTCCGTGGTGTAGTGGTTATCACATCCGCCTAACACGCGAAAGGTCCCCGGTTCGATCCCGGGCGAAACATTTGATTTACTTTGTCTCTCGGAGGCGGCGCCGTGGCCGAGCGGTTAGCGCGCTCGCCTACCACCTAGGCGGCCCGGGTTCGATCCCAGGGACCCGCATGTGGTATTCGTGGTGGACGAAGCGGCGTCAGGGCGGGTTTTCTCCGGGTACTCCGGTTTCCCCCGCCATCTCATTCCACCGGTGCTCCATCTTCATGTATCATCAGTGTCACCGCCTGCGGTGCCGTAGTAGTAAAAGCGGGCGTTAAACACTACAACAACAACAACAACTTTGTCTCTCGGAAAGAATTCTTTCAAACACTATCGTTATGTACAGAGTGGAATAGAATTCATTACATCCCTTGTAATATGTGCTTTACAGAAGTGTTACAAGCAAACAAGGAATACTCCAGGCACCTTTTTCAGACGTTTCAGTAAGTCGACAACGTTACGTTGAGGTTGGTCAGAGAATTGAACTGGTTTGTGGATGTAAACAGGTCGGGCACCTTCGTTTTTGTATGTTTTGGTAGCTAACGCTTGTGATTGGTCTACACTCGCACAATAAACAGGGAAGGACAAGGCAGGGTATTTGTTTGTGTTCTCAAGAAGCACCGTTACTGTGTTTGTTTATGTACTCGGCTAGGGAAAGTAACACCCACACAATCTGCAGTGTTGCCAGCTTGTTTTCGATAAAACTAAGTACTCCTTTTTTGGGATGGTTCATTCACTGGGCAATCGAACACAAGACTACTCCAACCTCTCCTGGAGTATCAGCACTCATTGAACGTCAGAACAAGTATCTCAAACTCGCTCGGAGAACAGCAGTTTCTTAGGAAGGCGATTACTAAGTACCATACAATTTAAAGGGACTATGGCGCTTGACCAATAGAACAAGTGAAGGATGCTATTGTTTCATTGTTTCTGGAATTTTCACATCAGAAGCTTACAGTACCCGCGACTACATTTTTCCCCTCCGAAAGCTGCCAAAACGGTTCAATGATTAGATTGAAATTGATCATGGCTTCACGGGTGATCAGCCATGTCAAATATATAAATGTCGAGCTTTCGGCCATATCGAACTACGTGGCCATTATCAGCAACTGGCCATCTGGTTAAGTAAGGCGGTCATACCATTCTATGGTTCTACCTCTCACAAGATTTCCCACATCCTCTCCAAGTTCAACATCAAGATTCACTATACCGTGCCCAAGAACATCCAAAAATACCTAAAGCCCGTAAAAGATCCTCTGCTTCTCTAAGTCCCAGGTGAGTACAGGATTCCATATGAATTTGGAAAGGTGTACACTGGACACAAGCAGGACGCACTATTGAAGAGAGGTGCAAGACACATCAGCGTAACTTCAAATCCTTCAGCACGAAAAGTCGGCAGTGGCCCAACATTGTATAGAGAAGGTGCAAAAAATTAACTACAACATCTCAATTATAAAAGGCGTAGAAAAATATTATGACAGTCATCAAAGAGGCCATTGAAATTAAATTACACCCAGGGAACCACCGAGCCCAGCCTGGATTCCAAGGAACGCACCATCTAGATGGTTCATTCAGTTCTTGAAGAAGGCCATGGGATTTGAGATGGTAGTTTATTTTTAACATTCAGTTTAGAAGGCCATATAAGCTCGTCGTTTATAAACATAATCAAGTTTCTGAAGAAGGCCATGATTTTAAGATGGCCATTTCCTTTTTACTGAGCTCCTAATGATGGTTATGGAGTTTGATATGGCCAAAACCTCGAACATTTATAAATTTGACAAGGCTAATCACCTCATGAAACTGTACTCAATAATGCTCGCCGTGGAAAGTTCTAGCCTTAGAGTGAAACTGATTTGCACAGTTGGAGAAATCTTATTTTTCTGAAGACGGGCCCTAATGACCCAGTTGTCGATGGGCCCTTAAATACCACAAACTAACTCACTCTCTTTTTCTGAAGATACTAAAAGGCTGGAATGCTGTTGGACTAAACATATTGATTTAAAATTGAAATAAAAAAATGCAATTATCATCTCATCACGGTTTAGGAATTTCTCCCATAACGGCCTCACCTTTCTCTGCAACTCCTCGTGAGTCTTCAGATGTTTCCTCTTCCAATCTCATAACACTCATAACACAACTTAGGAAAGCATTTTCATCCATTCTTTGTACACGATGTTTCTATCGGCTTCTACATTTCCTTATTTTTTTCATTTGTAGGAAGAATACTTAATTTGTTCCTTAGTTATTCGTATTTTGTTTTGTCCATAATTGGACATCCCTTAATTGCTCTTAGGTATCTCATTTCAGCTGCATTAATTAATTCGAATCCTTTTTTATCACTCATGCTTCACATCCGTACATCAATGATACCACAGCTATTACTTTGTTAAATGTGCTTCTTTCCTTATTTATCTTTTTCAAGTCTTTGCTAATGTTCCACAAATATACTGAAATTTACTTTATGCTCGACCACACCCGAATTTATTAATTATAAGTCTGATAGCGATCCTTTAATGGACCTTCTTAAATTCAAACTTTCATTAAAGACCTGATCTTCATCCAATCGGGCAATTCAATTTTCATTAAAGGACAGGTGTTCCACCAATCAGAAAATTTCCATGCAGCAATGGCAAAGCGCAATATCGATTAATTCTCGAAACGCAACTAGCGCGAGTTTAGAAAACGCTAAAATGTCTGACACTACTGAAAATGAGATGCAACTTACACAAAAGACAAGTTAACCTCAATACAACATCAACTTCCAAGAATATTGCACTAAGCACAGTCCTGCAAAGTAATTTCATTAGTTGTACAATAAATAACTTATAAAAGGAAAAAAGTTTCGTCTGAAAACCAATATATTCAATTTGCCTTCTATTTTTCAATGTTATGTAGCGCTCCAAGGTCATCATTTTCAACATACAGTTGTGACATGCTGGAAACGAATTGATCGTTTAGCGCCTGCACAGAGCTCCAAATATCAGCTGGTAATTAACACGCTCGTATAAAAATTAGGAAACTCGCTTCGCTTGTTTCCTAATATATACTCTTGTCTTAATTACTACCATTGTAGTCTCGTTGCATCATATACTATTGTTGTTTATATCTTTATCATCACAATAAGTTATATTGCACCCTAAGTAATTAAATTTGTTTTTTCTAATGTATTATTGCTTAAAACTATTAAAAATATGCTGCTCTTAGCAGATGATGTAATGATTACACAAACAAATGATGACTTACAAAAAGGTGTGTATGAACTAGTAGAAACATTAAAAAATACGGACTTGGGAGACAGTGGCATTCTGTTGTAAACATCCAATCCGATAAAAAATCTCCTAAATATTATGTACTATTTTCAGAGATACCGAGAACTTTTAAACCACCATGGTAGGTAATCATGCGGCTTATAACAACAGTTAGAAGGGCACATTTATATGCACCAGCATTTATACTGCGGTCTAGAACGCTTTTAAATCATCATGCTTGAGCTATTGAAACTAAGCAAGATAAACTGTATTCTTACGCTAATTAGCCTCAAACAAGAAGAACGGGAAACGATGGTATCTTGGTAAAATAGGGCGTGTATATCCATTAAAGTCTGAACAATGAATACACGGACAACGCTCACAAGTGCAGAAAATCTGTACTCAGAGGAATAACTAGAGCTCGATGATGTGATTATCAGAAGTCTTTCTTGTAATAAAGAAGAAAAAGGTCCTCTTAAGCTCTTTTCTTCGCTATTCTTGTTCTGCAGTACGAGGACAAAAGAAGCCAAATCTATGAGGAGCAGAAAGGAAAAACGAATCGTTGCAGAATTAACCAGCTTTCTATTCTTCTTCCTATTCTGTGTAAATAATAATTCCTTTCTTTGTCTTTCTCTTAGGAAAAATAAGACTATGCAGAACAGAGAACAGAAAAGACGAGAGAAGGAAGGTGGAGGAGGAGACGAAAGAAGAGCTTTTCTGTTATTAATTTTATTGCAACAAATTTCTTGTAGTTGGAGGAAGAAAAATATGATCCATTTTAAGCCACTTTTAGATTTATACTTGGTTTTTCAGTAATGTGCTTTTAATATAAGCCTCACTGATATATCCTGCACTTAAAGGCTTCAAATACTTTTAGAGCGAATCACATTGGAAGAACACAATATTCATATTCCGTCTCAGACATATCTTAACTAAACTGTGACTTCAATGTGCCAAAAGCTTCCCCTCCAAGATCGATAAAATGAAAACCTAATGCTCTTTCCCCGTACACAGCTTGTGTTATAACTATTGCTGGTTTTCGTGTAATCTGCAACCTGTGTAAATGCGGATTAGGATAGTTTTCTGGGTGTAGTAAATTACCATTTAGGTAATTTTAGGCGTGGCGAATGGTTGTTAGTTGCGCAGTGGTGTAGGTTGAGTTTACTTTAGTATTTATAAGGCAACGGGGTTGTCAAGTTAACATCCCTCCAGCTTCCGTTAGTAAATATTGTGGGACAGTGCGTCATTAAGTACAGTGCCCACCCGCGTTATCAGCTGCCTCTTGTTTGTTCCAAGAAGGAAAAAGAGACGTTTTGCATGACGAAATTCATAGACACCTTTGTAAGGTCATTAACCACATCTAAAAATGCATAAGAAGATAACTATTGCAACAAAGTTACATAACATTTTAGTTAACATACAGAAACCATGATACCATGAAATATGCACTTTCCAGCAAAGATCAGTGTGTGATCTTTAATCCATTTTATTTTGTTAGACAAGGCATTTGTGTTGGAATTTTACAGAGTGATGTGACTGGATGGTTAGTGAAAGCCATGTGAAGCCTTGTATTGTGCTAAACTCGATGATTTAAAGAACTGAATGAAGATCTTCGTGGATAGTAGTGTTACTACGAATCAAGGTGCATAAATCAATATTCTTAACATACATCTTTGGATTTTTTCTGTCTAATTGATATTTGCATTTGCTGCAGAGACGCATAAATTGGTCTAACTATGACATCCACTTGTTTCAACTAAAGGATCGGTCCTCATGTCAACATAAACACGTGTACAAGCGTGAATCAAGTGTATCTTCTTCCGAGGTTTTCCCTTATCCTGAGAAGAAGAATGTCGGGTAACTCAAAGCTCTATGGACCTCGGGATCATTTGAGCGTCATTTTCGCCGTCCATTGTGACTATGTTGGGGGACGTTAATAAAAAAGGAAGATAGAAAAGGGAAAAAGTAGTGCCGATACTGCTCCAATCAAAGCGCCAAAGCTTTGTTTACCTGAGGAACAATCCTTTCGATGAAACCAGTGTAGTAAATTTGTTCCTTGATTTGCAGAGGAATTTAAGAGTATTTTTGTATTAAGCATTATATCTGGGAAACTCTGCTTCCGCGTTAATCGCGTGTCTAAGACTACACCTAGATATCTTAATGTTTGGTTCTCAGATTTCTGCAGATTCGTCTTCACTTTCCAAATGCTATTCCAATCGTAGTTCAGGTTAGAACATTATAACAAGTATCTCACTTTGAATATTTGCGCTGCAATATAAGGTTCAACAGAGATAAAGACATACAAAATAAATACTAGTAAATGAGTGGTATAACAACAAGAACGTTACAAAATAAAACAAGAAAAGATACAAAACTTAAATTTTATAAAAGAGTGTATGGTAGCGAGTCCTGGATTATTTATGAACGAGAAAGATAACAGTAAATTACAAACCGCAGATATGAGATTTTTGATAAGCATAAAGGGTTGTACTTAAGGAGATCCCTTTCGCAACGAAGACATTTAAGAAGAACTAGGTATATATGAAATAAACGATAAAATTGAAGAGACCAAAGAGAACTGGAAACAACATTCGACTAGAATGTGTGACGAAAGAATACCAGTGAAAATATACGAGTACAAACCACGTCTAACAGAGATGGAAGACGGAACGGGCAATCTGCACAATCAATGGAGTATAGAAGAAGAAGACAAAACAATTTGTGTGTTCTTTTCAATAAACGATAAAAAGTTAGGACATTGTCAGAAGTAAGAATTACATATATCCTTTCTGTAACAAAGAATAAAATGATTCACAATTAACTCATTTTCGAAACGTGTTACCTACTCATACAATTCGCAACATATAAGGACTCAGCAGAAATAACTTTGAATCCATCTCATGAACATCAGGATCATCTTTTGTTTTTTATGCGAAAAAGTGATATCGCTAGTAACAATATTGCGTCTTGCAGGGTTTATTGTCTCCAGAGCCACCTAGCGTTAACGCCTCACACTGCCAGACAGCGTGCCGACCTGAAGCGCTTTGCCACGTGAATTCCTGGAACTAACACCATCATGAAATCAACCTGTAGGTTATCGGATAAAAATAAATAATAATTATTTTTTCTTTTACACACTTAAGAGTAAGTAGAGGAAGTATTGTATTCCTCTCAAAAAATGGATACCGATATTTCATGGAAATATGCTTTGACAACTTCTGAAAAAGAAAGGAAAAAAAGACAAGAAAAAAAGCATTTTAGGGAAAACTCAATGTGTGGGTGTGTGTGTGTGTGTGTGTGTGTGTGTGTGTGTGTGTGTGTGTGTGTGTGCGAGCGCGCGCGCGTGCGCGCGTATGTGTGACGGAGAGAGAGAGAGAGTGAGAGAGAGAGGCCAATTTTCTAAAATTGCATTTTGGATTCAGGTGACCTCAAAATCATAACGTATGCATGTGATGTCGTAGCAGCGATGTGCAACGTTTGCGAAAGAGAGGAATTTGCGTTTACCTCCTTCCACTGTACCTGGACTTTGCCTCTCTTTAACCCCCAGCAGTGCAGTGTATGGCAGTGGCGGGTTGGTTACATGTACGTTGCGTTTTCAAATTTTATATACTAAACATCTGTTCGTTTATAATTCTTTGGTGCTGCTTATGTTTAAGAAGTCTATCAATATTTGGTGACAAATTCGAAGTGCATAACATATTGAGATATAAAATTTTAATACAGTTCAATTTGTAGAGCTATACTCACTCTTATACAAACTATTCTTGCAAATGCTTATTTATCTATGTACTGCATTTTAATCGACATGAGCATTTTCAGAAAATACCTTATTTCTAATTTTCTTGTAGGTTCACGGAGAATAGGGGAATGCAGTAGGCTTTAAGTGATAGTGAAATGTTTTAAGAGCTGGCTGCTATTCGATGCTTTTAAAATTCTATTCTCTTTGGAAGGCCAAGAGATAAAAAAAATTCGAATAACATATTCCTATTTGAAAAAAGTATAATTTTTGGCAAATTCAAACAAATAAGAAAGAATATCTGGGAAATAGTTCACTCAAAAGAAAAACGAAGTATTTGACTGTGTTTTAAGCAGATCCACATTTGTTATTTCGTAAGCTTTTGTCTGTCTTAGAATTTATGCAAAATCATCCAAAATGAAGAGGTCTTCTGAGGACATGCCCAGAAAATTCAAGGCATGACTTAAAAACGGCCATGGAATGTCCTCTGTATCCGTCATTGGATACTGACTCTCCGACTGAAGGAGTGAAGTGGGGTATAGCCGCTCATTGCGCAAGGTTCTTCAAAGAGGGAAAGTTGGACACCCCTGTTCTATAGTGCCTCGTGGTTCGCATGGATTAAACTCAAGGTCATCATGCGTTATTTCTAACTTGCGAATTACATTTCTGAAGACTTTTGTCAGTTAACATTGCTATCGGGGCTTTGGGCTCGCTTGCGATTGCAAGGGTGAGTGTTATCTTTCGTTACATGTACACATTAAAACTAAACTAGTCATGTCATAAAAATATATAATTTTGGAAGTAGTTTCTGTAAGAAATTTAAATATATTTATGTATGTTTTTATATTTTTGTGAAATGAGGATAGAATTCTGAAGGTAATCTATTACCACAATCAGATTTTGTCTATGTTGAAGTTCGACTCTTGCTGGATGCACATTGGGGAATCATGATTCCAAAATGTCAGGTTCACGAGGTAAGAGAACCTGGGTTCCTAAAGATGTTTTAAACTCATTAAGATAAGTAGCTTTTTAAACTGTTATGGCGTAACTCGCCATCGATTAGAATAGTAATTGAGATATATGGTAATAAATAAAGACAACAGAAAGGAAATCAGTTTCTTAGGATATCAATTCTCATAGATGCAAGTTCATTAAAATAATTGGATTTTTAAGTCGTTACAAATGTTTTCATTGTTATTTTCAATTATAATTCTGATATATAGTACTCAATACAACTGTAATGCTACTTTTAAGGTAAGACTAAAATAGTTATTTTGTTGAGACGTCAGGGTGACCAAGATGGAGGGATAAAAGTTACTGTAAGCGCATAAGATAGTATTTTAGTGCGTTTAGACACAAATGTCAGTCGAAAGTTAATCTAAACGGGGAAATTTAATATACCTAACCTTGTCCATGTGTTTCTGCAAGAGATCATCGCTCAGAGGTTGCTTGTCTCGTCGGAATGCAGTTGGAATGCTATTTGAAGAGTGGAATAGCTTTCCTAGCTGCCGGTCTTGAGCTTGTATTCCTGCTCCCACATCCCCTTGTTTAGTTTTCACTACGTACCTTTCAGTGTGTTGCAAATCAATATCTCTTAGTAAGCCGTGATCCAGTACAAGACTAACTTTTGCGGAAAAAGCCTCCGTCATTCGAAAAGTTGAAAAGGGTTTGAAGAAAAATGTGAAATCGCGAAAGAATATAGGGAACCACCGAACACCATAACTCTATCTGAAGAATAAGGGGACAATTTTAAGCAATGCCTCGAGTGAAAGTAGGAAGACTCGGAAAATAGTGAGACAACCAGAGAATCCTTGATGACGTACGTATGTACCTGCATTGCTGAAATGTCAATTTTAGATCTAACTTTTGTAATTCGAATTTTTGGATATTTCTACTTTTTTTCTTGTCCCTTTGGCTTCGAATTACCCAGGTTCCACTTTATAAGATAACGAGCTATGCTGGCATCTGCAAGATCTGTTTTAATTATGCCTTTTATGAGGGCGAATCAAAAAGTAAGTTGCACTCGCGCGCCGCGACAGCACGCTGGGTGTCGTGACTGTAGCCAATGTGCAGCAAGCTACAGTAACTGTTGACACTTCCGATAGGTAGGGTGGTCTTGTACCCCATTGTGTTGTGTAGAATGGGCCTAGCTGAATAGCGCATCAATTGGACGTTCACTCCAAATTGGAGGTGCATGCAACGATCACAGCAATCTCTCACCGCAACACTTCACATAACCCGCTAATGTCAGAACTGCTGCAGCGATTCAAGTGGGAGGTATGACAACATCCTCCATACAGTCCATGCGATTGCCATGTGTTGGGTAGGATGAAAAAGGATATTGCTGGACGATGATTCCGAAACGACAAGGAAGTGAAAGCAGCTCTATCTAGGTGGTTACATAGTACTGAAGGGGATCTCTACGTACCCGGAATCAAAAGGTTGATTGCCCGATCCGATAAATGTTTACAGTCACTTGTGGACTATGTGGAAAACTGGACCTACATTGTATGTTGTCATAGCTGTGTTGCCTATGTGTGTGTTGTTCAATAAATGGCCATAACTTGGAAGTGTAACGTACTTTTTGATCCGCCCTCGTATATCGTCGTAATGATTAATAAAGATTTAATAGTATAAATGAGTTAACATTAAATGTATGATCAGTGAAATAGAAATAAAATAGCTTAAAATCCTAAATAAGTTTGAACCAAAAAAGAGGAATCGCAATTGATAGCCCTGATCTATAGTTATAGTTTAATAATTGTTGCAAGAACAATATTGATTACTAGGGGGGCGTTTGCGAAGCAATATTAAATACAGATGCTAAGACAATAAATTGGATAATATTAGTCAAGTTAAGTTCGGCGTATTTGGAAAAGTTTGAATGCAATCTTATCACTAGTTATTGTTACTACTTATCGCTTCATATTGTTAACTTTCTAGAGCAGGGCTGACGAACGCTACTCGCCAAGTGTGAACACATTCGGCTACTTCCCCAAGAAAGTGGAAAAGCGGGGAAAACCAAGAGAAAACCGGTTCTAGATAAAGCGTGCAACTGTAGTTATGGGAGAGAGGGGGGGGGGGGGGAGCGACTCCGTTCTTGCCACTTGCGGAGTAACGTTCCTCAGCCCCGTTCTAGAGGTAAGGCACTAATAGTAGCAGTGCAGCCTTATGAATTTGTCTGTTTAACTTAAATAGTTTTCGTCTTGCCATACATGCTAGCAGTAAACATTTTCTATACAATTCTTCAAACACAAACATACAAAAACATTTTATATCAATAAGTTGACACGTACACCGGAAGTTCACGATGCATATTAGTAGTATGCGCATATGTTTTTTTAGAATTTTTGTCAGGCTACACTGACTGACATTTTATTCACACCGATGGATCTAAGAGCACCAGCGGTGTTAGATGTGCTTATGTTTATGGAGCCGATAATACACACTCGGTTTTCCTAATAGTACTTCTAGTTTTACTGCAGAGCTGTATGCAATTTACCGAGCCGTTTTATATGTGCGCCGTCGCAAATTAGGTTACTTCGTGAGCTGTACAACCCCCATCCTATTGTACAACATATCCAGGATGCCCTCCATGTTTTACACGCTTCTGGCGTTGACGTGGTGTGTGCATGGATTCCTGGTCACGTAGGTTTGCCGGGGAATGAAATGGCAGATTTGGCAGCAAAGAGAGCTACTACAGAACCCAGTATTACCATCTCACGTGTTACTTCACAAGACTTTAGTCTTGAAGTGCGGAGACCGGTGCTGTCGTCCTGGCACGAAGAGTGGTCAGTTCTCCGCGGTAATAAGCTTAGAGAAGTGAGGGAACTTCCTACCGTAGGTTTCCATCACACATCCTCCACACTCATTCCGGCATACCATATATTGTGGACGTCGTGCGGGACAGGACTCGCACAATATATGCCAAACTCACACCTCACCCAACCCAGTTTGTCAACACCCTGGGGCAATACGATCATCGCCTACCTAGACGGCGGCAAAGCTACCGCTTGCCCAAGGACGCCCTTGGCTGGTAACTACCGCTATCCCTTCAAACACCCAAACCGCCAAATATACCTATTCCTCTCGGTTTCCTGTCACTGGCACTGCATTACTCGACGGTTCCAAGCGGCCGACGAAGTAAGCAGTGGGGCAATGGTCGTTCGATGACTAGACATCCAAGATCGGACACATCCCACCGCCAGCAACAACATAGGAAACTAACCTGCACCATTAAAGACATTACACCAAAGCTTGTAAAATTAGACAAACCTACACCACCTCACGGGTAAATCCGTATTAAACGGATAGGTACCGTGGCCACTTTACCATCCTCCTGGGTTAACTCAGGCGACTTGTACTTACTCCTGGACTCCTGGAGGAGTTTAGCTTGGCTCGGTTGCGAATTGGCCACTGCAATTTTTCGCATGGTTACCTATTTAAAGGGACCCTGCCCCTCTGGTCCACTGTGTGACAGCCTTTTGTCAGTCCGTCACGTGCTGTTAGAGTCTTCGTCTCTAGCGCACCTTCGAGATTCTCTGCAGATGCCTGCCAGACTTGCAGAGGTCTTAGCGGATGACAAAATAGTGGTCCAAACAGTTTTTAGGTTTTTAGTGGAGTGCAACATGTTCTTGAGGATTTGAAGCTTTATATACCTAACTTTTTATACCCTTTTGACATATTTATTGCTTTGTTTCAATTTTGGCGTTTGCTACTGTTTTGTATATTTATATATTTTGTTTCTTTAGCAGTAATTTTATTTTTTATTGAAATTTATATCTGGCTATTGCCATGAACTGTTTTAAGGGCACTGATGACCACGAAGTTGTCATCAGTGATGACCTTAAAGCTGCAACACACACACACACACACACACACACACACACACACACACACACACACACAACACACACACAAACACACACACACAATAAGTAGACAAGTTCTAAATGTGTTAAAACCCTAGCAACAAAATCGTTCCTTACCTTCCTCAGTTGGAGATGAATAATTTCTCTCCTTTTTTATGCACCTGGTGAGATTAACTCAGAGAGTGCTGCTTACCTGTAAAAGACAAAGGATGAGCTGTTAGACTTGGCCTGCGATTCTACAAAGCAACCAAATTTCTACAGAATTTGATACAGTGGTTTTGGGATTTTGTATATAATTATCTTTTAAACCTCCTTGTACGCTAATGCAAGCCACGTGGCTACCCGTGCCAATACAGCTTGATAAATGCCAAAATGGCCGTTAAACAATAATCTATTATCTCTAGCTATTTTGAAATAATACCGATTGAAATACCAACAAAATTCTACAAGGATTCGTAAACTAAACTTCACGAAGCTTCTTATCTACTTAACTACATTAACTTTCAAAAGCAACATAATATGTTTTGAAGTGCTACTAAACAGAGCAATGCAGCAGAGCAGTTTTTAATCAACAGCATGGACCTATTTTAACAAATGTGAGCACCGGTTACTGTTAATCACTGTCTTCTAATCGTTTAGTATTACCCTAACATTATACTTACGTCATTATTCCACAAACTCAGCGCAACACATCTTAAACATATGGCATTTTAATCTAAATCATTACAGTTTTTTTTCTGAGAAAATCAATATTTTCAACAAAAAATTCCATGTTGAGGAATTATTTTCAAAATCTTCATGTCGCATCCTTGAAAGTTATTGAGGTTAAATACGAATTTTGGTTTTTAACAACCGTTCACTTCTGAGTTATGCTGTTGACATACAGACACACACACAAACACCCATATATACCTTTTCTGAAACTGCATTTTTTTTGGATTCAAGATGCCTGAAAACATATTTCCCGTGAAATCTCAACATAAAAATATATGTATCGAATACATTTCCATACTTACTATTAGTACATTAGAAAATAGAATTGGGTACCAAAATTTCACCAAAATACGTATTTTGAGACTCTCCAAATAAAGAAAAAGATGTTTCTAGAAACAGTTCACGTGTGTTGGTGGGTGTGTGTGTGTGCATGTGTATGTGCGAGCGCGCGCGCGTGCGTCTGTGCATATAACTCAGAACATGGTTCAAAAGTGAAAAGGGGTAAAACACTAAACTTGGTATTTAAGTGCAACATCTTCCAAGTTGTGGCATTGATTTTTTAAGAAAATTTCCGCTCTCTAAACTACCCTTTATATGAAAACATTTTTCAAATTTTTGATTTTCTCAAACGATCCTTCAAACGATCTTGATTAAAATTTCGTGAGTATACGGTAATTTCATAACATACGAAATATATATCCTGAACTTTTTGAGAAGGCCCTTAAAAGTCCCCTTCTTTCTCAATGGCTTTTGCATAACTAGTGATCCGTAAGATAACAAAATCTTACTACACATAAAATGTAGCTATCGTCAAGGCGTAAAGTTTATGTAAAATAACACTGGTCAACAAAATTTAAGTTATTTGATGTTAAAAGAAGTATAAAGGGTGATTCTTACTGAATTTTGTGTGCTGATTACAAATCTTTTTGCAGAACCTTTCCATCACCCATAGTTTTTTTAGTAATTGTATTAACAAGATTTGTTGTAATTATACAGTTAATATGTGTTACACCTTAGCTTGAGTACCTTTTACATACATAAAATGTATGTGAATTAGATTTTAGACTGTACTTTGCTTGAGGAACATCTCTCGAGTGTTCAGCAGCAGTCCGCCAACATATTTGGAGTCCATTTTCCCTGGTAGCGTCTTTCCATTTCAAATTTCACTCCCAGTGTCCCTTCAGCGATGTCCTGATGGAAACGCACGCCATGTTCGTCACTGACAGCACCGAGATTCTCAGGAAAGAGGTCAAGATGGGAGAACAATATATATATTTTCAGGACATATTACATCCCATGGCCTTGTAGTTCTCAATCAGCTTATGGAAAAGTTCTGCGTAATGTTCAGACCTGTGATTTCCAAGAAAGTTTATGACGATGTTTTTAAAAGAGAACCATGCAGCTCCTTGCATATTTAAAAGGCTTTCAAACTGCGAATCGTTCATAAGCTGGGCCCAAATGACCTCGTTGTCGTCGGGCCGTTAAACCCCACACACTCACTCACTCACTCACTCGTTTATAAGCTGTCTAATTTGAAGGCCAACAAATATTCCCTCTTTTATTTTTGCTTCACTGATCTTTGGAAACTTAGTTTTCAGGAACAGAAATTCACTCCCATCACGATCGATTGCTTTCACAAAGTTCTTGAACAAACCTTGATGTGTAATGGAGGTAATAAGATTTTTTCAAGTCTTACAAGTGGTTGGTGAACAAAATTTGCCTGTCCTTGGTTGAATGACTCTCTCTTTTGCCAACTTTGTTTAACATAATGATTGCTTTTGTCTCTACTATCCACATGCACAAGAAACAGCAAAATTTTGTATAACCAAGTTGTAATCCAAGTAAGATAGCTATCACTTTAAAATCTGCACATATCTGCCATGAGTAGTCATCATATCGGATACTGCATAGCAAGAGTTGCATGTTCACATAACTCTCCTTCATACCAACTGCATGGGCTATAGGAATGGATGGAAACTTGTTTCCATTATGTAGCAAGACTCCTTTCAAGCTTGTTTTCGAGGAGTCATAGAACAAGCGCCAATCTTCAGGCTTATGTTGAACACCCAGGGACTCCATCAAAGAATCGCCATCATTACAGAACACTAGGTCTTCCTGTTTAGAAAATAAGTGCTCCAATTCCTTTTGGCGTCGACGAAAAGAACTTATTTTGGTGCCATCCTGCAGGAGATGCCAGCCTTTCAATGTTGAAGCAAGTAACTCGGCTTTACTTTTAGATAACCCAAGGTTACAAACCATATCGTTTAAATCCTCCTTGGTTAATAAGTGCTCCTTCCACAAAATCTGGCCACTTTGTTGTAATTTATTAACGTCATCAACTCTTTGAAAATCTTCAGTGACATTACTGCCGTCTGGTGGAGTTGGTACGGGAAGGCCTGGTCCATGAGGCAATGATCGAATTGCTGATTCCATAGATGGATATTTAAGTGTGATTGGATTTGGAACTTATTTCCGATATATCTGTCAAGCAAAAGTAGCAGTCTGTTACATGATACTTAGGTTCCCGCCATATCATAGGAACTGCAAAAGGCATATGACGGTTACCTTTTAACCAGCCGGTTAATAGTGTTGTACATTTGGCACAACATATTTCTGAAGCCCAAAACTTATTCTCATCAGTTTTATTGTTAAAATAACACTCATAAGCTCTTTTAATTAGAGAAGTCAAATTTCGCCTCTGTGCTTTTGAAGCGAGCTCACCACAAATGTAACAAAAATTGTTTTTATCATTTACACATTTGCGAGACATTATCCTCCTAATTCCCAATGCTTAAGAAAACACACTATTAGAAACAATTAATTTACAACTTGCGGCTAGGTGCTGTGCAAATAAACAGGTGAACCTGTACGATCTGTTCTCGAATGCTGGAATGCTTTCATGCTAGCATACGAGCTTCTTGAAACATCTGGCAAGAGTAATTTAACCTATGTATGTTATTCGCTTGCTACTGTCCAGATATCATGAAAGAACAATCGAAACCGATTTGGTGGTGCAATGATTTTGTTAGCAGGAGATTTTCGTCGAACATTGCCCGTCATTTCACGGTCAACGGCAGCAGATGAACTTAATGCATGTTTAAAGTCCTCCGTTTTATGGAAACACGTCAAGATACTAAATTTAAGCAAGAATATGCGTGTTGAGTTGCTAAGTGATACACCTGGAGAAGTATTTTCAAGACAGCTCATTGACTTGGGTAATGGCAAATTCCCTTTAGACGTTTTTACTGGCTGTGTTACCTTTCCTGACAATTTTTATCAGTTTACTGAATCAAAAACCGAACTCATTCAAAAACTGTTCCCAAACGTTGCTCAGAATTACATAGATCATATCTGGTTGAGCGAACGAGCTATATTGGCTGTCAAGAACATGGATGTAAAGGAATTAAATTTCAAAATTCAAAATGAAATTGCCGGTGAATTGAGGACATACAAACCAGTTAATTCCGCTACAAACCAAGATGATGCCGTCAACCATCCACCCGAATTTTTGAACTTAGACTACTGCCATCTGTCTGTTAGTTTAGTAGCAGAGATATGTGTCCAGTTTCTCAAAATCTTAAAATCCTATTTCGCTACAAGGGCATTCAGGGGTATAACTTCATCAGTACAGTAAATTTACAACATTGAAATGTCACGAGATGCTGATGAATGAATAAGTGAGTGAGTGGGTGAGTGGGTGAGAGAGTGAGTGAGTAATGTTTAAGGGCCCTTCGACTGCTAGGTCATTTGGGCCCCATGTCATATTTGAAGGTTAAAACACTCACAAGTTTCTGATTAAAACTAAACTAAAACACAGAACTAAAATACAATAATTCTTGAAACAATAATTACTACCTTCTCGATTAACATAAAATTTCATGAAATAACTTCCACGTTTTCCATGACCTCTCATATATTGAGTTAAATGAAATTTAGAGTGAACTTTCTTATATTTAATCTGCAGAGTATGTAGGGAATAAGAGTACTTTAGTTGAAGTAATCTTGGCACTATTTGTCCAAAGGGCATTACAACAACCAAAGATCTACATTGCCTGAAGATGGAAGGTTGCCTATGATGCATGGAGCACCTGTGGAATGAGATGGCGGGGTAAACCGGAGAACCAGGAGGAAACTCACCCCAGTGCCGTTTCGTCCACCACAAACCCCACATGCGGTTGCCTGGGATCGAACCCGGACACAAAACTTGGGACAGCTTGCATATATAAATGTTATTTAGAAGGTGGTGCGGATTTATCCAATTGCTGAGCATGCTCATTTTCTGAAGTAAAATAACACATGCCTGAATAACCTCTCCAGCAAAAGCACGAACTTTCTTTCCAAAAAGGATATTATGACATTACTGGATACGTGTCTCTTGCTTTAGCTATTATCCTAGTGTGTTGTTCGAAAAAATTACTTTAGGGACGGAATCTTAATATCTGATGGCCGTAGCAAATTATGTTTAAAACTTAGAACTGAAGTCCTTGGTAACTATGTATTTCTATTGCGGTTCTATTGGACACTACGAAAAGAGTAGAACACGTGGGAGCCCCATACGTTGCTTAGCGTGTGTTAAAATATTGCTTGGTTCATCGTTCATCAACGTCTTTGCGTTTCCAATCACTAAATCAATACTATATTACATAAGCTTTTAACGAATTGTGAATTAAGCTGATTTCAATGTTTCTTTAGTAACCCAGGGGGGTAAGTGACACGCTCTAAGCTTTTACATTTATTATTCTGAAGACCAAGATAAACATACCCAGCAGAGCCAAATTACAACTTCAGATAACTAAATGATGAACCTATGTTACTCCCCTTCAGTGTGGTAGTTTGCGGCTACGCAGTATACACTCACTGTAACTGTAATCCACAGTTTTGTTCAACTCTTTTATTGCCCTCTCTACTCCATACATAGAAGCTATTGCGCTTTTCAAATGGGAAGGAGTTTGTCCTCAGTGCCTCCAGGCCGGCAACCAATTGGACTCCTCCTGTTGTCATAGTGCTTTCCCCTTAAGCGGGGCATGACGCGCGCCAAGAAATATGAAATGAGTGGGTGTAATGAGCTTGCAACGCTGTGCATGTAAATGTATCTCATTGGTTGCAGACCAGAACTCTTCCCATTTGAAAAGCACAGTAGAGCAAAATTGCATTCCACCCATACGTTCAGTCCCAAGATTTCACTGAAAATACTCGTTTTGAGGTCACCTGAACCCAAAAATACCCACTACAAAACGCTCGTCTTTGTGTTTCGGTATGACTATTAACAGATCTACTCAAAAACAAAAATTCAGATCAATACCAATATTGGTATTCACATTTAGCATCTTCCAAGCATACGACACCAAGATTTTCAAGCAAATGCCCCCAAACCATACTACCTTATAGGTACATGGAGTGTTTTTCATGGAATACAGTTCTTTTCAAAAGTAACTAACGATTTTGATTAAAATAAAATATACTTATAATACTTCCATGACAAAAAAAAAAAAAAAAAAAAAAAAAAAAAAGAATATCTTGAACTTTTGGGGAATTTTCTGAAAAGTACCCTTCATTCTGGGTGATTTTTGCATAGGTGGGAAACTGTAAGATATAAACAAAATCTTACTACATAAACAGGTAGATCGTATGACAAATTTGTTTCGAGGTATTAGTAGTTATTTGTTTGAACTTACGAAAACTAAGTTTTCGCAAAGGGAAGAACGTTATACATTTTCTCCCTCTATTGTGCATGCAAAGAAAATGCAACTTAAAAGGCATTACAACTGTCATATCGACCAGTGTTTAAATCATTTGACTGTCGTTAAGGCCCATTCTATTCTCATATTACCCTTACACCTACAAGAAAATTAAAATAGTACCTGGAAAAGTTTATCTCGATTAATATGAAGGAAATAGAGGAAGTGAATGTTCTTAAGAATATTTTATACAAGAGTAGGGAAAGCCATATGAGTTCAACACATCGGATGTTTTATACCACTGCACTGCATTCAGAGAAGGTACTACATTCCACTCGAAAATTCCATACCAACATTTCACTGGCAAAATTAACCTATACATGGAGGATGTTTTAGAGAGATTTTATGGCTCTACTATTGTTTCAAATATTACACGTTTAAGATATTTTCACGGAAAATTAAATATATACCTGTCTTGAATTTTCGGAGAATGGTATTTGAAGCTCTCTTCACCCTGAGTAACTTATTCAAAACTTTAAACCGTTTGAGGTAGACAAAAGCATGCTACATAAGATTTACAGATCTCGCTTAATAACAACATTATGTCTTCATTTATTTTTCAAAGTAACCTTCTCGAAATATTGCTTCTTGTTAATTTGAGTTTCGAAATCGTACATGCTTTTCAGTGGAGAGTCATTCTTTTTCTTTGCTTAACATTTCCCAGTCATCCCATTAGGGACATTCTTATGTGTAAATGTGAAAGTAGGGTCACCTTGTTTAAAAAGAGGTAGATAGTTTGCATATGAATGAGAAGAAAAGGTCATTAATGCAGAGTTTTTCAAGTGGTGAAGTTCCTGCCTTTCTTTCTGGTGATCGTGAAAGAAACATTCATTTCTTGGCCATTACATGAAATATACCATAACAATATGGTATCCTCCCTTTAATTACAGTAAAATACGTAAAAAATGTGAAAGCAACTTATATGGATAGATACTAACACATCAGATATATTTTCAGAAGTCTTAGAATTATATTCTCAAGGAGATCCTGATTTCGTATATTTGTTATATTGGATCTCCTCCACCTGCTGTAAGTGTTACACATATAAAAACGGATCTTATGAGAAATTATCCACTACAGCTGTTCACTGAGGTGTGTTTAAAACTAATTGTTAATATATAAAACTTGGAGTTTAGGGAAACGGCCATTCATATAAACTAGATTGTATATAAGTTTCTATTTTCCTTTATTAGACTGTTTCCCTGGTACTGGTACTTGTGACCCGGCTTACAGGCTACAATTTGCATTCATTACAATTAGCTATTATAGAGTTGTCTTTGGGGATAAAGGAAAACCCACGCGGTGACCATTATTAGGTCACCGAGAACAGTTGTCATTGTTTTAATTGTTTTCAGGGTTCTCCTATATGTGTCCTCTTATACACCCATATATACAAGCACTCACACTTGGGTATACGCCGTACGTCCCAAAAACCCACACACACGCACTGCGCTATAAACACTATAAACACTGGCACTACGCTACACTATGTAGAGTTTCCGCTGTTATCCTATGTGGTAGGTTGCAACTCCTGTGATTCCGAGGGTGGAGACCTCTGCAGTAGTGCTTGTGTGGCCTAGGACCGGGGTTATGTGGACGTGCATTATTCGGCGAGCCATGCCACATCTAAGACATTTTAATTATATTGTGTTGCCTATGTTTCGGCTCACCTTTGTTGATGTTGGCAGTCGCGTCCTTTTTGTGATTCCTAATGCACGCCCAAGCGACGGAGGCTCTTTTTGTTATTGCCTGTGGGATGCATGGTAGTTGGGTTTCTAGATGTAGGGTTTGGTTGGTGTTGCGCAGGGGAGCAGAGATGATTTTTCGGAGGATTTGGAGTTGTTTAAGGGGGGTTTTGGAGGCGTTGGCCCAGGCCACACAAGCGTACAGGACCACCGAGAGAATAAATGACCTGTACAGGATAAGCTTAGATTTTAGTTGCAGTTATTTGCTGCGGAAGATGGGGGTGCATAACTATAGTCGCTATCTGCCCTTGTTGGCGATATTTTTATGTGGGTGGTCTAGTACATTGTGCGGTCCATGGTGACGCCGAAGTATTTAATTTTCCGGCGGCAGTGCTATATTTGACCACTGACCGTTAGGTTCATGGCCAAAGTGTGATGCCGCTTTCAAAAACGAATCAGCTGGCATTTGTTAGGTTTAATTTTGTTTTTCGTATCATAGAGTCATGAGAGGAAGTAGTTTACATATCGTTGTATTTCTGCAAGGCCAAAACGAGGATTTCTGTAGCGGTTGTATATTGCAGTGTCGTCAGCATACATGACGACCTTGCATCTGGCGTTCACAGGAAATTCATTGGTGAAAAATATGTGCAGAAAGGGAGACATGATTGCTCCTTCTGGAACGCCAGGCCACATTACGCTCTCTCGGAGGAAGAGTGGCACACTTGGACGTAAAAGCGCCGATTTTCTAAAAAGTTGTGCAGCAAGAATGGATAATTTTGAAGGCTGGGAAAATTGCGATGCAGTTTATATATAAAGCAACGAGCCAACACCGGTCGAAAGAGGCCTCTACGTCAAGAAATAATATCGGATTAACATATTGCTCAATGGCGTCATCAGTCAGTCCTTAAAAACAGCCATTAAAATTTCACTTCCGGAGACGTCTGTGTACTTCACTCAGGCGATTCCTGAGCATTTATCCGTGGCTTGACTAATATGGTGGGTGTTTTCGTCATTTATCTCAGTTACAAGTATAGCTAATGGATTAGACAATAACATGTAACAAATTTCCTCTTTAGGTGCAAAAATATAGTAAATCCGCAAATAGACGGTAGTGCACACTACTCTGCCCTCCATCGACAGATAATGAAATCAGGTAGACCAATGCCAGAAGCAGCTGTCATCTGTTCGTCAGAGAAGCAGATATATAGTCGGGTAGTTTATGGTGAGGAGATTTTCTTGAATAGCTTGCTCTTGCTTCCCTGGAAAATGCTGAAGTTAAACACCAAATTTGGTACTCTAGGAAATTTTGTTTTTGAATTTTGCTTTTAAATTTGACTTTTAGAAAGAGGCGCGTGCGTGTGTGTGTGTGTGTGTTTTGTGTGTGTGTGTATGTGTGTGTATGTGTGTGTGTGTGTGTTTGCGCGCGCGTGCGTGCGAACAACATGATTCAAAACCAAAAGTTGGTTACAAATCCAAGTTGATATTTAAGTTTAATATCTTTTAAGAATGTGACACGAAGATTTTGAAGGAAATTACTCCGCCCTACACTACCCTTGAGATGAAATTTTTTTCGAACATTTTCAATTTTCTCGAAAATGGCTCTAACGACTCTAATTAAATTTCCTTATGTTCAAGATATTTTATGGCAAATGAAACGTATATTTTGAATTTTCTGGTATAGCCCACGTAGCCCTGTTTATCCTGGATGACTTTTGTACAACTGGCAAATCGTAAGAGATAAACCAAATCTTACTAAACAAAAAATGTAGACCTCATTAAAATAATTTATTTCATATTCATTTTCCTTGTGGAATTCACAATTTCCGAGATTTTGATTTTCTTAAAAATGGCCCTCACGATTTTGATTAAAATGGCATATGTTTAAGATATTTGTATGGTATGAAATGTATATTTTGAATTTTTTCGTTATAGCCTATGTAGTTCTGTTTACTTCGGATGACTTTTTGCATAACTGGTAAACCGTAAGGGATGGACCAAATCTTACCATATCAAAATGTAGATCTTGTTAAAGCACTCAAGTTTTGAACAAATGCTTTTTTTATTTTATTATTTTTTTTTTATTTTTTTTTATTTATTTTTTTTTTTTTTAATTTTTTATTTTTTTAAAGTGAAACATTTCGGAGATATTCCTTGTTATTTGTGTGAGGTTTGAAATACTTTCGTCAAGTAGAACATCGTAATTCATTTTTTATACGTTAGTCGTGCAAAGAGAATGGAGTCTCAACGCTTTAAAATATTTGACTATCGTTCAAAGCCTACTGTATTCCTATATTCTCCTTGCACCTAAGAAAAAGAGCAATGAGAGAAATTCTGTAAATGTTTATCTCAACTAACACGAAGGAGACAGAGAAATAAGAGTTTGTAAGAGTGGTTAGTACAAGAGTAGAGAAAGTCACGTGAATGCAACACATCAGATTTGTTTTGGCACCAAGAAATAAAGCTTAAATGATTGTTCACAGCAACAAAAAATCCTTCTTCCAGACGATTTAATCAGCCACCAAAGAGAAGGAGGGGCCAAAAGTGACAGCAAAACATTTTTCTGGTCTTCATGCTTCCCCAAGTATAACTTGTTAAACCGCCAAGATAGGGAAGCACGTGAGTGGGCGTGCACCACTAGATCATTGGTGCAGATGTATAGATGGGAGGGGCCGAGTGTGGGCATGCGCACAAGCAACACAAAGACGTGAGACCGTTTCTCGTGTTTATCAACGCTTTTTTTGTTTGTGGGTTTACGAGGGTTGGGTTTTCAGTGTGGTGCATACCGCGTGGACAAACGGTTAACTCGTGTCACCACGTGCAAGAGTGGGGTTCTGATCTAACAGGACTCGGTTTGTTTCTCATGTGTTGTTATATGTGTGTTTTAAAAACATTTTTTATTTATTATTTGTTTTGGAACTACCCTCCAAGAAGGCGCCTATGATCTTCTGGAGAAATAAACACTTCGTTTTTCACAGTAAGGTTTTTCGTTCAGGTAATTAGCAAATGCAGCGAACGTGAAGTGAGGTAAACGATGATGATGACTATGATGATGACATCAACGCCGTCGTCAACCTCCAATGCGACAGCAGGCTCTTCGTCCGCCAACGGCTTCCGACACAACCACGACGACGGGAAAATGTCGCGACTGATGCCTACGGACTTCGGTCTTACTCGCGTCGGTACGGTCGCATCCGGCATACCGTCTTCCTACTACAACCATCAACCACCAATGTACAACCACAATCTGGCATGTGCTCGTGGGCCTGCCAAACAGATGCCAAAACTCGATATTCCGAGCGATACCTTTTTCCATCAGAGCAATAAGGGTATGCAGTACAAGTCGGAAGAGGAACACCTCATTTCACGGTACTCGCATCACCAGATCTCTTCGCCGCCGGTTTACAGCAGGCCGGCACCGCGACGCTGCTCTCTCAGTAGCCCGGAGCCCTCCACCTCACCGCCGGGAGGCGTCGGCGTCGGCGTCCCGACGGACCGCAGTAGCAGCACCGGCAGCTGCGTCAGTAACCTCAGCGAACCCGTCAGAAAAGGCAAGAAATTGCTGGACCTGGATGACGACGACGCCAACATCAGCGGATTCAACTTCAGGTAACTTTTACGCCACCAAGGACACGCATCTATGTAAAAAGGCACAGTTTCAAATGTGACAAAAACCGATTTTTGTTTTATCAAATAGTATAAACCTTTTGCTTTATTTTGGTATGATTGTAATAGCCTTTTGGCCTTTTTAACTATGTCACGTGACTGTAAGTGGCCATGATCATTTGCTACCACTTCACACTTAGTTTTCTCAAGTTTTTATTTTTAGCACTGTGTGCTGTTTACAGTTCTCCACACGATGCAGTTTTCAGTATATATACATGAAATTTTGTTTACTTGCTTAGAAATAACGTTAGAAGGAAATAAGATAATTTTCTCATAACATGAATAACTTCTAAGTAATTAAATATTAAAGTTTACATTTCCATATTTAAATAAAAAAAAACAATGAATTTAAACTTTGAAATTTATTTCTATCCAAACTAATAACAAAATTAAGAATTTATTACATCAATTTGCTAGCATTCTATTAAAGAACATAAATAAAAATTTAGGCTTTTCAAGTAAAAATTGTATCATGGGCAACCATTTATAAAATTATTTTAAATTTACTATCATAGCAACTAATTTGAGAAAATGTATGAAATTTGGCAGATTTACGCTTCAATATACAGTAATTGTGTTAAAATTCCCAATCAATCCAATAAAAACTATAGATTTTCAAAATTTCACAGGTGGATATCCTTAATATTTTGTCTTCTAGATACTTATAGCAACTGTAAAAGCTATTACGCTGTAGCCAAAACTTCCATAGAGATCTCACCGAAAAGCTGGCACAGAGGTCTAGTGATTACAATTTTTCAAAAAGATTCTATATATCTCTGCCTGCGATCAGCATAACTCAAACATGAAAACTTAGTTCAATATCAAATTTGGTATATAAATTTAGCTTCTTCTAAAGATACTACGCTAAAATTTTCAAGAAAATATCCCTATTCCAACTACCTCTTATACTGACTTTTTCTAAATTTGATCCCGCCCCCCCCCCCCCAAAAAAAAAATGCCAACGATTTTGATTAAAATACAGATTATCTATCTGACAAATATAATTGATATCTTAAACGTTATCTATAGTCTGCAGAATCCTTTTCATCCGAAAGATATGTATAAACGATTTCCATTAAAATACAGTATGTTTAAGATACGTACATGACAAATGGAATTGACAGGTATCTTAAACTTTGTACTCTGCGAAATCCTTACCACCTAAAGAGTTAGAATATTTTTGTACCTTAACTGGTAAACGTCAACACGTAAAACAAAATGTGCAGATCTGTTTACAACACATAATTTATTTAAAACGATTTTCTTCTGTAGCAAATGCCATTTCCTAGATATTATTATTGGCTTATATTGTTCAATAGGTACCATAATTTTTAGTTTTGTAGCTATTCACTAATATTTCGCTGTATATCTTCCTGTTTTAAACATTTAGGTAAACGCTTACCTCTATTAACTTGAAGTAGACAGAATAAAACACCTGCTGTATGTACTCACATGACTTTCTATACTCACTCTTGAATAAACTATTCTTAAAAACGCTTATTGTACAATTCAATTCATGTCAATCGAGATAAAGTTTACAGAAGTGACTTTATTACACGTTTCCCTTAGATATAGTCGGAAGAGCAGAATACAGCCCCCAGGCTAAAAGTGATAGCCACATCCCCCAAGAGCTGGTCACTATGTGATGGCTTTGAAATGCAATTCTGTTTGCATGACCGGAACACAAGAAGACGAATAACTATTTGAAAAAATTATAAGTATTGCAACATTTAAATAAAAAGGAATATCTGGTTATCTCCACGAAATAAAAGTTACTCGTATTTGACATAGGCATACGTCGACTTAATGAAACCTACCTGCATATTTTGTGTAGTAGATAAGATTTCGTGCAACTCTCATGTTTTAGCAGTTATGCAAAAATCGCCTAGAATGAACTTCAGACGTTGTTCCAGACAATTCAAGATATACATTCCATTTGTCATCAAAATATCTTAAACATGAGGGTGTTTTAATCACAATCGTTGGAATTAATTTGGAGTCAATCAAAATGTTCGAAAATTACTCCATGTAAGGGAAACTTTTAGCTGATGGACTTTGTCGAAAAATTTTGTGCCACATCCTTGAAAGACGCTAAACTTAAATACCAAGCTTAGGTATGTACTAATTAACTGGCCTTTCGTTTTTAAGTTATGCTGTTCACTTTAGAGCTTTTTCTAAAAATGCTTTCTTGGAGTGAGGGGCCCAAAAGATATCGAACTTGTGGGTGGAATACAATACTTCCCCTACTCATTATTATACGTAGTATAGAAAGGAATAACATTTTGAAAGAATTGTCTGTAGGTGCTACATACAATTAAATGGCAGTCATTTGACTGTAAAATATTTTATTTGTTTTATTAGATCTGTATGATATTTTATGTAGGAAAAAAATATCTCGTTGTATCAAAACAAGATCCTTAAAAAATAACACGTGCTCAAATGCGTATGTACTGCTTAATTTACAAGCTACGCATTACTGAAATCCACTATACCTAAATATGAGGACGCAAGCTTAGTATGGAATCACATACAAAAGGAGATGCCATAGTGTAAAATTAAACCATTTTGCATGATTCTTGTTTCATAAGTCTAATTTAATTCATCAAATGCCGAATGCAATTACGTCTTAGCTTCCTACTCTAAACGGGGTCCTATACTGTATCGTGGATTTCGTTGTCAGAGTCAGTACTATTTTACTAATAGTTTCCCTTATCGAAAATGCAACATGAATTACCCAACTTAAAACATTTTAAGCATCGCAACAGGCAAGTTGATATGGTCACTTTAAGAACACTTAATTCAACAGAACTTAGCTTAATAAACGTTTTTGCTGAAGCTTATGATATTTTTATACATTGTGTTTCAATTGAAGCTTCACTTATTTGTATTTAAAATTATTCGATTCTCGAGTTTAACATAACTAACACATTCTTGGTTTGCTGTTAGTTTCCTAGATAATGTTAGCTACCATATAGTGTCTCTTCCTAACAATAGAGGCTGTAGCCAGAACTAACAGAATCAGCTTATATGTGCAAGTTTTCTGCATAGATTTAGTAAATTCCCTTCCCTTTTATTTACAATAAACAAACTGTTTGTTACAAAATGTAAAATAATCAGAGCTAAGTGCAATACGCTTACACAGAGCCTTAGAGTAAGTAATATTTATCTAGGTATTGAAACTAAAAAGGATTGATTCAGAGAACTGTTTGACAATACGAATAGGTATTTCCAAACAATTAAAGGTGTACTAAATATTGACAGCTTTAAATGCTGTTATCTTCTCCAAAATTCTAGTAAAAGAATATTCCGAGTAAAACATAGAAAAGAACAAATATTCTTCTATTTATTCTATTCAAGACCATGTATCTGCAAATAATGTGAACTTTTTAGCATTTGTGCATATTACGTTTATTTAGCAACTTCTGGTTTCATGATAAACTGTTGGTTTTTTAATATAAAAATTTTAGAACCAAAGGTGCTGAACTACTAAGGTAAAACACCGTGTTGAGCTTTAAACTTCATTTCTTCCAGCATTTTTATTATTTAAAATGATTTTAGGACTGCTGTTTATAGATTATTAAATTGGAATTTTCAGGAGAACTTTAGGAATTACGAATTGAAACAAGTGCTATAGACAAGTTTAAATAATTAAGTAGTCCATTTGAAATCAATTATGGAGCACATTGTAAAGTTGAAGAACTAAACAATATGTTTGCAAGATTTTTTCCTCAAACTAATTAGATACAATTTTAAAATGTCTGATTAACAATTGTGTTCATTAAAACGTTCAAGCTCTGTGATAACTATAGTTTCCAAGTAACATTTTATATTTGGATATGAAAAAGTGATTAATTATGAATAAAAAAGTAATATCTTAATAAGGGTGTGATATAGCTCGCAAAAATGTTATGTCTACTTAGGTATATGCTTACACTTTGGGAATATGGCAAAAGGTCAAAGCAATCAGAAAAAATCTACATATTTTTGCATGTTCGTGGATACATTGTGTTTACTCTGGGAAAAACAAAGTTATAAACATTGGGTACTGTAGAAGTCCATGGGCAAAGCCAAGTAAACAAAAGACGACAAAGACAGAGAGGTTAGCTGTTGACTCCTGGAATTGCGTCTACCACCACCCGTCGCGTGGTGCCTTGGCCCTTGTTTCACTAACACGTGTTTACCTGAACTGAATGACACAGAAGTCTCCAACACTAGAAGACAGGAAGTGCGTGACAACCCAGAAACAAAACACGACCAGAAAGCCTATATGCTGCAAAATACTGTCCAAATATCAGTCTCAGAATATCTGAAATATCATGACAGTGTTTAACCTAGCCATTATAGACGTCCCAATTGGAAAACTTAGACCTTTGTCTAGTGCACCGCACATTGGTGGGGCTAATATTTATTTTGAAAATAAATACTTGATTTTTTACAAATGGATATTTCTGCTTCTTCACGGTTTTGGACTTTCCAATCCGTTCCGGCTCCAATTTAGACTTCCCATCTTTTCTTTGGTCTTCCTTGGTTTTTTGTGCCTTTGGGTTTACAATTTATGGCTAGTTTAGGAATTCTGTTATTATTCATCCTTTGATTTCTAGTGTTAGGAATAGCATTATTTATTCTGCTTTTAATTATTTTATGATATCTTGCTTGCATTTTTTGTTCTGTTTAGTATATCATCTTACAAGTTTCATTTCTGACATCTGTAGTTTTGTACTGTATATTTTTGTTAATGTCCATGCCTGTGAGTTGGCACTGCCATAGATGTATACAATTTAACTATGCAGTCTTTACGGGCTTTATCATTTAATGTTTAACGTGCCTCTTATATAGTTGAATTTATTTATTTTCTCTATGACATCAGCCTCTCCTTAGTATGAGAAGGGTTCGAATTAACGGGAAGGGATTAATTAATTTTCCCGGCTCGTCAAAGAAAAATTCCTTCCCTGCCAGGGAAGTACTTCTTCTGTTTACTGTATTTACTATTACTTTGAGAACACAAGAAGATACGGAACACTGTGAGTAAGCAAAAGTATCATGTCGCAACTAAACTAAACAATTCTCATGTTCGTTAGTTAGCATGCATGGTCACAATTCCAGCAATTCTACGCCAGGAATGGCAAGTGCAGCTTGTAGTATTGTTCACGCCGCCGACGCACTAATGGTATTACTACTATTTTTGCTATAGATATCACACAAACTTAGACCTCCCTCTCTCATCAGAAAGTCTGATTCAAACAGTGAGTGTGAAACATAACATCCTAAATACTCCACGTGCGATACCTGGTCAATTATTATATTGTCCAGCACTATTTTTAATCTAACAGAATTTATTCCTCTAAAAGCCATATTTTTGAATTTTTTTGCTGATACATACCTTCCATACTCAGTAGCAATTTTATTGAAACAGTATAGCATTTTATGTAGGTCACTTTTAGTAGCCATCAGTGTCTAATCATCTGCGTATAACATAGTCGTTAATGGATTTTTAAACGTTTAAGTCCAAAGGTGTTTTTGTTAAGAGATGTGCAACATTGGTGATTCACTTATTGTTGCATGCGCTAAGGCTTTTCAGCAACTTAAATGCTTTGCGGCTATTTTGAAATAATGTTCGTTTTCCTCAGTTAGCAGAGCTGAATAAGTCAGACTATACTGATCGAAATGGATATATTTAGGCTATTTTTATAAAATTTAACATGATAGTATTTAAATTCCTATTTTATTTATGAAGTAGTCCAGATAAATACCCCAGGTGGTTTCTTTAGTTTTGGCAACTATTTATTTTCTGGGCATATAACATATTAACAAGTTTGTACGTTTTAGACGCCTTCGATGTAGTCACCAGCACTGCGGTAATGTGTTCCCAGCGATGTGGTAGCCGTCGAATGTCGTCGGCGCTGCCTAATCTCTGGATGGTACATAGAGATCGATCAACTGCACTCACAATGTCGTTCACTGTTCTCAGTTTCTTCCCACGCATGGTTCCTTCAGCTTAGAAATGAGGTCAACGTCGCAGGGAGCTATGTTCGGAGAGTATGGAGGATGGTAGAGTACCTACCAACCCCTGCGATGGAACAAATAGGACACCGTTCCTGCAGTTCCGATCTGCTTCCCCTAGTGCGGACACTGTCTGCACATCATTCTCACTAACCAGTGGATGACCAGATCTAGGCATATAACCTCCTTTAAAAACTGGTGGTTTTCTCGCCGAGTAAATGCGGCCGGAAATCTCCGGGTTGAATTTATAACAGATAATGGCGATATTGGGGTATATATTACGCCAGAACCCACATTTTGGCTAAGATCGGGGCACTCTCGCCCTGAGATTTTGGATTTCCTGCTTACAAAAAATGCGACAGTCTCAAATAACTTCAGTGTGTATCGTAGCCTGGACTCCGATCATCTTTCTGTGCATTTCGACATACAGGGTGGCATTATGGCCGACACCTCTGGCCCTCGGAACAGGACCGAGAACAACTGAGTAAGTAGAGCAGGGAAATGCACAGGATGGCGCAACGTAGGCTGTCATACTATAGCGAGGCAGACAGATGTCACCATTGAAAACTTTATTGCCTCGCTACGTACGGCCAAGATAAGTGCTACCATATACACCACGAGACCACCCAGTTTCAGTACGTATCCCGAGGTGGAGCAACTCATTGCGCGGAGAACGCTGCTTGAATACAAAGTGCTAACAATGTGGCTTCGCAACGTCATTCGGCAAACAAAGTAATATCAACAAAATTGAACAGTGAGAAAATAAAATTGAGTACCACCCATTCGGACTCTTCCTTGTGGAAATTATTAATGGCTTTCAAGGTCTCCACGAGCGTTAACTCCACAACTGAGACGCTGCACACTCAAGGCGGCTTGCACTTCTCCGCAGAAGAGAAATAGCCGAGGTCTTCACTGACTGTCTCCAAGACAGATTCACCGAAAACCCAGTAACCAACCGTGACCTAGAACGGGAGGTTCAGACATGGGTACAAACCTGGGTGGCGCAAAAGCAAGAGCAATAGCTACCCCTTATAACGCCGCAGGAAGTTTACAAAGCTTATTAGGAAATTACCTAATGGGACAGCTAACGTCCCAGACAAAGTGACTGATGAGGAACTTAAGCATCTTCCAAGAAAAGTTCTGGTGGAACTGACAAAGATATTTAATGCTTGTTTGTAGCACAGCTATTTCTTCACTACTTGGAAGTGAACCAAGGTTACTATGCTTCCAAAGCAAGGGAAAAGCACCAGAGAGCCGCAAAATTACCGTTCCATTAGTCCCTTGTCTATATTGGTAAATTTCTCGAAAAGCTTATACTTTCTCGACTTCAAACACGAGTTTCGGAAACACATGAACTTTTAAATTCACAGTTTGGCTATAGAAAAGGACATTCCGCAGAACTCCTGCTTCTCAGACTATGACGTAACAGGCCAATTTAAGAATTGGGCTTCAACGTTGGCGTTATTTCTGGACGTAGAGATCCTGTTTGACCAGTGCTGGCACAATGGCCTCATTTATAAGCTGTACCACAATTTCCCGGCTCTTCAAAATATCTGTACTTGCTGCACAAAATATTAGAAAATCGGCAGTTCTACGTCCAGGTGGACCACACCTCCCCTCGGGAGCAAGTAATGCGGGCTGGCGTTCCACATGGGGCAAACATGTCACTGTTCTTGTACATATTATTTACTAATGATTTCCCAGTGGATGCCAGATGCAAGGTTGCCATGTATGCTGACGACACTGCAATATACAACCACCACAAATATCCTTGTTTCGGCCTTCCAGAAATACAAAAATGTGTAAATAACTTCCACTCATGGCTCCATAATTGCAAAATCAAAATTGACTCTAGCAAAATGCCAGCTGATTCATTTCTCAAAGCAATATCACATTTTGGCAATGGACCTACGCTCACTGGTCAAATATTGCACTGTGATCAGCAAGTTAAATACTTAGGCGTTACCATGGACCGCAGGATGTGTTGGTTCACCCATATAAAAAATAGCGGCTACAAAGTCAGGCAGAGGCTAAAGATATGCATCTTCCGCAGCAAACAACTGCAACTAAAATCCAAACTAATACTGTATAAATAATTGTTCATTCTGTCGATGGTTCTATACGCATGTGTGGCCTGGGCAAACGCCTCCAAAACCGCCTTCAAACAAATCCAAACCCTCTAAAACCTCTCCCTTCACAACATCCCGTCCCGTCCTAACCAGTAACCAAAACCTTCACCTTGAAACCCATATACCATCCATTCCTGGAGCAACAAGAAACAAAGCCTTCATAGGTGGGCGCGTATTATAAAGCAAAAGCTTACGTGATTGCCAACATTGGCAACGGTGAAGAGAAGCACCGTAAACATGCTCGAATTAAAATGTTTTAGATGATGACTGATGCGCACCTGGCCCCTCACAAAAGCTGCGGAAAACAGCTGTATAGCCTATATAGTGAAATGTATATTGTGAAGTGCGTGTGTAAGTGCATTGGGACGCCTAGCTTTGGTGTGCCCAGCGAGTGTGTACGTGTGCTGGGACGCATACTTTTGGTGTACCAAGTGTGTGTGTGTGTGTGTTTGTGTGTGTGCGTGAGTGTGTGTGCGTGAGTGTGTGTGCGTGAGTGTGTGTTTGTGTGTGTGCGTGAGTGTGTGTGTGTGTGTGTACATATTTGTGTGTACGTGCGTATGCGTGTGAGGGAATATATAGTTGAGATATGCCCCAGAGTTAGTGCGTGTGTACCTGCACCAGACCAATGCTCGAATAAAATAGCTTGAACTAAGGGCTCCCCCGGATTCCCTTCCACTGGCACTGTCTCGCTCGATGTTCCCGCAAGCAGCCGGCGAAGCAAGCAGTAGAGCAATGGTCGCGGAAGTAACAAGTTATTTACACCTTAAACATCACACGGGTAAATCCGTACTAACCCGCACGATTTGCTCTTGCTCTTGGCTACAGACTTCACTTCACTATTTACACTATGTACAACTTTCCGCTTGTTTCCTGTGCGACCAGGTTGCAGCTCCTCTGCAGTAGTGAGTGTGTGGCCTAGGGCAAGGGTTGCATTAATCGGCAAGCCTTGGCGCGTCTAAAATATTTTTATTTTAGCATGCTTGCGGTGTTCGGCTTGCCTTTGCCAATATTTACGATCAGTAATTTTCGTGACTTCTAATGCGCGACAACGCTGCGGAGGCTCTTTTTGATATCGTCTCTGGATCGTATCCTTTGTGTGAACACAGCGAAAACTTCGGGGTCGCGCTGGACGGGAGACATACGTATGAAAATCACGTCAGTGGCAAATTGCTACAAGGCACGTGGCTCTCCGGCAGTTATATCCCATCCTCAGTTCCAAGGCCATGCCTCTCCTCCTGAAACTATATACCGTGCGATTATCCCACCTTTGGTTCTCTGCGGATGGCAGATCTGGGGAACGGTGGCAAATGGCACCTTCATCAGACTCCGGAAGTCATTTTTTGTAGCTGTAAGTTCTGTCCATGAAAAGAGGATAAATAACATATATTGGATGTTAACCCATCAGAACCTCTCCCTTCGAAATATCCTCTCTGCTCCCCTACGAACTACTATCCAAACCCTTCACGACACTGTAATTTTCCAGGATCAAATCATCACCGATATATCGGAATTTTGTCCCGCAGGAGTTCTTTTTTATATAGCTTTCAAGCACTCCTAAACTCATCAGTTAGCACCTAACCAACTGAACCACCTAGACCAGCATGCAAGAAGAATAAATGTCCAGGGCCTTACAAAGCGTCTTCCAATTAGAAGATTTAACTCACTTAAGCTTACCTTATTCTCCTATTTGCATGGAACCTATAAAAATGTTTAACAAATAATTTCTACAAATATTCATCTGGATTAACATGAAGCAGATAATTAAGCATTTATAAGAATAGTTTGTATAAGAAGAGTAGAGGCCATGTGAGTAGTCAACTCAGAATCCTACCCCCACCCACGATATCTTCCGTCACTTTAGCTTCGTGGTCATGTCGCGTTGGATCTGTTAGGAGATATACCGTGGTTCGGTGTGTGGGACACCTAACCTTCAAGGTCTCATCCCTGTACGATACCATTTTGATTCCTCACGTGTCCATAGGGGCCATAGTGTTAAACTATATCTCTACTCCAGTAACGAGTAGATGGCAGCTGTTCGTATATACAAATATCTGCTTTTCAACTACCCGGCAGATGGCACTAGTCTAACATTACATTATTCTAGGACAGATGGCAGAGCGTTTAGTGTTATTATCTGCTTTCAGTTTCACTTAACTTTTTGGCTTACGTTAGAACTTTGGTTAAAGGTATTAAATATCTAATCCAGTATTACCTAACCTTTGCAATTAAGAGAAATCGCAAAAACATCCATCAGGTTGTTCACCAATAGGATCTGAACCCAGGAGCATCGGAATAATTTGTGTTCTAAAGTAAAAGGTGCCATTTTTATGTATACACGCGCGTGTGTGTATGCCTGGAAACAACCTAACTCAAAAATTTAAGTCGGTTAGATACCGAACATCGCACTTAAGTTCTACCCTCATTGCAGACTACTCCTTACATAATATATTGTGACATTGGGTTTTTCAACAATACATGGACGAGAGGGGTCGGATGGCCTTGGATACTGAGAGTGGTTGTATGTAACGTGACCATAATAATGGCGGTAAACATAAAGGAGTTCCGAGACTACAGGGCAATTAGCGACTGTGTGTATGTGATTAAACAGCGGTAACACCAGCAAGGTCTAGGAGCTTCTTACTAATGTACACGTGCGCATGGATAGAACACCACGAGGTCATGTGACGCCGGTTCCAGTATAACTAGGACATATACGTGACAACTGCATTGTAGCAAAACACAAAATGGTTCCAGTTACTTTTCTGTCACCTTGTCTTCTAAACTTTCGTCACAAATACAGAATTTACAGTTTTCTCGTCCTTAACAGTGTCCACAGTCCTTCGCACTATCACAAACCTCAACTTTTACTTCTCGTAACCTTGCCTCACTTCTTTCAGTGTCTTTCTCCGTGTCTCCTACACTAACTACGACAATACAATCACTCGACGCTCGCTAAAATCTTCACGAAGACCGACGTATCTTTCACGACGACACACACGCTCACTGAAATTTCCTTCAAAAGCTTCGTATCACGTCCTCGGAAGATATTGAACTTAAATAGCAACTATTTTGCCGCCTTTTCGTTTTTCGTTATACTGTTCACACACACACACACACACACACACACACACACACACACACACACACACACACACACACACACACACACACACACACACACACACCACACACGGGCGCCTATACACAACAAACACAACACACACGGATCTGTTTCTTAAAGTGCCTTTCTTTTAAATTCAGGTGTCTCTAATATTACATTGCAATATGAGAATGGTAAGTGATTTTTACTGGACCGAGGAAAAGTTTGAAAAAAACGAGACAGAGTCGAGTATTTTCAATTTTAGTGGATTAGTAAAAACATTTAACACACGTGAATTGCATACAACTTTTGGAATGTAATTAGTATTATTTAATATGGCGTATGAATGAAATGAAAAATACTAACCTTGAAACATATTTCCATGGTGTCCTGATGGTTGAACTTAATTAGCATAATACTATGGAATTCACAATTATTGTAAAATTATAATTAATGTTAATTTTGGCCTGTAAGCCGGGCCCCTCTGTACCGGCACCAGGCAAATGCTTTCTTTAATAAAATAAGTTGAAGTTGAAGTTAAATATACCATCTTTCGTATCTCTCTTTAAATTTTTCAGGTATGAAAGAAGCAGCTTATTTTCCAATTTTCTTCGATTTTAGAATCAACACACTCGTTCAAGTTAGCGGCCATGATTATTCTGCGTAATTACTGATTTGAACACGGCCTACTCTGTTTATCTTTCGGAACTTGTATTAAGATTCACTGACTGCATAGTATCTTTGTTTGTCATTATAATGAAGGTTGGGCTGATTCTAGAGCTGTGTTCTTTTAAATTATAACGCACGTAATATGCGAAAGAGGACAATTATTGAGGTAGTAAAAATTAACAAGTGCGTTTGATTATTACTTTCTCTACTGGTAAGTAGAAGTATTGTATTCCCCCAAAAATTCGATGTCGAGATTTCACTGGAAATATGTTTTGAGACCCCCTGAATAAAAAAAAAAAAAAAAGCATTTTTAGACAACGGTTCGTGTGTGCCTTTGTGTCTGTCAGTCTGTGGACAGCATAACTCAAAACGAAAAGTCGGTTAAAAATCAAACTTAGTATTTAAGTTTAATTTCCTTCAAGGATACAACACGAAGATTTTGAAGAAAATAGCCCCACCCTAAACTACCCTTTACATGGAAAATTTTTCGAAAATTTTGATTTTCTGGAAAATGGCTCTAACGATTTTGATTAAAATGTCATATGTTTGAGATATTTTTATGGCAAATGAAATGTATATCTTGAATTTTCTGGTTATAGCCCCTGTAGTCGTATTTACTCTGGACGACTTTTGCATAACTGGTAAACGTTAGAGATAGACCAAATCATACTAGACAAAGAATGTAGATCTTGCTAAAATACACAACTTATGTACCCATAAATTTTCTTGTAGGGTTAACCATTTCGGAGATATTCCTTGTTATGTGTGTGAATTTCGTAAAACTTAAAACTTTCGTGAAATGGATCACAGTTGTTCATTTTTTATATGGTAAGTGTGCAAAGAGAAGAGAATCTCAAAGCTTCAAAAGAGGTGACTGTCGCACAAAGCCTACTGTATTCTAACTTTCCCCTTGCACCTACAAGGAAATAAGCAATAAGATAATTTGTACAAATGTTTATCTCAACTAACACAAAGAAGATATAGGAATAAGAGTTTGTCAGTATGGTTGGTACAAGAGTAAAGAAAGTCATGTGAGTGCAACATATCAGTTATTTATAAGGACAGGAAGTGTTTGGGTGCATTGTGTGTCTTGGTCTACTAAAATGTTCCTGCAAATTATGACTGATGATAATGCTGCTTTTTAGCTTTATGTGGGGAAGAAAACCCTCATATGCTGCGAGACATTCTTGAAATTATACTCATTCTCGAAATATTAGCTTCTTTCTCCAACATTAATTGTTGAAATCATACGCGTTCTAAATCCCCAACTTACTCTAGAATTACTAAGGGATACATCTGGTATTGGAGAACTTCAGCAGCAGTGGCGGATGCTTTTAACTTTCAATGACAAGATTGCTGAAGATAACATTTTTCGGGGTATATTCATTAAATTTAAAAGTTCAGAAGCTAATTTTTAAAATAACTATTCATTTGCGGTAAATGCCTTTAGTGTTCCTAGAAATAACGCCACAGCGGAAATAATGTTTTTGCAAGTGACTTCGACGAAAACAAAATTAAGAAATAGTATTGGCCTGAATCTTCTAGGATATATTCTAGAATAAAAAATTCTCTAGACGACAATCGTCAGTGCTGTCAAATATTTGTGCTTTCCCCTGCAATGCTAAATTTCAGTTTGGACATTTATCAACGAGAGGACAATTTGAGATATCTCAACACTAATTACTTTGTTTACAGTGAAACAGGCCATAAGAATAATTTGAAAATACGCATTTTTGTTTTTTAGAGACACATCAAGTGCCAGAAAAGCGTAACAGTTGTGATATTTGCATATTATATTGTTTTGGTATTTCCTTCAATTTATGTAGCATTCGTACAGTTCGTTTTCTACTTTTTGCTTTTAGAACCTGGTCGTTTGCAAAGGGTGCAGTTTTAATTATTTATATATACATTATTTCTGCTGTCCGTGTATATGCGACTGAACTGTTTCTAAACGGCTGGACCGATTTTTATGAACTTTTGCGTGTGTGACAAACGTGATTCGAGTGCGGTTTAGATTCACAACTTGAGCAGATAGAATATGTTAATTTGAATTAATTAACTAAGTGTTGTTGATCTCTGGATGGTTTAGGTTTACAGGATCCGACAAGTAGCGCTGCGATCGCGTTTTAGAATTTTATTTCCGGTATTTTGTTCTGCGATAGGGTTTGTCGGAGCTTAGCATTAACGTTACGTTAAAAGTGCGTGCTTATTGAGCAAAAGTAATTAAAGGTGTACTTCAATATTATACATTGTGCAAATTTGTAAGTCGCAGTATTGAAGTATTTTACATAATTTATCATGAACTCCAATGATCTTAACCTAAAAATGTAATAATACATATTCCTCTGCGATTGCAGATTTGGACCAAGACCTTTGAAACGAAAGTAGTGTAGCACATAACGATTACCATGTTTGCAAATTCGCTGACAGCATTCATAATTGATGGCTGACAACTAAATACTAAGCAACCTAGCATCGTCAAACTTCGAACTTAAGGTTTAAGTTTGCTAATTTCTACCATAGTCATTTGTTTGAAACAACAATCACTATCTGTACGTCAGGCCGAGTATTGTATTTATTGTGAAAGAGAAACAATTTCGTATGTTAATCATAAGGCAGCGTTGGAATATTAGGTGGATGAGATAAAGGAATGTTATAAAGCTGAAGATTGTGCCACTTGCCTAACTACAGTAAGTTTTAGTTAATAACAGCGTAGAAATTGTTACTAACACTGCACTTGTATAAAAACAACCTTCGTCACTTGGCAAGAAAATGGGTGAATGAGAGAAATTCAATTGTTACCTCCCCTCTTGTGCCATGCCTGGTCTACGTAATTTTGTTATATTTGGACAGATGGCAGGGCGTTCGCTATTAGTATCCCTTTTGAGGTTTCACTGCTTTTTTGGCTTAATGTGTAACTTTGAGTGATGGTATTAAATAGATAATCTAGTATTTACCTTTGTAACTGATAGAACCATGAAAACATCCTTCAGGTTGGTCACCAAGGAAATATGAACCTGGGACCCACTGAATCATGGAACAGACATCTACAGAATTTAATTTGTAAGGGGTGTTTTAAGGAGCTTAATTAACTTCACAGTGTATCACAGCCTGGACTCTGACCATCTTCCCGTGCACTTCGATATACAGGATGGCATTCCGGCCGGTGCCTCTGGGCCTCGAAGGAGGGCTGAGACTGATTGGAATAAGTTTACCACGGAAATGCACGGGATGGCGCAACCCAGGCTGTCATACTACAGCGAGGCAGACATAGATGTCGCCATTGAAAACTTTACTGCCTCGATACACACGGCCAAGAGAAACGCTACCACTTACACCACAAGACCACCCGGTTTTTGCACGTACCCCGAGGTAGAGCAACTCATTGCGCGGAGACGACGCTTGACAAGACTGTGGCGGTACACCCGTCAGCCTGAATACAAAGTGCTAGCAAAATGGCTACGCAACATCATTCGGCATCAAATTAAAATCAACAAAACTGAACAGTGGGAAAACAAAATGCTGAGTACCACCCATTCGGACTCTTCCTTGTGGAAATTATTAAAGGCATTTAAAGTCTCCACGAACGTCAACTCCGCAACTGAGGCGCTGCACACTCATGGCGGCCTGCACTTCTCCGAAGAGGAGAAAGCCGAGGTCTTCGCTGACTGTCTTGAAGACAGATTCAGCGAAAACCCAGTTACCAACCGAGATATAGAACGGGAGGTACTGACATGGGTACAAACCTGGGTGGCGCAGAAGCAAGAGCAACAACTACCCATCATAACACCGCAGGAAGTTTACAAGCTCATTAGGAAATTACCTAATGGGAAAGCTGCCGGCCCAGACAAAGTGACTAATGAGGAACTTAAGCATCTCCCGAGAAAAGCCCTGGTGCAACTGACTAAAATTTTTAACGCCTGTCTGCAGCAAGGCTATTTCCCCTCTACCTGGAAACGAGCCAAGGTAATTATGCTCCCAAAGCAAGGAAAAAGCACCAGACAACCGCAAAACTACCGCCCCATTAGTCTCTTGTCTACTATTGGTAAATTGCTCGAAAAACTTATACTTTCTCGACTTCAAAAACATGTTTCGGAATCACATGAACTATCAAATTCACAGTTTGGTTTTCGAAAAGGACATTCAACTGATTTACAGCTTTTGAGATTAACTGATGACGTAACAGAGCAATTTAACAATGGGGCTTCAACGTTGGCGCTATTTCTGGACGTAGAAGCCGCATTCGACCGGTGCTGGCACAATGGCCTTATTTACAAACTGCACCACAATTTCCCGGCTCTTCAAAATTATCTATATTTGCTGCACAATTTTTTAGAAAAACGGAAGTTTTACGTCCAAGTGGGCCGCTCCTCCTCACGGGAGAGAGTGATGCGGGCTGGCGTCCCACAAGGGGCAATCATGTCACCCTTTTTGTACATATTATTCACCAACGATTTCCCAGTGGACGCCAGATGTAAGGTAGCCATGTACGCCGACGACACTGCAATATACAACCACCATAGAAATCCCCGTTTCGGCCTTGCAGAAATGCAACGTTATGTTAACAACTTCCTTTCATGGCAACATGACTGGAAAATCAAAATTAATCCCAACAAATGCCAGCTGATTCATTTCTCTAAGAGGCATCACACTTTGGCAATGGACCTAACGGTCGGTGGTCAGGTATTGCATTGCCGTCGGCAAGTTAAATATCTAGGGGTTACCTTGGACCGCACAATGTGCTGGTCCACCCACATAAAAAATAGCGCCAACAAAGGCAGACAGCGGCTAAAGTTATGCGCCCCCATCTTCCGCAGCAAACAGTTGCAATTGAAGTCCAAACTCGTCCTGTATAAGGCTTTCATCCTGTCAGTGGTTCTTTACGCGTGTGTGGCCTGGGCAAACGCCTCAAAAACCGCCTTGAAGACTATCCAAACCCTCCAAAACCTCTCCCTCCGGAAAATCCTCTCTGCTCCCATCCTAACCACTAACCGAACCCTTCACCAGGAAACCCAGATCCTAACCATTTCCGAGGCAATAGCGAAAAGAGCCGCTGTCGCGTGGGCGCGCATCAGAAACCATGACAATTACGTCATTGCCAATATTGGCAAAGGTGAGCCGAAGCATCGGAAACACACTAGAATTAAGATGTTTTAGACGTTGTTCGGCTCACCGACTGATGTGCGTCCGCGCAAAGAGGGGCCCTAGGCCGCACACACGCTACCTCAGAGGCCTGCATCCCAGGGAACCAGTCAGGAGCTGCAACCTGGTCCGCACAGGAAAACTGCGGAAAAACTGTATATAGTAAAGTGTATATAATGCAGTGTGTGTAAATATGTATATACGAGTGTGTGTGTGTGTGTGTGTGTGTGTGTGTGTGTGTGTGCGTGTGATGGGACATATGTGTGGTATGCCCAGGAGTGAATGAGCGCGTGGATGAGTGTACATAAACAAAAAACGATCAAAAGAAACAAACAAGACATTGAACATACAAAATAAAACTGTTCTCGGTGGGCTAAAGCTGCCCACTGTATGGGTTTTAAAGGAAACACAGATAACACGAATCCACTTGTAAACTTTGTAAATAATATAAATAATGTTAATTTGAGCCTGTAAGCCGGGCCCTTTTGTACCGGCACCAGGCAAATGTTTTAGTTCAATAAATAAAATAAGTAGTGTAACCATTAGCTCATTTCTATTTGTTGTCTTACATATACTCTTTGGGAATATTGCCCCGTACGGAGTTGGTAGAACATTTGCCTGATTTACAGGTTCGATTCCCGGCAGGGGATAGGAGTTTTCTCCAGCCAAGATTGTTCTTCATTCTTCCCTGAGTCTGGAAATGTGGTTAGATCGCTCGCCTACCACATAGGCGGGACCTGCATGTGGTATTCGTGGTGGACGAAGCGGCGTCTGGGCGGGTGTTCTCCGGTTTCCCCCGCCATTTATTCCACCAATTGCTCCATTATCACCCTTCCAATCATCCATTTCTCCTGCATATCATCCTCTCCCTCAGTATCATACCCGGTAATTGGCTGACCACCTGCTTACAGGTGTTCACTCTGTCTGGTCCAAAGGTTCCCCTGACCCAAGGCATTGGCTTGTAAGTCCTAGGGGGTGTAAGTCCTACATAAGGGGAGGGTTGTCAGGGAAAGAAAGAAAGTATTGCATTCATGTGAATTTCTCTACATTTATATATTTTCTTGTACGTAAATGAAGAATGCTGTAGAGTAAGTTCGGATTGCCATGCAATAGCTGTGGTTTTGACCAAAGCTGTCCGGATTCGATCCTAGGCTACCCCATGTGGGATTTATAGTAGAAAAAGTGGCGCATGGGCGGGTTTCCTCCGGGTTCTTCTTTTTTTCCCCCAACTGGAGGAAAAGTCCCCGTTATCTCATTCCATCCGCCGTCCATCTGCATTCCAAGTATCATCAGTATCACCGCCTGCGATGCCGCATGCAGTACAAGTGGGCGTTGAACACTACAAACAAAATATGGAATAGCTATGAAAATGTATCTTCTTTTCATAACCAGCAGAAAGAAACGAAGAGATTTATATCTGAAAAATGACGCATTCATATGACCTTTATTTATTCATCTACAGACCATTATCAAGTTCGTATTAAACCAGATAAACCCTGAATTTACATTTACCGGGTGCACTCAGCCTCATTAGATCCCGGAGGGGCCATTTGAGGAGCTATTTGATAAAGTAGTAGTGGCCCTAGGTCGTGAAGGCCGCATAACCGTCTAGGAGGCTTCATGGCGTTGCCCACGCCCCACTCTTCAGTTCTGTATTCCACTCATGACGCCTGTAGTGGGCAGAGGTGGGGGACACAGCGGCCGGGCGGTAAGGCTTGAACCGTGAAGGGTGTTGCGTTAGGGGTTATACAGTTGAGTCACCCGCTTCTTATTTGTTTTTAAACATATGCTATCCATCAAACGCCATGTGCGCTTTACTCCAGTTTTGATGTGCAAAATTAAGATGAACAGCGGTTTAACGGTCACAGCGTACTCGCTAAAGTACACCTCAAAACCATACAACTCGTTTACTAAGATGGAATTCCAGGTTTCCAGCCGATTTTACAAACTTTGCCACTTGACTGATAATATTAAACCGCCCAGAAAAGGATTAAAGCTCTCTTATGAGGTCACGAAGGGGCAACGCACCTGACATACACATTCTACGGTTCAATTTGGAGTGTGATTTCAGTCAAGAATAGGATTATAACTGTGTCCTTTGCGCTAACCTCAGGGACAGGGGTTCGCGTCTCGGCGTTGTACATTTTTTTCTGATCATTAAAACTTAGAAGCCGAATTCACTATAATCTAATTTGAAAGTTCTTGAGGCCTTTAGGACACGATTTAAATACTTTTTGGTTGTCTGCATTCTGCAATAGGTGTAATGACTTCTGCATTAGACTGACATGATGTGTGTTATTATAAATGCCGACTCCCTGCATTCTCCATGCGTATGCTGTCGTATGATATTTTGTGGTATTCCTTCATGATGTATTCGACAGAGAGTACGTTGATATGCTTTTGATCTACGGAGAAGCAAGAGCCAATGTACAAGCTGCTGAACATCTATACCGGGAAATATATCGTAGTAGACAACAACAATACGGTAAAATGGAAATAAAACAAATACGAATTAAAATAATACCCACTTTAAACAACATTGTTATTCAACCAGTGCTATTTGTGAATATTAAAAGTTAAAAAAATGTTAGCATATGAAGAGTATTTGAATCACCTCTACAACAGAAGATTACTTATAAATCGTGTGCTCCTTCCAACTGAGCTACCTAGAACTTCAAAAATAAACATAACGCTTAACATACACATGTTAACTTGATAGAACCTAGCATAGGGAATAGTGTAACACTCCCTTTAGATACTTCTGTCGTATACTGTGTTTTACTCGTACAACCGTGTTGAATAGGTTTGTAAAACTAACTCAGAATATTTATCGCAGTGTTTCTCTTCAAATTCACATCCAATGAGGGGTGCAATCTGTGCATATATCTCAAATGTAATCTTTTAGCACTTTCATCTTTCCTTTCCAATCTAGTATTTCCGTGTGTAAAAGTGTCGCTTTATATTGAAATTCTGAGATGCATTCCGTCTCATTAGAATGTGAGAGCATTTACTTTGTAGTGAGGTAAAGTCCTTCAGCTGCTGAATAAACATGTCACAAGGCTTTTCCCAGCAGTGGAGGAAATTTGATACTCACACCAGAGAAAAACATCGAAATGTTAAGTGAGTATATCATCCAGCACTTAAGATGTATGCTACTTGCAACCCTTGCTACCATTATACAGGATGTCCCAAAAACACCGACAACGCTTAGTATGTTGTGCGGGATGAAAAACTGGTTGGCTTTCAAGAAGGAACCCCTGTCCGGACACGCAGGGTTTGGATGCTGTAGTGGGAAGTGAAAGACGGGCGTGCGCTTACATGCTGCGAATAAACCCAACAGGAGTACACAGAAAGCTGTCTACATTACAAGTGTGCTCGAATTCTGTACCTCCTACGCCATTGCGTTGGTGTGGGTGTCTCAGTTCGTTAGATCTCAAGGTCGCGGGTTCAAATCCGGCCCAGACCGATGGCTTTTAAGGGTGCTTAAAACAGCTCCATGTCAACACATTTACTGGCATGTAAAAGAACTCCTGCGAACAAACTTCCGGCGCACCGGCGACGCTGATGTGATCCTAGCAATTGACAGCGTCGTTATATACATCCTATGTCATTGCAGAGAGTACATCGACTGTCTGACCCCTCACACATATGACCCAATACGTCCGGTTGTCTTTTAAGATTCTCAATTGCTCCAAGGACGCGAGCAATAAGGTCCTCCGCTGACGCTACAGGAGTGGCATATGCTCTTCAAACAATCCCACAGAAATCAGTTGAGAGGTCTTGGACATACAAGGAAATAAGATACAAGATGATTTCTACAAATGTTTATCTCAACCAACATGAAGAAAATAAAGGAATATGGGTTTGTAAGAATAATACAAGACCAGAGAACGTCATGTGAGTGCAACATCAGATTTTTTTTTTTGTATAGACATCTATCGTTTTACAAGCATTCCAGTTTGTAGAAAATTTGCTTGTAGTTACAGCTAAAATAGTCTACGGCATAGAATGTTAAGAACAGGAAGCAATTTTTGGGAGATATGAGAAAGAATTTGGCAAAGAGTCTGATATTTAGAGAGGAGAAGCTTATGTTCTATCCCTGTTCATCTGATGCACGGTCCATTTGACTTGGCTTGTGCGTCAACATCCCTGGAAACCAGAAACATCGCCTCTCGTTTATATGCATGCAGATACAAGTATTTCTATTACTAATACTGTGACCACGAGAGGTTAATCTGGAAAATCATGGTCAGCATAGTTATTGAAAGCAAAAGAAGATAATCAAGCGAATGGTACAGTAGTATAAATTAATATTAACACTTCCCAGTGGACGCCAGATGTAAGGTCGCCATGTATGCTGACGACACTGCAATATACAACCACCATAGAAATCCACGTTTCGGCCTCGCAGAAATGCAACGTTATGTTAACAACTTCCTCTCATGGCAACATGACTGGAAAATCAAAATTAATCCCAACAAATGCCAGCTGATTCATTTCTCTAAGCGGCATCACACTTTGGCAATGGACCTAACGGTCGGTGGTCAGGTATTGCACTGTCGTCGGCAAGTTAAATACTTAGGGGTTACCTTGGACCGCACAATGTGCTGGTCCTCCCACATAAAAAATAGCGCCAACAAAGGCAGACAGCGGCTAAAGTTATGCGCCCCCATCTTCCGCAGCAAACAGCTGCAACTGAAGTCCAAACTCGTCCTGTATAAAGCTTTCATCCTGTCAGTGGTTCTTTACGCGTGTGTGGCCTGGGCAAACGCCTCAAAAACCGCCCTGAAGACTATCCAAACCCTCCAAAACCTCTCCCTCCGGAAAATCCTCTCTGCTCCCATCCTAACCACTAACCAAACCCTTCACCAGGAAACCCAGATCCCATCCATTCCCGAGGCAATAACAAAAAGAGCCACTGTCGCGTGGACGCGTATCAGAAATCACAAAAATGACGTGATTGCCAATATTGGCAAGGTCGAGCCAAAGCATCGTAAACATGCTAGAATTAAAATGTTCTAGACATTGCATGGCTCGCCGATTGATGCGCGCCCATGCAACCCAGGCCCTAGGTCACACACTCCGGAAGAGGTCTGTGCCTCGGAAACGCCACAGGAGCTGCAACCTGAGCCGCACAGGAAAACCGCGGAAAACTGTAAATAGTGAAGTGTATATAGTGCAGTATGTGTAAATATGTATATACGAGCGCGCGCGCGCGCGCGTGTGTGTGTGTGTGTGTGTGAGTGATGGGACATATGTGTGGTATGCCCAGGAGTGAGTGAGTATATGTATCCGTGTATATAAACGGACAATCGAAGGACTCAGAATACGCCCAAAAACTGTTCTCGATGAGCTAAAGCTGCTCACCGTATGGGTTTTTTGATAAGAAAACGCAAACAAGAGTACCCATGTAAATATTATAAATTGTAGTTAATGTAAATTTTTAGCCTGTAAGCCGGGCCCCTCTGTACCGGCACCAGGCAAATTTTTCCTGATTAAAATAAGTAAGTAAGTATGTTCTGCCATGCAGGTGAGTCCATGAGAGTGTACTTTTCATTGGTCCAAATGTCCCCAGTTACAAACCAATAAACCTAAGATGAACAGACCTGAAAGCAACTGTTAAGTCTATTAAACTAAAACTGAGTCGATTTCTTTTATTGGTGCTGCTATTAATTAACCCCTGGTGCAACAGCCCATTCCGAGTGAAGAGCTGCCGTCCGGCCGCTGCGTGCCCCACCTCTGCCAACCACTGGCGTCATTAGGGGTGTAGTAATGGAGGTGGGACGTGGTCAGCACCCCGGTCTCTCACAGCAGGTTATGCGGTCTTAGCAACTAGGGGCCACTACTTCTCAATCAAGTAGCTCTTTCATTGGCCTCTGAGGGACCTAACGAGGCTGAGTGCACCCCGGTCCAGGTGCCCCAATGGGAGAAAATCCCCACGACGGTACGGTACCAGGAATCGAACCCGGGTCTCTCGCTTGGTAAGCAGCAGGGCTATCACCGAGCTAACGAGACGATCTGGTACTGCTGTTATATTCCGCTTTTATGAATTTTCAAAACAAAACAGAATGTATATACATAAAACCAAAGCCTTTTTCATATCTGTACCATGCAAACAAAGGTATCTGCTAGTATTAATTTAAGAATTACTGTTTTAATTCATTTGTTTAGTCTATGATTATGATTAGTTTGTAGAAAGTATCATACACAAATAAATAATAGTAAGTCGAAAAAGTCATGTAAAAGTAACATTAGCTTTTTTCCGCTCCTCTTTATTAAGTTTTCATGTTAAAAATAGTAAGTATCCGGCACACCTTATTTGTTTTCCAGCTTTGTCTAAGTCCTTTCTGTCTCTAATTAGTAGTTAAAATTTCAACGCAGAAATAAATCAAATATGTGAATGCAAACAATAAGACGCCTTCATCTGTTTCTTAGTTTATGCTTAAAAAGTTTCGCCATACACGCGACCATTAGGTTGACAGAAATGGCCTGGCACCCAGCCACTTATACATTAAATTAAATAATGAGGGGATGCTAACTTTAAAACATCTTCTAGCAGTCTAAAAAGTCTGTTCTCAAGGAAAACATAAAAATATCATATTAGATAATCAGACAAATTAAACGCTGTCAAGAGAATCTCGTTCAATGGGGATGTAACAGCTACATCGAGCGTATTTTCTGTTGATAGAAAAAGGGTTTCAACAAATTATGTTCTGACCTTAAAATAAGTTTAAATGCAGCGTACTACAGCATTAGCTATTACACTACAGCTTGTCTCATTTCAGTAAATAAGTTCATTGCATCCCAATTTAACTGTTAAAACTATACTAGCTGTTAACCGTTCTGAGGAATTATAAAAATACACCAAAAAGGGCTTCACATAAGCTCAAAACGAAGATTTCAGAAGGGATTAGGAAATGTCTAATGTAATATTCCCAATCGGAAGGTTTCAGGCTCGATTCCCGTAAACCACACAGCCTGACTTTGATTTTTCGTGGCTTCCCTGGTCGGTAGACGAAGGCCAGAATGGCTTCCCATTTACTACCATTTTCCTTTCATCTTTTTCCCGTTCGCTCCATTTCCTTATGTTTCATATGTGCTTCTAGTTTTTGTGGTGTATAGCGGTGCTGCACAAATGGCGCGGATACTTGATCAAATCAAAAAGTATTCCCTGTGGACACATTTTTTACCTTTTCAGTAGGGTAATTCCAGTTCTTCTGACCTTCTTGGTGTGTGTGTATGTGTGTGTGTTTAAATAACCTAACTATAAATAATATATTTACATTTTTATAATATGTGCAAGTGGGGATTAATTAATCTAAACAAGTAAGGAAATAAATATAAAGGTAAAAATTAAGGAGTAATTAAGTACATGATTTTATTGAAATCAACCAATCATATGCACAACTTTTTTAAAATTTCAACCAATGACAGCCTTCATTCACGAAAAAAACATCACATTTCATTATCAGCTCTGAATTTTAGTTATTGCCTCCTCTGCTTTTCTTATGTTATGACTATTGCTGACATAATTTGACGCAAGAGAGCCACTATTTAAATGTCAAATATGGCTGAACTTCGCTTCGGTGCTGAAATAGATGACATAATTCGAAGAGGGAAACCTCAGAACACAACAGGAAATATGTTTCGAATCAACGTGACAAATTTTGTGTTGAACGAAATCATAATTTGACAGCAGAATCTCAAACTACTGACATTACCAATATCTTAAGAAATTGGTGCATCAATATGATAATCTTGGAGTCCGTGTCAATGTATGCTGATGAATGTATTCATGCTATTATTTCTTCTAAGAGGCATGTAATTATAATACAGCATTTAAATAACATTTCATTGTCTATCACCCTTTAATTCGTGATAGTCAAATTCTCTAAATAAATTGACAACCACTAGTGGCATTACTTATAAACTTATAACACCTAAAGTAATAGAAGCTGATGTGCTGGCTACCACTACATGTATGTAGTTTTCCTGGGCACCACGGAATGTAGTTGTAGCTTGGTGGAAAGTAGCTGGCTTCCAATAGCAGTGGTTTAAGTAAAAATTTGTGATATATTTTTGTTACACCTTTATTGCTCCATTTGTGATTCTCGTCTAATGTCTAAATTTCTTCTTTAAAATTGTTATTTTATTAGCTGTTGCAGTAGTTGTACCTTTTGTCTGAAACTTAAGTGTAAATTAAATGTAAAAGTTTTTGCTATTATGAAATAAATGTTAAAGTTTGAATATATGTCCCGGTGTAGTAAACTGAAGCCTGTCTCACCCTTAGATGACAGTATGGAGTTAAATGGGATATGTCTGTCTCTATCTAGCGCATACAAGTTGCCATTAGCTTCGTCCTTTTCTACTCTCGCGCTGTTGCCAGGTTCCTAATAGCATGGTGTAAATATTCAGTTGTTATAAAGTTCAAGTTTGAACACATTACCTATGCAGAATTTTTTTCTCTAACACGTCATATCATTTTTAGAGTCATACATATCTGTAGGCCCATATTTACACAGAAAACGTTTCTTTTTTCAGTAAAAATCCGATATTTGTTGTTTCTATACTCATCACGCACTAACAAACTGCTAGAATAGATCTATATGTTTTTCTTAGCTAGAGTAAACTATAGTGCTGATACCTGTCTACTTTAAACTCCCTATGTTTAATCAGTTAAGTGTTAAAATTGTTTAAATCAAATGTTTTCGGAAAATGTTATATGTGTGCAGACAGTGGGAAACTTTTTTTGTTATTGAGTTTATATCGAAACAAGAGCAAATGCTGAGGAGGGTTAGGGACAATTTTTAAAATGAACCTGAAGCCTGTAACCTCTTTCTTTTATCGTGTAACGCAAATAAAAGCTATTCGTCTATTTTGCTAAAACGCGCCAGGCGTGACACAGAAGACAGTATAAGGAGCAGCAGTAACAGTTCGAAAGAAGTCGTGTATACGTATACTGTGTGGAACCAGTGAAGTGTTATTGTATTATTTATTTAACGTTTTCCGTAAATATTTGTAGTTATGCAAGGGGAAGCTAGAAAGAGACAATATATTGGTAAATTAAGAAGTAGAAACGCCAAATAATTATGTGTTAGATTATTTTTCAAGTAAAATGAGTGTTAGTAAGGCAGTAAAAGAAACAGCTAAGGTTATCGGGTGTTCAGAAGCAGTAGTGTATAGAATTAAAAACGACCTAATGAAAGAAACTGAACGCCATAAGAAAAGGAAGCAAAAACGACGGGAAAACAAAAGAAGTTAGGTCAACGCAATATGATGGAATAGTGCAAAGTGGAGTGCGGCGAATTACTCATTCTTTAGATACTGTTATGTAGGGTGTTGTATGTAACATAACTTCTTCATCAGGTTTATAATACGAGGTTTATAATATCGTGTACCTATAGAGATTCAACAGGTTTACTTATTGAAAGTATGATCATAATTGCTCTGTTTGGAGCGTTAATACTGTTAATGTATTGCTGATGCTACTTAGGGTAATATTATTTGTCAAAATCACATTTGAAGCAGGGTGTAAAACGTCAGAGGGAGAGGAATAAATAATATACTGCTATCTTCAGTTTCGCATGTGTCAATCACAAGTCGTCGCAGCTGAGCGACGAACTTTGAGACACACATATAGTACACGTTGCAACGTTGCACCCCATTTAACATGTACTGTCATCTAAGGGTGAGACAGGCTATATATACCGAGATAAAATATTCAGATTTTATTTACTTTTGTCACCCAACGTTGATGTCTGCCTATTTATTACTCCGCTTAGGTAGATTCCTGAATTCCATCAGTGATCTTTGATCTCCTTGTCAGGCCTATTAAGGATTTGATGGGACCTAGGTATATTGTCTCCATTGCGGTTCCCGATGGCCCGAATGAAGTCCATGTTGTGATCACGAGGCTGAGTGAACCCCGGACCAGGCCTCTCAGCGGGAAGAAACTCCTTCGCCGGTACCGGGATCGAACTCGGGTCCTCCACGCTACCCCTGCGCTACGGAGGCAGTTCCCTGTGGAATCTAAAGGTCTGCTTGTGCCGATGAGTGGTTCATCGCTCTCTCTGGGCAGGTCCAGCAGCGGGACGGGCCTTCGAGCTTGGAACAGTAGGGACTCCAGCGCGGCTCTGTGACCAATCTACCTGCGGCCTGTGGTTCCTTCACTTCATCTCTTCCTCATGTAGGGTGGTAGTCACAATCGATCTGTGTAGGTCGCAGTGTGCAAGATGGCCTCCTCCGTTGTATAATCCGGAGGTCACTTGCGGATCCTTAGACTTAATGTTGGTTCTCTTCTCTTACTTGTTAACGTAGACGTAATGTTCACGCCGTGCTTTTGTTTTGTACTAGCAACAAGGAAGGTTTCACTACACGCTTCTGTAAGTAATCTTTGCTGTACTGACCACAGTGATATATTCTTGTGCAGAACCGGGCAGCAGCAAGACGGAGAAGCCGAGGACGATGACGATGGTGGCGGTGAGGATGACGAAGCAGGACAGTCCGAGTCTTCAGAAGACACCCAGCAGCAGCAACATCAACATGTGCTGGCACCCCCCGGAGGGCACGAATCCCATCACGGGCCTCGTCGATGTCTACTCTGGGCCTGTAAGGCCTGTAAGAAGAAAACAGTCACCGTGGACCGCAGAAAGGCTGCAACACTTCGGGAACGCAGGAGGCTACGCAAGGTCTGTATCCCATATTCCTGTGCCATGTATTTTTACAAAATGGATTATCTTTTTCACATCTTAAGAATTTCGACTCAGATATACCACACCTCACACTTCTAGTGTCTAAGATACCTTACTTTATGTGGAAAACATATTTTAAAGTGCATACGAAATAAGATTGCACATGAACAGAAACTGCGAGTAGCCAATCCTAGATAGCCAACGCTTATCAGTTCCGTACCATTGCACTGCAATTCATTGCACAAATAAAAAAAATTATATATTGCATTCATATGACTTTCTCTACTCTTGTACTAACCATCCTTACAAACGCTTATTCCTATATCTACTTCGTGTCAGTTGAGATAAACATTTGTACAAACTATCTTATTGTTTATTTTCTTGTAGGGAATATGGAAATAAAGTCGGTTTTGAGCAATAATCAAATATTTTAAAGCTTTCAGATCCCGTTCTCTTTACACGGTTAAGATATAAAATATGAGTAACGATGTTCCATTTGACAGAAGTATAAGTTCTCCAAAACTCACACAAATAACAAGGAGTATCTTCGAAATGGTTCACTCTACAAAAAATGTAGACAAAGTTCTACTTTTTTGTATAGTAAAATTTGGTCTATCTCTTACAGTTTAACACTACGTGGGCTATAGTCAGAATATTCAAGACATACATTTCATTTGCCATAAAAATATCTCAAACATATGGCATTTTAATAAAAATCGTTAAGAGCCACTTTCAAGAAAATCAAAATTTTCCATGTAAAGGTTAATTTAGGTTGAAGGAATTTTCTTCAAAATCTTCGTGTCGCATCGTTGAAAGAGATTAAGCTTAAATACCAACTTTGGCTTTTAACGGACTTTTTGTTTTTGAGTTATGGTGTCCACAGGCTGACACACACACACACACACACACACACGCGCGCACACACACACACACACACACACGCATACACACACACACACACACAGAGAGAGAGAGATAGAGAGAGAGACAGACAGACACGGACCTTTGTCCAAAAATGCTTTTATTTTTTGACTCAGACGGCCTTAAAACATACTTCCTGTTAAATCTAGATATCGAATTTTTGGGTGGAATACAATACTTCCTCTACTTACCAGTAGAGAAAGAAAAAATATAATCTAAGCTCAGCTCTAATGTCCGTTATTTTACAACTTAGATACGAACGCGGTCTCTTAGATCAGGGATGAGATCTCGCCCCACGGCCACACACAGCTTTATGCTTAGTTATGTACAACTTCTTTTGGAACGAGGTTAATGCTGGTATAATAACTTTGATTATTTTGAGAACAGGCTTAGAGTAAATGTAGCGGCTAAAAGCTTTATTTTTGTTTGATCATAAAGTGTTACCTGTTTTTGCGAACCGCTATCATGACCAGATGGTCCACCACTTTTTTAAATCACGGCAAAGCACTTACAGCAAAGAAGATCCTAATGCAGTCAGTAAACCAGTCCATGTTAACCAATTTATGTGTCTCGCTATGTCGCCGAAAAGATATTTAAAAATGAATGGTAAGAGAAAATGAATATTTTAGATTCGTGAAAGGCTCATCCCTAAATATCTCTAACATACTTTCTCGATTCGTCTTCTTTATTTCTTGCACTTTCATTTTTTCTTTTCCTCAGAGGATAAAGGCTGATAATAAACAGTGAACTTGGAATTTTAAGATTAACCTTAATATAATGTACTTATGCTTTGCAAATATTGAAGAGGCAAATTAAAATGTAAAGATAGGATACACTACTTTTCAGTCACGAATCAATGAAATTCATAGGTGCTTTAGACATTCTGACTTCCTCTGGTGCTTATCTGAATACAAATAATGAATGCACCCAAAAAGTTGATGTTCACTTTTTACCGGAAATACGAGTATATCTCTTACTCTGAAAAATCTGACGTGCTGTATTTTCTCTAATCACTCTTGTAAAAATAGTTCTTCCGATGTAAAACATTTGCAGGAACATTTTATTGCACATTTTCTTGTGGTCACAGTAGTGACTACATCAATAATCAAGTCTTTAGACGCTGATCTCTGAATAATGGCTTTTAAATTGCCTTCTCTTTGCATGGTGGAGAGAAACATACAGAGAGAGAGAGAGACAGACAGACAGATCAATAAGGAGAAAACGAATTATAATTTTCCATTTGAGGAAACGAGTAGGAATATTTCGGAAACGATTAACTTCGCAAAAAAGTATTTGACATGAATTATTGTGTGCTTTAACGAGAATTGTATATTTGCACAGTTTGTCTGCTCTTGCACTTTCCTAGTTCTGGAAAAGCCATTCAGAATAAAGAGCAGAGACTATTCCAACAAAATTCAATATTATATCTGTAGTTATTTGTATAGAAAAAATGTATATAAAATGGGATTTTAATCAAGACCGTTAGAGCCATTTTTCAGAAAATTGAAATTTTTTGAGTTTTTTGTGCGCTTAGCAATCAAGAGCTTAAGATCGCATAATTGACAATATTGTATTTAAATACCCGCAATAATAGATGAATTTGCGGACATTTCTGTCAATAACCAAAGAGGGTTATCTTTTAATTTCTATCATAGAGCTGTCAAAATCGTATTGTTAAATTCAAGTCTTAAGAACGAAAATGGGGGTTACAAATTGTGTTGTTTAAAGACGCTGTCAATTGCTAGAATCACATCAGCGTCGTCGGTGTACCGAAATTTCGTCCCGCAGGAGTTTTTTTACATGCCAGTAAATCTACTGACGTGGAACTGTCGTTTTTAAGCACACTTAAAAACCATCGGTGTGACCCTGATTTGAACCCGCGACCTCGGGATCAGTAGGGCAGCGTCTAATCAACTGAGCCACCTACAGCGACATGGGGGTTAAACATACTCTTATTACATTCACATAAGAATGTATCTAACATTGGCGGCCTTTAGCAGGGACCAGTCAAGGAGCTACTTCTTGGAGAAGTAGCGGCCCCAGGTCGCGAAGGGGCGCGGTAGGGCTCGAGGTTCTGACCACGTCCCACCCTCCAGTACTGCAGCCCAACAATGACGCCTGTAGTAGGGAGAGGTGGGGACACAGCGGCCTGGCGGCAAGCCTTGGCTCTTCATGGACTGTTGCGCTAGGGAGTAAGTACGCATAGCTAAGTAGAAGAATTGTATTCGACCCAAAAATTCAATGTTGAGATTTCATTGGAAATATATGTTTTGAGGCCTCCTGAATAAAAAAAAAAAAAATAGAAAAACGTCCGCATGTGTTTATGAACATGTGTGCGAGCGCGCGCCTGCGTGTGTGTCTGCGAACAGAGTAAACCAAAGTTGGTACTTAAGTTTAATGTCTTTCAAGGATGCAACACACAGATTTTGAAGAAAATTACTCTACCTTAAACTCTAAACTACACCTTACATGGAAAATGTTTCGAAAATTTTGATTTTCTCAAAAATGGCTCTAAGGATTTTGATTAACATTCCATGTTTCAGGTATTTTTATATAAAATGAAATGTATATTGTGAATTTTCTGGCTATAGCCTTTGTTTTCCTGTTTACTCTTGGTAACTTTTGCATAACTGGTAAATCGTAAGAGATAGATCAAATCTTACTATACAAAAAATGTAGATATCGTTAAAAGCATGTTATATCTAAATGCATTTTTTTGGCGATGTGAACCATTTCGGAGACATTCCTTATTATTTGTCTGGCTTTGCAATACTTAAAACGTAGGTCGTTATTCACTTTTTATCTATTTGGCGTGCAAAGAGAACGGAATTTCTAAGCTTTTAAAGATTTGACTATCGTTCAAAGTCTACTATATTCTCATATTCCCTTTGCATCTATAAGATAATCAGTAGTAGGTATGGTAATTTCTGCAAATGTTTATCTCGACTAACATGAAGTTAAAGTAATAAGAGTTTGAAAGAATAGTGAGTACAAGAGTAGAGAATGTAATGTGAGTGCAACACATCGGACTTTTGAGATACGCTGTTCACGGGCACGTGCACTGAGCGATTGCTGAAAGTGTTTATTAATGGTTTTTGTTTTCCAATATGTTTTCCTGCTAGTACAGTTCTCCTGTTATAGACAGTTGTCTGCATTACGTCGGTTGCATTAGCTTAATATCTTCCGCTTTTTCTTCTGGGTTCTTTAGAGACTACAGGAAAGACGCGATTTCCCCTAAATCATATTCTTAAATGTGTGTATCTTGGTTGATAGTGTTTACGCAGTGACTCCAGGAGTAACTTATGTTCCACACTTGTTGAAGTTATTATTTTATGTTTTCCTCTCTAAAGCCATGAGCACTTAAGAACAGTATCTGTCATGTTAACAACACCCGAGGCGCTACTTCTGTCGATGAAGTTCTCTGTTGATCTTGCAATGCAGGTTTTCATCTACTACATCTATGTTTATTTATATTACTACGCTACGCTTTTCTTGAATAGCCCAGTTTCATCACTCGCTAGCGAGCTCTAATACATGTGCCACTCAGAGCCCACAGCTGTAACAACGTTATTAGCTACACCTTCTCAATAAAACTGGTTTGTTTTACACAAGCACAACGTTATTTGTAGTGATATATACGGACTTTGGGTTTTGGAATTTGGAATGTACAAAGAGCCGTAAAGAAGATCTCATTACACCTGGCGTATGTCACATTATTTATCGTTGTACGAAGCCTGGACATTTCATTGGTTGCTTTCGGCCATTGTGCAAGGGTATGCCACTTCTTTTGATAAATAACCTTAACCACAACAAGGTTACGAAAGGACAGACTTCCTCGCAAATATAGACTCAGTCTCGAAGAACAATAGTATGAGACAGAATACCTCTCTTATTTTACAAAGACTAACAATACCACACAAATATCCTCAATGTAATGTATATATGTATCCTCACACAAAAGCCACCACGCAAAACTCAACTTCTCGAAGGTCCATACCAGGCAAGAAGCAGTCCTAAACCCGACTTTCATACTCACAAAGTCCTTACAAAGCATGGAAAATTTCAACAATACCTAAATCGAATTAGAAAAGCAACCTCAGCGAAGTACCTATGCTGAAATATCCCTTACTTCACTGACCAGCGCACATGAAGAACCCAACAGTGTTACCAAAAGTGCTTTCATCATCACGTACAATCCAGTTTATCAATGAAATCTTCAAGACATTAGACTGAACCTTTAATAGGTGTAGATATGTGACTAATGTGAGTACTTTTTCGAAATACTACCTAACTGAACCAGTGTAGTGAAGTGCAATGAAGTATAACATATTTAAACAAACTCTCACAAAAACCTAAAACCCTAACACGAAAATCCTAGCTCATTTCTATAATATGCCATTCAGTGCATCACAAAGTGTAATATTCTCGTGTATAAATACACGTTATGTCTTATACTAAATAACTTATTTTAAAAAATGCGTGTTAAGTTTAAGTATTTTTAGTATTTTTATCTGAAATACCGTACATTCGAGCTCTCGGGCTAAATCAAAACGCTTAAAAAATTCACGAAATAAGGAAGTTCCCGTATAATACGGGAGAGTTGGCAACTCTATCTACTCATATGGTAAGTTCTGTTACAAATATAAACGTGCATAGCACAACAAAGAATGACATTGTCCAAAACATTTTGATATAATTTATTAACTATAATTTAGCGAATACGCAGAACAGATAGTTATTTAAAATGTCCTCCCTCGTAGACCACACAGGCCTTCAAACGGTATGACCAATTCTCTACAGCAGCAAGTATCACATTTATGTCCAAATTGTGCATTGTTCACTTCAAACCTTGTCTTAGAGCATACAGATGTACGCTTTACTCTTAATGATGTCCCATAGTTGGTAATCTAGCGAATTCATATATGGACTTCCCGATGGCCAACCTTGGTGTGCTATAAACTCGGGAAAATTGTCCTAAAACCAATGTTCCTTACGACCTGGTGAAGAGTCTTAGGATATGAATCTTATGATTTTATATAGTAACAGTGGGCTAAGAAAGTCCAGATATGTATCCCTTGGATCACCAACTCTGGAACATCATGGAGAGTAAGGCATGGTAGTCACGATACAGAAATTTAGAGGCCCTGAAACGAGATTTGAAACGTGAATGATAAAAGATAAAAAAAATGTATAATGTAAAAATATTTTATAGATAAAGTGTAATAATATACAAAATTGTTATAAAATTTAGAAATAGGACAGCTAACCATTTTGAAATTATTTATTTAATTTAGTGTAATATACAGATGATTGTGTAAAATGTACAAAGAGTCGCGAATAATTTGTAAACCACTATCTTCCAATACACTAAATTGCAATTTAAAACGTCGGGACAAATTAATAGTAAATTTAGTGATCACTCCTAGAGCACCATTTATATTTTTTTTCAAATCGGATTGTATGGTCAAGAATTAGTCCCATATTTTTCTGCCTGCCAATGCCAATTACATCTATTATTTCAACATAAATACGTATAGCCATTTCGAAACCATCGCAATGTATGCGTTTCAATAAATTGAAATTAATTATTCCTGGACACAAAATCTTCTTAAAATCTTCCGCACGCCGGAACTTCTTTTTAAGATGGTTGTTTTGATTTAGGGGCCTCAAAACATTTATTTTCGTGAAATCTCGACATCGAATTTTTGGGTTGAATACAATATTTCCTTTACTTATAAGTAGCAGAGAAAGTAAAAAGGGAGAGGAAAGGGTGAAAGTTCTGATGGGGATGAAATACCACTGAATAAATAATCGACTTTGGAGGAGGTTTAATTCTAAAGGAAATAAAACACATTCGCTAGAAAATAATGCAAATTGACCAATCTTGTGCTACAAGCGTAACATATTTGTTAGTAAACCTATTAGATTTGCCTATTTGCAAGCTATGGAGGCATACATAGGAAGCTGGCCAAGAAGTAATGGTGGGACACTGTTGATTCTGTCTCGAGGAAACCAGGAGGTTACATCTGGAGTGTATTTCTAAGGAGCCGGTAGCACGGTTTTCTTGGTCCCAGATTGACGCGAGGCTAATTGTTGGAGCCCGCTGACAGTTTTAGTGACTGCCGCCGCCACCAGAGAGGCAAAACTCCCCCCCCCCCCCCCCCTGCCGCGCTCCCAAACTTCTGAGTGTTGACATGAGCAGTTTGCTGACAAGCGACACTCCCCCAAAGTTAGCTAGTTCATCGGATGTCTGCACGCGAGTTGTGTTTTGCTTATAACAAGTGACTAAAATGCTTTAGAAAGCAAGGCAAACTAATTCTTTAAATTAATCAGACAGTTTCCGTTGCCGGAAACACCGTTTAGGCTAGCCTTAAGCTGGCATTAAAACGATTAATCATACTTTTCTGAATTTTTAAATTTTCCACTCGAGTTAAAAGCTACGAAAATGTTTAACTCAAGATCAGATAAATATATGGAGAAAGCAAGAAAATATTTAGGAAAATATGATTAAAATTGTTAAAAGAAGTATGAGTAAATGGAGAAAATGGAAAAGGGTAACAAGGGGTATAAGCAAATAGTGCCCATATTAAATTTCCCCATTATATATAAAACAAAATATAAACTATTAGGGGAAGTAATAGGGAGAAATAAACTGTGTAAATTTCCAGTTGACCACCAGTTGGAAAAGCTGCTGGTCTCTAGTAAATAATCTTACAATTAATTATATTTGTTTTACTGTGGGAAATATCATTTAAATTAATTATATTGGTTTTATTGTATTATTGCAGTATACTAAGAGTATCTGTATAATTAGAACTGTTAGAATAAATATTACTTACTGACAAATTTTAAACCTGTCATTTTAATTCGCTGTATACATTACCTGTACCGAATTAAGAATGATCTATGGCATTGGTTTCTAAAGTTATTTTAAACTCAGAGTTCTAAATTGTTCCCTAAACAGCCGACACTACCCACGAAAGTGAAGGTTACAACACTCACTGAAATAAAAATATTATAACATTCCATTATGACCTTTGTTTCTTGCGATGAAAATTACATGTAGCAGGCCTTTAATAAATAAATGAGATTATCAATACTAATTACTTCCTCTAAACAAGGAATTAATATTACAAACTGCAAGAATTGTAAAAGTAACGTAACAGTTTGCTTCGCAGAAATAATAATAACAATGATATAATACATTTTTGTTGATATCGTTACATTTATTCCAAATTAGTTGTGTCTCGCCCTTCGATATATTGTAGAATGTTACGAATATATAAGTGAACATATTGTCGCACTAGTGCTTTGAAGGTCAGGAACAAAGGGATCAACAGACTAGCGCCAGTCGTTGCTAATGTGCAAATGCATACAGCATTTTGCGCACATATTTCACACATTTAATAATCAGGACCGTTTTAAGCCGTACAATATGAGAACACCTGTCTTTTGAGACAGTGGAAGAGAGAGAGAGAGAGAGATAAGGGCATCGCGTGGCCGGCGCGTGTATATAAACAAGAACAACCCCGGCAGAGTTGCAAGGCTTGTGCAGTCATTCAGACACGAGAAGTGGCACACAACAGAGATTGCAGAAAGCTCTTTAACCTGTATAAGTATGTTAACGCTGTGGGAAACAGGTGCACCACCTGGGACCAGATTGATGCGAGGCTAATTGTTGGAGCCCGCTGACAGTTTTAGTGACTGCCGCCGCAATGTACAGCAATAAGAACCATTAAGCTAGATACTCGGAAAAATACAACTCCAACAAAGACGAAATGCGATGAAAACGAAACCACTCGTGAAATGTTTAAGATTGATGTCTTCGGAGGATGTGGAAGAAGAAAAAGAAGGAAAAGAAGAAGATATGACATACTAAGATTGTAAATACCAATGTACATATCGATTACTATCTTACAAGTGGTAAATTTGCACGAATTGTTTCTGCAACCCGACGTAAACCATGTGCAAGACAAGTCAAATGTATCGCATTTGAAAATATAATTATCACAGCAGTGGCAGCTTTTATCATGTAACTCGCAGCATCAGTTACAAAGAGTGATACACCTTCGTATAGGTCATAGAATGTTCAATGAATTAATAAAATATTTGCATATGGAAGAGGTATTTGTAGCATCAAGTTCTATCACAAGCTGAAATGGGGTTGCTGATTGGTTTTTATGGAGAGACCCAACAATAAAATTTGCAGTAAACTGACTTTTACTGTCCTGCGTTTCCTCGACTGATACCTACCCACACAAAATTATCTCCAATCTGTTCTCTAATGTTTTTAGTTGTGAGATTTTAACACCTCTTCACATAATTTTTGCGAAGAGTAGATTGGTCTGGCACTTTACACTTAATGTACTGCTGAATTAATTAATCTATGAGTGTGGGATTGGAGAACTGAGAAAAAAATTACTTAGCAGTTTTTAAACAGGGACACTTTTTTGGATTTAAGTTTGATATTATCTTTGTGTATTAGCATTCAAATGTTGAAGTACTAGAAAACGCTTTTCACAAGTACCCGTTTTCTCATGAGCTGCACAATATAAAATTTTACCATCTGCAGTTATCAAATCTGTTTAAAACTCGCGTTGTTATCCCTGTAATCTACCTTTGTCACTCACTTTTACTTTTGGCATGATTCTATGGAAACAAATACTTCATACAAATTACACTCCACTAACCTTAAGTCTCAACTCACAAACGATGAAATGAGGAATTATTGTGATTTGTGAACCTACTGTCAAATTTCGGAAGTGAATTTTTGAAACAAACTATAAAGTAGAATTCCTTTAATACGGTATAACATATAAATCAAGTGGAAGTAAACAATTAAGTTAAAACTAAATTAATATTATATTATGTTTACAAACAATTTAACATATTTCCGAGAACCCCTTAACACCCATCTTCATTTGTACTGCTAGAATGGTGAAACAAAGCAGATAAGCCGGGGATTTCCCGATATGACGTACCTAAATCCATTGTGGGCTTAGGTTGCAAATTTCTATTAGTGTTGGCTAGTTTCAAAACTGATTCATATTTGTATGTGCAGGAAATTCACGAGAAATAAATACAAATTTTAAATTTTCTATGTAAAGCAAGCAAATATGCAGCGCAATTTGAAAAAATATAGAAATATCATGCACATGAACAAAACGTGTAAAATATGTCATTATATGCGCTTTAAAAACTTATTTAAATTGTTAGAAATTTAGTAATTCTCTCATATGCCAAATGAGCATAGTTTCTGGCAACAGAGAAAAAATATGCATTTCATATAATTTCTGTCCCTGCTATGAACTCGTATTGACAATAGCAAAAAAGAGTGCAATTAATTTAGTTTCAGTTTTTGAGTCCCACGATTTCATCCACTGTTGTCCATTGTTGACATGCACACAAAAGAATTTGAGGTTTTCTTTTTGATTGTCACCAATTTTATTGCAATACAATCCAACGAGACATAATAGCAGTTTAAACTATTATAGTATTTTAATGGAGACCCTATATAGTTTAATATCCATTTAATAATTATATCAGGTGTTGTATATTTGTAATTTCTGCTAGGTGATACAAACCCTTTTACTTTTGCCAGTGAAAACTTATATTGCTTTGCTAATTTATTACCAACGTTTAAGGTAGGTATATAAACAACAAAGTACACTGGATTTTTAGTCTTGGGAGCTTCACAGATCTTAAATTAAAACATGGATAATTGATGTTTGAGGAAGCATTTACTTCTAATGACCCTGTCTGACTGGGCGACAAGGTTAGTCTGGATTGGGTGTTAGGTAAACGACTTTAACAAGGGTTTGTTTTCAGGTTTTCACAAGCTTTTATCACCACTGTGCACTTACATACATTGCTGTCAGCACGTTGGACCAGAGTCAACGATCCATTACACATTCTACAAAAGTCTTACTCAAAATCTCTATGCATTACGTACATATTTGTTTGGCTCCTGAAACCGAGCGGAATGACTCAGGCGATAACGCTTAGAACTCGCATTCGTGAGGTCTCGTGTTCGATCCCCGGTGACCGATCAATGTGACCGAAGCTCCTTAGGAGGTTTTCTTTGGCCACTGGGTGATTGCTGGGTTGGTTACTTTCATTTTCGCGACTTCCCGTCCCTTCATTTCATTTCACCCTAATTCAATCCAGTCTTTCCGGTTCAGATGTGTGGACAAAGGAACGCTGCATAGTGGTATTTGCATCTGTAAGGGCAGTTCTCGGTGCAGGAGTGGCGTTGTGGTCACCTACTCCCCCACGGGGCGCGGTCGAAATCCATGAAACAGGCGGGGAAGATACCTGGTTCCCAAATGAATCTACAGCACACGCTAGGTATCCCAAGCTGACTCACACGCCTTGCTCAGGTTCCGGCACGCCCCCTTCCTTCTTCTCTCCCGAGGTATGACATACTGTAGTGTGACTATACACAGAGTGGAGTCCCCTCCGCTTGTATTCCACCTCTATCTACCTAAACACTCGTTAAACTATTAAAAGTTGCCATAGGATATTAAATTGCTGCTATCACATTCCCAAAAGTAGTATTTTACACAAACTGGTAGTGAAGCTATGAATATCTTTTTCCTCTGATGTGAGGTTATTGGAATATCATGATATAAAGTGTGGCGGTTATTTGCTATTATTGACCTTGAATTTCCTAATATTTGCTTTCGGTACTTTCATTGAGAATTTCTTCCTTATTTCTTCCACTATGTACTAAGGTTTGCAGAGGGAAAATTGTTCACAGAAATAGTTGTAGTATTACGTTTTTCGACGTAGCTATAAGTTAGATGCAGGAAACATAAGTGACAGTCGGTATTTAAAGAACGTTCGTTATACGCTAGTCTTGAATACTTTCCACTTTAAAACATGACACACTATTGGACATTCAAACCAGTAATAATGTAATAAATTATTTAAAAAAAGAGAGATTTACAATTTCTATGTAGTAAGTGTACCAATGATGCAAAATTATTTTCGAATAAAGAGGTTTTTATAGGCTGTTGACAGAAAATTCAAGATTTATGTCTGCTTTGTCGTGCTGTCTTAAACGTATAATAAATCAGTCACTCGGCCCATTTTAAGAAAATTGAAAATGTGGAGAAATGTTGCGTATGAAGGAAAGGGATTTTCTTCAAGAGCTTTCTATTCCATCTTTGCAACTTGCTGAATTTACTTAAAAAATGTGGTAATCATTCCATCTTTCGTCCTTACTTACTACACGTAGTAGAGAAATCAGAGAAGTATTGTATTCCACTAAAGTTGGTATTTAAGTTTAACATCTCCTATGGATGTGACATGAAGATTTAAAGAAAATTCTTCCACCCCCTTTAGATGGAAAATTGTTGGAAAATTTTCATTTTCACGATATTGGCTCTAACGATTTTAACATTCCATATGTTTAGGATATTATTATGACAAATGAAATGTATAGTTTGAATTTTCTGGCTATAATCCGTGTAGTCCTGTTTACTCTGAATGTTTTAAATCACTCCTCAACTGTAAGAAATAGACTAAATCTTATTATACAGAAAATGTATATCTTGCTAAAACACCAATTTATGTTCAGGTATATTTCTTTGTAGAGTGAACCATTTCCGAGATAGTCAGAGATATTTGTGTGAGTTTTGAAAAACTTAAAACTTTCGTCAAATGGAACATTATTATTCATTTTTATATATTAGCTGTGCAAAGAAACTGGCATTTGAAAGCTGTAAATGACTACCAGTCAAAGCCTACAGTATTCCCACATTCCCCTTTCACCTAGAAGGAAACAAGCAAGAAGATAATTTCTGTAAATGTTTATCTCAACTAACACGAAGAAGATATAGGAATAAGAGTTTGTAAGAATGGTTAGTACAAGAGTAGAGAAAGTCATGTGAGTGCAATACATTAGATTTCACTTTCTCTACTGATAAGTAGAAGTATTGTAGTCCACCCAAAAATTCAATGTCGAGATTTCACCGGAAATATGTTTTGAGAACCCCTGAATAAATAAAAAAAAGCAATTTAGAAAAAAGGTCGATGTGTGTGTGTGTGTGTGTGTGTGTGTGTGTGTGTGTGTGTGTGTGTGTGTGTGTGTGTGTGTGTGTGTGTGTGTGTGTGTGTGTGTCAGTCAACCTGTGGACAGCATAACTCAAAAACGAAAAGTAGGTTAAAAACCAAAGTTGGTATTTAAGTTTAATGTCTTTCAAGGATGCGATACCCTTTACCTGGAAAAGTCTTATTTTCTTCAAAATGGTTCCAACTATTTTGATTAAAATGTCATATCTTTGAGATATTTTTATGACAAATGAAATGTATATCTTGAATTTTCTGGGTATAGTCCCTGTAGTCGTATTTACTCTGGACGACTTTTGCATAACTGGTAAACCGTTAGAGATAGACTATATCTTACAATATAAAAAATGTAGATGTTGCTAAAATATACAATTTATGTCTGAATAAATTTTCATGTAGGGTGAACCATTTTGGAGATATTCCTTGTTATGGATGTGAGTTTCGGAAAATTTAAAACTTTCGTGAAATGGAACATCGCTGTTCCTTTTTTTATATGTTAAGTGTGCAAAGAGAACGGAATCTCAAAGCTTTAAAAGATTTGACCATCGCTTAAAGCCTACTGTATTTTAATATTCCCCTTACACCTACAAGGAACTAAGCAAATTTCTGTAAATGTTTATCTCAACTAACACGAAGAAGATATAGAAATACGAGTTTGTAAGAATGGTTAGTACAAGAGTAGAGGAAGTGATGTGAGTGCAACACATCAGAGTTTTTAGTTATGCTATTCACCTACGTGGGATATTTATCTAGAAAGCTTAGGGGACTTCAAGGAATGTATTTCCATTGAATCGAGATTTTGGGTCGAATGCAATAACTCGTCTACCTAGTAAGCGCTAGGTAGATGAAGCAAAATTGCAAACAGGCTGACCATACCACTGCTTTGAAAATCTCCAAAATATTTTCAACGATCTTTACTACTATATGTATGAATTTATAAGCATGCAAGTCAGGAAGAAGGGAAGAAGTCGCTCAAGGGAGTGCTAGGAATTCTTATGGAACTTTCGGAAGACTTCTTTGAAGCTTCATTTTATGGGCAATGGGTTTTGTTCTCACTTTTAGACGTTCAGAGTCTAATCCTATTTCTGACTCACTTTCTTCTTATTTAGCTCTCTTAGTGTCACTCTGGATTGTATTGCATATTTAATGTCAAGTGTGAGTTACCACTGCCATTAGATGCGCATGAAACGCGCCCCTTCTGGCACAAGTGCAACTGAATCATAATTCCAGAAGTAGTTTGTCTTCCTGCGGTTAGCGTATCTTCGTATACAATGGAATGTTCTCCATGGACTTAGGCGAACTGTATATAGAAGTTAAGCACAACATACATCAGGAAAAACGTACATCGTATAGCATATTAGCAAGTAAGGTTTCATCAGACAACTTTAGTTTCTAGCATTACAAATACAAATCTCAATATCTCGTAGGTGGTCTACCAATATTTCTGCAGCGGCTACATCTATAAAGATGACATTGAGTATACTGGTAGAATGAGTATTAGTGCATCTACTTTACGCGGAGAGCATTTAGGCAATAAAATGTCTAGAGGTAGAGGAAAAACTGACGGGATTCCACAATGAAGTCTATACAGGGTGGGCGGGAGGTAACTGGGTATTGAAATTGACGTATCACGTTTATGTTTGCAGTTATTTATATATACGCTGTTTTATGGGGATATAATTGTTTATACTAAAATTAAATTAAACTTAGATGTAGGCACCCGTGGCGTCCAAGTCTGCTCAAACACCTGGAACGAAATACATAGCTTCCTGGAGGACGTTGTGTAGGATGTTGGCAAGAACTTCCCGAATCCGTGCTTCCAATTTATCTAATGTGCGAAGCTTCACACTTCTTTTGTTTAGCCTCATAAAAAAGTTACAGGTGTCAGGTCTGGCCTTCCACACCTCACAGCGTAAAGCAATCTGTGCTCGTTCTGTTACTGTAAAGCTATCGGCCATCTTTGTTATTGATGAGTGTACTGCCTCTCGCGTCCAGAGTCGGTACTACGTGTCATGAAAAATCACTATCGTATTTAATGTTCTGTTATGTTTGAAGTATTTCCAAAATTAGTCCATCAATAATTTTAAAAACTTGACAGTCATTTAATAACACCTAGTTACTTCCCGTCTGGCCTATAGCAAGGCCGTCTCTAAGTAACAGGCCTGGATATGCGATTCGTGACGTCACAGCGCGAGGCTGACGTTCCAAGCAATTCATACGGAATAAACACATGTTTTACAGCATTTCTGCGCTGGAAGAAGCGTGCATTCATTTATATTTTCACATTTCGTATTAAAAGTTAATGTGTATTAGTATGTTAGTGGAAAACATGCTTTGCATAGTAGTTGATGGCAGAGCATGCTTCTTACGTTCGCATTGCGAATTTATCTCCAATTTCTTTCTTTCTTTCTTTTTCCTGTAGATAATACCAAACTGTCTTGTTTAATAATGCAGTAGTTTTTCAAGAGGATATTGGTTATTACTTTTATGATTTTCCTCGTCAAAATAGCACCCAGTAACTTGCAATCACTAGCATTACAGTCAACACCGATATTATTGTCACATGTCTCAGCACCTAAATGTAGAATTAAGTTTCTCTGGTTTTATACTTTAAGAAATGCTTGTTCATATGTCTCAACAAATTTACTACTTTTTCGTGATCACCAAGCATTTTCACCTTCTCTGATAAATATTTTAAATGCAAGAGTTTCTATCAGGACTGAAGGGTTGAGAAAGTTGTCTGAGGTAATCAGGATGGGGTAAAGAAAGAACATTGGAATCACGTAACTGTCTGTAAGCTGCTGGGTGAGAAAAATAAATTGAACACGTCCATAACAGGGTATCGGGCGTATATTTAATTGACTTTTGACTGACCAATTTCATGAGCGTTGGCAGACATTTTTCCAGGGGAGGGCCAAATGTTTGAAATTTGCAAACAGATAATATTAATTCTTAATTTAATGTCACAATTTATAATATTTGTTGCATATAACCATATTAATTCGTGCTAAATAAAAATTGATCTTTTAAAATAGTAGTTTAATAGTCAGTAATTGATTGCACATTAAGTTAACCAACTTCCAGGGGGGGCCGTGGCCCCCCCTTGTCCCCCCCCCCACCCTTCGCGACGCCCATGACCAATTTTACCTGCTCTTCTAGGAATTTAGGTTTTAGATATTCTGTGGAATCTTCATTCATGTCCTCCCAGTATTCCTTTAAAATTTTGGCGGCCTGAAGTACTTTATGTTCTGTTTGTTCACTTGCTATTGTGAACCAAAAGAGCATCAAATTTAGACCATTTATCCAATATCATTTGTTTACCGAGAATCCATTTAAATTTACTATTGGGTATTACAGTTTTATCCTATAGAACCTAAATAATAAAATTGGAATTAATTTTTAATGCTGTTACGTGAGTGAGTGACTGGGGTTTATGGGCCCGTCGACAGTTAGGTCATTAGAGCCCCTAATGCTGGTACAATTTTAGGAATTTCTTCAGTATCAATTTTTACAAAACATTATTTCTTTTATGATGACGGTGAATCCCTCTAATTTCATGTCACTAATTCTATTTTAAAGCTCTGAAAATCAACAGTGTTTTTATCTTCGAGTTATTTACGAAATGCTATGGATTTTCAGTAAGTTTAGGAGTTGTTCTGGGTGCTACAAAACGCTTCCATCATTTCCCGTAGCAGGAAATTCCTTCACTATGTGCTGTTCAGAAAAATGTTTAATACATACCACATCTGGTTCATAAATATCCCTGTGAATAGCACGTACCCACTGGTCTCTCGTGTGTAGATCCTTTGAAAACGAAAACACTGTAACATACTTTTCTACACTTGTTTTATAGTTTGAGGTATAACCCGGCACACAACACTTCCTAGGCATTTTGTATTGAAAACTACACCACTTTGTAATTTAATTGTTCGCTCACTTAATTGTTTACTGACACGTTGTAAGGCACAAGCAACTTCTTAGCGTTCCAACCACGTACTGATATGTTGCATTCCCGTAATAAACAAATAGGTGATAAACATAAGCCTCCCGTGATGACGTCAATAACGTAATCTCTTTCCGTATACAGGCCTGTTAGATAAAGATGGCCTTGCCTATAGTCAGGCTGTTGCGTGCCACACCCCCGGGAGGGAGGGAATGAGGGGAGAGGGGAACAGCGAGAGAGGGAGGGAAGGAGGGAGGGGAAATCAGGTGTGACGAAACCCTGAAAAGGTGCACCAACTAACGTGGGGAGCCTAACGTGTGCTCTGATTCTTTCTGTCGCCAACCTCATGGGTTTGGACACAGGCCCACTCTGCGGGAACAGGCGACCACAGTGCCGTCCCTAAATCGAAAACAACAGTTACAGAGCGGAAATTTCATCACGCACCACTTCTTCCGGCCGACACTTCCAGCCCGGAATTATCGGATTGACTTCCACCTTCTTCAAAGAGAAACTGTGAAAAAACCTTGAGTCAGATTGGTCGGTAGGGATAGAACCCGGAGCCTAGCAAATGCGAGTCCCAAGTGTTACCTGCTGAGCCAACTGTAACACTACTTTTATAAACTGCCGGTTTAAAAATTTGTCTTTGATGTTTTGAACAGTATTCTTGCTACAAAGTTTTTCCGTACACTTATGGTCCATAAGACAACTAAAGAGAACACCTTAAAGAAGTACACATTCCTTATCATATTTGCATAAGCACATAAAACAAGTACTTCTGATTCACATTTTTATCAATAATACAAAAAATTGTTAAAACATCGTAATTAGATTTGTTTAAATTAAGAGTTTTGTGAAAACTGATAAATATTAATATTCTCTGCAATGTTTTCCGTTTATTTCTTGTCGCGCTGTATGGGGAAACCCTAGCCATGTTTCTATACTCAGAATGCATAGGTATCATCACTGTTTCCAGCATTAGGAACGCGTGACAGGTTACTGGCCCAGCACCAATACATAGCGCCTCGGGAGAGAAGCAGGACGTTATGGACGTGAAGTAATAGTACCTACATTTTACTGAGGAGCCTTCCCTCTTGAACTATGTGGTTCGTTTACATGTACTTGTTACACGGCCCCTATGGATTTATTTTCCCTTCAAAGGAAGCTGTGCTAAGAATTTTTTACATCTAACCTTTTACCCCTCGCGGAGTTGAGTTGAAGATCTGGGGAAATCATTAGATCACTCTGTTACCAAAACTGACGAAGACCTTGCCCTTAAGTGAAGTTTGAATATACAAAACCGCACTTGCAACACGTACAACACAACATTCCTGTATCCATTATGGCTTTAGATGTGTACAGAAATCGCTTTTATATTATAATACTCATTCTACAATATTGTTAAGTTGTTCACTATATTTTCTTGCCAGGTTACTTGCGGAAAGAAGAGAATAAAGAAAGACATGCAGCAGTCTTAGTTACGAGCACTTTAGACACTTGTTCTGTGACAGGAAGTTATAAATGTACAACATGGAATATTCGGAAGGCGGCTGCAAGGACTACAAATTCTGTATTACATAAAGATAACCATCAGATAAGATATTTTGTATGTCTCTCAGCCAAATAGATGGGATGTAGCTAAAAATAGCCATTGAAATAAGCGCGCGCACATGCACACGGGCACATACCTACACATGCATACACATGCACACACATACACACAAGTTTCATAATTGATATTTCAATAAATATATGTTTTTGAGCTGTTTTGAACTCTACTGGGCCTCATGCATTTTCAACGTCAAGTGCTATTTTTTGTTCGTTTTTTGGCCATTTCATTAAAACCTAGTAAGCGCTCTAATGAAACATTTAACAGGGTAAGAGGAGATAAAAAATATGTTTAAATATAAAAATATATACAGATGGAAGGGAAGTCATTACACTCCTTCTAATATGTGCTTCATAGAAGCATTTCAAACAAAAACGTCCAATGGCATTTTGTTCTTTAATCAGTCGATATTGAAAAAATAAATAGTTTTTTATCCAAATTGGATGCGCAATTCCACAAGAACGCACGAATATACCTAACAGTTTGTTACTTGTAAGACGCGTAGAGTAACTTATTTCTGACATTGCTTGGGTGGTAATTATGGGATGTCACACAGGATTTCGAAATAATTAATCACTTAAAGGACGTGAAGGAATACACCGAGTTGCTCTTTCAGAGGTAACGTAACTCGACAACGTTACGTTGAGGTTGGTCAGGGAATTGACCTGGTTTGTGGATGTAAACAGCTTTCGCGTAATGTTTTGGGAGCTAACGCTTGTGATTGGCCTACACTCGCACAGTTAACACGGAAGGGTATGTGTATGTTCTACTGAGCTAGAGAAAGTGACCGCCCACACAATTCGCAATGTTGCCAGGTTGTTTTCGACAAAACTAAAATATCTCCGTAGGAGATACACCGACGTAACGACTTCCCTTCTAGCCGTTATTTTTTGTAACAACTTGTGTACTTTCTCTGTCACTTACTTAGAGGAAGTATAGTATCTCACCCAAAAGTTAGATTACCGAGAGCAGTAATACTAAATTACACACATAATTAAATCTGGGTTTCCTTTCCTCTCTCTCTCTCTCCCTCTCTCTCTCATCTCATCCCCTCCCTCCCCTCCCTCTTTCTCTGCCTTTCTTTCTTTACTGTATAGGTTCTAAATAGAGACTGACGTCTTGTCCCACAGGTCAATGAAGCATTTGAGGTGCTGAAACGAAGAACTTGCACAAATCCGAATCAGCGGCTACCCAAAGTCGAAATCCTCCGCAATGCCATCGAGTACATCGAATCGCTTGAGGATTTACTCCAAGGTACGTCGCAGCAAGATCCGTCGTCTGGAGTCGCAACAAATGTGTCCAAGATCGACGGAGTCCCCACAAGTAGATCGGGCAACTCTGCAGGGGAATACGTGGTGAGTACACGTGGTTATCATAGCGGTGCAACTAACATTTCTTGCACCTTAAGTTAGTTGCACTGAAAGCATTCGACAGGAACAATAGTAATTTGGCATCTGTATATATCGCTGTTCCTTTCTCTAGCATGAATTTACAGGACTCCGATGTCCTTAGAGGTTAAAGTTATCCGCCATTCATCTTAGGATAAGGGAAAACCTCGAGGGGAAAAAATACTTATTCGGACAACTCACTCTAATCCAGATTCGAGCTGGGGACCTATTGAATTTGACAACCTAATGAACACAGAGGATAGAGAAAGTCATGTGAATATAACACTTCACTTTTTTTCTTTCTTCTTTTTTTCCCTGTTTGTTTTTATTGCATACACATGACAAGCAAATTTCAGCCTCCACGTTGAGTAATCCTAATTAGAATTGGAACTTCCTATGCACACTTCACTGGGGGTGAACTTTATAATGTTTTGCAAGCTCTGCAACATTGTTACTTTCTCTACTACGTACAGTGAGTAGGGGAATTACTGTAATCGATCCAAAAATTCAATGTCAAGATTTTGCCGGAAATATGTTTTGAGGCTCCCTGAATCCAGAAAGCACATCTTTGTGCCTGTGTGTGCATGTGTCTGTGAACAGCGCAAGTCAAAAACCAAAAGTTGCTTAAAAACCAAAGTTGATATTCATGTTTAAAATTCTTCAAAGAGGAGACATGAAACTTTTCATAAAAATTCCTCCATCGTAAACTACCCTTTTGGTGGAAAATTTTTCGAAAATTTTGATTTTATCAAAAATGGCTCAAAAAATTTTGGTTAAAATGTCATATGTTTAAGATATTCTTATGGCAAATGAAATTTTCTGCCTATGTGGTAACCCGTAAGAGATAGAACAAATCTTACTACACAAAAAGGTAGATCTTAAAACACACAAGTTATGTCTAATTGCATTTTTTGTGGATTGAACCATTTTGGAAATATTCCTTGTTATTTATGCGAGTTTTGCAATACTTCAACTTTTCTGAAATGGAAGGTCATTATTCAGTTTTTTACCTCTTGGTCGTGAGAAGAAAGCAGAACTTCAAAGCCTTCATATAGCGGCCAGCTTTAAAAGATTTGACGATGCCCGAAAGCCTATTGTATTCCCATATTCCCCTTGCACCTACAAGAAAATTAGAATTAAGATAGTTTCTGCACATGTTTCTCTCAACTAATATGAGCATAATGGAATAAGAATTTGTGAGAATAGAACAAGAGTTAGAAGGTCATGTGAGTGCAACACATAAGATTTTTCATATACATTTAAATGCAGGGGCAACACTAACTAGCGAGGGCAATACCAGCCTTAAGTGAACATTACCTGCAATAAGTTTCTTCATGGAAAAGTAGTTGCTAAATTATGGCATGTGATTTCATCCTAACATTCCCAAAGGCACTTATAATCATTGAGCCACAAGAGCTTGTTAGAATGCTATTTTAGCTTACATGTTTTACTGTTAGTGGAAGCTGCAGCATCCAGCAATTCGGCTCTCATAATGTCCAGGATCCTGTCATACTGACCATGCAGCAATGCTTGCTTGTAAACCGAGCATAATATAGCGAGTGTATTGGGGAAACGAAATATCTCATTAAGTGCGCGGTGAAGTTCCAACAATAAACACTAGAGTTTCAGGAGATAAAGCTCTTTCCTCACACTTTAAGATGTGCTCTCCATTCCACTCCAGTTTGACGTACAGACACCGCAATAAAAAGCTTCTTCTTCTTCTTCTTCTTCAGTGGATGTTGGAGCGTGAGTAATATCTTCATGGAGTTAATGTTTCCCACTGCTATAAATAAACAGGAATTAGTCCTAAACACTTCAGAACAAACGTGTAACATGTATTTGTAGCGAACTGCCGCCTGCCGCCAGCATAACATCCCCCACTCACTTTTAGCCAGTACAGAAAATAAACTTATCTCTGCTATTTTAAAGAACAAATATCTAATTTGTTTGCTATGTCAAAAATTGGCAACTCGAAAGAGCCCATCTGGCGTTATTTTCGCTAATTTTTAAAATATATCATAAAATTCGCTGTTTGAGTACATTTTCGTGTAACAAAAAGTTATGTCAAAAATTTGTGAAAATGTTTCTTGCAGATACAGGATACAAAAATGTTACATGAACATAGGTCCAGAAATTGTTTATTTCCTTCTAGATCACTATTTCGACAGCTGAACCCCATACAAGAATACTCGATGAGAGAACTATGAGAACTATGCTTTAGCACCTATTTTATTAATATCTATATTGACGACATCCTAATTGAATGAAAAAAAATTTTAATAAGGAAGGAATATTAATTGACAATAAGGGTAGAATAAATGCCCTGTTATTTGTAGACGATTTGTTATTAATGGCAGAATCTGAAAGAGATCTACAAATGTTGGCTTATAAGTTCCAAGTGGTGGCCAATAGATATAACTGCAAAATATCAGTAAGTAAATCTAAAGCAATGGTATTCATAAATAAATATGGAATAAGAACTAAAATTCTTTTGGAAAATAAAATAGTGGAACAAGTAACACACTTTAGGATGTGATATTACCTACGAAGAAGATAAATATATAGAAAACAAAATATATAAATTCCAGGCTATATGGGGAACCATTAAAAGAACTTTAGGTATGAAAACAACAAAAGACTCTAAACTTAAATTATATAAAACATTGGCTGTTACTTCCTTGCTATATGGAAGCGAAAGTTGGGTAATAAAATCAAAGGATAATACTAGAAAACAGGCAGCGGAAATGTTATTTCTGCGGAATGTGTAAGGATGCACAAGAGCAGATAGAATAAGAAATGAGATAATAAGGCAAGAACTAAATATATAAAAATTAGAAGACAAAATTAAATGAAGAAAAAGAAATGGATAGAACATCTAATGAGGATGAGTGAAGAAAAGATACCTAAGAGGACCTTTCTATATAAACCAAGAGGAGCACGAGATGTTGGCCGACCTCGCAGAAGATGGACTCCACTGATGACTTCGCCGGAACGGGCTGCATAGCCAAAACATGTAGCAGAAGATATATGTTTGAGATATTTTTATGACAAATGAAATGTATATTTTGAATTTTCAGGCTATAGCTCCTGTAGTCGTATTTATTCTGGATGACTTTTGCATAACTGTTAAACCGTTAGAGATAGACCAAATCATTCTATACAAAAAATGTAGATCTTGTTAAAATACACAATTTATGTCTCAATAAATTTTCTTGTAGGGTGAACCATTTCGGAGATATTCCTTGTTATCTGTGTAATTTTCGGAAAACTTAAAACTTTCGTGAAATGCAACATCGTTGTTTAATTTCTTTGTGTGTGAAGCGTGCAAAGAGAACGGGGTCTTAAAGCTTTAAAATATGACTATCACTCACAGCCTACTGCATTCTAATATCGCCCTTTTACCTACAAGGAAATAAGCAGTAAGATAAATTGTAGAAATGTTTATCTCAAGTAACACGAAGCTATAGTATACGAGTTTGTAAGAATAGTTAGTACAAGAGTAGAGAAAGTCATGTAAGTGCAACACATCAGATTTTTATCCTCTTTTTCCAAGGCAGGATCTCATTTACTGTTGATCCCGGATCTAACTTAGTCAATATTTGCATTAAAACTCTTATCTGCAGTCATTGGCGACAGAAAGGCTACTATCTCATATACAATCTCAAGGCTTAATCTTCATATATCATTGACTTTTTAACTCCTATATTTTGATTTACAATTATCTATAGCCCTCTGGAATTACAGATGCTCTGGCTATATCAAAATTTACTTTTCTCACACTAACTTCTGGTATATTATTTTCGCACTTTTTCGAAGCGTTGTTATTTTACCGTAAAATAAGACTATTCGTTTTCCCTAAGTTTCTATATTTTACATTTTCTTGCGAGGACTTACAAAGAGAAGCTGTCTCAACTCTCTCAACTGTCATATTTAGGAATGTACAACTTAGAAAATTATCGGCATATTCACTTTGTGTTCTTTTCCCCCCTCTTGGCTTCGAGGTGCGGTTTACATGCTAAGCAATTACCGGTTTTATTCAGTGCGATTTGTTGTAGTCAAAACAACTGGGATCTACTTGACAACTTTGTCCTTTTCCCCGTTCCTCACGACCTTCCTACAAATAGCCCTGACTTCTGAATTTGTTACATTCACATGACTTTGTCTATTCGTCAACAAAGTGTCATTCTTTAATCTACTACAGGTTAGTCGACATAATTTATAGAAATGATTTTGTTACGTATTTCCCTGTTGCTACAATGGGAATAGGACAATATGGCAGGTTTAAGCGATAGTCAAATGTTCTATGAGCTCATCGGTTTGATTTGATTTGATTTGGTTTAAGGGCGCTCAACTTCTAGTTCATCAGCGCCCTTAAAAGATTCATGGCAATAGCCAGATATAAATTTCACTCAAAAAATAAAAATACTAGCAACAAGAAAAATATACAAAGGTAAAAAGCAGTGGCAATAGCCAGATATGAAACAAGGTGATAAATATGTCCAAAAGCAGAAACAGATAATTAAAAAATTTTAAATCCTCAAATTGATATTGCACTCCGCTAAAAAATTAAAAACTCTATCAACCGCTGTTTTGTCGTCCGCTAGGACCTCTGCAAGTCTGGCAGGCAGCTGCAGAGAATCCCGAAGGTGCGCTAGAGAGCAACACTACAGCAGCACGTGGCGAACTGACAAAAGGTTGTCACACAGCGGACATAGAGGCGCAGGGTCCCTTTTAAATAGGTAACCATGCGAAAAATTGCAGTGCCCTATTCTTAATCAAGCCAAACTAACCTCCTGGCGACGAGATGTGCGACAGGAAGTTCCCCAGTTTATCGGAAGTTCTTTCACTTCTCTAAGCTTATTACCGCGGAGAGTTGACCACTCGTCGTGCCAGGACGACAGCACCGCTCTCCGCACTTCAAGTCTAAAGTCTTCCGAACTAACACGTGAGATGGTAATACTGGGTTCTTTGGTTGCCGTCTTTGCTGCTAAATCTGCCACTTCATTCCCCGGCAAACCTACGTGACCAGGAATCCATGCACACACCACGTCAACGCCAGAAGCGTGTAAAACATGGAGGGCATCCTGGATACGTTGTACAATAGGCTGGGGGTTGTACAACTGACAAAGGCTCTGCAGTGCACTAAGGGAATCGCTCAAAATCAGGCAGTCACCTAATTTACGACGGCGAACATACAAAACTGCTCGATAAATTGCATAAAGCTCTGCAGTAAAAATGGAAGTGCTATTTGGAAAACCGAATGCATATGGTTCGGTTCCATAAACATAAGCACATCCAACACCGTTGAGGCTCTTTGATCCATCGGTGTAAATATATCGACGGTCAGTGTAGCCTGACAAAAATTCTAAGAAACACGTGCGGATACTTGAAACAGGCATCGTGGACTTCTGGTGTATGGTCATCCCAAGATCTACATGGGGCGTACCAGATAGCCAAGGGGGGTAAAGTCTCTCGCCCTTGGCGAACATCACAGGCAGTTCCACTCCAAGCTTCACTAGGAGCTCTTGGAAACGGAACCCCGCAGGTTTAGGACTAAGGGTGCTATTCCTATATCGTTCTCTTAGCGTGGTGGTGAAAAAAGAAGCGAACGTTGGGTGCTTAGGCATACATCTAAGGGCAAAACCATAATTTGCCAAGAGAATCTCACGCCGATATTGCAGAGGAGGTCCTGCGGACTCGGCGTAAAGGCTCACCACTGGGCTTGTTGGAAAAGCTCCTGTTGCAATGCGGATGCCCCTGTTATGGACCACGTCTAATCTTCTCAGCACAGATGGAACCTGATCGGTATGTCATGGCCTTAGCATTTCATTCTCTTTCCATGACCAGAAGATTAAGTAAACAGAGTGATTTCCTGTCTGAGAATGTGGGTCTGGATTCGGAGGACTTAAAACTTGTCTTTCCAAGAAAGTTTTGGTGTAAAATGTTCGGGTGGAGCGCTATGTAGAAGAAATGGACAATTACTAGGCACTCGTTGAAGAGAATCACTAACTCGATTCTAATGGTGTACCTGAAAACCTAGTGAGGTGCTAGGATATACAAGATGTCATGGGTATAGTAGGCAAAGTTTAACGGCGACTTCTTGACGTTAAGCTGAAGCATAGCTCCTTCTGCTATTTTCCTCCATAGTGCATGGTTGCATAAATAAAGAATAAGCTTGATCGAATGTTTTATTGCGAATATGTAACCACTCCTTTATCGTTTACTTTTGTAATTAGCATAAAGAGACAGAGCTTTAAAAGATGAGTTATTCGTGTGTTCTATTTGCTGCTAGAATGAGTCATTTAGTCACTACATATTAAATGATTGGGTTCCCGCGTCTCTATTGGAATACATTTGTGGACATGCGTTTGGCAAGCACGCAGAACGGAAGGTCAGGAATGTTGACACTGCTTAGGTCTCATGAATACTGTTCAGAAGTTTGAAAGAATACTACCCCTCCCCTCGTTACTTGTAGTAGCTGGTAAACACACAGACACGTGGCGAAACCAATTTTCTAGGACTGGCTTAGTTTGCACTTGCACTCGTCGGTGTAAAGGCATGCTTGAAAGCAGTAGCCGTATTAATAAACAAAATATTCGGTTCTTGATGCCTACTCTGTTGCCAGATTATGCAGACAATGTATGCAGTATTCAAGATGTTCTCGTGCTTCGAGCCAGGTGTAGTGAAGAAGAGCCATTGGCGTTTCGGGAGTGTACATCTCTACCATCATCCTGATGGCTCGATGGCTCTTCATCACTACACCTGGCTCGAAGCCCGAGAACATCTTGAATATGTTTGTCGCCAGGAAAACTTCAAATCATAATGTATGCAGTACTTTCAATTTTCTCCTTTACATTCAAGATGAATTTGTTATTGGACTCTTATTCGTCATAACCGAGTCTAACATAATGCAAAATCTTCGCACTCATACCTCTAACCTCCTGTGTCTGAGCGTTCTAACAAAGGAACCTTGAGGCGTAAGTACAAATAAGAATTTATTGCTTCTAGGATATAAATTTATCTCAGTTTACGAAACTTCAATGCAACTATTAAACTTGCACCATAGCTAACAAATGCATAAATCTTTACCGCAATGATAGTAGTTAATTTCAGCTAAATCGAAAGCAAACTTATTGAAGATATTGAAACATTGCCAATTTCTCGCCTTACGTCAGCTCTTGCATTTATTTCAAACGAGGTAAGATTTTGGCTTCTGTACCCTGTGCGGTTTAGCTTGTCTCGAGGCTAAATAAAGAGAAAGAGATATGTTGAAAAGAGAAGCAAGTACCCACCCCTCTGGCGTTGGTATTATGGGGAAGGTGGGAGAGGCTCTGTCCCCTCCATCCAATCAGTGGTGGATTGGCAACAGCTCCATCATCTGCGCTCACACTGAAGTAGTCCGACACTGAACACAACACAAGACAAAGTGAGAGGCGGACTTCCGGCGTTTGTGACCGCAAAATATGCTTTCTACCTCCACCCCTAACTTGCTAGTGGAAGCGACTTGACACTTTTATGATCCTCGAGCCAAGTTAGCCCGCAGAAAGTATAGATGTGTACTTTTTCAATGTCTAAAATAACATCTTATAGGATACAGTGAACTGGTCGCCTGAGTAGTTTTTATATAATGTCCGTTTTACGTTATCTACTATACTCTCGGCAAGTATAAAGTATTCCACCCCAAAAATTAGATATACAGGAATACAGATAGATATACAGATATACCAGGTCTCGAGATCTCTTTAATCCAAAGAAAGGCATTCTTGTATAAAGATCCCTGTGAATATCTGTCTCTATAGGTAGTTCCTTTGTCTTGTGTGAAACAGCATAAACACAAGAACTAAATGTCCGATAAATACCATGACAAAACGACAATATCAGTCCAGTTATTTTGTTGTCTTCTAACGTTTTGTTTTTCAAAAATACAGTTTTCTTCCCGCCATTAACGCAGTCTACGGTCTTCCACACTATCACAACTCACAACTTTTACTTTTCATAACCTTGCCTCAGTCCTTTCAGTGTCTTTCTTCACTTTCTCTGTCCTCATACACTAACTAGGACGCTAGAATCACTCTACGCTCATTAGGTCTTCTTTACGAGCACCGACACACGCACAGCTGTCTCACACTCACTGACACTGATTGACACGTGTCTGTAACTGTAACTAACTGCTCTGCTCTGTTCTGCTGTTTCCCCACCTCCTTACATAGAGGAGATAACCTCACTCGACTTCCACAAGCATCCGTCGCTGACGGAGCCAGATCTTTCTCGAAGGCACTGAAAATCCTTTGTGTTGCCACTTCATTGTTTCGAGTCACGTGTTCGCTCACATCCAGCATCCAATAGCAGGTCGTACAGGTACTCCTATACGGTATGTTTATCTGCACAGCACCTAGCCGCTTAGTGCGACTTTATCTGTGCAGTATAGAAGGGGAACTTAATTTACACAAGGTTTGCTGTCTGCTGGCAGGGTTTCTTCCTGCATACCTAGGGCGGAATGGACCGCACTTTGGATGCAGGAAGGGGACAGGAGTAGGCGTTGGGTTGGGGTGTATATGGGATAAAAATTGGGAGTGGCATCATCGTTTACCGGGGAGACCCAAGGGCATCCTTAGGTAGGCGGTAGCTCTTTCTTTTGCGGGGGGCTCTGTGCTCATATTGACCAAGTGCCCGTACCAGTTGGTTGGTGCGGGAGTTCAGTTTAGTGTGCATGGTTCGGGATCGCTTCCTCACCAAGTCCACGATGTAGGGGAGTCCTGAGTGGTCGTGAAGTATGTATGGTGGGAATCTACGCCCGGTCCAGAGGCCCAGAGGAGGTTCGAGTCGAACGGGCATTGTCTCCCCCGCTCGGGTGTCGTTATCGCAGTACCTAGCCGTAACACGGCTTTACCTGCGTGATGAGTTCCCTAGTACTACTAGGGAAGAGTGATTGGGAAATTGTGGTGTCTGGGGTATTTATAGTAATTAAACCCTAAACGGGCAGGTACACGAAAGACACACATCGGGCTGCTCTCAGCCTGCCAACAGATTGATGATGAAAAATATGACATGAATTACGAAAATCTCACCACTCTGAATTACATGGAAGGTTTTCAGAGATGTCCTGTTTTCTCAAAATAATTAAGGAATTTGATTTAACTGCCATATGTTTAAGATATTTATTAACAAACTAGCTGAAACACCCGGCGTTGCCCTTGGTTTGACGATTTTATTCCTACAACCTTTAGGTTTATGTTAGATACTTCAAAAACCTAAAATAAACGTAATAAAAACACTATGTAAAACCACTGATGAACAAACCAAACACCACATAAAGAAAAGCGAGCAGAGAAAGCTGTGTGAATCTAAGATGCTGCATTTCTATATTAATCGTATAAAAAATTGTAATTATTTGTAGAAGAGGCAGTAGAGAAGGAAATGCGATTATGTTTCGTGAAAGAGAAGTGTATAGAGAAAGTCGTGTGAATGTAATATGTTGGATTTCTATTTCAATCATAGACAATTTTATGAAATGTATGTTGAAGGGCGAATAGGGAAGGATATGTTAATTTATTATGTAAAATAAAAGCGAATAGTGAAAAGCATTTGAATGTTACGTTGTATAGTAAAACAGATAGCATACAAACTTTCTTATACGTATGTACGTGCCGAATTTCGAAGTGATCGTTAATCCTAAGTGGCAATTTCGGTGTAAAATTACCGATTTCGATTTTTTCTACTTTTCCGTTGTTCCTTCGGGTTTTTTCTAATGTTACATTTTTCTATACTATTACAGTATTGAGGCAACCAAACAAAAAAGATATTATTCAAATCGGTTCAAGCCATTTTCGAGTTTTTGCGAGACCAACGCACGGCGACCGATTGTTAGATATAATATACAGATAAAACGTGTGTCTTACATTTTCTAGGTATAGCGTCTGGTGTATTTATTCACAAGAAATGTTGCCATTTTCGGTATGTACGTTGCAATTGGTTTGTATCTTTTAATATTTTTTGTAAGTTTTAAAATATCTCTCGTCAATCACTTGTTTCTCACGAGATAATCGAGAGGGTATGAAATTGTCAGGTATGTTATTATGCTCAGGTTCTTTATCCCAGTACACAAGTGGCTAAAGGATTGCATGGCTTCCGTATTAAGATACCAAAACGAATGTTAAATTGTCACAAGGTTCGTTCTCAAACTTCGACACTTTCCAGCGATCAAACCGTGCATTTCTGGACAGAACCGATCAGTTTGCCATCCCACACAACATACTAAGCATTATCGGTGTCTTTTTGGGACACCCAGTATGTGAAATACTTTAGGATAGAGGAAGCTCTGTAACTGTTAAGGTTGGGCGAGTTAATCTATCGCTGTAATTCCACAAAAATCGAAGAAAACCCCAATTTCTTACAAAACACTTTAAACGTTTCTGAACCACAAAAAAAAAGGAATAATCGCCTCTGTATGCCATTTTAAACACTGTTGCAAATTTAAATATAGCAAATGTAGTAGATTCAACGAGGGAAACGTCAATAGAGATATGACTCACATTATGTAAGGTAAGAAACCAAGCTAAATAAATCAGATAAAGCAACAACAGAAGATAGGAAATATAAATCTGAGGGTTGTTGTTGTTGTAGTGTTTAACGCCCGCTTTTACTACTACGGCACCACAGGCGGTGACACTGATGATACATGAAGATGGAGCACCGGTGGAATGAGATGGCGGGGGAAACCGGAGTACCCGGAGAAAACCCGCCCTGACGCCGCTTCGTCCACCACGAATACCACATGCGGGTCCCTGGGATCGAACCCGGGCCGCCTAGGTGGTAGGCGAGCGCGCTAACCGCTCATAAATCTGAGGGTCCAACCTAACAACATGTGATGTTGGAATGCACATGAGATGAATATTCAAATTTTTAATACTTTCAGCATTTTTCTTCTCTATTATTTCCTTGCGGCGCAATTTTTTATGATAGACAAGTTAAATTTTCCACAAGTTCACACAGGCACATTGAATAGAAGTTGTCCTAGGTATGCATTTAATTTAACCTTTTTAATACCCAATAGAAACATTGTAAATTTTAAGCAAAAACCTATTGATAACTCCAAAAACACGTAGACTTACATAGAAGAGGCACAAAGAACCTTAGGCAATTTTTAGAGTGCAAATTTAGTGAACAAAAGTTTAAGATATTGCACCAAAATTTTTAACTTTTGGTCGCAATGGATGCTTTTGGTGACGTACAAAAACAATTTACCGCAAACCATTAGAGGAAAATGAATGAAATTTGGATTACAACATAATATTGCGATATGATATGTTTCTGAGCCGTTGGAGTTTTAAAATATGCGATTATGTTAATTTTTCCACGTTGTCAGTAACGTTGATTGAATGAGAGTATGATATAATTAGTTCAAATTAAAATGCAGAGGCTATAAATATGTTTTGTTCGATATTTATAGTGAGTTTGTTGTCTATATGCAAAGTAATGCATGTAATACTAAGATCGGCCCACTTTAGAATTAAATAGAATTAAACAATTCAACTGAGTTATTTTAGCATGCAATATTATTTGGGCGTCTTGGGGGGATAAACAAGATTTACTGCAATAATTCCCCAAAAGGAAAGCGACACAATTATATAGAGAGCAAAGTCAAGTGACTTATCATTTGAAGGAGTCATAATAAAAAGAAGGAATGGGGCGAGGTTGCCGAGACGATGCACTGTCTGCATTCTCCCACACACAGTAGAGCCAACAAACAGCATGTGGTCTCCACATGTGTCCGTACGTGAGACCATCAAGTCACTTCACCCTTCTTGATGACGACAAGAGGTTCATAATAATCACCGCCAGCCAGGATTTCATTCACAAAAATCCATGCATCATAGCCAGTCATCGCCGGAGAGGCTCATAAAGAAGTGAGGTTATGTCTATAATGATACATAATACGCTCGAGGAAAAACAAAGAGAATGACGCGCAACGGTCGGAGCATCTTATGCACTTGAAAAAATAAACGTAGAAGAAGCGACAGCAGGGTTGTACAAAGTTCTTCCAAAAACAGAGAAACAAGTGGCCTGAGATCTGTTTTGGAGGTTTCACCAAATCACTGCTGCTGGGAGGGTTATAAAGTTGGTGGAGAGGGGAATGAGAGGGTGGCGCCTCCCTGACATTTCTTTCTTAGTTCAATTGCAATAAAATAATTTTATAAGAAAAGGGAGTCTCAAACATTTTAGCTAAAGTCAGTCCCAGAGGGACTTCAGAAATGGAACCTTTATTTCTCAAGGCGGAATGTTCTTACGATAACGTGGGAAGCTTTAAAAGATGACTTATTTGGTTGCAGTTCATCCTCCTCAAGATATTAAATATGTTGTCAGTTTCGACTTTTTCAGCAGAAATAACTTTTTCACTCTGAAAGTTAAACACACACTTCAGATTTTCAGAAGCACATCTGAATCAAGATTGTATATGCCTCCTTGATGTCAATTATCTAGGATATTCTAGATAATTTTACTAGTGCACCAATAAGAAGTGTATTGTGGACATTTTGTTACTTTCCAACTGTTTCTGAAGTATGTATATTTTAATCCATTCTTCTCCATCTGGTCTTTAAACCTACTCCACTAGTTATCAGCTCTGGTATTTGTTTTGTTAGATACTACATTTTAAAATATTTTTTATTGTAATTGGCTGATCTGAGTACTAGTATTTCAGTACTTTCCATTACCATCGCTCTGATATTGTCTTTCACCAGTTCTGAAAGTGATCCTGCATTAGCTGAATCTTCAAGCCCTCCCACCATTTTTTTGCATTTTCTCTCACCCATTTTTGTTCCCCAAACCTCAACTCAATAAGAACATCGTATACTAAGGCTGCATAGCACATTTCAAATCACGTCCCTTTCATCATTATATATATCTTTCTAACAGCCTATCTATACATTTTCTTAGTAATCCAATTCCTGATATTATTTGCAGCACTACCCACTTTTGTCCTGTAATTTTCAGACACTTGAATTAACCCTGTGTCATTTTCAATACGTACAATCATTGCGTCGTATGGTGCGTTCTTAAGCCATAACGAAAACATCTGGTTTCATTGATGAATAATGATGCTATTATTTATAGTTCCAAACTGGGAGACACTTTTGCACTGTGTGTTAATCTTTGAGAGATTTAAAATATACCGATGCACACACAGATTACAGCTTTCTCTATAATGATCCTTTAATAATCCTTATGAAATTATAGAAGACTATACAATTAATAGCTTATAACCTACATTACAATCTAGAAATCCAAAGACCTGAAGACAAAACCCTCACTGAGTTCTTATACATTAGAAATCTATAACTTTTATTTTAATAATAATTAACGTCTACAGAGACAGTGAGCAAAATGTGTAGGATGATAATGGCCCCGAGGACCTCAGCTGAAAGTTTCACTAAATTTGTTTGATGAGAATAAAAGCGAAACTTCTTATAAGTCTCACTTATATAACTCGCCCCAAAGGATCTTTGAACTGCAGCTCTTTCGCTTAGAAAGCACTTAGGCTACGGCACTACTCACTCTCTCTCTCTCTCGCTCTCTCGCTCTCGTCTCTCTCACCCACATACACCACATACACACACAAGGGAACATATACGGAAAGGTTTGCTTTAAAGGTTAATTCGAAACTGCAGCATTAAGCCCTAAAAACACGCACAAATTGTAGAACGTACAATAACTCGAGAAGTGTAAATCATCAGAGCTAAGGAAGGCACAAAGCAGCAAACATGCTGTAAGACTATATCTTAGTAAATTAAATAATAAATTGCGAATATAGTGGTCTAATGAAGAATATAGTTATGGTAGTACGTTTTTTCAATGAAACTAAAAAGCGCAAAGAGGAAACCTAACCTCTATTCAATTTTACAACTAATGTAAAATAAAGAGAAATCAAGATAAAGAAGAACAGGAAAAGGAAAGTGAGGAATAACCACGTTGTCGAACAACCATACGTACTATTGGAAACTCAATTATCGGTTAGTGTTGAAAATATTTTGTCGATTCTTCTTTATTCTATTGGGGATGTACCTAAATTCAGTAATACTGCAAAACCGAACTTTGTAGTTGTTTTCTCCTGACGTGCCAGTGTAATTTAAAGAAGTATTTCTGTTTACAAAAGAACTAAGAAGTACAATTGAAGTACTTGAAGCAAGGACACCAATAGGTTTTGGCTCGAATTTACTATAGTAGTAGAGAACGGGAGAAAAAACACTAAAGTAAGAAATCTTCAACGTGAAAATAACCCTTTATGTAAAAATTTAACAGAGTCAAATCTAAGGAACTTCGGTTCTTAAACTTTATTTTCCTTCCGCCATTCCTGCTTCCTGATTTCATTATATGTATTGAGTTTTAGTTCATTTATTTAGTACACGCTTTACGTATAGGTGTGTTCTCCTCTTATACCATGAAAAGTTTGGTTCTTGCATATTGCACTACTTTTTCTGTAACATTTAATTTCCCTACTTTGGAGTTCTAAGCTTAAACCTTTCAGACAGTGCACCCGCTTGCTCCTTTCTTGGTTCACATCTAATAGTAACGGTTACAATTGGGCAACCTGCCACGGTCGCATCTTCGCGGCGGCACCTTTGTTGGTCATTGTAGGTGACAGCATCTGAAATGTGACGTCACTGTGAAATTAATGTTGAAACTTATTGAGAAGTTAATGAAAAGTTCTTAACTCACAGTATGTATGCTGACGAAAAGGATCAAAGTAAGGGATCTTCAACGAAAAAGTAGTATTTTAGTAACAATTACAAAGAATCAAACCTAAGGAACTTTCGTTCTTAGACGACTATTTTCCTTCTCCGATTCCTGCTTCCTGGTTTCTATGCATCACCATCATCTCCATCTCCATCATCATCATCATCATCATCATCATCATCATCATCATCACATCGTCGTCGTTATCTTTGGACCCACGGATTCATTATCTCTTCAGTTCTTCCTCGATCTTCCTATGTCTCTTTTACCGATTTCACGTAGTCTGTCACTATTCTAGGGAATCACTCCTTGTTCATCCTCTGCACCTGTCTCCAGTTTTCTTTATTCTGTTTAATCCTTTCTATTAAGTTCAACATATTCAATTTTTCTCTTATTTCTTCATTTGGTTTATAATCTAGCAGTGAGTATCCAGTCACTGACATTAAAATTCTAATTTCTGATAATTCAAAATTTCTTTTCTGTTTTATGTTTAATGCCCATCTTTTACTTGCATAGAGTATTACAGACAGCCATTGTCTTATGACTAGACATGGGACAAAATTTCACAGGGACGTTACGTTGACTACGCATCAACCGTAGAGTGCGGGGGATGTGATTAGCATGTAAACAAAAGAGGTAGGAAGGTCACTGTCAATAACGCACCGTGCACTTCACGCCACAGTTCCACTTTATCACTGGAAGAGACTGCACACCTTCCCCCCTGTGACGTAAAAGTTCCATAGTTCAGTTATGCTTACGCAGAGACCCATTACCACTTAATTTGTGTTTCTCTTCTAGTTTTCTAGTTTTCCTTCTAAGGGATCTCTTTATTGTGCCGCACATGAGACTGAATTTGTTTAATTCCTAGTCCACATCTTTCTGTTCTAATGCAGTGGCTAATTCTGATCCCAAGTAGTTAAATGTTGTATAGTTTTCTTATTTATTACAACTTTGCTTCTAACATGAGCTTTTCCTTTAAATGATGAAGCTAAGGCTTTATTTGCAGCTATTTTTAAATTGTAAGATTCTAATATTTTACTTTATATAGGTACTTTCATCTGTAGAGTACTCTCTGATTGTTCAACAAGTACTTGGTTGTTAGCGTATAATACAGTGTATAATTTATAATATATTTTTTATACTATACGCACTTAAGTATTAGTATATTCCTCTTATATCGTGTACTTTTTCTATAATATTTAATTTCCCTACTTGCAATTCTGAGCTTAGGACTTTCAGACAGTGCACGCGTTTGCTGGGTTTTTGGATCACATCTAATAGTAACGGCATTAATTGGGCAACCTGCCACGGTCGAATCTACGCGGCGGCACCTTTGTTGGTCATTGTAGGTGACAGCATCTGAAATGTGACGTTAGTGTGAAATTAATGTTGAAAGTTATTTCGAATTAGCAGAACATAAACGTCCCAAAGGATGTGTGGACTATAGTCCAGTAAATTCAGGTGTAAAGGAAGTTGCGCGTAGCTGAAGTTATTAACGAGACTATCATTGACCAACTTTCACCTGCTCGGCCGGCACCTTCTGTTGGTGCAGAGATTGCCATTCTCAAACACGCCATACTTTTCTGCGCTAAGTAGCATCTTGTAAACAGCATATCGTGAGGGATGTTTTATTGAAGATGGAAGATGAAAGAAGCATGTTTTTAAATTCCATGTATTTGATATAGTACACAACAAATGCATTTAGCAACTTATCCCTGCCACCCTTTCCACTCCTAAGTCTTAATTTTTATTAGAGCGGCTTTCATGTAGCAACGTGTTCAGTTTAAGTCTGTCGGCGAGGGACGTTTTAAGGGCGTGAGCGGTGAAAAATTATTGGCGATAACGTACATGACATATCCTCGGGCCAGCTCGTGATTTGTTGCCAGGCGCTCGTTTGGGGACCCAGATTTGCTGCGAGATGAGAAAATTATCAAAAACAAAAAGAAGATGCTTTGATTTGTGGGTCGGCACATATATTAGGTTTAGAAAGGCCGTTCAGGCACAAACATTTTTTGGTCTGTTTCTTGAGAGCGATGCCAGGGAAAAGAAGACACTGGCACTCTACTTTGTTTATTTATTCAAATGTCTCAAAGCAAGAGTTAAGCGACTTGTAATATACTCTTATACTTAAAACCTTGAAGTTCGTGTAATACAGCCAAATGAACCTGAACCTTTTATCCCAACAAAATTACTCAACGGTTAGAAAAGTACAAGTGCATTGTACATCAAAGTCATTAAGGGATTCTGCGACGGAACTTCTGCAAGAAATAACGAAGTTATTAAATTCTACATTTTGACAATTTTAATTTAGTATCTTCCTATAACAACGGGTTGTTATTAAAACAAATGCTTCAATAAAGGATAATTCAAACTTAACATTTAGGATTTTTTAATGACCACATATACTTCTCATAGTCTGAAGCATTAAATTAGACTTAATGTATAATTATGTTTTATAAAGAGAGTATAGTATAACCTAACATTTGGATTATTTTCAAAAGAAATTAACATAAATAATGGAACTCGCCCTGAGTGTTCTGAATACACACTTCCGGTTCCACTTATGACTGTCAAGAACTATTTTTGTATCCGAAAAAGGATTTAAATCAAATAAAACGATAATCTTCCAAGGGAAGTGTTTTATCTAGGTGTTCAATATAACAAAGAGCAACTACTTTTCGTATGCAAAAGCTCCATCTTCTTCTTCTTCACCTGATTACACACCCCTTATGTAGGACTTACACCCCCCCCCCCCGGTGCCTAGGGTCAGATGCCTTTCGGGGAGCACAGGAACCTATGAACTGGACAAAGTGAAGACATGGGAGCGGGTGGTCAGCCAAGCACCAGGTATGATAGTGAGGAAGAGAAATGCAGGTGAAACTGATGGACAGAAATGTGATGATGGAGCAGTTGTAATGAGTGGCGGGGTAAACAGGAAAAAATCCGTCTAGATACTGCTTCGACCACCACGAATACCACATGCGGGCCCATGGGATCGAACCCAGGCCGCGTAGGTGGTAGGCGAGCGGTCTAACCCAGGACTGAAAGATCGGTGACCTCGAAGTCGGTTGTTTACATTAGGGAACAAGGAGAAAACACATGGTGCCAGGTCGGGACTATAGGGTGGATGAGTCAATAGTTTTTGCTCAGTTCTTTAGAAACTTCATTGTTACATTAGCGGTGTGAGCCTCCGATGTATTGTCATGACGCAACAATGTTCCTCTTACACGAAGGTGTTCATGAAGGATGGTTGTAATACTCGGGAAACTAATTCCTAATGTCAGATCAACGCCCTTCTAGGTTAGTCTTGGATCCTCCCTAATCATTGTTTCCATAGCGGTGATGTTTTTATCAGTTGCTAGTTACTGGTTTAGCACTCTCCTCTTCATCTTTAAGAGATTGCCGCCGCCGCCGCCTCTTAAATTCTGGAAACCCGCGAAACACAGTGTTACGCGATGGAGAATAGTCCCCAAAAGTTCTCAACATTGCACATAAATTCGTCTCTGAAGCTCCATTACACTTGACCAAAAAAAAAAAAAAAAAACGTTCACACTCGCCAGATTTCAAACAAACCGAGCAAAAATGAATGGCGCAACAATGATCTGCCTGCATTATCAATGAGTCAGCTGTTTTAACAAAGCAAGAATGCTTTCCCCAGAGGTGGCCAATTTTTCGCATCTCAATACATATCTAGTGGCCCTTGTATGTTGAAACTGGGCGACAGTCAGGCACCGAGAAACCTACACGTATATACGCAGCCAAAAAGGCGATTCGAATCTGGGTCCTCTGCCAGCCAACCCAAGTATGAATGGTCTGGAAGAACCTACATATGTATCTATCTATCCGTGTTTTATGGCTGCATTGTGTTAGGTGTGTTTAAATCTGCGAGACTCGTCAGCATTTTATTTACTTTTAATGGAGCCACTGCGTTCGTTGGAGAAGATATCCTAAGGGATGTCCTGGCGCTCCTAACATAACTTGGATGCGTCACGGCAATATAATATGCAAAATATAAGACATTAATTGTCGCCTGCGACAAAATTGCCACGAATGAGAGTAACAGTAACTGTTTAAGGCTAATAAGAAACAAAAGGCCATTATCTATGCTGTGGTAGCGAAGGCACGTCAGCCACGCGATAGACACTAAGGATAACTACTCTACGTTTTTTCTATTGGCATTCTTGTGCCTATTGTCTACTGCCTATCATTTCTATAAAATATTTGCCTACACCTTCTCTTTCTATTGAGAACAATAAAGCAAGACTGATGTTTAAGAAAATATGGAAATAAAATAGTTTTCGTTGGTTTATTACACTTAAATATTTAATAAAGGAAACAAATGAATGTTATTAATTAAATGTTTAATAAAATTAAATAAAAATGGGGCATGGCCGAGTGGTTAGAGTGTTCGCCCACCTCCTAGGCAGACCCGGTTCGATCCCAGGGACCCACATGTGTTATTCGTGGTAGATGAAGCGGCGTCCAGGTTCTTCGGTTTCCTCCGCCACTCATTCCACCAATTGTTCCGTTGTCAGCTTTCCATTCATGCATTTCGCCTGCATTTAATATATGCTGATTTATTATTATTATTATTATTATTATTATTATTATTATTATTATTATTATTATTATTATTATTATTATTATTATTAGTAGTAGTAGTAGTAGTAGTAGTAGTAGTAGTAGTAGTAGTAGTAGTAGTAGTAGTAGTAGTAGTAGTAGTAGTAGTAGTAATAGTAGTAGTAGTAGTAGTAGTAGTAGTAGTAGTAGTAGTAGTAGTAGTAGTATTAGTATTAGTATTAGTATTAGTATTAGTATTAGTATTATTATTATTATTATTATTATTATTACCACTACTATTACTATTATTACTATTATTATCATTACTATTATTACTATTACTATTATATTATTATCATCATCATCAGTTTGTATTTCTGTTAGGTTGACCTACGCGCATAAAGGTTCTTTCTCGGTTTTTTTGTTTATCCTGAGAAGATGAATGTCTGACAAGTTTAAGCTCTATGAACACCAGGTTTATTTGAGAATTTTTTCATCCATTTCATTCATGTATTTATTGATATTACCTACCACATTAATGGACTTACGTCTCTTAATCGTTTTGTGTTTAAAATATAAGCTGACTTAAAGCATTGAAAACGAAACTTTTCTGTTGAAACAAGCACTAGGAGACTAAAATAGTATTATTGTTTCATTCCTATTTATACATACAGTTTATTCGCTGGAGCCTATTATTTCTAGTCTTATACTACTATTCGCTTTCTCCTTTCCTCGAGAAGATGTGTGCTTTGGCATTACTGTTTGTTGTCTTTATTCATTTTTTGTAGATGACCTCAAAACCATGGTTTCGGGTAATCGAGAGAAGTGACGCCGTGGTAACGAGTACGACTCGCATTCGGGAGATCGCGGTTTCGGTCCCCGAGACTGTGACTTCGGTGTTATGTGATTCTCCCTTGTCACTTAGACGATTCTGGAGTGCCTACTTTCACACTAGGGTTTCATTTCCATCATTGTCCTTCATACTATTTACCTCTCATCTTTCAGGTGTGTTTTCAGGCTCATGGTGTATGGCGATGCTGGACAGATGGCGCGGATACTTGCGCAATGTGAAGACTGTTCTGGGTGCTGTTATGAACTCTCAGCACTTCTGGGGCTTCCGCGCAACTCTGGCCTGTCTGGCTGCGTTCCTGTGGCCTCCTCCAGTTTCCTCACTTCATGCTTTCCTTCAGGGGGTTGTTAGCCATAATAGATCTGTCCAGGTCGCAGTGCGTGAGGTGTTCCCCTTCGTTGTTTAACCTCTAGCATCTAGTTTTGGGTAGACTATACCAAGTTTGTCTTTCTACCTATATACGTTTCACTCATTTAAATCTTGTAGCTATGCTGACAGCCGACTTTCTGGATTGCAGTACATTATATTCTATCCTGCAGCCATAGAAATTCAGGAGTCAATCAAAACTCACCAATGCTAGTTTTTTTTTTATCGCCAACTTAAAGGAGACAAGTTTTGTCAGCATACGAACAGCGAACAACGATATGTATATGAATAGAAGGCAAATTGAATATATTGGTTTTCAGATGAAACTTTATTCCATGTGTAAGTTATTTATTGTACTTTTTCATCTGATTATCCTCCCCTTATGTAGGACTTACATCCCCTAGGACTTACAAGCTAGTGTCTAGAGTCAGACGCTTGTCGGGGAGCAGAGGTAGCGCGCTCGCCTACCACCTAGGTGGCCCGGGTTCGATCCCAGGGACCCGCATGTGGTATTCGTGGTGAACGAAGCGGCGACAGGGCGGGTTTTCTCCGGGTGCTCCGGTTTCCCCCGCCATCTCATTCCACCGGTGCTCCATCTTCATTCCATGTGTCATCAGTGCCACCGCCTGCGGTGTCGTAGTAGTAAAAGCGGGCGTTAAACACAACAACAACAACGGGGAGCAGAGGAACCTATGGACCAGACAGAGTGAACACCTGGAAGCACGTGGTCAGCCAAGCACCAGGTATGATAGTAAGGAAGAGGATAATATGGAATGCAGGCTAAATAGATGCATGGAAAGGTGATAATGGAGCAATTGGTGGAATGAAGGGGAAACAGGAGAACCCGGAGAAAATACGCCCTGACACCGCTTCGTTCACCACGAATTTGGAATCGAAGCTGGGCCGCCTAGGTGGTAGGAGAATGCTCTAACCGCTCGGCCACAGCACCGCCCTCTATTTATTTTCTGCTAAGAATAAAATGTAGCAGTAATGCCCCCTTCGCAATTAGATTTAAGCGTAAGCATAATCTAAACTTCAAACCTATGTAGGTATATCATATGTACTGCAATGGAACTGTTCACAATGAATCACCTAAACATAAGTACTGAATCAAGGTAAACTTATAGGCTTGCAGGGTCCAAACATTTAAGTTTGTGTCTACATCAAACATAAGAAGCTAGTTAATCAGAGAGTGATTTTCACATTGTCTGATCATTCAATCATTCACTTACCTTCTCAGTCGCCATGCGTTAATTCACTATGATCCCTGGTCCGATATATCACCGGTATCTATAAAAATTGCAGAAACACAAATTGTGGTGCTTCACGCTCTGTTCCAATTGGTTACTTAGTTGTGTTTGTGAATAACAAGATTTGTGTTAGATTTATTCTCCTGTTTTACGCCAAATATATTAATGCTCAATTTTATTTTGAGTGTCACCGAACGAGTTTAATTAACACATGGTTGAAAATGCCTAGAAACATACGAAAGGTTGAGACATCAGTAATGTGTTTCAAATGCATGTTGACCTCACAAGAAACAACACAAAAGGGCTTCGCACTTTAAAACGCAGTATTAATTAAAATATTGAGGAGTTATAACCAACTACACTGAGTGTCACAAAAATACACATCCTCATATAAATTTTCATTTGAGGAAACTGCGTACTATATAACAAGATCTGAACTGTTTCTATGTATCCTATATACTTGTGTTTCTGAATTAAATACAATGCAATAAGGAGTAGGTGACACATTTTTATGTTTATTTTTTATGGAACGAGGAAGTTGCGGAATGTGTTCACCTTGTATCTCTAAAGATACCAATCTTAAATTCAAAATTTGGTGTTCTCGCTTTTCGCCTGAGTTATGTTCTTGCTCTTGCGCACGCCTGCACACATACACACACTCACACATCATTTTTCTTAAAACTACATTTTTGGGTTCGTAGGTCCAAGAAAAGTGTACTTACAATGAAATTTCTTTATCGAATTTTTTAATATTGAACACTATACTTGTACGAATGTGGTGGAGAAAATAAAAATTTAACTATACGTTGTAATAAGTTTAGTGTGTTTCTGTTTTCGTGATCAATATCACAGCACTCTTCGGCAGGTCCGCAGTTCAAATCCCACCGGGAATGGCCTCCCTGCTGGGAATTTTCCAGGTCTTCCTCAGTTCTCATAACTGGCAAATGCCGGGGAGGTACCTTAAGCTTAAGCCTGGAACCTTTCCCTTCCCAAACATAAGTAACTGCATGCAACATCAGTGTCCAACGCATGAAGTGACATATGGAACGAACGGGCATTGAAAACCAGTATTACATATTCACACTGCTGTGCAAAGCTACCTAACGGCCGCCGGGATTAGCACATACCACGCAGCTACCTGGCCCTAGGTGCAACTAATGGCCCTCATAAACAGGCAACGAAACTGAGACACCGAGGGGAGAGAGACGGAAGAACTCAGAGTAACTGTGTTCTGGAATACTCTTATCAGGTTGGATCTTGCCCGTTACAGCTCTGGACCAAATTGTGGATGTGCCAATTTGTGTGTAATTAAGGATCTTCTGAAGGGAAACACTTCACCCGAGAATAACAGAGTGCATCAATTAAACAAACATTCCTGCTTTCCCACATCACAACGTGTGGCCTCGACCACAACCCGCAATAGAGACAGTGTTTAAGTTAAAACCACTGAAGACTTACTTTTGAAACTCAAAAAATATATTATTATAGTGCACCCATAAAAGCATACTATGAAGAGGAAACTGACCAATAAGAATTAGGTTAATAAACACGTGTTTCAGAACGAATATCTGGTATTTCTGTTATGAATATTACAAATATAAAATGGAAGTATTTTCATTTGAAAATATACCGTGTAATTTATAAGTGTAAAAAGCAGTTCGTCAATTACCTAATTATAAATGTAAATTGTTTTTCTTACACCGATTTGAACAACTGTCTTAACACATAACGGTGCGGGTTTGATACGAATTTTAATACCTACAGGGAGAATTTGTAGAAGGATTCAGCATTTTTATATTTTTCAATATAATATTGCATTATGTTTACTCCAAAGCTTCACACATGAGTGATTCTAAGGACAAAGTTTGAAGTTTTTCTTATAGTAGAATCGTTTAGCCCACTAAAGGATACGTATCTGTGAAAAAAGGCTTAAAATTTCAAAAATTTCCAAAACTGGATTTCTGTTTTATCAAATAGTATAAATCTTCTACTTTACTTTGATATGCTTTTTATAGCCTGACGACCATTTTAACTATGTCACGTGGCCGTCTAACTGATTGCCTGTAAGTGGTCATGTCTATTTAAATCAATACACTTCCATTACCCTTGCTATGACTTCAAACTTAGTTTTTCCATGATTTTATTTTTAGCACTGTTTGCTCTTTAAAATCCTCCACACGATGCAATTTGCAGTACTTATGCATGAAATTTGGTGTACCTGCTTAGAAATAATATTAAAAATAGATGAGATAATTTCTTCATAACGTGAATAACTGCTGAGTAATTAAATATTAAAGTTTACATTTCGAAATTTAAATGAAAAAAATAATGATTTTAAACTTTAAGATTTATTTTTATTCAAACTAATAACAAGATTAAGAAATTATCTCATCAATTTGTTAACATTCTATTACAGAACATAACTGAAAATTATTAAGTTTTTCAAATCAAAATTGCGTCATGGGGGAACCATTTATACAAATACTATAAAAAGATGTAATAAAATATTAATATGTTAGCAACTAATCTGACTAAATGTATGAAAGTTAGTACAGTTACTCCTCACTATACAGTAATTGTTGTGTTAAAATTTCAAATCAATCCAATCAAAACTGTAGATTTTCAAAATTTCACAGATGGGTAGGTATTCTAAATGCTGCTTATTTCAAGCAACATTTACATTTTCGTAATAGGCATTAAAAATTTGGAGATAAAACCAAAGAAAATTAAAACGTGACTTTTCTACGAGGCCAGATGTATCTAACCTCCCCCCTGCGATCTTTCCTTGTTCTCATTACAGCGCCACGCCTCTAGCTGTGTATTGCAACTGTTAGCAGTTCATTGGTCAGTAGTTATGGCTCATCGTTAGTGGACGATAACAAACTGAGAGATGCTGCCTAACAATGTATTTCACTCTGCATCGCTCTGTGTAAGTTACCAAGGCAGGAAGGAGACAAACTTCCCTCTGCATCATTTTGTGCGAGTTGCGCTCGACGAGGCAATCACCAGAATCCAACAGAGTATCATTAATCACGTCGGAGAACTGTTTCTGCTTCATTGCGGTTAGGGTTCTGGCGGCTAATGAGAACACGCATCTTTCCATTTCCATTCTTACACTAGAACATATGAACGATGAAATGAAAAATCAACAGCGTAACAGCTTTTTAGGGAAGGGGAAACTGGCGATATATAAAACAGCAGAGGCAACAAATATTTTCTGAAACTTTCTACTTGTGTGTTATCTTTTCATTGAGATATAGTGGAACTTTGATAAGTATTTATATTATAAGTGTATAATCTTAAGTATTATGGTAACTAATAAATATTTATCTCACGAGTAATGATCAAGACGTTTATTTTCTTAATTGCTGTAATCAGAATTAAATATAAATTACACACCAAGGTTTACAAATTCAAATTCCAAAGTTGTCAGTTAAATAGCCGCACAGAATAGGTGGCCATTCTTCTGAACGAAGATGGTCAATAATAAAGACAATAGGACAAAGAAATTGGAAAAGCACGTTGGTAGAATTTAAGACCTGAATGCACAATTACTTATTATACTGTACTGACAATAGTCTACATCACAGCCTGTAACACGTGCTCACTTTTCTCCCAAAGCAAGCAGCGGTCTTACTTATCGGTACAATATGTCATAAATTAATACTTTGTTAACGACGCTCTTAATTGCCAAGATCATATCAGCGCCGCCCGTGTGCTGTAATTTCGTCCTGCAGGAATTTTTTTGAATGCCAGTAAATCTACTGAATTGTGGTTGTCACTGTCAAACCCATTTAAGACCCATTTATCTGAGCCGGATTTGAATCCGCAACGTTAGCATCCATTGGACAGTGCCTAACCACCTGAGCCACCCACACCGACATTCAACACATCAAATAATACAAAATCTGATGTGTTACACTCACATGACTTTCTCTACTCTTGTTCTGACAATTCTTACAAACTATTACTGCTGTATCTTGTTCGTGTTAGTTAAGATAAATATTTGAAGGAATTATCTTATTTTTTAGTTCCTTGTAGTTGCAAGGGGAATATGGGAATACAGTAAACTTTGAGCGATAGTGAAATCTTTTAAAGTTTTAAAATTCCGTTCTCTTTGCACGGTTAACATAAAAATTGAATAACGATGTTCCATCTGAGAGAAGTATAAGCTCTCCAAATCTCACAGAAATAACAGGGCATATCTCCGAAATGGTGCACTCTACAAAAAATTTATTCAGACATAAATTGCGTATTTTAGCAAAATCTACATTTTTGTATAGTAAGATTTTGTCTATCTATTAGGGTTTACGAGTTATTCAAAAGTTATCTAGAGTAAACAGGACTGCATAGGCTATAGCCAGAAAATTGAAGATATACATTTATATATAAACAGGTTTACAATGTGAGATCACATCTTCCTGTATCCAAAGCGTTTAAGTACGTATCTTCTTCCTCCATTCTTCTCTTATTTCCCAATCCCGCTCTTCTAAATTCTTCTCCTTCATACTACTCCTTATATCATCTATCCAGGTTTTCCGCGGTCTTCCCCTCTTTCCTCTCCCTGGTGGAATCCATTCCAAAACTTGTCTCGGGAATCTTGTTTCCATCATCCTACGTGTGTGACTATATACATTTCATTTGTCATAAAAATACCTTAAACATGTCATTTTATACAAAATCGTTAGTCATTTTTAAGAAAATCAAAATTTTGGAAAAATTTTCTATGTAAAGGGTGGAGCAATTTTCTTCAAAATCTTCGTGTCGCACCCCAGAAAGACATTAAACTTAAATACCAACTTTGATTTTTAATCGACTTTTGAGTTTTTCAGTTATGCTGTACACAGACACACACACACAGACCTTTTTATAAAAAACACTTCTTTGGCTTCAGGGGGCCTCAAAACATGTATTTGCTGTGAAATCTCGATATTGAATTTTTGGGTGGAATGTGCGGAGAAAGTAACAATGAAATGTAGGGAGACACACTGATCTCATTTTATGCATTTAATTGATGTGACCTTATGAAGAGCTCTCTTTCGTCTCCCATGGATGAGGAATTATTTCATGGTTTATTTACCACGACTTATAATGCTAAGGTTACACAAAGTGTTCTAAATTTTGGACAGATTTCTAGACATTCAAAAAGAAATGTATTTCGGGTTATATTTCTATGCTCTAATGACGTCATTTCAAGTACAGGTTAATTCAGTAGATCTCCAAGTTATAGCAGTAGCCGCAATATAGCGATATTTCCAAATGTGATAAATTACCGATGTAATATTTATTTAATAACTTGGTTTTGTTATATCGAAAATTATTTGGCTAAAACTTACAGTATATAGTTTAGTACCAAAATAAAATAAATTTGCCCTTTGCTTTTGTATGAACAAAGCTGACTGAGAACTGTTTGTTTCTTAATAGTCCTTTAATAAGGTAATTCTTGTACGTGAATGTTGGTACGCTTGACAGGACGACTGAAGACTTTTTGCTATAGGTAACTTGAATGAAAATATGTAGAGAAGGAAGTGATGTCATTCCTTAATGATAATAGAAACACGTTATAATTGGTGTTTTATGCATTATTTTGAATTTAATAAGTTTAATACCTACTTACTGACAGTACTAGCATTGCATAGCAGCAATTATATAAAACAGCATGATAAATTCTTTGGCATATCTAACAGTTTGATTGTACGAATTTAGAAACTATTTTGTATGCACGCTAATGGCACAGAGTAATGGTTAGTTCTGTGTGCTTGTACGGACTATTTAGCTGTGGTTCTTGCAATCCCATTCCACATTGGGCATAAAAGCTTAATTTTGCTCATAGGCTTCTTTAAAGGCTTTAGGTTCTTTTACATTACATAAATCTACTTCAGGGATCGCCGGCTTTACTTCCCTTCCAAAATAAACCATGGCACTGATATTTACGCCCGAAAAATTCCATTGCCCTCCGCTAGGTTTGCATTCGCAACCTTGGGAACCAGAGGCTCACAGTTAGCCCTAAATCACAAAGTCCTTAAAAGGTCAAATAGTTGCCTTATAATCGGGGGAATGTGTGCTGCACTCCTCCGTGGCCTTGGCTGCGGCTGGAGGACTCTGTATAGAAGGAAGTCCAGGAAAGATTATCATTCCATAACGTTGCAGTAATCGATTATCCAACGCTCGTTTAACAGTGAAGCTCATTAACCACTTGCTTTTTTACTTTATCTACTACGTTTAGTAAAGTAGACGAACTATTGTATCACACTCATGTGGAGATTTCATCGGAAATATATGTTTTGAGGCCCCCTGAATAAAAAAAAGAATGTTTAGAAAAAGGCCCGTGTGTCTGTGTGTATGTGTGTATGTATCTGTGTCAGCCTGTGGACAGCTAAACTCAAAAACGAGAAGTAGGTCAAAAACGAAGATTTTGAAGAAAATTTCTCCACTTTAAACTACCCTTTACATGGAAAATTTATCAAAAATTTTGATTTTCTTGAAAATGGTTAACGACGTTGATTAAAATGCCGTAGGTTAGAAATATTTTTATGACAAGTGAAATGTGTATTTTGAATTTTCTGGCTATAGCCCATGAAGTCTTATTTACTTTGGATGATTTTTGCATAACTGGTAAACCGTTAGAGATAGACAAAATCTTGCTGTGCAAAAATGTAGAATTTGCTAAAACAAACAATTTATGTCTGAATAAAATTTTTTGTAGAGTGAAGCATTTCGGAGATATTCCTTGTTAATTGTGAAAGTTTTGGAGAGAGAACTTATACTTATTCAATTTTTCATACGTTAACCGTGCAAAGAGAACGGAATTTGAAAGCTTTAAAAGATTTGACTATCGGCCAAAGTTTACTGTACTCCCATATTTCCCTTGTACCTACAAGAAAATAAGCAATGTTTATCTCAAATAACGCGAAGAAGATATATGAATAAGAGTTTGTAATAGTGCAAGAGTAAAGAAAGTCAGGTGAGTGCAACACATAAGATTTTTTATTTTGTGTGTTCTGAAATTAAAATTCCCTGTACGCGGCAAAAATTAACTTGTGTTGGGAATAAAAATCCTATGTTAAAAACATGAAAATAATTACTCAGTTTCCATTGGAAATGGAAATCGATTTGAGTAAGCACTCCATACCAAAATGACCCATATTGCCATGTTGGATTCAATACGTACTGACATCGATGTGATAACGCAAACTGGATTTATTTTAGAAGGGTGAGCATAAAATATTTGTTTGTTGTTTTATGTATTATGGGAAGATTTTGAGGTCAGTGTACTATTGACGTTACAACGAAAAGCATAAAAGCAGGGCCGTTTTACCTGTTGCTGCACAATTACTGAGATAATTACTGATCCTCCTCGAAACGTTGTTGCATAAACGATGGCCGAAAGAACGGCTATTTTCTTGCAAAAATTGCAGACCTATATGTATTCTGTAACACTGCTACAGAAGAAACGAACGAAACGGGTTATAGAAAGAAGCAAAGATTTGTGGTGACGAATAATTCGCTTTCATTTTAAGGAGCAACATCAGATTGAGTACGTCCGAGTGAAGTATGGTTAATTGATGTCGTAGCAGCTTGATGCATGTTTAGAGCACAACAAATGCTTTTTGTGAGTACCAATGATAGTTAAAAAAAGAAAATGCGAGTGGTCAGCTTATTACAATAAGCACAGTAGAAGTTAGTACTATTTGGTGTATTCAATACGATTTCAATACAACAGGCGATTCTACGCAACAAAAATTCGATGCGGTCCTACTTTTTAAGAGCATCGATTCAATTCGATCTAAGTCCGCGTGTTCATCCAATTGTCCACAATTATCAATACAAATATCTGCACTTATACTCTAAGAGCTTGTTTATTACTTAAGTTTTAATTTCCAATCACGAAATGGTCATGCAATCAGACAATAGAACAAATCATATTATAATATTGTCGCCTAGTGATTGTACCTATAAAATTGAGGAACAAATGTGTACACTTGTATTACTTTTAATTAACAAAATTCTTCTTATCTTTACCGTGCTACCCTAACTGGAAGGCAATTATTTTGTCGGCATTTTTCTAAATATTCAAGAAATACAACATAGGACCCACGTGTTTAGCGAACTTTTTCTGTAATTGTTTATATAGGTACCTGTTGTTTATTTTCAGATGTATTATCCCCAATTTTCGGTTAGCCATTCAACTCCAACCCTCCATTATAACAGATAATGTAGGGAGGTTCAACTGTATTAAATGTATGATTCCCAAACGGCGTGGCGCTCGAACGTTGAGCGCGAACGCCTCGCTTGACGAAGACATGATTCCCTAGGAAGATTAGGAAATCGGCGTATCATTGGGTCTATAGAACGTGTAGAAAACGTGACATTTCCAGCAAAATGTAAATAACGGACCTTTTTAAGGAACAGGAAGAGGACCATCTTACTTGATTGTTGCCAAACAGATGAAAATATTGTAAAGAGGAAAGTTAATTCACGGTTTACAACGACGGAAGTTGCGGGTTTCAGGATGATATACATAAATAAATACATAAATAAATACTTAAATAAATAAGTACATAAATAAATACATAAGTAAATCAATGAATAAATCAACAAATCAGTCAACAAATCAATCAACAAGTGAGTCAACAAGTCAGTCAATCAATAAATAAATAAATAAACAAATAAACAAACAATGAATAAATGCATAAATATGTATATATGTTTCATATCTTAATTTTTTCGTGAGGTATAAATTGTTAATTAAATATTAATAAACATAATAATATATAAAAATATATCTCCTATGAAATCTCGACATCGAATGCTTGAGTGGACTACAATACTTACCCTATTTACTACATGTATATAGTAGATAAAGTTAAAAAGGCTACGCTAAAATGTTCTAAACCTTTATTTTGATTCCCTGTTTTCAACCCCAAGCGTATACTCATCAACATTATCTTATCTAGACGAAACGTTGTGCGCTATACTACTATACAATCCAATTAAAGCTGTAAGTTTACAGCTCTCAAAATCTGTCCCATCTGTCCCTTCCGGGACAACACTTCAAGCCGTGGCAAGCCTTAGATTGGATTTTGTCTTGACCAGCTCCTCCTGCCTCCCGCCATTAAATTTTGTGTCAGCCATGGTTTCCGTTAAGTATAAGCTAGGAACAAACACAGGAATCACAAAAAGACTCCAAAGAATGATGTAACAGTAATATTGTTCTCGTAAAAAAGGAATACAGCATAACATGTTTCAAAATAAAGCTGAAATGTGTTAATGTTCTTAGGTGCCTTTTCTTAAGCACAAATGATGTGCTATTCAGAAAGAAAGGAAAGGGGAAATAAAATGTATTTAACATTTCAACAAGTAAAATAGCATTAAAGTACCCACCTGGGACGTTTTAGATCAATATTTAATGCTTTCTAATAGAGTTTTGTAAGCATACAGAAAAAGAAACAGGTATATGATTGATGCAATAGTATCGATTAGCAAATAACCACCATTCGATATTTAGGTAAAATAGTAAAGAATGTTGGTGGAAAAAGGATTGCCACCATGTGTCTCTTAAGTGAATAAATGTCCCGTAGTTTATTCAAACACGGTTAGGTTTAAAAAAAAATAGCTCCATGATTCATTCATTCATTTGCTTGCATTTTACTTCGAATCATGTTTAAAGAAGAGGTTACATTTCTCAGTGACGTTCTAGATTCTTTTGACATTTAAAACAAATGAAACAAGTAAAACACTAAATCGGAGGCATGAATCGGCCATTCATTTCAAGGAAGTTATTTCTGTACATCTCCGTCCCGTTTTTAATACGCCTGTTTCTGTTTTCATGTTGCGTGTTTATTTTCGACAAAGTGGCGAGCCAACCATGCTGAACTAACATCATTACACAGAACGAGTCCTTTGGACTGAGGCAATTCTTCACGTTCTATTACATCGGTGCTTCCTTTGCAAGAAAACGCTGAAAACTTATGAAACCAAACACAGGACCACCAGGAATGCCTTGCATGTCATTCGGATTGTTTTAACCTTACTTTGTTTGAATGTGTCACTCAAAGCGGAGCAATTATTGTTTTACATAGCACTTTCTCATCATCATCATCATCATCATCATCATCATCATCATCATCATCAAGGTAGGCCAGGCTGGCCTATTTAGACTCAGAGAAGATCATCTTTCCAGAGACGTTTAGATCTTCCAACACTACGGTTCCTTTCAGCTTTGTATCTTGCAACTATTTTAGTTATTCTTTTATTTGGCATCCTTTTTATATGATCGGCCCAAATTTGTTTGTATACTTTGTTCAGAGTTTATATAGATATTTAACTATTTAAGTTATATATGTTTAGTTTTTCTCTGATTGTGTTATTCCTCATATGATCCAAACGGATATATCCAGTAATGCTTCTCAAAAAGTTCACTTCTAATATTTCCAACATTCTTTTATCCCTTCTGTTCATTGCCCAAGTTTCGCAACCATATGTCAATATTGGTACGACCATCACTTCATAGAACTTCAACATAGTTTCGTTTCGAACTTTATTTTACAGAGTTCATTTAAGCGTACTACATATATTCTGAAATATATATATAGTTTTTGTTTTATAGCTCTATCATCATAATTTGATATCAGATCCCAGGAAATTCAAATGCTGTACTTGTTCTATTGCTTTATCTTTGATTATTATTTTTTATTTTTTCACTAAAAAAGATATAGTTTTCATTCTTTGTGTTTAAATATTTAAATTGTAGTTAATCATTATATTTTCCAACTGATGTGCTGATAATTGACGCATATTTTCATTTCCAGTAAAGATTATTTGATCATCAGCAAATAAGTACTTCCTAATGTTCGTAAACTACACACGATTATTTATGCAAACCTACCGTTCTAACAACGGTATTACTGTGTTCTATTTTGTGCATGATTTGCTCATTACGGCACACGTGCCCTGGGGTTTAGTTTTTAGAACTGCTCTGATACTGAATTTTGTCGCGAACATTAGACCAGGAGATTGAGGACCACTAGTATAAGAGGTATTTTTAGACGTGGCGAATGGCTTGAAGTTGCGCAGTAGTTTATGGTCGAGTTCACTTTTGTATTTGAGACCATGGGAGTGTCAGATCAGTATCTTTCCGACTTCCGTGTAGTAAACATCGCGGGAGCGTGCGTCACTAATTAATGCCCGCTCGCACTATCTGTTGTCTCTTGTTTATTGCAGGTAGGAAACAGAGACATTACCTAAATCATGAATTTGCATGACGTCAACCGCACAGACAGATGACGTCCCTACGAGTCACTGTGTTCACTGGAGAGCAGTTTTTCTTTTCTGCTGTTTTTTTTTTTTTTTTTTTTTTTTTTTTTTTTTTTTAAAGAAAATGAAGTATCAATACAAGAGTTTTATCTTATTGTCTGCATTACGCAACAGACGATCACTAATTGTAACAAGAATGATGGTTAACTACTGAAATATATATTGAAACCCGTAACCAGAATGTCAACCTGCTCTTCATTGCAACGGCAAAGACAGAGGAATGCTTTCACTCTGGGAGAGACCATTTCGGAGGCCTGCAGGAATGCAACATCAGTTAAATGATCACTGGAAAAAATAACGATATTACGATCTGATACTCAGAAGGGGTTATAAAGCTTGGTGGGGTACTTCCGTTTGTAGAAACATCCTGCATACGCAGAGTGATGGATTTCTGAATATGTCAAGGCTACATTTAAACTGTCTGCTAGATTCAAAATCTCACAAGGCACTTTATTCTTAGAAAGCAATTTCACAATCTCAGATCTAATTAGTCTTACACGTGGTATCTAAACATCTCTTCACCTTACACCTGAAGGACTGAAGACACTAAGACTAACTATATTAAATTATCCCTTTGGTAAAGGTACACATATTGCCTCTCAAAGCTTCTATCTGTACTAGCAGTGGAAATATTAATGTATCTGATGAGAGGAATTTTGTGTTACCGTTTTTATTTTTGGCACACACCATCCTGCATATCATTGGTACCTCGATATTACAAAGAGTTCATCCTAAGTTTGCTATTTCAGAAACAATCCGTCTCTCCTCTTGTCTCTTTTGATATACGCCACCGGATTCTCGGTCCATTTCCAGTGGCCCTCTATCTTTAGCAGTCTTTCCATCTTATTAGTTTTGATCGCATCGCTGAAGAGTTTCTTCATATGGTGGAGCTCCTATACGCAAGGTATTCACTATCAAGAAATTAATTCAGTGCCATAAACTAGAAATGTCACTTGGAATTCCATTCAAGAAAACGTGCATCTCTAAACAATTTAAAACTGCCATAGTAACACAGCTTTTGGCAGCTAAGCTGGAAAGAAACAGGCATGAACGACAAGAACAGATTGATAGATATCAGCGTTGGGAACTTCAATCGCACTGTAACATTAAGCCTTCTTGAATCCAAGCGAATTAAATAAAATTTAAATTGGGTAAGGAGACATATATACTTGCCTTCCAATAGATAAATAAAATGGCATGCTTTAGACTGAGATGCTAGAGGGATCACAAAATGACCCGACGATTGTGGCAGAAGTGTCTATCCATTTTGTAGTCTAGATAAAGGTGGATACAAAAACTGTGACAAAACGACAGAAGTCCAGTCCAATTACTTTATCTTACTTTATTTTCTTCTGAGTGCACAACACAATTCTCTTCTATTGACGTTAACACAGCTTAGTCTATCATGACATTACAACTCAACACTGTTTTCTTCTCGTAAACTTGACTCGCTCCTTTCTATCTTTTTCACAAACATCTGACTGACGATACATTTTGGATCAAGGCTTCACGGGTGATCAGCCGTGTTAGGTTGAAGCCTTGACCCATAACGTTCGCCGTGAAAGCTTCAAATCTTACATGACGATACATTTACTCAACATTCATTAACTGCTTCGCTATCTTCCTTTCGACGCGACCGTGCTCACGCAACACACACATACACACGCACACACACTCAAAAACTAAAGCTGACTGACTTCCAGCTCTAGTCTTGTCTCCTTATATAGTAAAAATGAAATAACACGGAGATTTTTGGAACTTCACCTTTCTGGAATCTCTACAAGTACACCAGCCGCCGGACAGCCCTCGAATAATCTTGAAAACTCCTTTGACATGGCGCTCTCTTTGTTGTCACGTGCTCACGTGTTCACAATGCTTTGGTGAAATATGCTCAGTGGGAGAATCAGCGAAAAATTAATCGTCCGATATGACGCAATGTTGGAGGACGTTAATTCAAAAAAGCGAAAAATTAAGATTACAATAATTAAGTCAAGATAGCCAATATTCTCTGTTGTGATCTCCTAGCTGACTTAGAAGCTGGGAAAGTATGGGCAGTTTCAAGTTTAAGTGCGTTGTTATTGCCTCTGATTTGTTGGTTAGCATGCTAACTTCCAGTTCCAGAAATTCCGGGTTCAGTTCCCAGCTGGAGGGAATTTCTATAGCCGGTCCCCATAGCTGCGCTCACTAGATCTAGTGGCCTTAGTGTTCCGTAGCGTAGGGGATTTCAGATTAGAGTCTTGCCTAGGACATGGATGTTTGTGTGTCTGTGGCAGAGTAAAATTATTGTAACAAAAAGGCAAATATTTGTGGGTTCCTTTAAATTTAATTTACACAAAAACTGTTGAATCTATTGAAATACGCCAAAGGACAAAGTTGTCGCTTATTCAATTTTCTATGAATATAGCCAAAAATCAAGAATCTTAAATCAATAATGCAGCCAGGTGGTGATAATTTTTTTTTTTTTGATAAAAATATTTTTTTTCTAGAATACTATAAACTTTTAAACATTTTGGTATTAGACTTTCTTGTTATTCACAAGGGGCCCTAATGACCAAGTTGTCGACGGGCCCTTAAACCCCACACACTCACTCACTCACTTGTTATTCACAATATGAGAAATTCGTTGTTAAAGTCTGACGGATCATTTCACTTCCACCTGTATAAACATAGTGTCATGATACTGAAATCTAAAACATTCCATATTAAACGTCCGCCGATGTTTTGACTGTAAGAATGTAATTGTGAAGTTCTGTTTTGTGTACTAGTTTCTATTTGGGATAAGGTATAGCTGAACAAAACTATTTACATTCTTGAAAAGATCGCGTGTAAGCCATGAGTGAAAGACGGCTACTTTTAGATTTTGACTGATGTTATCCATTACGCTGATGTCTTCATTATAGTGTGAGGTTTAATGAGGGAAAGAGAAGGATCTATGTGATCTAGATAAACAGGGAGGTCACATCTCTCAGCCCACTTTACTAATCGAGTGTTTCACGGTAATCAATCCCAAACATAGTGGATTTGTGTCTGCTACCAATATCTCGCCATTGTAGTAACAACAAAGAATGTGCAGGAATCACTGCCAATGATATCCTTCTTGTTCAACAAACATTCCACTCTTCTCCGCTTCTAAGCCAATAATCTAATTTCTGGTCCTAATTTGTGAACTAATAGCCTCAGGATTCCTTAGAGAGAGAAAGCGTGCTTGTCTGACTTCATCGTGACTCTTTTAAAACTTTTGTAGACGTTTAGCAGGCCAACGTAAACAAAGTCATCGTGTAATAGTATGCTGGGCTCAAGGTTTTTACAGCTCCTACAAATTTTAAAAGTTACTTACAAATAAATCGCTGCTTTTCAATGCAAAGTAATGAAACTCCGAGATTTACCTTATCCTCGATGACAAATGTTGGGTAATTACAGCTTGCACTGACCCTGGATTATTTGAAAATCGTTTTATAGATCTCACGTATTCGCCCTCCACGGTGAATGTTTAAAGGGCGTTAAACGCTAAGAGGGAAAGCTGCATATAATGCCAAAATCATGAATGTATACTGTTCGTAGGGAGGTAGGAATCCCCACGCGATTATTTTTAAAACAACCCACCTTGATGTAAAGAAATAGTGGCCTGCGTTGCAAACTATTGAATACAAACATTTTATTATTTTAATTATAAGAAAAATCAAAGTCATTATCTATGATACCGGGCGTAGATTCCCTTCATACATCCTACATAACCACTCCGAACTGCCCTATATCGTGGACATGGTGAGGGAGAGACCCCTAGCCATGTACACCAAACTAACCACCCATACCAACCACCTGGTACGGGCTCTTGGTCAATACGGCTATAGAGCCCCACTGAGGAGGAAACGTTACCGTCTGCCTAAGGAAGCCCTTGGGCCTCCTAGGTAAACGGTGCTGTCATTCCCATCTTTTCCAACTAGAAACCTCAACCCATCACTTAATCCTGCTCCTGTCCAGCCATCGAGACTGTCAGTTATTGGTGGCCTCACAAGTGGTAATCTGGCTGACAGAGTGGGCGTGGCCCCATGCGGACGTTAACACCCTAGGCAAGCTGTAAGAATCCTAGCCCACGGACACAAAAGTTTGCGTAAACTCTAATCCCTACTATATTTCACAGATAAAATCACATTAAGCGGCTAGGTGCTGTGCAGATATAACACTCCGTACAGGTGAACCTGTACGACCTGCTCTAGAATACTGGAATGCTGTTCATCGGAGGTTGTAAACGAATTCATACGCCCCCACAAAACGGTGCATGAACTGGGGACATCGGTAACCAGGGAACGGATCCACCACAACCAATCCACTCACTTGGAAGTTTATTATTGAGGAAATCCCCAATGTCTTGTACAAAATGTCGAGAGACCGTTGCTGGGACCATAGCTTGCGGTGTAAGTTGAGGAATTTCTTCCAAAAATTCTCGGAGCAATATGTTTTTGACAAAATCCAAGTATTACTCTGTTGGGCGAAGATGAAACAGAAGAGAGCCCAACAAGACATTGGGCCCACCAAAACATTTTCCGCGAATCTGTTTTCAAGTATACACATGTGTTGCTCCAAGGTTAAGGTGAAAAGTGGTTCTCTATTGTTGAAAATATTCCGCGGGTGAAAATGGCATCTCTCCACAATACAATGGTGAAAAATTTTGGAATTTCCAGTCACTATTGTGGACACCAGCAGAAAAACGTACCTTTAGGCAAATGTCATCACCCTCTAGTTCCTAAGTGTTTGCAAGTTCCTAAATGTTGAAAATCCAGTGCTTCTATGAACCCTAAAAGATCGCGTCACACTTGAGTGCTTGTTAAGGGACTGATGTTAAACTGTTCTAAGACCTGTTGTTCCCTCTGGTGGTTTATGAACCACTGTGTACGTTTATTTACATTGATAGCGGTATCTGTGTCATTCATCAATCAAGTGCAAGAAAGGAAGCGTCCTCATATTTACAATCCATCTGCTTGGGAAGCGCTGTGCGTAATTCCTTTGAGCACTGCGCTAGTATTACCGTAGGGAAAAAATAGATAGCTGAGTTCTGGCAAAGCGGTCCATGTTTTAAGAATGACAGCAAATCCTATCTTATGATATCGAAAGTTATAATTACTTTTATAAGATTATTTAAAACAAAAGGGAAATCAAGCATTTAAAATATAATACTAACAATATTTTTAATAATTTTAATACTTTTAAATAAAGAATAATAAATATAGGCAAAAAGCGAACAAAACAAGGGTGGCCTCATGGATGGATACCGAAATCAACGTATTTTAGAGCGTTGCTTATTCTCCTGGACAGACCAACGGACACTGGTGACAGACTTGCATTTTGTTATCACACCAAATTGCTTAAAAACTAACATAAAGATAGTGTCTTAAAGTTTATTTGTGTCTGGAAATGGTGTTGATCGGTGAATTAATTCTACAAGGATACATATATTGGTCGCCAATAGCTCCAGGAAAAGTTTAAAATCGATTTTTCATTAAAAATAGCTCTATTCTATTACAGCAAAACGTCCGTTTCCGCGTTAGGCAGTTTTTCGGGTTATAGGGTTATTTACCATAGGAAAGATTTATTTTCCGGTTGTCCAGGTTTCCGGTATATAGGGGGTCCGGTTGAGTCGGGTTATACCTCCCTTCAATTCCCAACCTCATTCTCACCCCCATCCTGCAAAACCCCACATCCTTTCGTGAAACTGGTTAAGCCCTAAAAGGTCAGGTACACGTATGACACACCTCGGGCTGTTCTCAGCCTGCTAACAGATTGATGATGACGATGACTCCATGTATGTTTAACATCATGAACCGAATAGTACTCTCCACGGTTATCTACGAAGACTTGCATGGATTAGTCGAATAACCAAGTTATGTAATGTAACTGAAAGTATATCACTAGCCTGTTTTCGCATGACATCATTGCAGCCGATAATGCTTTGGCGTAGAGTACAGCACAATGTATCGGTAAGGTTGATCGCCTTATAACAGTGGATTTATCCCACTCCTCTTTAATTCCTTTAAGATTAATTAATGTAGGGAAACTATTGCATCACCACTGAATGGATTCTGTGAGATAGTGCATTGTAGTAGACACTTGCTTGAAACACTCAGTGAATGAAAACAATCGAATTAACTCGTTAGCTAGCATATAACAAACATCTGATGTGCTGTAAATAGATGCATATGAACGAGACATAAATGGAAAGGTGCTAAAGATTCAGCGTCAACTTCAGAATGCAAACTTGGCAGAAAATAACAAAATGCTTTGAGTCGAAGGCACGCATTCCTCCGTCCCACTAATTCATCAGTGATTTACATGACTGCATTTCCTTCAGAATGTTTTGGCATTACACGACGTATACTGCCGTGTGTTTAAGCCAAACTAACTGCAATTTTTATGCTCTACAGAGAAATGTTCGTTGGTCGGGAATGATGCAGATTACGTCTAATAATTAATAGGAATTGGCGACCTTTTAGTTATATGCCTCGCACTCAATAACATGTGTGATACAGGCATGATGAAAGCAACGGGCTCATTTGTGTACCTTGCGTTGAAAGGTAATTTGGGAAAGAAAAGAATAAGACAAATGTAGTGCCCTATGTGCGTCCACTACCTTACTTTTGCTTCTTAGCACGCTTTATGCAATTCGGCCATGATGTCCTGTTTGAACGAAGGTATTGTAACAAAACGGCAAATCGAGGAATCCCACTTCTGACACCAGTGTGACAAAACAACAAAATCAATCCACTTACCTTTCTATCACTTTAATTTTCTTCTAAGCCTTTGCGCAGAAACAGTTCTCTTCTACTGAGTTAACATAGCCTACAGTCTTTCGTGATATTACAATTCCAACTTTCTTTAAGTTATGGAACTACTAACTTTGATGGAGAAATTGAAGCAATCTAAATGGCCCTACAAAATCTTTTGTACAGAATTTCACATTTTCAGCAAGCAGTAATTCTCTCAGATTCCAGGGCAGCAATTATAGCAATTACTTCCAAGTTGTCACCAAAAAACCAAACAATTATAGAATGTTGGGAAATCCTTACCCATCTAACAGCACTTCAAAAACACCTAGTCTTCCAATGGATACCAGCTCACTATGGACTGAGTGGAAATGAGAAAGCTGATTTTCTTGCAAAAAAGGGTACCGCCAATGTGCAGAAATCAATAGTTAATCTACCATTTTATGCAGCTAAAAGATTAGTCAACTCTGAATTCAAAAAAATTATTGCAAAATATTACTATGAAAAATCAAAGAATAAAAGATGGGAACTACCAAACATTCAAACAGTAATTCCTGAGTATCCTTGAAAAACAGTAGTTGCAACCATCAGGTTGATTACAGGGCATGATTGTCTGGGAAAACATTTAAACAGAATTGGGATATATTCTTCACCACTCTGTCCTCTATGTGATCTGCAAGAGGAAATGGACCGAGACCACCTTCAAATATGCCCGGCCACTTCTAATGCCCCATCCATCAGTGAAAAATATTGGAGAGCAAGAGGATTAATGACTTCATTGTCAGAAATCCAGCATTAGCTAACAACAACAATAACAACATAATAATAATAATAATAATAATAATAATAATAATAATAATAATAATAATAATAATAATAATAATAATAATAATAATAATAATAATAATAATAATAATAATAATAATAATAATAATAATAATAATAATAATAATAATAATAATAATAATAATAATAATAATAATAGTAATAATGATGACGACGATGACGATGATGCTGATGCTGATGATGATACGTCATAATTTTGATTGTGAAACGCAACTGCAGATAAGTCATTCTTGCAGTTAAGGAAGTAAACACGTAAGGTTGTTGTTACAGAAAACAATCGAGTAAAGTGTAATGTTGATGTCCTAGTCAGATAATTAAGTAGAAGCGTTCGTGTACTAACTGTAACGTTTAAACAAACGTAGTTGTCTCTCAGGCCTGTAGCCACCTACGGATGCACTGTTCAGAAAATTTCCCATTTATCATAGAGTCCACTAATAAAATATATTTCCATTCTCATTGGATTTCAAGCAATAGCTGTGGAAATTATGACTAATCTTTCTTTATATACATATATGTATGGTGCTAAGTGTTGTTGTGAACATGCACTTGTGCAAGTTGTTAGGAAGTAGCTACTGACAAAGAGGAGGAACACACGGCGATGCTGAAGATACCACCTTGAGAAAATGCTCTGGCACGGAAAATAAAGCCTGTATGTAATGTGGCCGACAAGTTGGCAGTGCTCCAGAATGGAGAAGGACTAAGAATACTTCTCATTTTATAATCGGGAGGACGATCTTCGGAGGCCAACTGACATTACAAGGCCCTCGTTATTTTGCTTATTGCCGCTTTGTACAAATGAGACACAACCATTTATTGCAAGTCTTCTACAAAAAAACAAATGAAAAAATGCATAGGATTTGGCTTCTTGCTGCGGTGGAGCAAGGAAGTGCAGCAAACATTCACAGCATAATTTTTTTTTCGCTGTGGAACTTGTTTTAATAAATGTATTTCCCAAGTGCGTTATATTAATCATGTCACGTGATCCCTTCATATTATTTTTTCTACTCACCCTTTATCTATTTCTCGTCAAGAGATAAACCTTCATGACAGGTTTACATATTTCATTGTAACTAAGAATACAAGCCAAAGTGATAGTAAAATATTTTCAAAACCATTTGAAAACCATCAACATAGTATTGCTATGTTGATGGTTTTGAAATCCTATTCTCTTTCCAGGATACGAAAAAGGAAGAGAAAAAGGGATTAGGAATTTACAGTTTGAAAGATATGGAGTATATGCAAATTCAAACTAATAACTTTTTTGGGTCATTAACGTCCTCCAACGTAGTGTCATATCGGACGGTGAATGAATGAAATGGGTGAAATCATGCTCTAATGAGCCCGAGGTTCATAGAGCTTTAAGTTACCCAACATTCGTCTTCTCAGGATAAGGGAAAACCTCGGTAAAAGCCTTATCCGGATAACTCACCCTAAGCGGGATAAGAACTCGCGACCTTTAGAACGTGAGGCAGGCACGATACCACTGCGCTACAGAGGAGGGGGTGGGGGCCGAAGAACATCTAGAAAATGTAACGCCATAAACATTTTGTTTAAGATAAATTGTGTACTTTCAACGAAATCTACAGTTTCTGTGTAGTCAACTTTTGCTTATCTCTTACTGTTTACCAAGTAAACAATTCATTCAAAATAAATGGGGCTTCGAATGCTACTCCTAGAACATTCAAGATATAAGTCCTTTTTTATTGGTCATTAAAATGGTTTAAACATGTGGTATTTAAATCAAAACTGTTAATGCCGTTAGCAATTAAAATTAATTCACAATAAAGTGGCTTCAAACACTACTCCCTGAAAAGAAGACGCCTAGTTTTTTTGCCATTAAAACGGTTTAAGCATATTGTATTTAAATTGCAATTTCTAAAACAATTTTTGATAAAATCAAAGTTTTCGAAAAAGATTCTATACAAAGGCTAGATTACAATTTTCTTCAAGATATTCCTGTCGCATCCTTGGAAGATGGTGATCTTGAACATTAATCAATTTTCCGTTTAAGCTCTTCACATACAAATTTCTTTGTGAGTTCAGCGGGCCTCAAGACATGCCTTTCCGTTGTATGTAGTTATCAAATGTTTGGATGAAATACAATATTTGCGAGTATAGAAGAGAAAAATTGAATAAAACAAGAGTATAATATTTTTAAGTTATTCTATTGCACTAAGGACAAAGAAGCTGAGCAAGGTTCCCGGTACAGTAGCCTTTATGAAACATTCATCTTATGGGAAATAATTATGACGCATTTGCTGCTACTTCTAATGTCTGTCTCTCTGTTCTCAGTAAGTGTTTGTTATTTTGGAAGGCCCGAGTTTGAAGCTAGCTTGCGTATGTTTATGCTAGCTTGGTCATCGGTGCGGTTTTTAAAATGTATCTACAGCTATTTTTTACAGGATTTCCACTTTTCAGCGGTTGTCCTCCAGTTCTGTATTAGATCATTCTACTGTCTATCTTTCAACCCCCTTTTCTTCATCACTGTATCGATATGACCCTTCCAAGATTGTTCCGACAAGCTAACAACCTCCGTTCTTCAGTCGATCTCTGAACACGTCCATGCCATTTGGGGGCCCTTGTTTCTAGTCTCTTAACAACGCTTTTTCTGAACTAATGTTTGCCCTTATATAGGCAATCTTTATATACTTCATTTTTTATATTATCATACTTCTCCTCAATCCGTCTATCTCTATCGCCAACAATCTTCTCCTCGATGTTTCACACACCGTCCAGCCTTCACCTCCACATATTAAGGTACTCTCAACTATAACTTTCACTTGTTTCTCTATTTATATCCCTACTCTATAAAAATCCGGATTTAGGTTTCCTGTATTAGAGAAAGCCGAATGTAGTACAACACATCTATCAAAACCAATAGAAATTAAATTCAAATAAAACAAATTAATTCAAGCCAGCCCTAATAAAAAGCAAACGTTAATGTAATTATAAATAGAATTCTAGAATATACTCTAGAAATACACATCATCATCCGGCATGTGCAACACGAGGGAAAGAAACTATCTGAATTAAATGTACAGTAAAAACGAAGGAATGGCGGATTTTTGCACCATTATTTGTACACCTGTGTGTCATTTAAGTACGTTATGTCATAATAAAACATCATAAAGTAATCGTGGTTATCTTTTACCTCAAGGAATTCGTCGAGGCGTCTCTTTGAATTTCGGACATCTTTCCAGAAAAGCATCAATGCAAATGTTCATTTCCCTGCATTCAGCACTCCCTTATCGACACTTAGACATCTGTTGTTAATATCATACATTCACACTTTGTAAATTTGCCTTCATAAGGTTTCAAGAGGTAAGTTACAGGTACCGCTTTGATGACCACCAAGTCGCTTGTGATGTCATCGGTGTCTCCTCAAAATCGTTATATAAATTTTGTATTTGTTCTCCCGCAACGCGTGAACTTCACTTTACTCCTATTCCTGGATAAAATGCTCCCTAAATAAACGTAATTTCTTCATTGGTACATTAAGTTCTGTAATGCCTACATATATTTTTGTGCAACAATTTTGGATATATAGGTTCCCAAGAGAAATTGTGGGAAATCACAGTAACATTCTCACGAAAATCTTAGTTTTCGTCTATGATCCGAGGTTCTATTGTAGTGGATATGACTGCCAAGGTCACAAATGATTTATCGAGTGACAGCGCGACGCCGTGTTTTTATTGTACATTTAGAGGGCCTGCTTCCCGAATGAACTACATATATATCCGTCTGTTCTAAAATAATTTATTCGTACATACAATATATTGCTAAAAGTAATATCAAACCGATGCTAATATAAAATTTTAAAAACTCTCATGGTAATTGTACGTAAGGTAAGTTTCACCTTTCAAAAATAAGTGTCCCTTGTCGGTTTCTCGGTATAGCGACCAATTCTAAGATTCATCCTAAGATCAAAAATAAAAGAAAGAAGGAAAAACTGTTTTGGAAGCCAAATTTAAATTTTTCTGACTCCGCAGTCGGTTCACACTCACGTACTCTCATGGCCTTCAGCTTCTTTGCAAGTTCTCAGTGTCAAACGTGCAGTGAGTCTAAGTGCAGATATCTAGAAGCGATACGAGTAAATATTGGGATCCGAATGCCACCCAACTATGCTATTTATTACATTACTTACATATGGTAAATAAATAAAATACCGATTACACAAGTGATTTAATTATGCCCACACACCTAAATGAAAGTGCTCGTGTTTTCTAAGTAAATTAAAACCAATCAACGTATAAAATGTTAGTTATCTTGGTGTGAATGCCTTAGTAATAAAATATATTTCTTCTCTACCGAAAATATGTAGCTTAGTTAAAAGTCCGCTCAGACCAAAGACTTTCAAGGCACGTGGCTGATTAGCAGGTAACTCGGTGTACAAAAATTGCCATACACAGGAAACTCAAAAATTATATTAACGATTTTTGCTACTTCCAGTTTAAACAGAAGAGATTACAACATTGTTATTTAAAATAGAACTTTCATATTTTTCCCAGATTCGGATAGCACTTCTTAATAGCTTTCCAAAAAGTATCCACACTAGGACTTATGTGAAATCAATTATTGTTAAATAAAACCGACTATGTAGGCTTGACGGGCTAAAGCTTTCTTTTTTAGTGTTTTGGCTGTCCTTGTTTTAAGGAGTAAAGCACATTTACTTGAGTAACATTTCTTTGTATTCATAGAATATACATTTATTAAATTAATTATTTTTGTCTTGCCGGTTTAACCGGAATTGACTGCAACTTTCGTATTTTAAATTGTACACCCTACATTTCTTATACAGATTCGGACAGTACTCTTAAATAGAGTTTCAGCAATTACAACAAAAAACAAGAAAAAACAAAACCTGCGCAGTTCAGTTTCTAAATTGTTTTCAAACTGTTAGCCCTCGACTGCTTGACAATATGACAGCCAATCATAAAAGTAATTTAAGGAATTCTCAACGAGGATTCAGGAATGTCTCTCATTCCTTCCATTATTCGATGCTCCAGTTCTAAGTTCTTGCGTCTATCTAAATATACCAGCTATAAACATCAAATGGCGCCACAAAAGAAGTCCAAAGGTTACAAATCTGGGGATCTCGCTGGCCACTCAATGTGACCTCTCCTAACAATCCCTACTTATGGGTGATTCTGATCTAAATACTTGGTATAGAAAGTAAAAACGAATACCTTAGTTTAGTTTCTTAGGGAAGAGATATTGTTACGATCCGACTTCCTTCCTCTAACTTCATGATAATTTGGAGGAAACTACACAGGGAGGGCTACAAAACAAATTTATAGTTGGAGTAGGAAGCAACAGCTTGAACCCCTTTTTTGTAATTTTTTGCACACGTGATATTTTTTCGGTTTCTTAACGAGATGTGAAACGTACACTCACCAACGTATCGGGAGCGTTCGCACATTTCGACACCCCATAGCATCCGAACTATTTCCGGACATGCGCTCCCTCTTGAAAATGTTTCATTTTAATGTCCCTCACATATACTAAGCTCTGTTGGTGTTGTTTTTAAACAGCCTGTATCTCTAGTGTTTGTGAGAACAGAAGCGTTAAATATGTTAAATAACATTTTTAAATGTGTTTGCTGCTTTGGAATTCTTTACCTCCCGAGGGATTGCACGGAAGATTATTTCTCCTGGCAAACAGCGGCAGCTTCACTAAGAGAACTTTGGTGTACAAAGGCTGTTAATTCATCTACCGCAGTACTTTATTTCTGCAGATAAATAATGATCTGCTATAAAACAGGTGCCAGTACAATACCCTCTCCAAGATTCTAACAACTGCTCCACAAGTTGTGACACGAGAGCGCAGGGATAACACAGAATGCCAACATCAAGGGTCAAACCCGATCATTCTTTAGCGACATTGAAACAAATTTGAGCTACAATAATGTAGAAACATGAGCGATTTTAAAGGAACACACTGCTTCTGGAAACCAATACTGTATTAAAGAACAATTGTTCCACCCCTAAAGTAATTGAACGTATATGTGAAACACTTCCATGCCCTTTTAACACTTTCTCAATATATCACAATAATTACGATTGTATCTGTGTGCAAGGCATTAACTTTTGGTGCCTTTTGTGGCGAAAATGAAGATACTGTTTATTATACATTTCATGCATATGCCGTCTTTAACATTTAAGGTCATGTTAAGGGATTTTTACCTTTGGAACATTTCCTCATTAGTTTACAGCGGTGTTAACCTTTTGTGGTTTAGTTTGGTAATTATATTAAATTTATACACACACATTCACACTCATTCATACTTTCAGATACTAGGTAGGATGTGGAATAACTCTGTCAAAAGAAAAATTCCTACTCACCAGTTGGGAATAAAACCCAAAACCTCTGGACTTGAAGATTAGCATACTAGCCACACAGGAGTCTGAAGAGTTATAGAAAGAATTATTACAATGTGTGTCCTGGGACAATGGTTCACAATATTTAAGAGGATTCATACATTATCCTTTGTTTTGCAGTGGTTTATCTAATTTAAAATACGTATCAAACACCTTAAACGTATGTGTATATATACCCTAGTGTATAAAATGTTACCTTCGAAAGTACAGTAATTCATCTAAAAGCCTACATTTTCAGAAGATTTTTAACATAAATTATCCTCAATTTTTCACTATGTTCTACAAAATTTGAAACTATCAAGAGAAGTTGACATAATTTTGAACCATTGTATATACAATATTAATTCTGAATATGTATTTCATGTAATACAATTAATATTAATATACGGTGATACTGTATTTCAGTTTCAAAGATATCAGGAAAGTTTCAAGTTTCTTCTCGGTTAAATATGAAACTTGGCCTTCAAGTCCAACATCTTCTAAGCCTGCAATACAAAGGTTATCAGAAAAACCCACCCACCTCAAAGTAACTTTACTTGAACACTTCTTTTGTTATTTTTACTTCTGTTAAAAATTGCTAACAATGCCTTAAGATACTTTCATGACAAATAATACGTAAATTCTGAATTTTTAAGGAAAGCCTGTGAGGCATGGCTTATGCTGAATGGCGCTTACATCATTTGTGACCCATATGAGGTAGAGAAAACCTACTACACAAAGATCATTAAAGCTATTGATGACAAGTAATCTTTTGTGGCGTTTAACCATGTTAAGATATTCTTTGTTAAACAGTTTGAAATACACTTATTGGTATCCTGTTTAAAAATATGATTACCGTTTTTGTCTTCCATAAGCTCTATGCAAAACGTGGGCAATTGGTGCTCTCAGAGCAGCTATCTCACGTCCTTGCATTGTTACTTGTATGTTTAGTAGATAAACAAATGAGTGCTGATTACACTACTTCGCGAGGTCCACAGCCTTGTTCTATGCTCATCGGAGTTGACTTGTGAAACAACTCGTCAACTTTGTTATTTAGTGTTCACCTACAATCACTTTTAAAATTGAACATACTTATACCCACTCCCACATGGACTACAGAGTATAGGACAGATGCTAATGAAATAAAATCTCCCACTCTAATTCGAACATGAACTCAGGGTCTATGGATTCAGAAAACTATGCTGACCTCAAAACCAGAGAGATAGTCTGTATCCTCGTTTCACCTTCCACGAATAGGTAAAAATGTTATATTAAAATTTATCTAAATTAAGAAGTGCAAGAGGAAGAGGTAAACTACAGTAAGAATAGTTTGTTGAAGAATGAGTAGGGAAAACATGTGAAGCCAACACATGTTTCTTTAGGAGACATCAGTTGCTGTATATAGAAGTAACTCATCTATTAGTTACACTTTCACACAAAAACCGCATAGTGAAGCGTTCGAATATGTCTGGGTAGTCTGGGCCTTAATCTATATGCAACCACCATCGCGTGAAAGTGAAGCGTGTGATCTAACATCCCGGGCTTGTTAAAACTCCTTTCATTGAGCACCATACATCCTTGCCGTAATCTTCTAGTAATACATACAGGTCACTCAATGTGGTGTGTGTTGTATGTGTGTGTGTGTGTGTGTGTGTGTGTGTGTGTGTGTGTGTGTGTGTGTGTGTGTGTGTGTGTGTTTCTTATACCCTTTTAAACTGTTGCACCGATTTCCACTAAACTTGCCACCGATATAACCTTTGACAAAAGCCAAAAATAACCTGTCATACTCGGAATTCGCAATTTCACTACGTTTAACACAATTATTTAATTTTATGTAATGTCACAGAAGCTCGCAAGACCTTCCATATCTTTCAATGGCATTCATGTAAGATCTCGCCAACATGAGAATAATGGTCGTTGATTTCTGATTATATGTATCGTGAACAGACATGGGTAAGCATAACTGAACTATCGAACTTTTACGTCACAGTGGGGAAGGTCGTATGCGAGGGTGTGCAGTCTTTTCCAATGACAAACTTAATCTGTGGCGTGAAGTGCACTTTGCGTTATTGACAGCTTTGGTTTTTAACCGACTTTTCGTTTTTTAGTTATTCTGTCCACAGACTGACAGGCAGACTGGCGCGCAAACACACACACACACACACACACACACACACACACACAAAAACACACACACACAAAAACACACACACAAAAACACACACACACAGACTGACACACCCAGGGACCTTTTTCCAAAATGTTTTTTTTTTTATTCAGGGGGCCTCAAAACACATATTCGCGGTGAAATATCGACATAGAATTTTTGGGTGGAATGCAATACTTCTCTACTTACCAGTAGAGAAAGTAAAAAGTAGCACTCATTCAACACAAAAAGTTGATCAGACTCCCATTCAATACATGGCACAAGAGAAATTTTACACATACACTAAAGACTCAGGAGAGCTTTCTTTCCGAAATGCAAGACATCAAGAAGAATATATACCTTCCTAATTCAAAGGAAAACTTCATATATAAAGTCAATCCGACACATAGACATCACATATTTACACCTCACAGAAGTTAAGAAAAGTGATACTCCAACTAGTGTTCTAAAATTATTGGCATTAGAGACAATCCATACTAGATTTCCAGAACACAAATGGCCCCATATTTATACTGATGGATCATTGATATCAAACCGAGATGGAGCAGGGGCTGGAGTCACATGTCACCCCTTTTCCTATTACAAATTTTTAAGTTATGGAACTACAAACTTTGATGGAGAAATATGAAGCAATTCGAATGGCCCTACAAAATCTTTTGTATAAAATTTCACATTTTCACCAAGCAGTTATTCTCTCAGATTTCAGGGCAGCAATTATAGCAATTACTTCCAAGTTGTCATAAAAAAATCAAACAATTATAGAATGTTGGAAAATCCTTACCCATCTAACAGCACTTCAAAAATACCTAGTCTTCCAATGGATACCAGCTCACTGTGGACTGAGTGGTAATGACAAAGCTGATTTTCTTGCAAAAAGGGTACCAGCAGTGTACAGAAATCTTTAGTTAATCTACCATTTTATGCAGCTAAAAGATTAGTCAACTCTGAATTCAAAAAAATTATTGCTAAATATTACTGCGAAAAATCAAAATATAAAAAAATGGAAACTACCAAACATTCAAACAGTAATTCCTGAGTATCCTCGAAAAACGGCAGTTGCAACCTTCAGGTTGATTACAGGACATGATTGTCTGGCAAAACATTTAAACAGAATTGGGATATATTCTTCATCACTCTGTCCTCTGTGATCTGCAAGAGGAAATGGACCAAGACCACCTTCAAATATGCCCGGCCACTTCTAGCACCCCATCCATCAGTGAAAAATATTGGAGAGCAAGAGGATTAATGACTTCATTGTCAGAAATCCAGCATTAGCTAACAACATACTTTAATTTAATTGTCTTATATGTACATATATTTATTTTGACTTTCCTTGAATTACTATTCTTTGACTTTTTACTCATGTTGTATGCCACCTTTGTGTATGTTTATGCTACATAATTTTGTTTTGCATACTTTGTCGTTGATGCAGCCTCCTCATGGGGGAAGTAGTTAAAGGGTATATTAACCCAATTTGTTGGTTTCTCTCTATTTCATTAGGGCATCTTTTATGTCTCCTTTGGCTGGCCTACTTTGTATCTCTGAAAGTGTATTGTTCAGTAATAGGATAAAACGTGTTCGCGTTTTTAAATTCACCACATAAATATAATAATTATATCATTAAAGGTAAATGAATATAAACTTAAACGCGAGAGAGCAACCTTTACGTATGCTTCTGTTTGTGTAAGTTCAGTATTGTGCAACCCTTATGTAGAAAATACGTAATGTCATGCTCACTGTGCAATAATGTTTTCCTCTCATCTCGTCAAAAAATGTTATCTTTATTCTGGGAAAGTTTAGCTTTTGGGATTAAAACCAACGGGTTTATGGTCTATAAGCACTGCTTTTGTAATGTATGATACCTCAATTTAAGCTTCTGTTGCCATAAACAAGTGCCGTCTGGTCAGTCTATGGTATGGAAACAATAATATTAAGAAGGAGTACACATTTTGACTCTAGTTTTACAAACTAGGACATCTTTCTTCTTGCATAGGTAAATGAAGGTGTTTCGTTACTCCCCGTGACATTCATGCTCTCGCCTTGAAATAAAAGCACCTTGCAATTTAAAATTTGCTTTCGTAAGTTTTGTTAGCAACCACCAAAACATGGGTAATTCAATATTATTAGAAATGAAACTTCCCAAACAAATATTTCATTAGAAACCTGTGCAGTCTAAATTACATCGGTAATACTAAATTACTATTATTATTTATAAACAACTTGACCATTTTCTTTCCTAACCTCTAATAGCAGTGACCTGAAATACCCTCAGGGAGGTGATAAACAAGAAACACCTTGCTGCGGCAAAGCGAGATTATATCGAGAGTATACCTAAATATCGATCATTAACAAACACTGATGCCATCTGTTCAGGCTCCATGGGACTATTTGTAAACGTGTGTTCTGTGAATTAATTCCTGCACTCTGTTTGAAAATTGCTGTTTTGTTACAATATTTTAACCTATGTTTTTTCATAAAGTGTTTATTACGTTGAAATGCTTCATGGCGGTTTCATAAATAGTTTATGACAGCGAAACTTTAATAATGCTGCAGTGTAGGGGTTTTAATTATGCCTTATGGTGGAGAAGTATCTAACATATCTTTATTTCAGAGGTTAGAAGGGTGCATTGCTCATTTGTATTATTATATATATTCATGTTATTTTGGTACTTATTTGTGTGCGTTTTAATTCAAAGGGATATAAATGCTCTGTTGTGCTAAGTTCATTAATGATGTAACACTGCAGTTCCTCTAAGAGTCAGTAGTGTATGAATATTTGAAGGGAAGTGTGCCAACTTCTAAAACTATGTAGCGATTTCCTACGCTTCTGTTTGAGTTACACCCCTCATCCATCACTTTTCCTGCGCGCTTCTTTTTTCTTTCGAGCTCTGTTCCAGCGAACCTGGCACGTAATCCCACTTTCACAAAGATAAGAGTATTTAAACCTACCGATGGAAGCGTGCAATCGATGTAGCAATATTTTTATTATGTCCTTTGAAAGTACACGAGAAATATGTTCGTCAAACATAAAGAAAAATATGGTTTAGCATTCTTCTGCTTGTTTTGCCTCATGTAGAATGGCATTGTTGTCCTTTCATTTAAAGGATCTGATTTTGGAAGTGGCTTCTAATACGAAATTTAAAAACATTTATCATCTTTTATATTTTTTTACTCCCTATTGGCTTAAGAATATATTATTTCTTATAAATTTCTGTACTCATTCTTTCATAAACTGTTCTTTTCAAGACTTACTCGTATTTGTAACGCTTGTTAATTGTGATAAACTCTCACTACATGTTTGTTACAGATATGTGGTAGGCTAAAGTAATAATGAAATATTTCGAGAACCGCTTCCTATATAATGGTTTTGAATTTTTTTTTTTTTTTTTTTTTTTTTTACCTAAACGCACGACAGAGAAGGAAAGAAAAGGAGGAAAAGAAAAGGAGGAAAAGAAAAGGAGGAAAAGAAAAGGAGGAGAAGAAAAGGAGGAGAAGAAAAGGAGGAGAAGAAAAGGAGGAGAAGAAAAGGAGGAGAAGAAAAGGAGGAAACAGAAAAGGCGGAAACAGAAAAGGAGGAAACAGAAAAGGAGGAAACAGAAAAAGAGGAAACAGAAAAGGAGCAAAAAGAAAAGAGGAAAAGAAAACAGGAAAACAAAGAGAGGGAAAGAAAGAGAGGGAAAGAAAGAGAGGGAAAAAAGAGAGGGAAAGAAAATTAGGGAAAAGAGAGAAAGAAAGAGTAAGAGAAAGAGAGGGAAAGAAAATTAGAGAAAGAGAGAAAGAAAGAGGAAAAGAAAGAAAGAGGGAAAGAAAGAAAGAAAGAAAGAAAGAAAGAAAGAAAGAAAGAAAGAAAGAAAGAAAGAAAGAAAGAAAGAAAGAAAGAAAGAAAGAAAGAAAGAAAGAAAGAATGAAAAAAGAAAGAAAGAAAGAAAGAAAGAGAGAGAGAAAGAAAGAGAAAGAGAGAGAAAGAAAGAAAGAAAGAAAGAAAGAAAGAAAGAAAGAAAGAAAGAAAGAAAGAAAGAAAGAAAGAGAGAGAGAAAGAAAGAAAGAAAGAAAGAAAGAAAGAAAGAAAGAGAGAGAGAAAGAAAGAAAGAGAGAAAGAAAGAAAGAAAGAAAGAAAGAAAGAAAGAGAGAGAGAAAGAAAGAAAGAAAGAGAGAGAGAAAGAAAGAAAGAAAGAGAGAGAAAGAGAGAGAGAAAGAGAGAAAGAGAGAAAGAAAGAAAGAAAGAGAGAAAGAAAGAAAGAAAGAAAGAAAGAAAGAAAGAAAGAAAGAAAGAAAGAAAGAAAGAAAGAAAGAAAGAAAGAAAGAAAGAAAGAAAGAAAGAAAGAAAGAAAGAAAGAAAGAAAGAAAGAAAGAAAGAAAGAAAGAAAGAAAGAGAGAAAGAAAGAAAGAAAGAAAGAAAGAAAGAAAGAAAGAAAGAAAGAAATAAAGAAAGAAAGAAAGAGAGGGAAAGGAAAGAGAGGGAAAGACGAAGAGGGAAGAATATGAACTTGCCAGTCTCTCGGATGTGCTTATAGGAAAGTTTAGTATTTCAACCCGAATGCTACTTCCTTGTTTATTCGTTATTGTCTAGCCATTTTCTTCCTTCATTTGATTTTAATTTGAGAATATCCTTAGTACGTTTAGAGCACAGCTGTTGTCGCTTAAGTTTTGTTACCTTTGCTACTTACGTTTTGTTGTGACACTTATTTTAATCTCTGACAAAATGACAAAGTCTAGCTACTTTTTTATTGTCACTTTATTTTCTCTTCTAAAACTTCTACATTTATCGTGACCTTAACACGTACTTCAGTCTTTCAGTTTTACTCTCTCTCTCTCTCTCTCTCTCTCTCTCTCTCTCTCTCTCTCTCTCTCTCTCTCTCTCTGTGTGTGTCTTACAAACTGTTTTAGATGATTACTTGCTAAAACTATTTAACTCAACTATTCCTATACCACTATTAAATGTCCCAACAGTGTCTTTGATGAGGACACAACGGCTGTACATACACAAACACACACACTGTTTATAACTCTCTCGTTCAACACTCACGACCCCATCACACAGATTCCTCTCGCCGTCTAGCTCGCTTATATAGGCGCGAATAACGTATCACGAATTTTTCTCGAAATTCACCTTTTCTCGAAACTCTCACAAACCGGCCGGCAGTATGAAGTTTGCGAACCTAAATCAAATTTGTATTTTTATTTTGAATGTTAACAAGGCTAAAGCAAGTGCAATTAATTAAATGCTTATTCATTTTCGCCTTCTTATGTTGTCACACGGTACTAACTAGCAATGCTATAGGAACAATGGTGCCAGATGCAACAAATTGGCGACTTTGTCCAGCCAACGTAGCTGCGAAAATAGCTGTTTTCCTGCAATAGTTTTATTTTACAATGATGTAGTTCACTAAACCCGATAACACGGTAGTGTCCGGGTACTATTATTATCCCATAGTTTGGTAGTGCATCGTGTTGTTAAAAAATATTGTTAGTTTTGGCAGAATAATTTTGTTACACAAATATTAGTAAAATCACTTAAGCATTTTAAGGGGAGGCATCTGTGAAAATTACTAAAATCCACAATTTTTGTCACAATGATGTGAAAATTTGTATGCATGTATGCGAAAGTATATCTACTAGGAGAAACAATTTTTTCTGAGCGATTTAGATTTTGGAAGACAAATGTTTACTGGGTTCTTTGCTGCAATTTTGATGCAGTATAAGAAATACGTCATATAAATTAATGGGCATGTTTCTTCAAATTAATAATAATTTTCAAAATGAAGATTGAATAACAAATAACTGCTGTAACTAAAAAATCTAAAATACGAAGTTTTATGAAGCAACTGTCTAAGAATATGTATGCAAAATTCAAGGAAATTGTTAAGAATTGCACTAGGAGTATTTTGAACATTGAAAAACGTAAAAAAAATAGAAAGTGAAGAAAAATGACTTTAAAGTTTTAAGTGTATAACATATAATTATTGCTTTATAATTCCCCTGGATTCCTTCAGCTAACTGTTTAGCTACTTGTTCAAGTTTTGCTACGCTTAATTGCTATTTGCTGATTTGAATGAAATTAATGTAATTAGTGCACTCTTCTTTAATCGTCCCTCATCCCTATCATTACTAATTCTTTTACTGACTGGACTTACTTTACCAGCTGTGACTTTCTGCTTTATATAGAGAGTAGCCGCGCAACCAATATTGAATGCAACAAACCTAAAGTCACTGCAAAGTGCAATTTCCTTTTAGAAAACAAAAAATCTGGTATAAAATTCAGAAAAACACCACGTGTTTATCACATGTACACAGACAAAGCTTTTGCCATACTTTAGGACTGTTTTACCGGGATGAATTTTTGCAAAAAATCCCACAAGACGTCTCTTCTTGTATGCACCAGCCGAATTAAACGTCAAAATTTTACGCGATTTTGCTGCAATGGGGTAATGCATTTCAGGAGCTACGCACACAGGCACATGGGCATTTAAATTATGACGTAACAGCTTTTAAAATAGCGATGTGTTGTAAGCGACGGTATATTCTAAAAGCACAAGGTACAAACATAATTCTAAGGCAAAAAATGAAAAATCGGATTTTTTTTTTTTTTTTTTTTGACATTTTTGTCCAAATTTCACCGATGCCTCCCCAAGTAGACAGCACGCTTCACATTGGTTCTGACCTCTACTTTGCCATCACACAGGGCAGATTGTGACTCCTATTTACCAAGTGCGAGATTCAAATGCCGAAATATGTCAATTTGGCTAAGATTGGTTTTATGCTTTAACTGATTGGATTTAAGTTTTCATCGCCTTTTCTCACCATTCCATTCATTTCATATAATAGATTTTGCTGCTTTTGGGGTTCATTAGTGGATTTGGATGGCATACCAGATTCCTGGACCGATTCTACCAATGTGAGAACAAACAGATAAACAAATAGATGTGTTCGTTAATGGCGATATCAATTGCCATCATATGGGCAATTTTAATACGTTATCTTTTAATTTTATCATTTTTCCTAGATGAGACTATATTAAATTCATAATACTGTGGCAAAATAACTACAGTAAATCCGGTCTAACAAAGCCACTCAACATCAACACCCCTAATGTTAAACCAATGGCAGCAGTAAAACAGCAGTAATATTTAAACAAATATGATGTTTTGCACTCACATGACTTTCTCTACTCTTGAACTAACCATTCTTACAAACTCTTATTCCTATATCTTCTTCGTGTTAGTTAAAATAAACATTTGTACAAATTATCTTATTGCTTATTTCCTTGTAGGTGCAAGGGGAATATTGGAATACAGTAGGCTTTGAGCGATACTCAAATCTTTTAAAGCTTTGAGATTCCGTTCTCTTTGTACACGTAACATATAAAAAAATGAACAACGATGACCCATTTGACGAAAGTTCCAAGTTTTCCGAAACTCACACACATAACAAGGTATATCTCCGAAATGGTTCACCCTACAAGAAAATTTATTGAGACATAAATTGTGTATTTTAGCAAGATCTACATTTTTATACAGTATAATTTGGTCTATCTCTAACGGTTTACCAGTTATGCAAAAGTCGTCCAGAGTAAATACGACTACAGGGGCTATAGCCAGAAAATTCAAGATATACATTTCATTTGTCATAAAAATATCTCAAACATATGACATTTTAATCAAAATCGTTAGAGCCATTTTTAAGAAAATCAAAATTTTCGAAAACTTTTCCATGTAAAGGGTAGTTTAGGGTGGGGCTATTTTCTTCAAAATCTTCGTGTCACATCCTTGAACAACATTAACCTTAAATACCAACTTTGGTTTTTAACCGACTTTTCGTTTTTGAGCTATGCTGTCCACAGTCTGACAGTCTGACAGACTGACAGACACACAGACACACACACGGACCTTTTTCTAAAAATGCTTTTTTTGGATTCAGGGGGCCTCAAAACACGTTTTTCCGGTGAAATCTCGACTTCGAATTTTTGGGTGGAATACAATACTTCCCCTACTTACCAGTAGAGAAAGTAAAAATGGATCTACGTAGTTTTCCTCCTCTGAGAGCTTCGTTCAGGAACCAGTGAGAGCGTTCACTGTGGTCACGTGCTTACAACCGTTGCAAGCTTTTGTGTATTTCAAGTGACTTTCTTATTTCGGCAGAACTATAAGTTAGTTTCTTCTTTGTCACAAGGTTTAGTCATTTGTGTTAGTTTATTATTATTGTTATCATTATATATTATTAATTATTATATATTATTAATTATTATTATTATCATTATCATTATCATTATCATTATCATTATCATCATTATCATCATCATTATCATCATCATTATCATCATCATCATCATCATGATTATTATTATTATTATTATTATTATTATTATTATTATTATTATTATTATTATTATTATTATTATTATTATTATTATTATTATTATTATTATTATTATTATTATTATTATTATTATTATTATTATTATTATTATTATTATTATTATTATTATTATTATTATTATTATTATTATTATTATTATTATTATTATTATTATTATTATTATAAAATGTATAATTGAACCAATGTTATTCATGCACTAAGCACTTGCTTATTATTTAATTTTTTAATTAAATATTTAATATGCTTGAGTTTCAAATACATGCTAAACTTTCTCCCCTAAGCAGAAGTGATTACATTTTAAAAATTTCATATCTTCAGTTTCTTAATAACATGTACTATTTCGATTGTATACAATTCTATTACTAAGAATTAAAATGTTATGGTCTACATGAAAATAATCATAAAATATTGTACAAATTAGCTCAGAATGATGTTCTTCGCTACAGTTTGGGCAACACCAAAATAAAGAAATAAAAACAAGAATAAGAACCTTAATCGAGTGGGGAATTAAACCCAAACCTAAAACTTAGGGCACCAAATTCTTGCTCCTACGCCACTGCCAGGATTTATATCGTCTTTGTCGTGTGATGTCAAATATAGCTCTATGAAATTGCATTACGTTCAGTAAAGTATTAACTTATAATTTTTAAAGAGACTGCACTCAAAGGAACAATGGCAATAATGACTTCTGGGAATGAATGTACTCAGAGTTTGCATATGCTCATTTGTGTCGTATGCCTCAATGTTGTGCTCTCTGATTTTACAAATAATATTTAGGTAATATAGAGCAGTCTCTTCATGTACTTTCTAGCATACCAGATTTTCCAAACTCAAAATCGAGCTAAATAGCTATTTACACAAATAACCATTAAAAGAAAGACGTTAAGCACGGACGAGACTTCCTTACTGCTGTTACTTTTTTCTGTCGCGCATAAATCCAGAGATAAACAAATTAATTAACAAAACTGCTCATTAGGAAAACAAAAGACAGTATGTCACCAGCTCTTACGGTTCTTTCTCCATTCCGTATTTCTAAAATTAAATTTGCGTAACAAGATGCGCGATCCAATTTAGTTGAACAGCAAGTTCAGTAAGGCGGCAAAGCGAATCCAGCTTTGTGTAGTTTTGTTTTTTCTGTGGGGATGTGGTTCATTTGTTTCGATAGAGATTCTTTCTTTTTTTAGCACCCGTTCCGTTTTACAAAGAGCTAGCAGCTCGTTCTCAAAGGGAAATTTATACACCTAGGAAAACGTATATTGTGCTTGATTATCACATGTGATGGTATATCCTGCAAAAAAATGGAAACATAATTAACATGAAAAGCTATGTATAATTTGTCACTGTCTTTGGAATTTGAGTGAGATTGTTTCATTTTTCCCTTAAACTTACAATTGCTATAAGGCTGCAAAATATCATCATTAATAAGAAAATACCGACTTTTGGCAAATTAGTGTAACTTCTGGCAAACGCTACCTAGTGGCCGAATGCCAAGTAATGATTCTGCTGCTTCCCGCCAAAGCAATGACTGTCAATTAAACGTCACGATTAAACTGTCATTTCAGCGATGATGTTTAAAATAGGAAAATATTACTGTGATTATAAAAATAGCGTAACAACAAAAACTCGAATGATAAATACATCCCAATTTCCCTATAATGAATCAACTTCGAAAGTAAGTCTCTTTTTTGCGGATTTATAAAAGTAAATCCTTATTTTTACATAGTGACGCCGGCCGGCAGCAACCGTCAACGAGACGCTCAAGGTCAAGCTACCTCACACATTTCCTAGTAAATAAGCGGCCCGATGACAATGGCGCGGCAGAACAAATAGTTTCCAAACAGTTCGAGAAACTAATCACGGGCAGGGCTTGTTTCTGAAAGGATGAATTTCCAGAAAATTCGTGCTACGCCATTGTCGGCTGTGTAAATTAATGTAGTGTTGAGAGAAATGAATTGTTAAGTGATGAAAGAGACAGCTGTTAGTAGTTAGTTTTAAGCGTGTATGTTGAGCATCATCACATACAGTTTTGGAGATTTAAGGGGACACTGAACTGATGCCTGCATTAGCCTGCTTGGTCAAATAAATCGATTTTTGAATTTTTATTACAAAATATGCAGCACTCCTTGAAGAATATATCTGCGTATTTCCCTTCGTGTTTTACAATCTTACGGAAATGTTTAATTTGATCGATTATCGGCAGCCGTAGCGCTTTAAAGACCGGGCTCGGGTTATTTAGCAGTTACTGCCAGGGATTCTTCAGCTTAGTATCAACAGCAACGTGCACTCCGCATTATTATTACAGAAATAGCTATTTTTAGAACGTAAATTATGGATAGGACAGGAGCTAGCAGATGTAATTCAGTGGTTACAATTTCGAGCGATTAGATTCAAAAAGTGTTTAATTCTTCAACCTCAAACACTAAGCACTTCACTTATAATATATTATTAGCCTGCATTAAATGAATCAGTGATATTTTTTATCTTCACACGCCCACGCGGATCTCAGTTCAACACTGGGGCAGCTGGCAGCAGATTCATATTGGAGATGGTGTCAAAGATAACGCATTCATTTCTTCGACACAATCCTGTATTTTTCTCTTTGCTCTAGGAGTTTTCAAATTTTCATAGGTTATTCGTTTATTTATTTTATTTGTTGAGCAAGAAAAGCCGTTATCTGTCCATTTACTTCGTAGTGTGGTGAACAGGGCTTCGTCAAATTTCCTATCTATATCGTTTCCTCGCTTTTACTCACTGTGGCAACTGCATACACAGTACACCATAATAAGAACTCAATGGACCGAAATATTAGCCCAAGTAATGAATGTTATAGCTTCATCATCATTGTCGTTTTCTTTGGCGTTCTCAATTTCTGTATTGTCGCCACCTGCTTTCTTACTTGCTGCCAACTGCTGCACCTAATGAAAAATAGCATTCCTCGCGACATTGGTTAATGAGGCTTGGAAAGTGATGAAATTGCCCGGACAATGTTGCTATTATCAACATCGCCCACCAATCTAAGACACTGCCGTTAATGACCAGTCAAAGCCATTAGCCAATATTCTTTAACAATGACATTAAAACTATCCATTGAAGATCTAAAATACGTACATTTTTTAGGGTTATGCAGACATACATCTGTGTTCGCCGTAAACTGTGCACCTCACTTGATGAAGTCCCGCAATCAATGGGGACTTATAGACACTGCAAAATTAATTTAAATTATTTTGTCAATTGCCGGAATATCAGTGTCACCGGTGTGTCGTATGAGTTCTTTTCACGTGCCAAATTGTGTACCTTAACTACATTTACATGGTCTGCATACTAAGTTTTGACTATCTCTTATAGTTTACCAGTTATAATTTTTCTAAAGGTAATTATTTTAACTTAGCTATCACGTAGGTCATTCTGTTCCTGTTTTAAAAAATAATGATGTTTAAGTAATGCATTATACTGCTCTGGGGATAGTAATGTACGCAAAATTTCAGAATGAAAGTTATAATGAGCCAATCTGATGAACTCACTTTCAAACACTCTCAGTAATCGACAATGATTAATATATAATTTTGAATAACTAAGAAAGCCTCTAAATCGGAAATAGTTTCAGTTTGTACTAGACGGATTAAGAAGTAAAAATTTTGTTCAGTGCTTCAATACTTCTAACCAGTGTTTGCCAAGGATTAGGTACTTCAATTTTTGAAAACTGAAGAGAGAAAAGGGCTGCACTTACTAAGGAAGAGCTTTCGGAAGTTCTAATACTCAGATTCTGACATACCCGTTTGTCTATACCTACTTGTATAAAACACAATATCTTGTACTAGTAAATTCTTCACTTGAGAATAGGTATAACATTTTAAAGTTTTTAGAGATCAACAAATAGTGACTGGTTTTGCCAAAGAAGCCCTTGTGGCTCTACTCATACGATAAGTCCTTAATCCAGACGGACATGCAACCTTCTAAATTAAGATTTATAAATGTATATTTCTTGGAAAAAATAACTTAATAAGAAAATATGTACCAAACTGCAATTCAGCCTCAGCAAACTCGCTTACACGTCGACGTCCTCCTTCATTAATGCAGCACGAAGGAAACGCTGCAACTCTTGCCAATTTTATTAGTCCCACTGTCAAATGCTACTCCAGGGATACGCAGCTCGTAAACAAGTTCATATTTCACCCATTCCAGTTGAAACGGAATAGCACTTAAACTATTCCCGATAAACTGATACAAGATATCTTATATATTTAAACGAGCAATTCTTGTATATATACTTTTAAACTCCTATTCCTATATATTCCTAAATTATCTTATTGCAAGGAGAATATGGCAGCACAATAGGCTTTGAGTGACTGTCAAATCTTTTAAAGCTTTGAGATTCCGTTCTCTTTGTATGACCAACATAAATAAATGAACAACACCTTGTGCTCATCACAACTAGGGTATACTAGGAAAAAATTGGGAAGGAATCTCCTTAGCAGTGAGGCGGTTTTCTTATAAAAGATTATGGAAAATTCTAATAACAGTTAACTTTATTAACAATCATAATTTAAGGAAAAATAAATATGTAATACTGTAGACTGACCTGAAGCAAGACTAACTTGTTTAATGAACGTTCAAAAAGTTGCACTGCTACTAAGAGTTATTTCCATGAAGCAAACACAAAGCAAGGCATGCCTTCTGTCATACAACTGAGTAACAAAATACAAATAGCTTGGACACCGCCTAACATCTGGAAGCCTGGCTCAACCTTCTCAACGAGTCTAGGGGCAGCATGTGAGAGACCTACCTATACTCCATCCAGACCTTATATCCCTCCGCGATAACCTGGCGTTCATATCCGCTGCGACGAACACAAATAAATGCCACATAGGCTCGTGCCTCGTGTTTATGATGCAACAGAACGATATTCACTCCGGAGGTAATAGCGCTGCTATTGGGTTACATTCATGAGTGTCGGCAGACTTTTTTCCAGGGAGGGCACATGTTGGAAATTTGCAATCATATAATATTAAATCATTATTTTACTGTCAAAATTTATCAAATTTGTTGCAGATAACCGTATTAATTTGTGTTAAATAAAAATTGTTCATTGCATCAAAATTAAAATACTATTTTAATAGTCAGTAACTGGCTGCATATTAAGTTCACCAACTTCCAAGGGGGGGCCACGGCCTCCCCCCCTTACCCCCGTTTCGCGACGCCCATGGTTACATTAAAGTCGCCTAAACCACGGTTATCATACATCTTCAAAACTCACAGATAATCGCCAATATTTAGGGTACTATATTTTGTTGTGTGCTTTGGTTTCGCGCGGACCGCGGATTAGTTGTTGACGGCTTGTGTTTACATCAGATCGGGACCTATGAGTGAAGCGATTATAGTAACGTCACAGTTATAATCCTAACACGCCCTTCTTGCGAAATAGTGCTTTAAGTTTGAGAGATTCAACAAACAATAATATAGATTTTGCCTAATCGATGCAAATGCATGTGAACTGTATGGTAAGATTTTTAAGAATGTTTCATAAAAGATATCTGTTACGCTAAATATAATAATGCTGCAGCAACTTGAAATTTTTACATTGTGTATATTTAGGATATTCTTTTGTTGCTCCGCTCGCTCCTCTCTCTCTCTCTCTCTCTCTCTCTCTCTCTCTCTCTCTGGCCCCCTCCTTTTCTGTCTCTCTCAGACACGCACGCACAAACGCAAATATACCCGTATAGTTCTATAGAAATGTGCATATCCGATGAAATTTCAATATTCCCTTTATGAGTTTATACTTCCTCTAGGTCAGACCTGACGAAAAGTACTCACCAGGTGTGAAGACATTGCCCTACTTCCCCTCCTTTCGTGACCACGAAAGCGCAATACACGAGAAAATGGAAGAGAAAACCGGTTCCTTGTAATACATGCTACCGAAGTTCAGGGACAGGAGCACTATTCTCTTCACACCTCCGGAGTAATGTTCGACAGGCCTGCTCTAGCGAAACAGTGGAAAAGGTAGCATGTTACTATCGTTCTATAAGTAATTGAGTTATGCACTGAATTGAAATGGGTAGTCAATACTAAAGCTAAAACATTAGGAGATTTAAAGATAATGAGAAACTGCAATTAAATTGTTTAAAACGAAGGAAGGAAGAAAATTGTGCCTATACATTAATAACTTCGACTGCCTTATAGTTCTTCCTTGGTTTAGCAACTTAGCTATTGTATGAACTTATGTCGGTGCAGTGTGAAGAGACAGAGACAGAATGGATCATCTGCGATTCTATCTTCTAGTACAATCTGAAAGTTGCATAAGCGTTTTAATAGATACCTTCCAAATAATCCCTGTGAATATTATTAAGCAGAAACTCGGGAGAAAAGTGACTTTTAGGACTGCAACGTTTCTAGGCTACACAATTAGTGACAGTGGTGTTCTCTGGTGAGTCTGGCCATTGTCTTCTTGTTCTTTCTTTACAGTGTATTCATGTGTTGGTCAGTTATGAATGATTAAATTGAATGATGGCTAGTGAATAAGGCTGAGGTCGAACATGGATGAGGAATGCCAGGTTGTAATTGCTGTATCAATAAAGTTTGGGTAACATTAAGGTTGAAGCTTAGCTGTAGAATTTTACCTTATCACTTGGTGGGGCAGTGGTTCCCGATACCCATGAGAACGGTGATGCTACATTGCTAGCGGTCCGATCGGGGTTTTCGTTAGTCTTCCCTGATGGGTTGACGCACGTAAGTGGCGTATCCACTTCAAACAAACGAGGAAGGGTACACCTTACTTTGAAGGATGGAATAGATAAAGCCATGAGCAAAAGAGGATTGGAAGAGGGACAGTGGAATGATAGGGTATATTGGAGAACTTGTACAGGATTGCAAGGCAACCACTGAAAAGTGGAGTACTAACAAAAAGAAATACTCCGACATAACATCCCCTCTTTTATCATTTTCCACCAACACTATTCAGCTTTTGAGTTATCACATAATCCACCAGCTCTTGAACCCCTAAATGCATATTCGGTTGTAGTAACAATATTATACGTCGTCTTCATAACTACTAGTTTTCCACCCAGTCGTAAATTATTTTACCAGTTTCTTTTATACCAGTTATAGCAGAATTCATTGAATGTAGTGGATGTAGTAACAGGCTACAGAGGAAATCTGACTGCCTACTTCAATCTTAATATCTGAAATACACATCTAGCAAACAACTTCAATTTAACACTCATTTGTTTATTTCTACGTTGTTGTATAGCTCATTATTTATTTCGCCGGTCAGCAGCTGTAGAAGGAATCATTAATACGTCATAATTTGCTGAACATTTATCGCATTTAAAATCAGCCGATGAATTTGGTTAAATTGCAACCTTAAACCCAGCAATTCATAATTATCACATAAATCAGAGAAAAATGTATTTACATAACACAATTCTGTGACTCTACAGAAAGGAGAATTTTAAACATAAAATGACAGATATGCGTCAAAGTTCAAGATAAAAAACTGTTTCAGAGATAGGCTCAGCGTTACAAATGAAAGATTTTTGGCTTCACCATTGTTGACCCAATCACATTCATTTCGTTGTTAAAATGTTATTTTGTTAAAGTTCTAATTTTGACCATGAAACAGCCTACAGTATATTGGTTAACAATTGTTAAACCTTCAACATCTTTTCACGAAACTCCCTCTTCTCAACTTCTAAAGGCAGCCTGATATGATTATACAAACAATAGTGTCTTTCAGTGAGCTCTGTTTAAACATTTATAATTATCACTAAACATAGTTTACACTTCTTCACATGCCTAACAGAGAAATTATAGTATAGGGTTAAAAGATCATTTGAAGAGAGTCCAGTGGCTAACACCAAGAAAAAGACATCAAGAGAAGGCAAGAAAAGAATTAGAATTGGTGAAGAGCCAGGAATGCTATCGGTCCCAAACTGATATTCCTTTATAGCTTCACCAGTGACAGTAGATGCACGTAAGCCTTATGTTTTGTCGTAATGATACCGTTTCATTTTTATGCTGCCTTAAATATCTAAAATCATAATGGTGGCCTTTTACATTTCCAACAATTGCTCAACCAAAATGGTGTTCACTCGCTTATAGTAGTGTCAATTTTTTGGGATTTGAATTTCATTCGGTTATGTTAAACACACCGCACGCACGCGCACACACAGACATAGACAGACACACATACATACACACGCACACAGACACACACGCACGCGCGCGCGCGCACGTACGCACGCAAACACACACACACACACAAACTTTTGCTCTGTCTTATTCATGCTTGCAGATTCTAGGCAGCATGAGGAATAATTTTAGCTAAAGAAAACTTCCCATTTTCCAGCAGGGAATCCAACTCGGAAGCTTTCGATTTGAAGGTTACCAAGAGAACCGTCCGACTACAGATGCAAACTTAATTTTTGTTTACAAAATCTATGCATGCCACAAAAAGGAAACTGATTTCATTATTTACAGCCTTTCTGGGTGAAGCACACTTGCTTTCAAAATGAGGTGCTTCAGTTATATTAAAGCATTGGATCCAAATTCGCTAATTTTTAATACTGCACAATAAGTACGATATAAAAGATCTTATGTGACACACTGCTTTCTCGCCGTTACTATTCCTAATTATTCGTTATATGTTACTGTGTTCATGTAAAACGTTCATGTCTTCCGTTCGCAATAAATTCAGCTAGAAACAACCTCAAATTAAGCAATAAGGGCTTTGTTGCATGAAGAATACGGATAACAATACAAACCCACGCGCATTGTAATGTGTGGTGGGTTTTTTTTTTCTTTTTTTTTTTTTTTCCTATGTGAGCAAAAAGGTACAATCTTCATAGTTGCTTTACGAGCATAATGTGACAAAATGACAAAATACAGTTCGGTTACTTTTCTGCCCATTTATTGTGTTTTAAAATGTTATCACAAATATACAGTTTTCTTCTCGTCGTTAACACAATCTACAGATTTTCGTACTATCAGCACTCACAATTATTTACTTCTAGTAACCTTGAATCAGTTCTTACAGTGTCTTCTTTCCCTTTCTCTATCTCCCATGCACAAACTTTGACGTTACCATCACTGGACGCTCGTTTAATCTTTACGACACGCCGACACACGCAGAGCTGTCTCAGACTCACTGACACACTGGCTGACTCATGTCCTTAATTGTAACTCTCGCTCCGCTGTTTCTTCGCCTCCTTATATAACGGGAATGACGTCATACGGACCTTTCGCAAACTACTTCAAATACGCTGGCAATGACGTAGCCAGATCTTTCTCGAAGGCTCCGGAGAAAATCCCTTTTGGTTCTCCCGGTCTGATTGTTGTTAATCACGTATACACTAAATCATGCGAGGTTGCCTGAACTTGGACGCGTTTGTTTGTTCGCTGGCGTGGTATATGGTCAATACAGTGATAGTTTAAAATTACAAGAACTAGAATAAGTCTTAAAAAGAAGTAGAGCTAACAAAGCATGCGGTATTGTTAATATCAACCGTGGAGCAGCAGCAGCAGAAGAAGAAGAGGAAGAAGAAGGAGGAGGGGTAGGTATGTGGTGTGAAGTAGCTTAGCCCGGCGTCACAATAAATGCTATGGGTAATGTAAAATGAACTAATTTCCACCTTGTCTGCTTTGAAATACTCTGGAAGTGGCTTTGTAATTCTGGACTTCAGTCTACCAATACTATTTTTCTACTTTCCTTTGATGTTTTCAGTTTGGTATGGCGTTGAAACCGGATCGTTTCTAAAATACATGCCAATTCGTGGTTGCCATGCTAAGTTGACAACGCTATTCTCGAGGATGTGCAAGGCCGTGTTCATGATGGCTGTGGCTTATACTGCTACATAGTCACAGACTGTGACAACTAGATGTCTAAGTAACGACCCAACAGCCTTCCTGTGATAGTGACAAATAATCCTTGCACATTAATGGCTTAAGATATCCTCAAACAGTAGGTACATGGAGGTTTCTTGGCCCACAAAGTGATCAAAACGTCTCGGGCTTTGGGCCAGGTAACCCCTCTAGCTCATTTGCTCTTTACAGCACTCAGGAATTACCTGGCACATGAAGGTAATAGCCAGTTCAATAAAAATGAAGGGAAAGAAAATTGGTTTTTGCATCATTATTATAGAATTATATACATAAGTTAGCTCAGAGAATATGTTATGAATTGTGACAATATGATACTTTGCGTTACTTCCTCAGTAATTTTATTTCTCTAGAATGAACCACAAAGCACATTCTTTATTTTATCATTGACACAGTCTGCAGTTCTTCTTGGTCTTCCAACTCACATTGAAACCCAAGTTCACGCCAAGTCCCTAAAGCTGATAAACATATGGAATTGTATCTATATTTTTTTTCGGAGCATATTTTAAACAGGTAAAGTAGCTCTCTATTCGTATACAAAGCAGAAATGCTACACCAAACAATGACTCGCTAGCATGTTGAGCAGTTTTACATCATGCATATGAAACAAAATACATCGATCGATGCGTAGAAATCTTTGTTGTGAGTTTCAATATCTCTTGGTGATATACTTCAGTTTACTACTCTATTGGTCTTCCACCACTACCAGCAATGTTAACCACCCCTTCAGCCACCAATGACGATCTTCATTGGGATTCTCTATGCCATCCAAAGCGCTGTTTGTGTCTTCCCCCAAACCCTCTAGAGTCTCTTTATCCCCTCTGCTTTTTCAAAAGTTCTGTTTGTTCAAGTCTATGAAGATTACGGTCTTCTCTCTGATAGCACGTGCCATCAAGTTCCAGGTGCTTTGCCAAATTCACATAATATTCCTGCACCTTTTCAACTTTGTTAAACATTCTTAGGTTTTCTCTAATTGCTTCATTTGTAACATGATTATTTAAAGTGTGGCCGGCAATTCGTCTCAGAGTGACGAATATCCCTAGTGATAGCTGCGATAAATAGTCATCCCTATCAGCCAACGGCTTTATTGAAGTTGGAGGAGCTGATAGGGGGGGGGGGGGGGGCGGGTTCCATATTACCCTTGAAAATGAAAACTCCCACTAAAACTGGCAAGCATTTCGCAACCTTGCAGCTAAATGCTAAGTGATGGATACCCTGGCAAAACCAAGAGATGGAGAGCTTCTAGTAGAAGCGATCAGTCTCTTTAGGAGAAGATTAGAGTGTCTATGTCTAAGTCTCAAACATCGGAAGATAGCACTAATTGATACCGGCATCATTCTACAGCAGGAGTGGGAAGGAAGGCACTCAAGGTGTGAATTTACCATCCATAATTGTATTTTACTTAATGATAAAGAGAGAAAATATTTATTTTGCTGCACTATTTAGTTTTTATGATGTGTTTGGACATTGAATTAAACCATATTGTGTTTTCATAGCTGATCGAAAACTTCTGACCGGTGGTACATATCTTGAATTTTCTGCGGATAACCCGCAAGTTTCTCTTCATTCTTAACGAATTTTTTGCTTTGTAGATCACTGTTTAATTACGTAGAAATTTAATGAGATGGCCCCGCAGTTACCAGTGAGGCTTGCATTCGTCAACTCCCTGGTTTAATACTGCCGACCCTGTGCTTTCCCTGGTTGATACGCAATTGCTGGAATAGTTTCTCATTTAGCACGATATCTTTTCGATCGTTAACCTTTCCTTCTCTTTACTTCCTATTTTTCAAGTGTGCTGCTAGGCTTGTAACATACGGCAGTGTCAAACAGATGGTGTGGATGCTTACTCAACATAAATGGACACCAGAGGGCTGCTTGGTCGACGGGAAGTCCATCGCTCTTTCCAACAGTGGAATAAATCTTTGAGTGTAGAACTGTTACCAGCTCCGTGCGTCTCTATGGCCGGTCTGCCTTCGGCCTGTAATCTCTTGTAATTGGTTCACTTCATCCCTTCCTCCTGAAAGTTGGTAGCAACTATTAGATTTATGTGGGTTCAGTGCGCAAGGTGTCCTCTGTTGTATATCCTATAACTAAGCGATCTGTGTTGTGCTCTTTCTCTTTAAATTCCAAATATCTAGAATACTAAACTGATAAATACTATTGAAACCAAATTTGTGATCATCCCTCCCAAGCTTACAATTCCTATGTGTCGTTAATCGTTAATGTCCTTGGTTTTCTCTTGTTTCCTTCAGAGTATTTGCTCGGAGCACATTTTCAGGGGTTTATTTTGGGTGCGTTGACTTGTTTGCCAGAAGAGTCAAGTCACTTCACCGAATGAATAATAAGGCCTGTATTTGTTTCAGAACGGAGGGTCACCGCAATATCTCGCCGAGAGGTTACAACAGTTCAGCGATTCCCTGGGCAGATTCGCTCCCATCAACGGTGAGTACCACTTGGCTCCTTGCCCACTCACGCCACATTCAACTTTATATTGTTAATGGGAAGTAGCCTATTCACATGATAGGGGAGGTTCTTCACCACCGTGCCGCTTCTTCGCTGACGGAATACTTCTGTGGGACACGACAGTGAGACATCGATTCACCTCATGGTTGTCTCTTTCACGACAAATTTTATGGGGAACATTCCTAACAATTTTGACCGTTGTCGCGACTGACGCGGGAAAGAATGGCGCACATAGCTCCTGGGTTTGTTTCTGGGTTGGTGTTTTGCCAAATTCGTCACAATTGCGCTGCATTTCACAACCATTCAACAAGAGACATATCAATACTTCAATATATTTAGTAAAATATCTGCAAAAACGTTGTGAAAATAAAGTTTTAATTAATATTAAAGCTATTCTGCAGAGAATCTTCCATATCGACATCCAAATCTCCTGCCACTAATGGGGGTGGGAAGGCAAATACTTTAGGGCTTACAAATGCACTAGGGCTATCAAGATACTACTCAATAATGACGTTCCACTTCCAATTTCTAGAGTACGAAATCAATTAAAACCCATTCCAAAGTAATAAACGAAGAGGATCAACAATGATTTTTGGTGCACAAGTCAAGGACTTCAGTCACATAACTGATGTATGTTCTATTGTTCTATTGAACAATGACTGTGCGAGAAGTTTCAACAAAAGATGGACGGAAGGCAGTCCATATAGGAAGTTAACCAAAATCTACCTGCTGAGGACTTGGGTATTTTGCGCACAAGAAAACTTGCGCCTATAGAAAATTGATGATGATTTGAACATTTAAACCAAAAATATTGTAACCACAGCCCAATTTGGTGTGTCATTTGTAAATAGAAGCAGTCATTTTTGCAATGCAGAAAATGTCTTGTTTCATGTAAATGTTGCAATATATCGATTCTAACTTATAAAACTTCACTTTTCCTCGCTACATGTGGTATTGTCGCGTTGGCATAGAAGAGCTATGCAACGCTCAGCGCCGTGTGATGGGGAGGTGTGGGACAACAGAATAACTCTAGGGGCATAGTCTCAGCAAACTGGAAGCATTCATTAACCTTATTCTGTGGTCATTGTCAAGCAGTTTTGTTAGTAAACTGAAATCGTTTTATCTAAAGTTTTGGGAAGCATTCTTTTTTGTATAAAGAATTGCTTACAATTGTGTTACACGTGTTCCTATTTGTTATTTGAGGCCAGGGTATTATCGTTGTAACGAAAAGGGAAATGAAATAAAGAACAAAGTAACGAATTGTAAGACATTTATTACGTATTTAAAACACCACGTTACTTGCTTCTTTTCACGTATTTAGAATCAAACTGGCGTTTATGCGTATTTTTAAATAATAAATAAAAAATATACGGTTATACAGGATGTTAAAACTTCAGTGTCCAATATACTAGGGATTATACAGGTGACCATAACAAATAAATGTCATATAATCATATGTCAAAATTGCATATTGATGGAATACTCAGTATGCAGGAGATTGTGTGTGATTGAGAATAAAATGCTGTTAAATGGTTTCATTGCTTTATTGTTCTAATCGGTATTACGTTACATTAAATCTTCATTAACCTCAGCGCAGAGAGGTACCGATGCAGCAGGGGTCCCCTTTCGCTGGAAAATGCGTGGCATATTCTGTATTTTTATGGCCGCCATAAACATTCTTGCAACCGATTCCGCCTCTGAGTCAACAGGATATCATGTTGCTCCAGAGAAAGAAATCTAATGGGGTGAATTAAGGGAAACTTGTAGGCCAATTTACAGGTCCTGACCTGGCGATCCACCGATTGCCATAAGTATTGGTTATACTGCTCAGACTGGTGCTGCTTGCCCCCCCCCCCCTCATGCTGAAACCAAATCCTCCTCCTGATATCTAGGGATACCTAGGGCTCTTCGACTATTGCCTTCAGAAGTATCACAAACAAAGTGCATGTCTCGTAGTTCTCCCCAAGGCCCAAAAAACCTAGCTGTCATACATACTAGATATCTGTGACAACCTTAGACAAAACGACTTTTATCTACTCTACTCGTATATTACTTACGCAAGCTAAGTGCTCACACAATATGGCTTTTAACACATGGTTATTTAACAACAATATATGTTTGGTTTTGTCTCCTGTATCATCCCAATTAGTTTGGTCACTGAATTTTTTAATATTGCGTATGAACTGATATTCATTACAGCGTTCTGCATTTCAAAACTTCTTTTTTAATGTGATAGGTTATCCTATACGGATTTTTTGTGCTGAATTCGAAAGTAACCTCCATTTTTGCCCATCACGTCAGGTTTTCAAAATATTCATAAATAACTGAAATGAAATTACAAATTTGTGAAATGTAATAAAAGTACTTTCAACAAGAATTTTGTATGAAAAACTAGGCCATAATTATAATTTGTTATTTTCCACTAATTAATCACTAATTAATGATAATTATAAGCACATTCAAAACCTTACCTTAATATTACACTTCAAATTTCCTCCTCTTTGACCTTCTCGCATATTGTTCAGAGCAGTCCCTTTTTAACATCCAACAATAGTCCGCCATCATGTGAACACTCCACTTCCCTTGATACCTCATTTCCAAAATAGGGAAATAATTTAGATGAGAATGAAGAAAATGTATTTTGACACTCGTCTTGCGACCAATTTGTTTGAAACTTTGTAGCATCATTGTCACTATGTTAACATAATTTAGGTGTTTTTTATTTGCGAGGAAATCAAAAACAACATTTCTGAAAACATTCCAGACACCCTTCACTTCTCGACTCACAGTATTCGCGAACTGACTGTAATTTCACATGGAGACGTGGCAACAATACTTTTGAGGGATCAATAAGAGGTTCACTGTAGTTTTTGCAGGTTTCTGCAGGTTAGCGAAATGTATGTATATATAGCAAGGCAGAACTTTATAAGAAAAAAGAAACCACTGCATTCTCGTTGCTGCATACAAGCATAAAGAAATAAAGTACCATGTTTTGCTCCTAACTGAAACTTTCATTGCTTAATTTACCTTTACTAACCTGTTGCTATATAATCGTAGGAATACAACAGGAATATATCAAAAAATATATAATACAATTTTATCGCCATAATATGTGGTGTATATCCATGTAAACCTTATACAAAGGCGTAATTTATTTAGTCACAAAGATTCTTATTCTCACAAATGTATCACATAAATCATAAACACTACGTACAAACGTATATATTATATTCCTCATGTTCTATTTAATCTATTTAATTTGGTTTCAATTAGTGGTATTTTTTAATGTTCCATTAATATGCCACCTTTAACATTAGAGGTCATATTGGTGGCTTTTAATCTCTTGGAACAATCAGTCAACAGCAATGGTGTTCACTCGTTTAGCGGTGGATTTGAACTTTGGATTTCTATTACTTTGTTTTTCTTTAACTTATTACGTTAAATTGACACTGCCACATTCACACCTCCAGGCTTGAGGAAGTATAGGGAATAATAGTAGTGAAAGAAAAGTTCCCATCCTCCCAGTGGTTTTAAGCACCTATATAACGCAAGCTTTCCTCGACAGCATACATATGACAAGTTGTGCTTCTAAATATGTATCACTGGACCGTTTTCAGAGAAAGCAGAGACATCCACCTCCCCTCTCTTTCCCGTTAGTACTCTGTTATTAAGCCAGCACGCTCTTTGACGAAGGACGCGCCACAAAACACTTTAGAATATAAGAATAAGCTTTTTAAAGAATACTTTGTTAAAGAACGTGTAAAATAAGTCACGTAAATGTAACTCGTCAGGTTTTTCTTTCCATTATGCTAATAAGAATCGGGTAACACGCTCTATAGAGTCTGAGCACTTCGAGCGTATTTCACCCATTTCACCCTGCTATGAGATACCCGTTAAAAACAATAATGACAAATAGTGACTGCCTCATACGGTACTAAAGTAATGATGCAGTCTTCGCTGTCGATGGGAGAAGAGGTTTCTGTTACTAATGGAAGAGAAATCCTACATTAGTTACAATTGGGGTTCAAGATCTGAAGAAATTCATGATCTGTCATTCCACCACGCTCCCCTCAATAACTGCACAGAATGAAAGTGCAGAGTATGAATACATTCCATTTTGATAATTTGAAGCTTTCCAGGCGTTGGTTATCTTCATTCGATTTTGGATTATAATTAATGCCGGACTGAAACTAGGTTGACCTGATGCCCAGAAATTCTCTTGTCAATGAGCAAAATGCCATGCTATTTGATTAGGCTGAGAGAACACTGCCTCGTGTGTTTTGTTTTTGGCACCGGCATATAGCGCATTCTTGGTAGAACGATGTGCGTTTGTTTTCTTGCCCGTAGTTAATGAGAGCAGGCGTAATGACGTCAGAGCTTTGCATCGCCCCACCGGCGACGCTCTACGTGTACTGTCACATCCAAACTTTATTGCTCGACTCTGTGACATATGAGAGCTTGTGCATTCAATTTAGTGTTTTGAAGCGTAACCTCCAGTTCAGTGTTCACATCTTGAATACGAGGCGCATGCCCTGGGGCTGTGTACAAAAACAAAATACTATTTAATGGAAAGTTACAGGAATTGATGAGCTATTTTCAATGTATTCATCACCACACTTGAGACATTTAGCACACCATGGGAAACCTTCGTTTGCCTGTGTCTCAGAGGTCTTTCGCCTATGACTAGGATCATTGTGACAACCATCTGTGGCTCTCTGTTATTCTGGATAACGCTGTGACTGATAGGACACGAATTTCTTGAAGTATAAGAAAAGATGGAAACCATTAAGAACGAAGTCTGAGCTATTGGGTGGGTGACTTGACTTGACGGAGTCGAACTTAAAAGCCCTCAACACAGAAACTTCATGGGTTTATTGTATTGCCTTCTGTCTTTATAGCTATTTAGTCAAATAGCCCTGTCTCCAATGAGAGAGACAATAAGTTTGTGACTAAATCTTTTGTAGGAGAATCTTCGCCTGGTTTAGCTATACCCAGTAATTCATATCTATTCCTACCTAAGGCTTCACAACTGAATATAATATGAGAGGCAGTTTCTTCCTCTACATTACACAATCTACATATTGGCATTTCTTTAAAGATTCCCATTGTGTGTAGATGTTTTCTCAACTTACAATGCCGTGTTATTAACCCTGTTATCAGGTTTATTTGGGATCTATTGAGTCTAAATTGGGTGGGTGACTAAATACCTCCAAATCGAACTTCTACAAGAGATCTGTTGTCCGTCAGGCCATCTATGGTCGAGGTTATACTGGAACTGGACAACACCGGCACTATGGATCTACGCTGCTTTTTTTTCGTAATGTTCCATACTACTGCATTAACTGCTACTCGCTTTCTGGGGTGCTGTGTGCGACCGACATTGGTCCAGAAACTCGTCATCGTGATACCGCTGCAGGAATATCAATGCCGACTCCCTGTGCTTTGCTTTGCGCTGTGTTCCCAGTAGCTTGGCACCTCAGGTGCCCCGTGACAATTTTACTTCAATCAACAAAGAGCGAGAAATCAGCGGGAAATGACTGTTGAGTTCCGTAATGGTCAAGCGACGATTCTCCATGACGTACAAAAGTTACACAAAGTCATATATAATGGTGGATGGCGTTTCGCTGCGCCCTTCATGCACGTTTTGTGGACCTGCTGAAAATTGTCTACACCAGCGTCGCATCATTTGCATGATCATGGCGTTTGGCCAATAAAGGTAGCACAATTGACCATAAAATGCAATCGGCGCCTTGATCTATGCATTCAAAATGTAATCACAAGGGACACTTCACACTTACCGGAAGCTGGAGTAAGACACTATCTTCAAACGTTGCAATGATGTTCCTGTGGGAAGTATCGCTAGCGCATGCGCTATGCCCATCGTGTATTAGTAGTGTTTCGCCTAATATGTGGTTTACTAGCAGGAGGACGAGTGGGAGACTCACTCGCCTGATATATACACTAGCGTGCATAAATAGTGGTCCATTCCCCATGATCGCAATGACGTTTTACTTCATGTACCCAACCCTTGACTTCATTTTCTCAAACTCCACGACACAGCAGTCAGTGAATGTAGTCTTCGCAACTAGGAAGCTGTTGTGGGAAGAAAATCAGAAATGGAGCGTCCGGAGAAAACCCACACACAATACCACAAACGGTTGCCTGGGATCGAATCCGGGTCGCTTTGGTGAGAAGCGGCATTAACCCTTGTCGGTCGGGTATTCTGGGGCGAAGGGTGAAGCCCCGGCCTTTTTCATAGTAGTGAGAGGTTATAATGTGTGCGTGTGCGTGTGCGTGTGCGTGTGTGTGTGTGTGTGTGTGTGTGTGTGTGTGTGTGTGTGTGTGCGTGCAAGAAGTATATTGCTTTCATCTAAATCAAAACTCTTATAGGTAGAATATGATCCCGGAAAATATGGCCCAGTTAGTTGTTGTTTTTAACGCCCGCTTTTACTACTACGGCACCGCAGGCGGTGACACTGATGATACATGAAGATGGAGCACCGGTGGAATGAGATGGCGGGGGAAACCGGAGTACCCGGAGAAAACCCGCCCTGACGCCGCTTCGTCCACCACGAATACCACATGCGGGTCCCTGGGATCGAACCCGGGCCGCCTAGGTGGTAGGCGAGCGCGCTAACCGCTCGGCCACGGCGCCGCCAGGCCCAGTTACACTTTGTTTTCATTCAATAACTGTCAGAAATGTATATCTACCAATACAGTACAATTCCGATTACTCGACTCTCGATAACTTGACTTACCGTATTATTTGACTTTTTTGTTTTTATTTTTTATCCTTAAACTTAACTGTAGTAATATCTATAATCCACTATGCGTATAAATAGTACAGATAAATTTTAATTAGTGTACTATACGACCTACCGCATTCTCTTTCACAGTAACAAAAAGGTTAACCGCGTATTTACCTTCGACAGAAAAGTCAGAACTTAAGTAACTAACAGACCATTGTCAAAAAATCCAAAGCTTGCTGCTAATAATGTGGATACATAGCACAAACACTTTTTGGGAGGTTTGAAGCAGGCCAGGCGACTTACGGAATATCTAGAGCGACTTTTATTCTTTTTACCTCTAAACATAGTTATTAGTCAAGCTCCTTAGAACTCTACACTCTCTTGAGTACCAGTTAACCAGCTCTGGTTTGATGGTTTGCTCCTTTACCCAGTACGTACGTGGTAAGCTACATTTTCAGTTACAGTATAGTTTCTCATATTTTAGACTTACTGTAAGTGTTGTGTTGAGATGTGTTTGTGTCAGCAAAAATGTTGAACGAGAAGAAAAGATGACAAAGGAAATTAAATTGGATGTGTTAAAGAGACCGGACAAAGGGAAACATATTAATACGTAGTAAATTTTAGCATATGTTATGCTTTTTTGCTTCCTATATTGTGGGAGAACATGCATTTATGTAATTTGCAGTACTGTGTTATAAGTTCTGAGTAATGTAACCCTTATTCTGTGTAACTAGGCATTTGAGTAAGTCCACAGTCTCTCAGTCCACATTAGATCGAATTATCGGGATTCTACTGCATTAGTTTACCAAACAAAATATTAATGACTGGATAAATGAACAGCTCATTGAAATGTATTTAAGAGTGCTTACCGAGTGAAACCGCTCTCTGAATTCGATTCCCAAGACCATCCTTTCAAACCTTGGATTTTCCGCAACTTTCTCCGATCGGTAGGTGAATATTGGGGTGGTTCCGATTCTGACGCGATGCCCTTTCCATATTTTTTCCTTCCTTACATTTTCTTCTCGTCTTTCAGCTGTTCTTCTATGTATCGTAAAGGATGGCGCTGCCAAATACTTGCTTAAACGAAATGAACACTATAGGGCTGCTTGGTCGACGGGTCGTTCATCGCTCACTCCAGGCAGATCCAGTAGTAGGACGGGTCTTCGAGCATGGAACTATTAGGGACTTCTTCGTGTCTGCATTGCTTGTACACTACAACCTGTAGCCTCATGGTTCCTTCAATTCATCCCTTTGCTGTTAGGGTGCATTAACCGACTTCCCCCTATATTTATACTGCTTTGGTATACGAAGTGGTCCACAGATGTTACTGCAAAATTCTAATATGGCAAGATGCTTGTTATAAGGTCTATGAAAATAGTAAGTGATCTCTATGGAGACTAATGAATAACAAAGAGAATTTAACTAGGGTGGTCGTTCTAGCGCCTAAATATGTTTCCCCAAACAAAACCAGATGTCCAAATGCGTGGAACATGACGTCATTAGAATGTTTTGGACGTTCAGATGAATATACTTTCGAAAAGCAATATGCAAGGCGCGTAAAAACTGTAAAACCGGAAGTGTATCTTCTCGTTCCACGTGTTAGCTTCAAGAGTAATGATTCGCTGTTATTCTCCACAGTTGGAACACACGCAGATAAGAAGGTATGTGCAACATATATGTGACAGTAGCAATAAAAAAAACTTACAGAATCTTTATACAACATTGAGATGGAGGACACCATTTTGAACACCTGGGAGGTGTTTTGAGGGATACTGGAACTGAATATTCTAACTTTTTAAAATGTAGTAGTGACGTTCTGTTGTTTTTATCTATATTTTCAAAATTGTTTCACAAGCTGCTGTGCTAGAATTAAGTTTATCTTGAACTTCACGTGCATGCGTAGTTTTTAGAGAGAGAAAAGGGCTTTACTTTGATCATGGTGATTAACCGCGTGTACCACACCATGCAGACATCGAAATTTTATTCATTCTCCTGTTTGCTTGAGAAAAAATTAAAGCATTAGGTTTACTTTTGTAAGTTGTAATAATTTAACCTCTGGTCTAATAATAGCTTATTTTGAGCAGTTTGAAAGGTAACAAAAACCATATTCTGTTTATTAACTTCATTTTCTGCGAGTTTCTGCTGAAAATTTTAACAGGACTGGTTACAAGTTGCATCTCGTAAAACACTTTTAATATGTAAAGGGGCAAACAAGATCAATGATGTGTAGAAAACGTTGAAAGTTATAACAGGTCTAAGGTCGCGTTGAAATTATTACATGTTGAATGCTTAAAAGACATAGGAGGTAATAATTGAAGCTAACAATACGAGCCTCCACGTAAATTTGAGATACAAAAATTAATTTTTGATTTCTTTAAGATTTTGACAAAATTTCATCTATGGTATCTTTTAAGTCCGAAACATATTAATGAGAAACTGTTATGAAACTGTCTCATAGCCTACAATTGTTTGCATGGAAAACATTAATTTTTGCATTCTCGTAACATAGGTCATGTTATAACTAATGATACTCAAAATGTCTTAAATGTCTGTATTTTATCCATATAAGAGCGGAACCACATATCTTGACACCCTTAGGTGGTATCTAAGTGATATGGGTGTGAGAATTGGTATTAATTATCACAGTTACTCTTATTTTTTCATGTTTGTGGGCTGTGCATTATAGTATCTAAGAAAATCCTTTAATGGCGGCTAATAGCTGACCACTGCTATTCTCTTTCTTGTTGTACAAATAAGTTTTGTGTGTGCAAATGATATTTATATCACCAGATTTACAGCGTATTTAACTATACAACACCGCAAGGACTAACGAGCCTCTGATTGAATTTTTTTGGCCAACTCATCGTGCCACCCGCCATTACATTTTGTGTCAACCATATTAACACTAGTTTACACTTTTATACTCACCAAAGTAGACTTAAATGATTTAGGACTTCAAACCGTTTATATAGCACTTCTTACATTTTTAGTAGCAGAAAAATGCGGTTTACAGGCTTTTTGTTTATAAAATGAAGGTATTACTCACATAATTTTTAAATGATGCTATAAAATAAGTTCTTGTCACCAAATACCCTTACTTTAAGGTAATTTGTCACGTACAACGCGCTAAGGATGTGGCAGAGTAAGTCTGTTCTGTAACTGGTTAACTTTGCTAGAGTTGACACTTTTACAGCAGAATACAAAAACCTGAGCTTCTGCTTTCCCCTAATGAAACACAGATGATGTAATGTGAACCTGGTGGTGCTGGGACTCCAGTTCGAAAATTATCATTAGCGCCCCTCTCACCTTATAATATCCTCTTACAAGATCCCTGGGTGAAACGAGGAATGAAATTAAATAGTATGGTGATGATTGATACTCACAGTTCATATTTACATAAATTCTTGGCTTACTAATGAGAGAGCCAGATACAATATATACAACAATCAATCCCTAGAGTTCTTGATATTAGTCAAAATTGCTACACCGCATCTGAGAAACCATTCCACTTATGAGTAGATTCTATGGGCCTAGAATTGCATGTATTTTAGCTGTTTTAATCAATATGTAATTTATTACAATATGAATATTTGTGCAGTGCGACTTCTAAGCTCTTTATTTTCTCTATGAAGTACTAGTAGATAGAGAAGATTGCATTTTACACAAAAATTCGATACACAAATTTCACCGGAAGTACCTACTTTGAAACCCACTGAATCTATAAACAGTATTCTGTGTGTGCATGCGTGTGTGGTGTGTGTGTATAGCACAACTGAACAATGAAAAATGAGATAAATACCTAACCTTGTAATTAAGCGCATGCTTTAGAATGACGCGACACGAAGATTTGGAACAAAATCCCTCATCCCCAACTACACCTTAGGTGGAACATTTTAAAAGAAGTGCTGAAATTCTCAAAAATGGTACTATTTTGATTAAAATTATTTTAATTGCCAATAAAATGAGTGTCTTGAATTTTATTGTGAATAGCTCTTGAAATCCTCTTTATTCCAAGACAATTTTGTACAGTCTTAAATAACTTAAATGTTAAGCGTTATATGAAACCATACAGCACAAAAAAGTGTAGATTGCTTAAAAAAAACACAATGTATTTCATATTAACTTTTTGTTCAAGATATTGGTCTTAACAGTTACAATCGTTCAATAATTTGTCATTCTTTTTAAGTCCTATGAATTTTCTCGGCATGCCAGAGAAAGTGTATGCAATTTTAACACCAGAATACAGCATCCAATTCTTAAACATCTGACTATCGTTATTTCCTCTATATGCGTTTGTCTTGTTTAAAATGAAAGAGAAAAATAAGTATTCATAAAGGTATTTTGTGTAATCAGATGGGATAGAGAATGCATAATGTTCATTCTTATCTAGTACAGAAAGCACCCGGGTGGAAGATCTGACAATGCATGGCATAAAATGGTAATTGGGAAAGGAAATTCAAGGAAGAAACGTTTGAGACCCGATTTTAGGATACCTTCTTAGCATTTTCCAGCAAAGACTGAAGAAAACTTCTAAAAAATTTGTCAGGGAGGACGGTGCTGGTTATTTAAACAGCCGGCTTTCCGTTAGGAATCCTTCTTTAACGTCCTCGGCTACCCAAATTGGTCTGACCTAGTTTCTCCACCGCTGGTGGAATAAGCTAGATATAGGGAAGTGCTGGTAATCCTGACTCCATGGGTTCCTGATGGACTGGGTGGAATGAATTTGGAGAGACCAGAAGAAAGAGAAAACAAGCGAACATCATCCATAATTAATTTACCCGTTAAAATGATGTTGAAAATGCTTCCCATTCTGTAGAACACACAGACTTCTGCATTTAATTCTTGTGTTAAATACTTCGACTACAACTTAATTTCTATATTCTGACTTGCCGCAAATTAAAATCTGAATTTCAGTCATCAAAGGCTTTACAAAATGTATTTGAACAATAAGATGCTAATATCTGTTTGACTTGAATTGTATCCTTTCTCGCTAGTGCCTATATTGTCTATTTTATCATACTGGATACAATAAAGCTTTTTACTGCATGTTGAATACATACAAAATCCGAGAACTATTAAAATTCATGTTAATAAATTGTTTTATTTCGGTAAACTTCAAATAAATCAAATATTTTTAAAAATATCTACATTACATATGTTACTATGAAAAGCAAAACCATTAGGGGTATTTCCATGACAATGTAAAGTAACACAGGAATCCTGGATAAGATAAGGTACTTAAGTTTCACTCCAAAGTCATTATGATAATGATCAGGAGCAGGCAACGATGAAACAGGCAGGGAAGCTACGAGTACCACAGGTTGTTAGCGCAGAGGGAGTGAGCGGAAAGTCAAAATAAGTGTAACGCAACACTCGATGTAGTACCTCACTGTTCACGCTTCAAAATGTTTAAAAAGAAAGGTGGTAACTTATGACACATTTATTTTGGTTGGATATTTCGTTCATCCAGAGAAATAATTTATATGTATAATCATATGATTATTATTAAAATTATATATGTGTATTTTTAAATCAAAATAGGTCTACTTTATGTGACAGATTTACAACACTGAGGTATTCATAACAAAACTACTGTATGTTTATTGTGAAATACATGTCCACTGACCTAAGCCTTTATGACACACTTTTATGGTTGCAGACTTAGCATTAGAGTGCACTACAATGTCTCTTCTAAAAGTCTCAAAAGTAAATCTTCTGCAGCATTCATTTAATATCTGGAGAGCTTACATGATGTGAAGAAGGCAAAGCGTAAATAATTGTGCAATTTTGTTTTTCTCAGGTGAAGTCTTTCCCTTTAAAAGATATTTGATTACACACAATTTTGCATATCCACAGTTCATGTAGAATGCAAGAGCCAGGATCCACTCTCGTATTGTAAAAATTACAGTACTCTAGAACACAATAAAATTAACCTGAAGGCATCCGTCTCTCTCTCATTGGGTTCAAGTTTCGTTGTCTGATCATGATTATGAACATGCCAATGTCAAATGTGCAAATGGTTAATCTGATGCAGAAGATAATTGCACTGTATAATGACATACGGTTAGTTTTACGTCAATCACATGAACTGGGTAATAAACATGTTAATATGTTTAAAAGCTATGCATTTTAGACAACATAAACCAGAAAGTATTCTCTGTATACTTTCTCTACTAGTTACCTATAGCAAATGTATTTCATGCAAAAGTGCGATATGCAGATTCAATTCAAAATGGGCGTTTTCAGATCTTCTAAATCCAAAATAAAGCATTTTTACTTTCTCTTCTTCATATCTAGAGGTATGCGTGGTACATACGCAATTGCCTAGCGCAACTTGTTTGATTTTCGAAGAAAAGGAGTTTAAGAATGTAAGAGCTGTAAGAATTTAATTATTCTAAACGAATATCTTTAGCATAAATGTATTTTACACACATGAACACTCGCACCCACGTATCTCTGGTTATCGAGTATTTTGGTCTAATGCAATGCTTATTCTAGGCATTACTAGCAGGTGCTAGAGAAATTAAAATGAGCTTGAAATAACTGATAATGCCTTAGTTATTTCTGACATAGCTTCGGTAATAATTATGGGACATCACACAGGGTTTCGAAATAATTAATCGTTTAAAAGACGTGGAGGAATACTCCAAGTAGCTTTTTCATATCTGAGGTATGTCAACAACGTTGGTTGAAGTTGGTCATGGAATTGACCTAGTTTGTGAATGTAAACAGGTCGCGCACTTTCGCTTTCGCTTAATGTTTTGAGAGTCAACGCTTGTGATTGGCCTACACTCGAACGGTAAACAAGGAAGGACAAGGCAGGGTATTAGTTTGTTTTCAAGACGCACCGTTATGATGTTTCTTTTATGTACTGAGTTCGGGAAAATGACCACCTACACGGTCTGCAGTGTTGCCAGCTTGTTTTCGACAAAACTAACATATCTCCGTAGGAAATGGTCAGAGACAAAAACGTAACATACAAAATGTGTTCCAAATACCGAGCTGGTTTACTGGTTTAAATTAATGTAATGACTTCCCTTCCACCCGGTATAGTTCCGTGCAGCACATTATATTTTTCTTTAAAATTAAAGTAAAATGAAATGTCAAGGAATAAACAGGAAGGGGGGAAAACGTAGTAAACTAAGGATTTAAATTAACGTGTAAACAACACGAAATATGAGGAATTATCGAAACGGAAAAGAAAGCGGGAAAGCCACATGAGAGATCAAAGTCCTTAAGGGCACTTAGTATTAAGAAGCTTTTCTTGCAACTCCTAATTCATCCTAATTAGATGTCAGCCAAGAATATTGTCAAGCTAGCTGCTAATGGAGCGCAACGTGATGACAAGAGTTGCGAACAAAGATTTAAGGTGTAAGGAAGGTGTTTCAGATTCGGAGCTGTCGGGCACATGCCTTGGAGCTCTACCAGTTTCTAGAAATATGATTTTACTGTTATTGCGACATATAAATCTTGACGATGGAACAGGAATTAACCATAAATAATGGACCGATGGAGCGTGGTAGCCAATGGACGCTGAACATGTTACATCCTGGCTGGGTGCTACAATTGAGACACACTGCCAGGAATTTAATAACGGTGTTCACAATATTTTACGTTTTTGACGTCTAATCGAGGGCTAAAAGTGCTATGAATATCTTCATGCTCGTGGGATGCTCCATATTTATATTGGCTATATTCTTACAAATATACCTCACGTGTTTTTCAAGTGAAATGTATGTTAATATGTTCAAGGAGCATTTTCTGGGGTTGTGTAGCAGGAGATAAATATTCACGATTTTACCTTATACAAACTTGGATACACTTAGGAGATAAAAATGTTAGCATTTTCGCATATGCTGATGATGCTGTTCCCGTGACAGACACTGTATAGTGAGTGAGTAGAGGTGTTCAGGGGCCCGTCGACAACTAGGTCATTAGGCCCCGAAATCCAAGGATAAAAACAAGCAAACACGTATTAAAGCCTCACCTCTAAATTGCTAAAAAACGAAAGTTAAGAGCTAACATTTAGAACAGATAAAATGTAACTTACTAAAACCGTAAGTGCAAATAAGCAACTTAAAATAAAATTATAAAACAGGTTACGTTCTTCAACTATCGGTCCGTCCGCCCCTCGATCCGCACCTCTGTCTGTCAGTCTGCCTCATTTAGGAGTTTTTAGGTACCATGAAATTCTTTTATTTAGCCCTAGAAACTATAAAACATATTAATGTCATGAAAACAGCTCATTAAATGACAAGGAACAAGAATGGACTTAAACTTGCGAATCTAGGTCCTATTGATTATGCCTATGGTTAATTCATATGAAAATTTACAGATAGCAATGAAGTAATTGAAATACCAACAGGATAGAACAAAAATGACTTCATTCTTATGAAATACATTCTGTTAAAAGGTAAACGCCAGCAATAATTTATATAATGATCTGTTTATAAGAGTTACTTTTAGGAAACAAAATGAAATCGCAGCTACCAATGTTGCTGTATTTATCCTCTACAAAAATCTACTTTCCTGTTTTAATTTTAAGAAATCAATTGCCTCATTCTTCGTTGTAAATCAAATAAACGAAATGGGATAAATCAGCCTGGAGTGCTTGGGGCCTAAAATAAATAATGGTCCCCCTTTTACAATGGAGGGAAGATGGAAAGCAAGCCTTAACCAGGTACACATGTCGTCAGTTATCCGTGTAAGGCTGTGAACGGCTGCGCTCAGAGAGTACCAGTTGTCCAGGCCTGGCATAAACAGTTAATTTCACAACTATATTTTTCCAACTAACTGCAGGTTGACGTAGTTGTGTGTAATGGCTTATAACTATTATTTAATCTCAACACTCGTTTAAGCATACCTTTAAAGTGTACAGCCTGGAAGGAGTGGGTATATAAATTTTAAGCGGAAATAGAGAAAATATTATGTATTAGTATTTTTGTGCCGTTTTCTTAATTGTAATTTGCTCTTTAATTTGATATGTATTTAATTGCTGTAAGTAGACATCCCACAAGGAGTAAACTATATTCGATTTCTGATCATCTGTAAGGGCGTTGATAGGGCGTATCTAAGATATTCGTTGGCGTCTCCTTCACCCTTGGTGGGAAGGAGGGAGGGGGTATGTGTTACCTGTTTAAGAACGTGTGATGCTATGCTTCTTTCAACTTCTCTTACCTAATTGAGAGAGGTGGCCATTTCTCTCCTATTCGTAGTTAGCCAATGTGTTGACAGAACTAGCATAACCCATCTAATAGGTATGATTATTGGCCCGATACAAGCACACGGCGTGATAGCACCAACAAGGTAACAATATGACGTCAAGATGGCACAGTGTGGTCAGGGAAGCCTTGTTCACTTCTTTCTGCCGTTTCTGTACAATATTCATGTTTTAAATGTATCTTTAATACTGTGAATTGCACAAATTATAACTCCTACTCACTTTCGAATGGATAAACTTTGGCACATCTTTTAAGGAAAGCTTTGCTCTACCACATGGTACAACTTTGGCAGATTCTAAGCCATGTGGTTGGTTTCTTTGTTTACAAACATATGCGATTTTGCTTTCTTCTCTTTTACTTTGAACAGTTTTTTCTGTGAATGACATTTTCTGGTATAAATGACCAGCTTTTGCATATTGAAGACAACTAATTTAAACTTTAGGGTTACAAAAAGCAACTAAGCGCGATTCTATACTTACTTTGTTTTTAATGACATTGTTCGTTAATTTGAAAAAAAAAAAAAATACCTGATAAATTTTAGTTAAAAGAGAAAGAATAAAAAAGTATTACCTTCCTTAATAAACAAACGTATGGGACATAGATGATCAAACTTATAATGAAGTACGATTTTGATTCAGATATCTGTAATAGTTTTCTGAGGTAATAGGTCATGAATTTAGCAGACTTAACTTTGAGGGATAGGAATTTTCATTTTGAGCTACGAAGGTATCTCATCGAAAGAAACACAAAAGCTCTAGAAAAATCTGATGTGTTGCACTCGCATGACTTTCTCTACTCTTGTACTAACCATTCTTACAAACTCTTATTACTATATCTTCTTTGTGTTAGTTATTATTTCCTTGTAGGTGAAAGAGGGACCACCTCCGTAGCGCAGTTGGTAGCGCGGAGGACCCAGGTTCGATTCCCGGTACCTCCCATCTGGGAGGTCTGGCACGGGGTGCACTCAACCTCGTTAGGTCCCGGGGGGACCAATTGAGGAGCTACTTGATGGGGAAGTAGCGGCCCCAGGTCGAGAAGACCGCACAACTGGCCGGGAGGGCTCGGGGCGCTGACCACGTCCCACCCTCCAGTACTACACCTCACCAATGACGCCTGTAGTGGGCAGAGGTGGGGGACGCAGCGGTTGGGCGGTAGGCCTTAGCCCTTCATGGACTGTTGCGCGGGGGTTTAGTTTTAGTTTAGTTAGTTTAGGTGTAAGAGGAATATTAGAATACAGTATGCTTTGAGCGATAGTCAAATATTTTAAAGCTTTGAGATCCTATTTGGACATAAATTGTGTTTTTTAGCAAGACCTACATTTTTTGTACAGTAAGATTTCTTACGGTTTACGAGTTATTCAAAAGTCATCTAAAGTAGACAGGACTGCATAGGCTATAGCCAGAAAATTCAAAATATACATTTCATTTGTCATAGAAATATCTTAAACATATGACATTTTAATCAAAACCGTTTGACATTTTCAAGAAAATCAAAATTTTTGAAACATTTTCCAGGTAAAGAGTAGTTTAGGGTGGGGCATTTTCTTCAAAATCTTCGTGTCGCATTCTTGAAAGACATTAATTTAAATACTAACTTTGGTTTTTAACCGACTTTTCGTTTTTGTGTTATGCTGTCCACAATCACACAGATACACATAGACTGACCTTTTTTCTAAAAATGCTTTTTTATTTTTATTCAGGGAGTCTCAAAATATATATTTCCGGTGATATCTCGATATCGCATTTTTGGGTGGAATACAATACTTCCCCTACTTACCAGTAGAGAGAGTAAAAATGTTGGCACTTCTGAAAGCAGTCATTTAAGTATAAGCGATTTTCAACATGTGACAACGCTGCAACTTGACCAAACCTGCCAAGAAGGCAGAACCATGTTTACAGCAGGCTACAAAATAACCTTGTCACATCGTGGTAGAGCAATCATTTGTGTGTTTGAAGTGTTTGCATTTATAATCATACTGAAGGATGAATTAAAGAGTGCCGTACAAAATATGCGAGTTAATGCAAAACGTATGTTCAGATTTGATGCTCGTGAGCTGTTTACAGTAGAAATCAGGTAAAAATAGCACATAAAATGAACCTTTGGCAAATCGTTCATGAAAATGCACTCGGCTAACCACGCGTGGCTGTTATGAAAACGGAAGATGGCAGGTTTGGTTAAACATGCATAAATCATCATCAATGTTTGGATCATTGACAAAATTTTACTCAGCTTCAAAATCCCTTTCACTGATATTCAAAGCTTGGTGAATGGAGTATTTGTCCACAGCCCTTTCTTTCTCTACTCGTATAAAATTGGATGTCGAGATTTGTGGCTCCCTGAATTAAAAAAAAAACACAAATTTATATAAAATGGTCCATATGTGTGTGGTGTTTTGTGTGTGTGTGTGTGTGTGTGTGTGTGTGTGTGTGTGTGTGTGTGTGTGTGTGTGTGTGTGTGTGTGTGAACAGCATAATCAAAAACGAAAAGTCGATTCAAAACCAAAGTTGGTATTTAAGTTTTATCTTTTAGGAGTGTGACACGAAGATTGTGAAGAAAATTTCTCCATCCTAAACTTCCCTGTATGTGGAAAATTTTTCGCATATTTTTATTTTGTCGATAATTGCTCTAACAACTTTGATTAAAGTTCCATCTGTTTAAGATATTTTTATGACAAATGAAATGTATTTAATTTTCTTGTTATGCCAATTCAATCCCGTTTACTCGTTTATGACTTAAATAACTCGAAAACCGTAAGGGATAGAGAAAGTCTGTCTGTACAAAAAATGTAGATCTCATTAAAACACACACTTTATGTCCAACTGAATTTTTTGTGGAGTGAACCATTTCGGAGACATTCCTTATTATTTGTGTGAGTTTTGGAATACTTAAACTTTCGTCAAATGCAAAATAGTTGTTAAGTTTTTATATCTTAGCCGTGCAAAGGGAACGAAACCCCAAAGCTTTAAAACATATTACTATCGCCCAAAGTGTATTCCCATGTTCCCCTTGCACCTACAAGGAAATAAGCAATAAGATAATTTCTGTAAATGTTTATCTCAACTAACACGAAGAAGATAGAGGAGCAGGAGTTTTTAAGAATAGTACCTGAGAGAAAGTCATGTGAGTGTAACATATCAGGTTTTTTAAATTTATTAACCTACTGAGCAAATGAAACGTAAAATATGCATTATTACACAACTTAGACAATAAAATAAACTTAATGCATAGAAATAAGCACGGACAAACATAATATTGAACATTTTCCCCACAACATAAGTTTAATATTGTGACAAATGATAGGTCCAGTTACTTCTAATGTTACTATTTATTTTCTAAAACTGAAATACAAAATAACAGTTCTGGTTTTTACCCTTAATGCAATCTACAATTTGTGTTACCTTACAACTCACAGCTGTTCTGCCCTATCGTAACCTTGACACAAATACTGCTCAGTGTTACTACTCTATCTAATAAATCTCTGCTTCCGACGACACGCACTAAAAACCGCTTCACACAACAACGACAACAAAAACTCCAAAGCGACGATTAAATGTCTAAAACTGTCTCTGACGATACTCATTCAAACTCTCTCAGCACCTACTGTAAAGAAAACACTCTTAAAACTGAGAAAGCCGACTCGATTTTATAGTCCAGGTCAAGTGCCGGCGAATTCTCTGGAAAATTTGCATTATCTCAAAACTTCTCGTGAACAACCCCGGCATGTGAACAGCTTCTAGAATTCTCTGGAATCGCTTTATTATGCCGCGCTCATAGTTATCTTTGATCTGACCACTCCATTGTTGAGTCGTGTATTTACAATCAGTGGTGTGAACTAGCTTGACCTTGTGCGTTTCTTTGACGGGCGCCCGCGGCCGGCGTCCCAATATTTTTAATCGATATTCATTAAAGGTGAGTTCTCTTTAGTAGCTGTGTATCTACCTCCACATTCCTGCTGCATGTGTTAAGTTCTAGAACCTCAACCGTAGTATTGTTAACTTCTAGGTGTTCCTTATATTCAAAATGTTCCTTTGAGCGTTTCTTTAACAATATACTTTAATCAGAATGTGCTCAAATATGTACATATGCTCATTAAATCGTCACTTCTACTGCTTAGAAACCATTAACAGCTAAATTGGCACACTGGCATACCATGATGCTTCATTCTGGGCAGCAGAACAGCAGTTGTGTTGATGAGATATGTCAACATGTACTTATTACTGCAGTGATGAGTTTTAAGGCCGGTGAGGACATTATTGAGATAGAATATTTTCTGCAAAGATGATGAATCAGGGAGGGTCTCTATGAGAATTTGACTAATTTCCGGAAAGAGTTCTTTACCTCTGTGTAGTGATGAGGAGTCATCAATACTTCGGGATGCTCTTGTCAGTCATTCATCATCATGTTGATGCAAGAGATGCACACTCCCGAAACGTCGATGACCTTTCATCACTACACCTGCCTTGAAGCCCGAGAATATCTAGAATATGTTCGTCGCCAGGAAAGCTTTAAATCTTACGAGTTCTTTACTTTTCACACACCATAGCCTGAAGGTTTTCACGGCAAAAGCAACAAAGCCATAGTCTTCGACAATGTGTCGGTGTTTTTGTTTCTTAGTATCACGGCTGATTAAACAGCAGCTCTAACAAGTGGGAAGTGCAGTGCAGATGCGAGAGTGTGACAATATCCCACACCAAGGACTTGCCGTTCATCCACGGTATCATTGTTTTGCCGTTAGATCCGTAAATTCCAGATGGTTCCGAAACATTTGGAGCTTCAGTAGACGTAAGAGTTCTCTTTAGAGTGTCAGTGATTGCATAATGTCTGGACAATCTTCTCGAATTTTTAAGGTAACTCAAACCATGGTAGCACCACACGATGCTACCATATTTTAGATCCAATTCTTAAGGCTACGGCAAACCTAAATGACAAATTCTTCTTAAAAGTGGCAATATTAGTAGATGGTAAAACTGTTAGCCAAGAGCTTGCCTCATTCTCTTGGATAGACATGAAACGTGCTTAATCCTTTGGAATTTGTGAAGATACAACTAGTTACTGCTTTGTTATCTCTTTTCAGGTCAAGTTCCATCGGCTACATAATGTATTTCCTACTTCGAAGGTGTAGAAATTTTTTACGACATAATTCTTGGTATAAGGAATTGCATGAACAGCAGTGACCCAAGCATTTTCTAGTAAACTTTAACCTAATAAGATCAAACTAAACTCATATTGTTTTTAACTTATCCCAATTTTTAAAAATTACATAATTCTTTTTTTGTAAATCTTTGGAATACCTCATTATGTTTAAGATGTATAAAATAGTCTACATACAGATGTTTCAAAACTCCCTCATATTTTCTGTTACAGCTTAAATGGATTTTGAGAAAATGCTCGCACACATCAAACAATATACTTTAAGATACTTTTTGTGATAAACAAACCATTTTAACACTACTGTTGGTATACCATTGTATACCATCTGAAATATTTGATTATTGTGCATGACTTTACATCCTATACTTGTTTTATACAACAAATATTGCTATATTAACCTCTATTTTTGTATGTCAACCAAATAATAACACTTGTTTTTGTAAATTAATGTCCTCCAACATTGTGTCATATCAAAGATGAATGAATGAAATTAGTGAAGTTATGCTCAAATGAGCGCAACGTCCATAGAGTTTGAAGTTACTCAACATTCGTCTTCTTAGGAAAAGGGAAAACCTTTTCACCCTAACAGAGATTCGAACTCGGGAGCTCTTGGATGCAAGGCAGACACGCTACCACTACGCTACTGAACATCGCTAACATTAAAATTATGTTCAATTAGGGAAATGTTCAACATGTCCATTTACGACGTGGTATTGTGAAAGACGTAGAAACATTCTCAATTCTCTTATTTTCAATTAAAACTTAGCGTCTCGGCCAGTTTTCTCCGGATTCTCCAGTATTCTCTGTCATGCATTTCAGCAACTACTCCATAATCACCTTTCCTTTTATTAGTTTCACCTTCGTTTCATATCATCTCTGCCAATAAGTTTTAAACAAAGTCACAATACGTACTGGTTGCTGGAATTCATATACAAGTTATGGAAACAAATACTATATTATTACACACAACTAACATGTACGTTAAAAACGCAAGTGCTGGTTCACTGTAACAGCATTAACATTTAAAATATGTAATTCAGCAACTTCCAGAAGAAAAGAAGATTTGTAAACGCAGTGAAAATCAAGTTGTTTCACTTCCAGGTGAGACTACGGATCATGAAAACCTCCAGTGGGGATGGTTCCAACACAGGCCCCATTCAACTGTTAATTCTCCCCAGCAGGCGTGGAAGTTCTTGTAGATAAACGCTTAAGACTTGACGGAAAATAACAAGTCACAATTTTCACATTTCAATATTAACAATTGCCTCTATATTCAATGCTTGACCCTATACACTTTGTATAATGTTCATTTGAAATTCTTTAAGTATTTTCAACATTTAACAAAAGCTTTACAATATTTTCCTCGTTTCCTCGAAATTCAAAGTCAAAGCGTGCACAAATCCCACCTGTTTCCTAGCCTCTTTACGGTAACACACATTGCTCCACGTGCTCAAATTTTGCTATGAATTAAAGCCAAAAGATAAGGGTTTGAATTTCTGAAGAAACGAAAAAGTATGAATGCGATGCTTTACCTTAGAACGGAGCGAGTGCTTAGCTAAAGATGTTCTCGCTGAACATCGTAAGTAGGGTATATAAGGGAAAGCTGGCGCAGTTTTTTATGGGCAAGATGGCCGCCATGCGCGATCTAAGGATTACTAGGTAAGGTGGTAGGGGAAGCAGGACGTTGTAGGTATTTGAAGCAATCTCTAGGGATAACTTTTATGGCCTATAGCACTGTATGTATCTTTATGAGCGTTCATGGTAGTCGAGTATGTCGTTCACTATATCGGTGTAAACCTCCTAACGCAAGAGCTTTCCATCTTGATTGTATATGATACCCCCAACATAATGACACCTCGCCCCCACACCGCCACGCTAACCTAACCTAACCTAACCTAACCTAACCTAACCTAACCTATCTTAACCTAACCTAAGCTCCATACTTCTACATGGCTAACCTAACCTAACCCAGCTCCCACTATTTACTCCGGTCTTTGATAATTTAACCTAAGCCTCATACTTCTACTCATCTAACCCATCCTAATCTAACCTGGCCTAGCCTAACCTAAGGTAGATCCTCTTATTATTATTTATTCTATTCTACTAACATGATACGTTTCTAGACATTCATTCTATCCTCTTATCATCCATCCTATTCCCTCCTCTGCTTATCTATTCTATCCTGTCATACGCTACCCTGATCTCCGTCTAGGAATTTCATAAACATTTTGATACTATTTTGAGTCCTCTGATAGATCTTTTTAAACACTTTTAGCATATTCTTGATGCTTTTACAACATATTTAACAACTTTTCAGACAATTTTCAGAGTTATTCAGTAATTTTCATACATTTTTAAGACGTTTCACCCCATTTTAATACTATTTTGAGTCCTCTGTTAGATCTTTTAGACGCTTTTAGCATATTCTTGATGCTTTTACAACATATTTAACAACTTTTCAGACAATTTTCAGAGTTATTCAGTCATTTTCATACATTTTTAAGACGTTCCACCCCATTTTTTTGCTACAATTTTGCACCCTCTGTTAGATCTTTTAGACGCTTTTAGTATATTCATGCTGCTTTTACAACATATTTAACAACTTTTCAGACAATTTTCAGAGTTATTCAGTAATTTTCATACATTTTTAAGACGTTTCACCCCATTTTAATACTATTTTGAGTCCTCTGTTAGATCTTTTAGACGCTTTTAGTATATTCATGCTGCTTTTACAACATATTTAAGAACCTTTCAGACAATTTTCAGAGTTATTCAGCCATTTTCATACATTTTTAAGACGTTTCACCCCATTTTTGCTACAATTTTACACCCTCTGATAGGTCTTTTAGACGCTTTTAGTATATTCAGGGCGCTTTTACAACATATTTAAGAATTTTTCAGAGTTATTCAGTCATTTTCATACATTTTTTTAAGACGTTTCAACCCATTTTGCTAGAATTTTACACCCTCTGTTAGATCGTTTAGACGCTTTAAGTATATTCATGCTGCTTTTTTACAACATATTTAGCAACTTTTCAGACAATTTTCAGAGTTATTCAGTCATTTTCATACATTTTTAAGACATTTCACCCCATTTTACTGCTATTTGCACCCTCTGTTAGATCTTTTAGACGCTTTTAGTATATTCAGAACGCTTTTAACAACATATTTAACAACTTTTCAGACAATTTTCAGAGTTATTCAATCATTTTCATACATTTTTAGGACATTTCACCCCATTTTACTGCTATTTGCACCCTCCTTTATAGAACTTTTAAACTTCCAGTAGAAGATGTCCTAACCATTGATGTTGAAGTTCTTATTACTGCTATTTTTGCCCTCTGTCACAGAATTTTATACAACTGTATGACTCTTTTGCTTGGTTCTGTATGTTCTGGGGGGTAACATCTCGAACACACCGAGTAGTTTTTCTAAGTCTAACCCCACCTATTATGATCTAACCTGCTTTTAAAATGTTCTTTACAAATTTATTCAACATTGTTTTTTCTAGCCCTTTATAGAGCTTTAAAATATTACTAAAAGATGTTCTATCCGCTGATGTTGAAGTACTTATAGCTCAGTATTTTTAAGATATATTCAGCAATATCTTTGATAGTATTTTAACACAATCTTCTGTTTATATAAACTTAATCAGGGTATACTTACTTTAAGGTAGTAGGATAGACGCCTCTCCTCTTTTAACTGGGCTGGAGACCAGCACTAGAGTTAAAGTCTAGTGGCAGAGTTAACGCCTCCCTTTATAATTTCTATTTTCTTCTTCTTTCTTCGACAAGCATCGTGGGAAGCACGGAGAAGCCACGCGACTAATTTTTTTATTTTTTCTTCTTTCTTCGTCAGACATCATCGGAGGCGTGGAGGAGTCAGTTGATTAAATTTTCATGTTCTACAGGAGACGTAATGGAGAAAATACTTATCTTGAGATCTAAGTTGCATTCTCTTACGTATGGGTTGCAACGTTGTAATGTCCGTACGCATACGTTGATATTCCATCCTCTGCAATTACTCTCTTGTCATCATGAGGCGACAGAGCTATTTTATTAGATTCAACTGTAGAAACATTATGATGCCGGGATAGAATTAAATTCATCGGAGTTCTAACAATTTTCAAAGTTTTAAGACACTCCATATAGCTATTGAAGCTGATGTATTGCTTAATGGCGCTATGTTTAATGCCTTTGATCTTTTTTATCACAGAGCCATCAATATCGAGAGCATACATTTTAGGTCTAAGACCAACGAAACGGCGAATGATTTTACCACTTGCTTCATCTTTAAACTTTCCCAACACTTTCTTGTTTTTTGTAGAATAGCATATATGGTTAACAGGGTAATCCGCTGTATCCAGATGTTCAAGCATGTGTAATTTATCCTGGTATATATCAGCTGTAGTCACTCGATGGATGAAGGAATCTGTATCCGTATACAGCAGTTTAAGATTCTCAACTCCATAATATGGAAGTAACACATCATATTGATATGAATACATAAGCGTCTTGGAGATGTCTAGGACACTCATGCCAATGTATATAGGCTTGTTGAACACTATTTTACGAGAAGCCATATGAACAGCTGCAAGATTAGGACCGTATATAGTTCGATCGATAAATGTAGGCTTGGCTATCAGTTTTTCTAATGTTTTGCTGTTTGCTACAAGACGTATATCCATACGATTACGAATATTTTCCATCGTTTTTCCGAACATCGCATTATTGAATAGTTTATAAAGATCCTTCTCAAAATCATTTCTAGCTTGTTGTCGCAGACGGTTATTAAACTCGACGTAAGGTTTTAGCCAACACGACTGATGAAACTGAAGTGCTCGATGAATCTTTGTTAATAGTAGACCGTGACTAAGAGCTTGTTTCAAGGACATGTAATGTACCACATACTTCTTTCGGGATCCAAGATGGGCAATTAGTTTCTTTGAAGAGGATTCCCCCGGTTTCATACTCTCAGGCAGGAAGGGCAAATCATTATGAAGATCGTGGAGCTCGACAGGATATTCGACATCGACTTCTAAGATGTATCCAAGGGGGTCATCTTCCTTCAATAATTCCAGGTCTATGTCTTCAGGAGAAACCCATTTAAACCCTCCATAAGGAAGGGCCTTACACATTCCCCAGCCGTATTGGTTATTGGCGTCTTCGTATGTAATAAAATGAGAGGGTTTACGAGGATCATACTGCTCCATATAGATGTTGTTAGCCTCCGCATGCCGGTGAGAAACCTGGCATAATCCTCCTCTTATACCAGATTCAACCATGAGTAGCTGATCGTAATCAAGAAGCAATTCTAACTCGATTCCAGTATACAGCAGCATAGCATCCCATGTAAGTCCTGGAGAGGTGAAATAATGCGCAGGATCGACTTTGTGTGTTTTCAGAGTTTGGTCTCTGAATGTTTCAAAGACATCCGTAAGGAGAAGAACATCCGAAATTAAGTAAATATCACTGTATTCACCTAAGTTTCTCACATTAAACTGACTCCATACATTTCTAGCATGTTCATAGTCATCGCCGGTAATTTCTTCTTCATTTAATTTATTGTAGAATGCTTCCCTTGGAGGCAGCTGAGTGTCGTTCAAAACATCCCATGATGTGAGGTAATCGTAGGGGAACACTCCCTTACGAGTCATCAAGCCAATCTTCTCTTCTCCGAAGTACTTCTCTGTTTCGGGATACGTAGTTAGGTTTTTTGCAAGCTTCTCCAAGCTTGTACTCAGGAAACGGTAGGTATCCACAAACCTGAGTTTAATATCCCCAACATACTTGGAGAATGATATATAACTTTCCTCTGAATTTGGTATAACCTCTACTCTTTCGCTTGTGCAACCTAACTCCTTAATAATGAAATGGGAGTCATACCCGCTCAAGTTATGCATAAACACAGGTATATAATTAGGTGTTTTACAAGCTAGGTTACATTTATTGTGTAAAGATCCTCTGTACACCCCTGTCACGTGATCGTGATCGCGAACCTTCCAATTATCTTCTGTAAATTCATGTTCACACAGGTAGCATATTGTAGAAGCATCGAATGATTCTTGTTCTTCAGCTGTAAGATTAAGAGGTTTAGCAGATTTGTATAAGTCACTAATTTTATTCGCCAGATCCATCAAGCATTCCATAAACTTCTGTGCAGCGTCAGGCCCTCGGTAAACATACGGATCAGCAGGAAGGGTTGTTTCTAGTTGTTCAACACTAGACGACGGTTTCACATAAACACAAAAACTCATGGGAGAATGACTTTGATAGGGTGTTGTATAGGAGGTTTCAGGATTAGAGGCGCAGGTATAGTAAGGAGCGAGAATGCTCTCAAAATCGGCGTAGATGACATATGGCAGTTTCAACATTCGTTCGACGTTTTTGAATCTGACGATAGAGTTTTCCTTTGTAGGCATAACGCATCTAGCAATAGCATGTTGTCTACATATTTCTCTGTGCTCCTCCAATTTTTTCATTCCTCTTCGTCCATATTGGTCATCAAAATGGCTGAAGCAACGTTTACACGTATATATTTGTCCATGATGTTTAGTTTTCTGACGACGAATAAGCTTCTCAAAATCCTTTATATACACATAGTGATGTCCGTCAGCAGCATCACTCAACAGAAGAAGGTCGCGGTGATCAGTTAATTCTTCATCAACAACCTTTATGGGAAACACTTCATGTTTATCATCCACTCCAAACACATTTACGGATATATTATTGAGTTTTTCAAAAATAGCGATTTCACCCAAGCTCGTAGGAAATAAGACGCATGAGAAATCGTATTTCTCTTGGAGATCCTTGTACTTGCTAACACGCTGAGGATTCTTTTGAATGAACTTAGCCAGAACAGCGTACATAAAGCATTTCTCATCGTTGTAATTCTGAGGGTTTATACAGGCTTTTCTAGCATCCAAAGATGGCGGTAGAGGAATATAGCTGCTCCCTCGAAGAAGATTATACTTGTTAATACGCAGTCGAACACCATCAACAGCCAGTAGAGCCCAATTACTACCTTTCAACTTACTTTCCTCCATTTCAACACGAAGCTTCTCGAATTTTTTTTCCAAGATGGCATCCAAGTCGCTATCTAAAAACACAGCCTGATTACGCGTTTTAAAGGCTTTGTTAGTAGTGTCTCCAACGGCATTCACAAATTCGCATTCAGCCATAATGTTAATTTTCAAACTTTTATGAGCCCGCAGTTCCTTCTGAACAGCATGAATTATACGCTGCTTAGCCTGCTGCAGGTATGAATTTAAATCCTGACTTGCTGGGCATTGGATGAAATACGATTTCAGCCGATCCTGAAAAGCTGTTTCATATTCTACAACATCATCTTCATCAGGAGACATTAACAATAATTTATGCTTAGTAGGTTCGAATTTGACTTTCTTAGCATCTTTAGCCCTCTCACAGCGCCCTTCATGTACATCTCTTCGATTTTCAGTACCGTAAACATCACCACATTGTTTACACTCGAAAAACTCGCCACATATCAGCTCATGCCTCTTCTTATGGTAGTCACGTAGAAAACTCTTTTCACATTTGCTGCACCTATAATCTGGTATAGCATTCAGAACCGACTTCATCATTTCACCACTCCACATTTTTATAATACGTAGTGGAACACTTGTAAATTATATAAATGAATAAATGCTTATAGCACTTTCCACTGACTCGCCTCGATAACTTATAAAAGCTATTGAACGGTAATCTCGCTAAGAGAAGCTGATGTGCTCGGCTCGAAGGTTAATTACTGAATAACTATGTAAGCTCAAGCAAACCCTACTTATTCCACTAGCACGTACCTTATAAATTACTACGCGATTCAAGATTAAGTTTGTATTTTTAAAACATATATCATTAAACTACGCGAGTCAAGGATCAACTTGTTTCATTTTTATTTGCCAGTTCAACGTTAACATGCATTTCCCATCATTTTTAAAGTTTAAACAAGGTAAATTATATTTCAACCACTGTATTTATAGAAATAAATGTTTATAATTTTAATACTTTCATGCCGAACACACACACAAACACAAACACACATACACACACACACACACACACACACACACACGCGCGCGCGCGCGCGCTCGCAAAATTAAGACGTGAAACGGCGGTTATGTATCTTTAAGTAACATTTCTTTAATCGATATCGGATGACAGTAATGGAACCATCTAAACAATATTTAAACGCTTAAAAAAACCAAATTTCTGCTATATTTCATCAAACCTTCCTATTTTTATGACTTTTTCTCGTCTTTTACGCACTTTGAAACGAATCCAACAGAAAAAATTAAGACGCGAAACGGAAGACGCGAAACGGCGGTTATGTATCTTTAAGTAACATTTCTTTTATCGATATCGGATGACAGTAATGGAACCATCTAAACATTATTTAAACGCTTAAAGAAACCAAATTTCTGCTATATTTCATCAAACCTTCCTATTTTTATGACTTTTTCTCGTCTTTTACGCACTTTGAAACGAATCCAACAGAAAAAATTAAGACGCGAAACGGAAGACGCGAAACGGCGGTTATGTATCTTTAAGTAACATTTCTTTTATCGATATCGGATGACAGTAATGGAACCATCTAAACATTATTTAAACGCTTAAAGAAACAAATATCCCGTATTTTTATAATTCTTTCTCCATTTTTATTCACTTTAAGACGAATCAAGCGTCAAATTAAAACATGAAAAGATGATTATGTTTCTAAGTACCATCATTTCAACAACAAAGACATTAATTTTAACTATCACCACGAAATAAACCTATTTGCACGCGTCTTAACACGCTAACATACTATATGTTACAATCTATCAACTGAACCTCTTTTAAACGTGTCCCAACAGGTAAAGAGTCGTCCTGTCATTAGCGGAAAAAACCCTAGCCTCACACAAAAGGCGTCGGAATTATAACATTAGTGGAGAAACTAGCCTCAAACACAGGCGTCGACATTATAACCAAGTCGGCAGTAAGCTGGAAACCATAAGAGCGATCATATGGGACGCAAAGACTCGACAATGCTTTTAGACATCTTAGGCACATTTTTCAATAATTCAAGATCAGAACATTTAGTTGAAGTGTTTTGACTTTTTATTTTATCATGCTACCAGGGAATATACGCGAACTGAAGGTTATTAGCTGAAATATAAAATAAAATCTCTTCTTCTGCTTCTTCTTCTTCTTCTTCTTCTTCTTCTTCTTCTAGTCTCATTCTCCTTCATGCTAACAAGGAATATACGCGAACTGAAGGTTATTAGCTGAAATATAAAATAAAATCTCTTCTTCTTGTTCTGGTTGTTCTTCTTCTTCTTCTTCTCCTTCTTCTTCTTCTATTCTCATTCTCGTTCATGCTAACAGGGAATATACGCGTAATTTTGACGTTATTACCTTAAATATTAAATAAAATAACAGCATTCTCCGTTAATTATATCTAAACCGACTTTTTCCGTGTTATGCAACATTTAAGCTTCTAGAATGAACACAAGCAATGTTTCTCTCAATAACAGCATTTTATAATTGATTTTGTAAGTAATAACACCAATTTAAACTTTATTACAGATCTCTAAGACCCTAGTTTGCAAAGTATTTAAATGGACCCTTAGAGATTCGAACTAGACCCCACAGTACAAAAGCTACCATTTTTATCAATAATTCAAGAGCAGATATTTAGCTGAAGTGTTTAACTTTTTATTTCATCACGCTAACTTTATTGATTCGCGAATAAATCGACTTTGAAGTAATTGCCACGTCCCGGTAATCGAACTATGAGTCGTAGGGATAAAATTGTCTAGTATATCATTTTATATGCCAAGTCACCCTAATTTGTCTTTGCATTACTATTCCAAGTGTAAAAATAGCGATATACAGCAAATTTCAATAATTCTCCACAAGATAGGGATCGAACCTACGATACGTTAACTCTAGCATGTTATAAAATAATCGTCCTTAACAAGTATTATCATATAAAGTTTATTTCAGTCTTCCAACACAAGCGGTTCTCGAAATAATTAAATTTACCAAATCAGGATTGGAACCCAAGACTCCAGGATCCCGAGCATACCACAGAGGAAAGCTTATAACAATACCAATTTAATAAAATTTATTCGAAGATTTTATCACTAATAGTTTAGGAGTTATTCCAATAATAATTCATAATTTGCACGGGGATCGAACGCTAGGCCACCGACAATCTTCAAAATTAGACCAAGAATGTGTCGTTTTATTATAAGATAATTACCGTTTACCACTTTTCGATATCTCATTTAGTAGTAGGGTATATAAGGGAAAGCTGGCGCAGTTTTTTATGGGCAAGATGGCCGCCATGCGCGATCTAAGGATTACTAGGTAAGGTGGTAGGGGAAGCAGGACGTTGTAGGTATTTGAAGCAATCTCTAGGGATAACTTTTATGGCCTATAGCACTGTATGTATCTTTATGAGCGTTCATGGTAGTCGAGTATGTCGTTCACTATATCGGTGTAAACCTCCTAACGCAAGAGCTTTCCATCTTGATTGTATATGATACCCCCAACATAATGACACCTCGCCCCCACACCGCCACGCTAACCTAACCTAACCTAACCTAACCTAACCTAACCTATCTTAACCTAACCTAAGCTCCATACTTCTACATGGCTAACCTAACCTAACCCAGCTCCCACTATTTACTCCGGTCTTTGATAATTTAACCTAAGCCTCATACTTCTACTCATCTAACCCATCCTAATCTAACCTGGCCTAGCCTAACCTAAGGTAGATCCTCTTATTATTATTTATTCTATTCTACTAACATGATACGTTTCTAGACATTCATTCTATCCTCTTATCATCCATCCTATTCCCTCCTCTGCTTATCTATTCTATCCTGTCATACGCTACCCTGATCTCCGTCTAGGAATTTCATAAACATTTTGATACTATTTTGAGTCCTCTGATAGATCTTTTTAAACACTTTTAGCATATTCTTGATGCTTTTACAACATATTTAACAACTTTTCAGACAATTTTCAGAGTTATTCAGTAATTTTCATACATTTTTAAGACGTTTCACCCCATTTTAATACTATTTTGAGTCCTCTGTTAGATCTTTTAGACGCTTTTAGCATATTCTTGATGCTTTTACAACATATTTAACAACTTTTCAGACAATTTTCAGAGTTATTCAGTCATTTTCATACATTTTTAAGACGTTCCACCCCATTTTTTTGCTACAATTTTGCACCCTCTGTTAGATCTTTTAGACGCTTTTAGTATATTCATGCTGCTTTTACAACATATTTAACAACTTTTCAGACAATTTTCAGAGTTATTCAGTCATTTTCATACATTTTTAAGACGTTTCACCCCATTTTGCTACAATTTTGCATCCTCTGTTAGATCTTTTAGACGCTTTTAGTATATTCAGGGCGCTTTTACAACATATTTAACAACTTTTCAGACAATTTTCAGAGTTATTCAGTCATTTTCATACATTTTTAAGACGTTTCGCTCCATTTTCCTGCGATTTTGCACCCTCTGTTATATCTTTTAGACGCTTTTAGTATATTCAGGGCGCTTTTAACAACATATTTAACAACTTTTCAGACAATTTTCAGAGTTATTCAATCATTTTCATACATTTTTAGGACATTTCACCCCATTTTACTGCTATTTGCACCCTCCTTTATAGAACTTTTAAACTTCCAGTAGAAGATGTCCTAACCATTGATGTTGAAGTTCTTATTACTGCTATTTTTACCCTCTGTCACAGAATTTTATACAACTGTATGACTCTTTTGCTTGGTTCTGTATGTTCTGGGGGTAACATCTCGAACACACCGAGTAGTTTTTCTAAGTCTATCCCCACCTATTATGATCTAACCTGCTTTTAAAATGTTCTTTACAAATTTATTCAACATTGTTTTTTCTAATCCTTTGTAGAGCTTAACCTATCACTAAACGATGTTTCATCTGCTGATGTTGAAGTACTTATAGCTCAGTATTTTAAGAGATATTGAGCACTATTTTTGATAGTATTTTAACACAATCTTCTGTTTATATAAAGTTAATGAGGGTATACTTACTTTAAGGTAGCAGGGTATACGCCTCTCCTCTTTTATCTGGGCTGGAGACCAGCACTAGAGTTAAAGTCTAGTGGCAGAGTTAACGCCTCCCTTTATAATTTTTATTTTTCTTCTTTCTTCGACAAGTATCATGGGAAGCACGGAGAAGCCTGGTGAGTAATTTTTTTATTTTTTCTTCTTTCTTCGTCAGACATCATTGGAGGCGTGGAGGAGTCAGTTCATTAAACTTTCATTTTCTACAGGAAACGTAACGGAGAAAATAATTATCTTGAGATCTAAGTTGCATACTCTTATGCACGGCTTGCAACGTTGTAATGCCCATACGCATACGTTGATATTCCATCCTCTGCAATTACTCTCTTGTCATCATGAGGCGACAGAGCTATTTTATTAGATTCAACTGTAGAGACATTATGACGTTGGGATAGAATTAAGTTCATAGGAGTTCTTACGATTTTTAAAGTTTTAAGACACTCCATATAGCTATTGAAGCTGATGTATTGCTTAATGGCGCTATGTTTAATGCCTTTGATCTTTTTTATCACAGAGCCATCAATATCGAGAGCATACATTTTAGGTCTAAGACCAACGAAACGGCGAATGATTTTACCACTTGCTTCATCTTTAAACTTTCCCAACACTTTCTTGTTTTGTGTAGAATAGCATATATGGTTAGCAGGGTAGTCCGCTGTGTCCAGATGTTCAAGCATATGTAATTTATCCTGGTATATATCAGCTGTAGTCACTCGATGGATGAAGGAATCTGTATCCGTATACAGCAGTTTAAGATTCTCAACTCCATAATATGGAAGTAACACATCATATTGATATGAATACATAAGCGTCTTGGAGATGTCTAGTACGCTCATACCAATGTATATAGGCTTGTTGAACACTATTTTACGAGAAGCCATATGAACAGCTGCAAGATTAGGACCGTATATAGTTCGATCGATAAATGTAGGCTTGGCTATCAGTTTTTCTAATGTTTTGCTGTTTGCTACAAGACGTATATCCATACGATTACGAATATTTTCCATTGTTTTTCCGAACATCGCATTATTGAATAGTTTATAAAGATCCTTCTCAAAATCATTTCTAGCTTGTTGTCGCAGACGGTTATTAAACTCGACGTAAGGTTTTAGCCAACACGACTGATGAAACTGAAGTGCTCGATGAATCTTTGTTAATAGTAGACCGTGACTAAGAGCTTGTTTCAAGGACATGTAATGTACCACATACTTCTTTCGAGATCCAAGATGGGCAATTAGTTTCTTTGAAGAGGATTCCCCCGGTTTCATACTCTCAGGCAGAAAGGGTAAATCATTATGAAGTTCATGCAGCTCTGCGGGATATTCCACGTCAACCTCCAAGATGTATCCAAGGGGGTCATCTTCCTTCAATAATTCCAGGTCTATGTCTTCAGGAGAAACCCATTTAAACCCTCCATAAGGAAGGGCCTTACACATTCCCCAGCCGTATTGGTTATTGGCGTCTTCGTATGTAATAAAATGAGAGGGTTTACGAGGATCATACTGCTCCATATAGGTGTTGTTAGCCTCCGCATGCCGGTGAGAAACCTGGCATAATCCTCCTCTTATACCAGATTCAACCATGAGTAGCTGATCGTAATCAAGAAGCAATTCTAACTCGATTCCAGTATACAGCAGCATAGCATCCCATTTAAGTCCTGGAGAGGTGAAATAATGCGCAGGATCGACTTTGTGTGTTTTCAGAGTATTTAGCTGAAGTGTTTAACTTTTTATTTCATCACGCTAACTTTATTGATTCGCGAATAAATCGACTTTGAAGTAATTGCCACGTCCCGGTAATCGAACTATGAGTCGTAGGGATAAAATTGTCTAGTATATCATTTTATATGCCAAGTCACCCTAATTTGTCTTTGCATTACTATTCCAAGTGTAAAAATAGCGATATACAGCAAATTTCAATAATTCTCCACAAGATAGGGATCGAACCTACGATACGTTAACTCTAGCATGTTATAAAATAATCGTCCTTAACAAGTATTATCATATAAAGTTTATTTCAGTCTTCCAACACAAGCGGTTCTCGAAATAATTAAATTTACCAAATCAGGATTGGAACCCAAGACTCCAGGATCCCGAGCATACCACAGAGGAAAGCTTATAACAATACCAATTTAATAAAATTTATTCGAAGATTTTATCACTAATAGTTTAGGAGTTATTCCAATAATAATTCATAATTTGCACGGGGATCGAACGCTAGGCCACCGACAATCTTCAAAATTAGACCAAGAATGTGTCGTTTTATTATAAGATAATTACCGTTTACCACTTTTCGATATCTCATTTAGTTTAGGAGAAATCAAGCATAATAGAGTAGAGTAAATATACCGCTTTAAAACCACTCAAAGGGATGCCGCTAATTGGTTAATTGGTTAACAATGGGCGCTAATTGGATTACACGTGTTTTCACACTCCATTGTCTTTGTCGGTGAAAAGCCGACAATGGGTCGACCCTCATCATCTGTCAGCCTCATCATCTGTCAGATTACCATCGATAAGGGTTGACAAGGGTTGACAGGTTAATTACCAATTACCGTCATTGTCATCCAATTAGTGGCGGGTCCTTTCAGTGGTTTTAAAATGTTGTGTTGCTGTGATGTCACACCCAGGACAAGATTTTAAAACCTCTCAAAGGCGCCGCTAATTGTTTTTAAAGCGGTATATTTACTCTACTCTATTATGCTTGATTTCTCCTAAACTAAATGAGATATCGAAAAGTGGTAAACGGTAATTATCTTATAATAAAACGACACATTCTTGGTCTAATTTTGAAGATTGTCGGTGGCCTAGCGTTCGATCCCCGTGCAAATTATGAATTATTATTGGAATAACTCCTAAACTATTAGTGATAAAATCTTCGAATAAATTTTATTAAATTGGTATTGTTATAAGCTTTCCTCTGTGGTATGCTCGGGATCCTGGAGTCTTGGGTTCCAATCCTGATTTGGTAAATTTAATTATTTCGAGAACCGCTTGTGTTGGAAGACTGAAATAAACTTTATATGATAATACTTGTTAAGGACGATTATTTTATAACATGCTAGAGTTAACGTATCGTAGGTTCGATCCCTATCTTGTGGAGAATTATTGAAATTTGCTGTATATCGCTATTTTTACACTTGGAATAGTAATGCAAAGACAAATTAGGGTGACTTGGCATATAAAATGATATACTAGACAATTTTATCCCTACGACTCATAGTTCGATTACCGGGACGTGGCAATTACTTCAAAGTCGATTTATTCGCGAATCAATAAAGTTAGCGTGATGAAATAAAAAGTTAAACACTTCAGCTAAATACTCTGAAAACACACAAAGTCGATCCTGCGCATTATTTCACCTCTCCAGGACTTAAATGGGATGCTATGCTGCTGTATACTGGAATCGAGTTAGAATTGCTTCTTGATTACGATCAGCTACTCATGGTTGAATCTGGTATAAGAGGAGGATTATGCCAGGTTTCTCACCGGCATGCGGAGGCTAACAACACCTATATGGAGCAGTATGATCCTCGTAAACCCTCTCATTTTATTACATACGAAGACGCCAATAACCAATACGGCTGGGGAATGTGTAAGGCCCTTCCTTATGGAGGGTTTAAATGGGTTTCTCCTGAAGACATAGACCTGGAATTATTGAAGGAAGATGACCCCCTTGGATACATCTTGGAGGTTGACGTGGAATATCCCGCAGAGCTGCATGAACTTCATAATGATTTACCCTTTCTGCCTGAGAGTATGAAACCGGGGGAATCCTCTTCAAAGAAACTAATTGCCCATCTTGGATCTCGAAAGAAGTATGTGGTACATTACATGTCCTTGAAACAAGCTCTTAGTCACGGTCTACTATTAACAAAGATTCATCGAGCACTTCAGTTTCATCAGTCGTGTTGGCTAAAACCTTACGTCGAGTTTAATAACCGTCTGCGACAACAAGCTAGAAATGATTTTGAGAAGGATCTTTATAAACTATTCAATAATGCGATGTTCGGAAAAACAATGGAAAATATTCGTAATCGTATGGATATACGTCTTGTAGCAAACAGCAAAACATTAGAAAAACTGATAGCCAAGCCTACATTTATCGATCGAACTATATACGGTCCTAATCTTGCAGCTGTTCATATGGCTTCTCGTAAAATAGTGTTCAACAAGCCTATATACATTGGTATGAGCGTACTAGACATCTCCAAGACGCTTATGTATTCATATCAATATGATGTGTTACTTCCATATTATGGAGTTGAGAATCTTAAACTGCTGTATACGGATACAGATTCCTTCATCCATCGAGTGACTACAGCTGATATATACCAGGATAAATTACATATGCTTGAACATCTGGACACAGCGGACTACCCTGCTAACCATATATGCTATTCTACACAAAACAAGAAAGTGTTGGGAAAGTTTAAAGATGAAGCAAGTGGTAAAATCATTCGCCGTTTCGTTGGTCTTAGACCTAAAATGTATGCTCTCGATATTGATGGCTCTGTGATAAAAAAGATCAAAGGCATTAAACATAGCGCCATTAAGCAATACATCAGCTTCAATAGCTATATGGAGTGTCTTAAAACTTTAAAAATCGTAAGAACTCCTATGAACTTAATTCTATCCCAACGTCATAATGTCTCTACAGTTGAATCTAATAAAATAGCTCTGTCGCCTCATGATGACAAGAGAGTAATTGCAGAGGATGGAATATCAACGTATGCGTATGGGCATTACAACGTTGCAAGCCGTGCATAAGAGTATGCAACTTAGATCTCAAGATAATTATTTTCTCCGTTACGTTTCCTGTAGAAAATGAAAGTTTAATGAACTGACTCCTCCACGCCTCCAATGATGTCTGACGAAGAAAGAAGAAAAAATAAAAAAATTACTCACCAGGCTTCTCCGTGCTTCCCATGATACTTGTCGAAGAAAGAAGAAAAATAAAAATTATAAAGGGAGGCGTTAACTCTGCCACTAGACTTTAACTCTAGTGCTGGTCTCCAGCCCAGATAAAAGAGGAGAGGCGTATACCCTGCTACCTTAAAGTAAGTATACCCTCATTAACTTTATATAAACAGAAGATTGTGTTAAAATACTATCAAAAATAGTGCTCAATATCTCTTAAAATACTGAGCTATAAGTACTTCAACATCAGCAGATGAAACATCGTTTAGTGATAGGTTAAGCTCTACAAAGGATTAGAAAAAACAATGTTGAATAAATTTGTAAAGAACATTTTAAAAGCAGGTTAGATCATAATAGGTGGGGATAGACTTAGAAAAACTACTCGGTGTGTTCGAGATGTTACCCCCAGAACATACAGAACCAAGCAAAAGAGTCATACAGTTGTATAAAATTCTGTGACAGAGGGTAAAAATAGCAGTAATAAGAACTTCAACATCAATGGTTAGGACATCTTCTACTGGAAGTTTAAAAGTTCTATAAAGGAGGGTGCAAATAGCAGTAAAATGGGGTGAAATGTCCTAAAAATGTATGAAAATGATTGAATAACTCTGAAAATTGTCTGAAAAGTTGTTAAATATGTTGTTAAAAGCGCCCTGAATATACTAAAAGCGTCTAAAAGATATAACAGAGGGTGCAAAATCGCAGGAAAATGGAGCGAAACGTCTTAAAAATGTATGAAAATGACTGAATAACTCTGAAAATTGTCTGAAAAGTTGTTAAATATGTTGTAAAAGCGCCCTGAATATACTAAAAGCGTCTAAAAGATCTAACAGAGGATGCAAAATTGTAGCAAAATGGGGTGAAACGTCTTAAAAATGTATGAAAATGACTGAATAACTCTGAAAATTGTCTGAAAAGTTGTTAAATATGTTGTAAAAGCAGCATGAATATACTAAAAGCGTCTAAAAGATCTAACAGAGGGTGCAAAATTGTAGCAAAAAAATGGGGTGGAACGTCTTAAAAATGTATGAAAATGACTGAATAACTCTGAAAATTGTCTGAAAAGTTGTTAAATATGTTGTAAAAGCATCAAGAATATGCTAAAAGCGTCTAAAAGATCTAACAGAGGACTCAAAATAGTATTAAAATGGGGTGAAACGTCTTAAAAATGTATGAAAATTACTGAATAACTCTGAAAATTGTCTGAAAAGTTGTTAAATATGTTGTAAAAGCATCAAGAATATGCTAAAAGTGTTTAAAAAGATCTATCAGAGGACTCAAAATAGTATCAAAATGTTTATGAAATTCCTAGACGGAGATCAGGGTAGCGTATGACAGGATAGAATAGATAAGCAGAGGAGGGAATAGGATGGATGATAAGAGGATAGAATGAATGTCTAGAAACGTATCATGTTAGTAGAATAGAATAAATAATAATAAGAGGATCTACCTTAGGTTAGGCTAGGCCAGGTTAGATTAGGATGGGTTAGATGAGTAGAAGTATGAGGCTTAGGTTAAATTATCAAAGACCGGAGTAAATAGTGGGAGCTGGGTTAGGTTAGGTTAGCCATGTAGAAGTATGGAGCTTAGGTTAGGTTAAGATAGGTTAGGTTAGGTTAGGTTAGGTTAGGTTAGGTTAGCGTGGCGGTGTGGGGGCGAGGTGTCATTATGTTGGGGGTATCATATACAATCAAGATGGAAAGCTCTTGCGTTAGGAGGTTTACACCGATATAGTGAACGACATACTCGACTACCATGAACGCTCATAAAGATACATACAGTGCTATAGGCCATAAAAGTTATCCCTAGAGATTGCTTCAAATACCTACAACGTCCTGCTTCCCCTACCACCTTACCTAGTAATCCTTAGATCGCGCATGGCGGCCATCTTGCCCATAAAAAACTGCGCCAGCTTTCCCTTATATACCCTACTATCGTAGACTTAAGAAAAGACTTGACGAGCCTCACTCCGAAGGTGCGAAAAGAGTAGTCTCTCCCCTGTTTTACTTCAGTAGTTTACGCATATGCGTTAAAAGTAATAGGTTTCTACCTTTGTTTTTCCCCAGTTTTCCACCTCCGTGGTCACAAAGGGAGGGGAAATAAGGGAAGATCTTCACATTTGGTAAGTATAGTTCTTGAGGCCTGCTTAAGAAGTCTTTTCCAAGTAGCCACCAGGCCTGCAGTTCCCTCACTCCACTACCGTGGCCACAGCGCATTCTCTTCTGCGCAAAGCAGCCGTACGCTAACAACGCCATCTCTTGAAGCGGCCCTGAAGTCAGTCATGAATTAGCAGGTTCCTTGATATAATTACTGTTTCCATGGCGAATTCAACTCGATTTGAGTTGTTTTTCCAGATTGAATACCGCATGGAAACGCGGATTCAAACGAAGCTCAACCACTGGATCCGATCCGCTTATTTAGTGGGATCGAACTGAAATCTTGCTGCATGAATGTTGTTCGACCTCATTTCCGGGTTGAATTCAACATGGAAACGCGGAAATGGGAATGAATCCAAACCGAGTTCATTTGTGCATGGAAACGTAGAAATATGTGGAACGGAAGTCATAGACGGTTTACATGTGCACCCCACCCCCCGCGGTTCCTGGTCCTCTGTTCAGCACTCCTTTCTCGGTTGCGAAGTCTGCATTTACCAGTCGGGAGAGACTCTTTGTACTAACCACGTCTCACTCTCCACTGCTGCACCCACCCATGACTATCGTTGTGGGTAGAGAGGGTGGCCTTGGTCTTATATGGGCTGCTGTGTCATGGAGCTTTCTTAATTTAGTTATTAGCAGTTTGTTGTCGATATTATTATTACATCTGCCGGGGATATTAGGAATACAAATACAGTTGGCTGGCGCTGTGGACACGTGACGAAGCAAGATGGTATGCCACCAAAGTGAGACGTAATAAACTAAAGGTTCGAAATTCACCGATTCACGAGGTATCTCCTAACAGATCCATCGCGATATGACCACCAATTTAAAGCGACGTAAATAAGACCAAGAGAGCGAGAGAGAGAGAGAGTAGTGTACTTAGGTCACAATCTCTTTTTCCGATATGAACTCTCAACAGTAATCACTCAACTGTAAAAAGTGTATATTTCCATTTAAACAAACGAAGTGACACTGTGATAGCACATGCAACTCGCATTCGGGAGCTTCCGGATTCGATCCCCGGTAACCGCGCACTCTGACGGGTTTTTCCGAATGCTGAGGTGCTAAATTTCATGCCCCAATTTCCTTTCCATCATTTCCCTTCATTCCATTTCCTTATCGTCTTTCAGGTGTGCTTTCAGGGGAATGGTGCTTGGCGGTGCCGGACAGATAACGCTGATGCTTGGACGTTATAACTGCTGTTCTCAATGCTAGGTGGCATTGGGCGGCCGCTGTCCTCCACGGGTGGTGACGCGTGTGCGACATCGACCCGCAGGGTGTGACTGTTCGACGGAGCCTGGTGCCGGGATGAAGAGATCTCAGCAACTTGTTAGGGATTTCTGCGCGTCTCTGTGGCCCGTCTGGCTGCGGTCCTGCGGCAACCTGTGGTTCCCTCACTTCATCCCTGCTTCCTGCAGTGTGTTAGCCACAATACCCTTTAGCCTTTTTATATACATTTTACATTTATCTGCATACAAGCTTCTGTAAATATGATAATTGATAACCAATCACTTTCATAGGTATGCCATTATATACACCAACTGTTTGCATTGAATTATTTCAAAGTAATCCTCTAAGAGCGTTCATGTTCGAAGACCATTTAATTTAATTTAACCGATGCTAGCCCCGCTAAATGAATGGAAAAAGTGAGAGTTTAAGAAATCAACAAGGAATGAATACGACTACAATTCCAGACATCTGTCGAACATATGAAGCCGGGAGAGAGATAGTTGTTAACCGTTTTAGCAATGAGACGTGGCGTTACAGAATGACTAAGATGAATGCTGCAGATGCTGTTGACACAGGAAGCAAAGAAACAAATCCAACACTTTTTACTGGAAAAACGTTTCTTCTTTCTCCACAACAAAATGGTATTAACATTCCAAACGAAGAAGACTCTTAAGACAGCGTTTTCTTCTAAACTAACGAACACAGTTAGCATTACAAGTCACTTCTCTAACCTCCCCAGATATGTTGATAGATTTATGTCTTCAGTTTTATTTGTTGTATAAATACGGCCTTTTCCTTGTCTCAGGAAAAGGAATTAGGTGCAAAGAATATCGTTTATCCAGACATGATAGGACAAAGGTTTTTAAGATTAGATTAAACTAAATCTCTGTTTGATAAAATAATTTAAAAAAGCTATTGGTAACGTCAAATAATGGATTAAAATTACATAGATGTTACATAAAACATTAAAATATTTTCCTATCATGAAATTTATTGAGACTGTAAAAAGTGTTAGTGATGTAAATTTAGCTATTTTCTTAAAGATGAAAATTTCCGTTGGAAAGGGGTAGAATGAGACTGAAAAATTCAATAATATAGCCGGGGTTTGAACAATGGATCTTCCAGTCTGGTTGCTCTAACCAGTAAGCTACCATGGCCAACGTACCGGAAGATCCGTGGTTCAAATCCTGGCGATGGAATTGAATTTCTCAGTCTCATTCTACCCTTTCCAACCTTGTTCTACACACGGCCAGTATGGAAGAACAATAATTTCATTTCCATGTTTTCCATTGTTTGGTAAAATTCTCAACAAGCTTTAGAATTTTGTTTCAAAACTATTTTTCACCTTGAAAACTTGATATTTATGAACGTAAATGTTCGACCAGTTTCGAGGTATGCAACACTTGAACTTAATAAATTATTGTTAATATTTCTCTTACAAAACAGTGCAAAACAGAAATTGATTGTTTAAGTACTCAACTTTACAAACAATGGTTTACAAAAGTTCTTTGTGGAACTGCGCACATGGTTCTAATGACTCTTTCCTGAAGAATGAATTATTTATTTACTGAAGAATGGTTGGTTCACAATAGAGTTGCAACGGAAAATAACTATTATGTACCTGTGTATAGTAAACGATTGATACTGCTTTAAAATCTTCAGGCAAATAATATTTACTAATATTATGCAAAATAGGAGTAATATGAAGCAAGCTACATTGAAGATCAGTGCCTAGAAACTTAATCTCTCTATCAAGATTACAATGACTTATATCGAAGTATGTAATGAATAGTAATTAACAGCCAAATTGTTTGCTTCAATCATCTTGAAGCGTTATTCGATCAACTATTAAAATGTTCATCTATAATATCCTGAACAGTGCAGCAGTAAGATCGTCTGCTAATAAATACGTTTTAAGACACGCATCTTGAAGATATCCAGAGAGATCATTAACATAAAGAATAAAAAACCAAGGCCCAAGGACAGAACCCTGTGGGACATCATGCCTCACTAATTCCATTTTCGACTATTGGTTTATAAAAACAATTATGCCTATTTAAAAACATGATATAACAAAATGTAAGTTGTTATTAAAATATAACGTTTAAGTTTTTTACAGGAAACTTATGAGATATGGTTTCAAAGGCTTTAGAGAAATAGAAAAGTTGACTATGATCAATAACAGCAGGTTAATCCAGGATGACGTTCACTGTCAGGACGACTGAAACATGTCTCACTTTAGTTTTGATGTTTGTGTGGTTTGAAAAGTGTGACCAATCGTGATTTCTACGCTACCTGCCGTGCCAACTTTGCAACAGTAAACATTCATGTGCATTTATCAAATGGTGCACGTATTTTCTTGGTAAAACGTCCGCAAGAAAGCAATCCGGATAAACCACAAATTCGGATTAAAGACGGTGGAATGGAGATACTTCGTTATTATTAAGAATATGGCATTAAAATAGCACAATTTTCAGACTACGCTGTAGTTGTGATACTAAGCAACTATTCACCGTAACCGTAGTACAAGATGAACCTTATGGCCCTTGTAATACCTACAATACAAGACAGCAAGATTCCATTAAAATTTGTTGCAAATACATGACTTCCTCTACTCACTTTTATTACAAGAAGTAGGATACATGGGTTAAGTGTATACCGTATTCTATTGTAACAAAAATTACTACTAATTACAATTTTGTCACAGATATAGTTTTCTTCTCGTCGTTAACACAGTCTACAGTCTTTGGTGCCATCACAACTCACAAAGTTTTACTTTTCATAACCTTGCTCAATCCTTTTAGTGTCTTTCTTCACTTCCTCTGTCTCTCATACCTAATTATGACGACACACACGCACAGCTATCTTGCACTCAATGACACATTGACCCATTCATGCACGTAATGTTCTGTTTTTCTCTGGTCTCCTTATATACTAGGATGACGTCACACGACCGTTCTCGATTCACACACACACACACACACACACACACACACACACACACACACACACACACACACACACACACACACACACACACACACACACACACACACACACACACACACACACACACACACACACACACACACACACACACACACACACACACACACACACACACACACACACACACACACACACACACACACACACACACACACACACACACACACACACACACACACACACACACACACACACACACACACACACACACACACACACACACACACACACACACACACACACACACACACACACACACACACACACACACACACACACACACACACACACACACACACACACACACACACACACACACACACACACACACACACACACACACACACACACACACACACACACACACACACACACACACACACACACACACACACACACACACACACACACACACACACACACACACACACACACACACACACACACACACACACACACACACACACACACACACACACACACACACACACACACACACACACACACACACACACACACACACACACACACACACACACACACACACACACACACACACACACACACACACACACACACACACACACACACACACACACACACACACACACACACACACACACACACACACACACACACACACACACACACACACACACACACACACACACACACACACACACACACACACACACACACACACACACACACACACACACACACACACACACACACACAAATACACACACACCGAAAATGACGTCTCGAAAACGCTCTCGACACCGCTTTTGTTTTGAGCCGCCTCGTCTGTTAACAGCCTCGCACACCTGAACGTATTTGCCCGCTCACTGGCACGGCATGTGGTGTGAAGTAGCTTGGCCCCATCCACCCTTTGTTGAACGCCGAGCCCGACGTTACAATGTTCTCCTCGTTCTAACTTTACCGTTGCAAGTGATATTCTAACCCATACTACATAAAGCAAAAGGTACTATAGAAATAACTTTGATTTTGACCAAAACTTATGAATAGCAAATACCGAATAGATTTTAGTAATCTTTTGTAAAATTCTAGTACGATACTGACTAAGACCTACCACATGGCCCCTACATCTTCTACCTCCGTCCATGCAGCACATCATAAACGCGTGCAGCAATGGTGGTCATTAGCATATCGCTTCATCGCGCTATTCATGGAGTTCAAATATAGTGTAGGTATAATATTTTGAAGCCAGCGGTCAAGAATTATAGAGGCAGGACCTATGTTTTATTCCTTCTGGTGCAAATAAACACAAACAGCATTAGACACTCCTATTGATTAGTTCTATTGTTAAATGAACTAGCATTATCAGCTCATTCCTCTGCCATTAGAGGTACCTCGCTGTTTTGAAACCAAGTTGGGCAAGTTCCAAATCCTTGGGTTAAATTCAAAGCTATAAAATCGCCTGATAAGACTGTCAGTAATTCATTTTTTACCATAGTGTTTTGATGCACTTCCCGCTCATGCTGTCATGGTGGATAGCCGAATTTCTCACATCCAGTGCTGGAAACCCAATCTAATACGTTTGCCTACTTTACTGCAGTATACGTATATTCATTAACTATATTAAATCCTCTATATTTTTTAGCTAACATTTAAGTATTCTATCTGGGATTTCTTCCTTTTTACTTTTTCTACTGGTAAGTAGAGGAAGTATTGTATTCCACCCAAAAAATCGATGTCGAGATTTCACCGAAAATGTGTGTTTTGAGACCCCTGAATAAAAAAAAGCATTTTTAGAAAAAGGTCCGTGTGTGTATGTGTGTGTCAGTCAGTCTGTCTGTCTGTATGTGTGTATGTCTGTATGTCTGTTTGTCTGTCTGTCTGTCTGTCTGTCTCTCTGTCTGTCTGTCTGTCTGTCTGTCTGTCTGTCTGTCTGTCTGTCTGTCTGTGGACAGCATAACTCAAAAACGAAAAATTGGTTATAAACCAAAGTTGGTATTTAAGCTTAATGTCTTTCAAGGATGCGACACGAAGATTTTGAAGAAAATAGCTCCACCCTAAACCACCCTTTACATGGAAAATGCTTCGAAAATTTTGATTTTCTTGAAAATGGCTTCAACGATTTTAATTAAAATGCCATATGTTCAAGATATTTGTACAACAAATGAAATGTATACTTTGCAATTTTTCGCTATAGCCAGTGTAGTCCTGTTTACTCTGGATGATTTTTAAATAACTGGTAAACCGCAAGAGATAGACAAAACCTTACTATACGTAAATGTAGATCTTGCTAAAACACACAATTTATGTCTGAATAAATTTTTTTGTTGGGTGAACCATTTCGGAGATATTCCTTGTTATTTGTTACATTTTCGGAGAACTTAAAACTTTCGTGAAATGGAACATCGTTGTTCATTTTTTTATACGTTAAGCGTGCAAAGAGAACAAATCTCAAAGGCTCAAAAGATTTTACTATCACTCAAAGCCTACTGTATTCTAATATTCCCCTTGCACCTACAAGGAAATAAGCAATAAGATAACTTACACAAATGTGTATCTCAGCTAACACGAAGAAGATATAGCAATAAGAGTTTGCAAGAATGGTTAGTGCACGACTAGAGAAAGTTATGTGAGTGTAACAATGCAGATTTTTATTTGTTAGGTACTTACGATTTAATTTATGCAGTAGCAATGTATGAGCTGCAAGCTATTGATCCTTCTAAGATGAACAACTAGGCAACATAATCCGTCACTCAAAGGTTATGTTAGTGGCCTTGCTACTCGAACCTCCATGTTCAACAGGTGTTATTAACTGGTTCTAATTTTCGCGTATTATTTGTTCCATCTTGACTTCGTCTGGCATATTCAAACTGTTCCTCGTTCTCAAAGGTGCACTTACCATACTTACATCGTAATATACTATTTCTTAATGAAAGTGAGGTTACCTTTGATTCTGAATCGTTTTCTCTACGATTATTTCCTATATTCATTATACGGACAAGGAAACTGTTTTGCTACATAAGTGCCTTTATGTCGGTACACAGGTAAAAAGGAACAAGTTATATTCATGGAACTCAAATATTACACAAATAACATACTTCTGAGTTATACACCAGTGAACTTACGTGTACTATAACTGTTGTTTTGCTATAACTCGCTTTAAAAAAATTATTTTGCGGTGTAACGACGTTGTCAATCAGGATCATGTGAGCGTCGCCTGTGTGCCGGAATTTTGTCCCGCGGGAGTTTTTACATGCCAGTAAATCTACTGACATGGAGCTGTCGTTTCCAAGCACACTTAAAAACCATCGATCTGGCCCGGAACTCACTTCAAGGGAAAGCATTTTAAGGGGATTCATCTGGGCAAAATAAAACTACAAATTGTAATTAGGTTTGCTTCTAATTCAATCACTTATTCGATATAAATATAAAAGGTAAACTACCAAGGTTTAACTTTTTATTCTTAATATTTTTTTCTCAACGTTAATTTGTTGAGTCCCACATTTAAGCGATTTTCAAAAATTCCAATGCAACATAATTCTATAAATTCAAAAATAGGATACGTATTTTAGTCATTTTAATTTACTAATTAACTCTGAATTGTCTTTTCGCCCGTTATTAAGGAAGATTGTAAATGTAATAGTGCTTAAGAATTTTTGTCATAATGTTTAAATAAATAAATAATATTGGTCCCTAAAGTCTTTTTTACTCTGGATGACTTTTGCATACGCTATAAAATCTTAGTACACAAAAATGCAGACCAAATTAAAGCGCAAAACTTATCATGAATATAGCTTTTTCAAGGGAAGGAAACAAAATTAGGAAGGTATTTATATCCCACGGTTATTTTTAAAATCGATTAAAGTTTAGACAGGATGAAGAAAACATTGCATCTTGTGGAATATTTTGCATTCAGGAAAATATCTAAAATAATGAAAGCAAGAAAATCAAGTTTAAAGACTTTAATTGCAATAATGAAAAAGTGCAACTAAATTTAAAAGAAACCTAAGTTTACCTACTGTTATTTTTATTTACAACTTACATGGATTGATATTTATGTTTTTAAAACCACTGAAGTTTTCTCCAGCTGCTTACTTAAAGTGCATTACACTTTAACTAGGACCCTAAAACTTTATAGTCCCATGAAAATGTTGAAAACTCATGCTAATAATAGCAGTGCTCTTAAGACTATTCTGAGATACATATTTGTTTCGTCAGCAATGTTAGTTGCATCCTGATCTTCCAACCAATCGTATCCTTCCAATAGCCTTACCATTCAAACTTTACTATGCTTTGACATAAGATTCACACTAAGACTGCAAGTTTGACGTAGTATACAGATGCCTCATATTATGGCTAGAACAGATCACAAGCAAGAATTCGTGGTGAGGTGTAAATGTATTTATTTAGGCATCTTTGTCACAGTAAGTATTTAAGATTTAAATATAATTACAATTAAAACCTGCGTCTGTACGAGTATATAAACGGGTAATGATAATAAGATGCAAAAACGTTTTCCGGGCTATTAGACTATAGTCATCTGGGATCCATCTTCTCAGACGTTTTTTCCTATGACTGCGACAGACATTATCAGCAGAAATCCAAGGCATACAGAGTTATTTGGTGATATTGTGTTTAATAAAACGGATCGATAACCCATAGCGATGTCATTGAAAATGGAAGATTCGTGGTTAAAATGCGAGGTGACACTCGGTTGTTCTCTTTCAAATTTAATGAATATTTCCCAACCACTGTGCCCAACGTAGTTATTTTTTATTAGCTTTTTAGCTAACTTTATTAGCTTGAAATAAGCAACATTCTGCCTTATAAGAAAAGCTTTAACTTTGTTCTTAGAATTACAAAAACCTGTTAAGCTTTACCGTAAGCATATGCAATATATTAAAAATATAAAAACTTTAATCCCACAAATTATCCCTGTATTTAAACTGGAATTAAAACTCGCATCCAAATATCTCTAAACATGTTTCTGTATTACGTTACACTATGATAAAGCTTTTGGTTTCGAATGGAAGATTTTTTTTGCACTACCTATGCAATAGATCACCTTTCTTGGGTGACATTAAAGTTTAATAACATTTGCACAGTTTCTGAAATTTGTTGAACTGTGTTATCTTGCCATAGACCAACAATATGGTCACTTGTAGCTTCTGATGCGCACGACATAGTGTGGAACAAGCAACAATTGTAATTTAATGCGTTACATTAAATATTTTCCTTTCATGCCGATGTGTCATTGGTCATAACTAGGCTAAGTAGTCCAGTTACATTAAAGAGGAATCAAGTTATGCGCGTTTGTAGTGCCCGTGGTGGCACAGTGTAGAGAACCGGTTCTGTCCCTCTACAGCAGAGACAAAAGGTGCACAACTTCATTGATTTGGTGGCTCACCTATTAAGCTTAGTTATAACTATGTCCAGCCAGCAGCATTAATACTACTGTTATTGGAGAGAGGGGGATGAGAGGGAAAGAAGGGGAAGCTACGAAGGCTTAGATAAATAATCATGATACCCTTGTATTTTACTAAATTCGCTTCTGTACCTACCAACTTGTATATAAACAAAATCCAAATGTCTCATGGGCGTATTTTAAACAGCGATATGTGAACTAGTGATGAAGATCACAGGCTGGCGCCATGTTGTGTAGCCTGCCTTAGACAACACTCGTTACAAACCTATGTACAGATGTTATGAAGGGAAAAGAGTGGATGAAGGGGAAACTAAAGAGCGCAAAAACCTAAGTATGTGAGAAAGAAGCATAGTCCATGTACAAGTGTCCTCGAATAGATGAGAGTAGAGCACTCTGTTGTTTATAAATGAAGCTACCTGACAACAGTTGTAACATTTAACAAAGAGATGCTTGTTCATCATTTTAATCTGGTAAGATGGCGTGTGTCAAGTCTGCCTAATACCATTATTTCTCATCTAATCTGTCTTTCTTCACCTTTAACACCTCTCTCTGGGAAAAGTCTAAGGTCAGAGAAGATCAGCGAGCAGTTCTGGTGTGAAAGAAACAACACTGTTCCTACAAAACCCTTCTCTAAAAAATTAGTTATTATTCCTAACCATTTTTCTTTCATCTAGCTATTTGTCGCCCTCGAGGTCCAAGGTCATATTGGCGGCTTTGACTTTGGAACAATTCCTCATGGGTAATAATGTTCACTCGTTTTCCGTTGTGTATCTTGAGTTTGCTTACGTTGGGTTTTCTTTACACATATTGCATTCACTCTCTCATTCATACTTCTAGACACTATGGAAGGTGAGGAATAATGCTGTCTAAAGAAAAATGCCCTTCTTCTACCTGGAATCGAACCCGGGGTCCCAGATTTGTAACCTAGGAAGAAAACCACCTGACAAAAGAGGCAGACCTCTATTAATTAATGTTATCAAAATCGCTCTCTCGTCTGGTCATTATTAAAACAAACGAAACATATAACTTCTTGTATTTTCGATAATCGTACAACAGGTTGCTTGAAAGCACGCCTTATATCCTGCGATGATCGGGAATTAATACGCTTTGTATTTTCTCTATTTTAAAGCATTTACCTATACCATTCAACCTAAAAATTCAACAGAGCAATTTCATGCATAACATGCCGTTGTAGTAACAGCAGCCGGAGCATGAACAGGAGTAGGAGCATGAGCAGGAGCAAGGGTAGCAAGAGCAGGAGCAAGAGTAGGAGCAAGATCAGGAGCAGGAGCAAGAGCAAGAGCAGGAGCAAGAGTAGTAAGAGCAGGAGCAAGAGCAAGAGTAGGAGCAAGAGCAAGGGCAGGAGCAGGAGCAGGAGCAGGAGTAGGAGCAAGAGTAACAAGAGCAAGAGCAAGAGTAGGAGCAAGAGCAGGAGCAAGAGTAAAAACAAGAGCAGGAGCAAGAGCAGGGGCAGGAGCAAGAGCAAGAGTAGCAGCAAGAGCAGGAGCAAGAGTAGAAGCAAGAGCAGGAGCAAGAGCAGGAGCAAGAGCAGGAGCAAGAGCAGGGACAGGAGCAAGAGCAAGAGTAACAAGAGCAAGAGTAGCAGCAAGAGCAGGAGCAAGAGTAGAAGCAAGAGCAGGAGCAAGAGCAAGAGCAGGGGCAGGAGCAAGACCAAGAGTAGCAGCAAGAGCACGAGCAAGAGTAGAAGCAAGAGCAAGAGCAGGAGCAAGATCAGGAGCAAGAGCAAGAGTAGGAGCAAGAGCAGGAGCAAGAGTAGAAGCAAGAGCAGGAGCAAGAGCAAGAGCAGGGGCAGGAGCAAGAGCAAGAGTATCAGCAAGAGCAGGAGCAAGAGTAGAAGCAAGAGCAGGAGCAAGAGCAAGAGCAGGGGCAGGAGCAAGAGTAGCAGCAAGTGCAGGAGCAAGAGTAGAAGCAAGAGCAAGAGCAAGAGCAAGAGCAAGAGGAGGGGCAGGAGCAGGAGCAAGAGTAGCAAGAGCAAGAGCAGGGGCAGGAGTAGGAGCATTAGTAGCAAGAGCAAGAGCAGGGGCAGGAGTACGAGCAATAATAGCAAGAGCAAGAGCAGGGGCAGGAGTAGGAACAAGAGTAGCAAGAGCAAGAGCAGGGGAAGGAGTAGGAGCAAGAGTAGCAAGAGCAAGAGCAGGGGAAGGAGTAGGAGCAAGAGTAGCAAGAGCAGGGGCAGGAGTAGGAGCAAGAGTAGCAAGAGCAAGAGCAGGGGCAGGAGTACGAGCAATAGTAGCAAGAGCAAGAGCAGGGGCAGGAGTAGGAACAAGAGTAGCAAGAGCAAGAGCAGGGGAAGGAGTAGGAGCAAGAGTAGCAAGAGCAGGGGCAGGAGTAGGAGCAAGAGTAGCAAGAGCAAGAGCAGGGGCAGGAGTACGAGCAATAGTAGCAAGAGCAAGAGCAGGGGCAGGAGTAGGAACAAGAGTAGCAAGAGCAAGAGCAGGGGAAGGAGTAGGAGCAAGAGTAGCAAGAGCAAGAGCAGGGGCAGGAGTAGGAGCAAGAGTAGCAAGAGCAAGAGCAGGGGCAGGAGTACGAGCAATAGTAGCAAGAGCAAGAGCAGGGGCAGGAGTAGGAACAAGAGTAGCAAGAGCAAGAGCAGGGGAAGGAGTAGGAGCAAGAGTAGCAAGAGCAAGAGCAGGGGCAGGAGTAGGAGCAAGAGTAGCAAGAGCAAGAGCAGGGGCAGGAGTACGAGCAATAGTAGCAAGAGCAAGAGCAGGGGCAGGAGTAGGAACAAGAGTAGCAAGAGCAAGAGCAGGGGAAGGAGTAGGAGCAAGAGTAGCAAGAGCAAGAGCAGGGGCAGGAGTAGGAGCAAGAGTAGCAAGAGTAAGAGCAGGGGCAGGAGTACGAGCAATAGTAGCAAGAGCAAGAGCAGGGGCAGGAGTAGGAGCAAGAGTAGCAAGAGTAAGAGCAGGGGCAGGAGTACGAGCAATAGTAGCAAGAGCAAGAGCAGGGGCAGGAGTAGGAGCAAGAGTAGCAAGAGCAGGGGCAGGAGTACGAGCAATAGTAGCAAGAGCAAGAGCAGGGGCAGGAGTACGAGCAAGAGTAACAAGAGCAAGAGCAGGGGCAGGAGTACGGGCAATAGTAGCAAGAGCAAGAGCAGGGGCAGGAGCAAGAGTAGGAAGAGCAGGAGCAGGAGCAAGAGCAAGAGCAAGGTCAGGAGCAGGAGCAAGAGTAGCAAGAGCAAGAGCAGGGGCAGGAGCAGGGGCAGGAGTAGCAAGAGCAAGAGCAGGGGCAGGAGTAGCAAGAGCAAGAGCAGGGGCAGGAGCAGGGGCAGGAGCAGGAGCAAGAGTAGCAAGAGCAGGAGCAACAGCAACAGTAGCAGTAACAGTAACAATAAGCCAGAGAGGGAGAGAGACTAGAGAGAGGAAAGGAGAGAAAACAAGAGGAAGGAAGAGAGTGATAGGGAGTGAGGGGGAGAGAGAACGCGCGCGGAGGGTGAGGGAGAGGGAGAGATGGAGGGGGACAGAGAAAGAGGGGGAGAGAGATCGCGTGCTGACTAATTTAAAAACGAAAAGCTTGATATTCAAGTTCGGCTACTTTTAAGGACAGAGAGCATTGCTTCCAGTGAAATTGCCCTCCACTCAGGCTTGCGTACACAAATAAACCATTGGTTTTTTGCATACTTCAGTTAACTTAGAATAACTATACCGAAAACAAATGCTTATCTCAAATCTGTTGCTGAGAAGGTAATGAAAAGACAAATGAAAAGTGATAAAATTGGTGATAAATAGTTGAAATATGCCATTTCATAGCGTCTTATTGACGTACGTACCACGTAGTACCCATGAACGCTTCATAACTCGGCGAAAAGTAGGTAGAAGCAAATCCACCCTCCGTTCTTTCGTATAAACTTGGATAGCTTTAATAGAAATTAGGTAAAGATAGGTACAACGGAGGAACCCCCGCTAGCAGGCACACTACGCACGTAAACTCTAAGGGCTCTTTGTGCTTCTACCGTGACCCCTGAGAGGGAGGGATGAAAGAAACAACCCGAAGGGTGACCAGATCCGAATGAACGACAGGTACAAGCACCGCCGCCTAGTCCTACAATTCTGAAATGGATAAACAGATCCGAAAGATGTGGTATGAGGATGAGCACCCCATCAATCGCCTAAGTGAAAAGGGAGAAACCACGAAAAAGTCCAAGTCAGAGTGCGCAGTTAGCTGGAACCGAACGAATGAGATTCACACACGTTACCCCGGCACCACTCCGCTGTGTTTGATAAGAATAGCTTGTTATAGAGCAGAGCAAATCATGTGAATGCAACACATCTTTTTAGATTAAGCGTTTTGGGAACATTTCTTTTGAATGATGGCTCCCATTGCTTTTTATTTAAGCAGGAAACGATTAAACCTGAAGATATTAATGTTCCTCACTGAGTGAGTCAGCTGCTCAGATAGTTCACATTCCTCTGTTTGCCTCCCACACCGTAGCACTTCCCTGTAACCGCACCTTACAAAGCAAAGTCACTGCTTTGGACGTCCCAAGTGTAGAAATGTTGCTTTTAATTGTGACAGTCATACCTAGTTCTGGGTTAGATGGTCAAACATCTTGTATTGTCCACAAAAACATAGTAAACCGTTTAACGGCACATTGTAGTTAAACACATTCATCTACACATGAAACATATGCCAGTATTACAATGTGATCACCAACTAAACCATCACAGATACAGCAGAATCCCGGGTTGTTGCGGACATGCTTTAGCCCCGCGTCATAGCGATTTTTACATCGGAATGTGTGCTTAGAAGTGATAAAAATCGATCCCGCGGACGTTGTGGGAAACATTCGTGCAGTAATAAATTACAGTACAATGTAAAGTACAGTTTGTCCAGATTGTCGTGACGCTTCCCCACTCCTGAAATATAGATGCGCAATACAACAGGCGTGCCCACTTGCATGATAGCAGAGGTGGGCATCAGTGCGTCGCTCGCTCTCACTGTGACAACTACACAATAATTGTTTATAATACGTAAACATACTCCGCTTGTGTATGCGACTGCCTGAGTTCTGACATCACTCGCTTGTTCCCCACCACTGCAGCGACTTCTTAATTTCTCCTCTCTCGCGCATGTCGACAGTCACCGCGTTCTAGACAAACTGTATGTAATATACGGTAAAGTACAGACGGCTTCAAATGTTTTCGTGCTCCTAGGCGCGGGGGGACGCCAGGATGTCTTATCTATTAGTTATGCCAGGTGGTTTCAAAGGTCGACTTACAAGCTCATAGCTGTCTACAAGGGTGAGGAACGTAATGTGTTTGCAAGTCCAAAGAGAATATCATTCCAACATTTCTCTTACACTCGGTTGTAAGGAAGTAACCTCAATGTAAAGAAAACAACATTAACATTGTAAATCTACAACGAACTCGCAGCAGGATGGAAACTAAATATTCAGCATTAGAGACGTGATATGAACTTTTAAATTTAAAACCTTTAAATAATTTTAATACACGGCTTTTTTAAAAAGCTATTCATTGAGACATGCATGCGCGCTGTAAAATGTGAAAATCGGTTTTATTCGGCGAACATGAAATCGTGTATTTGACCAGAAATTTCATGTCAAGGTTTGAAACATTGAATGGCTGCTTCTCGGAAGTAGCAGGAAAACAGAACTTCAAACGAAAATGAAAGTTTGCGTAGCACAATAGAACTGCTGCAAATTGCATAAGAGCACGTTTCAAAAAATTATGAGGCATCAACCTCTCTCATATGCATTATCTTTGTTTAAGGAATTGTTTAAACATATTTCTTAAACGCCATTAGTGCTACAACAAAAAGCAATGCTACTGGTTTAAGCACTTGCAGAAAACAATGTGCTGTGTTTTTTGGAACAGAACAACATCAATTATTTAGCTTCTTGTTGGCTCACCACTGACCACACATCAGAGGAACACACACAAAAGTAAATGACTGGTGAAGCCATCGCTAGGCCGGGTGGACCAAGAGCAAGTAATTCACAAGAAAAAATTTCGTCTTTCCCCTACAGCCTCTCGTCCATTGGAAAACATTTGGAGCCGGCTGTACCCCACTTTTAAATGCAGTCACATACTAGCTATACTAGGGGTGTATTTTAGTCCTGCAACCCATCTTAATTTATACAGTACATACAATTACAATTCCTAATTTTACATAGCTTAAAGAAATCAGTAAGTTTTATTTAGCAGCATAATTTGCAACGGTTTTTTTTTTCGCGTATTACTTGATTGTAGTGAAGATGGAGATGAATATTGTTCGGTTCATTTTGCTTCTCCGTACACAGAACCATCTGGTTTATGGTACTTATCACTTCACTAACACGCAGAATATGTTCTTCCGTGTGCATGTCTTGGTACTTCCGGGAAATTCTTAGCAATGTAGTGGCCAAGGTCAACGCTAGGAATACAGAGGTCGCAGTGTCCACGGTCCATGCTAGGAACAGCGAAAAGTATATTTCAGTACCGCTCTTTGAAGAAAATTTTAAACTCAACTTTCAAGAATAAAAAATAAATAGAGTACGATATATTTTTTGGGACAAACTTTCCCCCGCGTTAAATCAGAGTCCGCGGTGTTTCCGATCGCGCTATTTCAAGTTTCTTCTGTATAATCATTAATTTGCATCACACACTGCAACGGAACTTATAACGTACCTTTTCGGTATTATAGTGAGTGGGTGGGTAAATGAGTGAGTGAGTGAGAGACTGGGTGGATGAGTGAGTGAGTGGGTGGATGGATGGATGTGTGAGTGAGTTGGTGACTGAGTGGATGAGTGAGTGAGTGAGTGAGTGAGTGAGTGAGTGGATGAGTGAGTGGGTGGATGGGTGGATGAGTGGGTGGATGGGTGGGTGGATGAGTGATTGGTTGGTTGGATGCGTGTATGAGTGAATGAGTTGGTGAGTGAGTGGATGAGTGAGGGAGAGAGTGGATGAGTGAGTGGGTGGATGGGTGGATGAGTGAGTGGGTGGATGGGTGGATGAGTGAGTGGGTGAGTGAATGATTTGGTGAGTGAGTGAGTGAGTGAGTGGGTGAGTGTGTGGGTGAGTGAGTGGGTGAGTGAGTGGGTGAGTGAGTGGGTGAGTGAGCTGGTGGGTGGATGTGTGGGTGAGTGAGTTAGTGGGTGGGTGTGTGGGTGGGTGGGTGAGTGAGTGAGTTAGTGGGTGGGTGTGTGGGTGGGTGGGTGGGTGTGTGGGTGGGTGGGTGAGTGAGTTAGTGGGTGGATGTGTGGGTGGGTGGGTGGGTGGGTGAGTGAGTGAGTTAGTGGGTGGGTGTGTGGGTGGGTGGATGTGTGGGTGAGTGAGTGGGTGAGTGCGTGAGTGAGTTAGTGGGTGGGTGTGTGGGTGGGTGGGTGAGTGAGTGAGTGAGTGAGTGGGTGTGTGGGTGGGTGGGTGGGTGGGTGGGTGAGTGAGTGAGTGAGTGGGTGGGTGGGTGGGTGGGTGGGTGTGTGAGTGAGTGGGTGAGTAAGTGGGTGAGTGGGTGGGTTGGTGGGTGGGTTGGTGGGTGGGTGAGTGGATGAGTGAGTGAGTGAGTGAGTGAGTGGGTGGGTGGGTGAGTGTTGAGTGGGTGGGTGGGTGGGTGGGTAGGTGAGTGAGTGAGTGAATGAGTGAGTGAGTGAGTGAGTGGGTGGGTGGGTGGGTGAGTGGGTGGGTGGGTGGGTGGGTGGGTAGATGAGTGAATGAGTGAGTGAGTGAGTGAGTGAGTGAGTGAGTGAGTGAGTGGGTGGGTGGGTGAGTGAGTGGGTGGGTGGGTGGGTGGGTGGGTAGATGAGTGAATGAGTGAGTGAGTGAGTGAGTGAGTGGGTGGGTGGGTAGATGAGTGAATGAGTGAGTGAGTGGGTGGGTGGGTGGGTGAGTGAGTGAGTGGGTGGGTGGGTGAGTGAGTGGGTGGGTGGGTGGGTGAGTGAGTGGGTGGGTGGGTGGGTGGGTAGATGAGTGAATGAGTGAGTGAGTGAGTGAGTGAGTGAGTGAGTGAGTGAGTGAGTGAGTGAGTGAGTGAGTGAGTGAGTGAGTGAGTGGGTGGGTGAGTGAGTGGGTGGGTGAGTGTATGGGTGAGTGAGTGAGTGAGTGATTGAGTGAGCTTTAAGGGTCTGTTGTTGAACTTCAGCGTCAAGATTAGTTTTAAACCAATTTTCTACGCTGTTCACAGGAGGCAAACGCAGACACATACAAGTCTTTCTCTAAAAATGTTTTTTCTGGGGGGGGGGGGGCGGGGTCCAAGTACATATTTCCGATGAAATCTCTACGTCAAATTTTTGGATGCAATACAATATCTCCCTACTTGCTATACGTAGCAGACAAACTAAAGAAGTAAAACAAGCTTTCTACCTATAAAAAATAAGCATGACAAGGTCTGAGTACTCTGTTTGTAATCTGTGTAGAGAGCTGAGCTCTAGAAATTCCAGCGGACTCTAAGTATCCGGCAAAGTGGCGTAGAAAGCAGAGGAAAGTTCTTTTAAACAAGATCATTAAATTCGCCGTTACATCTTTGACGGTTAAAAAGTGTCTACGACGACAAGGGAAGAGCAAAGTGGAACTGAAGATATAAATTACAAACGTTTTCTGTTCTGGGTTCTTACTAACAACTCTCCTTTCTACTTGCAGACTTTTCTAATTATATTTTATTTTTTTGCAGCCTAGGAGCTAAGAGTAACATGGAGGTTGTTCAAAACACAAAGCAAAAGAGAGAAAAATGAGCATCAAAGAGCGACCTGGAATGTTAATTATACAACGCTGACTTTGTCTGGAAGCAGTCAATGATCAAACATATTCCCACATATCATTTCAGCAATATTCACGAATGCGTTTCTCTCCTGTATTATGTAGCTTAGTTCATTCACCGAACTTGCTTAAAAGGCTCTTTGTTCCCACAACTAACAATAACTCAGGTCCACTGTCTTTTTTTAACTTGTTTATTTCTTTCCTTTTCCTGTATAGTACGAAAATCGTGCAGAATAAATCATAGCTGGGAGTAACATGTAGATTTATTTAAGAATAATGAATAAAAAACTGCGTTAAAATAACTCACGCTTTCCCTGCCCTCTTCTTATTAGATTGAAAGAATAGGCATCATCAACATTAGTGGCTTAACAACAATTAATAATAATAATAAGAAGAAGAAGAAGAATTAATAATAATTAATAATAATTATAATTAATAATAATAATAATAATAATAATAAATAATAGTAGTAATAATAATAATAATAGTAGTAATAATAATAATAATAGTAGTAATAATAATAATAATAATAATAATAATAATAATAATAATAATAATAATAATAATAATAATAATAATAATAATAATAATAATAATAATAATAATAATAATAATAATAATAATAATAATAATAATAATGCCACTTTATAATATGCTGCATCAATATGACATAACAAAAGTGTAATTCAGCATATACCCAGCTATAAAAGTATCATTAATTACGAGATTAGAATGGATCCTCGCTTAAATTTTGCCAACAAACACGTGTTGCCATTCTCTGTACTCAGCTGTTTGCGTCTTACTCAGGATTATAGTAACCATGATATCTTCCACTAAAACAGTGTGGGGTTAGAATTTCACTCTGCTCACCCTAAATAAACTAAATTAGCTAACTCAAAAATGGGTGAAGGAAATGTATTAAATATAATTTTGTAAGTCAAAACTTACGTCAATCTGAGCTGTCAAATAGGGGTGCGACACGCAGTTCAAGTTCAGGAGATTTTGTATCTCTAGAATAGTCCAGGTTTATAACCAAACTGGCAGATATGGGTCACTGTCCACCAAAGAAACCACCTCATCTATGGTAAGAGGCTCGTTATTTAAGCAGAAACCATGCACTTTAAAGCGAATGACACTTTAAATATAATCATACATTTGCCCTAAAACACTAAACGGTATTTATATACTTGCTTTTATATACTTTTTCAGTTCCTGTTTGTTTCATTTTTGTTATCACATGGGAAATAGTGTGCACAGTTTATCTATTACTATAAATAATCTGTGATGCTTTAATTCGTAGTCACTAGGCAACAAAAACTATACTTTGTATTCTATGTAACAAACAAAAAACATGCTATCAAAACGTAATATACAGGTTCAACAAAACGTTAATTATTCTTTAATGATGGTCATCTGTATCTTATTTTTACTTTCTCTGCTGGTAAGTAGGGGAAGTATTGTATTCCACCCAAAAATTCGATGTCAAGATTTCACCAGAAATATGTTTTGAGGCCCCCTGAATGCAGAAAAAGCATTTTGAGATAAAGGTTCATATGTGTGTGTGTGTGTGTGTCTGTCTGTCTGTCCGTGGAAAATGTTTCGAAAATGTTTATTTTCTTGAAAATGGCTAACGATTTTGATTAAAAGGCCATGTGTTTGAGGTATTTTTTATGACAAATGAAATTTATACCTTGAATTGTCTGGCTATAGCCCGTGAAGCCCTATATACTCTGGATGACTTTTGCATAACTGCTAAATATTAAGAGACAAACCAAATCTTACTATACAAAAAAATGTAGATCTTGCCGAAACACGTAATTTAGGTCTATGTAATTTTTTTTGTAGAGTGAACCTTTTCGGAGATATTCCTTGTTATTTGTGTGAGTTTTGGATAATTTATACTTCTATCAAATTAAACATCGTCATTCATTTTTATGTTAACCATGCAAAGAGAACGGAATTTGACTATCGCACAAAGCCTATTTCCCCTTGCATCTACAAGGAAATAAGCAATAACATAATTTCTGCAAATGTTCATATCAACTTACATGAAGAAGATATAGAAATAAGAGTTGTAAGAATGGTTAGTGCAAGAGTAGAGAAATCATGTGAGTGCAACACATCCGATTTTGTGGGGTGAAATGCAATGCGTATTTTCTAGCGCACTCTCCCATATCCCAACATGGATAATGGGCCACTATTTTGCACCTCAGTATACGGAGCAGTTAAATTAACAACAGACAAAGACAACGGTTAATGAAAACCTAAAATATCCACAAGAGGATTACATTACAAATGCACGTCGCATCGACAAGCCACAGCAGCATAGGATATTTACACAAGTTACTTGTAACTGGATAAATATGCGGCGCGTAACTAACAATTTAAACTACAAGCACAAATACGTGTTTCAATGTGCCCAAACGTCTACTCTTACGAAGGAATTGCTATTTCTGCACGTATATAACGTCCCTTCAATTCTACATACTTAAAAGTAAATTACTGTTTAGAAAATAAGACCATTGCTTCAGATTTTGTGACAGGTATAACGTTTATAATGGTTCACTTCTTAAAATATATTTCCAGGAGTAAGTGCATCAACATAATGCGATAAATAAATTCGTCTCACGCATGTAGCAATAAAAATGAATGGAGATTTATTGATGTAAGTAAATCTTTAAAAGAAAAATATGTACGCGTAAATTTGATAAATGTAAGAATACTGTTCATACTAAATATATTAACTTATCAGTCACTGGATTAAGACCATAGGATGGTCACTAAACAATTTGTTATACCTACTGCCTTATATGTAAAGTTGATTTCCTTACCTCAGTTTAGCACAGAGCTGTCCCATGAAGTCTTCACGTTTTGACTTGCTGAATCACTCCATCTACATGAACACAAAAGGGTCATGTAATTGTTCACGTGTGCACTTAACTATTTTTACAATTTACTATATCTGCAGACGACATATCTGCCTGTGTTTATGCAAATTATTACAGTTTGAAAGTAGCTATACCACACACCCAAGGCTGCACGCAGTCAAACTGGAACAGTGTTTCTATTTGTCTTAATAATCACATTGCGCGGTTTATTACACGAGGAAGCAAAACGCCGAGTGTGTAATTATAACGAAGCTTAAACACCACAAAATTCTGTTTCTCGACTCACAAAACAGTCACCTTGACGAGCGGGCGGGCGGCAGGCAGGCATTTGTTTACACTTGACAAGACTTGAGCACACTTCCGTGCCTTCACTATCACAAACGTGAACTGAAACAAAAGCCTGTCTCCTGCCACTTGTCCATACACACAGGTGTCTCTGTGGACAGAGAACAGCTCACCTCTCTGTGTTCCTCTTTAACTGCGACTCCATAAAGATAACCCTTCTATCCATAACGCACGAGATTTAATCCCCTCAAATAACCCTAAACGACCATAAGACCTGCCACTAATTTCCTGAATACTCTACAATTCCCTAGTAAGTTGTCTGCAGTACTGTAATTATGTTTAGTATACATCCGTAAGATTTCCTACAATCCATAACCTCACAAATAGTCACAACGTCAAGAAGGAATAATACATTTTCACGAATATCTTCCGGATTAATCATATCAATACATACACACGAATTTTGTAATATATTATGCACTCCTAAGACTAAATCAGGCTAGTAGGTAGGGTAGGACAGAGCTGGCGCACTTTTTTATGGGCAAGATGGCCGCCATGCGTAATCTAAGCATTAATACGTAAGGTGACAGGGGAAGCAGGACGTTGTAGGTGTTTGAATGAATCTCTAGGGATAACTTTTAAAGCCTATAGCAGTGTATGTATGTTTATGAGCGTTCATGGTAGCTGAGTATGTCGTCCACTATATTGCTGTATGTCTCCTAATGCAAGAGCTTTCTATCTTGATTGAATATATTACCCCAATATAATGTTACCTCGCCCCACATAGCCACGCTAACCTAACCTAACCTAACCTAACCTTACCTAACCTCACCTCACCTCACCTCACCTCACCTCGCCTAAGCCCCATACCTAACCTAGCCTAACCTAACCTAACCTAACCTAACCTATCCTAATCCAACCTAACCTAAGCCTCATACTTCTACTCTTCTAACCTATCTTAACCTAACCTAAGCTCCATACTTCTACATGGCTAACCTAACCTAACCCAGCTCCCACTATTTACTCCCGTCTTTGATAATTTAGCCTAAGCCCCATACTTCTACTCGTCTAACCTAACCTAACCTAACCTAACCTAACCTAAGCCTCATACTACTACTCGGGTAACCTAACCTAGCATTACTTAACCTAAGAGGAGCTTAAACCTTCCTATTTATTAAGATATTTTAACCTTACCTAAGCCCCATACTTCTACTCGTCTAACCTAACCTAATCTAACCTGGCCTAGCCTAACCTAAGGTAGATCCTCTTATTATTATTTATTCTATTCTACTAACATGATACGTTTCTAGACATTCAGTCTGTCCTCTTATCATCTATCCTATTCCCTCCTTTGCTTCTCTATTCTATCCTGCCATACGCTGTGCTGATCTCCCTCTAGGAATTTCATAAACATTTTGATACTATTTTGAGTCCTCTGATAGATCTTTTTTTAAGCACTTTTAGTATATTCAGGCTGCTTTTACAACATATTTAAGAACTTTTCAGACTATTTTGAAGATAATACAGGTTATTTGATCGATTTTTCAGAGGTTTCATGGTATTTTGACGTTGTTTATAGACCGTTAACAGATATTTTAGTTGCTTTAGGCTGTGCAGGACGCTTTTACAAATTATTTTACACAACGGCCAGGCAATTTTGAGTGATTTAGACGCCATATTATATATTTGCAGGGTGTTTTGAGGCCCGTTTGGACTCGCTGGTAGATATTTCAGCCTGTTTTCCAGATATTCTGAAGACTTTTACGTCCAGTTTAAACATTTTTCAGAGTATTTTAGACGAATTTTACGTTATTTAAGGCAATCTGAGAGTTATTCTGGACGACCCTGTCTATTATTGTTTGCTTTAAACACTTTGAAGGGTAATGGAAGATAATTTTCTCGATATCAGGGATACTGAACCGACTATTTCAAGGTTGTTAGACCAGTTAATTATCGTTTCAGCCATTTTAGAGACATTTTAAGCACTATAGGGGTATTTTAGACTTTGTCACCAACATTTTGCATGGTTTTTCAGAATCCTTTGAAACACTTTTATAGGCGTTAGACGCTTTTAATGGTATTTTTCGAGCGCTAATAAATTAAGACATTTTAGCTCCTTCACAGGTATTTTGAGGATTTTCAGGGCATCTTAGACACGTGAGAAGCATTTTTTTCGCCAGTTTGAAGATGTTTTAAGACACTCTAGTAGGCATTTTTAACGCTGATAGAGTTATTTTAATTGATTTAAGAACATTTTACTAAGTTTTCTTCAGTAATAGCTTTGTTTTATAGTAGTTGAAGAGCAGTCTAACTTATCCAGTCATTTATTGCATTTCTCGCATTATTATTTTGATTACATTTCACGAATAACCTAACTCGGCAACAATCATCATCATTATCAACTACTCTATCTTATAGTCCAACTAAGTTAACCTAACCTAGCCTAGCCTAGCCTAGCCTAACCTGTCCTAACCAAACCTAACATAGCCCAACCCAAGCTAGCCTAGCCTAACCATACTCTCTACACCTAAGCATACCCACCTGACCTAAGCATACTAATCAGGCTAACATAGCCCAACCCAAGCTATCCTAGCCTAACCATACTCTCATCACCTAAGCACACCCACCTGACCTAAGCATACTAATCAAGCTAACATAGCCCAACCCAAGCTATCCTAGCCTAACCATACTCTCTACACCTAAGCATACCCACCTGACCTAAGCATACTAATCAGGCTAACATAGCCCAACCCAAGCTATCCTAGCCTAACCATACTCTCATCACCTAAGCATACTCACCTGACCTAAGCATACTAATCAAGCTAACATAGCCCAACCCAAGCTATCCTAGCCTAACCATACTCTCACCACCTAAGCATACCCACCTGACCTAAGCATACTAATCAAGCCAACATAGCCCAAACCAAGCTATCCTAGCCTAACCATACTCTCACCACCTAAGCATACTCACCTGACCTAAGCATACTAATCAAGCCAACATAGCCCAAACCAAGCTATCCTAGCCTAACCATACTCTCACCACCTAAGCATACTCACCTGACCTAAGCATACTAATCAAGCCAACATAGCCCAAACCAAGCTATCCTAGCCTAACCATACTCTCACCACCTAAGCATACTCACCTGACCTAAGCATACTAATCAAGCTAACATAGCCCAACCCAAGCTATCCTAGCCTAACCATACTCTCACCACCTAAGCATACTCACCTGACCTAAGCATACTAATCAGGCTAACATAGCCCAACCCAAGCTATCCTAACCTAACCATACTCTCACCACCTAAGCATACTCACCTGACCTAAGCATACTAATCAAGCTAACATAGCCCAACCCAAGCTTGCCTAACCTAACCATACTCTCACCACCTAAGCATACTCACCTGACCTAAGCATACTAATCAGGCTAACATAGCCCAAACCAAGCTATCTTAACCTAACCATACTCTCACCACCTAAGCATACTAACCTGACCTAAGCATACTAATCAAGCTAACATAGTCTCTTTCTGGCTTTTTGATGCCTTTGTGACCTTTAGAAGGATGTTCATGGTACATCTAGTGAATTTCGGAGTCTTTTAATATGCTTTACAACCAATCTCTCACAGTTTTACTGTCTCACTGGCTTCTATTATAGTTACAGATCGTTCCACGTTCGTTACATGGCATTATCTTATATGCTATACTTTCATATTTTTCCCTAACCTAGCCTAACCTAATCTGTTCACTTAATCTGGTCACCTATTATGGCCACTTTCGTAACGTTACAGAACTTGGCTACTAGCATTTTTGTTACTGATACAATCTATCTCTTTCACAACGTTACAGAACTTGGCTTCTAACATGTTTGTCACTGATAGAAGTATTGAGAATCTTTATGAGAGCTTTTACACGGGTTTTTCACTAATTTCTTCAGCTTATAGAAGTTCTTTTAGCCGTGATGTTGAAGAAGCCGTTAAGAGCATTTCCTCGCCCTTGCCGGTATGTTATGCATGTTAATCCCGGTTATTATTCTTTAGAGTAGTTCAGCATTTTCTAATGGGATCACTTAGGGCATTGCTTATGCGTTTTAGTGTCTAACCTTGCAAGCCTTGTATTCCTTTAAAGAATTTCGGAACGCCATATTCGTCAGTGCTGGCTTCTGCAGCTCTTTTATAGAGCTTCAGTCTAGAAAATAAAGTTTTCTCATGGTATTTGAAGTATCACGTAGCACCACTATTTCTACGTCCCGTGTCCGCAGATTATGTGAAAGCGACTGTTGAGTTTTGCATCGCTATAACGACACCACCAACACCATCTCCTTTACAACCATCATAACTAGCATTATCACCTCCACCACCATCACCAGCGCAACCATAACCTACAACGACACCATCACCAACGACCCCATATCCAGCAATACCATAAACTTTTATTCAGGTGTATGATCCTTTCGCATAGCTCTATATTATGTTTTGGTGCTAACATCTCGAACACAGCATGCAGTTTTCTAAGGCTAACCCCGCCACCTATCCTGATCTGACCTGCTTCTTTTAAAGTATTTTTCTCAGCTTTATCCAACATTGTTTTCTAGCTCTTTATAGAGCTTTAAACTATCAGTAAAATATGTTCTAACCTATTACGTTGAAACTGAAGGTATTAGACCTCCTGACATGCGAATCCTAAGCATTCTCTAAACATTTCACGGTATGTTAATGCTATTTTAGAGGTTTGCTAGGTGTTTTAGCCATCTGTGCGGTATTATGATTTTTTTTTTTTTTTTTTTTTTTTTTTATTTTTTAGAATTTTTAAAGCTTCCTCGTGATTTTTCTAAGTTTTCACATCTTTAGTATGTTTTAATGCTTTTAATTAGACACCACCACCACCACCACTACTACCATCACCATCACCACCACCATCACCACCACCACCACCACCATACGACCACCACCACCACCACCACCACCACCAGAACAGATATCACCATAAGCAACATCACCACGACTATCACCAATACCCACCACCACCATCTCCACAAACACACACACCCGCAAACAAACACACACTCTCCATCACACATACACACACGCACACATGCAAACACACACCCAACCCACACACATACACACATACATGCACAAACACACATACACACGAATGCACACACACAAACATACACATACAATCACACATACAAACTCGCAGACACACACTCTCACACACACCGCCACCACCACCATCACCACTACCATCACCATCACCACCACCATCACCACCACCACCACCGCCATACGACCACCACCACCACCACCACCACCGCCACCACCACCACCACCACCGCCATACGACCACCACCACCACCACCACCGCCACCACCACCACCACCACCACCAGAACAGATATCACCATAAGCAACATCACCACGACTATCACCAATACCCACCACCACCATCTCCACAAACACACACACCCGCAAACAAACACACACCCAACCCACACACATACACACATACACACGAATGCATGCACACAAACATACACATACAATCACACATACAAACTCGCAGACACACACTCTCACACACACCGCCACCACCACCACTACCATCACCATCACCACCACCATCACCACCACCACCACCACCACCATACGACCACCACCACCACCACCAGAACAGATATCACCATAAGCAACATCACCACAACTATCACCAATACCCACCACCACCATCTCCACAAACACACACACCCGCAAACACACACTCTCCATCACACATACACACACGCACACATGCAAACACACACCCAACCCACACACATACACACATACATGCACAAACACGCATACACACGCATGCACACACACAATCATACACATACAATCACACATACATACTCGCAGACACACACTCTCACACACACCGCCACCACCACCACCATACGACCACCACCACCGCCGCCACCACCACCACCACCACCACCACCAGAACAGATATCACCATAAGCAACATCACCACGACTATCACCAATACCCACCACCACCATCTCCACAAACACACACACCCGCAAACAAACACACACTCTCCATCACACATACACACACGCACACATGCAAACACACACCCAACCCACACACATACACACATACATGCACAAACACACATACACACGAATGCATGCACACAAACATACACATACAATCACACATACAAACTCACAGACACACACTCTCACACACACCGCCACCACCACCACCATCACCATCACCACCACCATCACCACCACCATCACCACCACCACCATACGACCACCACCACCACCACCAGAACAGATATCACAATAAGCAACATCACCACAACTATCACCAATACCCACCACCACCATCTCCACAAACACACACACCCGCAAACAAACACACTCTCCATCACACATACACACACGCACACATGCAAACACACACCCAACCCACACACATACACACATACATGCACAAACACGCATACACACGCATGCACACACACACAATCATACACATACAATCACACATACATACTCGCAGACACACACTCTCACACACACCGCCACCACCACCACCATACGACCACCACCACCACCACCAGAACAGATATCACCATAAGCAACATCACCACGACTATCACCAATACCCACCACCACCATCTCCACAAACACACACACCCGCAAACAAACACACAAACACACACTCTCCATCACACATACACACACGCACACATGCAAACACACACCCAACCCACACACATACATGCACAAACACACATACACACGCATGCACACACACAAACATACACATACAATCACACATACAAACTCGCAGACACACGCTCTCACACACACCGCCACCACCACCACCATCACCACCACCACCATCACCACCACCACCATACGACCACCACCACCACCATCACCACCACCACCACCACCACCACCACCAGAACAGATATCACCATAAGCAACATCACCACGACTATCACCAATACCCACCACCACCATCTCCACAAACACACACACCCGCAAACAAACACACACTCTCCATCACACATACACACACGCACACATGCAAACACACACCCAACCCACACACATACACACATACATGCACAAACACACATACACACGCATGCACACACACAAACATACACATACAATCACACATACAAACTCGCAGACACACACTCTCACACACACCCCAACCCACACACACGCGCGCATACATGCACACACACATACACATCCGCAAACACGCACACACACTCACAATCACACACACACACCAGCATACATTCACACACACTCATACACATGCACAATTTTCAGAAAACACACATACATGCACAAACACATACACACACAAACACATACACACACCCCAACCCACACACATACACACGCATACACGCATACCCACACACACACATACATGCACACATACACACACAGACATACATGCACCAGCAAACACGCACACATACACACGCCCGTAAACACACACATACATACACAAACACATACACACACTCTTCCACACACACACATACACACAAACACATACACACACCCCAACCCACAGACACATAAACACCCACACATGCAAACCTACACCTTCACACATGCACGCAAACGCACACACATACACGCACACACCCACACACATACGCAAACAGACATACACACATACACGCAAACACACACGCGCATGTACATACACGCACGCTCACACGCACACTCATACACATACATGCACACACGCAAACACACACACATGCAAACACACACACACGCATAAAGATGCATAGCACACAAATACACAGACACACATGCACGCACACACACACGCAAATACACTCAGGCACACACACGCACAAAGATGTATAGCACACCCACAGACACATATACACCCGCAAACACGCACACACACGCCCGTAAACACACACACACATACACAAACAGACACACATGCACGCACACACACACGCAAACACACTCAGGCACACACACGCACAAAGATGTATAGCACACCCATAGACACATATACGCCCGCAAACACGCACACACACGCCCGTAAACACACACACACACACATACACATACACAAACATGCACGCACACACATACACGCACACACGCACACATGGACCTTTTTTCTAAAAATACTTTTTAGGGATTCAGGGGGTCTCAAAACATATATTTCGAGTGAAATCACGACATCGATTTTTTGGGTGGAATACAATACTTTCCCTACTTACAATTCGTAATAGAGAAATCGTTTGTCTCATATAAACGTCTTTATTAGAAAGAACATGAAAAGTTTCGAGAACATTAAATTCTCACAAGTATATAAATTAATTCAATAATACTTTTTCCATACGTTTATCACAGTCAGTTTGAGCAATATTAACACGATAAGTTTTACCACGTACAGGGTTCGTTCTGCAAACCTACGGACAAAGTAAAACACATCGTAATAACTCATACATAGAGAAAACGGGGTTCTTTCCACATTCCAAGAAGTTATTTGGCGTAAGAGTAAACTCATTTAAAGATGTGTTCCTTAACCCACTCTTGCATTAAATGGAGTAGTCATAATGTGTTCCTGCACCACCAATTTGAATCTCATTAGTATATCAGAGGGTTCTAGTAATTGTATCGTATGAAAAGGGTTTCTTCCCTTACGTTCTTTTTTCGAAAACACGTGCAGACACGTCTATACTTGCCCCCCTTGCAAGTTGTAACTTGTTCTTTTCAAAAACTGGTAGAGGGAACATTTCCAACTGTCACATAAATATGTCAGTTTCTCAAAGGATCCATTAAGATAACCATCTTTTTCATCCTCACTTGGAAGGGTGCGAAGACCACCCCCCACTGACCTTCAGAATTTGGCGGGAGAGGGCGAAGACCACCTGCGCTGGTCTTGAGAACCTGTCAACAGTCAGAGGGGGAGGGTGGCTTATGGGGGGTCATTAATTATCCTTCCTTTGTCATCCTGGAAATTCCCACGTGTGGGGGTGGAGGGGGGGGAGGGGGAGGGGGAGATGGGGAGGGGGGGGGCGTGACAGGATTTGATTAATGGGGAATTTATGCTAATTGAGCCAAAGGGAACATGTCCCTTATGCCACTTCTTGAGCCAAAAGGAACATGTCACTTATGCCACTTCTTGAGCCAAAAGGAACATATTACTACTACTCCATTTAATGCAAGAGTGGGTTAAGGAACACATCTTTAAATGAGTTTACTCTTACGCCAAATAACTTCTTGGAATGTGGAAAGAACCCCGTTTTCTCTATGTATGAGTTATTACGATGTGTTTTACTTTGTCCGTAGGTTTGCAGAACGAACCCTGTACGTGGTAAAACTTATCGTGTTAATATTGCTCAAACTGACTGTGATAAACGTATGGAAAAAGTATTATTGAATTAATTTATATACTTGTGAGAATTTAATGTTCTCGAAACTTTTCATGTTCTTTCTAATAAAGACGTTTATATGAGACAAACGATTTCTCTATTACGAATTGTAAGTAGGGAAAGTATTGTATTCCACCCAAAAAATCGATGTCGTGATTTCACTCGAAATATATGTTTTGAGACCCCCTGAATCCCTAAAAAGTATTTTTAGAAAAAAGGTCCATGTGTGCGTGTGTGCGTGTATGTGTGTGCGTGCATGTTTGTGTATGTGTATGTGTGTGTGTGTGTGTTTACGGGCGTGTGTGTGCGTGTTTGCGGGCGTATATGTGTCTATGGGTGTGCTATACATCTTTGTGCGTGTGTGTGCCTGAGTGTGTTTGCGTGTGTGTGTGCGTGCATGTGTGTCTGTTTGTGTATGTGTGTGTGTGTTTACGGGCGTGTGTGTGCGTGTTTGCGGGTGTATATGTGTCTGTGGGTGTGCTATACATCTTTGTGCGTGTGTGTGCCTGAGTGTATTTGCGTGTGTGTGTGCGTGCATGTGTGTCTGTGTATTTGTGTGCTATGCATCTTTATGCGTGTGTGTGTGTTTGCATGTGTGTGTGTTTGCGTGTGTGCATGTATGTGTATGAGTGTGCGTGTGAGCGTGCGTGTATGTACATGCGCGTGTGTGTTTGCGTGTATGTGTGTATGTCTGTTTGCGTATGTGTGTGGGTGTGTGCGTGTATGTGTGTGCGTTTGCGTGCATGTGTGAAGGTGTAGGTTTGCATGTGTGGGTGTTTATGTGTCTGTGGGTTGGGGTGTGTGTATGTGTTTGTGTGTATGTGTGTGTGTGGAAGAGTGTGTGTATGTGTTTGTGTATGTATGTGTGTGTTTACGGGCGTGTGTATGTGTGCGTGTTTGCTGGTGCATGTATGTCTGTGTGTGTATGTGTGCATGTATGTGTGTGTGTGGGTATGCGTGTATGCGTGTGTATGTGTGTGGGTTGGGGTGTGTGTATGTGTTTGTGTGTGTATGTGTTTGTGCATGTATGTGTGTTTTCTGAAAATTGTGCATGTGTATGAGTGTGTGTGAATGTATGCTGGTGTGTGTGTGTGTGTGATTGTGAGTGTGTGTGCGTGTTTGCGGATGTGTATGTGTGTGTGCATGTATGCGCGCGTGTGTGTGGGTTGGGGTGTGTGTGAGAGTGTGTGTCTGCGAGTTTGTATGTGTGATTGTATGTGTATGTTTGTGTGTGTGCATGCGTGTGTATGTGTGTTTGTGCATGTATGTGTGTATGTCTGTGGGTTGGGTGTGTGTTTGCATGTGTGCGTGTGTGTATGTGTGATGGAGAGTGTGTGTTTGTTTGCGGGTGTGTGTGTTTGTGGAGATGGTGGTGGTGGGTATTGGTGATAGTCGTGGTGATGTTGCTTATGGTGATATCTGTTCTGGTGGTGGTGGTGGTGGTGGTGGTGATGGTGGTGGTGGTGGTCGTATGGTGGTGGTGGTGATGGTGGTGGTGGTGATGGTGGTGGTGGTGGCGGTGTGTGTGAGAGCGTGTGTCTGCGAGTTTGTATGTGTGATTGTATGTGTATGTTTGTGTGTGTGCATGCGTGTGTATGTGTGTTTGTGCATGTATGTGTGTGGGTTGGGTGTGTGTTTGGATGTGTGCGTGTGTGTATGTGTGATGGAGAGTGTGTGTTTGTGTGTTTGTTTGCGGGTGTGTGTGTTTGTGGAGATGGTGGTGGTGGGTATTGGTGATAGTCGTGGTGATGTTGCTTATGGTGATATCTGTTCTGGTGGTGGTGGTGGTGGTCGTATGGTGGTGGTGGTGGCGGTGTGTGTGAGAGTGTGTGTCTGCGAGTATGTATGTGTGATTGTATGTGTATGATTGTGTGTGTGCATGCGTGTGTATGCGTGTTTGTGCATGTATGTGTGTATGTGTGTGGGTTGGGTGTGTGTTTGCATGTGTGCGTGTGTGTATGTGTGATGGAGAGTGTGTTTGTTTGCGGGTGTGTGTGTTTGTGGAGATGGTGGTGGTGGGTATTGGTGATAGTTGTGGTGATGTTGCTTATTGTGATATCTGTTCTGGTGGTGGTGGTGGTGGTCGTATGGTGGTGGTGGTGATGGTGGTGGTGATGGTGGTGGTGATGGTGATGGTGGTGGTGGCGGTGTGTGTGAGAGTGTGTGTCTGTGAGTTTGTATGTGTGATTGTATGTGTATGTTTGTGTGCATGCATTCGTGTGTATGTGTGTTTGTGCATGTATGTGTGTATGTGTGTGGGTTGGGTGTGTGTTTGCATGTGTGCGTGTGTGTATGTGTGATGGAGAGTGTGTGTTTGTTTGCGGGTGTGTGTGTTTGTGGAGATGGTGGTGGTGGGTATTGGTGATAGTCGTGGTGATGTTGCTTATGGTGATATCTGTTCTGGTGGTGGTGGTGGTGGTGGTGGTGGTGGCGGCGGTGGTGGTGGTCGTATGGTGGTGGTGGTGGTGGCGGTGTGTGTGAGAGTGTGTGTCTGCGAGTATGTATGTGTGATTGTATGTGTATGATTGTGTGTGTGCATGCGTGTGTATGCGTGTTTGTGCATGTATGTGTGTATGTGTGTGGGTTGGGTGTGTGTTTGCATGTGTGCGTGTGTGTATGTGTGATGGAGAGTGTGTGTTTGCGGGTGTGTGTGTTTGTGGAGATGGTGGTGGTGGGTATTGGTGATAGTTGTGGTGATGTTGCTTATGGTGATATCTGTTCTGGTGGTGGTGGTGGTCGTATGGTGGTGGTGGTGGTGGTGGTGATGGTGGTGGTGATGGTGATGGTAGTGGTGGTGGTGGTGGCGGTGTGTGTGAGAGTGTGTGTCTGCGAGTTTGTATGTGTGATTGTATGTGTATGTTTGTGTGCATGCATTCGTGTGTATGTGTGTATGTGTGTGGGTTGGGTGTGTGTTTGTTTGCGGGTGTGTGTGTTTGTGGAGATGGTGGTGGTGGGTATTGGTGATAGTCGTGGTGATGTTGCTTATGGTGATATCTGTTCTGGTGGTGGTGGTGGTGGTGGTGGCGGTGGTGGTGGTGGTGGTGGTGGTCGTATGGCGGTGGTGGTGGTGATGGTGGTGGTGATGGTGATGGTAGTGGTGATGGTGGTGGTGGCGGTGTGTGTGAGAGTGTGTGTCTGCGAGTTTGTATGTGTGATTGTATGTGTATGTTTGTGTGTGTGCATTCGTGTGTATGTGTGTTTGTGCATGTATGTGTGTATGTGTGTGGGTTGGGTGTGTGTTTGCATGTGTGCGTGTGTGTATGTGTGATGGAGAGTGTGTGTTTGTTTGCGGGTGTGTGTGTTTGTGGAGATGGTGGTGGTGGGTATTGGTGATAGTCGTGGTGATGTTGCTTATGGTGATATCTGTTCTGGTGGTGGTGGTGGTGGTGGTGGTCGTATGGTGGTGGTGGTGGTGGTGATGGTGGTGGTGATGGTGATGGTAGTAGTGGTGGTGGTGGTGGTGTCTAATTAAAAGCATTAAAACATACTAAAGATGTGAAAACTTAGAAAAATCACGAGGAAGCTTTAAAAATTCTAAAAAATAAAAAAAAAAAAAAAAAAAAAAAAAAAAAATCATAATACCGCACAGATGGCTAAAACACCTAGCAAACCTCTAAAATAGCATTAACATACCGTGAAATGTTTAGAGAATGCTTAGGATTCGCATGTCAGGAGGTCTAATACCTTCAGTTTCAACGTAATAGGTTAGAACATATTTTACTGATAGTTTAAAGCTCTATAAAGAGCTAGAAAACAATGTTGGATAAAGCTGAGAAAAATACTTTAAAAGAAGCAGGTCAGATCAGGATAGGTGGCGGGGTTAGCCTTAGAAAACTGCATGCTGTGTTCGAGATGTTAGCACCAAAACATAATATAGAGCTATGCGAAAGGATCATACACCTGAATAAAAGTTTATGGTATTGCTGGATATGGGGTCGTTGGTGATGGTGTCGTTGTAGGTTATGGTTGCGCTGGTGATGGTGGTGGAGGTGATAATGCTAGTTATGATGGTTGTAAAGGAGATGGTGTTGGTGGTGTCGTTATAGCGATGCAAAACTCAACAGTCGCTTTCACATAATCTGCGGACACGGGACGTAGAAATAGTGGTGCTACGTGATACTTCAAATACCATGAGAAAACTTTATTTTCTAGACTGAAGCTCTATAAAAGAGCTGCAGAAGCCAGCACTGACGAATATGGCGTTCCGAAATTCTTTAAAGGAATACAAGGCTTGCAAGGTTAGACACTAAAACGCATAAGCAATGCCCTAAGTGATCCCATTAGAAAATGCTGAACTACTCTAAAGAATAATAACCGGGATTAACATGCATAACATACCGGCAAGGGCGAGGAAATGCTCTTAACGGCTTCTTCAACATCACGGCTAAAAGAACTTCTATAAGCTGAAGAAATTAGTGAAAAACCCGTGTAAAAGCTCTCATAAAGATTCTCAATACTTCTATCAGTGACAAACATGTTAGAAGCCAAGTTCTGTAACGTTGTGAAAGAGATAGATTGTATCAGTAACAAAAATGCTAGTAGCCAAGTTCTGTAACGTTACGAAAGTGGCCATAATAGGTGACCAGATTAAGTGAACAGATTAGGTTAGGCTAGGTTAGGGAAAAATATGAAAGTATAGCATATAAGATAATGCCATGTAACGAACGTGGAACGATCTGTAACTATAATAGAAGCCAGTGAGACAGTAAAACTGTGAGAGATTGGTTGTAAAGCATATTAAAAGACTCCGAAATTCACTAGATGTACCATGAACATCCTTCTAAAGGTCACAAAGGCATCAAAAAGCCAGAAAGAGACTATGTTAGCTTGATTAGTATGCTTAGGTCAGGTTAGTATGCTTAGGTGGTGAGAGTATGGTTAGGTTAAGATAGCTTGGTTTGGGCTATGTTAGCCTGATTAGTATGCTTAGGTCAGGTGAGTATGCTTAGGTGGTGAGAGTATGGTTAGGTTAGGCAAGCTTGGGTTGGGCTATGTTAGCTTGATTAGTATGCTTAGGTCAGGTGAGTATGCTTAGGTGGTGAGAGTATGGTTAGGTTAGGATAGCTTGGGTTGGGCTATGTTAGCCTGATTAGTATGCTTAGGTCAGGTGAGTATGCTTAGGTGGTGAGAGTATGGTTAGGCTAGGATAGCTTGGGTTGGGCTATGTTAGCTTGATTAGTATGCTTAGGTCAGGTGAGTATGCTTAGGTGGTGAGAGTATGGTTAGGCTAGGATAGCTTGGTTTGGGCTATGTTGGCTTGATTAGTATGCTTAGGTCAGGTGAGTATGCTTAGGTGGTGAGAGTATGGTTAGGCTAGGATAGCTTGGTTTGGGCTATGTTGGCTTGATTAGTATGCTTAGGTCAGGTGAGTATGCTTAGGTGGTGAGAGTATGGTTAGGCTAGGATAGCTTGGTTTGGGCTATGTTGGCTTGATTAGTATGCTTAGGTCAGGTGGGTATGCTTAGGTGGTGAGAGTATGGTTAGGCTAGGATAGCTTGGGTTGGGCTATGTTAGCTTGATTAGTATGCTTAGGTCAGGTGAGTATGCTTAGGTGATGAGAGTATGGTTAGGCTAGGATAGCTTGGGTTGGGCTATGTTAGCCTGATTAGTATGCTTAGGTCAGGTGGGTATGCTTAGGTGTAGAGAGTATGGTTAGGCTAGGATAGCTTGGGTTGGGCTATGTTAGCTTGATTAGTATGCTTAGGTCAGGTGGGTGTGCTTAGGTGATGAGAGTATGGTTAGGCTAGGATAGCTTGGGTTGGGCTATGTTAGCCTGATTAGTATGCTTAGGTCAGGTGGGTATGCTTAGGTGTAGAGAGTATGGTTAGGCTAGGCTAGCTTGGGTTGGGCTATGTTAGGTTTGGTTAGGACAGGTTAGGCTAGGCTAGGCTAGGCTAGGTTAGGTTAACTTAGTTGGACTATAAGATAGAGTAGTTGATAATGATGATGATTGTTGCCGAGTTAGGTTATTCGTGAAATGTAATCAAAATAATAATGCGAGAAATGCAATAAATGACTGGATAAGTTAGACTGCTCTTCAACTACTATAAAACAAAGCTATTACTGAAGAAAACTTAGTAAAATGTTCTTAAATCAATTAAAATAACTCTATCAGCGTTAAAAATGCCTACTAGAGTGTCTTAAAACATCTTCAAACTGGCGAAAAAAATGCTTCTCACGTGTCTAAGATGCCCTGAAAATCCTCAAAATACCTGTGAAGGAGCTAAAATGTCTTAATTTATTAGCGCTCGAAAAATACCATTAAAAGCGTCTAACGCCTATAAAAGTGTTTCAAAGGATTCTGAAAAACCATGCAAAATGTTGGTGACAAAGTCTAAAATACCCCTATAGTGCTTAAAATGTCTCTAAAATGGCTGAAACGATAATTAACTGGTCTAACAACCTTGAAATAGTCGGTTCAGTATCCCTGATATCGAGAAAATTATCTTCCATTACCCTTCAAAGTGTTTAAAGCAAACAATAATAGACAGGGTCGTCCAGAATAACTCTCAGATTGCCTTAAATAACGTAAAATTCGTCTAAAATACTCTGAAAAATGTTTAAACTGGACGTAAAAGTCTTCAGAATATCTGGAAAACAGGCTGAAATATCTACCAGCGAGTCCAAACGGGCCTCAAAACACCCTGCAAATATATAATATGGCGTCTAAATCACTCAAAATTGCCTGGCCGTTGTGTAAAATAATTTGTAAAAGCGTCCTGCACAGCCTAAAGCAACTAAAATATCTGTTAACGGTCTATAAACAACGTCAAAATACCATGAAACCTCTGAAAAATCGATCAAATAACCTGTATTATCTTCAAAATAGTCTGAAAAGTTCTTAAATATGTTGTAAAAGCAGCCTGAATATACTAAAAGTGCTTAAAAAAAGATCTATCAGAGGACTCAAAATAGTATCAAAATGTTTATGAAATTCCTAGAGGGAGATCAGCACAGCGTATGGCAGGATAGAATAGAGAAGCAAAGGAGGGAATAGGATAGATGATAAGAGGACAGACTGAATGTCTAGAAACGTATCATGTTAGTAGAATAGAATAAATAATAATAAGAGGATCTACCTTAGGTTAGGCTAGGCCAGGTTAGATTAGGTTAGGTTAGACGAGTAGAAGTATGGGGCTTAGGTAAGGTTAAAATATCTTAATAAATAGGAAGGTTTAAGCTCCTCTTAGGTTAAGTAATGCTAGGTTAGGTTACCCGAGTAGTAGTATGAGGCTTAGGTTAGGTTAGGTTAGGTTAGGTTAGGTTAGGTTAGACGAGTAGAAGTATGGGGCTTAGGCTAAATTATCAAAGACGGGAGTAAATAGTGGGAGCTGGGTTAGGTTAGGTTAGCCATGTAGAAGTATGGAGCTTAGGTTAGGTTAAGATAGGTTAGAAGAGTAGAAGTATGAGGCTTAGGTTAGGTTGGATTAGGATAGGTTAGGTTAGGTTAGGTTAGGTTAGGCTAGGTTAGGTATGGGGCTTAGGCGAGGTGAGGTGAGGTGAGGTGAGGTGAGGTTAGGTAAGGTTAGGTTAGGTTAGGTTAGGTTAGCGTGGCTATGTGGGGCGAGGTAACATTATATTGGGGTAATATATTCAATCAAGATAGAAAGCTCTTGCATTAGGAGACATACAGCAATATAGTGGACGACATACTCAGCTACCATGAACGCTCATAAACATACATACACTGCTATAGGCTTTAAAAGTTATCCCTAGAGATTCATTCAAACACCTACAACGTCCTGCTTCCCCTGTCACCTTACGTATTAATGCTTAGATTACGCATGGCGGCCATCTTGCCCATAAAAAAGTGCGCCAGCTCTGTCCTACCCTACCTACTCAGGCTGTTACTGTCTTCAGTATTGTAGTGTATATTGCAGATTTTGGAATAGAAAAAGTGCTTGATATTTGAGTTTTGAATGCCGATCCCCTTAATTTTGGTGTGTTGATTCCAAACATGTTATAGTTTTCTTATATCATGTCTACATTTAAAAAAATCTGATATGTTGCACTGACATGACTTTCTCTACTTTTGTACTAACCATTCTTACAAGCTCTTATTCCTATATCTTCTTCGTGTTAGTTAAAATAAATATTTGTACAAATTATCTTATTAGTTATTTCCTTGTAAGTGCAAGGGGAATGTTAGAATACAGTAGGTCTTGTGCGATAGTCAAATCTTTTAAAGCTTTGAGATTCCGTTCTCTTTGCACACATAACATATAAAAAATGAACAACAATTTTCCATTTCATGAAAGTTTTAAGTTTTCCGAAACTCACGCACATAACAAGTAATATCTCCGAAATGGTTCAAGCTACAAGAAAATTTATTGAGATATAAATTGTGTATTTTAGCAAGATCTACATTTTTTGTGTAGTATGATTTGGTCTATCTCTAACGGTTTACCAGTTATGTAAAAGTTGCCCAGAGTAAATATGACTACAGGGGCTATAGCCAGAAAATTCAAGATATACATTTCATTTGTCATAAAAATATCTCAAACATATGACATTTTAATCAAAATCGTTAGAGCCATTTTCAAGAAAATCAAAATTTTCGAAAAATTTTCCATGTAAAGGGTAGTTAAGGGTGGGGCTATTTTCTTCAAAATCTTCATGTCGCATCCTTGAAAGACATTAAACTTAAATACCAGAGATTCGAGCTCTGGAACTCTTGAATGTGAGGCAGACACGCTACTCCCACACCGTGAAGGTCAGCAGTTTGGTGTTATGAGCGTCCTTCTTACTCACAATGAAGTAGGATAATAAACATTTGACCCTCATGAGCACATGTCATCGACTTACTAGCACACTGTAGGTTTTCATGTGCAGCACAAACAGCCTACACATGCTTGCTCAAGTCCACCGCTATTAGGATAAAATTAAAATAAAAACTCATGACATAAATCAGCATGTGTTAGGAAACCTTGTACGTCTCAGTGTCAGAATGAGGCTATTTCAGAGTTTCTCGTGCTCGGACGGCCCTGTTAGTGGACTCGCTCTATTAATCGAGGAGGAAGAACCTGTCATAATAGTAATGCGTGCGTCTCACAGCTTGAGCTACCGCCAAACTCGTTACCGCGTGTTTCCGCAAAACTAAAATACGTACAGCAGAAAAGCTCTCTTTTAAACCCAAGCCAAGGATCCGTTATCGCACAAAGCTATCTAACAGCAAAGCGGAAAACAAACATTTAAATGGCGCAGTTGGTAGAGCACCTGCCTGCTGTGCTAGGGGTCCCGGGTTCGATTCCCGGCAGGGGAGTAGGAATTTTTCTCCAGCCAGGATTATTCCTCATCCTTCCCTGAGTCTGGAAGTGTGAATGTGTGTGTGTGAATTCAAAGAATAAAACCCCCAAAGATAGAAAAACCCAACGTTAAACGTGTAACACCATCAATAGGCAAGGCCGCCGATATGACTTCTGCAGTTAAAGGCAGGATATAAGTGGAACCAAAAAAAACATTTGAACACAGCTACTCGATGCACGCTTTTGAGTCAATCTCCATAGCGAACTAATCTTAACTGTATCGAGATTCTTTAAACTCGATATTAGACAGTCCCTATTTACTATATATAGCAAGTAGAACTATTGTATTCGACCCAAATTTCGATATCGAGATTTCAGTGGAAATATACATTTTGACGTCCCCTCAATCCTAAAAAGCTATTATTAGAAAAAGTTCCGTGTGTCTATGTGTGTGTCTGCCTCTGTGTCGATGAAAAGCCAAAGTTGGGATTTAAGTTTAATATAAAAGATTTTGAAGAAAATTCCTCCACCATAAACTACACTTAAACATTTCTCGAGACTGTTTATTTATTCAAAAATGGCCCTAACCATTTGGATTAAAATGCCATATGTTTAAGATATTTCTATGGCAAATGAAATTTATATTTTGAATTTTCTTGCTGTTGCCCACGTAGTAGTGTTTACTGTTGATAGCTTTTTCATAACTGGTAAACCATAACAGCTAGGCCAAGACCTGGGTAGTGGGATCTACACCTGATTTCAGGCAGGGTCAAGGAAGGGTTTGCAGAACACAAGCAACCGCACCATCTGCCTGCATCCGCCCAAACTACCGCGCTGACAACCATATCTGGAAGTTGGCAAGGGAAATGATACGAGGAAGAGAAGGAAAGAAAACCATGAATTAGAAGCCAGAACCAGCATTCCCTACCAACAAGGAGAAACTAGGAGAAAGCCTACGTTGCGGTGATCAAAGCCACAATCTCCTGAATGTGAGTCACACACTTTACCGTGGCACCGCCTCTATCAGCTGTAAGAACAGAAATCAGGATAGGATCCCTTACCTTTGTTCAGTAACAGCCAATCTCAAGTGCACGATAGAGGTTTTGAACAATCAGGTAAATTTACTGGGTGTGCAGCCTAATGAAGACTAATAATGCCATCAACGAGGGCGGAGAAACAGGTGTACATGTCACACAGGAAGACATCTTAATAGAAGCGGGACGGGATCGCGTCAGGTGGTCCAAACGCAAACAAAATACAAGCGATTTTATGCAATTCATCTTCTCACACCTCAGTGTTTTGTCATGGATCAGCATGCAGACTAACACGCTCTGTTACAACCTACATTCAGTAGGGCCCATTGTGACGTACACTGGAACACAGCTTTCTTGTGCCTTGGCCATAACTAGGACAGAATCTCTTAATTGACGATTTTTCTCTGCTTGTCGGACAGTATCACAGGACATGCAAAGAAAAACTCCGCGATTCATTCACCCCACATTATTTCATGCCAGCGATATCTTAACGTTTGCGAAGGAGGGAAGGTTGGATTTACCTTCTTCCACTTTATGCAGACTCTGCCACTCTTTTAACACTCACAAAGACGAATATTCTGTTGCAGTGGCGGTTTGATTATATGTACATTGTATTTCATTTACGAAAGCACCTTCAAATCTTATATGGTAAACATCTGTTCATGAGTGACTTCTTTGTTGCTGCTTACGTTTAAGTCTATAAATATTCGGTGACAAAGTCGAAGTGAAGTTGCCTTTGAAGATCCACCAAGTAATGGTCACGTGACATATTGCGATAGAGACTTTTAATATGGTTCAATTTGGAGAAACTGTTCGTAAATAAATGTAGAGCTATACTCACTCTTATACACACTATTCTTGCAAATGCTTTTTCGACTATCTCCTTCATTTTCAATCGACATAAGCAATTAATATTCTTACTGCTAATTATCTTCTAGATGCAGGGGAATATGAGAACACAGTAGGCTTTGAGCGATAGTAAAATCTTATAAGAGCTAGTTGCTATGCAATGCCTGACTACGCTAACTTTAAAAAAATCTGATATGTTGCACTCACATGACTTTCTCTACTCTTGTACTAACCATTCTTACAAACTCTTATTCCTATATCTTCTTCGTGTTAGTTAAAATAAACATTTGTACAAATTATCTTATTGCTTATTTCCTTGTAGGTGCAAGGGGAATATTGGAATGCAGTAGGCTTTGTGCGATAGTCAAATCTTTTAAAGGTTAGAGATTCCGTTCTCTTTGTACACGTAACATATAAAAAATGAACAACGATGACCCATTTCACGAAAGTTCCAAGTTTTCCGAAACTCACACACATAACAAGGTATATCTCCGAAATGGTTCACCCTACAAGAAAATTTACTGAGACATAAGTTATGTATTTTAGCAAGATCAACATTTTTTGTATAGTAAAATTTGGTCTATCTCTAACGATTTACCAGTTATGCAAAAGTCGTCCAGAGTAAATACGACTACAGGGGCTATAGCCAGAAAATTCAAGATATACATTTCATTTGTCATAAAAATATCTCAAACATATGACATTTTAATCAAAATCGTTAGAGCCATTTTCAAGAAAATCAAAATTTTCGAAAATTTTTCCATGTAAAGGGTAGTTTAGGCTATTTTCTTCAAAATCTTCGTGTCACATCCTTGAACGACATTAAACTTAAATACCAACTTTGGTTTTTAACCGACTTTTCGTTTTTGAGCTATGCTGTCCACAGACTGACAGACTGACAGACTGACAGACACACAGACACACACACGGACCTTTTTCTAAAAATGCTTTTTTTGGATTCAGGGGGCCTCAAAACATGTATTTCCGGTGAAATCTCGACTTCGAATTTTTGGGTGGAATACAATACTTCCCCTACTTACCAGTAGAGAAAGTAAAAATCGTACGTGTACACTCACACGAGTTTCTCTACTCGCTCTTGAGCGCACTATTCTTAAAATGCTCATTCTCTTATGTATCTCATGACAATCGAGATTGACGCTTGTAGAAATGGTTTTATTATATATTCCCTTGTAGGTACAATGTAAATAGCAAAATAAGGTAGACTTAAGTGAGAGTCAAATATTTTAAGAGCTGGTGACTATGTAACACCTTTGACATTCCATTGCCTTTACATGGCCAGCACATAGCAAAAAGAATAAGACTTCCTATTTGAGAAAAGTATAACTATTTATTCAAACCAATAACAAGGGATATCTCGGAAATGTGCCTCTCCACGCAAATATTTAACAGTAATCGTGAAATTTAATAAAATCTACATTGAAGCAGTGATTATAAAAAATCAGCTAGTATTACAAAACAGAGAGTGAGACAACTACATATTTTAATGAATCCATGTATTTTCTATTGTAAGTTTTTGTAAATCTTTTAGGTCTCCTTGTTACACAAAATAATGCAACATTAAATCACATAAATGAGAGTGCCTAGACCAGAATATTGACGGTAAACATTCTATTTCACAATTGAACGTTAAAAGCGTACTTAGACAAAATTAAATTAAACGAAAATTTGTTCATGTAAAATCTTCTGTGATGTGGTAAGATTTCATTGAAGATCTTTGTCCTGCATCCTTGGAAGTTTTAAACTTCAATACCCTGTATTATTTACAGCCATAGACCTTTTTTCCTAAACAGTGCCTTTTCTTTATTCAGTGGCAGAACCAAGAGAGCACTATTATCTCGCTCATTATAGAATAACTTGTAAATGTCATTTATATATAATCATGTTTTAAAAGAGTTTTCTTATTCAAATTCCTAAAAGTTACTCATTTAAGAATGTACGCGATAAGAAAAACAATTGATGTGAGGAACAAATTTATTTACTCTTACGCCTCTTTTACTGTGGTAAAAATCTTATGTGTTGCACTCACATAACTTTCTCTACTCTTGTACTAACCATTTTTACTAACTCGTATTCATCTATCTTCTTCGTATTAGTTGAGATAAACATTTGCAGAAATTATTGCTTATTTCCTTGTAGGTTCAAGGGGAATATGGGAATACAGTAGACTTTGAGCGATAGTCAAAGATTTTAATACTTTCAAATTCTGTTCTCTTTTCACGGTTAATATATAAAAAAGCTGAATAACGATGTTGCATTTGACAGAAGTGTATGTTCTCCAAAACTCACACAAACAACAAGGAATATCTCCAAAACTGTTCACTCTACAACAAATTTATTTAGACATAAATTGTGTATTTTAGCAAGATCTACGGTTTTGTATACTAAGATTTGGTCTATCTCTAACGGTTTACCAGTTATACAAAAGTGATCTAGAGTAAATATGACTACAGGGGCTATAGCCAGAAAATTCAAAATATACATTTTATTTGTCATAAAAATATCTCAAACATATGGCATTTGTAGCGGGATAAATCAAATCAATTGCTAAAGCAAATTCTTAAACAAAATATTCGCCAACCGATCATTCCGTGTGGCAGGTAGAGGCGTGTATCAGCTAGAATTTGCTCCAACTCAGGGTAAAACCATCATTAAGGTGACGACGCAGACAATGCTAAACAAAGGACGAAAAATCCTTTTGTGCCTTTTGTTAGGCTAATAGGGACGCCATGTGCAGTGAGGCGGAATCCCCTTTTGGAACTCCCGCCACAACCAGGCATGCCTATAGGTGGAAATTCGGAAGCCGCGCGTACAATATGAATTTCCACCAATCACTGCAAACTGCGTGGACAGAAGGTAAGGGTATAGTCAGGGGAAATGGGAAAGTTATAAAACCGGCGAACACGCATTTTAAAACCCCAGTCATGTAGTACATCCCGACCCCAGTCATATAATACACCCCGAGCCCAGTCATACAATACACCCCGAGCCCAGATAAGATCTCAGCCGAGGCAATCTGTGTGAGACCTTTAGGACGACCAGCCGCACATTTTAATCAAAATCCTTAGAGCCATTTTCAAGAAAATCAGAATGTTCGTAAACGGTAGTTTACAGTGAAGCAATTTTTTTTTTCAAAATCTTCCTGTCGCATCCTTGAAAGACTTTAAACTTAAATACCAACTTTGGTTACTAACCGACTTTTCGTTTTTGAGCTATGCTGTCCACAGACTGACAGACACACAGAGACACACGCGCGTGCTTTTTTTTATTCAAAACATATTTCCGGTGAAATTTCAATATCGAATTTTTGGATGGAATACAATACTTCCTCTACTTACTAGGAGAAAGTAAAAAAAGAAGCTATTTTATTACCGATTTTTAGAACATCATATGTGTACGTTATACCAAGAGATGAGAGAAGAGAAATTGAAAGAAGGACAATTGAAGGGAAGAGCTTGACCGGGACAGAAGGAAATGTGGAGAAAATGCGCAAGATCGGAATAAAAACTGAGAAAGTGAGAGAGAGAGTGAGGGGGGAGTAATTTTAACACCAATAAAAATACCTTATCTGCTTAGTTGAAGTAATTACGCGAGAGAAGTTGGAACTTCCAGAGCTATAAATAAATATGTAATCAATGTGCATTATAAATTCAAATCATAGCTCTGCTTTATTCTAAACGTCCACAAAATGTATCCCATTAAATGCAGCATGACTTTACGTACGATGTGTATATTCTTGTCACGGGTCCAATACTTCTACTTTGTTTCCTTTTCTTTCTTTTAAAAGCATATTCATCATTATTAAGTTTATTTTTACAAACTCGAAAATGTTGTATACGACATCGGTTGTGATATGTGTGAAATAGAGTTCCAACATTTTGCCTTCCGTCTTTTCCTCGTTGATAATAAATTTCTTTTGCAAAATCTCTCTTAGTTCTTCACATATTCTGCTACATTTATAATTTTAATGATGAAGCCCTTCGTGGTAACAGTGGGAGGGTTCACAGCAATATCCGCTTGACTTGCTAGCTGTGAAATTATTTCTATCCCTAATGAACCGTTTAGAATGGTCTCAGGACCCGGCTTTGTCAACAATCAGGTGCGGGACGCCGTTAAGAACGTAAAAAAAAAAGCCATTCATTTTTCTTGCAGAGAGGGGGAGGAAGAGTCAAGACACTTATGAGTAGCCTATCTCATTAAAATGAGAGACTGTTTCCCTCATTTCTTTAACATTGGCAATAGAGCTGTTTTAAAAGCCCATTTCCATTGACTTATAGCTCTATGCGAGCCAAACTATGAAAGACAAAGTCTGTTGAAAAACGGAGACGGCTATATGTAAGTAGGGCGCACGGATATAAATACACAGCTAATTTAATATTAATAGGCTAGAGGAAGTAAAAATGAACCAATAGTGCCACTACTTTGTCACGATGATGCTTAGTGTGAAACACATCATAATTCCAAAAATGCCTGATTTTTATTTTCGTTAGCTTTTGGTTTTAAAATATATCGTAGAAGATGATGAATCACACTAATAATAATAATAATAATAATAATAATAATAATAATAATAATAATAATAATAATAATAATAATAATAATAATAATAATAATAATAATAATAATAATAATAATAATAATAATAATAATAATAATAATAATAATAATAATAATAATAATAATAATAATAATAATAATAATAATAATAATAATAATAATAATAATAATAATAATAATAATAATAATAATAATAATAATAATAATAATAATAATAATAATAATAATAATAATAATAATAATAATAATAATAATAATAATAATAATAATAATACATGTTCTTAATAATGATAAACATAATAAAAACCATAATAACAACAATAATAAAAATAATCTTGATAGCAAGCATAATGTTCAGTATCTTCGGAAGATGTAATACAAAGATTTTTAAGGAAATTCTCCCACTCAAAACTTCCCTTTCTATGAACTTTTATCCCCGTTTTCCAGTTTTTCCAAAATGGCTGTAAAGATTTGGATTAAAATACAAAAATATACTAATAAATAAAATGTAGCTAAATCTTGAATTTTCTTGGCCATGGCCTTTTAAGCCACATTCATTCATTATGAAATTTTATTAATTTTTATATTAACTAGTAAAGGTTAAGGGATAAACAAATACCTGTTACACAAAAAATGTAAAGCACGTTTGGGCACACAATTTATTTTAAATAACCTTTTTGTGGAATCAGCTGTCTCCAGAATATACGTTATTTTTACTTTCTCTACTGGTAAGTAGAAGGAAGTATTGTATTCCACCCAAAAATTCGATGTCGAGATTTCACCGGAAATATATGTTTTGAGACCCCCTGAATCTAAGAAAAGCATCTGAACTAGTAATGCTACTTTTTTTTAAAATGTATACCACAAATGTAATGTAATGTAAATATGTTACAGCCTAATTTTCATCCACTTTGCTCTAACAGTTTAGAAATTATGATGAAATTTGTTTAACTTGTATTATGTCACCAAAAAAGTCCCACGCGGCAAAACATTTTAAATTTTGGTTTAATATATTAGCTCTAGATCCAAAATACATATTCCTTTTAAAATTGTGCTAGATTTCTCAGTGTTTTCTTCAGTTTAGGCTCCTAAACGCCTTGAACTTACAAATAGGTACCTATGTGCTTTTCTTTTCTTTTTCTTTTTTGCCTAAAAATTACAATCTTTGGGTTTGAAAATTAAATATTTGTACTGTAAGTCAGTTGTCCGTTATTTTCCAGTTTTATGCAATGCGTATTTTATACTCTAACATGAAAACATCAGCCTCTATGCTAGATGCTATCCAAGTATTTAACGTACGAGTAACGTACACATGTTAAACGGAATATTTATTTCTGAAGTTCTAGGTAGCTCAGACGGAACGAGTACACAGTTCGTAGATAATCTCTCTGCTGTAGATGTGGTTCGAATAGCCTATATGTAGTATTTTTTTATTTTTTACCATATAATATTCACTAATAACATTGGTTGATCAATTATTGTTTTTAAAGCTGTTGTTATTTTAATTCGTAATTTCTTTAATTCCATTTTATGCTATTGCTGTTGTATACGAGGATACCTCACATGGTATAGGTGCTGAGCTGCTTGTGCTTGGCTCTTGCTTCTCGGTGGACCAAGAGCATATCAATGTGCTCGTCTGTCAAATACATCGTGAAGTACTCTAACAAAATGTCGAATGACGGTATACGCGTGGAGAATGGAGGGTGTCGGCGTTCATAATAACACTGCATCATGCCACTCCAACGGGGTTGAATCATTATACCTATTCTATTACAAAATGCAGACAACCAAAAACTATGTAAATTATAATGTCCTAAACCATCAGGGATTTCAAAATTAGATTATTGTGAATTCGGTTTCCAAATTTTGATGAGCAGGAAAAAAAAAACTGTACAACTCCGAGACGCAAACCCCTGCCCCTTAGGTTAGCGCACAGGACACAGTTATAATTCTATCTATAGCTTTTTTAGCTATTTAGACTCTGGACTGAAAGCATCTTCCGAGTTCTACCAAAGAACTTGCAGGCCAGGCGCTATGCCATTGCTACCTCGTGACTTTTCGTGCCTAATTTAGCCTATTAAGACAGGTTTAACCCTTTGGTGGGCGTTTTAATATTAGATGACAAAAGCTATTATGCATGTTATCTGAGATCCACGAGACGTAGTTTACGCCTTTATTTATTCTAAATAAATCGTTATTTAATAACATGTGCGTTTTGACTGTACAGGTCCAAGGTGGGTGAGGCGCGTACCCTAATTTCTTGCCACCAACCCAGGCATTAGGTGCAATAATTCGCCATTTTCTTTTAAGTTGATATTAGTGTACTCTATATAAGATATATTTTATCAGAGGCATTGACAAATGCGTTCCTATGTGTAATCTAATAAGAAGTTTGTAAAATCGGCTTGAAATCCGGAATTCGCTCTCAGTAAACGAGTCGTATATTTGTTAGGTGTACTTTAGGCGTACGTAATGTCCCTTAAACCGCTGTTGCTCTAAATTTTGCGCATTTGTCTCTCTAAGAACGTGAAGCAATATGTTTTATTAAGCGCAAAACTGGACTAAAGTGCACATACCTTCCAAAAAACTAAGGGGTGGCTGACTCACCTGGTATATACCTAGACACATCTTACAATAGTGAAATTTGTATTTGTTATGTCACTGTTAACATGTGTAACAAATTTCATTAGTGTATTACAAAAACTGCTGATCGTATGAATCGCTACAAGACAGTGATAAAACATTAAACCATTGCTCAGATCAAAATCCAAGCGAGATTTAAGCTTACAGTAGAGTATTTAACAATGAGTATGTATTTTTCGGATTCACAAATGCCTCAATTATCCTGTAGAACTAAATTTAAAAAATTTGCTTTATAGATTTTCATAAAATTTCCGTCATACATATCTTTAACAAGAAAATTTAAAAACAAGCTTTCGTAAGAATTGTTTGTGGAAGCTGTATGAAAATACATGGTAGTGGGATATCCCAATCTCTGGAAAGTCGTCTGCACGCTTTTATAACCCATACTTTGAAAACACTTCTAAAATGTTGATTCCTAAATAAAAAACACTAAGAAATACTTAAAATAAACGGTAGAAGTGAAGGCGAACTTTAATTGAGAGTGACATTCAGCTACATAGATACGCGTGCTGTATAAATATCTGCCCTGCCTTGGATGTGTGTGTGTGTGTGTGTGTGTGTGTGTGTGTGTGTGTGTGTGTGTGTGTGTGTGTGTGTGTGTGTGTGTGTGTGTGTGTGTGTGCCCACGCTCAGTCAGGCCTTTGATCAACGTCAGTAAGGTGGTACATTGAGTGTTGACGGTTCAGTGGGCTCGCTCGTGTGATACATATACATACTACTAGAACATCACTTACTGCCATTCTTCACTGTTTCCTAAACTAAAAAATCAACACGAAAAATATTTGCTGTTTTCTCCAGAATTTGTGTCCATCAACTGTGTAGTTAGGAGCAAGAGCCCAGTGTCTGAAGAAATCTATGTTACATTCACATTCGTGGTTGAACAATTTATTTTCACGAAAATTTATTTTCCAATTTACTTCACTTTAAACGAGATAAACCTTTCCAGAAATACCTACATGACTTATTTCGTTATAGATACAAGGACCAGGAAAATGTTAAGAACTGGATGCTATACAGGAACTGGCCCTAAAAGTATGTTCTCTTTTCATAGTAAATTGATAATACTTTATAGGAATTATAAGTATTGAACACCTTGAACTATTGGCATATCGTAAATGGCAAATACCAAAAAGGTTGTTTGAAATAAACTGTGCGTGTTACAGAGATCTACAATTTTGTACAGTACGTTTTCGTCTATTGTTTGTTTACTGTAGTCGCCGTCAGGAACGAAGGCGGTTGCGCAGTAGACAAATATCCAATGGCGTCACAGTCACGTGTCTTCTAACGAACCATGTTCGCATGTGTGAGAGCAATTGTACAGTTTTATAATGAAATTAAGTAATTCCGACCAATAAGTCCAATCCATTGTGTGATATTAAGTTCATTAACAGTTCCAAAGATGGCAGAAGCAAAATAACGCTGTATTATTCATAATCAAGCCAGAGAAATGCTGTATAATGTGTACAAATCTTTCTAAGAAAGATGTGAAACAGTTGCAACGCAGCACTTCCCCTCTTTCTCCTACATGCCAGTTATCTGTCACTTACCGCCATCGTTCCTGACGGTTACTCCAGCTATGCAACATTATGTAAACGTTCTTCCGGATGAAGAGGATCTCGCCAGCTACTCCCAGAAAATTTTATATATAAATTTTATTTGTGATGTCCACAAATGTGTTATAGAAATGTTCATATTTAATTCCACTACTACAAACTGCCCTTTACACGGAACCTTTTTCGAAGTGTTTCATTTTCTAAAAACATTACTAACGATTTGTCATATAAGCATCTTAAGTATGGTATATTAATAAAAATCTTAAATAAAATCGCCTGTTTGAAATTTACTTCTATAATCATGTACCATGTTTTGTCTTATTTGCTTTCCTGTAACTTGTAAACCTCAAGAAATACAAGCTTAAAATTATTCAATAAAAACGTATATCTCGTTGAAAAGGGAATGTTTATGCCAAAATATATTTTGTAACATTTGTCATTTCCGAGATATTCTTTGGTTGTGATCTGAATTTTCAAATGCTGGATTATTTTATTTTATGTACATCTGCAAACTACACTTACTCAATTTTATTTTTATCTATGTACTTCATGTTAACGGCATAAATGGTATTTTAATTAAAAGCCTTAGAACCTATTTGAGAAAAGGAACAATTTCAAAAGGTTTTCAAGTAAGTGGTAGTTTGGGGTGATGGAAGATTGTGAACTAACATATTGAGATTAGTATTTGTCAAATTTTTCCTTTTTTTTTTTTTTTTTTTTTTTTTTTAGTTATGTTATTGACACGCGTATTTTCTGTTGTGATTCAGGAGATCTCAAAATATTTATTTTAGCTGAAATCTCGACAGTGAATTTTTTCCTGAAATGCAATACTTCCTCAATCTTCTAGGTATGGATAGATAAAATAATAATCCAGTATATCAACATTCAAATCAATAACAAATAATATTTTGGATATGACACATGTCACATAACATATTTTGGTATAAATATTCCTTTTTAAAGACCTATACATTTTTGTTGAATAAATTTGAGCTTGTATTTCTTGAAATGTACAAGTTACATAAAGCAAAGGCCCTCTCAGAATGAAAAGGGCTTATTAGTAGAAAATTCAGTATATACATGGTATATACCTATACAATTAGCCGACATATTATTAATTTGTTAGAAATAAATCCTACAGGTTTTGTAGTTATTCCGGAAATAACTCTAGACGTAGACTGTAACGATAGTATCGCTACCTCCACCAATCGATCTATCGATACTCGCGCACCGAGGATATTTTAACCTGCTAAGGTTGCCACAGAAAAACAGCGGAAAAGTGTATATAGTGATGTGAGGAGTATACAGTGCAGAGCGTGACCAGTGAAGGTGTGTGTGTGTGTGTGTGTGTGTGTGTGTGTGTGTGTGTGTGTGTGTGTGTGTGTGTGTGTGTGTGAGTGCGTGCGTGCGCGCGCGCGCCCCCCGCATGTGATGGGAGATACAGTTTTGGTGTGCCCAGGAGTGAATGCGTGTGTGTACTAGTTGGCAAAGCCATGAGGCGTATCAGAAAGAATGTGAAGCTGCCCAGCTGTTTATGGGAGCTTATCACACAAACAAGGCGAGACATGGTATGTGCACGCTGTTCAGGACAGTAACATCTCATATATCGGCAGGCGCAAGAGATCATATGTTTGTATTTTATCACTGACTATACGCCAAGTTACTGTTACTTCGCTCTTCTAATAAACAAGATAAGTGATCGCAGCGCTCAACAGCCAAGATCAATACGCCTCGTCGCTTTGTCAAGTAGTATGTGTGTAAAAAAATGTGTGTGTATGTGTAAATATATAGTGTATAAATGAAACAGACATTCAAAGGACACAAAATCAAATACTACAAACAAAAACTGTTCTCGGTCACCTAGAGCTGGTTTGATAACCCCAAAACTGTATATATTGTAATATTGTTAACTATATCACCATGTCAATTGTAGCCTGTAAGCCCGGCCTATTGTACCGGCACCAGGAAAAATATTTGTGAATAAAGAAAACTGGAATAAGTACTCAGTTTAACGGGAGACCACTCTAGTCAACACTCAAGCCGAGTGGAAGGTCACTCGGGCAACAGTCATCAGTCAAGTGGGAGACCATTCTAGCCAGTAGTCGTCAGTCGAGTGGGAGGTCATTCAGTTCAGTATTCATCTAGATTGGGGGAGTCAGTCAGCGGGAATCCGCCCGCCAGTCGCCTTCCTTCAAAATGCCTGGATTCTTCCTCGTAAATGTTCATTCGTGGAAGCACCAGATTTGTTCACCATCCATTATGCAAAGAATGGTTTCCTGTCGGTGGTCTCCAGTTTTGTTTACATGCTGTCAACTTGATGGTAAATGTTCGAGTATCGGGCATGGGCAACTGCCCGCCGGCGACTACCTGGGGCGGCCTCAATCCAACTTTGAGTCTTCCTGGATTTCTTCTGCCTATTGGTCTATAGTATCCCTTTTGAAATCCTTGAGTTGCCATTCTATGTATGTGTGATTCCCAACTTGTCAACTTTGTCTTGTACTGCAAATATATTTAGTTTCTCTCGTATTTCTACATTTCTTACTTTATCTAATCTTGTATACCCTAATAATTTTCTTAGAAACCTCATTTCTGCTGCCTGTATCCTTTTATATTCTTTCAATTTCAAAGCCAAAGATTCACTGCCATACAACAAAACCATTACAGCCAAATGTTATAGAATTTCATTTGGGTATTCATTCTTGTTTTTAAAGTTCTCATTGAGCCTCACATTAACTGCTATTTACTCATTTTATTGTACATTTGTCAAAAGCTAGTTCCTCCCCAAATAATTAAAGCTTCGAATCTATTTTAAAATATTTCCTTCTAAAATGGTTTTAACTTTTATAGGATGCTTAACCCAGAATGCCATGGTCTTACACTTAGGAAAAAACAACTTCGCATATCTGATGATACGCATGAGTTGCTTTCTGAAGATTCTCTTCTTTCTTTTGTATAATAACTAAATCATATGTGTAAGTTAAAGTGTTAAGATTAGTTCCCGCTACTGAAATTCCAGCCGGTGCACCTTCTTTCCATCTTTGTGAGATGTCTAAAGTGTCAAAAAGTGCGGGTGAAAATACACACCCCCATCTCACCTCTTGGTTACTTGAGTTTATCAGTTGAGTTTATACATCACTATATAAACTGAATAAACTCAAACTTCTAACTGCGTGTTGACATAAATGCCGACCTATATTACAAATGGAAGAACGCCACTATACGACAGTTTTGTTTACAGAATTACGCAGGTAAACAGACGTAACGTGGTGAAGGCATCAACGGAGGAGGCTGTACAATGAAAATAGCATTACACTTGCAGGCCTCAGCTTTCAGTAAATCCAACTAGCAAATGCGGATCTTTTCTATACCTGAATGTACTCCCACTTCCTCCATAACTTTTTATCTTCTCTTCCCACCGAACTCCTTAATGTTGTGACCGAGTAAAGGTTGATGCACACTGGTCCGTCACGATCATAACGGAATGAAGCAGAAAATTCCCGCGAGGACCGGATTCGTATAATTTAATGGACAGATGCACAATTGGATTTCTCTCCTTCCTAGAAGGGTGCCTGCTACACGACTCTCTGGGAGGCCTCCTGGTGGCCTTCATAAACTCTCGTTATATTACGTGTACATTCGGCTTCCTCAACATATTGCTTTGCACATACCACATAAACAGAAGCCAGACGCTAGCGATAATTAATGACAAATTATTAATATTGACTCTGGAAAAATAAAAGGAATTGTATGATGTTGCAGACGCTATCACAACATTTACGCCGTGAAAATTTCCCTAGGGTCTTCTCACAAGTCTATGAAAAGATCATTAGTATAAATCTACCGTACTGATCTCTTTTCCGGTTGTGAATGTTGTGAATCCACTATTTTTTTCTCTTCTCTTCTCTCTCTCTCCCTTCTTCTTCTTCTTCTTCTTCAATAACATTGCTCAAGCACCTAATATTACAATATCCCCGTCAGAGGAGGTGCAGATTTTGCTGTTGTATCCATCCATATTTGTTAACCAACTAAATTTTCCCTTCGGAATGTTCCGAGCAGTGAGCGTTTAAACTTCCGCAGAAGACGGACGGCTGCAAGTTTCTGTTCCGGTCCTGGCGAGCCAGTGCATCAAACTTAATAGTGTGGTTATGTATAAACATTAAATTTGCACATATATTCACTTTCTAATTCATACTAAGAGACTCTAGGGAGGTTGGGAAATAATCCTGGCTAACCAAAAGTTCCCATCCTCTAGCCAGAAATGGAACAGGGACCTCTGGATTTGGAAGCTGGCATACTAATGACAGATTCCAGATCAATCTTCTATGGTGGCACGCATCAGTTCGCATCACCTGCTGTAATGGGTCGTATTTTTATTGTACTACATTTGAGGCATTGACAAGGAAAAGGTGCCAAAATTCGAAGTTTACGAGTATGTTTTCATTGAGCAGGTCGCTGTGCCAATGCCACAGAGTATGTAGTATGTTTATGTGCAATCAAGCGAAGGTGACACGTGGTCGCTAGAGAGAGTGGGTTTTATGTGCACAGCTGTTGGCGCGTTCAAGGTAGTAAAACTCCTTTTACGTCAGACCGTGTCTAGACGTGTTACTGACAAGTGCTAGTGTTTGTTGTGATACAGATCTTTGTTTATCAGTCAATATACCTCCAAGCCACCTCAGGCACAGGAATTACTAAGCATTAAGGCCATGACAAAGGAAGTAAGGTTGACGGGTAGGCGCGTAGAAGGTATACGAACACCAGACCCATTCCTTGTACATTGTTATGATGTTTGCACTCGGACCGGTTTTTAGCTGCCTGACAATGACCTTGGTCGCCGTGTCTCGCCTTTTTGCAATGGCATTGCTTTGAATGAAGATAATTTGAGACAACTGCTTAAGAATTCATATGGTTAATAATAATAATAATAATAATAATAATAATAATAATAATAATAATAATAATAATAATAATAATAATAATAATAATAATAATAATAATAATAATAATAATAATAATAATAATAATAATAATAATAATAATAATAATAATAATAATAATAATAATAATAATAATAATAATAATAATAATAATAATAATAATAATAATAATAATAATAATAATAATAATAATAATAATAATAATAATAATAATAATAATAATAATAATAATAATAATAATAATAATAATAATAATAATAATAATAATAATAATAATAATAATAATAATAATAATAATAATAATAATAATAATAATAATAATAATAAATAACAATAATAATAAATGGTAAAGCGAATTACTGATTATTCATTTACTACTTCTGTGTATAATTTAGCTTGTTTATGCATTTTGTTTAGCGTATTGCCTCGTGTATGAGGATTTACAAGCCAGTGCCTTGGTTCAGTAGACATTTGAGGTGCAAGTGAACTTTGCAACACAGCAAAGCCAGGATGGGTGATTTGGTATGACGGTGAAGAGTAAAAGAATTAAATGTACGCATAATCAGAAGATTCGCGGATCAAATTATTCGACCTAGCACTCGCCCAACGACCGAAGAACACCGTGATAGAATCTAAGCCAGGTTGGTCGAACTCGGGGTTTTGAACTCGGGGCTTCTCAAGTGCGAGTCGCATACGTTTACGCGACACCCATAGTTAGGTTATTCGTTTATAGAAAAACCAAATTGACATCACAAGTGACAAATTAACAGAAGAGGCTATGAGAAAACTGCAACAGATTTTTTGTAGACACCCCAGTAGCCTTCGACCAGCTGTGTTTCCAAAAATCTCTCAAGTTTTCTCAAAGCCAGACAGCTGATAAACCAGGTACCTTTCTGACAACCGAGCAAGGTGGCGCCGATGTAACTCATGGGTTTGTTTCGGGGATTTTACCGGATCACCAGGCAAATGGGAACAATAATTACTTCACTCAAATCTCCGGTTCCTCCATTTCATTTCACCTTCATTTCAATCCGTCTTTCAGGTTCGGAAACGATGACGATGGGAGAGTTAGGCGCTGCTGTGTGGGGGCTTTGCAAACTGTAGCTACTGTATTCGACGGGTGGATGGCGTTGTACTCGCCTAACCTGCTCGGGTACGTGGCTGCTTGGCGAACCCTGGTGTCGAAATGAAGATTCAAGAGCGCGTTAGGGACCCCTCACTCTTACTTGAAGTAATCTTCTGTAATGAGTGGTAGAAAGAGTAGAGAAAGTGGTACTGACGTACTGACACTGACCATTTAACCTGTGCTACTTCTACAAAGACGCTGCTCGTTGGCAGCAGCAGCGTTGTAACAAATACCGTCCTCGTTGCTCTTAAATGGTGCCTACATTTTAGAACTGTTTTATTTTTGAAAATTCAAGCAATTTGATAGCTGTTTATGAAAATTGCAACACCATGAAAGAATTCCACAAATGAATCCAAACTTAGTGGATGTGTAGAATAGAGCGGAAGCAAAATTCGTTAGGGCTGCAGAGGGATAAAGTAGATGTAATCTGAAAAGAGCCCTGTTGTGTTTATCCGACAAGGTAAGTATTGTGCCAAGTATAATCAGTGAAGAACTGTCAAACAAGGTAGAAACATTAAAGTAAGTCCCAATATGCCTCGTCAACGGCAAAAGAGTGCAATATCACCATGTTAATGTGTTTGAACAAGGCAGAATGATTGGTCTTCGGAAAGAGGGTTTCTCGTGCCGAATCATTTTAACTTGTACAGAAACCACAAGCGCCTCCGCCTGCAGTGGGAACGTGAATTCAGACCCTGGCGTGCTGAGTGGCAAAATGGGTCTTTTCAAAGGAGTCCCGCTTCAACATGTCTTACAGTGATGGTCACATAGTGTTCGACACAACCGTGGTGGGTGCAATCTGGTGGCCTGTATTGTTGAGAGGCATAGCGGACAAACACCGGGTATGGTGGTTTCGGGTGCCATTGGTTATAACAACCGATCTCGCCTCCTACAAATTGAGGGCAATTTGAACAGCAAGCGGTACACGAGGGCGATTCTAGAGCCCGAAGTATTCCCCCTACTTCAGGCATATCAGCAGGAAAATGCCCGGCCACATCTTGCGAGGAGTGTATAAGCGTTCTTCGAAGACCATGGCCTACATGTTCACCTGACATTTCTCCTGTCGAACATGTCTGGGATATGGCTGGTCGGAAACTTGTTCGTCACGGTCCTCCAATAACTAGTGTCAATGATGTGTGGTCTCGCATACCAACTGCATAGAAGGAGATCCCCCAGGAACCTGTTCCGAACCTTTCTGATTAAATGACACGGCATTCAGCAGCTCTAATTGCACCGCGTGGAGCCTACACCAAATACTCACTATTCAGGCTCAAAGGTAATGTAGTTAATCATTTGTTTTACGCTGTGAGGTGTCAGTGTCCCATTAATCTAGATTCACACATAGTCTAATTTTAACACGTTCCCGAATGTTGCATCATTTGATATCTGGGGTTCATTCCCAGTCATGGACATGAGCGTGAATGTGAGAGAGATGTGCGGCTGATAGGTCATGAATCAGGAAGTCTTGTGAGAATTGCATGCCACATTTTAACCACAATTTTCGTTTTCTGTGAACAACTTGAAAGTAATCTTCCATACAAAACAATAAACGCACGTTTTACTCTACTAATTATGCAATAAACATCCCCTCTTTCTCTGAGAACATAGTTTTAAGTGCCCCATCTTTTAAGTCTATCAGACCAAGATCTTGTATTTATCTTTGCTATGGGGAGGGAAAAGACACAGATTACGCTCGCTTGCACTTCTGCAGTGTTTGGATAGCATTCTAAAAAGAAGTAAAACAAAACTCGTTAAATACAAAAGAGAATTTAAATAGCTATGTGACGAGGAAGACAACAAAGTATCTTAACGTCGGAACACCGTGAACTGTTTACATAAGGAAAGCGTCATGTGTTGTTCTTTACAAGTTGGATTTCAGCGGGTGTTTGATGTGCTCCATGCGGCTGCCAAGTACAATACCTTGGAGTTCCTCAAGATAAAATCTTACTTTGAACACGTTTACGGAGCCGCTACTAATTCAGATATGCAGTTCAAAAAGTAGGTATCAATTTATAAATGTGTTGAAACGTAGCGAAAAGTATCAAGTAACATGAAGTTCCAGCTGCAGTGTAATTCATGCATTAATTTAAAATGTTGTCAGATGAGCATAGCTTCTATTTATTAGGTGCTTTATATGGTTACCTATGGTAAGAAGAGGAAGTGTTGTAATCCACACAAAAATTCGACACTCGATTCAACAGGAAATTGTGTTTTAAAACTCTGAACAGTACTCTTAGATAGTATACGAGTGTGTGTATCTGGGTGCGTTTGCGCACGTGTGTAGATAAATGTGGGTAAGTGTCGGTGCTTAAGTGGGTGCGGGTGTGTGTGTGTAAGTGCGGTAGTGTGTGTGTTGGTGTGGATGGGTGTGCACGTGTGTATGGGACTGTGTGGGTGTGCATGCGTGCGCGCGCGGGAGTATGTGGGTGTTTGGGTATAGGTAAGTGGGTGTGTGTATGGATGTGACTGGGTGTGTGTATGGGTGTAAGTGGATGTGTGTATGGATGTGACTGGGTGTGCGTGGGTGTGCGTGGGTGTGTGTGTGTGTGTGTGTGTGTGTGTGTGTGTGTGTGTACGCTCAAAGCGTACTGTATTCTAATATTCCCCTTGCACCTACAAGGAAATAAGCAATAAGATAAATTGTACAAATGTTTATCTCAACTAACACGAAGATGTAGGAATAAGAGTTTGTATGATAATAATGGTTAGTACAAGAGCAGAGAAAGTAATGTGAGTGCAACACATCAATTTTTTTTAGAAAGTGATCATGCAAAGAAATCTTTATTTTACTCAATTGCTGTTTCACTTGAAAAATACTTTAGCCGGCTGAGTAAAAGCTGATATTATCTACATATTGTTAGCAAAGGAGTTTCTGAAGTAAATCAGGTGTTTAGGTGGTATATAAAAAGAGACCTAATACAGAACCCTGAGGTAAAACCTAATTCTTTTGTATGGTCCATATAATTACTTCTGCATTCTCAGACTGTTTTTCTTTGAAACATAAAGATGCTGATTTCATAAACTAAATCATTAGAAATACCTCAGTTTGCAAGCTTCTCAAAATTATCGGTCACTATGTGATCACATGCACATCCAAATGTATTTCACTATGTATGTTTCTGTGCAAACGTATAACAAATATCGTGGTAAGAATAGCACAATTCATCACGATTCCTTATCTCTTTCGGAACCATATTGATATTGTAGTAATATTTTTACGCTTTCTAAACAGCATTCAAGGTAAGATTTTTACTAGACGCGATACACCTAACAGTGTCGATCTGGGTGGCCCAGTTGATTAGGAGCTGGCGTGCTGATCCCAAGCTGGCGAATTCAGCATTGGCCCCAGAACGATGATTTTTAAACGTGTTTAAATGTGACAGCCCCGTGTCAGTAGATTTACTGGCAGGTAAAAGAACTACGGTGGAAGGAAATTCCTGGCAATTTACAGCGTCGTTAACAAACAAAAAATACCAAGTTGGTGGGAAGTACCTAAAAGATGGTGTTTACCATATTTTATAATTTATATTGTCACTTTAACCATCTAGTCCTATTAACACCTAATTGTACAGCAGCATACAACAAGAACCTGTGACCACTTTTTGATATATCAGAGAGCATTGCACAATATATTTTATGAATATCCGTGATGATGTGTTCAATACCTGACTCAGAACATAAACGAGTTCCACAAACTATATGAAATGCTCAAAACAATAAACTGGAGATACTGTGGCAGCTGAAGGATATCTTGACTTGTGCATCTGCTCTTTAAGCCAGTGGATCTCCTTAAGAGAAGGAACCTATATTTCTGTTATAGAGATATTTAAGCTTTCTCAAAATGTGTCTCATACTAAAAGATACGTTTAATGATATACATCATTTGAACCTTTGTTACTATTACTGTCTTTTTTAATCTTAAGGAATACCATGTATCCCTTTGTATTAAAAATATACCTTAGCGTCGGACGATAAGCTGAGAGGTTAACGTTCAATTCCATTTTGCATAATTCCGGATCATTCACAACCCCACCACAACGTAGGTGGTCTGAATGATGTTACTGTGGGTTATTTCTTTCTTGGCACACATAGCATCGCTGATTCTTCAATGGTACGTCTTAATGCCAGGTGCTTCGGCAGTTATGAATCATTAAGTTGTAGTACAAAGATAGAAATATCTCTCTGGATGCTTTTATATCCAGCCAATAGAGTAGTGGGTCAGTGAAATCTGAATTAGATAATCGTTGAACCACATTCAGTGCCTAGGAACTTACAAAAGGATCGATGGAGCCATCTTAGGAATGCAAATAGATTAAGTATCTACCGAAGTGTTTTGATATGGCACAGTGACAAAAGTGAGAGAGAGACAGACAGAAATATGGTCGGGGACACTCATCGTAAACATATATTTTGTGTGCTCATCCCATTATTTTATCATTGCAAATATTTCAAATTTTGTGAGAAACGTATCTAATTTTATTACTTCAATATAGGCTTCAGTGAAATAGTGCAGGAGACTTACATGTCAAAATTTTGATATGCTTAACAGAGCTCGAAAACACCGAGCTGAATGGATCTGGTACTGGCGCCTGTGACCCGCAATCTGAAGGTCATCGATTCGATTCCCCTAGGCGCCCTTCCTGATCTATCGGTGCTTTCGGGGTTTTACCCGGATCGCTAGGCAAAGTTTGGAATAATAATTACATCCCCCAAATTTCCTGTCCCTTCATTTCACTTCACTTTTATTCCTGGTTAGCTGTTTCAGGGTTCTAAGTGTCGGCGGGGTTTTGCGTTGACTGGTAAGGAATGAGATACGGAGCGAAGGATGTCTAAGCCCGTATGGGAAAGGGAAGCCGCCACCGGGAAGTTTAAGGGAACATTACAGCTTCTGAGGTAGACAAAATCGATTTTTTTTCACTATTGAAATCTTCATTATTTTCCGCCTTCTTTGATATATAAAAACGGTTGTTATACATCTTATAGTTGTCAAAATCGCATTCCAATAACAAGCTGCACCTACCACACCCGCATTTTCCCGTAAGTTATAGTTTTCAAGATGTAGACACCATTTTCTCCAAAAATACTACATCTGCGTAGCTCAAACTTTTTGAGCTTATAAGACATCACATGAAGTTAAAATGAGTGGAGAATTTTTATTATAGTTTACATACAATGTAGAAAATATAATGGTTTGTGTTACCAAAATTAAGTTTATTTCTTTTAAATTTCATATAAACCGTAATTTTCATTATAAAATTAGAATTTTGAAAAACTAATCCACCCATTTTGTCAGAAATGCTATTTTCTGGGTACAACATAATTTTAAACTCATTAGGAAGGTATGTTCTTCAAATAAGGGAACCTAAGTGAACATCAGTATACGAAAATGATGTGTGTGTGTGTGTGTGTGTGTGTGTGTGTGTGTGTGTGTGTGTGTGTGTGTGTGTGTGTGTGTGTGTGTGTTTATATTTGTATGGATATCACATATCTTGCTTTGGACTTACAAACTTAATTTTCACATATATTCTACCCCAAGTACGGTATGTTGCGCAATCAATTCTTTTCTTTTGATTAAGGTTCTCAAAACGCTGCTTTTTATACAACATTCATACTGTAGAAGTGCGCTAATACTACAACAATAGTTTTGTTCATGCAGCTTTGTGATTTATTCTATACTGTTAAACAAGTTGTATGTATATGTCTTTAAAGGGGTCTGTACAGATTAAAATTTTCAAAGAATCAATTTTTAAAAATATATGTTATTGGACTCAGGAGGCATTAAAGTGCATTTTGCAAGAGAAGTTACGAACTCGTATTTAAACATCTGTACTAGTTTCAGAGTAGTTATTTAAAAGGCAATATACTGCACCATATTGAACTTAAAATTATTTTAAAGCTAACTTCCCACAACGTGCATTTTTCTAAACCTTAACCTATGCAATTCAAAGACTACTGAAGGGATTTAAATGAAACATTTGTGCTTGTTATTGCATGGATAACCTGGAGAACTGAGCAGAATAATTGTGCTTCTCTGTTTGTTAGTTCTTGTAAAATAGATTATAACTAAATAATCTCCAAAAGTAGTCTTGGTAGTTTGAAATTAATTTTATAATATTGTTTATGCAGGTAAAAGTGTATTTCTGATAATTCTCTAAAACAAAGCTTAAGCTTTAAAATAAAGACAACAGCTGTGAAACATCTTTAAAAATAGCCAATATATTAGGAATAAGCGTAATTCTAGCACAGAAAGACGATACCATTATGAATAATTTAATTCAGTATCAACTTTGTATGGTTTATACATAGAGATGAATTAATTATTGAATATTACTAACTACTATACCCCTATACTATACTCTGACACGGAGGACCCGGGTTCGATCCCCGGTACCAGCATGGGGATTTTATCCCCTCTGGGAGGTCTGGTAGGGGATGCACTCGGGGACCAATTGGGGAGCCACTTGATGGATAAGTAGCGGCCCCAGGTCGAAAAGGCCGTATAACTGGCCGGGAGGACTCGGGGGTTCTGACCACGTTCCACCCTCCAGTGCTGCACCCCACCAATGACGCCTGTAGTGGGAAGAAGCGGGGGACGCAGCGGCTGGGTGGCAAGCCTTGGCTCTTCATGGGATGTTGCGCTAGGGGTTTAGTTTAGTAAAGCTGTAACTACTCCTTTAGTCACAAACTCGTTTTTGAAACATACACTTTTAAACTACCTATCCATGAAGGCGCTTGAAGCATTAACCTACAACATCTCAAATGAAGCTAAACTCAGCAGCACAACAGCCCATCTCGCGACCTCCATCTCTGCCCAAAACGGGGTTCATGAGTGGGGTGCAGGAATGATGGATGGGACGTGGTTAGCACCTCGATTCCCTTCCGGCCGGTAAATGCGGTAAGACACCTCAGTCTTGCTAACTCTCCGAAGCCAGGTACAGAGAAGGATAAGCCACCCTTTGGTTTGTTTACATCGAGCCACCATCGGTGAAGATGACTATTTGTATTTCTAGAATATACCTAGTATTTAACTGTTTTGCAGGCACTAGGTTTATAAACCTTTAATAAAGATAAAAGCAGTGAAAAGATGAGGTCAGTAACCGTTCTGTATCTGGAGGTGCCAGAAGGCTGTTTTAAATGCACGTGGGATACTCTGTAATACAAATGTTGGTCAAAAGTGTAATGGAGCGGTTTTTAAAACCTTCAACTTGATCTCAGAGGCATAGAGGCTCTCTGGCGAAAGTCCGCGAGGTCAAATACCGTTCCAACTGACAGGTAAATGTGAAATGAAGCATGGGACGTCAAGTTTTGTTGTTTTCTTTGAGATCGGTAAATACTCCAAGGTGTGCATCCTTGTGACGGGGATTTTGTTGATGTGACAGGGCCAATTTCCTGTGTGGACATCTCTCCGCTGTTCCCGCCAACTTCTAGCCGCGCCACATTAATATCCCTGTCCTGCTCTGCGCCGCGTAAAGAGCTCCGCATTACTAACGTAGGGTATACGAAACAATCACTGTCACTTCTCTTCATACACTCTTCACCTGGAGAAACCTGATTTTCCTTCGTGAATCATCTTACTTAGTTCATTTTTAAGCTCTCATAACACAATGTAAATTAAAGAGGTTTTGGGAAGACAATAGTCTTATGTGATGGAAAAATAACGCTTCGAAAAAGATTATAATATAACAGAAATCTGCATGAGAAAAATAAATAGTAATATAGCCAGTGCATCTGTAGTTCAAGAGACTATAAGCCGTTGTAAATCACGATTAAGAAGATACAAAACGTCAATGATATATAAAGGTTAACCCTGGTCGCTATCTCCTTCTCCTTCTTCTTCTTCTTCTTCTTCTTCTTCTTCTTCTTCTTCTTCTTCTTCTTCTTCTTCTTCTCCTTCTTCTTCTTCTTCGTCCCTCATGTATTAGACATTTCTGTCTCTCTCAATTTACATATCTTGTTCGTGCCACCTTTAATTTGGCCTTCCAATATTTCTTTTCTCTAATGGTTTGTAATTAATTATTGTAATTATTTGTAATTACTAACAATAATCGCTCTCTATTCTTTCTTTTAATGATTTATCCACTTAGTTTTATATTCTTTAATTTTTCATTCAGATTGTATATATCTAACTTTCTTCTTTCATGATCTTTTGGGTCTATTCTATTATGTCCCACCACTGCCCTTACTTCGAGTCTTCTTTTGTTTTTCTGTCATAATCAATACTTCACTCCCCCCATACGCTAATTTCTAATTTCTGCACTGGCATTACCTTATAAAATGTTAATACTGTATTGTTCACATATCTAGAGTCTTGTCACTGTATATAAGACAATAGCTTTTCCGGCACCAACGGTTGGAGATAAGAATTTTCATGCAAATATAGACTGATTTAGAATTGAGAACAACAAGCAGCAAAAAGATAAGGAACTAAAACTGTTTTAGAAACAAAGCTTAAAATATAAAGCATCTTACCACAAACAAACATGTTACGCCACGAAAGAAATCGTTTCCTGGTCTGCCCACCAATCTCCTACCCTTAGGATAATATTTCTTTATTTGTTTTAAGAAGTCTGATACCTGGCATTCTTCCAACATGTTCTTTCTACTTGTGTTTGAATCTTTTAACATTTCATTTATATTAAAATTTCCTAACACTTCTCTTATACTTTCATTTGTTAATAAGTCTCTCTTCGTACATCCTTTCACACTTTAATTTAAGGATAACGGATATCACACTGAAATTGAAAACCATCTAATGTTTATATAAGACAATATGGAAGATAAATTTTGTGGTAAATTGTCTGAAAACTTTAGAAAATCACTTTCCAGCGGAGTATTTCCTTAACGGAGTTTAAATTGACGAGGTACCTTAAAAATGTATACATAGTCTCTTATTATCTAAATACCTTTTCCTTTGTTATGGGTACCAACGACCGAGGTTGCCCTATTTCTTGACTAAGTAAAAATAATGAGTACGTTTCTGTTTCGGCGATGTATTCCGGGAGACAAAGAAAAAAGAATCTACAAGCATTCATTGTTCACAAGCAGAAATCTCTCTCAATTGTTGGTAATCTGCGCCGTGTACGATCTGCTGACCAACCCTTGAATCTTCCTTCGCCCTTGCGTCTTACATAATTTTGAGAAATTACACTACAGCACTATCTGACTACCAGAAGAAGGCGAGAGGGGTATGAGCTATGAGAGGGAGTTTGAACTATTAATCTACTCATGTAGTTGATTTGTTTACTACGAAGTGTATCTATGATTCACCCTTTGTGTCACATCCAATACTCTATTACTACTGTGACAGGTTTGACGTATTTATCTGACAACGCTGTATTGGGTATCATACCAACGTGTATAAACATTTATACAGACTCCAAGTAGCCTTCTTCTGGTGGTTAGACAGTGCTGAAAACAATTATGTCAAATGCACAACAAAAAATATCTCGTGCACAGCAATACTTATATACTTATTCAGTTTGGACGAAGAATACGTTAGGAATATGTAATGAGGGACCAAATTTTAGTTCATAATACGAATTATACAGAATTTTGTTTAAGCGGTAGATGTTTCGTGTAATTCGGCAGAGACTGAGCAACTGGTACGGATTAACCCAATCCGATTTCATATAAACGAGGGTCTACGAAACTATGGCAGCTCAAAGGTAAAGGTAAAGCAGATGTCATGAAGGGGCCTAAAACCGGTGCAAAGCACCTCACGTAGACCAATGTGCTTCGAACGTGGACGAAGGATCGACTCGAAGGGCGAAGTGATCAGGAGGACGCCGTATGCAAGCACGGTTTCCATAACTATTCCAGACACATCCAACTTCGTCAAAGCATACCCACAGGTCCCGAGTCCCATCTGCCAGGAGGGTTCAGGAAGCCGCTCACAGAGGATAGATCCCTCCAAAGTCCGAGCGACGCCAGTAGAAACCATCACAAGGCACACTCCTACCGCCCAACCGTAACACACCGAATACCGTTGTCTGATCCTTCAACTCTGAAACGGATGTTTCTGAGGGAAATGACGGAACAAAAATGTCGGATACAGGGAGAAGCACCCCAGAATCGAGTAAAACCGAAAGACCTCCCGAATGTGAGTATCGCACTTTACCGTGATGCCATCTCACTTAATAAATATGGAGCTGACATTTTATGTATGACAGACACAATACTTAATGGCGGATGACCACTTCACGAACAGATTATTTTATTTTTCCTTGTGTAAATAAATTTTGTGGGCGTAAATTATATTTGTATCACTGACTTTGCAGCATGATTTGGCAACATATTAAACTATACACCTCAAGCCGTGGCAAGCTTCTGATTGGATTTTGTGTTGAACAGCTCCTCCTGCCACCCGCCATTACACTCATTTTTCAGTCAGACTCCCTTAATTTAGTCTGATGAAATTAAATTTGTCCAAGTTGGCATATACAAGCAGTGTCGCATAATGAAAATGGAAACTTGACTAAACGTTTCCTTGTCATTTTGTCCAGGCTTAGAAATGTTTCGTATGGTTGATTAACTTTTGTTCATATGGGTCTTTATGGTACAATTATACATGCTTTTAGGGATACAAGTGCAACTATTTGTACTGGTAATTGAAAACAGGATAATGAACAATATTACATCAATATTTGCTTCATTTGTAGACTTATAATTTTACTTATTAAGACCAGTATGTTTTCACGTTGGTTACTACCTTCCAGCAGGCATGTCAAGAAAGCATGACGCAGAGCGGAACGAATGCTGTAACGTGGTACGAATACTATATCCGGACTGAGTTCGAATGTTTCCTGCAATTTGTATACTACCTAGGCCAGTGGGTGGCATATTGAGCCGACGACGACGACGACGACGTGCTACTGGTAGGCTGAGGATTCAGCCCGACGACTTTTGCTGCGTACCTACCCCTGATAGGGCTTAACCGCAGGTAGGAAATTTGGATAGGGGTTTTGTATGGTGGCTTGTTTTTGTTTAGGTTGGTGTGGGTTAGAAGGGAGCACTAAGGCCCCTTGACAGCTGTCCTGCAGGATGCAACAATGTTGGCATTCTGACGTTAAAAATATATTTTTAAAAGTTTATGAAATTGATGTTTAGAATTTTGAATTTTGAATTTTGATTGGGGAAGAAATGTTGGAGAGGATCAACTCTCTGTGGGGATCTTTGGAGATCAGCTTTAGCTGCTGGTGGAGGTTCTCCATGGTTATGGGGTGTGCCCGCAAGCCATGCGGGGGACCCTATACGCCTTGAAGCGGCGAGTTGATGGATCATAGTCCCCTAGAGACCTAACTAGGGCGCTTTGATGGTTTGGCAATTTGGCGTATAATTTAGCAGCCCGGCGCCTAATTTCATCCTCCACGTATGGAAGAGATGAGGCTTCGTGAAGTAGTCTCACTAGGAAGGGTAAGGGGACAGAGAAGATGGACCGAAGTCCTCTGTTCTGAGCCCTCTGGAGCCATAGGAGCCAACTACCTGCAGCCATGCCCCACACTTCACAAGCGTAAAGCATGAGGGGGACTACAAGAGCCCGGAAGAGGTGTAGCTTTAGGCGGACTGGCATCTCGGACCTCAGCATGGGGTACAGGGAGGCAATAGCCCCCTGAGTCCTTGCCGAGAGGTCTCTGATGTGACCGCGGAAATATTGAGCCGTGAAGCAAAACAGTTAGTCTATCTCTCATGCGTTGTTCATTTTGCGGCGCAATTACAACCATGTAAAAAACATCAGCTATGTGATTGGTCCTGGGGAAAAGTGTTAGACAAAGAGAAAAAACAACTAATACACCGAAGTAGATATATACTAAGGTACTATTTATCAAAAGATCTACACTTATACCCTAACATCTTGCATACCTCTTACTCTCTTATCCCTCTCTCTCTCTCTCTTTTTTGTAAGTTTAGCTGTCTTAAACTGAAAGGAACTAAAATGTAGCACAGATAAACTCCCATGTTTATAACCTTCAGGCATTGTTTATGAAGTTGCTTCTACTTAAAGCCATTTTATTTTTGTGTGTGCAGTTATAGTTTTCTGTTTAATTTACATTTCTATTTAGTAATTTTTAAATATTTGATAGAACTTTGGATACTAAAATGAATAACACTATAATTTGAATGAAAAGTTTCATATGCTTAGTATCGCAAGAGTAGCCGATATGTAGTCGATATGTAAGGAAGGAAAATGAAGCATCTTTGGATATGAAGTCATCAATCAAATAGTGATTAAAATGTCTATAAACTGTAAATAATCGGGTTAAGTTAGGTGTAGTAGTAAGATTTTCTATCTGACGAAAGTATTAAAAATATTATATGAAAAATTAAGAGTATGAATGAAGTTATTGACTATTCTCTTCAGTCGGCTAATATGGGCAGATCCTATTCAAATATAATATGAACTTATTTTTGGAAAGGAGTAGCAGAAATGTTCTATATTTGCACATGTCTAGAGGAAATAATGAGTTGCCGTTCCTTCTGTCCTTCGGTGCATTTCTAAGATTGGTTTGTAACACTTTCGTTGGTCTAACAGGTTCCCCATCACTTTCCGTTTCAATGTTACTGTAATGCATCCGCTTTTAGTTTTAGCAGATCAGGGAGTGGGCCACTATGTGCAATATTCCTTCGACGTAATATTGTGTCGCGGCTACGTCAGAAAGTTTCAGGGTTAGGGGCCAGGCACGATAAACAGATAGCCTCACGCTCGCCCAGCGTAAACATCCCAAGCGTTATTACCAGGCAGCCAGAATCTTCTAGAAATGTTGTCTTCTCGAACGTTCTGGAGCTCTGTGGAAGTTTCCTACGACTATATAAAGGAGCGCTTCCGCGAAGTGAGTACGTGAGTGTCGCAGTGAGTGAGTAGTCAGTGAAAGGATCTGAGACGTCTTGTGTTTGGCTCCCAGTGAGTGAACCGTCCAAAAGAAGAGGCTGTGTCGTGTTTATTTAACTATGATAGGAAGAAAGTGAAGTGATAGGGGAAATTGAACTACATAAGTTCACATTAGTGAAGTGATAGTATGATAAGTGAAATCGCGGTGTAATTGTAACTGGATCAAAACAGTGACTGTGAGTGAAATGACAACATGAAATCTGAACAGTCACGATATATTATAACGCATCAGGTAGGGTCCAAAACTAGGGTCAGCGCCGAGCAGTTGTAGAAAACTAAGAAATACGCAGTGCTCTCGGCCAGCGTAATCACCAGAGGCGATATCGATAGAGAGAGAGAGCCAGAATCTTCTGGAAGTGTCCTGCTCTCCACTTCTAGAATGTTAAGGAACCCTAACCAGCTGCTATAAGCAGTATTTTAGCAAGATGGTGCGTGCATTTCTGGTGTGACAAAAGGTACTGTTCTCCGAGCAAGACTGTGAATACTATGTAAGACTGCTGTGACAATGCAAGAATGCTGCAAAATCTCGTATTCGACTCTGCAGCGAGTGGTGAGTTCGGAAGAGGAGGGTACGCAGTGGTACTTCATTACACCGCTAAGTTACAAAGAAAGTGCAGTTAAAGCAAAAGTGGAATTAGTTCCATTAGTGAAATGACAGTGTGAACTGCAGTCACAGTGAAAATTGTAACTTGATCAAATAAAGTATCGTCGAGGGTTACTAAAGCAAACATTTAAAAACTAAGTAAAGTCGCAAGATTATTGTCTTCCACTGAATCCTCACTGGCTGGCTATTCTAACTTGGCACATTATTTCTGTATACTTTATCCCCTGGATAACTGAATAGAAAGAGTGTTTATAATGATTTACCATCACATAAGCCGTTATCACAACTGTTATGAACGCATACAGTATATAGTTATTCCGCCACCAGTAGCTTTGGTAGTGGCCGATGTACACTTGGCGAACGAGTTTACATGTTAGGCTAGAAGGGGAGTCTCTTCGTTCGGCGTCATAGGAAGAAGAAAGCAGCGCAGGAAATCGCCGTCTACACCGGGCAATGGAGCCTCATCGTCCCGGGAACCTGAAAGCATCGCCACACCAGAAAATTTTGAGGCAGTCGGCGCAGTCGCCGTAGTTCCGTCCGGAGCCACACCTAGCGCCACTACACCGCAGCTAGAGAACCAATCGCCAAGACAGAGAGTCAGCTCCCCGGGAATGGTAGTGGGAGTGCCAGTCCCGGGATTGCCGGCTTCGTCACTACAGTCTACCGTCCATCTCCCGGACAACTCACCATCGCCGCCTGCACACTCTGGTCCCTTCCAGGGGACCAGTGTTATCATACGAGGAGTGCCTCGAGATATCCCTGAGAGACATGTTCTACACGCAGCAAGACAGAAGTGGCCCTCTGCAGTGAGGGCCACTCGCATCATCACCTCTCAGGGACCTTCACCACTTCTTCGAATCGTCCTCGCAGACACCACCGACAGCGAAGCCGCCTTGAGGACGGGTCTAACCCTACTCGGGCGACGCCTGGTCGTCGAGCCAGCCAGAACCACCAAACGAGTGCCCTGCCGCCGATGCTGTCTATTTGGTCATGACGTCACCACATGCAACGCTGCTCCTAGGTGCCACTATTGTGGGGCCCAGTGCCTCACACAGGACTGCACCAGCCAGGACCTACGCAGAAGACGTCGGTACTGCGCCACCTGTAATGGCTTCGGCCATTTCACAGGCCAGGCGCAGTGCCCATGTTACCCAAGAGCTTCGACATCGCAACCAGCACCAGCCACCGCAGATTCACAGCCTCTTCGCCAACCAGCACCAGCCACCGCAGTCTCACAGCCTCCTCGCCGTCTAGCACCAACCAACGCAGTATCTTCACCAGCACAACAGTACACTCCAACCTTCGCCGCCACTGCAAGTGCATCACTGCCCAGGAACGAAACAGAGGACATCCGCCACGACGTCCATCATCTTCACCAAAGACTTAACAAAATCGACGAGACCTTACTTCAAATCACCGCCGCCGAGTCCACCATAGCCACCTCTACTGCTACTGTCCAAACTCAACTGCAAGACGCCATTGATGCAGGACGCGAGCAACACAACTCCACAACTGGCCGTTTCACGTCACTTCGCACAGAACTTTACACCGCTGTACTCAACAACACCGCCGCACTACAGAAAATACAAGACACACTCCAGACTCTCACCGACCGGGTTGCAGCATGGGAGACAGCCCTGACTCGTGCTCTCGAGGACGTTAAGGATGCCACCCATAACCTGCAAACAACGCTACCTGCCACAGTTCATCAAGACAACAATAGCCTCCGAGACCACTTCAACAAGCAGCTGGAGAAAGTGGTCACTCACATCAATGACTCACGCATTCACAAGGTCCATAAGACATTAGAAGAAATTCTACAAGGACACACATCATCACTACAGACTTCACTTACTCAGATTTTGCAGCGACTGACACTCCCCAGACCTCCAGTCGGTCCTCCAATCGGTCCTTCAGTACGACCCAACTTCCCCCCAAACCGCAGGTCAGTGTCAGGGCACCGCCATTACACTTGACCTGCCTAAGCCAACGACCCGACTTTAACTTTACCCACAATCATCCGGTTTGCTTCGGCGGTACCGGACTAACACCACCACTGTACAAATAAACAGAGTCACCCCAGAATTAAAATTAGTTAAGTAGTTTAAAAAAAAAAATGTTAGATTACTTAGTTTCGAAATGTGATGCGTATAGGAATTTTCTACTTACATTTTCCAAATCGAATACGGAGACACTTTTAAGGACTTCATTTATATAGCCCTCCCCTAAATTATATGCTCATTTTGGAAGCTTTTGCTTAAGGAACAATTAGTGGTATTATTACTTGTTGAACTGTAGGTTGAGTTTATTTTCGTGTTTAGTACCTTTTACTTTTAAACGCACACAACCACTCTCTCGGTCACACCTCGAGACTCTACGAGGATAGAGAATGGTTATATTTAAACAAAATTTTCCAGCCGTGTTCAAGAATTGAAACCGGAACATAGCAATTGTTTCTAAAGTTATAGCCACCAACCTGACCCTAGAAGTTAAAGCAACCTCTGTAAATTACACAATAAAATAAATATACTAGTAACAAAAAGGACATCAATGCAAAATGTTATAATTCAGTGTTCTAAAATAGTTGCTTGTATGAAAAAAAAAAAATTAGCGTTAAAACTGTACGGACAAATAAACGGTTGCGCGCGCACACACACACACACACACACACACACACACACACACACACACACACACACTCACACACACATTCGCGCACAAGTGAATTTTACAAATTATACAGAAAACTTAGGGCTACCAACTTGCATAAATGTGCTAATTTTGTAACTCAAATTGGATGGACGCTTTTGGAATGATTCCACTTACTTAAATCCTTCACAGTAACACAGTTTTCCTTTTTATTCATTAAGTTATTTAAAGGAAAATAATTGTTAAGAAAGAACATATTTGTTGCTCTAAAATGTTGCCCACCAGGATTTTTGCACATGGTGCAGAAAAAAAGATGCAGCATTTTTAAAACAATAGTAACTATATCTCATATTCTGTGTTTATGTTACTCTAATGCAACCATGCGGTTTAGCACACCGTGGTTCATAGTCCTACTTCCATCACTTCCACGCAACGTGAAGTTGAGTTGAAGCGGATTGGCTACCACGGACCTGCATTTGTCATTCAGACAGGTGACGGTATACGTTCAGTGATAACCCCAATTGTGGTGGCTTTGTTTTTATCAGAGAGACTAGGGTAGCTGGGATAACTGTAATGGTAGGAGAAGTCTATGCGAGATTATTTCCCCTTCAACGGCACATCTACTATAATGCTACATATAAATTGCATATGTGCCAAATGTCGATTCTTAATTGCCAGAGCTATGCGTTTGTAACTAACTGGTAAATTGTGCAATGTAACACCTTTGTCTCATCACGAGTTCTATATTTTAAAATACAGGTAAGTAAAAAAAATAAGATAAAACGTTTTCTTCGATTTCTTAAAACTCCCTTACCAATTTTGTATTCGATGCTGTATTATTTATCAGCCAATGAAATCAAAACTGTATGTTGTATGTAAGCTTACTACCCTATTAACAAATGAATCTGTTAAAGTGGTCCTCTCCTTAGCGCGGTGATAGTGCTACTGCTCACCAACCGGGAGACCCGGGTTCGATTCCCGGTACCGGCGTGGGACTTTTCTCCCGCTGGGAGACCTGGTCCGGGGTGCACTCAGATTCGTTAGGTCCCTCAGGGACCAATTGAGGAGCTACTGGATTGAGAAATATCGACCCCTGGTTGCGATGCTGATCATGTTCCACCTCCATTACTGCACCCCACTTATGACGCCTGCGATGGGCAGTGGTCGGGCGGAAGGCCTTGGTCCGAAAAGGGCGGAATTAGTATGTGTAAAAACCACACTAAGATAAGCATTGCAGCGCCAGAAGACACTGGAATACATTCTGTGCCAAATTTCCGGCTCCGGTTACCATTGTTGAGTCCCTGAATATGCGGGTATTGGTTGATATGCTCACAAAGATGAGCTTGAGGTTCCATAGCACTCAAGCCCTGTTGTGGCGTGTCTCCCACAAGTATCTAGTAGGGTTTCTCTTGAGTGCTGGAAAAACAACAAAGTACTGTCAGGGAAGAGTATGAATTAATTTGGTCCAGGTGGTAAGCAACTAAACGTAAGCTCAAATAAATTGGTGGCTATTTTTTACGGGCCACAACACACTGCTTAGGCTTCTACACATAATGGAACGTATACAGGAGCCTTTCTGCAAGAAATGTGGAAGTGATTATGAAAACTCCCAGTGCATAATTTGTGAGTGCCAAGGCTTTGCCATGCATAGATATGTATCCGAATGCTTTCTCTTGGAAGCAGAGGATATAAGTAGGGCAGATGTGAAAGACGTGGTCCGTTTTATCGGGGACATCGGTTTGATTAAATGTCCAGTTTAAGGAGCACAAAGATCCCTGAGAGTCTACGTGCGGGCTCTTTTGAGACCACTCTTTCTTTTTATCAGGATTGTCATCGTGGTCTCCTTGTCGTAAAATTACATAAGAACTGGACTTTCTGTTTTCATGTCTGCATTAAGATACCGTATGAGGATTACACATTTGTTGACTTACACCTTTATTGATGTATTAGCATTCTTCAACTCTTTTAGACTAGCCCATCAGTATTCTTTGAGGAGTTCAATTTCCCAAGTCATTCACAAGTGTTTAACAAAGTTTTTGATCTCACTTAACAATGAGTGTTCGCTCATTTTTGCATTTTGTGTGTAAGGGCTTGAATTAAGTGATGTCGTTGAGATGTTATCAGTCCTAGAGTTGGAAAAAGGGGCAATCAGAAATGTTATCAGCGTCTTGGTTCAACTGCTTCTTTCTGAGCTTGCAACGTTAACAAACAAATTGGCTTAAAGAATAATTAATAAAACTAATAAATAGAACATTTCACATGAAAGAAAGAAAAACTGGAGCTATCCTGGCCGATATGGCGCAGACACTGAAAAAACGACTTGGCATAAGATGGAAAGTTATGTACAAGAATGATCTTGAATCCAATTTGATGTTTCAGCCTGGATGTTGTAGATGTATCAACGTCTAAGGCGTAAAGTTTAATTCAGAAAGACTTATAGACGATTGTTCGCACTATCAGCTGCTTGGCGCCTAACATAACTACGTAAGTCATAAACGAAGCAGTGAATTGTAGGAAGTAGCGAAAATTATTGGATTTTTCTCGCAGAGAATATTGCATTTGAGCAGAATATCAGTTCATGTAGTCTGGAATAAAGGAACTTCAGTTTAGAATTTATGTCAGAGTTTGAGGTCATCTGGTGGTCGAAATGAAAACAGAATTATCTAATATGCTGTCAGCACATATCCAGGGTATGGGAACAATAACTATGGCATGTAAATCAATAGGAAGTGGTACAGTAAGACGATTTACAATAGAAGTTGTGTAATACGACCACAGGAAATCGGAAAACCAAGATATTTTAAAATTAGTATGATAGAATTTACCGTCTCTTTCCCTTTCTTACACAAGTACTTAATGGTGCATTAGCTCTTCCAACTGTATTTTTAATCCCGTCTTTCTACCTGTGAACGAGACCTCAAATATATTACAGCTATATCGTTAATTGTATTATTTTGTAAACACAAACGATAACATTAACTAACCCCGCGGCACAAGAGCTCTTTCCCAGCCAAGGCCACTACTTGTCCACCACAAGCGTTACGAGTGGAGCGCAATAAGGGTGGAACAGAGTCAGCGCCACAATCCCTCCAGATCGAACCGGGTCTCCCGCTTGGTAACTAGCAGCGCTACCCTCCGCTAAGGAGGTGAACGATAGCAGTTGCAGAAACACGACGCAAAATAGAATGACATTGTAATCCCTCTTATAACCTCACCAGCCCAAATTATTTTTTATTGAATCTTATTTCTGAAACTGACGGCATACGACAGCTACAAAGTACTGGTGTAGAATTGGTAGCTCAGCTGACTAAAGCGCTGAATATCGGTGATCAAGATTAACCTAGGTTGGAACCCTCGCTAAAATGCTACTACTGCGATAAAGAGAGGAATGAGCCCACGTATAATAAACGTTGGCTGGCATACCTAAGTGTTAACTGAACTCCGTAGCTTTGTAGCTGAATACGCCTTTTTATTTTGTTTTAAGAAAACGCTATAAAGGAATTGATTTTATTTCTGTTGTTTGTTTTCATCTTTGCTGATATCAATAAATTTAAACAAAAGACCAAAATATATACCAATGAAGATAGAGAGTTATTGAACATTAACCTTTCCAAGTCCAAATTGTTTACTTATCCAGAATGACATATGTACATAATGGTGCCAAATGACATCACCGGGCTAGAAAGGTTTAAGGAAGCGCGCAAAAAATTAGTTTGGAAAGGAAATGAAAAGATGCTGTTATGTTGGAACTATTCTGAACTCAGAGGTTTAAAATCACAAGAAGAAAAATGTTTGACGTCATGTTGTCATAGCAACCAAGTAAAGTCAAGGGAAAGGCAGTTTGGCAGTCAGGTCTCTTCACTCCCACTAGCAAATACAGTGATTAGTAGGAGAAATAGAGCATATGAATCCTCTCTTTCGTTCTGTCTTCAGTTGGCCAGTCTGGGGAAAATTGGAAGTTTTTGTGAACGGCTGTAGAGTACACACATTGCAACAGCCTCTGGAAACAACTAGAGGATTGTCAAATAAATATTCATTTCACCGTTCTTTAATTTTTAAGCTCAGCCCTTCTCTCTCTTCACGCTGCCACTCACCGTTGGTGAACGCAGAATGCATTATTTATCTAGTATTATTGCATCACAAAAATAAACAGCAACTCCACTGCATAAACACGAGCGACTGACGGATAAATCGTACCGACGAATCACAGATATGAATCTGAGTCAGCAAGAACTGCTACAGAAAGAAAGGCATTTCGATTCATTTCTTATGGTACGTTTGCTAACACAGGCCGAGACATTTTCGTACGTGCCTCTTCAAGTTCAGTGCACACAGACCATAACCCACGAAATACTGGATATCGACAACGTAAACAAAGTTGCTCCTTATGCGCATTCAATCAAACGACTTACAGGGCGTACAAAGTTAACGTGTACTTGTAGATGTGCAGTTTAATTTGAAATTACCTGCAGGGCTTCAGGTAGCCATTGAATTGCCCATTGAGACAAAAAAGAGACAATACAACAAAAAATTCAATTAGGGAAAGGCGAGACATGATGGGGAGGGTAACCTTAACCCCTTAAAAATAAACAATTAAAGCATGTTTTATTATAATGGGTTTATTCAACCATTAACCTATAATAATAAATGCAAAGAAACTTACAAATATGGTGGATTTACTTGTATATAACCCGATTAGAAAAAAGTACATTTTCCCCGTTTTTCCCCATATGCGGGGTAAGATGGAGAAGCAGCATTAACATAATTTATAGCTTAGATAAATAAAGATTTCTGGAATAATCAATTAAGCATGTGTTTAGTCAAGTTTGTTACATCTCATTTAGGATCATATCCTATTTATCTTTTTCGCATAAATGTGAATTGCCTCGACGTCATTACTTTCTGTCCCTGCGCAGGAATTGTGGGTCCAACACCGACATGGAATACACGGTATCCAACCTTCTTGGAAGAAGTCAGCAGTATAAACATTGTTCGTCATCTTCTTTGCTGCCACTTGAACACATTTTGTGGTCTTTTGAGCATGAAGGCTGGTTTAAGAAATCAAGAGCTCCTCACCTTTTCCTTGGCAGTAAGGTGCTTCTTCTGTTTGTTCGTTTGATTAGTGTCCTTTGTGAACAATTTTCGTTTCAATACAGAAGTTTTGGGCGATTACAGAGATTCAGTTAAAACAGCTCTTTTTCCACTTCTTTGGAGGGTTTTCTCTCCATGTCAGTAGATTTACTGGCATGTAAAAGAACTGCAGCAATTGAAAGCGTCGCTAAACAACAAAATTAAAAAGGCTTTCTTTTGTGTTGTTTATCCAATGTTGGAATAGCTGTCTTTTAGACCAGCGATGTGCAATGTTTACAAAGAGGGAAGGTTGGATTTATATCCTTACACTATACCTGAACTTTGCCATTCTTTAGCGTACAGATGTGTATTGTATTAATTGGCGGTTTGATTATATTTATGTTGCGTTTGATTTACGAAAACACTTTGAAGTCTATGTGACAAACATCTGTTCATTAGCGACTTCTTTAGTAATGCTTACGTTGAAGAACTCTATCAATATTTGGCAACAAAGTAGAAATGTACACCTTAGAAGATTCACCAAGTGTCGTATACCATATTGCGATACAGACTTTTAGTATGGTTCAGTTTGGAGAAATTCTGTTCGCAAATATATGTAGAGCTATACTCACTCTTGTACACACTATTCTTGCAAATGCTTTTTTTCTATCTCCTTCATTTTAATCGACATAAGCATTTTCAGAAAGTATGTTATTACTAGTTTCCTTCTAAGTTCAAGGAGAATATGGGGATACAGAAGGCTTTGAGTGATAGTGAAATGTTATAAGGGTTGGTTGCTGTGCTACGCCTTTGAAATTCCCTTGTCTTTGCAAGGCCAAGAGATAAAAACCTAATAACGTATTCCTATTTGAGAAAAGTGTAAGAATTGTATCTCGGAAATGGTTCACTGAAAAGAAAAAAGTACTATTTGACATAAATGTGTTTTAACGAGATCCACATTTTCTTTTATTTGGTTAGATTTCGACTCTCTTACTGTTTACCATTTATGCAAAAGTCATCCAGAATGAAGAGGTACTCTGAGGACATTCCAATAAAATTCAAGTTATGACTTAGAAACTGTCATGGAATCGCCTGTTTATGTCCATCACAGGAAACTGACCGTCACGTGTTTCAGCCTGCGACAAGATGGCGGTGTGTGGTTTAGTTGCTACCGCGTTATCTCCGGTAAAAATCAGGACTTTAACCAATATAAAGTGTGTCAAATGCAACAAAATAGTCATAAATGGTATTTTATGCGATGTTTGTAATTTATGGCATCATTACCGTTGTGCACGTGTTGGTGAGGACGAAATTCTAGTCGAAGATAATGAATGGAAGTGTCCGAGGTGTAAGTAACAGGCAATCTCGTCACAGGAAATGACTTCAACAAGCAGTGAAATAGGAACTAGTACGCTGTTAGCAATAATTGCAGCCCTTAGGGAAGATATTGCTCTGTTAACGCAAGAAAATAAGAAAATGAGGGAAAATTTTAAGACATGTAATTACAATTGCAATAGGAATGAATGTGTCTCTGTAATTATGATACAGAGCACGAGTGGCCATATGAGGTGGTAACGAGCAAGAAATCAAGAACACAGTCTGTGATCAGGTAAAAATGTTCAAGTTCCTCTACAGTCTACACAATAAATTTGCGGTGTTAGAAACAATGGACTCCAGGAAGTGTGGTGACGAAAAACAAGAAATAAATACTAGCCAAATTCTAAAAAGGAATACTCAATCTACGTGTAGACTGTTATCCATGCCGACAGCTACGGTCGTGGGCTATCATCATTAATGCGAGAAACAAATCACGGATCAGAGTGCAACATCGAAGCTCTAGTGAAACCCGGTTCAACGTTGGAACAGGCTGCATTTCACTGTCTTGTCATGCTTCAGGGTCGGAGAATCAGGCGAGTGGACGATGTTGCAAGGCGTGTGGCGGTGGAACTTGCTTTGAGTAACGTTTAGTTCTCATCTGGATACGTTAGGGATCCCACCTGTGTCGTCCTCTATGTTTTATTCGGTTTACGTCTTCCTCCTGGAGGTGCAGTAAGTGAGATAGACCTCGTATGTGTTCCCCTTCACATTTAATCTACTTTTCTCTACTCGTAATCGACTAATGAACAATTTAAATGTAAATATTGTCACACACTAGCGATGAATAAAAGGTAACCTGGAATTTTACTAATTCTCCTAAGGACAATGAATTATGCCGGAGCTAAAATCACTAATGTTAAACATAGGTGCAGGTTTTCTAACCTCCCGAACAAATTATTGGGACATATACCCTAAAGTGGTTTTCAAAACGACGATGTTTCATTTTTAAGTCAGACTGTGAATGACTGCAGGGAGTTTTCTTGGTATGTGTGATACAAGAAGCTTCTTGGCTACCTTCCTGCCAAGGTAAAAGTGTTGTAACTGTAAACATTTACTACAGTGAAACACAATTTTACGGCAGCCATGATACCAGATGTGATCGTTCGTCACAAGTATCACATTGCTAGGTTTGGTAAATAATACCATGCGCCCTTGTAATTCCTCATTTTGACACGCGCTCCAGTTCTGTCCTCTGGTGTTTACGTTCGAAGTTACAAGATGTGTCACTGCTGGAGGAGCGCTCTAGACAGTTAACTGATGCGAAACAACACTTATCCTTTCCCTGCACATATACTCCTTAGGTTTAAATATCTAAGGAAAACAAAAGAGCGTTTCGATTGGATTACTTGCCATAATATCGATCACTATCATGCAATCCGAACTTATTTTAGTTATAATACCGGGTATCCTAATGAGAGGTATCCAAAATAAAAAATCCGATGTGTTGCACTAACATGATTTTCTCTACTCTTGTACTAACCATTCTTACAAACTATTATTACTATAATTATCTTCTTTGTGCTAGTTGAGGTAAACCTTTGTACAATTATCTTAGTGTTTATTTCCTTGTAGGTGTAAGAGGAATATTAGAATACAGTAGGCTTTGAGCGATAGTCAAATATTTTAAAGCTTTGAGGTCCATTCTCTTTGCACGCTTAACATATAAACAAATGAACAACGATGTTTCATTTCACGAAAGTTTTAGTTTTCCAAAACTGACTCAATTAACAAGGAATATCTCCTAAATGGTTCACCCTACAAAATCTTTTGTACAGAATTTCACATTTTCAGCAAGCAGTTATTCTCTCAGATTCCAGGGCAGCAATTATAGCAATTACTTCCAAGTTGTCACCAAAAAACCAAACTATTATAGAATGTTGGAAGATGCTTAGCCATCTAACAGCACTTCAAAAACACCTAGTCTTCCAATGGATACCGGCTCTCTGTGGACTGAGTGGTAATGAGAAAGCTGATTTTCTTGCAAAAAAGGGTACCAGCGGTGTACAAAAATCTATAGTTAATTTACCATTTTATGCAGGTAAAAGATTAGTCAACTCTGAATTCAAAAAAATTATTGCAAAATATTACTATGAAAAATCAAAGAATAAAAGATGGGAACTACCAAACATTCAAACAGTGATTCCTGAGTATCCTCGAAAAACAGCAGTTGCAACCTTCAGGTTGATTACAGGACATGATTGTCTGGCAAAACATTTAAACAGAATTGGGATATATTCTTCACCACTCTGTCCTCTATGTGATCTGCAAGAGGAAATGGATCGAGACCACCTTCAAATATGCCCGGCCACTTCTTGTGCCCCATCCATCAGTGAAAAATATTGGAGAGCAAGAGGATTAATGACTTCATTGTCAGAAATCCAGCATTAGCTAACAACAACAAAAAAAATTATTCAGACATGAATTGCGTGTTTTAGCAAGACCTACATTTTTTGTATAGTAAGATTTTGTCCATCTCTTACGGTTTACGAGTTATTCAAAAGTCATCCAGAGTAAACAGGACTACATAGGCTATAGCCAGAAAATTCATAATATACATTTCATTTGTCATACAAATATCTTAAACATATAACATTTTAATCAAAATCGTTAGAGCTATTTTCAAGAAAATCAAAATTTTCGAAAACTTTTTCATGTAAAGGGTAGTTTAGGGTGAGGTAAGTTTCTTCAAAATCTTCGTGTCGCATCCCTAAAATACCTTAAACTTAAATACCAACTTTGGTTTTTAATCAACTTTTCGTTTTTGAATTATGCTGTCCACAGACACACACATGCCTTTTTTTTTTTTTTTTTTTTTTTTTTTTATTCAGGGGTCTCAAAACATATTTCGGGTGAAATCTCGACATCGAATTTTTGGGTGGAATACAATACTTCCCCTACTTACCAGTAGAGAAAGTAAAAATTAATATGTCGGAAAATAATTTATATACATGCAGCCAAGTTACATCATTTCAAACAGACTCTCTGGAAGTTTTCTTTTGTTCCATGGCCCAGGTTACGCGATGCGCATACTGCATGCGCATGAGTGGAATTATTCACAATTTCTTTCTAGCATTTCTGAAGCAAAGTTCATATGTGCAACTTTATCATTAGGTTTTAGTGCATGAATCATTTGAAACTGTACTCAGAGCCCTTTGTGCAAAACATAGAATATGCAACTGAAAACTAGCATGCGTGTAACCATCAAATGCGGGCAGTGAAAGATTCTTTTGGCACTTTAAGTTGACGAGATCCTCAAATTCCTGAAAACATTATAACTTTTGCAATTCGATGCCATGGAATAAATAATGTAATTTCAAAAATAACTTCCTTATCTGTTAAAACGCATATAAACTGCTGCTCATGTTAACAAATTTATTTTACGGGTAACAATATTTGTATTGTGTAAAATAAGTTAATATTCTTTACGCAAACGAATTTCATACTCGGTTATGATGATCTACGGGTACATATTTTTTCGTGGAATTATCGTGAACTTTTGTCGCGTTATTAATATGAAAATGCGAAAAGCTAAAATGAAATGCGAATTAACTAAGAATAATTTGAGTACACGTACGTCTACAGCTATTATCGAGATCCTTTTTTATTTCTTCTCATATAGGTTATTGTTTAAAGAAGTATCACCAATTAAACTCGCCACGGAAGATTGTGGGTTCGACTTCCGCAACCGACCTTCTAGACCAATGGGTTTTTTCGGGGTTTTCCCGGGTCACAAGGCGAATGCTGGGAAGTATAATTACATCCCTAAATTTCCCATCCCTTTATTTCATTTCGCCTTCGTTTCAGTCCGATCGTTCAGGATCGTAAGTGTTGGCGATGGGCGAGTTTGGCGCTATTGTGGGGAGATTTTTCAAGCTGTAACTGCTGTTCTCACGTATGCGTGGCATTGTGGTCTCCCAACCGGTGGCTGCTTGGCGAGTCCTGGTGCCTAGATGAATCTCCAGCTACTTTAGGGACGCTCACGTTGGCTCGTAGAACTTTCTCACTTCATCCCTTCCTCCCGAGGTCTAGCATACAATAACCTAAACACTTGGAATACCCTCCGTCTATACTCTAACGTTTTACCTCTAAGACGAAATTCCGGCACACCGGCGACGCTAATGTGATCCTGGCAAGTGACAGCGTCGTTAACCAACAAAATAATTTAATTTCTACCTCTAAGATATCCTTTGAGAGTGAAGCATAAGGGAGGGAAGGGGATAAAGGTGGACGGGGTGCAAGACCGTCAAATCGATTTTCTGCCACAATATGTATCTTTTCGGAAGATTTAGGTAGCCATCAGTGAACTTTCGGAAGTTCAGAACAGGAAAAGTGACGCTCCAGAGAAAGTTCTAAAATTCTAGTTTTGCCAGGTAAATCTCGTAGTTTTAGTATTTTTATGTAAGGGCTGCTAATACTAGAAGCAAGTGTATCGTGTTGTAGCAGTGTAAACCCAAAGTTGCAAACCCAGGATACTTCAGGAGGGCTACAAGGGGGTGTGTCGTGTTTAAGGGTCCATCTACAACTTGGTCATTCGGGCTCCGAGTCCAAAGATAAAATCATCGAAGTTCAGAAGTTAAAGTGTCACCCTCAAAAAGCGAAAAACTGAAAGTTAAAATAGAAAAAAAAAAAAAACAGCAAAATGCAACTGTTAAAACTTCTCATTTAAAAAGCCAAAAAGTGAAAGTTAAAAGTGAGAAATTTTGACAGTTAAAACGCAAGAATTAAAACGTTGAAAACCCCAAAAGTAAAACACCCTAAAATGCTAAAACCTCCGAAATAAAATAACCATGCCTACACTTGTTTACAATAATCAATATTTGCAACAAACCGCAGTACTGCATTTAAAGCTACTGGCTCGTTGCCTAAAACTAAGCTCAGTGTAAGATCCAGGCCAAGGGACTGGCGCTCACGAGCTTACCGCGGACAATCAATAAGGAGGGCTACAAGGTAAGACGCAAGCCGGAGGTACCAATAACAGAAGCATCGACGACTGCTGCGAGATTCGAGCCTGGTCCCGCCTCACAGTTAAAGAGCATGACGCTGGTCCGCATAAAGCCTTCACCTGATACAAGCATGAAAAGCAAGTCTTACAGATAGCATAAAAACGGTACTCTTGTTTAGCATTTACTTCCACACCAGTCATACAATAATTTTCTAACCTCGATAGTACTGAACTTCGATTTGAATTGCCCATTATTTATCGTGCCGTTTCAATTAATGTCTGCTTTCTCAATTATTTATGCATAACGAATATTTAATAATGTCTGGAAACGTTAGGCTTTCATTTCGAGTCCTTTAGTTTCTCAGAGTAATCGTTCACTAAATCTTTTGCTGGTTTATTAGTGGTCATTTCTTGGAAATTAAGTACTCATATATATTAGCACGTTGTAACGCTATCAGCAACCGTTAAAACGTAAGCATTTGGAAGATATCGAAGGTAGTTCAGATTTATTCATGACTTGGCCGGTCTAACGGCTCACTCGCCTTGTCTTCGTCTTTCTGGAATCCACAGTGTTAAACAGAAATAGTACAGTTCTTGGTCACATTCATTCTACTGTCTCGTTCTTGTCTTTGAGGAGATTACCGGCTGTCTCTACGGAAATAGAGGTGCATTTATCAGTAAAGTGCAGTTTACGTAAAACACTCCGTTTTGTGTTTAGTGCCCGTTATGAGGAAGGCTCGTCGCATATATTCATCACAACAAAATCCACAAATAGACACTATCTGGATGCGTTGCCAACATGGGTTTGGATTCAATTAGAACTTAATATAACATCCGCCCATGTGGTTTGGGTCCCGGCCGGTGCTTCCCTCCCCTCTCCGCACCTTATTCTCTTTCATTTTGATCATCCCTATATCATTTCCTATAGTCCTCTCTTGTCAGTTTCGGAATACACCGATTGCTATCCCAGATTCGAATTATTCAGTCTAATAAATCTTACGTAGCTGACAGATACCATATTTATTTTGTACTTTTACTCTATAATAAACTATTTCGAAAGAAGGTGTAGTCTTGTGGGTTTCCTCAGTTGTAGCAGTGATTGTTAGCAGAACTTGAGATTTAACACCTTTGTTTCCATAAGTGATACCTTTTATTACACAATCATCCCGTAAGCAGTATTAAATAAATGCAAACACAATTAGTGTTTGTTATAAAAAAATCTGATTAGTTGCACTCACATGACTTTTCTCTTGCACTAACTATTCTTAGATATCCTTATTCCTCTAACTCCATGTTAGTCCATATAAAATTTGTAAAAATTATTATATTGCTTATTTTCTTATAAATGCAAGGGGAATATGGGAATACAGTAGATTCTGAGTGATATCAAATCTTTTAAATCTGGTCGCTCTATGAAGGCCTTGAAATTCCGTTCTCTTTGCTCGTCAAGAGATAAAAAAGTGAACAACACCTTCAATTTGAGAAAAGTTTTAAGCGTTGCAAAACTCACACAAATAACAGGGAATATATCCAAAAATAGTTTGGACATAAATAGTATGTTAAAATGAGATCTACATTTTTTGTATAGTGAGATTTGGTCTATCTCTTACGATTTACCAGTTATACAAAAGTCTTCAAGAGTAAACAGGACTACATGGGCTGTAGCCAGAAAATTTAAAATATACATTTCATATTCCATAAAAAAATCTTAAACATATGGCATTTTAATAATTTTTAGGAAAATCAAAATTTTCGGAAAGTTTTTCATGTAGAGGATAGTTAAGGGTGGCTAATTTTCTTAAAAATCGTTGTGTCCATCCTTTAAAGATATCAAACTTAAATACCGACTTTGGTTTTTAATCGACTTTTCGTTTTTTAATTATGATGCTCACAGACAGACATACACGCACGAGAGGATCTTTTTCTAAAAATGTAATTTTTGTATTCATGGACCTCAAAACATATTTCCGATGAAATATTCACATCAAAATTTTGGGTCGAATACAGTACTTCCCCTACTTACTATACGTAGCAGAGAAAGTAAAAAGGTTAGGTTCTAATAATATAGCCACTGGCACTGGTCAGATCATTAAGACAAAACCTATCATAACCGCCCTCCCTTAAATTAAATTATGGTTCTCAGCGTCCCATTCTATATTGAAACACCGCTTAATTTTGCTCAGAGGCCTCTCTATCAACTTTAGGTTCTTTTACGTGCGTAAATCTGCGACTCGGAACCACCCGCTTTAATTCCCTTCCGAAAGAAGAAATGGTAAGGATTTTTACGCCCAAAAAATCCATCGCCGCCCGCTGGGTTTGAACCCGTGTCCTTGGGAACCAGAAGCTAACATGTTACCCTTAGACCATGGAGGACATCCTTATCAATAAAAATGAATGGATATACGCATTACTGAACACAAACTCGAGAATGGCTGGACCAGTTCAGCTAACATTTTCCCCATATATTTGTTGAAGTCGAAGAAAGGTTTTTATGAAGAGAAAAATTTTTAAAAATGCATGGAAAAACGTAAAAATCACATTCTTCTTTTCCCATTCAAACTTACCTAGCTCTCAATTCTAGGGGGGGGGGGGGAGTGATCTGAGATAAATTAATCGAAGAATCTATTTTTGGGGGTCGTAAAGATCAATTTGAGCAATTAATCGATTAAGTGGATCAATCTCAGGCACCTTGAAATCGACTTTCGATTCATATATTAGATATTTCATTTTATTCAAATAAAACAACTAACCATAATATAAAGAAACAAGCATTTGAAATTTAATTAGTAGCTTTATAATTATGAACGCAACCTTAAAATTAATATAAACTACTTGAATACATCCATATATTTCAATTGCTTGTGTAAATTACACATTTGTGACTATATCATTACAAAGTATGTGTTTTGGTGACCATTACTGAAAACTAAATATGTCTCACTACAGGTAGGTACATTTTCTAAACAACGCCATCACCAGAACTTGACCGAAGAATATAAGTTTGTGGGATTGCTACAGTGCAATAGCTTATGACAGAGCGACGTCTGTCGACTCGCCTAGTTATTAATAAAAATTTCGTATAACACATTTACAGTAGTGAGAATATAAATTTTAAGTGTTCCTTAATTACATGTCTGCGGTTTTTATTCTCTGCTTTAACGGCCTTTTGAGAAAGTTTCCAAAATAAGCCTATTTTATAAAGCATGTAGTAAGCCGATAATGGTTTAACATTAGAATCCTTGCATATGTTGGACTTTCTAGGTTAATAGTTTTAAATGAATATAGTTGAATATGAATATGAGTTTTTCATTTTCATTAAAATAGATGCAGTTGGTGTTGTCGTGTTCCTTCATGCCATATTTCGTCTTTTATCTCCACATTCTTCCAGAGTCTCCTTTAGTTTCAGTAAAGCTTCATACTTCATGCTTAGAATCTTAGTTTTTCCCGAGGTTCTAAACAATTTCCTGATATGTTTCTCGATAGCCAGATTCATTTTCATGCAGGAAGTTAATAAGTTCCCTGCTACGAAGCATGAAGCGTTACTTAATTGCCCAAACAGAGGGTGAAGTGCAGAAGTAGGTCGCCCAGAAACTCGGAGAGTGCTCTTGAAGCCGAAAGAGCTACACGGCCTGCCTAAATTATAAAGATGAACAAGAAGAACCCCATAAGTCCATATTTCGTTTGTCACACATGTCACTCCAGTCATTACATCTTAGTTTTGCAATGCTTACAAAGTTTACTCTTCTCAATACCTTTTGTTAATCGAGATAAACTTTCATAACACATTTATATATGGCAGGTGTAAGAGGAATACAGCAGGCTAAAGCGATAGTCAGAGTTTTAAAAAACTAATTTATATGTGATTGCGTTGAAATTCCGTGTTCTTTGTATGATCACGAGAAAATGCGAATAACAACTTACCATTTCAGAAAAGTATCAGTATACTGGAAGTGGTTAACAGTAAAAACAATTGTATTTGATAAAATTGTGTCCTTTAACATCATCAGCCTTATGTCTTATGTTTACCAAATAAAATATTTCGAAAGAAAGTGGATATTTCACAGGCTATTCTCATAAAACTGAAGATGTGCGTTTTATTTGTCATTAAAGTTTTTCTTTAACATGGGTATTTTAACTAAAATCGCTGCAGCAGTTTTCAGAAATAAACCATAATGAAAAATGTCACATGAGGTATAGTTTCGAGTAGTGGAATGTTCTTAAAAATATTCCTATCCTATCTATGAATGATTTGGAAGTTATACATCAAAAACCGAATTTCGTTTTTGAGTTATGTTCTTTACAGACAGATCGACATACACTCGCACGCGCTCATTTGTGTAGATTCAGAGAGTCCCCTATGTATTTCTGGTGAAATCGTCGTATCAATTTTTGGACTGAACGCTTCATTTCCTCTGCTTGTTATATCTAAGTAGAGAAAGAAAAAATATATAAAAGTTAGCCTCAGTTATACGTCTTCAAAGGGCTAAAACAATGTGTAAATGAGAAATCATCACAATTAATTTTCTTATGGAACTGAAGTTGCTTTCATAGATTGTTGCTGAAACCATGTATTATTTAATATAAGAAAACAGGAAATAAACAAGCCATGAATAACGAACATATTGTCTACATTATTTAGGATTCTTACTCAGCTACCGTTATTCATAATTTAAACTACGAAGAAAAAGAAACAAAGAAAAAAAACAGACTCTGAGTAAGACTGCTTTACACTGATTTTAAAAAAAAATATGAATTGCTCTTCACTCTGCAAATTTTCCACGCATTCATACATTTTCTTTTGTGTACAATTCCATTGGATACAAAATGTTTGGTCAAAAAGTTGGACCGTGGGACACCGGCTTTAGTCGACTATATGCATTAATTCAGCAAAATGGTTCTGTTGCAATTTTAAAATTTCAATGTTGCATTTTTATATTTTTGATCTCTTGCTAGCAAACTTGGAACACATCTTGCCTCAAGGCGTTTCATTCATATGTAGTTATCCATGAATTATGTTACCTCAGATTCCTTTGAAAGGCACGTGGATTGGCTAGTGTCATGCTCATTTCATACCATATGCTGTTTATCTTAGACTAATTCCTGTGAAACAAATGGGACATTATTGTTTCTCCATTGAGTTCATTGAGCAGATCATCTTGTATGATGTGCTGTGAAATCAACATTTTTTTTACTTTCTCTACTGGTAAGCAGGGGAAGTATTGTATTCCACCCAAAAATTCGAAGTCGAGATTTCACCGGAAATACATGTTTTGAGGCCCCCTGAATCCAAAAAAAGCATTTTTAGAAAAAGGTCCGTGTGTGTGTCTGTGTCTGTGTGTCTGTCAGTCTGTCAGTCTGTCAGTCTGTGGACAGCATAGCTCAAAAACGAAAAGCTGGTTAAAAACCAAAGTTAGTATTTAAGTTTAATGTCGTTCAAGGATGTGACACGAAGATTTTGAAGAAAATAGCCCCACCCTAAACTGCCCTTTACATGGAAAATTTTTCAAAAATTTTGATTTTCTTGAAAATGGCTCCAACGATTTTGATTAAAATGTCATATGTTTGAGATATTTTTATGACAAGTGAAATGTATATCTTGAATTTTCTGGCTATAGCCCCTGTAGTCGTATTTACTCTGGACGACTTTTGCATAACTGGTAAACCGTTAGAGATAGACCAAATTATACTATACAAAAATGTAGATCTTGCTAAAATACACAATTTATGTCTCAATAAATTTTCTTGTAGGGTGAACCATTTCGGAGATATACCTTGTTATGTGTGTGAGTTTCGGAAAACTTGGAACTTTCGTGAAATGGGTCGTCGTTGTTCATTTTTTTATATGTTACGTGTACAAAGAGAACGGAATCTCAAAGTTGTAAAAGATTTGACTATCGCACAAAGCCTACTGTATTCCAATATTCCCCTTGCACCTACAAGGAAATAAGTAATAAGATAATTTGTACAAATGTTTATTTTAACTAACACGAAGAAGATATAGGAATAAGAGTTTGTAAGAATGGTTAGTACAAAAGTAGAGAAAGTCATGTGAGTGCAACACATCAGATTTTTTATTGTTGTGTCCGCATAATTTTCACATTTCTGCTTATTCCTATAATGTGATGTTTAAAGGAATGGGTATAAGTATAGGTAATACAGCGGGGGAACATTTGGCGCGCTTGCTCCCACATTGTGGCTCCGCTCCCAGATAAAGAGGTGAGGTAAAGGAGCTACAGGAGGCTACAGGCCTCAGGCAAACAGTCCACAGAGATGCAGGCAGTCTCTTGCAGGGTCAATGGTAATCGAATTCGGAACTTCCCGAACGTGAACCCCACATGTTACTATGGAAACATCTCGCTCGGGACCTTAAAGACAAAGAGCAGCGTACAACTGAAGTACCTGGAAAAGAATTATAGCTGCACTGTCGTAATTTGAAATATGACCATCAAGAAGTAGCAGAAAATGTCGTTCTTTCTTAGCATTGAAGAACTCAATGAATTTCTTCGCCTACTCGTAAAATAGTTGGCTCCTATCCATTAAGATTCGTTACTTGGGCCTGTAGAAGCTTCGAATTCCCTTTGTTTCTTCTTAACGTCACATAACAATCCACTTCGATTTCAATTAAAGTTTTACTTTCTAGTGGCTACTTTTAGGTGCTTCAGACACGCGTGCATGTCTATCTGCCAATCTATCTTTATATACATAAACGAAAACCTAAAGGTCAGATAAGTACCAAACTTGGAATACTTGGATGTGTTTTATTCTAAACATTTAATATATTAGACATTCTATACCAGAATTGCAAAACAATCTTTTCCAGAAACAAATAGTAAATAAGCGCAGAACGTGTTGCTCACGGAAGCATGTGAATAAGAAATAAACTATTAACTTCTGTGTGCTAAGAAATGTAGTAAGCTATTAGAGCCGTTTTGATTCTGTCAACCTGACTAAAGAATTGTTGGTCCAATGTTGGTAGGCAGAATGTGAATCGGTTAGATTGTGTTTGTCCCTGTCTTCCAAAAGTGTGGTGTGGTGTTATTTAATACTTCATGTCCGATCTCCTGCAAATCGATCAGGGGAAGTTTACATAACGTATTCTGCCTGATGATTTTCCTTCCTCCATTACACATCTTCAATCCTAGTAACTTCAGTTAACATGTGATACTGTTTGTGGGTTCGCTTGGACACTGGGATCTCATTCGCTTGTGCCTATAAACGCGCTTGAGATGTGTTACAAAAGTAATAAATCCTTGGAGTACCATATCAGGGTATGCTCTTCCCAGAACCCTCTTTCAATTGAAGAATCATTCCCGCACAATACCTGGTGCAGTTCTCCCAATAATGCCAGACAGTTCTGTTTGATTTCAACTAATTCACATCCTCGTTTGATTGGTGGCATGCATAACGGTTCTGCTCGCCCTATAAGGTTTATCTTTCAATAAAGTAACTAATTTCTTATTCAAGTATCTGTGTGTGATGTTTCGTAATCGGTATTCTGTGCTAGGTATCAAACTTGACTGAGACCACAAGTATACAATATGAACCAAATGCGCTGCATCAGATTTAAGTTTCTGGCTATGTCCTGTAATAAAGAATGCATGATTCACTTTATTTCTCCGGTTAAGAACCACGTTTACCCATGAAGCAGATTTCAATTATAAGTGTATTCGTGGCACGTTTCAATTCCACTGTATGGATCGGCTCCGACCAATTTCCTATTAACATATCTCCGATTTTGTTGCCTTTGACACAGCACCCGACACACCCTAATCAGTTGTAACCTAAGTTGAAGTGCTATCTCGTGGTTGTCATCAGCAGTTACAAAGGTCACATCGTCGGCATAAGCGGTTTTATACTGATACACCTCGCAGGTTACCTTGCAACATCTGCAGTAAAGTAGTTTATGAACGGGCGGATAGACTCATTGATAACCAACATATGTACCTGGTGCCATGAGCGTTTTATTAGTTCCCATTGTTCATAAGAAGGCTGTCTTATACAGGCCTTGAATAAGGTCAATATTATTAATAGGGAGATTTATTGACTTTAAATATTTGTGAAGATGGGGATGTTGTACTCTGTAAAAAGCCTTTTGGAAGTTTCGGGATTTATTAAAGCCACTAATAGGTAATTCTAGGATTTTCCCCGTACACAAAGCTTTCCTTTGAAAGCCAAAAGTATCACATTACACATTATTGTTGTAAAAGGAACATTTTAATTTGCTTGCTAATGTTTATCTCTTAAAATGGTAAAACCTACGTAGCAAAATATTTATGTGTCATTCAAAATCCAGAATTCCTCTTTAAGAAACTGCAGAAAGCTGGCTCACTATCCTGCCTAAATAAAATCTGAAATTCATCGAATATTCTGCTAATGTTTCATCTCTTTAAGGACTCCAGATTTCGGCACCTTTCTAGGGGGAGGAGAAATGTCTGTAGCTTAGAATCGCGAAATTTTATAATAGTTATTTGATTTCTGTATCATTACTTTTAAAATTATCTAATAAGATATGAAACGTGTTAAACCTTAATAATGTCATTAGAAGTATTAGAATTTCACTCATATGTTTGAAACACAGTTTCTAAAGAAATATCCATTTATAGGATTCTAAAGAACTGTTCATTATCAATTCTAAACAATATCACGATCCAAAACAGTTGATTAAAATTTTTATATATAGATCCCATTATATAAATTAACAACGACGTGGCTAAATTAAAATTACTAAGTAACAAAAGAGTAGTTCTTGCTGCTGGCCCTTCAAGAATTTCTTTTTCCGTATAGTATAGGAATACATAGTCATTGATTTGCGTTTTGTTTAAATATCTATCAGCTGGCCTACCTATATTGAAATTTTAAGACATTGATAATAATAGTTGAGCCTGAGAAGGATTTTATTATATAAAATCTAAAGTATGAAATAGATTTTCTCAAGGTTTGCATTATAAGCTGTCATACCTTTTACACGTTTGTACAATTCGTTTGCTGCATTATACTTCATCTATTCCTGAAAATCATTAATGCAATTCATTAATATTATCCAAAGAATTTACCAGTATCCCTTAAGGGACAAGATCATAATATTGTGGTAAACACCTGCTCGGCCTAGTTAACAAAGGAAATATACTGAGGAATATTTTCCTCGTAAAAATATTCTCTCAATTGGTTTATATTTGCATTGTTTTATGAGCATAAAAACTAGAACAAAAGCCGAAAACAACAAAAAAATTATGCATATTATTAGAGTGAGGCATAAGTAAAAATATTGGTAATCCATGTGCTTAATAAACAGATGAACAAAACATTTCCTTACTTTTTATTGATATTTCAATTTAATATCAAAACAGAATTATATCACATATATAAAATTATTGCTTGCAATACTTGTGCACCGGCACAGTAAAACTTCACTTGGAGATATTGTTCTTGTGATTATAACTACAATCTCTTTCGAATTCGGGTGCCAGAAGACTACTTCAAGTGGCTATTTGCAAGCACTTATATGCGTCTAGTTGTCTCAATTTCACAGTACAAGAACATAATTCGATAAGATATTGCTGCTTGTATTGAAGGTTAATATAGCCTGTCATAGTCGCAAGTTGGAACTGGTGCGAGTGGATATGGTACTTCCATATTGTCTCAATCTCATAATGAGACCACCATTTGATTAGATAGTGTTGAATGTGTTGTAGATTATTCGGAGTTGAAACAATTGCAAGTGGAGTGGTACCTCCAAATTGTCTCAATCTCTCAAGGCAAGAATAACTTGATAAGATCTTGTTGCAGAATATCAGGGTCTCTTGCAGTAGCAAATTGGGACTGTTATTATTAATTGAAATAGTACTTCCAAATTGTCTCAGTCTCACTGTGGCTGTGTTGTCTATGTTGCAGGTTACGAGGGTCAATCGCAATCGCAAGTCGGGACTGGTGCGAGTGGAGATGGTACGTCTAGCCTGGACTGTCTCAGTCTCATAGTGGAGAGCATCAGTCCCGGTGCAGCAGCTGTTGCGGGACTTCTGCAACAGAATAGGTCTCCAAGTAGCAGAAGTTACACTGCTAACAAGCAAGCAGAAGAAGTGGACCAACAACAAACATCCACAAGCAAGATATGACCCCCAGCTGTGCTCTGGTTCTTGCTCAAATTTCGACGTTGTGTCAGTGGCTAAATGAACTGAGAAAAAAACCTGGCCTCTGCTCAAGTTACTTTTGATGGTGAACACTATTTTACCTAAACGTGCTATTTTCTAAACTGTGAGCATAGTAAAACTCCCGAGTGAACAGCTTGAAAAACTATACAATAAATACAGTGATTCGTCAGATAAAGCGAACTTATTGGCAGTGAAAGTGCATATTCAGTTTCTCATTGGGAAACTTCTCAGAACTAAGTTTTATTTCCTAAGGCAATATTACATATAATGTTTGAATATTCAAATGTCCTTCCTGCCGCTTTCAGCAAGAGTATTTGTTACTACAACCAGTTTAAGAGCTTATCGGTGGTTTTGAAAAAAGCTTCAAAAGCTATTCAAGAAAGCACCCTAAATTGTGTGTAATACAAAGGATGAGGTATATGTTATGTGCAAAAGTACAAAGTATTCAAATAAAAGTTTCCCTACGAACCTACAAATAAAAACAAAAAAGTAGGGATGTTTTCAACTTGCTTTCACAAAATATTGAGATGAACAGCAGTGTTAATACATCTGTTCCTCATTCTGAGCTGTATTCCATATTAATTTTTAGAAAGTATAAGTTTGTTCAGTCTTGAATACGAGTTATTGTGGCTAACTGGGCTATGCAAAGGAAGCTCCGTTATATCCTTGTGCCTTGAAAAAATGCCTTGATTTCTTGCCTTAGTAGACGCAACCAGCGTATGTAGTACTCAAATAAATAGGTTCCAATGGAAGAGTTCAAATGTCGCAGTTTTCCGATCTAATGAGAACTACGCGTGTATATGAAAAACTTATGCATGTCTATTTCTGTTTCATCTTCGGAACTCGAGTTTTCCGAATAAAAATATATACCTATGCAAACCCTTTTCACTAATATAGACAATGAGGATATCTTAAACATGTTCGTTATATAAGTAGATAATTCAGTGAATGCTCTGTCTTCTCTGAAATAAAGAGATGCACAAAAGCATTATGATATATGTAATTTATGCACAAATACAAAATATCATAAGGTTAAACAACCATACGGTTATAATTATACATATTGTGACAGAAACGATGAGACATTGTAGAGTATGGCAACAGGTGATGTACTTTGTAGATCTATTTATGACCAGCAGCTTTCGCATCTCAGAGACCAGACGTGATTTGTATCCGTCTTCAGCAAACCTTTCCTCAGGTAAACGTATAGAAAGAAATCCAATAGGGTTATGTCGGGCGATGGAGCAGGCCACAATAACTAAAACTGATAAATATTATCTCCCAGATAAGCATGACTGGGATGTTCGTCTGTAGGGGTAAGTGGGTGTACTATCCAGATAAAAACAATAGTTGAGTGCCTCTGTATAGGCACATCTTTCAGTAGGCTAGTGGTATCAGTAAAGTTCAGGCAATGTCTGAAGAAGTAAGATCCAGGACATAGTCTTCCAGATTCCAGTAATACGTATATAGTGAGACTCCAGTAAATTTAAACTTTGTCTTGTCGGATCCAATTGGGATACCTATTCATTTGCTCAGTAATGCATAATTATTATGTTTTTGACGACTCCATCGTTGAAGTAGCCACCATAAGATAAGCCTGATTTTGCTGATATCCTCAGCTAGAACCTCTATCATCTCGGTACTGTCAGGAACATCTTTGAAAATTAGCCTTATGAAGATCATGTACAAGCATGTCCATTGTTAATGCCAACTTTATTATGCGGTGCTTGATATAATGTTTATGGTCATAGCTTTAATACTCAGTTGGAACTTAAAACTATTGTAGTCTTGATCACAAATTAAGTGCTATACTCACAACGGTCATCTCGAGCTTGAGAGCGTGCTGGTTCACTTAGATCTGTATAGGCAAGGACCCGGAATACATTCCCTGTAGTTTCTTCTCACCTTTCAAATGTTGTGGCCTGCCTGTGAAAGAAGCAGGTCCATATAGACTTTTTGAAGCACCATTGCCATACACTTGCAGACAGTCATTGGGTTTCCTGTATTTAAACCTAGACACTTCAATATAGTGTTCATGGGTGACAGAGGGCCATTGCAAGCAATATTCTCCTTTCATGCCTAAGTTTCTTTGCGTCATATGCGGAATAATTTCCTTTCCACAAAAAGCCTTTACTAAAGTCCTCTATATGTGTAACACACTTCTATATGTGATGTCTTGTCCCGGGAGATGAAAAAATCAGAGTTCTTCCTTCGGCAGCAGAAAGCTTTGCGTACAGTGCAATGCATTTATGCAGAATCACATTTCATATGCCAAAACCTTTCGTAGGCAATTGTTATGGCTGTGAAAAGTTTATCTATCCCGGTCTTCAGTTTTGAAAGCTTTTTCGAGAAAGAATACCCATTGTAAATTATATTCCTTCTTTAGTGAATACACTTGCTGTTTGAATATTATTGGTTGGCTATCAATACTCGTACCTTGTTCACTGACGTTTTTTATCAAACTACCAATAAAAACATTAAACTAAACATCAGTTAAATAACTCAGCACAGTCAATGCAGGTAATTAAACTAATGGAACTGAAATTGCCACCGCCAAGGCGATATCCTTTCCTTCCCTGTCGCTTGGCTCATGCTGTTTCTATTATCTGTTTTGAATCAAATGCTGGCACAATAAAGAAAAGAGTCACTAGGAAGCCGAACAGAGAACTTGAAAGTTTCTTACTGCAGGGAGAGCAAAAGTACTCCGAACTGGCTGCGCGGTGTTTTGCCTTTCCGCGATCTCCGCCCCCGTTGCCGTCAGCCGTTACCATAGAAAGGCTCGGGTGAAACCATACAATATTTTTAAAACTTCTTTTAAAGGCTTTATTTACCAGCTTTATGAAAGGAGATGCTGAAACTGGCCAGAGTCCTTGTCCATAATAAACCATCCATCACTCGCCGTAGCTAACGTTGAGAAATGCTGGCAACTTCCTGGCGGATATTTTGTTTTAATTCTTCCAGGATGTGCGGTTTTGTCTTGTACACTCTAGGTTTTAAGTTACCCCAGAAACAGGAATCGCAGTGGGTTAAGTCGGGGAACCGAGGGGACCTCAAATCTCTACTAATAATGCTGTCTTGAAACACGCTTTCAATTGTTCTCATCGAAAGAGCTGTTGCAGTCTTGTTGAAAAAAGGCAAACTCACGCTCCCCGTCTGTTAATTCTCTGAAACAGGGGGAAAAACTGTATTCATGTATATACGAGTGTCAACTGTTGACTCGAAAGAAAAAAAAGGGCCTATAACTCTGCCTACTAACGGTGCATCATACACCAAGCTTTTCATCATGAAGGGGTACTTCATGAACAATATTAGGTTTCTCAGAGCTCCAGTAACGATTATTTTGTGTACACAGATATCCATGAAGGTGAAACAAAGCCTCGGCCGTGAAAAATATTAAATGGAAATCTTTCAGTAAGTCGTACTGTCTCTTGGCAAGCTGACTGAGTTAACACATACGAATCATAAATAAATATACGCTGTGCAGTAGAAAACACATGCGGAGCTATAATACACTTTGTGACTAAGTACAGAACAAAAATGACAAAATTATAAGTCCCTCGCAGTAACTAAACCGCGTTACATCACCGTCAATTCTATACTGCAGAACAAAACCACGTGAGCAGCGTGACCTTGTTTACGCAGCAGTCCGTCATCTTCTTTCCACACACCCAGTGGAAAACACCGCGCAGCCCTTTCTGAGGTATTTTCCTCTTCCGTTAGAACCCCCTGTCAAAAGATGAGTTCTCGCCAATATACCCCAGCTCTTTTCCTTGATGTGGCACAGGCGTTTGATAAAGTGTGGCATTCTGGCTTGCTACTTAAACTTTATCGCACTGGTCTTCCGGACTATTTGGTACACATTATTACCAGCTTTCTCACCGGTCGCACTTTTGCAGTACGCATTGGAGGTACTCTTTCCCTTAAGTATTCTATTTCAGCAGGAGTCCCCCAAGGTTCTATACTAGCACCCACGCTCTTTAGTATTTATACCTCTGATATTCCAGATCTAGCTCCAACCTCAATTGCCCTGTATGCTGACGATACCGTGTTATATTATTCTCACTCTAGACTCCATTCCGCTATCAACACATTACAGATCTCTCTTGATCGCCTCACAAATTGGTTTCGCACTTGGTGTATTACCATTAACAGTCAGAAAACGGAAGCCAAGATTTTTACTCTACGCCGCTATAATTCACCACCGCCTATACGTCTTCTGAATACTCATGTGTCATGGCTCTCCTCTTCTACACCAGTTAGGTACCTTGGGATATTATTGGACACTCGGCTCACGTGGAAGCCTCATATAGACCGCAACATTACCCTGGCATCGGCTCGTCTTTCTAAACTTTCGTCTTTGCTCCACAAACACACCTCACTTGGTTTGGAATCTTCACTGCTCCTATACAAATCTCTTGTTCGTCCTCTCATTACTTATGCCTGCCAGGTATGGGGGGCTGCCAGTATGTGTCACCTACGGCGTCTACAGGTCGTCCAGAACCGATTCCTGCGAATCGCCACCAATGCTCCTTGGTTTGTACGCAACCAGCAGCTCCATCACGAACTGGGCCTTCTTCCTCTCCATCATTTCATCCGACAGCTCGCCCGACGGTTCTTCTCCAATCTACGCCACGTTCCAGGAGCTGTGACGTACAACATCGGCGTCCGAAGTCGCCGGCCAACACGACTGAAGCGACGACTTCCACAGGATCTGCTTCTTAGTGATGACACTTCTAGCTCTGACTAATCAACTGCTCCACTTCTGCTTTTCTACTATCTGTGTAATGTGTAAATTCTCACCATCACAGCCTGTATCACATTTGTATTAGTTCAGAGGGGGCCCACTGCCCTACCTCTACAATGTTACTCTTATGTTACTATGATTTTTATTTTGGTTCTACCAGATCTGTAGAGCATGTATTTACTGCTGATCGATCTAAATAAATTAAAAAAAAAAAAAAAAAAAAAAAAGATGAGTTCAGCGCACTCTCATATCTGTGCAACCACTTAACGTAGGAAGTTGGTTTTTAGATAGGAAGATTCAAAATAAAATCTTCTTGGTGAACATGTTCTCTTTCCTGTAACACAATAAATTTTGTGGACACAAATGATACTTATACCACCGACTTTACAGCGTGATTTCACAGCATGTTTAACTTATATTATTGGCTATTATGTTGACAAACTCCTGCTTCCATCCGCCATTAAATTTTGTGTCTATCACACATTTCTTTCCACATGCTAGTCTTACAAACGTATATTTTTGTCCAATCCATATTAACCCTGATAAACGTCTGCAGATATTGTTTTGCGATACATTTCCTTATAGCTACAAGAAAAATAAGGGAGACTGAGCAATGGTCAAACCTTTAAAAAGCGGTCACTATGGTGGCTTTGAAACTCCATACCTTTGGCATGGCATTGCGCAAACCAAGCGAATGGCGCCGAAAACTTAAAAATGTAATGTATATGTAAATATACTAGAAAATTCAAATCAATAACAAGAAATATGTCGGAAATGATCAATGCCACAATGCAATGATTTCACATAAATACATCTTTTAATCGAACCTACATTTTTATGTGGTAAGTTCTTGTGTATATGTAAAGTTTACACCATCCACAGTGAAGCATCAATCGCCGACACTTGGTCCCACAGCCCTGGAATAGATAAAACGAGAATATTACGGGCCAGAAATGCTAGGCCACGTAACTAGTTACATTCTTTACTACGTGTTAGTAAGTAGGGAAAGATTGCATTCCACCTATGATGTCGAAATTTCACTGAAACACACATTTTTGGGACCCCTCAATCTAAAGAGAGCATTTTAAAGAAAAGATTCGCTCGCGAGCGCGCGCGCGCGCGTGTGTGTGGTCCCTGTGTGTATCTCTGAGCTGTATAACTCAAAAACAAAAGAGTGGCTTAAATGCTAAACCTGACGTTTAAGCTCGCCATCTTCCAAGGATGCGACTGAAGGTTCTAACAATTTTGATTAAAATAAAATATGTCTGACATTTTTCCATGCCAAATGAAATGTACATGCATCTTGAATTTTCTGGGAATGATCTCAGTTTTCCTCATTCTGGGTGGCTTTTACAGTGAACCGTAAGAAGCATATAAAATCTTACTAAAGTCTTACAAAAATGCAGATTTCGTAAAACACAATTTAAGTCAAACCCATATTATGTCTTGAGCTATTTCCAAGATATTTCTCATTTTATTTTTAATTTTTCAATACTTACTCTTATCTCAAATGGGAAGCCATTATTCATTTCTTATATCCTGGACACGTGAAGATATGAAACACACAATTTATGTGAAACGCATGTTTTGTGGCTTGAACAATTTTCAAGATAAGTATTTCTGTTTTTTTTTTTTTTTTTTTTTTTTTTTTTTGAGTTTTCCAAACCTTATACTTCTCTCAAATGCAAAGTCCTTATTCGTTTCTCGTGTCCTGTACACGCATAGATAATGGAATGTCAAAGTCTTCAAATAGCGACCGGCTCTTAAAGGATTTGACTTTAGTTTTAGCCTACTGTATTCTCCTCTTCCCATTGTACCTATAAGGGAATTGTAACAAAACATTTCTACTAACGGCTGTCTCGATTAATATGAATAGTGTCTTAAGAATAGTTTGCACAGGATTGAGTAGAAAAAGTGATGTGAATGTATATATCAGATTTTTTGCCATGTGATCTTGCAGATCACAGACTGTTCTATGTCGCCGTTAGCTATTTGAAGTTGCAGCTTCTCCTTTACAGACAAAAGGAATTTTTTCTCATTTATTTCTCTCCCATCAGAATGCAATAAAGTATATCAGGGTAGGACCTAAACTTAGGAGATAAATAATTATTTTTCTCTTCAAAGAAAATGAACGCCAATCGCCAAAACAATACTTTCTAAAAGTGTTTATGGACATATTTTTGTACGAAATAATTATAAATCACGTAAGCATAATGAAGGCCTAAATTGTGGATAACATTCTTCCTGTGTGCAATACTACACTATACAAATGAATTCTTTACTTGTTCATTGTATTTGTAACATTTCAGTTACCTCAGTATGCAACGTATTAATTTGCTCAAAATAAAGTGTAATGTTGCAAATTTTGGGTACTTGGTACAAAATAAATAATTTTAGATGAAAACAATAAACAACGTTCTTTAAAAAATCTGCTTGACTGTGGTTTCATTCAATTTTGCTTTCCCAGTCCTACCTCTCTATTATAACTTCTTTTATGAACGTTAAAGGAGTGCATCTGTAACTTCCAGTTATTTGCAGCATGTGATTTCAGGTAAGCCTTAGAATTACATTTGAATGCACTTAATCTCCGATTGCTGATACGTTATAGTGTCTAAACTTAAAGCTAAACACTTCACACGATGGAGTAGACAGAACAAAGACGATTATGAGCGCGGCAGAACAAAGCAATTCTAGATGTTCAAATGGCGGGTTTGTTTCAAAATGTGCATTTTTCAGAGCATTCACCAGCATTTCGCCTGGCCTATAGGTATAAGCGAGTTGAGACGGCGGCAGAGGCCAGATTTTGCAGTTAGTTTTTTAGTTTGTGTTGTGTGAAGCAGTTTTTAGAGAATGTATCGTCGGAAGCAGGTGTTTGTTAGACAGAGAGTAGTAAAACTGTGAGCAGTATTTCTGTGAAGGTTACGAAAGTATATAGATTGTGTTAACAATAAACAAAAGAATTGCGTTTTTGTGATTCAACTTTAAAGAAGTAAAGTGACAGAAGTAGTAACTGAACTTGTCATTTGTCACACTGGTGTAAGAAGTGGGATTTGCCGCATTGTCATTTTATGGTAATATTTAAGCAACGTCACTGTGTTAGGTGCTAGAATGATCGCTTTTTGCGTGCTTGTTAATACATGCACACAAGCCCCGAAGTCCAATCTAGCTTAGAAATGGAAGCAAAGGTACAAGAAAGAATCTGAATTTATGACTTAACCCCTATTTATTAACAAACTATTGCACCCTGATTTCCACATACCACCAATACACTTTAATGATATGTGAAGATGGTAAGCTAAGTCTACACTTAAAACCAGATTGCTCTATTCTTCTCTTTATTTTATTTATTCTTTTTTTTTTTTTTTTTTTTCATTTTGTGAGCAAAATTGAACTCCCTTGCTCCAGATATATCTGTGTGTGTTTTCTATCATAAACAAGAGTATTTATTGTTTACATCCATATGAAAATATACTGAACTTCCAACATCTGTGACAAATGGCAATGTGACAAATCCCACTCCTGACACCTGTGTGAAAAAATGACAAGTACGGCTACTTTTGTCACTTTATTTCCCTTCTAAAACTGAATCACAAAAACTAATATATTTTATCAGTAACAAATTACTATTCGTCGTGAACCACTTATGTGTGAATTCAATTAGCACTATAGTTTTGTGGGGATATAGAAACTACCAGAATATATATATATATAATTGAAAGGAGAGCAAAATGTACATTTGAACCTATTTTTATGCACACATTTTTATATTAAATTATTCCTGCCTTATTCTATGCGATCAAACTTTCTCTATTACACACCAATGGTAAATAGAGGAAGTATTGTATTCCATCCAAAAATTCGATAACGAGATTTCACCACAAATACATGTTTTGGGACTCAAAAAAGCATTTGCCAAAAGGTTTGTGTGTATGAATCTTTCTGTGCCTCTGTGTATCTGTGGCCAGCATAACTAAAACGAAAAGTCAGTTAAATACTAATCTTTGTATTTAAGTTCAGCATCTTTCAAAGATGTGATACGAGGATTTTCAAGAAAGTACCCTTTACATGGAAAATTTTTAGAAAATCTGTGTAATGCCAAAAACTGTTCTGGCGAATTTGATTAAAATGTTATATGTTTCTGTATTTTTGTATTTGTTTTATGAAATAAATTTCATTGAAGAAGAAACCTGTGAAAATGGGAGGGGGGAGGATAGGCTAGAACGATTGTATTCCGTTTAATGCAGGTTTCACTGCATTTACTTCAAGTGCTAAAGCTATCGGGTTCTTTCTTGAAAATGGAATTTAAAAGCTATGAGAAAATTAGCCTCCTGTGCACCTTCCTATTTATTGTAGTCGTGAAAACAGAACGAAATTTCAAAGCATTTACATAGCGACTTCGTGTTGAAGACTTGATTGTCGTTTAAGCATATTGTATTCCTCTGGTAGCCACGATATGTATAATTATGACAGACACAAACTTTAATATTTTTAGGTACGTAGCTAGCTGTACAAAGATCATATTAAAAGTGAAACACTAGGAAATGAATTAAAAACATTTAATATAAACGAAAAAAAAAACACGGAGTACAAAATGAAACGATAAGATCATATCTCTCGAATGCCAGAAGAAAGGCTTACCAAACAGGCCTTGCATTATAAACCAGTTGGCAGTAGAAACATTGTAAGACCACGAAGACGTTGGGAAGACCCCTTCTGAGGTGAAATAGCCAATCTGGTCTATCTTGAAGGTTGATCATGATCATGATCATGATTACGACAAAATGTAATAGGGCCTGAGCTGAACACTTTATGATCACATTACTCTCTTTCCTATTGTGCAAATAAATGGTTGGTATTTATATCATCAGCTTTGCAGCGTGATTTCACAAGTTTAACTACACAATATTGCAAGGTGTGGCAAGTCTTTGATTGGAAGTTGTGTTCACCAGCTCCTCCTGCCACCCACCATTAAATGTTGTATATACCACAGGTAATTTCGGCAAAGTTTATCTGATTAGCTTGATACAGATATAATAATGTTTGCTTTGTAGAAATAATTTGTAGAATATTGGGTAGAGAAAACCGTGACTACCATTTTTTAAACTCTTTGCATACCCAGTAACAGTTGCTTCTTTCAAATTAATACTGAGCGCAATGCTACCCATTAGAGTGGTAGATCACTGATTACTTGTTATATGTGACGGAAAATTAATGCTTAATAGTAATAATAATAATAATAATAATAATAATAATAATAATAATAATAATAATAATAATAATAATAATAATAATAATAATAATAATAATAATAATAACAACAACAGCAGTAGCAGCAGTAATAAACTAAATGCTTTTATCGTTTTATTATAGATATTTAGACCACTAGTTACAAAAGTCGAGTTTTGTGTTGTACGAGCCACAAGTTACTAATCCTAATTTTGTAAAGTGTTGTCTACAATATTTTATCTACCTTAAGAGTATTTTAGTGGATCTTACATATTTAATATGTTTAATTAAACTTATTTATTGTGGAAACGATACGCTTAGAGGGAAAAAATAGTTTAATTCCATAAAATTTTATCATTATTAATTCTATCACCATATTATGACCCTGTTAAATCTAAACAGCAACGTTTGTCTAATGACTTAATATTTTATTTGCCTTTTTGTTTACTTTGTCAATTTGGCAATTGTTGATTATTTCAATAAAATATATGGGCTTTGGGGAAAAGGCACAATACATTAACAAGCATTGTTGTTATATTCTGCAATCTCGAATGCTAGTTTCATACGTGAATTTAAAGTAAAAATGAATGAATAATGTGATTTTCATTTGTTCCTCAGGATAAAAATGTCGTAGCAGAAAGTGCGGAGGGTAAAGAGAAAGTTGCTGATTTAATACTTAGGGGTGAAGCTCAATTAGAGGCGAAGTTTTAAAAACAAGATTTCTGATAATGGAGAAGATATGTCTCCAATAAATATCACCAATTGTAATGGTTGTAATATTGCAATAACTATCAGATAGGGGAGAAAGTTCTTGTTGTAATGCACATTATTATTATTATTATTATTATTATTATTATTATTATTATTATTATTATTATTATTATTATTATTATTATTATTATTATTATTATTATTATTATTATTATTATTATTATTATTATTATTATTATTATTATTATTATTATTATTATTATTATTATTATTATTATTATTATTATTATTAATTATTATTATTATTATCAAGAAAAATAAGATACCGATGATTATAATTAAAGTGTATTTTACGTTTTATTGGATTTGTATTTAATGTTTTGATAGCGGGTTTTGTGTTTTGCTAGAATATAAAGTATAACTTTTGTTGCCTAGTAACTGCAAACTAAACCATCACAGATTATTATAGAAGTAGATAAAAATATTTTGTATTCTAATATCTGACAGAAAGTTGTAGACTACTGACCATCGCAAGGTACTAGATAGGAGGAACGACTACCTTTTGGATCTTTCAGCACTTAGAATGAAGGCCAAGGTTGGACTTTCTATTAATTCAGCATCAGTTCATTATGTAAGGTAGAGTTACACCGAAGACAGCCAAGTGGTCCTAATTTTATACCCACGTTGAGAGGAGAGACAGGCAAGTTGGTACTAGCGCTGTCTAATAAGTCCCTAATGGGATCCCGTAGAGTCGACAGATTTAGGGCTGTAGACGGATAAGACTGCCTCACACGATCGTCCTCTAAGACAGACGACCTGGCGTGGGAGAAGTCCATGCAATAAAAGTTACTCTCCAATTTTGTTTCTGTTACAAAGTTTCATCGATCCCATAATTACATCCTCCTTCACCCCCCCCCCCCTCAATCCCACGTGGTGTGTCCTATATATCCAACGAAAGAAGCAAGGACTCGTTCGTACTCTCGCTGACTATTTCACACATACCTAAGTTGATTATAATCAACTAGTCATGTGCATTAACAATTTCAAATTTCAAACAATGACAGCCTTTATTCGCGAAAAAATTATCAAATTTCATTGCCACCTCCCAATTTTAATTATCTTCATATGTTATTACCAGGTTAAAGAATCTAACTGCACGGTCCTACAGATGCGCAACAGCTTACATAATTTGACGTAATAGAGCCGCTAGGTTTAAGTATCAAAAATGGTTGCCTCTCACTTCGAAAAGCATCTAATGCTAAAATAGATGAAAGAGGAAAACGTCAGAACACGAATATAACAGGAAATGTGTTTGGAATCAGTTTGACAAAACTGCGTGTGCAAGCAGGAAACTAGGCCAGTGGTATTTAATCATAAAGGATGTGCAATAGACGCCTTTTAAGAGCTTAGTAATTGCAATATAGCATTTAGATAACATTTCATAGGCGATAACATCATTGGCATCTTTCCTTTGAGAATTTTCTATTTATACATTATTTTATAAAGCGAGATACGAACAGGATTGCCGAGGTTGTTAAGGCACAAACTCGATAATGGGAAATGTGAGGTTCAAGTCTGCCTGTCAAACGGATATTTCGTTTTCCTCTGTACCCATAACAGACAAATTGCCATGGAAGTTAGCGTGTAACGTTTTGTTCCCAAAATTCCCTTTCCAATTACATCACTGCATTCACTACCAGTACTTGTGGTGTCGTATATAATAAGAACGGCACTTAAACGCTGTAAGAATAAGAGTCTGCTTCAATATTATGGAAAATATAAAAAGGGCTATATATAAACGTATCAACTTAAAGTATTTCACAAAGAAAAACTAATTTACCATCAAATATATGCTACTTCTCCCTGGTAATGTCATTGTAAATGTTAATAAACCTTATATGTCCTACTCTAGGAATCAGAAAAGGCAAACAATAAGCGTTTCATGCGACAAAATTCTAGTCGGTCAAGCTGGCATGCTTTTTATAGTTTTAAAGATATGTATGACGAAATAATGTCCACCTCCATGAGGATAGTGTGTCGAGACAACATTCAACGGGTCACCAGCTCACAACTCATATGGAATTTTCCCCTATCCTCAAAGGATAAATATATTGTCTCATGAGTATAAGCTCTATGGGCCACCGTTTCATTTCATTAAGAATAGCAACTTGATTCGCAGAACAGGGCACCAGGGGTAGGTATAGGTTATTTCTCGTGATTTTCCAGCAGGCATAAGCTAGAATGAAGTATATATTTTCGCGTATCCTCCTATTGTTCCTCGTTTTCTCTCATTTCTTTTGCTTTCCATATAGTACTTCGTTTCTTTTTGGTACACAACGAACGAACACACACACACACACACATACACACACACACACAGTTTCAGAACCTCTGAAACTGTATGTTTGGTGAAATCTAGACATTGTATTTTAGATTTAAAACGTCTCTACTTACTGAAAGTACAAGTACTTATTAGTGATAATAAAAATGGATTTTACGAATTGCCCATAAAATCATTGTGAAGTAATAATAATCAGAGCATAATGCGGCTGTTGATTTAGATTTTCCCTTTCCTTTGCCAAAATTATTCTGCTGTAGCTTTAACCAGACGATTGTTAGCCCATTCTTTCGTGTACTGTCATAAATAAACATCATGCATAATATGATGTCTGGAACAAAAAGTAAACACACACACACGCACTCACACACATACACACCGGCATTATGAGCCATTTATCTTGGAGACCCCTTAATATGTTGCCAACAGAATGCATTTAATCTACTTACAGCCTTGAGTCTTGCCAAGTGAGAACATTGATCTCCAGCATCCATTTTAACCAATCATAACATTTTACTCTCCTGGTCTCGAGTTGCCTCGTTGCCCTCTTACCGAATTGTTACTGTTTTCAAAAATAGTAAAAAATTCGAAGTTTGAATTCCCTTATAACATCATGCACCGGTGTTTCCTTTACACAGTGGTACAATTTTTTTCATGAGCGGCCATTTTTAAAGCCCCTACGCATGGAATGTGTTACGCCCACCCACTAAAGTTAGAGAAGCAATGCTACTCCTTTTTTCAATTTTTAACTTTGAATTTTATTCTTAACTAGCTGGAATACCCGGCTTTGCCCGTGATTTGACGGCTTTATCCCTACAACTCATAGACTTGCGTTGAAAACTGTAAAGAACCCAAAATAAATAAAACACCGGGAAAACGCGCTACAAAAGCACTGTTGAACATTCACAAATACCAGAGCAAGAAAAGCAAGTAGAGAAAGCTGTGTGAATGCAAGACGTCACATTTATATGTTGCACTTCAATTTCAAACGTATGGAAAATTGTGTGAATTGTTTGTAGAAGAGCGAGCAGAGAAAGAAGTGTGATCGTGTTTTATAAAAGAAAAGTGTGTACAGAATATCGTGGCCCAAATGACGCAGCTGTCGACGGGCCCTTAAACTCCACACTCCACTCCAGAATATCGTGGTTGCACTTCTATTTCAATCATAGAAAATCGTATGAGTTGTGTGTTGAAGGGTAATAGAGCAAGAAATGTGATCGTGTTTCGTAAAAGAAAAATGAGTGGAGAAAACTGCGTGAATGGAATATGTGACATTTCTATTTCAGTCATAGAAAATTGTATGAAGTGTATGTTGAATTGCGAGTAGGGAAGGTTAGGCGAATTTATTACTTAAAAGAAAAGCGAGTAGAGAAAACCATGTGAATGTTACGTTGTATAGTAAAATAGCATGCAAACCTTCTCCGTGAAAAAATACATACTGCCGAATTTTGAGTTTTAGGAGGGCATAGAGGACAAACATTCAAAAATTATCAATTTCGGTTTTTTAGATTTTGCGGTTCTTTCTTGGGCTTATCCTAATGTTCTTTTTTCTGAACCATCCCACTATTGAGGCGCATAAAACAAAAATGAAATTATTCGCTCTCAGTAAACGAGTCGTATATTTTTTAGATGTACTTTAGCAAGGAGTACGTTCTGTCCCTTAAACCGATGTTCCTGTAAATTTTGCTCATTCGTCTGTCTAAGAACGTCAATCAATACGTTTTAGTAAGCGCAAAACTGGACTAAACAGCACATGGCGTATGATGGATGGCCTACCGTCCAAAAAAATTAAGGGGCGGCTGACTCGTCTGGTATACACTAAAAGATGAAAGACAAATGTGTATAGAAAAAAATGTTCTTCTGTTTTATTGCCGGAAAAGATATCTATAAAAGCAAATCACAAAAATGACGCAGTGTATATGTAATCCAAATAATAAGTAGTCTAGAGCTGTCTACGAATGTATCCACTTCCAATTATCATAGTCCCATATAGATACGTTCAGTAGTAACTGCCCCTCAAAGAAAAGTCACATTCATTACATAAGTGTATGGAACATATAGTGGCGGGGTTATTAGCTTAGTTCGTGTTAGCGCTAGATAGTTAGTCTGTTCGTATACCTGTTTTATTGAGCAGTCCATTGTGCATCGCCCTAACGATTACGGCTATTCGAATTGGTATATGAAAACAGGTTTAGGAATTAAAGGCAGGACGGCATATGTAGGCGGAAAGAAAGGACCATAAAATAAATTTAGTGAAATGACAAAGAGTCTATGGAATATAGAAAATACGTAGCCTAGAATCATCCATGCAGCAGATCAACATTTCTATATGTGTGAGAAGTCGGTCTGGGTGGCTCAGTTGGTTAGACGCTGGCCTACGGATCCCAAGGTCGCAGGTTCAAACCCGGCCCAGGCCGATGGTTTTTAAGTGTGCTTAAAAACGACAGCTCCATGTCAGTAGATTTACTGGCATGTAAAAGAACTCCTGCGGGACGAAATTCCGGCACACCGGCGACGGTCATGTGATCCTGGCAATTGACAGCGTCGCTAAACAACAAAATAATTTTTATATGTGTGAGTGTGTGTGTGTTTGTGTGTGTGTGTATGTGTGTGTGTGTGTGTGTGTGTGTGTGTGTGTGTGTGTGTGTGTGTGTGTGTGTGTGTGTGTGTTAGTGAACGAAAAGACAACAGCTAGTAGGTGTTTTTTTTTTAACGTCCTCCAACGTAATGTCATATCGGACGGTGAATTATTGAAATGGGTGAAATAATGCTCAGATGAGCCCGAAATCCATAGAGCTATAAGCTAGTAGGTGCTGCCATGTTCCCCATAAATACTGCTGGTTAATCTAATGCAGGTAAAACTTAGGAAATCTAGTTTTTACAGAAAAATTACTTTCTCTCGAAACATTTTTACCATGCTCCATGTGTCACAATTTGATTGAGATATCCCTGAAACGTTATTACATAATTATTTTAACATCTATATTGTGCATAAATTTTCTATGGGCATACAGATATGTACATTACTTAACATAATTGGTGTCAAAGTCTAAAACACTGAAAAATACTGAATTTTTAAGGTGATAGCATACATTTTTCGTCAGCATTAAAACATTAGCGAGAGTATTTCTCATAACAACTTTAGTTTGTATACTTAAACAGTTTCACAGAAATTATATAAATATTTTGATACGAAGTACTTCTTAAACATAAATTAATTTATTTCACTAAATTGTCAAAATAATTAAACTTACACATAAGAACGACTTCAAATTTGGTACACATCTTAATTTTTACTACAGTAATAACCTCTGAAAATATGGTGCAAGTTGGATAAAAAAAATAATTTTCAAAATTCACTAGGATCCTCCCTTAAAGTAACTATTCGTATAATCTATAATTGAGAATAACTCTGTTAAGATGTTGACCACTGATAGGAAAGTCAAGTTGAGGACATTTCCTTTGATGCAGTTGCATAAAGCTCCACTTATATTTATAGGGATGTAGGTGGATGCTTTCGGCAGTAAATCAGAACATGGCGAAACTGTTTTATGCATTACTCTAGTCAGAAATAATTCATTAGTGTACGGATCACAGGGCACAGAGCCCACTAGAACTGGCAACAGCGATTGTAAACATTCCTGGTCCTTGATACAGCTCGGTATGTTATATTTCTCTGAGTACCATACAACTAGACGCCTACATCTGAAGAGAACAAAGGGAAAACATTCTGGCAATGTACTCTCACAATAACAATGGAAGAATGAATTTCATTGGCTAACACCCTTAGGTATAATTTGATGGTGTATACATTCACGTCTTGAAAGTTAGATGAAATACCAGGGTCCAAACAAATCTGATGTATAGCACTTTCTCTACTCAGTATTCCACAGGCTATTCCTACATATTTTTTTTTTCTTTTTTATTCTCTCTATTTCTTTGGGTCATTTAACTACGCAGTCAGTCACATCGCGGCGACTCTAATAGGAGATACTCGTAAAAAGATGTGTGGCGGACAGTGAGTCTTCAAGGTCTCATCCCTATCCATCATATCTTATTAGAGGGAGCAGTGCGGGGTAACTGTGCTTCCCCTATTGTGATGGGTTGGCATTAGGGTGCCATCCAGTCTATCTGCTTGGCGGCGCCGTGGCCGAGCGGTTAGCGCGCTCGCCTACCACCTATGCGGCCCGGGTTCGATCCCAGGGACCCGCATGTGGTATTCGTGGTGGACGAAGCGGCGTGAGGGCGGGTTTTCTCCGGGTGCTCTAGTTTCCCCCGCCATCTCATTCCACCGGTGCTCCATCTTCATTCCATGTATCACCAGTGTCACCGCCTGCGGTGCCGTAGTAGTAAAAGCGGGCGTTAAACACTACAACAACAACAATCTATCTGCTTACATTATCTAATGGCACAGCATTCACTATTACTATATATTTTTCATTTATACTGTTGTTTTTTACTTTAGATCGTGGTATTAAATACCCAATCCGGTATTTACCTTGGCGACTAATGGAAACCACATCAGACAGATCGGCCCATGGTACATGAACCCGGATCTCATGTTACCGCGAAGTTATTTGGCTCGGCACAAAATGTTATACTTCGTCTACTTCTTGATAATGGAAATAAGCTTCCAATACACTTTTACACATGGCTTTGAAATTCTCTGCATGTTGCATGACATAATAACAAAGAGCTGGTGTGTTGTACTCACATGATTTCCTTTACTCTTGTGGAACTCCTTCTTACAAACTATTATTATTTTATGTACTTTCTTCATGTCAATCGAGATTAATTTTGCAGAGATTGTCCCTTGTGGGTAAAGGGGCATAAGGGAATGTAGAAGCCTTTAAGCGATAGTCAGATCCTTTAAGAGGCTGTTACTATGCCATGGTTTTGAAATTTCATTCTCTTTACATAGTCAAGAAATAAGAAATAAAGAAACGAATAATTGTTCCCTATTTGAAAAAAGTATTGGAAAATTCAAACCAATAACAAGGAATATATCGCAAATGATCAACTCCACAAAAAAGTATTTGATATAGATTGTGTGTTTTAATGAGATGTACATCTTTTGTGTTCTAAGATTTTCTCTATCATTTACGGTTTACCAGTTACGCAAAGCTTATTCAAAATGAGGATTTCAAAGACTAATCCCAGAAAAGTCAACACATACATTTCATTTGTCATGAAAATATGAATTTTCCAAAAATGTTTATGTAAATGGCAATTTGGAATAGAGGAATTTTGTTGAAAAGCTTCGTGTCGTATTCTTGGAAGATGAACTTAAATAATAAGTTTGATATTTAACCGCTTTTCGTATTTTGAGTTACGCTGTTCATAGACAGATATACAGACACCACACCCACACGCAGGACCACACCCAACCACACAGACACAGACAGAGAGACATCTTTTTTCCAAACAGTGCTGTTTGCGGGGATACAGCAAGTCTCAAAACATGTATTTTCTTGAAATCTCGGTATCAAACTTTTGGATGCAATACAATGCTTCCTCTACTTGCTGTCAGTACGTAGTAGACAAAGTAAACAAAGCGACTTACCGCTAAAAAAATAAAAATATTTGAATAACCCAATAACAAATAATATTTCACAAAATGGTCAGAGAAATAAAGCATTTTATTTGACATAACTTGTGTGCTTAAATGTGATATGCATTTGTGTTTATTTCACTCAGTCAGTAGGGCCCTTTTCAAATCATTCCTGTTGGATATTTCGTTTTCTTATATTTTCTTCCAGTTTTTGCCACAACTTCTCGATTGCATTTACATCCCAAGATTGATGTGGCGCTTGCATCCAACTTGGGGTGTTGTACAACCACAGTCTGGTATTTGAAGCCGTGTCCTTGGGGTCGTTGTCCTGAGTGAAAATCCAATTTCCAGGAAAGTTCATTTTCTTCCACACTTTGATGTTATACATTCTGCGATCCATGGTGCCGTCAGCAAAACACTAACCTGTTGCACTCATAGAACCCCATGCCACCAGAGAACCGCCTCCATGTTTTATACTAGCTGCGAGATTCCATGCAACTAGCTCAGAGCTCTGCTTACGTCACACTGTCACTCGCCCATTTGATTTCAAAATACAAAAATTGACTCTCATGAGTGAAAACACGTTTTTTTTTTTTCAAAATTCATAGGTGTCATTTCTGTGCCTTAGCATCGGCAAACCTCTTCCTTGTGTTCACCTTATTGATGTAAGGTTTTCTACGAGCACTTCTTCCATTGTAACCACTGTCGTAAAGGATATTTCTGGTAGTTTGCAATGACACTTTCATTCCCATTTCTGTTTCAACTTCTGCTGCTATCTTCGGAGTACTAAGTTTTGGGTTTCTGGTTACTTTATTATTACTCCTTTGTCTCCCCTAGATAGTTATGAAGGGTAGCCGCTTCTTGGTACATTTTTCAGTGTTTTTGTTTTTTAAACCTATGCACAATTTTTGTAATAGTAGAAATAGATCTTGAAATGGTTTCATTTATCTCTCTGAATGATTTTACATTTTTAAACAAGTGTGCTACTATGCTCCTTTCTTCTTCACTATTTCTTGGACATACCTGTCTGCTGCAAGACACAAACAGTTTTGAAGTGCAGCACTACCTGTTGCATACTGTCACACCCGCTGTTCCATATAGCTGGGTAGCAGTGCAACCTAGCATGCAGTACATGTTTACAAACGAGACCAATACTTATTTGGGGGCAGAAAAGCATGAGAGTTAGCTCTGTATTTACCCAATTAAAACATCATGGCAAATTTGTCCCTTTCGGTCATATGTTAGAAGTAGTATTGTGAATAATAAATTTATAACACTATAATGCAAATAATATGTACGTTCAATGGAATACACGGTTAATCTTTCATCATTAGTGCTTTCAGAGCAATACTTTCTTGAGCCACTGTATGTGGAATTATAGTAGATCAATACATAAAACCAAATTACGGCACGAGTCTCCCATAGAGTTGAACGATAATGAACCTCTATAACAGGAGAAATAATAAGTTATGCCATTTTAAATTGGCAGGACATTAGGAAATACCAAGTTGTATGTTGGAATGCGAAAACACTTAGTTCTCATTATCGGGACATGTCTAGCTTCAACTCTGCAGAAGAAAATAGCCTAATCGAAAGGCTTTCAGTCTTTTCAAGCTTACCGTGCCAAGTTTTCAGTGCAGGAAACATTTGTTAAGCCGAGAGAAGAGGTAGGCTTAATTAAATTTGACCAAGACATGTTGTTTGTACCGGATCTTGTTGTTATGGGAGACAGGCAGCGCGCCAAGCGTCACTCATCCGTATCATAATTCATATCTGTGCCGATTTCGCTAAGGGCCTACGACTCTCATTTACTAAATGGTGTCACTGTTTACTTATGGCTCCCTCTATCGTGTCGCTCATTAATATCGGCACGGAAAGGAATCCCAAATTAATAGGGCATCTAAAAAACCTTCTGTTCAAAATAATTATTGGAACCTTACCAGGAATGAAGCAAGCGAACTTAGAAATATCAAATCAGCCATTCAGAAATGTAGAGCTACTGGTGAATGTGGCAGAGATAGGTAGGTGGCAATCCGTGGCCATCGCACTCAGCTTGAAACTTGCTATTTTTCTTCTTTTCTGTGTCTTGGCAACCATCTACATTGATGGATTAAGGACACAGGTACCTAGTTCATTTAATAGTAGGTCTTATTTTTAAGACGAACTTAAACAATGGGCTGGCCTACTGATCCCAAGGTCGCGGGTTCAAACCCGGCCCAGGCCGATGGTTTTTAAGTGTGCTTAAAAACGACAGCTCCATGTCAGTAGATTTACTGGCATGTAAAAGAACTCCTGCGGGACAAACTTCCGGCACACCGGTGACGCTGATGTGATCCTGGCAATTGACAGCGTCGTTAAATAAGAAAATAATTTAAACAATGGCTTTAAAAGTCAACTATACGTGTGATGGAGGTAATTACGAATTAATTTTGAATGCAAGATAGACATGCTCATTTTGAGTATTAAATAATTACTATACCTATAACTTGCCGCCCAGTCGCTGCGTCCCCCACCTCTGCCCACTACAGGCGTCAATACTGGAGTGGTCAGCGTTCTGAGCCCTCTCCGGCCTGTAATGCGGCCTTCTCGACCTGTACTGAAACAGGGCCACCACATTTGCGCCACGTGGTATTGCTGTGTATGGATAATACGTTTGCGCCAATAATTCGAAACTAATATGTGTATTTTTGTTCTTAGGTTGGCACCACATTAACATGGTGAGACATATTTTACGACTGAAAGAATTAAAATGTTAAACGAAACAATTTTCCGTCCCACTTGCAGAATGCGGACTGACGCGACCATAATGCGCGTGGTGTGCTTAAAAATTACTATAAGATTTTAAAAATTAAAATTATTAAAATTGTCAAAACTCCTTGAATAAAATGTCTGCTTTCAGGTTGTCATGGGGGGGTATATTCAAACGGGAAATATATTTTACATAAGCGATACGTGATATTTGTCTTTCTCTGTATTGCTTTATGTCATTTTCTATTTTCTTTTGGTGGGTTGCAGGTGCATGCCATTAATTTTCAGATATGTTTCCATTTGAATACGTTTTAAAACTGAAATGAATTTATATGAACGACGTCACCATATAATAAATCTGGCGCAAATCCATTGCCCCCACTGAAACAGTAAACAGTACTAAATAAATGAGTTATTATTTCGTGGAAAACTCTTCACAACACTCGCGGTTTTATTATTTGAGATAGCTTTAGTCGCGCTTCGTGCTTCTAAAATTGTCAAATTAAACCCTCTCGTGGTATTACTACAGAAAAATGGTACTAAAGTGATTGCAAAAAATGTAGAGTGACACTTAAGTAATAAATTCGGAAACTGCTAAAGACATCAGGGTGTTGAAATAAGTCATAAGGAGGGGAGAAGAGCCACGTGGATTTGTAAGGGTCATTTCTACCCCAGACCACACACATGGTGAACACCCGGGAAACAGATTCCTCGTTTCCGTTCAGGGAACATGGTAATGGCCCGTACAATGTTATTGCTTTCCGCCCTCCGCTCAATTGGCTGTGCTGTCCATCTGGCACTTCGGTCTTATCACGCTCCCAAAGCTCTTTGCTTTGGCACTTTGCATCTTTCTACAGGTAATTTGTGACTTAATATGTATAATCAGTGGATTTCTGAAAACTGCTGGTACGTTTTCACTTGAACGTTTAATAAAGATTGAATACGCAAATCCCCATTACCTTTGCACTTTGTTCAAAGCTTCGCGTTAGCATCAGTTACTGCACTAAAGCTTAGCAATATGATTGCAATCATGAACTTCGTATTACAATATAGTTGTTTTGTACGATATAAATACTACCATGATAATATTTTTTCCTCCAACTTACGTACAACCTTTAACATCTATGACCACATAGCTGCCTTTAGATTTTCTGTCAGGTAACTGTTCTGGTTAATTTAATTGTAAAAGATTCATAAAAATAAGAGTAAAACGCATAGGTGGCTAATGCTCAAGTGTGGGTGTTCCTAACGCCTATCACCAACTGGCCTGACCCTTGGTACACGGACTGGTCGTAGAGTTCCGCGTATCTCCAGTCTCACGACTGTGCACCCAAAGAGATAATGTTAAGGCAAACGACGTCGGGGAAACCGTTATTTATACAGTCTTCGTACAGCATACACGTAGCCTGATCTTGCCGAGGCAATCTGACCTTGAACGCCTTAACTTAGCCCCGTCCGTCGTTTGTTGTGCGCCGAGCCCGACGTCACATTATACTGAAGGGCTGTCCTAATACCAAAAGCACTAGGACCCAGCTCAGAAGTAGCCCAAGATGTATGAGATTTGGTACTCAATAAATCATTCATGCATAAACTAGAGGAGTTTTTATCGGTACAAAAATTACTGTGACTGTTACACCTCGGATATTTTCGCTGTTATTCCTGAAAAAATCAATATGAGCAACTGTCTTCTAAATATATGTTGAAAATTTCCACTGAAATTAAACGATGTTTCTTTTCAGTGACTTTTGCCAATAACATTTCTTTCTCCAGTGAAAAAAATAGAATCTCTTTTCTCTAGAATCTCATGTAAGTAAATCCTCAGAAGGCGTTATTTGAATGAAGGAATATGAATATTTATTACCCTATTAACTTCATAGCCTGTAAAAATTGCACACATTTACAGCAGAATACGTTATATTTCATTACGTACAAAAACATAGGATGTAGGCATAGTGCCCATCTCTTATTTTCCAGACGTAAAAGAGGAAGCTGAAAACATCACTTAAGTCACTGTCTAGCCACTTAGTGTTTCCTGTCTTTGTCACGTTCTGAAGATTATCACAAGACATGATAAATGCAGTACAAGTTTCTCCCAGTGTCGTCAGACTGCTTCCTATGTGTTTACCTATCGGTAAGAAACATTCCTCAGAAAGCAGCAGAGATTTTCAGAAGATACTTTTTCTTCTTTACCTGATTAGGTGATTACCCTCCCCTTATGTAGGACTTACACCCCCTAGGACTTACAAGCCAGTGCCTAAGGTCAGACGCCTGTCGGGGAGCAGAGGAACCTATGGACTGGACAGAGTGAAGACCTGGAAGCACGTGGTCAGTCAAGCACCAGGTATGAGAGTGAGGAAGAGGATGATATGAAATTCATGAGAAATCGATGAATGGAAAGATGATGATTGGGCACAAATTGGAAAATCCCTTTCCTAAATCCTTCAGTGCAAAGTACGCCAGGTCTTACAAATATACACAAATACTAGCAATATACACAAGTATAATTTATTTATGAGGTTTCAGCATTACTAGTTGTCCCCACAGACATAGGTTCTTTTCCTATCCTAAACTGTGCCATCTAAATGGCTGTAAACGAAATAGGGTGCATAGTATTAGTCTAATGTATAATAATGAATAATATTAGTCTAATGTATTCCTTTATTTCCATGGCTATCAGGAAATATCTAATAGGACAATTTCTGCAAATGTTTATTTTGATTAACACAAAGTAGATAGAAGAATAAGAGTAAATACAGAAAATCGCATGAGAGCAACACATTAAATTGTTATATCTTTAGATCTATGCTTTCCACATAACCTTCGTTTTATGGTGAGGCCAAGAACGCCATGGTTCATCTATACTGCAGCGCGTGGAGCCCGTGCAGTACGCGTGGTCCGCGGCCTCACCATAAAATGAACCCATTGTATTATGTTAAATGCATTTCGGATACCGTCGTTTTATGATGCGTGGATTTTCGTGAACTGTCTATTTATTACAATAATTTAATTAATTTTTCTATTCTCAGATCTTCTATTTTTCTATTGAGCAACCTATGCAACAGACTAAATGCAACTATTCCAAGAAATAAATTCGTTTTTTTTTTTTTTTTTTTTTTTTTTTTTTTTTTTTTTTTTTTTTTTTTTTTCCAGTTGTACGTTCTTTCTAGTTTACGTGCCATAAAGGAAGATTACATTCATCGTTATGAAGCAGATATTTATGTTTAAGCCTTCAGGCCAATTTTCGCTTAATTCTTGTTAATATATAAGATTCCAGTTAGTTTATTCGGCAAGGTTTTATTTTATTTCATTTCATTAATGTAATTACTTGTTAAAGAAAGGATTTTGAAAATATTGCTTTAAATTAATTGTAAAATATTGAACTATTAATATTAAGAAAATATTTGTTAGCGATAATCCTATAGTGAAGTTTGCAACAATGGGGATCGTGAAAATTTAAGTGACTAAGAAAACTTTGAACAGCAAAAGAGTAATGCATTAAATTCGCAAGGAAAGTGTTTTATTAAGACTTAAATTGTGCACCCCAGATTTATCTAAAAAGTTACGTGAAATAAAAAGTTTAATGCGATATTGGTATTAATGACTGCTATTTCACAACTAATATTCCACTATTGCTTCCAACGCCATCGCCCTGCAGAATTGGAGTTTCCCTGCAGCCCATGAGTTAGACTGAGGCCACTAGAGGACGTAAAAGCATAAATAATACTACACTCACAGAATTTAACATTTTACACATTTGCTTCAAAACAAACACGTCACAATTTTGATAAAACCTTCCCAAACATAACTCTGCCCCACCTCGCTGATAAGACCAAATATGGCATTACTTCGAGGTATGGGTTTTACAAGGTTTGCGGTTTAAAGATATAAAGGAAGCCCAAGTAGTGAGATTTTCTTTGGCGCTCTTTGTACATAGCGTAACACAATGTGTAAAAATATTAAAGATGAAGTTACTATAAGGTGCAACTTAGCGAACGTTATTCTTGCATTTTTTTTTAATAAGTGATTATGATTTAAAAAGAATATTCAAATTATAGCTATGATTTGCTTTCGTGTGTAATCATAAACGACTTGAAGCAATAAATAGAACAGAAAGTGGAAGTTTATAAAACCTAATGTTCAGCTTGTAAACATCATATGTTTTATTCACTATATTATAATATTATGAGGTTGGGAAATTGGTTTTACAGAAAGGGAAACGATTAAAGTACGAGTGAAGCGAATTCTATTACTCCCCACATTCCGAGACCCCAATACATAGCGATACACAAACATGTATTCTTCATTACGTTTTGCAAGATACCGTGTTTTAAAATTATGTATTTAATTCTTGGTATTTATCCGTGATGAACAGCTAACAAACGTGAATACGCTAAATGCCACAAGTTATTTATATAGTACAATGGGTAGAATCAAAGATAAGATGGCGATTTATAACATGTGTGAGGACATTGCAAACGATGAAGTTGAAGAATGGGAAGCCCAGAGTTCTTTAATATCAGAAGAAATAGCTATAGGCACGACAAAAATATATTCTACTCAGAAAATGACTGTAGCAAAATTTTACTGTAAGTGAAGAAATTACACCAAGTTCATTGTGAACTTGAACGTTAGGGACTGAAAACGATTTAGATACTTTAATATTTCCTGTTAAATTGGAGTAATTCTCATGTATTAAGTGAATTTTAGGTGTCGAAATCAAGCTTAGCGTATTATAAAATGGAGTAATTATGTCGTATATTAATCAAGTATGAATTTTATAGGCATTATTTCATACACAGAAGTTATTGGCTTTGACGTATAACATATAAACAGGTGCGGGAACTTGTGCCCCTGGCGTCCCATGGAGGGAGGAGTGAGGTGAGAGGAGATATAAAGTGGCCGGATCAGTAATCACGACAGAGCACGCTATTGAGATGGCAGCCAGTTTCCAACTTCTGACATTTGCTAAATATCTTAAGATGGCAATGTTAGCTTAACACCGAGTTTAACACAATGTTGACGCTAACATTTTTCGATTAAACAGAATTTGCGTTCATTTCTTGTTAAATCAGTTTAACATTGTATTAACATTTTGCATCGGTTTTTGAAACCAACTCTTAAAATGTTATGGAGTTCCGTGTATAAATGTGTTTTTACTTTCTTTACTACGTACAGTAAGTAGGGGAAGAATTATATTCGACCCAAAATTTCGATGTAGACACTGGAAATATACGTTTTGAGAACCTCTGAATACAAAAAAAAAAAGCATTCTTAGAAAAAGGCCCGTGTCTCTCTCGAGTGTGAATGTGTGTCTGTCTGTGAACGGAAAGTTGGTTAAAAACCAAAGTTGGTATTTAAGTTTAATATCTTTCAAGGATGCAACATGAAGATTTTGAAGAAAATTCCTCCACTTTAAACTATTCTTTACATGGAAAATGTTTAAAAATTTTGTTTTTCGCAAAAATGACTCGTAACGTTTTGATTAAAACTCCATATATTTATGATACATTTATGGCAAATGAAAAATATATGTCTATGTAAATCTGTTTACTCTTGATGACTATTGCATAACTGGCAAACAGTAACACACAGACAAAATCTTACTCTACAGAAAATGATCTCGTTAAAAACACAATATATCTGCAAATGCAATTTTTGTAGAGCGAACCATTTCGGAGTATTTGACTATCGTTCAAAGCCTACCGTGTTTAGCAATAAGATAATTTCTGCAAATGTTTATGTTGACTAACATGAAGGAGATAGAGGAGTTTATAAGGATAGTTAGTACAAGAGTGGAGAAAGTCATGTGAGTGCGAGACATCAGATTTTTTACTAGCTTTAACTAGGAAAGCGATAAGGGCCACTGTTGCATAAATCCAGGAATTTGTTTAATTTGGGGGAAAGTAGGCTTTAGGAGGTGAGCTCCTATAGCTGTTCTAATGGAGCTATGCGTTTTAGTGAAACGATACTAGTGTAGGGAGCAGTTTTAACAGACGGTTCAAGTTAAGTCTGTTTTAGTCGTCCCATGCACATGTGTATGTTTACTGCGACGTCCTTAAGCCGGGATCTCCCTGCTGACTCCCACACAAAGGAAGTGCAATAAATCAGCACTTTGTCGTTATACTCCTTCGTGAGAAGAAACCCCTCGGCAGCTGGATGCCTTAAGTCCAAGGAATCCTTAACTTAATGGTTGACATCCTCTCTTAAACATCTCCTCAAACTTGATTGAGAAAGGAACCTGAATATTTGTATACAAAACATCTATCTATTTCTGAGTACACGTGCATTATTTACTAAGCAGACAGGCATAACTAGGGAGAGTAGGAGCAAAAGGTAAAATGGTAGAAAGAGCAGTTAAATATTGGTTTAGAATAAATTTATTGGAGAAAAATGATATATCAAAACAATGCATGGTTGCACAGGAGAAAAGGGGGAAAAAGAACCTTGGAGGCACAAAGTACAGACAATATTGGAGGAATTAGGAATAGGGAAAACTTCGGCAGAAAGAAACAATGAAAGTAAAGAGTTTCTGGAAGGAAATTAGAACATGGGCGGAGTAGTTTTAATGGAAAAACTCATTAATAGATTATATATTTAAAAAATGGAATGGGGGAGAGAAAAATACTTCGAAGTATGTAATAAAGAGGCCAGGATGGGGTATGCATGGGCTAGGAAAGGCGTAAGGAATCTAGGTGGCATGATAGGGATGAAAAGGGGAGAGATGCTCAAAATGCAGTTAATTGTGTGAAAATTGGCACTATATTTTGGAATGTAATGGTATGAAAAGAGGGAGAAAGAATTTAATACCCAATAAATGGAAAGGTTTTCCATCACAGTTAAAAGTTGGTACAACTTTTAATTCAAGATCAGGTGAATATATGAAGAAAGCAGGAAAATATTTAGAAAAAAATATGGTTAAATGGTTAAAGAAGTATGAATAAATTGAGAAAATGTAAAAGGGTAATGAGATGTAAAAGTAAATAGTGGATATAATAAACTTCCCCATTATATATAAAACAAAATATTAAATGTAATGGGGAGTAACAGAAAGAAGAAACCTCAAAAGGGAGGAATAAAATGTGTGTGAATAGCTGATGGCTTCCAACAACTATGATAACTTTGTGGAAGATATTGTCACAATTAATTATATTTATTTTACTCTGGAAAATATTGTTAAAATTAATCATATTTGTTTTATTTTATTATTGTTGTATATTAATAGTGTATTTATAAAATTACAATTGTTAGAATACACATTACTTACTAAACAACACATAATAAAGATATTAAGATTTCTTTTCTTGATTTTAACCTTCTCTTTGGGGACTTAAAACCTTTAGCTTTGGTTCAAGAGCAAATAGATGCTGCATCACAGCACACTAAACTAGGATATAGTTATGAAGAAGTAAACGACACGAAAAATGTATGATTGGAAAATTCGTCTAACATTCACGGTAGTGTTTATTTTGCGTGCGCTTTACGCACGTAGTATGCCCACGGCTTCGCTTCACTAGGCATCTAATGGAACAACACACATGCTCAACGCGTAATCAAGGTCATGAAAGCAAAGCGAGCGTAAACGCGCGTCTTAGCGGGGAGCAGAATTGAAATACTATAGAACGTGTGTAATCTAGAAGCTGCGTGGACGCTCAACTCGCTAGCATAACAAGAGAACAAGTGAAACATTCGGCGCCTTTAGTTTGCGTTATGTTTCTCTAAGAACCTCTGTAATTGCAAAGACAAATACAGAGCGATTAATAAGTGAAGTTGAAATTCGTCCTGTGTTATGGGATACCGCCTGTGACGTATACAACGACAAGCACCCCTCTATATTTGAAAGAAGTTCACCAAATGATCAAGGTGACATTGAAAAATAATGAAACATGTCACTATCTTCACGGAGTGGAGGATACAGTGTAAGCATTGCCGTGCAAATGCCTCTCGCTGTTAATTGGTCTTTTTAGTACGAGATAGATAAGACCCACTACAGCAATAACTTCTTCAGCTTCTCAGTCGTGGGTATTTTTATCTCAAACACACGCAAATATTAGGTACGTAAAATCGGACGCAAAAATTACGCTCGTGTGTCTTCAGTAAACAGATACAATTCTCCCTCCCCCCCCCCTCTCTCTCTCTCTCTCTCTCTCTCTCTCTCTCTCTCTCTCTGCAGTGTCGCAATTGCTAAATCGTGAACATTTACATGTACGTATATCCTTGGAATGAATTATCCCCGGCATTTGTTTTATTTTACATGCATATTCCGTGGTATTCTCAAATACACGTCAAGGCCTTCTTCGCATTTTCTTCCATTACTCCGACATTGTTGTGTGGTGTGTGTGCGTGTGTGTGGATATTCGTTAAAGTTTCTACACTGTTGCACTGATTTTGTCCAAATTTGGTGCTAATAACCCTTGACACAAGACTAACATTTCTGGTTAACTAAGAATTTCAAATTCAACTCCATTTCACAAAATTAATTATTTCATTTTATGTGTAGCCCAAAAAAGCTCGCGAGATCATCTGTATATTTTGCAACGACAATGATAGTAGCTGGAACATTGCCAACATAGGAATAATTACTTAGTTTTCACGACCTCACAAAATAACAACTGAAAAGCGAGGTAATGTAATATTCGTAGATATCCTCTGTTATATTGGCGTTTCTCATGAATGTCGGCAGACTTCTTTCATGGGGGGGGAGGCGCATGTTGGAAGTTTGCAATTAAACAATATTAATTCGTTATTCTGTTGCCAAAAACTGTAAAAGATGAGTTATAGTATTTATTGTGGATAAGCACATTAATTTATGCTAAATAAAATCTGTTCTTTGCATCAACATTAAAGCAACAGTGTAATAGTAATTGATTGCACATTGCATTTATTATTTTCCAAGGTGGTCTTTCTTTAGATTTGACTTTCTTGTGTTATCTTAGTAGAAGGCAGAATCAGAAATTAAAAATATCAATACCATAGTCGGGATTTGAACCACGGATCTTGCACTTTCCAGCTGATTCGCATTTTCCCGGTACATCACAAGGAAATTTCATATTCGAGACACTCCAATGGCAACTCACAAACACAAATACTTAAAACCTGGGCTGTAAAGGTTTTAATAGTTTCCTTATATCAGGCCAATCAATGATAATTATCACCGATGGAAGTATTGTATATTCAGGTTACTCAGAATAAACAAAGTTACATTGACTTCGAATGCCAATCTTAATATTTTTAAGGACGCTATAGTGACGGTCAGATTCTTGGGAATGCAGGCAAAATATTAAATAATGATGTATTTAATGGACAATCATTTTGGCACGTAATATATTTTATGTTTTGGAAAGTTGTAGTCAATTTCATACCATCACAAGTCCTTCTTAAGATCGCTTCTCTCTCTCTCTCCCTTTCCTCCCTCTCTCTCCCCCCTCTGTCTCTCTCCCTCCCTCTCTTGCCCCTCTCACTATTTGTAACTTGTCCACAAATAACCTCTAATGTGCAGATTGTATCCACTTCCTGCATATGTTGGTGATCTGTGAAGCTACTGCTTCTTACGGTAGAGGGGGAGGAAGTTCAGTTCCATTCATGCGGCATCCTGGAAGACAGAATGAAACAGCTAGACCACGTGTGCCCCGTCCCCCAGGTTATCGGCGGTATCTTTCTCTTATGTCTCCCTAGGCTGATGGGAAAACCCTTGTGTATAGCTTGTGTCGGCAACGGTTCACTGATACAAAAACTACCGCAAAGTTTTAACCTCTGTAGCACTTAGTAATATTTGTACAATAAGTGTGAATGCCCGCCTTTGCGGTATGGGGGGTAGCGCGTCTGTTCCACATTCGAGAGCTTCCGAATCCGAATCTGAGGGCGAGTAATCCACAGCAGGTTAAGCAACATCGGGCGTGGTCACCGATTGGACGGGTGACCACCCAAATGCCCAACAGGCCCAGGCAACTAGTAGCACAGGAAGCTACCTATACCCTATAAACAACACAAAAGCTTGCGGAAACTTTTTAAGGGACACTGGCAGTGATATTTTGGTCAGAATTGTCAAAAAGTGGAAAATTGCTTTTTTACATTAAAATGTTCCTGTAATTCCTGTACATCTGGATCAGCTAACATTTTTCATATCCCCCACTCCATGTGGTCATTACGGCCCTTTCAAATAGTGCTCTTCCCTTAACGTACACAGCATGTTCCTTTATAAAAGCCTGTGTTTCTCAAAACTACATTTCTGCACATTCCAAAAGTAGGTAAAGCCTGAGATTTGCTTCAAATTCAATGAACATTTCCAAAAGTATTCATAAATACCAGCTAAACAATTCTATGATTCAATATTGATGTTATCATTAATATGAATTCCAAAAACTTCTTTTGTATGAAAAAAATTAATAATTTTGAAGATTAAATTTTCTTTGTTATTAAAAAATATGTACAGCATAATCAGCAAGCGTATTTGAATTATCTCTTCATACAATTGTTACCCATGTTTTAGAGCACCAGCTCCGTGAATAAAAACCAATTTTGAAAAGACAGTAGACGCGTGTCACATTTTGAAAATGTGCATATTAAATTCATCAAATAGTTTATATATCCTAAACGAATTATCCAATTTCAATGAAATTTAGTGTACATCCTATTCTCATATAAATACAAACACAGTAATAATTTCAAAAAATCTATCAAGAAATGTGGAAGTTTCCAACTTCACTCCCAGTGTCCCTTCTTCCTATATCTCACAGCTTAAGCCCATTAAGCGGCTAGTTGAATATGAATATAAATTTATTAAATCCCCTTGAGCTGCCCATGAACTTGGGCTCTAGCCCCTTCTGTCATTGGACGGCCCTCTGGAATTCTCTTCATGTCATTTTTTGACGTGTGCTGTTGTTTATTCCTCGACTACTGTTAATTAACCTTCCTCAAATTCGTCTTTTCTTTTACTTTCATCTTTTGTTTCACTTGTTTTCACCAAATTCCCTAATACTTTCCATTTCTCTAAATACACTACTTCAAAGTACCCATTCCATTCAAAATATGTATTCGCCCCCTCATTTTTCCCTTATGTTTCGTGATCATTTGCTAATAATTTCCTACATCTCACTCATTCACTTTCTTCTTCTTCTCTTTTTATCACTTCCACTTCGTTTTTCTCACTAACTTTCGCTTTTTATAATATCTGCTTGACCATGCCTAAACTTTTAATTCCATTTCTCCTGCCATCCCTGACTACGGTTCACTTAATCACCTGTTTTCCCTTGTCACATGGCATGGGCCAGCCTTTTCGTATCTCTGACTCTCATTCTTTCTTTCTCTCTATTTTCTTTCTAAATAGTACTTGTCTTTTCTGTTTGCCCTTCTTTCATCCCATTCTGCCCACATATGTAATACCTATTTCTCTATCCTCCCGCTTTAGTTAATATATATGACATTTTCCTAAAATGGAAGCAGATTTTTAATAAGGGACCTAGGTTAAATAATCATACAGAGATAAAGATTTTATTATATGCAAACGACATAGTATTAATACACAAAAGTGAAGGTGATTTACAACTTGCTATATATGAATTAAGCTTAATAAGTAAGGAGTATAATTTTAACATTTCTAGAACATAAACAAAGATGACTTTTCGGGTTAAACAACAAGTAAGATCTAAAATTATTTTAGATGGTAATTGTTATTTATTTATGCCACAAACTTACTGTTGGTGTTTTTAAACACAAAAGCCGTGTGTGGGCAATGTTTAAGAGGTAGAACTGGAACTTAAAACTTCCCAGCTGTAGCAAAGAATCCTTAAGTTCCAGGTCTACCTCTCAATTATTTTAGACGATCAACCTTTAGAACAAGTTTCAGGTACCTTGGATGTGAAATAGGCTCACAGAAAGAACGGGATATACATTTAAAACTATTAAGATTTCAAGCTACATTTGGAACATTATACCACACTTTAAGAAATAAAACAAGAAAGAATAAAAGAATTAAATTGTATAAGACAGTGGCAAAGTCGGTGCTTTTATATGGAAGTGAATCCTAGGTTGTAACAAAGAAGATGGAAACTAACCTACAAGTATCTGAAATCAAATTCTTGAGAACTAAAGGATGTACAAAATAGACCACATAATTATGTAATAAGAACAGAGCTGCAAGTGACATCTATAAATGAAGAATAACAATACTATAGACATAATTGACTGTTACATGTGGAGAGGATGGACTGTGATAGACTTCCGAAAATAGGTCTTAAGTATAAACCAGCAGGTAGAAGAGACTTGCATTATTCCCGGTAAACCACACAAGGAGACCCCAATTTACTGAGGTTAATTGACCTTATAGTTGGTTATACTAAAAGCCCGGGACATAAGTACTTACAACATGATAGCTTAGCGGTTGGAGCAACCGGGCGGTAACCGGTAGATGGGTGATTCAAATCCCGGTCATGGCATTCAATTTTTCAATCTTACTCTATCCTTTCCAATCACGTCCTACACACGGCTATTGTGGGGAAAAACATTAATTACAAAAAGGAGAAGTTGGGTAGTATTTAAGTTAAGCAGCTTCCAAGCATACGGCAGCAAAATTTTAAAAAAAGATCTCCTCAGCACAAACTACCCTTTACATAGAATTGATTAAATTAACATATGTTTAAGATATATACATGACAAATGAAATGTACAAATATATCTTGATCTTTTTTGGGATGGGGACGGAAGACTCTGAAGTCCTCTTCATTCTGAATGACTTTGGCGTTGCCAATAAACTGTAAGAGAAAGGCACAATCTTACTACTTAAAAAAAGTGGATCTCATTAAAGCACACGTCTGACAAATAGCCTTATTTTTGTTGGGGGGAGGGGGAGTTAACCATTTCTGAGATATTCCTTTTTATTTCTTCGAATTTTCAAATATTTATACTTTTCTCAAATAGGAAGCCATTACTCATTTCGTTTCCTCCCTCACTATGCAAGAGGAACGGAGCCACACATCCCAGTGACGCCTTTTTTACTTTCTCTACTGGTAAGTAGGGGAAGTATTGTATTCCACCCAAAAATTCGATGTCCAGATTTCACCGGAAATACATGTTTTGAGGCCCCTGAATCCAAAAAAAAGCATTTTTAGAAAAAGGTCCGTGTGTGTGTCTGTGTGTCAGTCTGTCAGTGTCAGTCTGTCAGTCTATGAACAGCATAACTCAAAAACGGAAAGTCGGTTAAAAACCAAAGTTGGTATTTAAGTTTAATGTCTTTCAAGGATGTGACACGAAGATTTTGAAGAAAATAGCCCCACCCTAAACTACCCTTTACATGGAAGATTTTTCGAAAATTTTGATTTTCTTGAAAATGGCCCTAACGATTTTGATTAAAATGCCATATGTTTGAGATATTTTTATGACAAATGCAATGTATATCTTGAATTTTTTGGCTATTGCCCTTGAGTCGTATTTACTCTGGATGAATTTTGCATAACTGGTAAATCGTTAGAGATAGACCAAATCATACTGTACAAAAAATGTAGATCTTGCTAAAATACACAATTTATGTCTCAATAAATTTTCTTGTAGGGTGAACCATTTCGGAGATATTCCTTGTTAGTGTGTGAGTTTCGGAAAACTTAGAACTTTCGTGGAATGGGTCATCGCTGTTCATTTTTTTATATGTTAAGTGTGCAAAGACAACAGAATCTCAAACATTTGACTATCGCACAAAGCCTACTGTATTCTAACATTCCCCTTGCACCTACAAGGAAATAAGCAATAAGATAATTTGTACAAATATTTATCTCAACTAACAAGAAAGAAGATATAGGAATAAGAGTTTGTAAGAATGGTTACTTCAAGAGTAGAGAAAGTCATGTGAGTGCAATACGTCAGATTTTTTTATTGTTCAGTTGAACAAAACTACGAACGCAAATGAAGGAAGTAATAGCTGATATTCCTGCAACTGGTGTTATTGTTAAGCTTGCTCAGAAATGCGAATGAAATATTTGTGACATTTCCCACCACTTCCTCTTTGGTTACAAATAGCAGCAGGGAAGTGCTCGGGTTCTGTGAAATATCCGCTCCAAAAACATTTTACGTGTTTGGAGTGTCGTTTCAATCTTTAAAATACAAGACACGCATTTCCTCTGTGGAAGTACCTCAGGGGAATTGCTTGACTGAAGGAAGCGCCCTCTCCCGTCCTTTGCTGACAGGCTCCGCTAAATGGCATCACATTTACACTTCAACACTTTTAAGTCATCCCTGCTACTGATATCCTGTACCATATGACAGAAAGTTGACAACGTAAGGCAGGTCAAACACCTATCTAATTATTTCATTTTTCATATGCTTTATATAAATGACATGGGTTCACAGTCACTTACTAGCTTCCACATACATGTAATTAAAGTTCTAATCGTGCACTAATGTGTCTTCGTTCTTATTACTCTAAAAAAAAGAAAGGAAATAGAAAAGAAAACAAGGAAAGCGACAAAGCAGAACTATAAACTGTAAAGAATGTCTTCTCTCACCTAGGGGCATGATGTTATGACACTATGAACTTAAGATATAAGGCTGTTTTCACATTATCTCAATAACTTTTAGTTAAAATGAATTAATATAAAATTTAGTACACAATTGACTATGACTAACTCTTGCACCTCAGCCTAAAGAGACTTTCTGTGCGCTTTCCGTTTTCCAATCTAGGAATCTATATCTATATGCATAGTTAGCTGTAGTGTTTCCCTCACTAGATTAGAAGTTTACTGTAATTTCGCGGTGGCTCCGAGAATCTGGCATCTTCTCCGTTCTGTAGCTTCGAATTTTAATAAGAGATGTTTGGCTGTTTCATTGGCTTTCAAACACAAGCGACAAATGGATTCCATTTGGTACTGTCCCATTGTCCTTAGGTGTTTTCTGGATGTTCTGTATCCAGTTATATAAAATAACGCTTCTAAGTTGTGGCTCGGTTAGCCAGTTTATCTTCAGGCTTATTAATTATCTGCCTGTAAAGTTCATGTGTATGTGTGTGTATATAGTAACAGAGAGGGGACACCTCGACCTACCACGACCCCGACATGAGCTACTCCCCCTCGCCCAGGGGGACGAGATGAGGCAAAGTGAGACCGTAGGCTTCTCAGAGAGTGGAGCCAACGAAGTCCAGAGACTCACGGAAGTCCCTAACAGTTACAAATTTTGACACCTGGCGCACAACCGAAGTTTCCTCTACCCGGGAAAGGGCGACGAGGTGACCCTCGCGGTCGGGGCAGCAATTTCCAGAGAGGGCCAGGGAAGGGGTTCCAGCGCAAGCAACTGTGCCATCTGTCCGCTTTCGCCGGAACGTACCGCGCTACCAAACAAACCTGAGAAATAACAAGGAAAGGAAATGAGAAATGAAGGGAAAGGAATCCGTGAAGAAGAACCCCAGCATTCGCCTAAGTGACAGGGGGAAACCACGGAAAATCCATGCCAGAGTGCGCGGCCACGAGGATCGAACCCGCGACCTCCCGAATGAAGGCCAGACGTTTCCGCCTGAGCCATCCCGCTCGGTGTAAAGTTTGTTTATGGACGTTATTTCCCATTTGTTTTGGGTTTCATTATGAACACAATCTTACAGTGTGTTTTTGGCTACTAAGCTGATTATTCAACAGAAAGATTTGGCCTCAGTAAAGGGTAGAACAACATCCTTTTAATACACAATTACAGGGATACTTCAGTTTCGTTGGTAAACATTTCTACTCGTACCTTTTACAACTATTCCTAATCAAGAAAAGTGGAAAACATTTCATTATACAACATTATATGTTTCCAGGTTTATATTAAGACCTGAACATTCGCAATATCACATACTGTTAATTTCATATCCATAAAACCGTACATACTGAAACATATCATGAAATACAGTTACACACGACTTGTTATAAAAAACTAAAATGTAAAATATGTCCGTTCGAGATGATGACTTGATGGGAACTACTTCCTAAAATTTTCTTCCTTTTAGTTACTTGTCTCCTAGTGTATGAAATAACTAAGGATGGAGGCTGGAGAGAGACATCAGAAGTTAGGGTCCCTAACAACTATCACTGCGCTATGAGGGCGATCTAAACTAACAATACAATAATATAATACAATTAAATATAAGAGTATCTTGACAACTTTTACTTTCTCTACTATGTATAGTAAGTAGGGAAAGCACTGTATTCCATATAAAAATTCGATACCGAGATTTCACCAGAAATACATGTTTCGAGACCCCTAAATTCAAATAATGCATTTTAGAACAGGTGTGTGTCTGTGTGTCCGTTTGTCAATCAGTCAATCAATCTGCGTGTCAGTGTATGTGTGTGTCTGGAGAGAGTGTGCGCGTGTGCTGACGCACGCCTATGAAGAGCACAACTCACAAAAGAACAGTCGGTTAAATACCAAACTTGATATTTAAGTTCAGCAACTTCAAAAGAGCGACAGGAAGATTTTCAGGAAAATCCCCCACGCCAGACTGCCCTTTAGATGATACATTTTCCAAAACTTTTATTTTCCCAAAAGTGGTTCTAATAATTTTGATTACAAGTCCATATACCTCAGATATCTTCATGACAAATGCATCTTGAATTTTCTGAGAATGTCCTTAGAGGTCCTCTTCCTTCTGGTTGACTTTTGCATTACTGGTGAACTGTAAAATGGAGAAAACTACTACACCGAAAATGCAGATTTCGTTAAAACACCCAATTTATGTCAATTGCATGGAAAAGAATGAAATATGAAAGCCACCATGTAGCAACCAGGGCTTAAAAGACTTTGCCTTCACTTAAATCTATTGTATTCTCCTATTTCCTTTGTATCTATAACGAAATATGTAATAATTCTATAAATGCCAGTCTCGATTAACGTAAATTATATAAAAGGATATGAAGTTTTAAGAATATTTTACATAATAGTGAGTACAGAAGGTAATGTGAATGCAAAAATCAGATTTTTTCTAATATGATAATGCAGTTTTGCATTTAAAGTAATTCTTAAATCAATAATACAATAAGATAATGTACGTTACATATTAATCATTTTGAGAATTTCTTTATCTAAGGCTGTTTACGCTCATGAATAATTGCCAATTTCTTTGGGGTATTTCATAAATCGCATTCCTTTTCTTCCGTCATCTATCTTTTAGATTCTTCTTCTTTAATAATTTTTCGAAAATATTAAATGAATTTTAAACTTAATAAATAAGTATATCACTCTTACCCAGTAATTGATAGTGTCGTTAAGAAACAGAATAATTTACTTTAATTTACATCTTTTTACACCAAGTTTACACCTTATTTATTATTTTTGTCACAAACTCTTGCTGACGGAAAATTATATGTATTTTTGGATTATTTCAGTCTTTTTCTTGAAGCAAAGTATTTTTACATAAAAATTACTTTCTCCAGTTTTCACTCCACCTTACATATTACTGATTTTTCAAATTTTAAAATATTCTTCTAATTCCTGAAGTATTTTCTTCCGTTATTTTTGGCGCCCAAATAGATTAATTTCAAAAAAATGAAGAAAAGGCGTAAAGTGAAGTAACTATATTTTGGAGGAAAGAAACTGAATGTAGCTCGTCCAACACTGCTTTAACTATAACTAAAATTTTAAAGAAGTCAAAATATGAACTTGAAGCTAAAGAGGGTCATGCAAACGAAACAAAAGTTATCAACGAGAATTTTGGAGCTTTTACTTCTCTTTGCCAACATTGTTAATGCCGTCTGAACAAAGAACAGAACGAAACAAAAGCTTGTTTATGGATACAGGAAAATAATTAAATTTGGATCTTGGAGCTCTACAAGAGCATTTCTCCAGCCTGAGCAATGTAAAATTCTTTGGTTTTCTACCCAAAATTATGGCGTACGTCATATACAGGTGCGTAAATGATATAGTGCGTATATTATTATCATTAGTTGTGAACTTAATGTAAAAGTATACCTAAGGCACTTTAAAGTTTTCAGCTTCTGTAGATTTGAACAGTCTACAACACTGAACTGATTTCTCAGTACATTAATATTTCAAATATGCTTATTATCACATTAATCTATTTAATCTGGTAGAGAATAGCATTTTTTGATTATGTTCGTATAAAATACACATGGAATGCGAAGCTGCCTTCATCTAGCTAAGACCTTCTTTGGACAAACTTCCATATTTTACGGCATATCGAACATTGCCGACAAACTTCCGAGTAATTACATCGTGTAATTAATTACAGTTCCTTTAAAGTACGTTTTGAATAATATTTCATCTCTTCCGAAGGCACTAATACTCCCACATTACCTTTTTAAACATTTGTTTCATACGAAAATGATGTTGCAGTGTCTACAAATCACGCCATTTTCCTTCACTGCCAACTCGAGCGCAGAAGTTAAAATCCGCTAGAATGGCTGTTTTGTGTACTCCCTTCTAGTTATGCCGACCCGCAGTGTTGGGAGGCTTTCCACTGTTAGGCAGCGCATGCAGAGCCAGGAAGAGGTGTGTGTATCTGTTCATCTTTTCGCGCATGCATTGGCGTCGTTTTCTACGTGTATAGTTCTAGATTATTCACATATGAGCATATAACTTCGAGTAATGTCTTCAAATGGCAAATTGGCTTCCCACATACCCACAATTCTTCCTTGATGCACCTCCGCAATAGTTAAGGGGCTCTGGGATTGGATGTTCCTATTTTTTCAATTTTACATTTGTTTACTGAAAATAATAGTCACATTTGATACAAATAAACAAATGTTTGTGCAAAAGCTCATTGTTCTCAAACGGTTTCTCAGATAATAGAATTAAATACTTTTTTTAATTAGCAAAGAAAATTCATTCTTTTAAAACTGCCTTCACATTTTTCAGAAAACTATACTAGCGGAAATTTCTGATACTTAAGTAAATTAAAAATAAAGTATTTGATTGAAGTTGATATTACTTGCAGTGAAATACATTTTTGTTTGTATGAAGTTCTTGGTATTAAAATTTATTTTTCAGCATAAATTATTTTTGTGACCCAATGAATAAAGCAATCATCAAATGCATATTTTAATATTTAGATAATACGTTACAGATTATGTATGTAAATTTACATACATATCAGAGCAAAACTGAAATGTAAGGAATAAATTTCATACAAAATGCAAATCTGAGAAGAAAGGATAAAAAGCACCAGAGTAGTGCACCCCCGTGTGGCTAAAATGGAGCTGGGTAATTTAAACATATCACTGGACTTTTAAAAATGGCCGGGAAAAAATGATTTACGGGTGTCTATAGAATATAATTCAAAAACAGAAAATGTCATTTGCATCTGAAAATGTAATCCTAGGATTCCCGACTGTTTGCTCGAACAAAAGCAGAACGCTCCACACACCCTCCTAGGCACGCATCGGCTGAGAAGGTTGGTAAAATGCCCCGTGAAGCAGTAGGGACGGAATATATGGAGCCCTGGGTACTGCCTCTGTCGCTTAGCAATCTGTGGTTACACCAAAGCAGTTAGCAAAGCGATCTTGCATTATTTAATAATGCTTGTGAATAATGACTGTCCCAATGTTTATATAAGCTTAAGTTTCTGATTAACGCCTTTCTTCATTTCATTTACAACTAGTTTAATCCAATCACAAACATTACTCCTTCCTCATTACGTGGATCGCTAACACGTGGCTTCTTTCATGCATTAATTGGGAACCTCCTGATTGCACCAAAGCGGCCCGGGTACGATCCCAAGCACCGCACGTGGGATTTGTGGTGGACGAAGCGGCGCTGGGGCGGGTTTCCTCCGGGTTCTCTGGTTTCCCCCGCCATCTAATTCCACCGGTGCTCCATCTTCATCCCATGTATCATCAGTGTCACCGCCTGCGGTGCCGTATGTATTAAAAGCGGGCGTTAAACACTACTACAATTACAACTACCTCCTTATTGCACATCTAACATCACCTACAACGACATGGTGGCATCATTCCCGTCCATTGGAAACGAATGTTCAGGCAGAATGTTAACAAAATCACGTTAGAGTAGTTTTTGGAGAACATGTGAGCACTTGAGCATTATTTTGGGATACTTGGTTATAAATAAAAGACCAATAAAAGTGAAACATAAGAAAATAATTACTTTAGGTTTGCTGTTTGGAGTTGATATTTTTACTTGTAGAGTCTGGGATGCACCCACTTGCCCTTTTTAGGTCGTTTTCTTATTTAGGACAGTAATCGCATAAGGACAACAAACTTGACCATGTTTTCGCTGTTAACTGATCTCAAGGTCCCGAATCTTTTACAAATCCGACCCAGATCAATGGTTTTTAAGTGTGATTAAAACTTCATATCTGTAGATTTGCTGGCGTGTGAAAGCGCGGGTAATTTACAGCACATTAACGGCATTGATATGATCGTGGCAGTTGATAGCGCCATAAACAAACCATATGTATATATATATCCTCCCGCTATACAGTATGCGCAATGGGGACTATCAATCTAAATGAGAAGGAAATCCGCTAGATTAGCGAACTTCTGAATTGTTTTATTCTTTTTGTTTGAGGATTATTAATAATGTGCTTTGGTGTAAACCTTGGTTGCTAATTAGCCTAAGCTTTTATATACATAAACTAAACCAAATCTAACCTCCATGAATCATAGGCATAGTTACATAACGCGCGCTCGCTCACTTGTATACTTTAAAGAAGTGTGTAAAGCAATGGAGAAAGCACAATGAAAAGTTTTGAGAATGTGTGCCTATAGAACGGTTTCAAATAGAGCATTACAATTAATAGCAGGAGTCATTCCAATGGATTTGTAATCAAAGAAAGACAGTTGATTTGGGCCTCAAACAGATCCATTGAAGCCAAAAAGAAGATTAGAGAACAAATTATTAATGAATGCCAAGTTGGATGGAATGAAACCACCATAGTTAGTCAATGGATCGAAAGGATAATTCCAGAGGTTGGAGCATGATTGTGCTGTACACATCGACAGGAGTAACTTCCTATCGCAGGTTTTAACGGGTCGTGGAAGATTTAAAAAATTACGCCTTTAAAATGGGAAAGACTGTCAGAATAAGTTGTACATATTGTGAGGAAGAAGACTAAGTTGAGTATACTTTTTTACAATGTCCACGTTGGCATAGGAAGCAGGGTTGCCAACCCGTATGATAATTATAGGGGTGTACGATAATTTGAATGTATGATAGTTCGATATGTTGAAATATCATTTTCACTGGTTTGTCACACCAGCGAAATGAAATTAATTACAAATAGCTACACCACTTTTGCCCCCATGGCCTGTCTCCGCCCCTCTAAGGCAACCATTTATCCTACTAATCCTTCTACCCTTTATCCTCTTGTTGCAAGTGTGCCCAGATCTGTTAATATCAATGTTCAGAAAATTGATGCTCAATGGAGAAAACTAGGAATAAATGATATTCCATGTGAAATAAAGAACATACCTGAACCTGGCAGTTTCTGGAGTGCTGTTAAACACATGTCACCTGGTGGATTATCAATGAATACGTTCCCTCACAGAAACGCTTCTGGTGGAAGAGTTTTTCCTAAGCTGGGTTAAATAAAAACCAAAATTATAAAGAGATTGGCGCTAGACACGGTAAATTGACTTATTCTGTCACCTCAGCTTATGAAAGAATGTGGCGGATCCGAAAATCAAGTCACCGAGAAGATGTTAAAGTTTATCTCAACAACAAATTTGTATAATGCTGCAACAGTTGAGGAAGATGAACCTTCAGATGAATACTGCAAGAAACATAAGTGCTAAAATTGTAATACTAATGAAGTCATCAGTCTTGTAAGTGGATACCATAAACATCAATACTATTATATTTTCATGTGTTGTGCTGACATTTTTATTATTGTAGCATTTGGTTTATGACGTACGATAATTTTGAATCCAAATCTATAACTTTGAGTGGCTGGAACGATAATTTCACTTTTAAAGATTGGCAACCCTGATAGGAAGAGAAGGGAAGCATACGGTAAATTGGATGTGGAGTTGACAGTGGAAAATCTAAGTACCATAAGGTACAGAGCTCAGAGGCATGGAATGTAGTAAAACAATTAGCTAGGTGTATCCTAAAAACAAAGAAGGAGAAAAGGAGGGCTGTATCCTAATCTAACTTTTAGAGAAATTGTTAAGATATTAGAAATGGAGCATCAGTAAGATACCAGTCTGATCATCACTCTGATGTGATGCATTATTGCGGTTCCAGGGTGGATGCTGTGGGAGTAAGGGTGTTATAGGTGGTTGAAATCCATTTCGCCATGCGAAGTGGTGTCTAAGATGTTTTCTTACTATATATACAATTATTGGTTGATAATTAACCTAGGCTTCCCATGTTGTTGGAGCTGTTTCTTATACCTATGCTGGCACCATTTCGTTTGTTCATTTGGAAGCCGTATGCAGCTGAAGCATGAAATCTGGAAAAATGATCCTACATTTATCGATATATTCTTTCTTACTTTTGATTCAGAAACCACCAGTTTTCGCGGATTATACTTCGGATCACTAAAAGTGGTGGTATTAATCACGCCTATGTTGGCAACACTACAGCTGCGTGGGAGAGGCAGACTCGGAACTTATTGAAAAGTGAGCCATGGGTGACATCTGTAGGGAAAGTCGAAAATCATTTTCGGATTCAGGTATTCAAGTTAATCCATTATTACTTCAGAACCCACCGACTGACTTGTTTTATACCATATATTATACGTACTGAGGTAACACCCTAATTATATTTTGGGGTACATTTTTGGCGCCAAAACATACTTTTGGAAATCAACTTTTAAAAAGTTGAAACTGTTATAACAACGCAATAGCTCCTTCAACCTCATTACACCTGCATCCATATTCCTTCCGAAAGCTGCATGACAGTAAAGAAAGTGAGTTGGATACTTAGATGTTTATTCTGGGTGATGAACTAACTGATAATGAGCAAAGTTGTGAAAAACGCTCTGAGGTACATCCCATGTTTGCAAATCGTAGTTCAGAAGGTGCCTATGAGATTTAGGTTATGAGGCACCTGAAGGACAATGACAATACACATTTCTTATTAAATAGAGCTAGGATGTTTATGTAAATACATATTCTTTCCCTTTGTTTATACATAACTAAAAATGATAAATGTTCATCAATTAGAACCGTAGCTATCATATGGCAGGCCATTGTTACATATTTTACATATTTAAGCATAATGGCATTTTCTTTACATATTTGTACCTTGCTTTAGTGGACAAATAACTTAAACAGTGACTATGAAAATAATGCAATATACATATCTTGCCCAATATTATTACATATATACGTACTCGTACATGTCGATATTACATGATTCTGTGTCGATTAATTATGTATTATTATATTACTTGATTTGACAAAATTGATATGTCTGCATTGAAAGCACACCGTGAATAAAATGCATTAAATACATAAAAATGTAAGTTCTATTTTTTTTTCTTTGTCTTTCCCAATTCCTCTACCAGTTCTTTCCACAGCCTCTGTTTTTTTTTCCTCATTATTTCTATACTCTACATGCTGCAAATTGTATAGAAGTTCATTCTGCCGAAAAAAATCAATAATCCTTTCCTCTTTCAGGTATGAGAACTTACGTTTTACATTCATTTTGCCCAAACTTGCAAGTAAACAAAATAATATCGCTATTATAACCTCACTTCTGATCACAGAACACCTATTCAGATCGCTCATGTTCAACTGAACTGTACATACTTGTGTCTGCCTGCCCGCCCACCCGCCCGCCCGCCGGCCCGCCCGTCCGTCCGTCCATCTGTCTGTCTGTCTGTCTTGCTGTCTGTCTGTCTTGCTGTCTGTCTGTCTGACTGACCTGTATGTCAGTGAACACCAGAACTCAAAAATGAAAATTCGGCTCAAAATAAACTTGATATTTATTCGTATGTAGGTTCAGCATCTTCTATCGATGCAACACGGATTTCAAAAACATCCTGCCAAGCTATCATTTACAGGAACAATTTTCTTTTCCCCACCACACCCCCGCCCCTCATTTTCATGGCAAATTGTAAATACTGATCATACATCATCATCATCATCATCATCATCATCATCATCATTACCAGTTATGCAAACTCATACAGAATGATGAGGGTCTCAAGGCTACTCCAGAATATTAAAGATATTACATTTTAATCAAAATCATTAGAGCCTGTTTTGCAAAATTAAACAATTCAAAAAGGTTTCCATATGAAGTGTTGTTCGGAGTGGCAGATTTTCTTGAAAACCTTTGTATCGCATCCTTGGAAGATGCTAAACTTAAATATCAAGTTTGGTATTTGATCCACTTAAAATTTTAGGTTATGCTGCTCACAGACACATGAACACACACACGCGGACCTTTTTACTTTCTCTACTAGTAAAGTAGATGAAGTATTGTGTTCGATACAAAATTTCGATGCCGAGACTTTACCGGGAATACATGAATCCAAAAGAAGCACTTTTTGAAAAAGGTCCGTGTGTACTGTATATATGTGAATCTGTCAGTCTGTGGACAGCACAACTGAAAAACGAAAAGTCGGTTAAAAACCAAAGTTGGTATCTAAATTTGTTTTTCAAGGATGCGACACGAAGATTTTTAAGAAAATTCCTCCACCCTAAACTACCCTTTACATGGAGCATTTTTCAAAAAGTTTGATTTTCTTGAAAATGGCTCTAACGACTTTGATTAAAATGCCATATGTTTGAGATATTTTTATGGCCAATGAAAAGTATATCTTGAATTTTCTAGCCATAGACTATTTACTGCTGTTTACTCTTGATGACTTTTGCATAAATGGTAAACCCTAAGAGATAGACTATATAAAAACCTAGATCTTAAAACACAAGTTATGTCCAAATTATTTTTTTGGGGGGTGTGAACCATTCCGAAGATATTCCTTGTTTATTTGTGTGAGTTTTGCAGTACCTTTTTCTCAAATGGAAGGTCGTTATTCTCTGACGTCGGTCTGGGTGCTCAGTTGGTTAGACGCTGGCTCACTGATCCCAAGGTCGCGGGTTCAAATCCGGCCCAGACCGATGGTTTTTAAGTGTGCTTAAAACCGACAGCTCCATGTCAGTAGATTTACTAGCATGTAAAAGAACCCCTGCGGAACAAAATTCCGGCACACCGGTGACGCTGATGTGATCTCGGCAATTAACAGCGTCGTTAAACAACAAAATGATAATAATAAAAACATAGTTATTCTCTAACCGTGCATAGAGAACGGAATTTCAAAGCTTTAAAATATTCGACTATTGCACAAAGCCTACTGTATTCCCATACTCCCTTTGCACCTACAAGAAAATCAGCAGTGACTAACATGAAAAATATAAAGGAATAATAATTTATAAAAATAGTTCAAGAGCAGAGTAAGTTAAGTGAGTGCAGTGAGTGAGTGATTAGAGTTTTAGGGCCCGTCGACAGCTAGGTCATTAGAGCCCCAAGTGAGTGCAACACATCAGGTTTTATTTTTGTGTATATTAACTTCCTCGGACGATAAATGAATGAAATAAAATTAGTGAAATGGTGCTCAAAAGAGCCCGAGGTCCATAGAGCTTGAAGTCACCCGACATTCTTCTCAGGATAAGGCAAAGGCTCGGAAAAAGGCCTTAATCAGATAACTCACCCTGACAGAGATTCGAACTTGGGACCTCTTAGATGTGTGACAGACATACTACCCCCATGCCACAGAGGCGGGCTTTTAACACAACCTGTAATATACTAGTTGATACTTCATGATAGCTAACACTCTTTGATGTGTTTGTTCAACAGCAAATGCCTGTAAGTGTGGCCCAAAACATGGACAATTGACCGTCTAGCACTCCCTCCATCATCAGTTCATCACTAATTAAACTAGCACCATGGCTGACGCAGACAAAACATCTGAGGGAACTGAAACAGAAGAAGTAGTTGAAACAGTTGAAACTGTGGAAGTGGAAGAAACTGAATCGGAGGCATCCAGTGCCGGTGGTAAGTAATAAGTGATACTGAGAGAAAACCTAGGAAATACATTAGATCTCGAACATAGAAACATTCTATTTTAATTTATAAGTAATGTTCTAATAACTAAGGAGATGACGCCGCGATAACGAGTGCAAGTCGATTTCAAGAGGACAGTTTTTGATTCCCATCGACCATGCCCTCTGACTTGGGTTGTTCTGAATTCCCCTATTACTTAGGCAAATCGGGTGCTAAGTTTTACAGCAGGATTTCTATCCATCATTTTCCTTCATTCCATTTTCTTATCACCTTTCAGGTCTGTTTTCAGACTTGTGGTGTATGGCTTCGCCAGACGGATGGTACGGATGCTTGTGCATAGTAACTGCTGTTCTTGGCGCTAGGTGGCGTTGTGTGGTCGCTGTCCTGCCATGGGAAGACGCTTGTACGACACATGTGATGGTGGTTGCTCGGGGGGGGGGGAGCGCTTGGAACCAGAACGAAAAGGTTACAGCACTTGTTACGGACTTCCGCGCATCTCTGTGGCCCATCTGTGTGCGACCCTATTGCATCCTGCGGTTCCCTCACTTCATCCCTTCCTCCTGTGAGGTGTTAGGGCACAAAGATTCAATCTAGGTAGAAGTGTACGAGTGTCCCTCTTCGTGTCCCCACTTTAACCCAATGTCCTGAATTTAATGGATAAAGGCATCAATGATGAACAATTGTCCTACAGAGAAATGTCACGAAGTAATCGCTTAGTTCCACAAAATGAACTGCTTACTTTAACTATCGGGATGGTTACAAATATGATTATTTTCTTTAATTGTTAGGTTTATCATACTTTTAGAAGTAAAGTCACGGACGTTTTCGCAAAATCAGAAAGATGAACACAAAAATAAGCAATTTTGGAATAATTATCGCCCAGGAATGTGGCAGGTTAGTGGTGGGTTTGGGAGTTAAAACTCCAAAGAGCTCAAAAGAAAAAATTAAACATATAGATTAAGCAGAGTTAATGCTAAATTGACTGAAAGCATTACCCAAACCTACAAAGACATTTGGACACTTAATTTTGCATTTGATTTCTAATATTTATTAATAATAGTCAGCTCTAAAGATCATGCCCACCCTCCCTAAATGTTAGTGTCAGGTATTGAGATATCCACCAAAACATTTTCTTGCTGTCGGCTCCGTCGTGCCATCTCGCGTAATATTTATGAAACACGACCATGGCGTACTCTTTCGACTGCTATTACGAAAGATACCAAACACTGAATCGTTGGTAGAGCTGGCGCAACGAAAGCTTGCTAATCTGTAGGATGTGCAGAAGAATACTTTCGTAAACGTGCCGTTAAGTCTGTTGAAGGGCTACAGTATACCTATTACGGGCTCCAGTATCTAACAACATCTCGAGGTGTACATGTCGCAGAGAGTGAGTAGGAGAGCAGACAGTGGGAGCGACATGTACAATGGAAGTGGGATGTGGCCTTCAGTTAAGCAAGGTAACCCGACTTTCGAGTAGTATCTAAGTTTCGCGCAGCTCTCTTTGGCAAGCTTTCGTCGCGTTGGGCTGATTTTTTTCCGTACTTAGGTTACTAGTAGAGAGGAAGGGAAGTTTGGCCCCTTAATCATAAATAATTAATAAAATTAATCGTATATACATAATCAGTCACCCATAAACAGTTAAGGTATACACCACGTACACTTAAGATGCGTAATTCTTTTGAAAAGCTAATGATGTAAAAGTGTAATATTTATTGCTATGAATATTTTGGTGAGTGATCTTGCAATAGGTACATTTTGAGGAGATTTTCTAAATCTTCCTTAACTTCGATTTCAGCTTAAATTTCAATGTATAGACATGCTTGTTTCAAGCTCCTGTTTATAAGATTTTAAATTCGTAGGATTAAGGTTCGCCATAAAGTGGTAACCTGTTAGGAGGCTCCTAAGCTCACCTTAATTCTCCACCAAATTTAAGCTAATTTCAAATATGTTAAATATTCTTGATTTGTTCGGATTTGAAGTTTTATTCGTACTTGAACAAACATACTCAATTTTTTACGAGTCTATGAACTATCCTGCTATCTATGTTAACAAAATTTGAAAGGTCTAAACAAATGTTAATCTGTCGCTTATATTATTTAACGTCGCCTCGCTACATGCATCAGTTCGTGAGTGTTTAATACGAGTACTTACGAATGGACAAAGTAGTTCTCATAGCACTCTGTAATAGCGAAGGTGCCCAAAACTGTTGGAACCCCTTCGAGAACCAAGCGTGACCATACCACAATCATTGAGCACGTGTATACGAGTGTGTGTGTGTGTGTGTGTGTGTGTGTGTGTGTGTGTGTGTATGTGTGTGTGTATGTGTGTCATAACCGTCCGTCTGTCTTTCAGATTGTGTGATTCCTTCTCTAGGTGGCTGATTATCTTTGTCTGTTTGTCTGTCTGTCCTTCAGTATAGATTCAAAACCGAAAAGTCGGCAGTATGCCAATGTTCATTGTGAGACAGAATATATTGTTAGACCCCGAAAGCAAAGCATTTATGTAAATATTTGTTGCAAATGTAATTTATTTTTCATGTTGGTAAGGATTAATTGAGTAATGAAAACGTATTGCTATTTTTTTCAGTTGTTGCTAATAAGAATTGTTTAAAAACGTCATAAATGTTAAGTTTCATGTTTAAATTTAATATGTATAAATATAAGAACCATATATATAATGTTAAAAGTGTAAGGAGGATAGATAAAGATCGCTTCCCTAACATTACAGGAACTGTTTAGCGTAGGAGAATTTCAAAGTGTACTTCGGGGCAAAAATGAGCGCATACGCGCATTAGTACAAAAACATTATGTAAAGAGGCGCCAATTTTTTAGTTAGTAGCGTCTCTGAGTTTGAAAAGTGAAGACACATTTTTGTAACGCGCGTAGATGTGGGTCTAAAATGTTTAATAAAGTGAAAAGACTGTCAAGAAAGTATATACAGGTGCAACGAAAGATAATTCAGTTGTAACGAGTGTAACATTCGACGAAAAAAGTATAAATAAAAGTGATATAGTGAAGTTACATCCAGTGTTCGTTCATTTCACCCTGTACCACGACCTGAGATAAAGAAAAGAATCTCATAGCTCAACGCAAAGTAATATATTAATAAAAACTCAACACTAATTGTAATACACTCTTTAAGCTTGCATACAAAAATTTTTGTCAATAAGGTCTCTACTTCTCATTTAGAGTAAATAGTGGAAGCATAAAATTGTACTCCAGCCCAAAATTCTATACTAACATATCGGAAATACAAGCTTTGAGATTCCCTGGATTCCAAAAAGCTAGTTCATAAAAAGTCATATCAGTGGCCTAGCGTGATCTTGGGTATGCACTTTGAACTCGTGTTAAGCGTACACATAGATGAAATTTCTAAATTCTACAATTATTAGAGGATTTTGTTCAAACTCATATCAGACATAATACATACAAGGATTCAAATTTTCAATGCAATACCTTTAACACCTCTTCTAGCTATTGTTTTGGCAGTGTACCTTTAAATGCTCCACACGATGAAAATTTAAAATGTTGATAACTTTAAATACTATTCTGTTATAGATAAGCATTCTCAAAGGAATGTTGGGAACAGAATATTTTATAATACTTTGGTTTATTAAATAAAAATTATAAACTTTGAAAAAAAAATTCACAATTGTTTTAGTTTTTACAGAACTTTATAATTCACCAGCTGGTAAATATTAAAGTTACAGAACAATCACTCCCACTATTTTTCTGCATTCTATCAGCTGGTTACAAGCACTCTATTTCCTTACTCGGAGCAGTAGATTCCCAGGAAATGCAACGTTTCTCTCTACAACACGTGTTTTCCCCGTAGTGTACCACGCGGATGCAGATGAGCAATGTGCATACCCACCCTTCGGTTTCCAGGCTATACACTCTTGCACGTTTACACACATTACTGTTCAAAGTGCTGCTTTTTGTACGTAGAAGAAGTTAAAAATACAAATTAACATTCACTGCCAAATAAAATACTGAAAAACTTAGCTTCTAACCTCATTAACATTAACAAGCGAGATGCACTTTTGTGCGTTGCATCCACTGCGCGCTCACATCGTTGACGTGACTGGCGTGAGGCAAGTAAAAGCACCAGCCGCTCTATTTCAATGCTTAGCATGATGTACTAACAATACTAATATACATAGCAGATTGTTGTTCGAAATATAATCCTCAGTAAGAATTACGCCAATTAGATTAGTATACAGATAACAGGAAAAGTAAATTGACGCACTCCTCTCCCCTGGGTCAAAGGTGTCGTCTTTAAGATCTAAAAGATCTCGTCGCCAGGATATCTCCTATCCTGGGTTTGGTATCCCGGTATCTAACTTGCTCCAGCAAGAGGTCCTAATCTGCAAGGTATGCGTGAGTTGTTGTAGGAATGGAACCAAACGAAGAATTAACAAACGTTTGACTTTATTTGCAAATTTCCAGATTTGTAGAGAACTGCCGACGATATCTATTCGGGGTGACTATGGAAATTTGGATCTCCTCGTAGAGGTAATCCACGGTCGCTTCCACGAGTTCGGTGAAGTCTTCGTCTTGTGGGTCCTCCCGGGGCTCCGTCGGTCTGGGTGGCTCAGTTGGTTAGACGCTGGCCTACCGATCCCAAGGTCGCGGGTTCAAACCCGGCCCAGGCCGATGGTTTTTAAGCGTGCTTAAAAACGACTGCTCCATTTCAGTAGATTTACTGGCATGTAAAAGAACTCCTGCGGGACAAAATTCCGGCACACCGGCGACGCTGATGTGATCCTGGCAATTGACAGCGTCGTTAAACAACAAAATAATAATAACCCCCGGGGCTCCAGCATTCCAGCATTCGAGAACAGGTCGTACAGGTTCTCCTGTACGGTATGTTTATCTGCACAGCATCTAGCCGCTTATTGCGACTTATCTGTGCAGTATAGAAGATAGTCCAAATTTTTTTCAAGCTTTTGTGTCTGTGGGCAATGGTTTCATCCTGCATACCTAAGTTTGGATGCAGGTAGGGGACAGGATAGGTGTTGTGGTAAATATGTGTTAGATGATGGGAGTGGCATTACCATTACCCAAGGGCATCCTTAGGAAGACGGTAACTTTTCCTTCTACGAGGTGTTCTGTGGTCGTATTGACCTAATGCCCGTACCAATTGGTTGGTGTGGGAACTCAGTTTGGTGTGCATGGTTCGGGATCGCTCCCTCACCAAGTCCATGATGTAGGGTAGTCCGGAGTGGTTGTGAAGGATGTAAGACGGGAATCTACGCCCGGTATCAGATATTGTTCTTAACACCCTATTCTGCACTGTCTGCAGTTTGCGTATGGTGGAGGGTGCCGCTGATCCCCAGGCTTCGCAGCTGTACAAGATCAGTGGCGGGATGAATGCCCGGTAAATGCTAGTTTTAGGTAAGTGGGCATGGTGGATCGGAGGATAGGGTAGAGCTGTCTGAGTGCAGCGTGGCCGAGTCCGGCGTTTGCGCGGACGTGTGGAGCGTATATTAGTCCGCGGTCGAGGAGAACGCCTATTTGGGATATTTCTCCAACTGAGCCGAAGTGACCGTTCCGGCCGCCAATGGCGAAACTTACCAAGGAGGAGTGCGGAGCTTTTCTTCGGGCTAGTAGCCATTCTCCACTTCTCACTCCAACGACCGACAGCGTCGAGTTGTCGTTGAAGGGGAGGGAGGCAATATTTCACATTCTTGTTTCGTGCCATGATGTCGTTGAAGGGGAGGGAGGCAATATTTCACATTCTTGTTTTGTGTCATGATGAGGACGTCCGCATACTGGCATGTCGCAGTGTGCTGTTCCGTGTGGAAGTCGGACATGTATGCTGCGAAGAGTAGCGGGGAGAGTACACTGCCCTCTGGGACTCCTGCCGCTATATCTCTTAGTGTGGACAGTCTTTCTTCCACTTTCACTCTGAAAGTGCAGTCCTGAAGAAAGCTGCTAATCAGTGTGAGATGGGGAGGGTTGTTTGCCTGCTTTAGTTTGTACAGTAGGCCTTGGTGCCAAGTTGTGGCGAATGCCTTTTCCACGTCCAGCAGAACTGCTATGGTCTTGAAGTTTTCCTGGAAACCCAGGGTAACCTTCTCGGCCACATGCAGCAAGTGGAGTGACCTCGACGAAAACCAAACTGGTGATCCGGTAGGAGTTGCCTATCCTCAAAAAGAGGCGTTAGGCGGGCGAGGAGCAACTTATGCATTAACCTTAGCGTGAATTTATTTTAAAAGGTGAGTTAATTAATAGCACTAACAACACTTACAACATATTTTTCCGGGACGCGTTTCGATGGTTAACTTTCCTCCATTATCAACCGGACATAACTGGGTTTCCATGGTGTTTCATGGTGTGGATGGTGATGCTTCTTCTGATGTTTCTTCTAGTAACGGTTCAATGAACTTACTAAAAATGTCCCTCTGAGGAATGTCGAAATTAAATCCTCTGTTTATATTTTCTAAAATAAAGATTTGTTCCCATGTGGACAGTTCTTGTTTTCCGATTATGTGTTTGAGAAGTTTCGGTTCTAGCTTTATGTCATGATTTTTTGTCCAAAAGTGAAATGCAACCGCTGCTTTTTCTAATTGTTTACTCTTAATGTTTCTAACGTGTTAGGAACAATCAGTGGTTGCATTTCACTTTTGGACAAAAAATCATGACATAAAGCTAGAACCGAAACTTCTCAAACACATAATCGGAAAACAAGAACTGTCCACATGGGAACAAATCTTTATTTTAAAAAATATAAACCGAGTATTTAATTTCGATACTCCTCAGAGGGACATTTTTAGTAAGTTCATTGAACCGTTACCAGAAGAAACGTCAGAAGAAGCATCACCATCCACACCATGAAACACCATGGAAACCCAGTTATGTCCGGTTGATAATGGAGGAAAATTAACCTTCGAAACGCGTCCCGGAAAAATATGTTGTAAGTGTTGTTCAGTGTTATTAATTAACTCACCTTTTAAATTAAATCAATTACAACACTGTTTTTAAACTTCTATGAAAGAAAGATAACTTAGCGTGAATGTTTATTTCATGGAACCCGATCCAATGAAAATATTTTATTTTTTGTGCAGGAAAGAAGAAAAAGGGAAAAAAGAAAGGAAAGAAGGGACAGCCCGCTGCTGCACCTGCAAAAGGAAAAAAGAAGAAGAAAAAGAAGAAGAAAGTTCCACCATCCATTGTATGGCAATATCCTAGGAAGCCTTGTTTAGGACCATCTTACAGTCCTTGTCCACATATATACTTCAAGCACTCAGTCGCCGATCGCTCCAAACTAGACCAGAAGAAATACGATATGCTCTTAGCAACTCCAAAACCGTAAGAATAAATCAACTAAAAACTAACTATTCTTAACTCATAATTATTAATGGAGCAGTATAAAAGCTGTATCAACTATCCTGTGCTAGTTGTTATGAATTTTAAGAACTTCTGGTTATATTCCTGGAAAAATTTGCGAGTAGGAAGCTATGTGCCCATCTTGTTCTACAGACTTAAGTTTTAACCATCAGAGAATCATAATTTAAATAAGGAAACAGTGAAGCTATTAACAGTGAAGCAACAGAATCTAAAATAAGAACAAATTAGAAACTTAAAGCTTCACTTATCGTAGTAAAATAGACCTTTTGCAGCTAACACGTTTCAAGTTGGCTCCAACTCATTCTCAAAGCTATACAAACAAGTTACCATAGCTACTGATGTTCATTTTAAAACTCTGTCACCAATCTCTGAAAACAAAAACCTATAAATACAATCTATTGGAGTTGTTTCAAGATTCATAACACGGTTCCTGTTTTTTAAAATAAACATACTTTCCCAAACCATCAAGACTATAGGTCCATTTAATTGTTTTAATAATTTAACCTCTGGATTAATTTCATGATTGAATGACCAAAAATGATCTGCCACAGCTGATTTATCAGTTTGTTTATATTTAATATTGCTAAAATGCTCTTTCATTCTGGTTTCTAAATGAGGTTTAGTTTTACCAATATAAACCATATCACAATTCAAACAGCTAAATTGATAAATGCCAGCTTTTTTATAATTTGGAATTAAATCCTTTTTAGAAAAGTTTAGCATATTAAATTTATTTTGAGGGACCAAATTTATTTCATATTCTTTAAATATTGTTGTAAATTTTTATTGGCCCATGGCTGGTAAATAAACTTTTTAAAAATACAATTGTCTTTTATCTTTTGGAGGGTAGAAACCTCTTAAACAGCCTTTTGATAATTACATTTTTCTATCTTTTATGTATAAATTTGTAGTAAAACCACTAATTACTGCAGTGTGAATAATGTATTCATATTGTGTGTCAAATTCTTCCTTATTAAGGGATATATTTATTAACCTATAAATTAAACTATTGAAAACAGCAAATGTATGTGCAAAAGGATTAAAACTTTAATTTTCTATGTAATTATCAGTGTGAGTAGATTTTCTGTAAATACCAAAATTCAATTTATTGTTATGTTTTTTAATTTTTAAGTCTAGGAACGGAAGGCATCCATTATTTTCTGTTTCCAAAGTGAACTGTATGGCTTTAACCTGTAAATTTAAAAGTTTTAAAGCATCATTTATCTGTTTTTCAGGGACAACAGCAAAAATGTCATCCACATATCTATACCATATTTTAAAATTTAGAGGGAATGATTTTGTAATTTGAATTTCAGGAAAGCTCATGAAAAGATTAGCTAGAAATGACGAAAGTGGACTACCCTTTGCCAAGCAAGAAGTTTGTTGAAAAAATTGCCATTAAAACTAAAGAAATTTTGATCTAAACAAAGATTTGTTAGTTTTACAAAATCATCTATTAATTCTTCGTTTAATTCTAAATAATTTAACCGTTTTAAAAAAAAAATCAAAAGTGTTTTTTTTTTTTAAGGAGTGCTAGATAATTGTTCAGCAGTAGTCAGCAAGCATTCTTGCACTCCACTTTCCCTAGTAACGTTTTCCATTAAAGATATTTGCTGATGGAAACGTTCGCTATGTTCATCACTTATTTCCCCACAACTTTCAGAAAAAAATCTTATGGGAGTGTCAAAAGTGTAATTTAAGGGACATGTTGCATCATATTTTGTGATAAGATGATAAAAAATTTGTAACAAGGTCCTCATAGTTTCCTCTTTCTCAGCCTCTTTCTCAGCATCATTTAAAAGGTGTTCAAATACCGTTCAAGATGATGAATCTATGGGCCAACAAAAACTCCTTCCTTTATTGGCTTCACCAATATCAGGAAATTTTGTTTCTAGGTATTTGAATGCCAGTCCATTTTGGTCCAACTGTTAGCAAAGTTTTTGATGAGACAAGTTTTATATGTAGTGGAGGAATTAATGTTCTCAGGTCATTCATCGTTTTCATGAAATGAGAAGCTCTATCTCTCATGCCCCATTCACATGTGCAACAACGTGTTTAGTGTAGCCTACTTGCAGTGCAGTTAATATTGTAATTACTTCCAAGTAGTGCATATTTTCCATTTATAAGTGTTATACTGAATTGAGTCACGAGGGGGTTTCAGGCTGCCAAGTGCTTCATTCATATGCACGGAATAACCAGTAGGAGTTGACAGGAACTGTTTGCCATTAGGTTGTATTGCAGCTTTGAGACTTAATTTTGAAGTATCTATAAACAACCGCCACTAATTACTGTTGGTGTTTTTTTAAAAACATAAGCCGTGTGTGAGTAATGTTTGAGAGATAGAATCGGAACTGAAAAATTCAATATCACAGATGGAATTTGAACCAAAGACCCTTCGCTTGCCAGGCGGGTGCTCTAACCATTAAGCTACTGTGACAACCTGTCAGGATGACATTGAATTATCCAACAAATTCGCATTTCTCCCGCTAAACCACAAAGACAGCCTCACATCAATGTGTGTGTGTTGTTGTGTTTAACGCCCACTTTTACTACTACGGCACTGCAGGCGGTGACACTGATGATACATGGAATGAAGATGGAGCACCGGTGGAATGAGATGGCGAGGGAAACCGGAGCACCCGGAGAAAACCCGCCCTGACGCCGCTTCGTCCACCACGAATACCACATGCGGGTCCCTGGGATATTACCCCAATGATGACCCCACAGGGGCCTACTACGGTAGGTGCGGGTTTGGTGCACCCAGGGTCCCGAGCCATACTCTGAATTGGGTTCCTCTAAGGGTTGAGAAAGCATATGCTAAACGCCCAGTCAACTTTGGTCCACTTCTGTGTTTGATTTCCCACCTTATACCTCCCTGAATACAATCTGATAGTTAACCCACGCGCAGGTTGTAGGTGGATGGGGAGACGCAAGGGGTGACTGGGTAACAGCGTAATTCCCAGCCCCTGGCTATCATATAGGATCTGTGTTCGTATTCGCAGATAAAGGTCAGTCCCGGGGAGGGGCCATTGCATGAGCTGATGCACTCCTGAAGGCGATTGGGTCCTTCTGTCTATACACTGGGAGAAGTGGCCCTAGGGTGAGCAAGGTCCAGGCTAGGACTCTCACCTAAGGTGGAATGGTGCCCAGAATGCAAGCATGTCATCGGAGACATTTGCAGTGGTGGAGGATTAAGTCGCCATAGTGCATCCCAAAACACCAAAACAAAAATCAAGTATAAAGGAAGTAGTTGAGTCTTGTGGTCCTCGCTACTTAGTGATAGCTAGAACTGAGGAAGGGAAGAATTTTATATCGGTGAGCCGATTTACAATTCAAAAGGGTTTGGATAACATTGCTGGCTCAGTGAAGTCATGTACAAGATCTCGCAATGGCGCGCTCCTGGTTGAAACGCATTCAGCTACCCAGGCTGTTAAAACGCTGAGAGCCAAAACGCTAGCAAGTTATCCTGCACGTTTTGAGATGCACAGAACTTTGAACTCCTAGTGCGGTGTGATAAACACCCGTGCATTGGACGGATTATCCAACGAGGAGATTCAAGAAAAACTTACAGAGCAAGGCGTCATTAGCTTTTACCGGGTTCAATGCAAACAAGGTGGTGAATTAAAGCCTACTCGTACCCTGTTAATAACCTTTGATCGGGAAGATCTCCCGCAAAGGATTAAGGCAGGGAAAGAATCCACCGAAGGTAGGTCATCCCGAACCCACTCAGATGGACATGCAAGCGAGTTTTGTAAGGCACTAGTTACATGCACTAACTGTGGAGACGAATTCCACAATGGTGCATGTACTGCAGCTCCGTCATGTGTGAACTGCAAAGGTGAACATCCATCTAGTTCTTGAGATTGCCCCCGCTTTGTAGAGGAGAGAGCGATTCAAGAGATACGGGTTAGAGCAGGCATCGGCAAACATGTGCTCAATGAGGTATCAGTATGACGTCTCTACATGCAACCCGCAATGCACATGACGTAATGTAGAACAGGGGATGGCACTGACCTTCGTTCAGAGTCAGTGCTGGACTCGCTCGCTACAGAGTACAATAAGGAATAGTACATATACTTGAATCCAGCTATTTTGGTCTACGATACTTTAGGTAGGCCTAGATATTTGAGCAAAGTATTTCAATTCACTTCTATTTGCAATGTAACATGAAAATCTAGTGATATATCACAAGCAGCCACTGTCAGTATAGCACGCAAATTAACATCTGTTAATCGCGATACAAGATTTTTTTTGGATTCAGTTTCTTTTCTTCTACACATTTCTTAAATGTTTGAAATAATTCTGTCCCTGTTATGTGTTCCCTAAGTGGAATGACTGCAAGCATATATTCTTGTATCGAGAGGTTGTTAGTAACTCCACGAGTGAAAATTATCAATTGTGCTGTGTCAACGTTGTCAGTGCTTTTATCCATCGCTAGAGAAACGGCTATAAATGCATGGACCTCGGTTTGTAGTCTTTTTTCGGTTATTTCTGCTATTTTATGTATCCTCCTCTGCATGGCTCGTGGTGATAATGCAATATTACTAAAAGAATATATTGTTCAGGGCAAATTATGTTGGCAACTTTACTCTCACATTTTTTATGAAATCTCCATCCTAAAACAGCTCAGTGACTGAGCAATCTCCAAAGCAACAGCATAGCTGGCGTGAAGTTGTCTATCAGTTATAATATTTGAATTAATATTAGGTGTATTATCTGAATATTGCTCTTTGAGCTTTTGCAGTTGATTAGTCTAATCTAGACCTGAACAAAAAAAATAAAATGAATAAAGGACACTACGTCAGTGTTATGCTACTTTAAATCGTGGTGTAAATTTATGAATACATGCTTGTCTATAATTGTATGGTGATCTTATGAGATGTATCACAATGCCGCTTGATGTTCCATTGATGAGTGCCTTTTTTAACTTTAGAGCACAACAAAACACCTTACGTTCCTTACGTGATGAGAGAAGAAATCATCGAAGTGGTATTCTAGATATCAAATTTAATAGACCAGGAATAATTAGATGCACTCTAATTATATGAGTATACTAAGATTTTAAGTTAAATGAACCTTCAAAGTTATAAATAAAGAAACTTATCTTTAAGTCTTAGTATTAAATTACACTTTGACAGACATGTTTAGAAGTATAGGTAAATACGACAGGACAGTCCGCCCATGATTGGTGTGTATGCAGTGCCAGTTAAGGCTGCGAGGGAGGGGGAGAAGAGTAAGCGCTGCCCCTGACACGTCATAGTTGCGAGGTCTCATTGAGTACATGTTTGCCGATGCCTGGGTTAGAGAGGTGCTCTTCTCTGAAGCCCGGAAACCCTTGCATATACGCCAACCTTCTGTTCCAAGCTCCGGTGCCTATAGCTCAGTTGCAGCTAAACCGGTACCGAAGCGAGAGATCGCAACACAGAACAGCGATATAAATGGTGCAACAATATCAGTGGAGACACTCGTAACCCGCAGCTCTATTCCAAAGCTTTCTACATCAATACGCACATTTGCCTTATTCAGCTGGATCATTGTTAGTTCGCGCACACGCGCGCGCGCACACACACACACACACATACACACACACATACATACATACACACACTTTTCATTTCTTTTATTACTGGGTCATAATATATTTGTTTTCATTAAACTCTTGACATTTCAAACTTTGAGTCATAAATAGTTCCCCTATCTAATTGGTACGTAGTAGAGATAGCTCAACTATGAAGTTCAAGTTTATATACTTCATTGCGACATATAATAAACTTAAACTTCACTAAAACACCGAACTGCTAATGTAGGCATGCTTCAAATTAGCAGAATTCCTTAACCACCTTTAAAAGTTTTTTTTTTTTTTTTTTTTTTTTTTTTTTTCCATAAAATTTTGCCACCTGTTACGTTTTGAAAGAATGTAATAACTTGTTTAAAAATGTTCTAGCTCTAAAACAAATCTATCAAATTACAGTATGCCATGGAAGGAACCTCCGGATGAGCTGCAAAAGTACAAAAGACGCCCACTTACTCCTCGAACCGAGTGTTTGGCACTGCCTCCTAAAAGGTAAGATATACAAGGTGTGTTTTTAAAATAAGCACCGATAATTTTTTTTAAATAAATGAGGATTATTTTGAGGCGGGGTAGAGGGGGGAGGCAGAAGAGTTGAAAATGAAAGTTTGACTTTTTCTTCAGGGAAGGGGAAGGGTGTCGGAAGGAAATACAGTTTCCGTTGTTATGGATAGAGAATTAAAAGTAAGGTTTGTGGAAGTTCCACATTAGCACTTGCATGATTTGTGTAATGTCGGGAGCTGCCGTCCATTGAAAGGGAGAGGGTGGAAAAACATGCTGTTTGGTATACTATAGTGGGTTTAGAATATAAGTATAGAATGTTTATAGCTTATTGCTCTAGTCCAGGGGAAGACAACTTCGGGCCGTGTGACCTATTTAAACGAAGAGCTAGCTTGTACGTTCATGTGACGTCAGGCGAGAGCGGTGTATTGCTATGCTGCCTAGATCAGCGGCGCTACTTACAGGAAACTGAATGGATATGAAGAATGTTATTTGGCCATGTTTACAACTTGCCCGCGCTGTTTAGGGAGAACCCTCTTCAGCCTAGTCTGAGGGTGTTTATTTGTTGTTTGAGGGATCTTAACGGCGTTAGTGCAAATTTTGTTTTTATTTTGTCTTTTTGTTGACGTTGTGTAGTGTGATGTATAGTGGTTTTGTGTTTGTGTTCAGTTCCCCGTGTTTCACACCAGTTTGAGACCGGCTTCAAGATGTAGAAGCATTGTCAACTACGTTTCAGGTCTTTGCAACCCCGTATTCATTGGAATGTTAACAATGTTTCTAGCAGGTAGCAAATTGAATTGATAAATTTACAATGCAACGATTTGCTGAAGGACAAATACAAACACAAGGAAGACTTGGCATATTGTTATACGAATGTTCCTCAAACCAGATTTCTGAGGTTATATATCCTTGTTGCACGGGTATTTTGTATGTTTGGTTCTACGTAGGTGTGCGAACAATTCTTTTCTGTTATGAACCTTTCTAAGTCAAAATCCCGAAGCATACTGTCAGACCACAATCTAACGTACAGTCTTCGGTTACAAATGTGCCGTACATTACGTCCTAACATTGATGAACTAGTTAAAGAAAAGCGAAACGGCAAATGTCGGAAAATGTCCACCTAATTGTTCTGTATAGCTCTCCTCAAGCTCCGGCAAAATAGTTATAATTTCTGTTCTATTGGCGTTATAACATGACTGTTCACATAAACTAGAATATATATGGAATAAAGCCGAAATGTAATTATTTATAATCTGTGACTATTCCGTAATTGAAACAGTCGGCATTAAAATTACGATGTCCCATATGCCATTTCCTCTTGCCCGCTGTGACGTCACACGTTCAACTGGCTTTCCGTGGGAGCATGTGAGCTGAGTGAGCTGACGTCACAGCAGCATTGCCTGTCTTCCCCTGCTCTAGTCCCACATCGGGCGCCATTTGTGGCGGCTTTGAAATTTGCAAAATGGTGCTTCATAACTGTCCCACGTTGAGGCGCATTTTTGTACCAGGTTTAGGATGAATTGATTTTATTTATGAGTAAAGTAATACCTTTCTTCTCTTTCTTCTTATATGATCCCATATATGTGAGCAACTCGCAGTAAATTCGTAGATATTTCCTGAAATAGCTCAAACTGGCTGCGGTGGTTTTAGCTATGACACCATTTGGTCTTCAAAGGGTCTTCTAATAGATCAATGTGAGATCCATAATGAATTAGTCTCTTTTAATCACTATTAACAGGCTGTATTACATTTTGGTGGCGTTTCACAACTATTTATATAAAGTATCACAATGTTTCTGTTCATGTCTAGATTTATGTTGCTATTCATATAACATGTGAAAAACGACTTCTTAATGCCTCTGTTTTGCATTTGAGTATGCGAGCTTACAAAATACGCTGCCTCAGTACATAACCAAAATCCCGAATTCCGTCCGGAATTGTTGTAGAACTTGGGAAAGGTTATTGGCCAGTCGTGAGATATGGTCTTTGACTGCTGCGAACCTAAGCTGCATGAGATGATATCTCGTCGCAAGGAGACAATCTTGGCTCGGTTGCGCAAAGACCACTGATATGTTAGGCACGCTTTCCACTTTAAAAGAGACCTTGCTCTTTTTTATTCGCTGTCGGTCATGTTGTCGATTGTGTTTTCCAGGCGCATCTTTGGCACTCTTTGTAACGGGTGGTCAGTCTTGCAGAGGTCCTAGTGGGTGATAACCAAGCGGTCGAAAGAGTTACGAAATATTTATCGGTGGGAAACTCCCGCAGAAGAATTTAGTACTAAAGATATTGATTTCTTTATATTTGCAGTTTTCTTCTGTTAATATGTTTTGATTCTGGCTTTTCCCAGGTTTAGTTCTGTACATTTACTTATATTTGTGATTTTTCTAGCATTTTATTTTTTATGGATCTTTGTTTCTGGCTTTTGCTGTGATTTGCTTTATAAGGACGCTGATGACCCTAGTGGTTGAACCCCTTAAATATTCATCAGCATCTAGACCGCAAACAGGGGATGCATCTTCTCAATCAAATAGCTTCTCAACTGGTCCCACAGGGATCCAATGAGGCTGGGTGAACCACGGGACAGGGCTTCTAGCGGGAGAAAATTCCCACGCCGGTACCGATAATCAAAGCCTGGTCTCCCGCTTAGTAAGTAGTTGCGCTGCCACCGTGATAAGAAGACTAGCACTCATGTATACACACTATATAGAAATTGTCCCCTTTATCATATTGTGACGTCGAACGCACGGGTCCATCAAAGGACGGCCAGAGTCAAGTTACCTCACACCATATACGAGGCTGGCGAGCAAACAAAGGCGCTTCCTCACACCACTCACGGCTAGAAAACACGTACCAACAATCAGAGTGGCAGAACATAATGGGGTTTTCTAGACTATTACTGAATCTTCGGCTGCCGGAAAATTCTAAAAGCTTGCGAGATGCGAATCAGTTTTTAATTTTGAGTTTGTGTGCCAGCTGTTTAAGAGACACAGAAAATGAATGAAAACAGCTGTAAATTTTACCAACACGAAAGACTGCAGACTGTGTTAACGACAGTAAAACAGAGCTCTGTATTAGTGCAAAGATTTTGGCAGATAATAAAGCGAGAAAAATAGGTAACTAGACTGGACTTTTGTCGTTTTTGTCATAATGGTGTCAACAGTGAGATGTACTCGCCGCGATAGAGACAATGCTAAGGAAGCTGATGGCTAGCATGGCAGAAACGAAATCCGGAATGGACAAGATGCAGTCAAAAATGGAGGTTGTGAAGGAAGATGTGAGCATGAAAAAGAATTCCAGAATGGAAAAGATGGATGTGGAGTGGACAGGATGGGAAGTAAAATGAGAGCAATGAATTCCACCATGGAGAAGATCGAGGTAAATATGCAGGGTGTAAAGGAAGAAGTGGAGACAGAAATTAATTCGGGAGTGGAAAAGATGGAGACGAAACCTGAATCAGCAGTGGAAAAGATAAAGATCGGGCGAATGACCGGGGTGAAGAAAAACATGAAAGAACTGGGGGGGGGGGGGGGAGGAATGGAAGACTTAGTATTCTAGAGAACTTTGGAGAACGAATAAAGAAGATGTCTGGGAACGAGTTAGTGCCCTGGACAACGTTAGGGAAAGCTTCAGCACCTTGAAACACAGAGTCGACGGCAGCATAAGGAACTGAACGCCTGGATGGAACCAACGATTGGCGAAAAACTTAAGAACCCAAAGATTGAGATGGCAGGATGCGAAGAACCACATGCGCCAAGCCACCCAGGTGCGCCGAGACGTCAACTTTTGCAGTCTTCCACCGGCAGTTCCCTGCCGTCACCATCGATAGCTTATGGTCAGCAGAAGTCGTACAGCTCGTCTCCAGGTACGGGCGGCGAAAGTGCTGAAGGCGATTCCGACGCCAACGACGTCCAGAAACATTTGGAAGGCTTTAGAAAACTGTTCGGGAATCACTGTCTGGTCGCAGCCTACCGCAGTCAGCTCAAGTTGAGGCTGTAACAGTCAGGGGAGACGCTGCAGGAGTTCACCCTAGCCACTGAACAACTGGCTTACCTCCCGGCCGGATATGTGTCACAACAAGCTGCCTACTATAAAATATAAAACTGTCTACTTCTTCACCGAGCAGGTGCCTGACGCCGACATACGAGACATCAGCGCCTGATGCTCGGCGCCTACAAGACCATCCACGATGTGCTGATGGCCGCGGCTAAGGTAACATCTTCCCCAACTTAATAGACCAGGACCATTTGATACGACGGGAACAGAGGAACCACCAAAGCGCGACGACAGGAATCTTTCAGTGGCGTGTGCTGGGGGTGTGGCCAGCTCCGACATCTGATGAGGAAAACTCTGTTGACGAGCAAGCGGAAAATGAGTGAACACCGGCGTGACGAGGTGCATGTCGAGGCCATCATCGCCGACAATTCGAGTGGCGTTGCGTACTTGCTGCAGGAGAATGAACAAGAGCCTCATTGCGGATGGTTAAATGCGAGGGAAGAGGTACCAAATACTGGTGAACTTGGATGCGTGATGCGACCTGACGTGGCAAAGGGCCTGCTGTCCAGGAAACCATAGCGGGCCAGTCAGATTATGACGGTATCGGGTGACATCTTGCCCTTACAGAATGAGGCCTGGCAGCAGTTGAGTTTCGGGCGAAGAGTTACAAATTTGTGCGTGTTCGTCGCTAGGGTGACTTAGAAAGTGGTTCTGGAACCAGATGACCTCAGGAGACACGACGCGGTTGTCGATGTCGGCAGGAGGGTCTTGTCACTCGGTTTAGATGAGGTGATTCTTTAGAGACCACATGAGCAGCCAGTGGCACGGTTGCTGATGAAGATCGTGGAAGTGCCCGCAAGAGGTGAGATGGAGGTTCAGGCACGCCTTCAAGGAATATAGTGCAGAACTGTAAGAGGCCCTAAATTGTGCGTTGCCATGGTGTTGTTGCCTTGTCCAAAGGAAGTGTCTGTGAGGCTGCTGAATCCCTTGGACAGTGATTGGGGACATACCGGCCAAACCGGAACTGGGGAAGTGCAAGTCGGCTGTGAGCGTTTCACCGTGCGACGGAACTGTGGAGTCAGGTCAAGGTGGGACCTGGGGTCTCGGCTGAAACCTAAGTGAAGGGTGCAGCCGAACATCTGACCGGCGATCAACTGGAAAGAGTCCGACATCTACTTGGAAGTTATTAGTCTATCTTCAGCCAAGGGAATGGCGATTACTGTCGCAACCATCGAAACTCGCTTCTGTGTATATTACCGGAAACTGAACGGTGTCACACGAAAGAACTGCTTTCCCTTAACTTGGATTGAGGACACCCTGGATACTCTTGCCATTTCGTTTGTCTGAGTGGCTCAGTGGGTTTGAAGCTGGCATACTGATCCCAAGGTTGCGGGCTCATATCCGGCGGGCTAGACCGATGGTTTTTAAGTGTACTTGAAAAGGATAGCTCCACGTCATTAGATTTACTGGCATGTAAAAGAAGTCCTACAGGGCGAAATTTCGGCACACCGGTGACAGATTACGACGCTGGCAATTAACAGCGCCTCATGGAATCAGTGATAAGATGCCAGATTCCCGACGCCTGCATGCTAAACTTGGATGGCACCATCGTGATTGGCAGCACCTTCGAAAATAATGTGAAAACCTGAACAAGGTATTATGGAGATTAGATGCCACCAATCTGAAGTTTAACGCAAACAAGAAACCAACTATTCAGCAAGAAGGTTCCCTACTTGGGCCACATAGTTTCACCATCAGGGATAGCCACGGAATCCAAGAAGGCTCAGGCTATGAGAGACTACTCAGGTTGAATGATACACTACAGCAGCGGAGTTTACTAGGTATGTTCAGATTCTACCATCGATTATTCAGAGGCTTACCCCCAACATCGCGAAGCCTCTTACTCTTTTGACGGAAGAACGGACATATGTGGACGGAACAGGCCGAAGTCGCGTTCCAAGCACTGAAGTCAACGCTTTGCAGCGCTCCTGTTTTAGGTTTCCCACAACCAGACTACGATTTAAGCGTGAACACCGAAACCGTGGACGCTAGCGACAGCGGAATTGGGGGCGTACTCCCCAGATCCAAAGCGGACAAGAGCGAGTTATAGCCTACTAGAGCAAGACGCTCTCCAAGGCCGAGAAGAACTACTGTGTCACCCGGTATGAGTTCCTGGCAGTGGTAAACTCGCTGGAGTGTTTCGAAAAGTACTTGTACGGTCGGCCATTCGATCTGAAAAATGACCACTCCACACTCAACTGGCTGTTGAGCTTCAAGAACCTAGAGGCTCTAGGAGTACAGCTTCATCTCGGAACACCGGAAGGAAAGAAGCACTTCATTGCGGATGCCTTGTCGAGAAGTCCTTGTCCGGAGGAGTGTGGTAGCTGTGCGGGTGATTTCAACGATGCCTGCAGGCCTGAGGTGGGAGCAGCTGACGGACACCCACTTAGGACTCCTCCGAGAAGTGGAAGCAGGAACCTAGCAGAGCTGGGAGGACATCAGACCCAGGACTAGTGAGTATAAGTCATACTTGGCACCATGGGACTCGCTGAAGATCAAGGACGGCACTGATCTGGGAGTCACCTGATGGAAAAATACAGAGAGAGCAACTGGTACTTTTTCGGAGTAAGGTTATGGAGGACCTGAGGGAGGAACATCCCGATTCCTCCGGAAGGAATTTTGGACCCAACCACACGATCGACAAGGTGCGACAGAGATATTACTGGTTAAGGCTACGTGCGGATACTGAGATGTGGTACCGCCAGTGCCATGTGTGCCACAAGTTGCGGCCCGTAGACTAGGAGCCCGGGTCGTATGCATCAGTATAACGCGGGAGTACCCATCGGACGTAAAGCCATTGACGTAGCTGGACAATTTCCTGTCTCCGACAGGGGCAACAAATATTTGCTGGTGTTCATGGACTACTTCACCAAGTGGCCGGAGCTGTTAGCCATCCGAACCAGGAGGCTAAGACGATCGTGGACTCTCTTGTGGAAGAATGTTCTGCCGCTTCGGACTCCCGCTGGAACTACACAGCAATAAGTGCAGAAACTTTGAGTCCAACTTAATGAGAGAAATGCTAGAGCAACCCGTAGTGTAAAATACGCGAGCGATGCCTTTTCCCTCCCATTCGGACGACATGGTCGAGCGGTAAATAAATACCCTCGAAGAACATCTGAGGAACGTCGTGGCCAACCACCAGAAGGACTGGCACGTCAGAGTGTCACTGCTCTTATTAGCCTAACGTTCGTCTACCCATGACACCACCGGGATGACAGCCAGTATAACCTTTGTCCAAGAATTCCGCCTTCCGTGCAACCTGACGTTTGAGATCCCTGAAACAGTACAGCCAGCAGTCGTATACGTGGAAAACCTAGTGGACCGTCTTCACAATGCAATGGGATGGCCCATCAGCACATCCAGCTAGCGAGCGACTGGATCAAGACACGGTGTGTTCGGCAAGCCAAGGGCCTAGGGTTTCAACAGGGTAGTTTGGTGCAACTGCCTCAAGCTACTTACAACCATGGCAAGGACCGCACCGCGTGGTGAAGAGGATCGACGATGTAGTCCATCACATCCAGAGGCTGTCCTGAGGGAAGATTCTGGTGATGCATTCGGATCCTCTGACCAACTACGACGGTATTGATTAGGGCTACCAGCTCTGAGGAGGAAGCAATGTGACATCAACCGCGCAGTGCACATCAAAGGACTACCAGGGTCAAGCTACCTCACAAGGCATACCAGACCGGCGAGCAAACAAAGGTACTCCCCACGTCGCTCACGGCGAAGAAACACGTGCCAGAATCAGAGCAAAAGAACAAAAAGAGATTTTCTAGATTTTTCCAGAATCTTCAGCAGCTGGAAAGTTCCAGAAAGGCGAAGTTCCAGAAAATCTGGCTACATCATCGCCGGTGTAAAAGCTTGCGAGACGCGTAGCAGTTTTAGTTTTGGGTGTGTGGGTGTGTCAGCTGTTTGAGAGCCAGAGAAAGTGAAGAAAAACAGTTGTGAGTTGTAATATCACAGAGAGTCTACACTGTGTTAACGTCAGTAGAAGTGAGCTGTGTGCAAATATTTTGGAACAAAATAAAGCGAGAAAAAGAGGTAATTGGACTGGACGTTTGTTGTTTTTTCACAATATGAGCATAGATATTGTTGCAGTAATTTTATGCAGCTTAATCATTGCCAGAAAAAGCACAGTGTCCCGAAATGTATGGTATATGGCAATTCTAGGGCATGGGGTTTAATATGTCATGAATAATAGCGACTTAAGCTTACAGAGTTTGCCTAAGACTTTAGTTTATTGTGTAGATAAATACGTATATTCGTGGTATCCTGTTTCATTACCTAACATGATACAAAATAATTAAACTAAATAAATGAAGTATTCATAGAATCAGTATGGGCAATACATGCAAATATGTATGTAACATTAATTGTTTTGTTTCAAGAAAACTGGCAGCTCACCTGCAGGAATTCTCTGCTATTTTAACACCTCCGATGACTGAAAATTTGGGAGCGCTACTGGAAACAAACTGTGACCTCACACAATCGTAAGTAGTATCAACGTTATTGTTTAAGTCTGTTTAGACAACGCGTGTGCAGTTGATCAACAAAGGAAATGTGCGCTACGCACAACTAATGATTTTCAGTCATGTATCTTCGCGCTTCAGAAAAGTTAAACCTCTATCCTTGTCCTTGAAAACCATCAGCAACCCTGATATTAAGAAAAGGACAGTTGTATCTTGATCCCACGTAGTCTTGGTTTGTCAAAATTCTGAATTCCACTTCTTTTCTTTCTTTTCTGTTTCATTAGCTGTAAAGATTCATGTTAAGATATTGCAACTCTGCAGAAAGGACTGAAGAGAAAGGGTCCGTGTCGCAAAGCGATGATAAGGGCGGCCGAACTGCACACGCATTGACTAAGCCGGTCTTAAGTAAAATAAAACTGAGATTTATTTCTAACGTTGTACTTATTAGTTACCTCATGTGTTTATTGTGAGGTTTTCACTTAATTCTCTTTGTTGTCACGTAAATGCAAGTAATATTTCTGAGCTACAGAGTACACGTGTTCCATACACAGCTAATTAAAATAAAATATATGAGTAATATCCTGTATGAAAATCCTTAACTCTGTTGGTGGTTTTATTAACGAGTATTAAGAAACCCACTTTCCTATTCAGTGACTCCATAAACAGAACTGAAGTATAGATAAGGCTTACCACTATTTTGTTGATTAATAATTCCGTTGTAGGCCTGAGTGTTTCAGAATAATGGTTTTCTTTTTCTTACTTTTTCTTTAATTAAAATGTTACATGTGGTGTTGTGGTTTCAATTCCTTGATATAATTGTGAAAAAAGGACATAATTTAAAATTTGTCCTAAATGGGGGATACACGTGCAGCTGTAACATTTATTATATAAATTACATTTATTTGAAGAATGTGATGAGCGTGCCACTGATAAACATACGCCTCATTCAAATTCAATTATTGTGTCTATCCATTAGCAGCAATCCTATCCTTACTCGTAGATTTTCTTTGGAAAAAATATATAAGTATCTCGAATCCAAGGAAATCAAATGCATCTAAAGACTATGGCTACACGTTTCTTTTGAATGTTTCAGACCCAAAATGGTTCTATATTCTTCTACTGCAATACGTGTCACTTAAACTGTACCTTGGCTAAACCTAGAAAAACGGTATGGACCTCTAGGATTTGTTTTGAGTGTGCGCTCGGAATTATTTGTATATCAAACTCCTCCGTAAAGTGATCATGAAACTAGGTAAATTGTGTTTGTGTTCATAAGAAAATTAAAATTATCTTCAGTTATCTTGGAAGACGCTGAGTTAACAATTTCAGTTTCACTTCAATGTACTTAGTTCTCTTCAGAAATATGGACAGCTGTATCAGGAGGTTCCAGAAAAGTAGTTAGATCTATTATAAGGGGACAAATTTCAACAGTAAATACGGCTTTTTACATTGCTGACTGAATTTCTTCCCGGCGACTTTAATGAAAAAGCTCAATCCCTTATTCAACTGGCATCTATTGCAAATTTCTGCAAATATTCAATGTGTTACCAGATAACGTCGTCAGTCCCAATTATGTGTTTTATCTTAAGGATACAAACAGCGGGTATATGACTTTTATTGCTTTGGTTATCTAACCCTCTGTATTCCTTCCTCAGAAACTACATACAACACTTGCTCTTCTTCTTTCTTTGTATTAAGGTCATTATCAATCTTAACGCTGCAGTGTTCAAAGCATTCCTCTCATCCTCTCAATCCTGTAATTCCAATGTTTACACACATTTTGTCGTTGATATTAGCATCATCCTGTGGAAGAATTACAAGTAGTGTAAAATAGACAACTGGCCCACGGACTAATTTTCAACAATGCCATAATGTAGGACGAAGATGGGGTGGACCAGGTGGATGGCTAGAGAAAGCTAACGCTGTTAGGCTGTTATAAGATAGGTGCTTCAAAATGTTTGATCACGATTAATAATCCAATATAGCTGTCCACAGTGAGTAACCCAAGGGACTACTACTCTAAACTTTCGTTTAAGAGAGATTTAGGTTCATAAGGCATAATACAAATGGTTGGTAGGGTAACTCCTCATTATAGGATATTCTTCGATGTCTGCTTCAATCTCTTGGTACATGATTATAATCCAAAAAGTCTATTTACATTTATTGATTCAAGATACTTACTTTGGGCCTTGGTTCAAATGTGAATTAGAAACGTGACAATCAGGGTTAGAAAGTTTTAAAATGACGTTAATATGGTATTTAGACAACTGAATCATTCCAGATAGTTTGGGAGGTTCCTTATTCCATGGTGAAACGTACGACAAATAAAAGGACGTAGCACCAATACAAACGCGCATTTTGACGATTACAGTCATGTAATCTAAAAAAAATAGTTAAGTGAGAGACGCAGTGGCAGAATAATATCAATTTCAAAGATGATGTAATTTATAAATAAGAAGATAGACTTAGTAGAGCATAGGATACCATTCATTTGCAGGTTCAGATATAGAACAGGATACGAAGATAGACCTAGTAAAGCATAAGATACCGTTCATTTGCAGGTTCAGATACATAACAAGACTGACGCACCATATTGAGTATCTTTAACACTATACCAGCTGGAATTGCAAGGCAGCTATTTATTAGCTTGCAATTTTGGGTTGTAGTTGTCCTACAGAGATGTAGTTAGGCAACACAGTCCTTTGTAGGAATGATTGTAACAATAGACTAGTCAAATCTATCCGTAATGTATATTCTGTACACCGACTGATTGGATATGAGCCTGGAAATTGACAGCGTCGTTAACAAACAAAAATATTTCGTGCCGAAATGCCTCAGAACCAGCATCGACAGAGGCACTAGAAAATATAGCCTATATGAATAGAAAAAGTCGGACCAGGGCCTGCCAACCCGACATACGCAAGGTAGAGGTGGGGCGATCATCCAACCGATCGGTAACCGCGTAATTCCTAGCCCCTGGTTATCATACAGGACTTGTGTTCGTATCCATTGATAACGGTCAGTCCCGGGGAGGAGCAATTGCATGAGCTAACGCACTCCTGAAGACCGTTGGGCAGTGTGATTCTTGAGCGAGCAAGGTCCTGACCAGGACTCTCGAGTAAGCTGGGGCGGCGCCCAGGATGTGAGCATGCCACAGGAAATATTTGTAATGGTGGAGGATATAATCGCCATGGCCGTGACTATTACATTTTCATAAGCGTTATGCTGATAAATTTATTGTTGTAGCATTTGGTTTATGATGTACGATAATTTTGAATCCAAAACTATAATTTTGAGTGGCCGGTACGATAATTTTATTTTTAAACGTTGGTAACCCTGATTCTGAACGAGAATTCTTCCGTGGTTTTAGGGTATTTATAGTCTATGTGGCCTTTCCAAAACTTGAGACTGTCGGAGGGAGGGGTAATAGAAGTCAGATGTTTCTTTGATATTTCACACCCTTTTGCGTGAATATTGGACAGGATGATTATCAGTTATTAGAAATAGTTGGGACGGTACAAAATTACAATTATTATAAGGGCTAAGAAATGATTCACTGAAAGAATTCCCTAGATCATCGTACAACAATTTCATAAAGAAGGTAGGGTGTAAAATAAATGAGTTAACTGATCACTGAAGCTTAAAAAGCTTAACGCGCAACTCGGGTCAGCCAGCTGCCCACCTCGATAGCGTGATGGTTAGCGTGTCTGCCTCACGTTCAAGGGGTCGCGAGTTCGAATCTCGCTTAGGGTAAGGTTATCCGGGTAAGGTTTTTTCCGAGGTTTTCCCTACCCTGAGAAGACGAATGTCGGGTAACTTAAAGCTCCATGGACCTCGGACTCATTTGAGCATCATTTCACCCATTTCATTTCATTCATTCGTCCGATTTGACACAATGTTGGAGGACGTTAATTTAAAAAAAAAGGTCAGCCAGCTAGTGAATTATTATATACGGAAGTATGGAAATCCACCATTTAAATAGAAAGCCCTATGGATTTAACGCAACAGTGGGGGGCACTACGGCTCGTGTACTGGTGACAGTTGCCTCGGTACCTTTTGGCTGTAATTAAAAACGCATTGAAAAGCATACGTTTTAACTTTAAGGAAAGATTATAATCCACGAGTACTTGTTCATTATGGCACGTCAATTATGTTCAATGTTACTGTTTTGACTCTATAATAGTATTAAAGCACTCGTTGCGTTTAGACTCCCTTAGACTCTCAGGAAAGAGACGCCAGAGTGTAAGGGGGAATGATCATCAGAGTGCAAAACCGTGTGCGGTCATATGCGATACAGTTAGAACTGACACGGAGAGTAAATGAGGTAAACGGTATCGCGCAGCCGTCGTATACGCACGCGCATCAGCAGACGCCTGCAGTTGTGTTCATGCGCGAGTAGCAACAGTAGACCCCATGTGCACTAAACTTGTGGCAATCTTCCGCCCTCTAATGATCACTATAAAGGGGCTATTGGTGGTGATCAACTCAAATTCATTACAAGCTAGCCCGTTTTTAAATTCATTTTGATTTTGTCGTTTCGTTATTTTTATGATTGTTTACTCCTTTTATTGTCACACATTTACAAACACACAAACACCCATGCCCGAGACGGGACACTAACCGGCTACCCTCAGCGTGGCGGAGCGCCAAGGACATACGCTCCACCGACCACGGCTACGAGGACCGACAGTCTTCAAAATGCGATTCACCAAAAAGAAGCAATCGACATGATGTTAATAAAGATTCATTATCATATGAGGTATGTAGCTTTGCATATTAACGCATATTAATTTAATTCAAATATAAAAAATAGAGATGTACCAACACTGAGAAAAACAAACAAGCAATCAAACTTAGATATCCAGCTCTGCTCTCCAAAGTTATGCAAGTAAGAAATGTGGGGTGGGAGGTAAAACATTGCCCACACACGGCTTTGTGTTTAAAAACACCAACAGTAAGTTTGTTGGCATAAATAAATAATAATGACCGTCTGAAGGTTATTTAATCTCGGGACATAAAGTACTTGCAATAGTAAGTCACCACTGGAGTAAATGTCTCTGATGTGAGAACTGCCTTTGTGGTTTACAGGAGAAATCCGAACTGGTTTGAGAATGTCATTCTGGCAGCTTAATGGTTAGAGCACCCACCTAGTAAGCGGAGGGTTTCTGGTTCAAATCCCAGCTGTTACATTGAATTTTTAAGTTCCAGTTCTACCTCTCAAGAAATGGTGCTATTGTACAACGATAGCTTAATGTACCAATTTTATAAAAACTGAATTATATTTACTATATTTCCAAACACTGCACACTGTACAGTGTAACTGAGCAAAGCTTCAGCATTTGATAAGTGAATAATCCGATATTTGAATATACTTAATAGTTTCGAAGCAGTGTATTTTTGTGAAAAAGTAGATTTCTGATTTTTAAAACTACAACAAGATTATAAGATGCAATTTTGTGCCTGCCTCAGTAACTTAAGCAATCTTATCAAACTAAAAACTAATGCAAACTTCTAAAATAAATTTTCAACTCTGTTTACTATAAGGTAGTTCAATGTTTTTTAATAAGCAGTATAAATTAGTTAATATTTCCAGAGAAATGGCTAGGTTTGTTGATTTAATAATAAGGAATATTCACAATGATGCTTTGTATATTATCACTTAAGAGTCAACATACGATTTCTTTTTTCAAATTTTAGATAAACTGAGTTAAAAAAGTTTAACAAGTTGTTGTTAGCTAATGCTGGATTTCTGACAATGAAGTCATTAATCCTCTTGCTCTCCAATAATTTTCACTGATGATATTGAAGAGAGCAATAGCAGTAATAGTAACCGTTTTTTAGAGAGCACCATATTTTTAACAAGTGAAAGTACGTATAATATAATTTAAGTCGTCTGTGCTTTCCTTATAAACTTCAATTGTTTTAAAGGATAAATATACAAGTGGTAACCCAACTTTTTGAGATCATTTAAGTACTGTATTATATAGGAGGCAAATTAGTTGAACATGCATTGAAAATTGCAGAATTTTCAGAAGTGGTTTGTTTGTTTGTTTGTTTGTTTGTTTGTTTGTTTGTTTGTTTTCAAATACCGGTAACTGACATTCTTATCCTTTAAGGTAACTTAGCATATAAACTGCAGTACTGGTTAGACCAGTCTCTTAACTAATTTTAGTTCTGATAATTTCAGATTTGAAAGTTTTTAATTATGTGCATATTTTCATTATCCAGATAATTTGAAGCAGCTTCCATCATAACGAAGACCGGCATTATACACCCAACTAGTAGGCATCAGCTACGAGGTAGACCGAGTGTAATTCGTCAAGCTTCGGATAGAGTCACAAGCTTGTTTGAAAATGGCATGTGCCATCCAGAAGCAGAACTTCAAGTATTATTTCATGTGTTTTGTTGCTACCAACTAGTTTCACCATCAGATATGTAGCACAAAGCAAGCAGTCCGCAATTGCACCTGTAAACAAGTTTCATCGTCAGCCAGTAAGCAATCTGCTGTCTCCAGCTCTGTTTTATCTTCAGCCACAAGCCACCTGCAACCTACACCTATAAATATGCTTCAAAAACAACCAGGAGGCAGCCTCTAACCTATAAGCAGGTTTCAACTAAATCCAGAAAGCAACTGAAACTTGAAAACGAACTCTTATCACCTACCAGCAAGGGGCCTGCTCCCAGCACCTCTGCGTGTGCCAGCTTCACATTTGTCAGTTTTAGGATCATTACGCATTTACTAACATTAACGTTAAGTAGTTTTCACCTACACGAGTAGCCGGGATCATTAAGACATGAGCTCTCGAACGAGAGGTTTGAAGTTCAAATTCCGCCAGAGCCATCCTTCCTCCTGAGGTCTTTCCGGTTTTTGTCGGTACTCATAGCTGCAAATACCAGGGAGGTACCCTAAACTTAGGTTTGGAATGTTTTATTGTTAAATTTTCTTCCCCAGTTATCACTTCACTTTATCTAACCCGGTTTCCACCGCTATGGTGCTATCTATAGCAATAATGGGCACACAATCCTACCCACCAACCTGCCCCCCCCCCCCCCCACACACACACATACTGGATCACATGCGCACATGATTCTTTTTCTAAAAAATTCTAGAGAGAGTTGTAATTACTTTGATTACTTCGGGAAACGCAGCTAATTATTTCGTTACTATACGGAAGCCGGGAAATTTATCAGATTACTATGTAGTCATTTTTAGTAAATCTGAAACCCACAAAAGGGATTGACACATATCTCAAGGGTGTTAAGACTGGCTCACAACAACTGGCAAGGGTGAACGATGACCAGAACGAGAAAGCTGAAATGCATGTATTCAAATGGGAGTATTCACAACCGTTGAACACCTTTCCTGGGTCCCGAGAATAGGAAAGAAAACTTACTTTCTGTTCCCGTTACCGGGCACGGCATTTTAGATTAATATTGAGCGATTTTTCACTATAGAAATTATTCAAGGCAGCTGTGCTATGAAACAGCGGTAGAGTTCTCTCTAGTCGCAAGCAGGAAAAATATCATTGATCGGTTTAAACAAGTGAATTCCCAATGCGAAATGTCGACCTCCATTTTCTATTGATAAGCTGATCGATAGTGTATCTTGCTGTTTTCGTTGCCGGGCTGTAGTGAACCAAAATATTGAGGGGTGCCTTGCTTCCCGTTGTCGTCGTTGTGGTCATTTTCTCAAAAATGGATGTAACGATTTTGATTTAAAAAACTAAACGTTAGAGCTATTTTCATGACAGATGAAATGTATATTTTACATTTTCTGGGAATATACTCAAGAATCCTCTTTATTCTGCGTAATTTTTGCATACATAGATAGTAAACCGTAAGTCAGACAAAATCTTGCTACACCAAAATTATATGTGTATGTGTGTGCACTAAATTAACTATTTCCGCGATATTCCTGGTTACTAGATTAAATGTTCAGATACTTCTACTTTTCTCAAATTAGAAGTCTTAATGCGTTATGCGTTTTCCTCTCCTGACCATGCAAGGAAAACTTTTCAAAGCCAACACTTAGCGACGATCTCTTAAAATATTTCACTATCGCTTAAACTATCATGGTCCTGTGGAAAAAATAATGCAATTAAATAATTTCTACAAATTATTTATTTATGCCAATAAACTTACTGTTGGTGTTTTTAAACACACAAGCCGTGTGTGGGCAATGTTTGAGAGGTAGAACTGGAACTTAAAAATTCACTGCCACAGCTGGGATTTGAACCCCACCTAGTAAGTGGAGGGTCCGTGGTTCAAATCCCAGCTGTGGCATTGAATTTTTAAGTTCCAGTTCTACCTCTCAAATTTCTACAAATGTTTATCTCGATTAAAATGAAATAGATGAATATAGTTGTAAAAGAATATCTGGTGCAAAAGAAAATAAAGAGAGGCATATGAATGCAACGCATTAATTTTTTTATATTTTGACCTTGCAAGGAGAACGCAATTTCAGAGCCATCGGGTTGTGATCAGATTTTCAAATGTATGACTATGGCTAAAATCCCTATTTCCCCATATCCCTTGTACCCAAAAGGAAAGGTGCAATATGACAATTTCTGCAAACTTGTATCTCGATTAACATGAATTAGAAGAATAAGCTTTCATAAGAATATTTTATATAACAGTAAATTAAGTCATTCAAATGCAACAGATCAGGCATTTACTTTTTCTAATGCATATACTAATAACGGGAGTCGCATTCAACCAAAAACGTGGGTGCCAGGATTTCGCTGCAAATATATTTTGAACCCCATGAACTCAAAAACAAAATATCTGACATAAAAATGCTGGCCTGTGTGTTTATAAACAGTATGGCTCAGAAACGAAAAGTGGGTGAACTACCAAACTGTATACCAAAATTTAACAATTTAGTTTCTTGTCGCTTAAGCAAGCGCCAGTCATTGTTATTCATAGAGCCTGGGCTCCCTCAAGATCTAGATATGGCAGCCATATTGTGTTACGAAAGATAACAAGCATACTATCGAAAACAGCGTCCTCCGGAATCGAGCCAAAAAGAAACAAAAAGAAAATAAGGTATTTGGACATGCAAAACACGCCCGGGCTGTTTGGGGAGTGGCCCCTCTTCAGCCTAGTTTGGGATTTTTATATTAATGCTTGGGCAAAGATCTTTTGGTTGGGGTGTTACAGCTTGTCATGGGTCTACAATATACGAGTACTTGTGTCTTTATATGTTTTTTCTGTATATATTTTTGTGTATTTTGTTTATTTTTTCTTTTTCTTTCATTTTTTTCTTTCTTTTTTTATGTATTGTTTCCCGTGGTCAAACAACTAGCTAACGTGATGGCCCAAGAAAACGATTTTATTGGTCGGTAACTGTTTTCTCTTATTGCTGCTGCACCACGTGATCTTGCTTTATGTGTGTATGTTGTTTATGAGTCGGGAGTGTTGGTTATCAAATGTTTGCAAAATGTTGTAGATGTTGTAGTTGTTGTTGTTCGGCTTCCTGCTGTTGATCATAGACATGAATAAGGGTGAGTAGAAGGGGGTTTTTTCGCGCTGGTTTGGTTAGATGGTTTTCATTTTTATGCGGTATTGATGAGTTGTCGTCTTTAACGTCTGGTGTGAGCATTATGAATATACTCGTATGTTTGACAGGTAGAATTGGAACTAAAAAAGTCAATGCCACAGCTGGGATTTGAATCACAGACCCTCCGATAACCAGGCGGGTGCTCCAGAGCACCGCATGTGGAATTGGTGGTGGACGAAGCGGTGCTGGGACGGGTTTCCTCCGGTTTCTCGCCATCTCATTCCACCGGTGCTCCATCTTCATTCCAAGTATCATCAGTGCCACCGCCTGCGGTGCTGTATGTTGTAAAAGAGGGCGTTAAACACCCCACACACTCACACACACACACACACACACACACACACACACACACACACACACACACACACACACACACACACACCTTACTCCATGCTTACCTTACAGCATAATAATGGAATCAGCCGTGTGAAATTTGACTGAAAAGTGGGCGTGGTTGCATCAGTGCACTAGCACTTTTTTAAATCTATTTCTTTAAATGCAATGACAGCTGGAATATATTCAAGTTGAAAGAGAATGAGAAAATCATAATTGTTAAAATGTAACAAATTCAAAAATTCCAAAATATTAACCCTTACCAGAATAAAAACCGAAATGAAAGAACAGTTCAAAACGCACGTTAATAAATAAAACAAAAGTTAAACTGAAGCAATCTTAAGACATTGGTTGAAGCAGTATTCCTTTGAAGCAAAAACTGTTGAAAGAAGTTTTAAGAAAGGTGAATTGTTTAACGTTACCACAGATGTTTACATTTGTTCACAAAATCGTAGAGTAAATTGACTTTATGTTAACAATAAATGAGTAATTACAATATGCGGAAACTGCATTCAAATGTTTCTTTCGAGGTAACAAGCACTCGCAATGGGGGAAAAAAAAAAAGAAGCAAAAGATGATCGAACTTTCAGCACGCCCTTTTAATGACACTATTGGCAAAAGCATAAAATTACGATGCATGAAATGTCAGCATCGAAATCTGTAAAGGAAGAATAGGTTAATTTAACTTTGGAAGAAGCAATTAGAGAACAAAATCAGATGTATTCGAGAACATGCTAATTTATTAGCCTTGTGGTGCTTAATTGGTATTTTGTTAGTAATGGGAGAGATAGAAATTGATCCTAGACCTATGGAAAGTAAATCAGCTTCAGAAGAAATCATGCTGAGAATGGAGGGAATTGAAGGTTGTGCAACAAATTCAAAATAGTGGAAAAAGAAATGAAGGAAATGAATCAAGGTGTCAAAACTGAAATGTCGAATATGAATAACGGAAGTACAAAACACCAAGAGGAGAGTGGAAACTATGACGGATAAATATAGAAAGTTTAATTTACTGATTTCTGATTTAGAAGAAAGAAAAGAAATTTGGGCTTGTCAAGAAGTAAAGCAATTGATGGAAGAAAGGCTGGAAATGCAGCTGAAAGGATGCGAGATAAGTAAAGCTTTTAGGATTGAAAGAGTGAGTAGTAAATGAAGAATTTTGTTATATGTGTGTTTGAATTTCAAACATAAACAGACCAGAAACATATTACAACATGGTCTGGAAAAATCAAAGAGCTGTTAATGATAAGCGGAATAGGAGAAATGTTGGTACCTTGATACACGTTAATGAAAGTAGATTTGAAAATAATTAGACAGGACTGGAAGATATGATAGACAGGCGTTATTTCCCAAATCAGGGATAAAAAGTTATTTAGTGTCTACAATGAACAAAAATCCGAACCATGGAGGGAGTTACATCGTAAGGTTTGTGACTAGAATGGTAGTTGCTTGGTATTATTTGGAAATTTGGAAATTTAGGAACGAAAGGAAGAATGTGTTGAAGGAAAGATGCCCAATATGTAATAGTAGGGAAGATGAGATCCATTTATTATTAGAATGTTCAGGTACAGATCGTTGGAAGAAATAATTGATTTGTAGAAAAATAGATTTACAGAGCTGACAAGGTGGAAAAAGTTTGAAGATCAGTTAGAACTGAGAAATGTGGGAAAACATTTATGGAAAGCAAAGAAACAAATGGAAGCTGTCAGTGAAAACAGGACAGTGAAGGATGACATTTTTTTCAGTTTAAAAGGTTGATTTTGTTATTGTTATGGTTTTGTGTATTGTCTGTTGAATGGCTAGCACCATTAGAAACACGTATGTAACATTAGCTAAAGTAAGATTAATAAATTGTTAATTTTCTCTGCAAGAAAATGTCTATCTGTGACGGCTTTCTGGTTATACAGATTGCTGGCCAAAGGCTCGAGCACTCCCTCACGCGCGCACGCACACACACACACACACACACACACACACACACACACACACACACACACACACACACACACACACGGATCTTTTTCTAAAAATTCACTTGTGGGTTCAATGGGCCTCTTGATATTGAACTTTTGGGTGGAATACACTACTTCCTGTTGCCTTAAATAGACAAGTGGCAGAGAAATTAAATAGTAAGTCTTCTCTTCATATTACCGACTTAAATGCAAGCATTATATGAAGTACGAAATACAATAAAATTGTTCGTTTAGTAAGCTGTTATTAAATAACGAAAATATAATAATTGAGCAACAAAAGCTCATTACAGATGCCCCGTGGCAGTTCAAGGCACAAAACTTGGCACAACAGCTCATCCAGACCAAGGCCTACTGCCCAACCGCTGGGTCCGCCACCTCTGCTCACTACAGACGTCAGAGTGTAGTGTAGTACTGGAGGTAGGACGTGGTCAGCGCCCCGGTCCCTCTTCGCCAATTGTGTTGTTGTTGTTAGCTAATGCTGGATTTCTGACAATGAAGTCATTAATCCTCTTGCTCTCCAATATTTTTCACTGATGATATATGCCAATTTCTCCCTCCGGGGGAATGTCACCTTGACGTGGCGGAGGGGCTCAGTACTCGATTATCCAGACGGTCTACTAAGTGAGTCATTTTTGACTACTGGTAGGCAAGAGGTGAGGGGAAGCAAAGAACAGTCCACAACGGGTAGGTGAGGCTCGGTAGTCCTGGTAGACGACTCATTTAGAAGAGGACTCCGAAATTACACCCCCAGGGGGACTACTGTAGGTACGGGTTTGGCGTACCCGGCGCCCCGAGCCATACTCTCGTTTGGGTTCCTCTAGGGGTGAGAGGGCACATGCCAAACGCCCAATCAACTTTGGCCCACTTTTGTATTTGACCTCCCACCTGATACCTCTCTGTACACAGTCTGATGGATAACGGTCGGTCTGGGTGGCACAGTTGGTTAGATGCTGGCCTACGGATCCCAAGGTCGCGGGTTCAAACCCGGCCCAGGCCGATGGTTTTTAAGTGTACTTAATAACGACAGCTCCATGTCAGTAGATTTACTGGCATGTAAAAGAACTCCTGCGGGACAAAATTCCGGCACACCGGCGACGCTGATGTGATCCTGGCAATTGACAGCGTCGTTAAACAAGAAAATAAATTTAAATTTCAGATGGATAACCTACGCGCGTGTTGTAGGTGGATGGGGAGACGCAAGGGGTGACTGGGTAACCGCGTAATTCCCTGCCCCTGGTTATCATGCAGGATCTGTGTTCGTATCCGCTGATAAAGTTCAGTCCCGGGAAGGGGCCAGTGCATGAGCTGATGCAAGCCTGAAGGCAATTGGGTCCCTCTGGCTATACACTTGGAGGTGAGACCCTAGGATGAGCAAGGTCTAGGCCAGGATCCTCACCTAAGCAGCGGTGGCGCCCAGGAAGTGAGCATGCCATCGGAGACATTTGCAATGGTGGAGAATAACATCGCCGTGAGTTCTTCGAAAACTCAAAAAACAAATACAGGAAAGTTAGTGAAAAGGAAGTAGCAGAGTTTAGTGGTCCTCGCTATTTAGTTATAGCAAGAACAAAGGAAGGTAAAACATTTATAATCGCTCCTCTGTTAGATCCGCACTTGATGTAAACACAAGCCATCTACAACGAACTCACAATACGCCGAAACCAAAGCACACCATAAAATATGCCTTAAATATCGGCGATTATCTGTGAGTTTTCAAGATGTACGATAACCCTGGCAAAGACTACTTTAATGTAATGCGATATTTCTAATATTCCTGAATAAATATCGTTCTGTTGCAACATAAATACGAGGTATGAGTCCACGTGGTGTTTGTTCCGTGTTAGTCGCAGGTGATAACATCAGGTTATCGCGGAGTGATACAAGGGGCGGATCTTAGGCTGGATGGAGTATAGGTCGGTGAATCGCCGTTAAACAACAAAAATAATTTAATTTTAATCCAGGAGATGCGGGTTAGAGAGAAGGTGTCCTTCTCAGAAGCCCGGAAACTCTTAGGTTTCCACCAGCCCGCTATCCCGAACTCCGGTACCTATAGCTCGGTTGCAGCTAAACCGGTACGCGTCGGGAAATCGCAGCTCAAACTGGCGATATAAAGGGGGCAACAGGTTCAGACAAAATTCTCTTAGCTAAGTCCCATCCAAAGCGTTTGACATCACCTAAGTGCACAACAGCATCTACAAGCACCGCAGTTCAATCCAGCAGATCAGAAAGGTTGCCAACAAAGAAGTCGACCTCGACAAGTAGACCGATAGTATACGATGCTTCACCGATAAAGTTTAAGACTCAATATAAAAGATCCGATTTCCTCAAAGAGAGTAAGGTTCTCCCAAGGCATCAAAGGGAAAGAAAAAGCCCTAAGACATCTCCTTGGAGATCCTCTTCAGAGAAATCTTCTGGGGTGGCTACGGACCGGCGACTGTCGTCTTCGCCAATCTCAATGGGAACGCGGATATCCTCGGCAGGGTACATTGAGCTGGAGGAATCTGCCCGAACTAGGAGAGCCCCAGTGGGGGGAGCCGCGAAGGGGCCTCGGATGAAAGTGTCAGCCCAGAACGGAGGAAGGGGGCAAGATAGGTTTAACAACCGTCTGCTCCAGGGTGGTGGAGAGTTGCCTTGGGATGCCTGTCCCATGCGGGTTCCCATCTTGAAGGCTGGAAGGGACCGTCATCTTCCCTCCAGCTATCGTCCTATTTCCCTCGCCACTTGCGTTTGCAAGGTGATGGAACGCATGATCAATCGACGATTGGTATAGTGGTTGGAGGGTCGTAGCCTACTGACTGGCATCCGGTGTGGTTTTCGACGACGCCGTTCGGCTGTGGACCGTCTTCTGTTGGTTTCGACATGGATAATGGACGGATTTGTGAAGAGCTGTCAAACCGTTGGCATGTTTTTCGATCTCGAGAGGGCTTGTGATGAGTACTGGCGAGCAGGGATTCTGAGTTCCCTGTTCGTTCATGAGTTTGTGAGGGACCACTTTTCCGAGTGGGTGTCGGGTCGGATTTTTTAATTCTTTTGTTCAGGAGGAGGTAGTGGCTCAGGGTTCGGTGCTGGGTGTCGCGCTGTTTGCTATACCAATTGGCTCCATTTGGAGGAGTGTTCCACCTGGGGTTTCGTCATGCCTGTTCGTGGAGGACTTCGCTGTCTATTGCACTTCTCGGCGCGCGGCGTTTTTGCGGCGACACCTGCAGCAATGTTTGGACAACCTTGGAGGGTGGGGCTCAGGAGACGGCTTACTTTTCTCGGCTGAGGGGTCAGTCTGCGTTGGTTTCTGGCGCCGTGGCAGACGGTTGCCACCTTTGCTCCGTTTCGATGCAGATTTACTTCCCTCCGTGGATGAGACGCGCTTCCTGGGTTTGATCTTGGGTCGGGAGGCTTGGTTGGTAATCGCATATTGCACAGCTGGGAGAACGATGTTCCCTAAGTATAATGCGAGTGATAAATGGCAGATCGTGGGGAGCGGATCGGACAATTTGTTGCGAATGTATCGCGCACTGATCTGATCCAAACTGGACTGTGGGTGTGTTGTTTGTTCATCATCACAACCATCTGTGCTGGGAATATTGGACGCGGTCCACAGTGGGGGTATCCGCATGGCAACGGGAGCTTTTTCGGCGGGCCTAGTGGTGCACCTTTGCGCCGAGTCCTCAGTGCCTCCTCTGCAATATTGGCGTGAGATTCTCTTGGCAAATTGTGGTTGTGTGCTTGGATGTGTGCCTGGGCGCCCAACGTTTGCTTGGTTTTTCACCGCCACGCTGGAGAGCGGTGTGGGCAGGACACCCTTATTCCTGAGCCTGCGGAGTTTCGTTTGCAGAAGCTTCTAGTGGGGCTTGAGGTGGAGCTGCCTGGGATGTTCGCCAGAGGCGGGAGGCATTGCCTCCCTTGGCTGTCTGGCGCGCCCAATGTGGATCTTGGAATGACCGTGCACCGGAGGTCCACGATGCCTGTTTCAAGTATCCGCACGTGTTTTGGGGGATTTTTGTCTGGTTACACTGACCGTCGATGTATTTACACCGATGGGTCAAGGAGCACCGGCAGTGTTGGATGTGCTTTCATATGTTTGTGGAGCCGAACCAAATACATTCGGTTATCCAGATAGCACTTTCATTTTTGCTGCAGAGCTGTATGCAATTTGCCGAACCGTTTTGTATGTGCGCCGTCGTAGGTTGGGTGACTGCCTGATTTTGAGCGATTCCCTTGGTGCACTTCGGTGTAAATACATCGACGGTCAGTGTAACCAGACAAAAATCCCCCAAAACACGTGCGGATACTTGAAACAGGCATCGTGGACCTCCTGGTCACGTAGGTTTGCCGGGGAATAAAATGGCGGATTTGGCAGCAAATACGGCAACTACAGAACCCAGTATTACCATGTCACGTGTTACTTCGGAAGACTAGGCTTGAAATGCGAAGAGCGGTGCTGTCGTCCTGGCACGAAGAGTGGTCAGCTCTCCGCGGTAATAAACTTAGAGAAGTGAAAGAACTTCCGATAAACTGGGTAACTTCCTGTCGCATATCTTACCGCGAGGAGGTTAGTTTGACTCGGTTGCGAATAGGGCACTGCAAAGGGACCTTACCCCTCTATGCACACTGTGTGACAACCTTTTGTCAGTCCGTCACGTGCTACTAGGCTGTTGCTCTCTAGCGCACCTTCAAGATTCTCTGCAGCCACCTGCCAGACTTGCAGAGGTCTTAGCGGACTACAAAACAGCGGTTGATAGAGTTTTAAGTTTTTAGCAGAGTGTAGTATCAATTTGAGAATTTAAAATTTTAGATATTTCTTTTTATGCTTTTGACATATGTATCAACTTGTTTTATATCTATTTTCGTTTTTACTCGTAACTTTATTTTATATTAAAGTTTATATCTGGCTTTTGCCATGAAATGTTTTCTAAGGGCGCTAATGACCAAGTAGTTGAGGCCCTTAATCCTACATCTCACTCCCTTGTTACGTTTAGCTTGTTCTAACGCTCTGCAACCAAACGGATTTACTGTAAGAGCTAAATGGTAAGATGAAGATGACCCTGATGTACCTTGGCACTGATTTATGTGTGTATATATTGGTGACTCTTCTGTATAGTTATCTGTCAAATTTTGCTTTAAACTCATTCACATTCACAGATATTTTCCTTAGTATTCTCCAGAATAAATTTCTTTGTCCTCTGAATATTCTTCTTGTTTTTGTCTCTGGTACAAAATTTGTGAAATGCCATACAATACCAAAATTGTTGCATGTGAAACTGACAGTTTCTGTTTGCACGTACTCACGCCAACAACAACTGGTCTACCTGATATTTTACATCCTAGATTCAGTGTCGCCACTCTCAGAGCTTCCAATATGGATGACCTGATCTTCATTTGTTCATCCATTTCATTTCACACTCCTCCATTCTGAATTTCATAGTCCATTCCTTTTTACTTTTTCTATAGTAAATATAGGGAGTAGGTGTATTCCATCGAAAATTCGATATCGAGATTTTTACCGGAAATACATGTTATGAGGCTTCTAAATAAGAAAACACATTTTTATGCAAATTTCCATATCCGCGTGCACGTATGTATGTGTGTATTTCTGTGATAACTCAAAAACGAAAATCCGGTCAAATACCACATTTGGCACCTATTTTCAGGGATACGACGTAAAGATTTTCAATAAAATCCTCCCGTCTCAAACATGAAAAATGTTTATTTTTTATTTTCTCAAGCATGGTTGTAACAATTTTGATTAAATTGCCGTGGGTTTAAGATATTTCTTTGACAAATAAAATTCATATTTTGAATTTTCTGGGAATAGCTTGTATAGCAATCTTCATTACGTTTATAACTTGTAAGCTGTGTACATGTGTATGTATGTCTGTCTGTCTGTCTCTCTATCTCTCTATCTGTCTTTCTCTCCTGTGTGTGTGTGTGTGTGTGTGTGTGTGTGTGTGTGTGTGTGTGTGTGTGTGCGCGTGTGTGTGTGTGTCTCTGTGAACAGTATAATTCAAAAGAAAAATATCATATTAATACTTAACTTGGCATTTCAATTCAGTATCTTCCAAGAATATGACATGAAGGTTAAAAAAGTCCTCCCTCCACCCTCCCCCCACCCCGAGGCTATTTTTAAACGAAAATTTTTTCAAAACGTTTGATTTTCTCAGAAACCTCAAATTAATATGATTAAAATTGTTTGTGTTTAAGATTATTTACACCACAAGTAAAATATGTATCTTGAATTTTTGGGAATAGTGAGTGCAGCCCTTAGCACTTTTAAAGGATTCTATATAATTATGGTTTAAACCCTAAGCATTAATAGATTTTGAGAGAGCGTAGGCTTTCACGGCCGGAGTCAATGTATCTAGAAGTTATTTCCGGGCTGTTATGCCGTAGTCTGCACATATCCGCCGCAGTTGTGGACGAAACGTCTGGAAACTAACTCCAGCAGACCACGGCATAACAGCTTGGAAATAACTTCTAGTTATATTAATAGATTTATTTCAAACATCATTTTTCTGACATCCACCATTTTGGACATATACGTTATAATTGGTTTGAAGTTTTAATACCTTATTTTAAAAGTGTTCTTTAAATTCTTTTGTTTGTTCTGATTTTGAAAGAGCGTGGAACTTCAAGGCCAATATATAATGGCTCACTTTTAAGCATATGGTTATTAATTGATTTCCTCTATCCTCGTACGTACAAGAAACTACATGTAATGTTAATATTTCTAAGGGTTTATTCCAATAAAAAAAAACTAGACGAAAAATAAGCTTTCATAAGAACAATTCATACAAGTTACACCAAAAGAAATTTACTGTGTAGAAAGTCATGTGAATGTAACATGTCTGATTTTCTGAAATTATAAGTTGTACGCTATAACTTCCATCAAGTCCTATGGTTCAACGCAAACCTCTTGACTCTGCGGAGGGTAGAGAAATATTCTAATTAAACAAAAATATCCCGCCCCAGTAAGAAATTGAACTTGGCGTCTCTGGGTTGAGAACACAGAGGGCCGTAACAGTTTTTTACAATGGTGAAATACAGTGCGTTCGTAGATCGCCCGGGCCGCCCCGCGGCGGCATCGGACCGAGCGAGAACCGGCGCGCCCTCCGCTAGAGTTACATAAACGACCGGCAAGTCATAGATACACATCACTAACTACTGTACTAATTTACATTAGGAAAGTGTGTATGGTGACAGGATAATTGTCAATGATTGTAGCTACTTCATTCCCCTGATCTATATCAATGCGATTTGTAGTTAAATAGAACGTTAAAGAATAAAGTGTAAGCATCAAATTCGCACATGTTACAAGAATTCAAGGACAACATCATGGGCAATCAGTAAACGTGAACTTTTGTGAGCAAACCAGAATTGTTTTCGGAGATGTAGGGAAAATGTTCACTTTGAAGGTCATCAATTTCAACATCCGTTGTGATGCAGGTAAGTTAGTACAATAGCACTGCTCCGTACCCATGATTTGACGGTCATCTGTAACTCTGGCGGAGGACGCGCCGGTCCTCACCCGGTTCGGTACCGCCGCAGGGCGGTCCGGCCTATCTACGAACGCATTGTGCTTGCCAAAATCGGTTTAGTGGTTCCTAAAATTACATACCCATACACCCTATTTTCTCTTTGTAATAACAATATAGATTTTTATTTCCATTAAATATGCCTATTCATAATATATTTTAATATTTATCATAATCGTGTACAACATGTAAGGCTGGAAAATTGTTTTCTTACAGGCACGTTGTAATATACCCAAAGGGCACTAGTGCTGAAACTACATATTATCTAAGGGAATGGGCTACATGGATGTGCGAATCATTTAATAAGATGTTTAACACTGCTGCACGACTACGGAGTATTGCTGCAAAAACACAAGATAGGGTAAACGAGAATAAACTCGGTACAAAGCCCAAAACTGAGAAAAATATGAAACTTGCAGCAGAGGCATGGAAACAATTAGAAAAAGAAATTAAAGCTAGTGCGAAGGACTGGCATCTTACAAAAAGCGACATTTTGAAAGCAGCAAAATCATGGCGGAAATTTATGAAGGAGAGGCCAGATAGAATAGTTTTCGACCCTCAGAATCCATGATTCTTCTTTTGGCAAACCAATCCCCAGGATAATATTTTGGTAAGATCAACTCCTCCTATAGTTTTTGCATGGTTTTACATAAAATTTCATGTTCTTCGGGAATACAAATGTACTTAGTTTTATTTTCTATCCTGACTATTCTGTGTCAAATACTCCTTGTTCAAACATTTCGATTATCACAAAATGTGTTAATCCTATAGAAATAAACCCAAATGAAAAGTAAAAATTGTACTGAACAGTGGTGGCAATAGTGGCAGTGGCGGAAACGAGTATATAGGAGGGGAAACAACAGAAATAGTAACAATAATAATAGTAATAATAATAATAAGAAGAAGAAGAAGAGCAATAATAATACCTAACCATGGTATCATTATAAGGTAATATCAATCCTTAGGATTGTTAATGAATGAATTGTTGTAAATCTGGTAATATGGTTAAAATTACCCTCACACAAAGATTAATGCTTGATTCTGAATAACTGGAAATAAAAGCATTGTTTGTTCATATGTATAATTCCAATACAATAAATTGAAATTATACTTACACAACATTTATACAGCAAGGTCCTTTAGAAATATTAAGCCACCAAACTTAACACTAGTTTTAAGGTTGGCAAATGCTTTTGACTGGAATTTTCCAAAATGTATTATTTTACTTTCTCTATTACTGTTTACCTGTAGTTTGCAAGGAAAGCACTAAATCCAACAAAAAATGTGTAATTGAGATTTCATTAGAAAAATACGTTTTGACGTCCCTTTAAAATTAGCTAGTGATTGAATCTAAATTTTTCAAAATTTAGTGCCTTTGCTTTCGCTAATAGGTATTATTTTTGATACAAAAATTGTATATTAATATTTCACAGAAGTAGCACCTTGAGATCCCCAAATAATAAACAAATTATTAGAAAAAGTTAATCTGTGATTGTATGTATGTGTTTATGAGAGAAAGCGGAGGTAGGAAGAGACAAAGAGCGAATGAGAGAGAAAGAGAAAATGGCAAAGTTGAAAAACAAAATTTTAGATTACCGAATTTGGCATTTAAATTCAGCAAAATTCCAAGAATGCAGCATGAAAACTTAAAAATCTTTTCCTTTAAATGAATTTTTTCGTTAAGCTTTACTGTCTCTAATACTTACCCACAGTAGGTAGAGGGAGTAACGCATTCCATCCAAAGATTCCATAGATTCTCTGAATCAAAAAAGAAGGCACTTTTGGTAAAAGGCCTGCCCTAAATTCAAAAATAGTTCCTTGCATACCTCAGGTTTAATCATGAGTAAATTGATTACAAAATTACCATTTATTCACCTAAAAATCTATCCAATGAAATGTAAAGAACTTGCTTCTTAAACAAAATTGAACTAGAATAAACCAGTATTTATATACTGTGAGAAAATTGTTTATTTTAAGCAATAAATGTACATATAATCTATTTTAACTTGCCAGAACAATGTGATTTACTTGCATAACTTATCCTCTCATTCTTTGATGTTTAAACTGTATTTCATATTGAGTAAAGATTTAAGTTAAAAAGTTACTATAATTCTCATTTGAATTGTGTAATGTATTTAAGAAGTTTCAAACGTATTGTACAGATTTCATTAACAATGTATATCTTACTAAAACTATTAAAATGATATAAGAATAAAAACGAATTTGAATAAGCTGTTAATTTTTTTTATTGAAGCAATAAAGCCGAAGAACAAAGCTTGGCAAGTAGCTCTATTCTCTACTGCTATTTTCTACAATAACAAAATAGATAATTTAATATTTACAATGATATTTTCTTACCTTATGATCAACTAAGTTGCTTACAAAGTATTCTAAAATGAACATAATTTACTGCGATCAGACAGCAATAAATTAACAAGATCAGAAGTTGAGTTGAATAGTTTAACACAAAAACAAATTCTCCAATTTGCCAAAACAGAATAGCAACAAAGAAGAATACATAAAAGGTCTTTATAACAGTTTCCTTAATTCAGGTGTACAAAGACTTTCTTTAGCGTGGTTCAAACATGTGACCAGCCACAGTTCATATTTATGTTGTACTAGATGACCCGATGAACTTCGTACCACCTAAAATTGATGTGATTGTAACTCTCTATAAGTGATTATCAATTTTAATCAATCTTACAGCTCCAATTCATTGAGTTCGATATTAAACGCAACGTGTGCGGTCTGACTATTGTTTGGTTATTAAATGAAACTCGTTTATAACTCAAATGAGTTTAATGTATTTTATTTACATTAAATGCAGTTAACATTCAATGCTAAGCTTTCTGAAAAGACTACTTTTTTTTCCTGTCTGTAAATAAACAAAGATGATAGCTTTCCAACACGCGAACACGCGACATAGTTGTCCATGCGCGAAACTTCAGGTTAATTCCGTAAATTTCCTACTGGCCTTGTGATTTGTTGATCAACGCGAAGGCCAGAAGCACGGGGAATTGCAGCCGTTTGAAATCGAATGGCAAGTGTGTTGGAAACATCCGGATGCGCGGGATCACAACATCCTCTCCTTTGTACCCTTTGTACCCTATGATAATCGACATGGAATTGTTTTCAGTCACTTAAATTTGTTGAACTTACCCTGAGAACTTCGAGTTTTTGCGAGCGAAACGTACGGCAATTGTTTTTATATGTGTGTGTATATATATATGGAACCATATGTAAACTACAAGATCGCACTATGGCACTCTCCCATCCAACTTTCTGAGTTCCATAAATAACGCGATTTACACCGTAACAGCAACTGCTTTGCGCTGCAGTAATGGCCAAGTTCATCATTCTGGTTAAAGAATGAATCATAATGAAACTTAAGCATTGGCGTAACGTCCTTTTTTGTTTGTCATAGTGGGGATTCCGGCACGTCAGCCGATGGCATATTGTGCGTCAGACCCCGGGAGGAAGGCTATGAAAGTACTCTACAGGTGGGCAGAACTCGTCACAAGCAGAACTACTACGGTGGTTCCCTAACAGGTGCAGGCAGTTCTTCAGTCCGACGGAGTTCCAGGTCGCCCTAGCGAGTACACCATCAGCTGATATATCAGTCCCCCTGGTGGAAGGCCAGCCGAGCTCAGAGCTTCTCCTCGGCAGAGCACTAGCACCACTGTGGTGCATCCTACCGGCGATCGTGCATACTCTTACAACCTGCAAAATCCGGATAGAGAGAGAGGATGAAATGAAAGGGAGTAATTTGGGGGTTGTAAGCCAAATATCCTTCCCAGCATTCACCTTAGTAACCCGGGAAAAATCCCCGAAAAAAACCCAAGGTCAGGAAGTTTGGCCGCAGGAATCGAACCCGCGACCTCACGAATGCAGGCCACAGAGGTTACCGCCTGAGCCGTCCCGCTCGGTAGCATAACGACGCAAAACTTAGATAAAACCTAACTCCATATATTATTGTCATTCATATCGGCAAATGCAAACAAATATGTTGTTGTTAGCTAATGCTGGATTTCTGACAATGAAGTCATTAATCCTCTTGCTCTCCAATATTTTTCACTGATGGATGGGGCACTAGAAGTGGCTGGGCATATTTGAAGGTGGTCTCGGTCCATTTCCTCTTGCAGATCACATAGAGGACAGAATGCAAACAAATATAAGAAGTAGCCAACTGCAAGAACAAATTATGAACTTGAGTTTTTTATGGGCTGCTACGGTTCTCAGCATCTCTATATTGGGCTTGAAAGATCGCTTAGTTTTGACCAGAGGCCTCTTTACCAGGTTTGAGATCACATTACAAGCTATAAATCTATGACATGGGATCACCGGCTTCATTGTCCTTCCAAATGAGAACATGCTAAGAATGTTTACATCTGAAAAGTTCCTCCCGCGAGCTCATGGACCAGAAGTGAGCATTTTACCCCCAGAACACGGAGGACAAAAGTCGCAAGAGAGCGCTTAACAGCTGAGCTAATATTACAGCCTGCGAAGCTACTACCGACTAAACTGATTATACACATGCATCAAAATGAACAAAACCTACAGTCGGCGAGAGCTAACCTAGCACTTGACAGCTGGCTGATTCACTTACCTGCGAACGAGGCTAGCGCTATCTCGTCCAATCGACTAATCTTGCGCGATGTGTTTTTGTAACACGATTGGGCAAGATTGGGCTGGACTCGTTCGCAGGTAAGTGAATGAGCTAGCTGCCAAATGCCAGGTTATTTCTCACCGACTGTAACCGTCGGGTTAATGGACGTTCATTTGACAAATAAAGTATCAACCATTACAATTTGTTTTTGTGCTATTTTTATCCATATACCAGTGATTCCTGGACCGTAATCTTATACACTAAGTACCGATCCAACACGTGGCAAACGAAAATCTGATGTGAGATAGCAAAATAATACAGTGATGAGAATTGCTCTCTGATTGGCTGGTTTCTTATGTTTGACATAGACATAAACTTGAAAGCTTGCTCTTTGTAAGCTTCTAAGTTTGATTCCATGCTTATTTTTACATTTACGTGATTCTTTATGAATGATTCCATTATAACACATGTGACTTATACCAATTTGTAAGCTGTCATTTGATAACCTAGTTTTACCTTTAGTGAGACTTCGATAGATCACACTGTCACTTCACTAATGTGAACCAGATCCAATTAGCACTGCCACTTAATTTGTTTTCACATTCACTTCACTTTGTTCCACGGTGTAGCGGCGTAATGAAATACATCCGACGTAGCCTCTTCTTCCGAGCTGTTCATTCACTGGGTAGTCGAACGCCAGATGTCTCGAATCCCTTGCAGTAACAGCACTCACTAAAAATTGCCACAAGCACGCTCAGAGAGCGGCACTATTCGTCGCACAAGAAACGCAGTCCCTAACTCGTTCCCTGACTCGTTCACACACAACTCACTCGGGTAATTACTCGCTTTACGAGACTCACTCGACTTAGGACAGCGCCCGCTTATATAGCCGTAGGAAATAACCCACAATTCCACAGCGTTCTATACGATGTCTCACCCTTAGATGACAGTATGGAGTTAAATGGGGTATATCTGTCTCTATCTAGCGCATACGAGTTGCCGATAGCTTCGTCCTTTTCTACTCTTGCGCTGTTGCCAGGTTCCTAATAGCATGGTGTAAATATTCAGTTGTTATAAATTTCAAGTTTGAACACATTATTCTGCGCAGAATTTTTTTCTCTAATAGAGCCTTACACACTTTTATAGGCCCAAACTTCTACAGAAAACGTTTTCTGCAGTAAAACTCCGATATTTGCTGTTTCTATCTTCATCGTGCACTAACTAATAAACTAACTGCTGGACTCCGTGTATATTTTTTTAATAGCTAGAGTAAACTATGGTGCTGCCACCTGCCTACTTTGAATTCTCTATTTTCACTCTGTTAAGTATTGCAACTTTTTAAATTAAATGTTTTCGGAACATTTTATATCTGTGCATTGCAAAAGTTACGCAGTGGGAAATTTTTTTATTATTGAGTTTACATCGGGGACCAAGCTTAGCAAATGTTGAGGAGGTTAGAGACAGTTTTTAAAATAAACCAGAAGCTTGTAACCTCTTTCTTTTATCGTGTAAAGGCAACTAAAAGATATTCGCCAACTCAGATAAAAGGCGTCAAGAGTTAGACACAAGGCAACAGTAAAAGTTAACACCAGTTCTTAAAGAAGTGTGTGTGTGTGTGTGTGTGTGTGTGTGTGTGTGTGTGTGTGTGTGCGTGTGTTTATACTGTATGGAACCTGTGAAGTGTTATTACGTTATTTATTTTTTAACATTTTCCGTAAATATTTGTAGTTGTGGAGGGGGAAGCTAGGAAGAGAGGATATATTAGTAAATTAAGAAGTAAGAAACGCCAAATAATTATGAATCTGTTAGATTATTTTTTTCCAGTCAAATGAGTATTAATAAGGCAGTAAAAGAAACAGCTAGGACTATCGGGTGTTCAGAAACAGTATTGTATAGGATTAAAAAGGAACTAATGAAAGGTCCTCAAGAACGCCACGGAAAAGAAAGCAAAAAGGGCAGAACAACACAAAATGCTAGGTTAACGCAATATGATGGAATAGTGCAAAGCGGAGTGCGGCGAATTGTTCATTCTTTAGTGTTTGAAAATATACCACCCACGTTGAATATAATTTTGTCACGGTATCATCAAGGTGATAATACTCTGCCAAATTACTCAAGGGCCACTCTGAGTCGTTTCTTACATGATGTGCGGTTCGAGGATGAAAGAAGGCACACATAGTACATGTTCCAACGCTGCGCCCCAAACATACGCTTTGAGGTCTCCTGAATCTAAAATAGAGCCTTTTATTCCTCTATAAACTTCATGTTAATCAAGATAAATATTTGCAGAAAATGTCTTCTTGCTAATTTTCTAGTAGGTACAAGATGAATATGGAATACAGCAGTCGAAATAGCACAGTTGGTTGCAATGTGGTTCCTTTGAAATTTTGTTCTCTTTGAATGGCCAGCAGATAAAAATATCAATAACTACTTCCCATTTGAGAAAAGTAAAAGTGTTGAACAATTTAGACAAATGTTGAGGAATATCTCGAAATGGTTCGCTATACAAAAAACGCATTGCTCGTTGCGTATTTTAAAAGATATACAGAACCCGCCAGACTTTAACAGCGAATTTCTCTTCTTGTGAATAACAATAAAGTGTACTACCAAAAGGCTGAAAAGTTTATAGTTTTCTAGAAAAAAATATCAAAAAAAACTTATCATCACCTGGCTGAATTATTATTGATTAAAGGTTCTTGATTTATAGCTTTATTCGTAGAAAATTGAATAAACGACAACTTTTTCCTTTGGTGTACTTCAATAGATTCAACGGTTTTTGTGTAAATTAAATTTAAAAACCCCACAATTAGCTGTTTTGTTAAGTCTGCTAGAACTGGCAACATCGCATCAGCTGTGTATACTTTCTTTGCATAGCCGTGTAGATCGCGTGGAGTATTCACTTAATCGCATGCAATTGTTTTTTTGTCGAAGCCGCAAAAGATGTGACGTCTGAGTACAGGTATTGAATACTTGCTCTAATCCTTATTTCAAAATAATCCCAGTGTTATTACATACTTACTGCTAATAAATGTTACTTATTAAAAGTATGACCATTTTTTTCTAAACCTACCACGCAAATAATGGTAAATCCGTGACGGGTGCAAACATCAGTGTCATTCGTTTACCTATCTCGTATCTTTCGCACATACTCACACGCATCTTAAGAAAACTTCTTGTTGCAAATTTCACTAATTCGAGTTCTCTGGCGCTCATAAGATTCTTGTTAAAACCTGGAGTAATCATTGTTGGAAGCGAAAGTGTTTCCGAAAGCTTTTTCATCATATTACTTGTATATGTAGGTACGTGCTTGCGTAAAGTACATTAGTCCTTAAATCGGGTGTGTCAAATATTACAGCGAATTGCACACTTACCGGGCCAAACGTGTAAACATAAATTTAATTTAAACGTAACATATTGTTGTTAGCTAATGCTGAATTTCTGACAATGAAGTCATTAATCCTCTTGCTCTCCAATATTTTTCACAATGATATTGAAGAGAGCAATAGCAGTAATAGTAACCGTTTTTTAGAGAGCACCATATTTTTATGTTTTGGCAGTCACATCGCTCTCTCACAGCCCCCAGAATGTCTGGAGGACCACACCTGTCGTTGGTTTATGGGTCTCACCAACCTGACCGGGAGAATTATCAAAATAAATTCACCGACCATATACTCTGATTACCAATCAGAGGAGGTATTACATGCCATGACAGATCAGCATGTTGGGGTTAAGATTTTATAGAGAAATTAGAGAAATGGAGAGGTTGGAAAAATAAAGACTCCCAAGCCCTCAGGAACCCTAATAGCATCAGGGTCGGAAGAGAACAAGAGATGACCAAGGTAAGGTCAGATAGAAAAGTTACAGTGAGGAGCAAAACACCAGTAAGTGGAAGTAATGTTCTGCTCAGCTTGGGTACCTTGTGGTCGCTATTCACATATCCCCTACACGGAGACCCCTGAGGCCAGATAAGGAAATATTGAACCTATTAACAGTGAAGCAACAGAATCTAAAATAAGAACATATTCACATTAAGAATTATGCCTTCCTAAAGGTTTAGCAATAACTAGTATCACATTGTTAAATTCAATACGAAATAACGGTATTAATAACGTTAGAGGTGTTTTCACGCAAGAGTGACATAGCCTTTGGAATACCCAATGCTAAGTACCCTATGTAGGTATAACATAACCTCCAGTCATTAGCTGCCAGCATCTGCACCATGCCTCATGCTTAACGTCTTACAGATGATATGAAAACCGCATGTGTTCACCACATGTATACCTAAGTGTTAGAAACAAACTACCTTACTATTTATTGTGAACATGAAAATCGTGTTAGGTCCCTACCTTTCAGTTTGCTCAGCGTACATGCCCAAAAAGTAGACATGGACTTAGCGTGTATTCGTTTCATTTCTAGTGAATTTATGTATTTCTGACTGATTAGAGCATATTTAAAGTTTCTTTGTTAATGTTTCTATCATATTTTTGACTTCTTAATGGATGTTATACTGCAATCGGTGTCGGAAGTTAATTTTGCGCCGCGTTTAAAACAGGAACCCAATTCCAACTGAAGTCGTTATCTTATCTTGGCATAAGCCGCTCAAAAAGGACAGGCCAGATTTTCGGACATTCAGACGTACCAAATAAAATCTTTGTAATTATGTGGAAGATTTGATGTAGTGTTTTCGTACGGTGCAGTCAGTCAGTCACGTAATTCTCTGGTGTCTGGCGCAGCGCAACAAAACATCTGAATTCAATAGTTTTTTTAGAGCATTAGAATAGTTCATTGATACGCCGAATCAACGTATCCGAATCAACAGGTTGTACCATGTTGCCACACACTCTCGCCTTTAAAGGCGATTATCTAGTTAACGGTGCATTTAATTTAAAAAAACGTATTGCAATGTTTTGTTAGTTTACATCCACTCTCTCACCTCCTTGGAGGATTATTTCACTTCCACCCTGTATATCCTAAATTTTTCGAGAATGTCCTTCGAAGTCCCCTTCGTTCTCAATGGCTTTTGCATAACTGGTGATCGTAATAGATAACAAAATCTTACGACACATAAAATGTAGCCATCGTCAAGGCGTAAAGTTTAATTAAAATAATGTTTTCTCTTTTTGAGGTAACCGTTCCTCACGCGTCCACAGACACGTATTTCAACTTCGAAAGTACCAGGCAATTATTGCCATTGGTCAGGACCTTCTAGATTAATTTAGGAGGTCCTGCATTGGTCTACGTGATTTCATTATTCTAAGGTAGATGGCAGGGTAGTCACTACTATCAGGTATTTTCAGTTGTACCACATTTTTGGATTTAAGGTGAAGCTTTGGATTGTGCTATTGAACATTTATATCACTATTTACCTTTGTAAGTGAGAGAAATCACGAACACATTCGTTAGATTGATCAGCCCTGACATATGAACCCGAAACCGAACAAAGAATGGTACAGATGCCTGTGGATATTAGTTTATAATAGCTGCTTTTTGTCATTTTTTATACTAGCATACGAACTTTTGAATATACTTTTATATAGTTCAGCCTATGCATGAAATTCGCTTGGTGCTGTCCAGGTATCATGAATCCTACCAATTAAATTTCCTCAAATCTTCGCGGTTATCAGCACCAGGACCGGACGCTATTTATGTACAAATGTTACAACAGTCATTCCTGCTCGAGGTCTATAATCGTATTTCGGTTGACAGTATACTCGCTGAAAAATTGGCAGATTGCCACCGTTATTCCCATCTTGAAGGCTGGAAAGGACCGTCATCTTCCCTCCAGCTATCATTTTATCTCCCTCACTCGTTGCGTTTGCAAGATAATGGAACGCATGATCAATGGACGATTGGTATGGTGGTTAGAAAGTCGTAACTTACGAGCATCCAGTGTGGTTTTAGACGACGTCGTTCAACTGTAGACCATCTTGTTTCAATATCCACACAGATAATGGACGGATTTATGAAGAACTGTCAAACCGTTTTGTCATATTTTTCGATCTCGAGCAGGCTTATGATACGTGCTGGCGAGCAGGGATTCTACGTTCCCTGTATACCAGGAACATGCGTGAACGTCTACCGCTATTCATTGAAAACCCGCTGTTTCCGAGTAAGGGTCGGCTCGGTTTTTTCTAATTATTTTGTTCAGAAGAAGGAAGTACCTCAGGGTTCGGTGCTAAGTGTCACGCTCTTTGCTGTAGCAATTAACTCCATCTAGAACTGCGTTCCACCTGGAGTTTCATCATGCCTATTCGTAGACGACTTTGCTGTCTATTGCACTTCTCAGCGCGCGGCGTTCTTACAACGACGCCTGCAGCAATGTTTGGACAACCTTAAAGAATGGAGTTCAGAAAAATCTGATGTGTTACGCTCACATGACTTTCTCTACTCTTGTACTAACCATTCTAACAAACTCTTATTCCTATATCTTCTTCATGTTAGTTGAGGTAAACATTTGTACAAATCATCTTATTGCTTATTTCCTTGTAGGTGCAAGGGGAGTGTTAGAATACAGTAGGCTTTGTGCGATAGTAAAATCTTTTAAAGCTTTGAGATTCCATTCTCTTTGCACACTTAACATATAAAAAATGAACAACGATGTTCCATTTCACGAAAGTTTTGATTTCCGAAACTCACGCACATAACAAGTAATATCTCCGAAATGCTTCAAGCTACAAGAAAATTTATTGAAATATGAATTGTGTATTTTAGCAAGATCTACATTTTTTGTATAGTATAATTTGGTCTATCTCTAACGGTTTACCAGTTATGCAAAAGTCGTCCAGAGTAAATACGACTACAGGGGCTATAGCCAGAAAATTCAAGATATACATTTCATTTGTCATCAAAATATCTCAAACATATGGCATTTTAATCAAAATCGTTAGAGCCATTTTCAAGAAAATCAAAATATTCTAAAAATGTTTCATGTAAAGGGTAGTTTAGGGTGGGGCTAGTTTCTTCAAAATCTTCGTGTCGCATCCTTGAATGACATTAAACTTAAATACCAACTTTGGATTTTAACCGTCTTTTCGTTTTTGAGTTATGCTGTCCACAAACACACAAAAACACACACACACATACACATACAGACACACACGGACCTTTTTCTAAAAATGCTTTTTTTTTCTTTTTTTGATTCGGGGGTCCTCAAAACATATATTTCCGGTCAAATCTCGACATCGAATTTTTGGGTGGAATACAATACTTTCCCTACTTACCAGCAGAGAAAGTAAATAGGCTTCCCTTTCTCAACTAAGAGGTGAATCTGCGTTCATTTCTGGCGCCGTAGGAGACGATTACCACCTTCGGTCCAGATTTACTTCCCTTCGCAGATGAGACGCGCTTCCTGGGTTGATCTTGGACAGGAAGCTTAGTTGGTCGTCGTGGCATATTGCACAGCTAAAGAGCACGATGTGATCGTTCCCTAAATAGCATGCGAGTACTAAATGCCAAATCGTGGGGAGTGGATCGGACAATTTTGTTGCGAACGTATCGTGCACTGATCCGATCCAAACTAGACCATGGGTGTATTGTTTATTCATCAGCACGACCATCTGTGCTGAGAAGATTAGACACCGTCCACAATAGGAGCATCCGCATGGCCATAGGAGCTTTTCCAACAAGCCCAGTGGTGAGCCTTTACGCCAGAGTACCCAGAACCTCCTTTGCAATATCGGCGTGAGTTTCTCTTGGCAAATTATGGTTGTGCTCTTAGATGTATGCCTAAGCACGCAACGCTCACTTCGTTTTTCACCACCACGCTAAGAGAACGGTATAGGAAAAGCACTCTTAAGCCTGCGGGGTTTCGTTTCCAGGAACTTCTACCGAAGTTTGAAATGCAACTGCCTAGGATGTTCGTCAAGGGCGAGAAGCTTAAGCCCCCTCCCCCTTAGCTATTAGGCACGCCCCATGTAGATCTTGGAATTACCGTACACCGGAAGTCCACAATGTTTATTTCAAGTATCCGCACGTGTTTTTTAGAATTTTTGTCAGGCTACACTGACCGTCGATGTATTTACACCGATATGTCAAAGAGCACCCGCGGTGTTGGATGTGCTTATGTTCATGGAACAGAACCACATACATTCGGTTTTCCAAATAGCACTTCCGTTTTTACTGCAAAGCTGTATGCAATTTACTGATCCGTTTTGTTCGTGCACCGTCGTAAATTAGGTGACTGCCTGATTTTGAGCGATTCCCTTAGTGCACTTAATAGCCTTCGTGAGCTGTACAACCCCCATCCTATTGTACAGCGTATCCAGGATGCCCTCCATGTTCTGGTGTTAGCGTGGTGTGTGCATGGATTCCTGGACACGTAGGTTTGCTGGGAAATGAAATGGCGGATTTGGCAACAAAGACGGCAACTACAGAACCCAGTATTACCATCTCACGTGTTACTTCGGAAGACTTTAGGCTCGAAGTGTGGAGAGCGGTGCTGTCGTCCTGGCACGAAGAGTCGTGAGCTCTCCGCAGTAATAAGCTAAGTGAAGTGAAATAACTTCCGATAAACTGAGTAACTTCCTGTCGCATATCTCGCCACGAGGAGGTTAGTTTGGCTCGGTTAAGAATAGGGCACTGCAATTTTTCGCATTGTTACCTATTTAAAAGGGATCTTGCCCCTCTATATCCGCCTTTTGTCAGTCCGTCACATGCTGCTAGAGTTCCTCTCTAGCGCACCTTCGAGATTCTCTGCAGCTACCTGCCAGACTTGCAGAGGTCTTAGCGGACGACAAAACAGCGGTTGATGTGAGTTTTTAAGTTTTTAGCGGAGTGTAATATCACTTTAAGGATTTAAAATTTTAGATATTTCTTTTCACGCTTTTTAACATATTTGTCACCTTGTTGTATACCTGACTATTGTCACAGTCTTTTACGTTTATGTGTATATTTTCTTTGTTGCCAATAATTTTATTTTTGATTCAAATTTATATCTGGCTATTGCCATGAATTTTTAAGGGCGCTGATGACCTCGAAGTTGAGCGCGCTTAAACCAAACCCTCCTCCTCCTCCTCCTCCTCCTCCTCCTCCTCCTCCTCCTCCTCCTCCTCCTCCTCCTCCTCCAGCATGTCGGATTATTTCATTTCCACCTGAATTTGTTGTGGAGTAAGATTGTGTGTGTGAGCGCGCGAGCGAGCGTGCGTATGTCTGTGTTTGTGAATAGCGTAACTTTCAATAACCCCAATTCACATGGAACAAAAACGTGAACAATGATTTTCTCAGAAATGACCCTAATGATTTTGATTAAAATATCATATGTTTAAATACATTCATGCCAAATGAAATGTAAATATAAATGTTGAATATACGAGGAATTTCCTCAGAAGTCCTCTTTATTAGAATGGCTTTTGCACACCTGCTAATTCGTAAGAGATAGACAAAATCTTACTGCACAAACAATGTAGATATATTTAATACACACAATTTATGTTAAATACAACGTTTTGTGGGAAACATTTCCGAGATATTTCCTGTTACTGGCTAGAAAAATCAAAATATGTGTAATTTTCTCAAATAGGAAGTTATTATGCGTTGCTTTAGGTCGTGACCGTGCAAAGAGAATAAATAATAAATATTTTGTTTGATAACGACGCTTTTAATTGCCAGGATCAAATCAACGCTTGTGGTGCGCGGGAATGTTGTCTCGCAGGTCTACACTTAAAAACTATGGGTCCTGGCCGAATATGAGCCCGCGACCTTGGGAACGGTAGGACAGCGGCTAACCAACTGAGCCTCCCACGCAAAACAATGGAATGACAAAGCCTTTACAAAGGGACCGGCTCTTAAAAGATATCACTATCGCCTGAGCCTAGCGTATTCTCCTTTCTCACTGTATAGTTTAACCTAGAATTAGAGTGATATCATACCTGTCTGTTGATAGCAGCAGTGGGTCAGGTGGCTAACGGTGAAACCAACTCGCATCTGTTTACTGCTGTTGTGCAGGCCTCTGTCCAACTTGAGTCAGGCGGCTAACGGTGAACCTGACTCGCGTCTGCTTACTTCCGTTGTGCAGGGCAGTCCAACTTGGTGTTTGACCTATTTTTGGCGGGGTAATAGGTTGTTACATACTCATGCAAGTAAAGGAACACAAAGATACAGGATTCGCTTGAAATAAAATGTAACTGCTCATTACAAAGCAATGAGGGTGACGAGGGTGGGGGTCGGCGTAACAGTTAACAACATGGAGAAACGTCATGTTATATTTTAAATCTAATTCTCGTGTGAATTAAACTAATTCGCTTCATTTTACTTAGACAAATTAAAACATTTTCGTTTTTCATATCCATATTTTGTTCCACATGTTTTTCTTTCTTTCCTTATTACTGTATTTATTTCGACACTATTTAGAATACATGTATATATCTAAGCAAGGATCAACTTAACGCATAATGGGATAACTCGGAGTCTTATTGCATATAGATGCAATATATATACTGGATGTCCCAAAAAAACAACGCTTAGTATGTTGTGCGGGACGGCAAACTGATTGGTTTTCAGATAGAAACCTCTGTCCAGAAACGCACGGTTTGGACGCTGTAGCGCATCGAAGTGCGAGATGTATGTACGTTCACATTTCGTCAATAAACCCCACACCAAGCTGTCTATATTACAAACGGGTTTAGAATTGTATACCCCTTACGTCATTGTAGAGCCCATATGGGTGGTGGAGAGCCTCATGTATACGTACGCTTGTCTTTTAATGTTTTCAATCGCTCCGTGGACTCGAGCCATAGGGTCCTCCGCTTACACTACAGTAGTGCCGTATACCATACTCTTCATACAACTCCATAGATAAAAGTCGAGAGGTGTCAAATCTGATGACCGTGTTGGCCATGGAACTGGTCCATCTCTTACAATCCATTATTTGGATATGTAACGCTGAGGTGATTCCGCACATTTACATCAAAGCGTGCTGGAACTCATGTCGACCATTTTCGCAGCTGTGTACTGGTACGTGTCGCACTGCTGTTTAAAAAAATACTGTACCGGAAACTACACAAGTAACGCAATAGGATGTGCACCAAAGACTGTAGAGGAATTTAACACATGCGCAGGAATGTTATTGTGCTCAGGTCCTTCATCTGAGTACACAGGTAGCTAAAGGGTTGCATAACTTTCGTTAGGTACAAAAACGAATGTTAACAAATTGTCACAGCTGTTGGTTCTCAAACTTCGACGCTCCCCAACGTCCAAACCGTGCATTTTTGGACGGAGGATTTTATTTGAAAACTGATCAATTTGTCGTCCCGCACAATATACTAAGCACTGTCGGTGTTTTTTTTTTTTTTTTTTTTTTTTTTTTTTTTTTTTTTTTTTTTTTTTTTTTTTGTCCCACGGTGTATTTGCTATATGCTACATTTGTAACATAGTGCCCCATCCATCAGTGAAAAATATTGGAGAGCAAGAGGATTAATGACTTCATTGTCAGAAATCCAGCATTAGCTAACAACACATTTGTAACACTTCTTCTCATTTATTATAGTGGTTGTTAGAACATTTATCTACATCTATGTATCAGTAATAAAGCAAACAAACAAAAACATGGCTGATAATATGCATTTTGGGTGATATCGTGGTTTACGTAATACTTGCAAAACTGACTGCTTGGACATCCTTGAAGATACCGCTGGTGTCACCGCCCCTAATACACAGCCTTGATTGGCCAAAGCGGAGGACAAAACTGTCTCTGGTATATCCAATAATGTACTATGAATGTCTGCTGTAGCCAATCATATCTGTACAATTTATTATCCACGTGGAGTGCACCCAGTCAGATAAAGTACCTGCCAAACCAGTTGCTGTTGGTGTCGCTTATCGTTTGTAAAAGCTTAAGTGTGATGTTCTCATTCTAGGATGGACTATACTTACAAGGAAACATATATTTGTTTAAATTCTCGTCCATCTACTCAGATTAAGTTGAAGTAACGCAATTCATCTAAAAATTTCATACCGAGGTTTTAACGGAAATACGTGTTATGAGACCTCTTCAATCAAAGCAAAAAAGAAGATATTTTCTCTTTGTGTATGCGCGCGCCTGTGTGTGTGTGTGTGTGTGTGTGTGTGTGTGTGTGTGTGTGTGTGTGTGTGTGTGTGTGTGCGTGCGCGCGCATCTGTCTAGCATGAGCAGAGACAAAACTCAAAAACAGAAAGGCGGTAAAACATCAAACTTGAACTTGACTTGAACTATTTTAAGTTCAATATCTTCCAAGAATGCGATACAAAGCTTTTGGAGACTTATTTCATACAGATAAGCGTTAAATTGCCATGTACGAATTATCACATGGTCATGCTTTTGTTTTGTACAAATTGTCATTAAGTCATTCTTTTTTTACTTTCTCTACTGGTAAGTAGGGGAAGTTTTGTATTCCACCCAAAAATTCTATGCCGAGATTTCACCGGAAACATGTTTTGAGACCCCCCTGAATAAAAAAAAGCATATTTAGTAAAAGGTCCGCGCGCGCGCGCGCGTGTGTGCGTGTGCGTGTGTGTGTGTGTGTGTGTGTGTGTGTGTGTGTGTGTGTGTGTGTGTGTGTGTGTGTGCCAGTCTGTGTGTGTGTGCCAGTCTGTGTGTGTGTGGACAGCATAACTCAAAAACGAAAACTCACTTAAAAACCAAAGTTGGTATTTAATTTTAATCTTTCAAGGATGCGACACGAAGATTTTCAAGCAAATAGCACCACCCTAAACTACCCTTTACATGGAAAATTTGATTTTCTTGAAAATGGCTCTAACGATTTTGATTAAAATGTCATATGTTTAAGATATTTGTATGACAAATGAAATGTATATTTTGAAGTTGGTTAGACGCTGGCCTACCGATCCCAAGGTCACGGGTTCAAACCCGGCCCAGGCCGATGGTTTTCAAGTATGCTTAAAAACGACAGCTCCATGTCAGTAGATTTACTGGCATGTAAAAAAACTCCTGCGGGACAAAATTCCGGCACACCGGCGACGCTGATGTGATCCTGGCAATTGACAGCGTCATTAAACAAAAAAATAATTTTTAATTTTTTAATGACTTTTGAATAACTCGTAAACCGTAAAACAGAAAATCTTATTGTACAAAAAATGTAGGTCTCGCTAAAATAAACAATTTATGTCGGAATAAATTTTTTTGTAGAGTGGACCATTTCGGAGATATTCCATGTTTTTTGTGTCAGTTTCGGAAAACTTAAAACTTTCATGAAATGGAACATCGTTCATTTTTGTATATGTTAAGCGTGCAAAGAGAACGGGATCTCAGAGCTTTAAAAAATTTGACTACCGCTCAAAGCCTACTGTACTCCCATATTCCCGTTGCACCTACAAGGAGATAATAAGATAATTTATACAAATGTTTATCTCAACTAACACGAAGAAGATATAGGAATAAGAGATTGTAAGAATGGTTAGTACAAGAGTAGAGAAAGTGCAACACATCAGACTTTTTAGTCATTGTAATCAACTCTTTCCCGTAAATCGCTGAAAATAATTTATTACACGCTACAATAGGTTTACAATCAAAATAGCACTCCACTTCAATTTGACAACTCTGTCTTTAACAATTATTGCCTTTTAACGATTAATGTATTTTTCCATAAGAAAGGTTATTTACTAATTTTAAAAATAAAATGAGGTTTGAGAGGTAGAACTGGAACTTAAAAATGCAATGCCACAGCTGGGATTTGAACCACAGACCCTCCGCTTGCCAGGCGGGTGCTCTAACTATTAAGCTGCTGTCACAACCTGCCAGAATGACATTGAATTCTCAAACCAGTTCGTATTTTTCCCAGTAAACCACAAAGGCACTCACGTCAAAGACAATTACCCCAATGGTGACTTACTATTGCAAGTACTTTATGTCCCAACAGTAAGTTTGTTGGCATAAATAAATAATAATAAAATGAAGTTATTTGAGGTTATAAACTGGTTTTCTGTTATAACAAGAGAAGAACAAAATACGTGTAATTCTTGTATTTCGTTGTCCTGTTGGCAGTGCTGAGTAAGTTAAACCATAATAATCGAAATGGACATATGTTAGGTAATTTTTATGGAATTTAACATTTTTTGTCGAAACTTTGCGATATCGTGTTTAAATTCAAATTTTGTATATGAAATAGTCCACATAAATATCATTCGATGATCTTTTCACAAATTATGTCGCTCCGCTCAAGAGATTAACAGTTAGGTTACGATACTGCTTGTGAAAATAAACCACACGACATCAAACTCCCCAACTTTCATGGCGGCTCCTTTGCCAAGGTAGCTTAATCGTAAAAGTGCCCGGACCTCCGGACGTAAGATCTGTGGTTCAAATTCCGCTATGGCATTGAATTTGCCAGTCTCATTCTACCCTTTCCAAGCTTATCCTACACACGGCTAGTGTGTGAAAGAACAATTATTGTTTGTTAACGACCCTGTCAACAGCCACAATCATTATATCCATAAGGAAATGTGTAATAAAAGCATCTCAACATTCATCTCGATTAAGTGTCTGTAAGAATAGTTTTTGCACTATGTAACTATTCCATACTTACCGTTATTGTTGCTATGCATCGTAAGTTGACATTCCCGCCTGCAATTTAGTTGCTATGAAAACAAAAGAAATCTGAGTACTTTAAAAAATGACCAAAAGCCCTAGTGCGGTAAGTAAAAACATTTATTTTGAAACATTGAATGTGATATTACAATTTGTACAATTATTGAATGCATTATACCAACTCATACCTCTGTTTAGATTTTTTTTTTTTTTTTTTTAATTGATCACATCCAGGGAGAAAAGAATAACGGGAGATGGCGTGCTTTCACTATCCACGCAAGACAATTGAAGCCAATGACCACGCCCCCCTTTGTACTACAGAAAGATGTCCGCTTACATTAAAAGCAATGATAAACGCTCCGGAGTTTAGCAGTTTATAATCGATTAATATTGCTTAAAATGTATATTCGGATCCTTTAATATTACGACCGAACCTTTTAATGCAATTCTTTGGCAGAATAGAACACACAGCTAAGAGAGAACTTATAAATTAATTGAAATCTGGTCGGCATGCTAAGCAAATTATGCTACCGCATCCACAAGCAAAACTCCTTTATTTAATTTAATCGTCAAAAAATCACACTTCAAAAACGTACTTAGGGCTTAATTATTCTACTGGCGTGCTTGTTAAGTATTTTATAAATAAAAATAGCTCTCATACATGCTGGAAACACAATAAACTTATTGTATTAATTAGAACAGCACATGTTATGTGCATGGTAATCAAGGAAGGAACTTTATACACCAATAAAACACATGATTAGGATCTATTAATATATGCATGTATTAATTAGTATATATAATGTAAAGCACATTAATTACTGCATATAATTGAAATATTTACATACCTAGATCAATTAGGTTTAACATTACAAGGGCACAAAATATATGGTAAAACCATGCTGTATAACCTAGAATTTGCTGTTAAAACTATGCAAGAAAACGAATAATCTGTCACTTACAGACTTGTATAGTGATGCACTTATAGCGTGTTCATTATGACACACTAATGAAGTGTTACTGGATTTGCTGATAGTGGTTAAAGATAAGAGTGCATTACTGCCACCGGACATTTATTGCATTTTGTTTTACGATACACACGTTTCCCTGACAAAAAGGAGTAAAAGTGTCTACTTTTACACTTACCTATGGGAGCTAATATTCTTTGTTTGTCGATTTGTGCATCCATATACACAACTTGCAGAGATTTCCACGTTGATATGTTTAGTAGTAGTAGCGATTGTAAACAAACACAATACCAAACACTACTAAAGCGCGTCTCACCCTTAAAAGACAGTACACGTTAAATGGAGCGCAGTGTTGCAACATGTACTAGTTGCGAATCTTTCTCCGCGCGCGACCCCGAGGTGACCAGAGTCCTGTACTTAGTCCTTCAATTGCTGCTTGACGAGATGGGCACTTTTAACTTTGGTATCCCTCCATGCCTTTGTTACTGTATGACCTAAATTTACAAATGACTCGTCTGTATAAACAATTGATTTCCCCTGGTCCCTAAACCTTTTACGTCTTTTAGATATTTATGTCGCCATCTGATGATATCGATATCGTCTCTTTCTATTAATATGCACTTGTTACCCTTTCTTTCATATTCGAACCCCAAATCAGAGTGGCCCTTGAGAAATTTGGTAGGGTCTCATCACTGTTGAACTGTGAAAATTATATTCAGCGTGGGTGGAATATTTGCAAACAGTAAAGAATGAACAATTCGCCGCACTCCACCTTGCACTATTCAATCATATTGCGTTAACCTAGCGTTTTGTGTAGTCCCGCCCTTTTTGCTTTCTTTTTCGATGGCGTTCTTAGAGGTCCTTTCATTAGTTCCTTTTTAATCATACACACTACTGCTTCTGAACACCCGATAGCCTTAGCTGTTTCTTTTACCGCCTTACTTACACGCATTTTACTTAAAAAATAATCTAACACATTCATAATTATTTGGCGTTCCTTACTTCTTTATTTACCAACATATCGTCCCTTCCTAGCTTCACCCTCCATAACTACAAATATTTACAAAAATATTAAACAAATAACGCAATAACAGCTCACAGTTACACACACGGCTTCTTTCGAACTAATGTTAGTGCTGCTCCTTATACTATCTTCTGTGTCAGGCCTGACGCTGAATAGATGAATACCTTTTGTTTGCCTTACTGGATAAAAGAAAGAGGTTACTGTCTTTTGGTTTATTTTAAAAACTTTCTCCAACCTTCCTCAACATTTGTTCTCGCTGGTTCCCTGATGTAAACTCAATAACAAAAAAGTTTCACACTGCGTAACTTTTGCAGTGCACAGATATAAAATTTTCCGAAAACATTTAATTTAAAAAATTATAACACTTAACTGGGTAAACATAGAGAATTCAAAGTAGATAGGTAGTAGCACTATGGTTTACTCTACCTAAGAAAAAAATATAGATGCATTCTGGCAGTTAGTTTGTTAGTTAGTGCGTGATGAGTATAGAAACAGCAAATATCGGACTTCTATTGAAAAAAACGTTTTCTGAAGAAATTTGGACCTATAGAAATGTATAATGACTCTGAAAAGGATATAACCTGATAGAGAAAAAAATTCTGCATAGGATAATGTGTTCAAACCTGAAATTTATAACAAATGAATATTTATACCATGCTATTAGTAATCTGGCAACAGGGCGAGGTTAGTATTATATACCATTATTATTAGTATTATATAGTATTATATACCACGCTAGAGTACAACGAATACAACCAATACAAACAAGTACAAGCAAGATGCCACGCCCCCTCTGTACTTAACTCTCGGCTTTACAGCTGCGCTCTCAGGGCATCTCCCGTTATTCTCTCCTCCCTGATCACATCCAGCTTTCCACGCCTCTTCTATTTCATCATCACTGCACACATCGTCTAAAACATTCTCCATAATCAGAATTAAACCCTCAGCCAAATTCATTTTACACTTTTACAAATATAATATAGCGACAAGACCAACATTTATTTATCCATAGCAACGCTATAGGTGATGCACGTTCTAAAATCTAACATTTTTCTTCAATTATATTTATTAATATTTCAACTAATATCTTAATTACTAAAATTCAGATTGATATAAATACACATCGTGCAAAAAGTAGTATGCCATACACATGTAGTAAGCAAATAATGGAATCTCGGAGCAAGCGCCTCGTTTTTTCAAACCTTTCCTCGTTCCGTATAAAGTGCTTACCACATTAGTATCGCAATATGCTATTGTACAAGATTGAATACACACAACCGATTCCCCACCCTATATTTTACGTCACCATATCGCGACGCATCGCTTAGGAGATACCAGGTGGTTCGGAGTGTGATGGACAGTTAGGCTCCTAGGTCTCATCTCTGTACAATACCATCTTGCTTCGGCACGTGTCCACGTATAGCTTGCACACTCGTTCTTGAACAATGACCTTGATCCAGAAAACAATTAGTGAGTCGGTATAACAAATACCTCCTTTCTGTATTCAGTGAATTTACGGCTAGTGTTAGTTGATGCAATACGCAACGTGAATCATCTGCCCCTGAATACAGGTGACTAAAGCATTGTCGTGTGCGTATATTGATTTAACCTTCTGATAATCCCCATTTAATTTCAAAGTTAAAAGGTGTATCACTTCAAAGTCAAACTCTTTTTGTTTCTTTACCTGACTATCCTCCCCTTATGTAGGACTTACATCCTCTAGGACTTAAAAGCCAGTCGGGGAGCACAGGAATCTATGGACCGGACGGAGTGAAGACCTGGAAGTGGGTGGTCAGTCAAACACCAGGTATGATAGTGAGGAAGAGGATTATATGAAATGCAGGCGAAATCGATGAATGGAGCAATTGGTGGAATGAGTGGCGGGGGAAACCCGGAGAAAACTCGCCCAGACGCCGCTTCGTCCACCACGAATACCACATGCGGGTACCTGGGATCGAAACTTGGTGATAGGCGAACGGTCTAACCAGGCGGCGTGCCTGGAAGTATTGTATTCAACCCGAAATTGTGATGTCAAGATTTCACCGGAAATATACGTTTTGAGTCCACCCGAATATAAAAAGAAGCATTTTTAGAAAAAAGTCAGCGCAGGTGTGCGTGTGTGTGTCTGTGAACAGCATAACTCAAAAACGAAAAGTTGGTTAAAAACCAAAGTTAGTATTTAAGTTTAATATTTTTCAATGATACAACACGAAGATTTTGAAGAAACTTCCTCCACCCTTAACTACTCTTTACATGGACAATTTTTCGAACATTTTGATTTTTCAAAAATGACTAACGATTATGATTTAAGATGTTATTATGCAAAATAAAATGTACATTTTGAACTGTTTGGCTATAGTCCATGCAGTCCTGTTTACTCTTGATGACTTTTGCATAATTGGTAACATTAAACGATAGGCCAAATCTTACTACACAAAAATTTGTTGTTTTCTAGTGCCTTGCATCTGGCAATGAAGCCATTAGCATTCGTGCTTTCCAATACTTTTGAACTTTTAGGACTCATATTCATGTATGTGGCTTTCATGTAACTGTTTTCTTAACGGGCACCAGTTTTACAATGTGGCAGTTACATCACCCGACTTAAACCCCCATTTTGCAAGGGGGACCACACCTATCGTTGGTCAACGGATCCATCGGACCTAGCCGGGAGGACTAAATAGATGGTATTTAGATCCACCGACCTTCCCCTCATGTGCCTCTGAGGGACGCTGTTGTGCTGTGATAGGCCAGCACATATGTAAATGGCATTTCCTCCATTTTAGATGAAACCGTTATACCACTGTGATTCGGTCAAAAAATGTCTGGAAGGAGATTTTCCACTTCATTTGCTTATGACTAGTCATATCTGTTACTTCCTGTGCTTTAGATGCTTGAACCAATCAGATTTATTGCAAGATCTCGTTAAAACACGTGTCCAAATGTATTTTTCGGAGTGAACCAATTCAGAGATATTCCTTGTTAGTTGTGTGAGTTTTGAAATACTTAAACTTTTCTCAAGTGGAAGGTCTTTATTCACTTTTTATCTCTTTGCCGTGCAAATGGAACGAAGTTTAAAAGCTTTAAAAGATTTTACTGTCGCTCAAAGCCTACGTATTCCCATACTCCCCTTGCACGTACAAGAAAATTAGCAATAAGATAATTTCTGCAAGGGAAATATGGGAATGCAGTAGACTTTGAGCGATGGTAAAAATCTTTTAAAGCTAGTCGCTATATGAAGGCTTTGAAATTTCGTTCTCTTTGCACGGCCAAGAGATACAAAAATTAGTAACGACCTGCCATTTGAGAAAAATATAACCTCATATAAAAACAAGGAATATCTCTGAAAAGGTTCACTTCATAAAAAATGCATTGGGGCATAAATTGTGTATTTTAATGAGATCTACATTTTTGTACAGTAAGATTTGGTCTATCTTTACCAGTTATGTAAAAGTCATCAAGAGTAAACAGGACTACACGGACTATAGCCAGAAAATTCAAAATATACATTTCATTTACCATAAAAATATCTTGAACACTTTAATCAAAATCGTTAGAGCCAGTTCTGAGAAAATAAAAACTTTCGAAAAATCTTCCATGTAAAGTGTAAAACAATTTTCTGCAAAATATTCGTATCGCATCCTTGAAATATATTGAACTTAAATATCAAGGTTGGTTTTTATCTGATTTTTCGTTGTTGAGTTATGATATTCACAAACAGACAACGCACACACGGAACTTCTTCTAAAAATGCTTTTCTTTTCTTTTTCTTTTTCTTTATTCAGGGGTCTCAAAGCCTATGTTTCCGGTGAAATCTCAATATTGAATTTTTGGGCCGAACACAATACTCCCCTACTTACTATACATAGTTAAGAAAGTGAAAATTGTCGCAGAAAAGGGTCCTTAGCAGTCCAATCCGCGACTTTTCGTTCAATCTGGTAACACTGGCTCCACATCAGTGGTAGTAATCACTACCCAAATTAGTGTCAAAATAAGGAAATTATAATGTTATCAGTGGGCTTCGACCTTTATAGAACAGCTACGTAAACTGAGGCGACCGCAAGTTACCTGCCACGGGCAGAGCGTGACGTGATTGCCCGAGTACAGTGACAACACAAAAACCCAATGTCTAAAGTGCATAGTGTCTCTCGATTGTATTCACTATTTCCACAGAGTAAAACGCCTTTAGTACGAAAATCAAAATATTCACGTATTGCTGAACTGGTAAAAGAATTTTAGGATGAATTATTATTTATTTATGCCAACAAACTTACTGTTGGTGTTTTAAACACACAAGCCGTGTGTGGGCAAAGTTTAAAGATATTACCAGATATTACCAGGAAAAATACGAACTGGTTTGAGAATTTAATGCCATTCTGGCAGTTTGTCACAATAGCTCAGTGGTTAGAGCAGCCACCCGGTAAGCGGAAGGTCTGTGGTTCAAATCCCAGTTGTGGCATTGAATTTTTAAGTTCCAGTTCTACCTCTCAAATTTAGGATGAATATTTTAGTACAAATGGAAACATCATTGAATGTAAGTTATACAACTTTGGCGAGTAGACTGTGCCTAGCCTCCTCTGTGCGGTGATCATGTGACAGACTGATCCCTCCCACTTCCTATAGACCAAACTCGCCAACCTGGCATACATCTGGGGAGAAGAAATAATGCTAATCCTGAGTCGGTGGGCTATCCATTTATTAAAGCCAGCGGATTCGGGTGGCCGAAAACCCGGGCCAGAGTCTTACAACGCACTTGATCAACGTTAGATTGCACGTTGTGGCAGCATGAGACCACCGGACGGGTGTCACGACAGACGACGAGAATACGCGCCACAAACGACGTGAACAGATCAGGCGTAATAGACCAGGGGGTGTAAATTGCCCGCGTTAATAAAGCTCCTGCCTGCTTTATCACCATTCTGATGTTATGGATAATTCACCCCAATTAGCTGTCGTCACTTTACAACATGGCTAAAGAAAAAGACAACCTGCGGCGCGAATCGGAGTTACAGAGTAATGGTAGGGTCATACATGACTAACATTGTATACCATCATGATAAAACTGTATCTCTTGTATGAATTCAACGAGAAATTCTTTTAGAACATGGATGTATTAGGCGATTGTGGTTTTACTTCATTGGACCATGATCAGACTAGGAGAATTACGTCACTGCAGTTTCCGCCGTAGTCACGCTTTACATCACTGATGCAATCCTACCGTGGTGTTTGCAACCCGACATGGCTTTACAATACTCCTATTTGAGAAAAGAATAACTATTGGTAAATTGACACAAATAATAAAGAGTATCTCAGAAATGAATCACTAAAAAAACAAACAAACAAATGAAAACGTATATTTCACATAAATGTTGTGTTTTAACCAGATCCACATTTGTTTATTTAGTAAGACTTTGTCTCATACTGCTTACCATTTATACAAAAGTCATCCAGAATAAAGAAATCTTTTGAGAACATTCCCAGAAAATTCAAGTTATGACTTAGAAACTGCCATGGAATCGCCTGTCAGTATCTATCACTGGATACTGACTGATTGTGTTTGTACACGTCACAAGCAAGACTTGATTCACCCTCTGTTTGAAAGAATGGAGTGGGGAATAACCGCTAATTACGTAAGCGTCTCCAAAGCTTATTAGAGCTTTAACTTGAGCTTAATCTGTAAAATCAGCACTTAAGAAACTCACCCATCAACTTACAACCTTATTGGCGAAGGATTGCTAGCCAAGCTTAGTTGGAGGAAAATTAGATCACATGAGCGAACGTAATCACAGATATTAACACGACTGTGACCAGAGGAGGTGCTGTGCAGATAAACATACCGTACAGGAGAATCTGTACATGTTCTCGAATGCTGGAATACGTAGGCACACAATTGAGCTGTTTTATTTATTTATTATTTATTTAATTATTTGTTTATTTATTTATTGACTGACTGACTGGACTGACTGACTGATTCATTTATTTAGTTTTTTTTTTCCTTTATTCAACTGAAACTTTTCACTGCATTTTTGTCAGTATTGAAATTTGATAGGTTTCCTTTATAATAATTCTACTAAGCAAATATTTGAAAGAAATTGTACAATTATTCTTACTGTTTGTATTTAATTATGTGTATTATTCTGTTACAGTGATGTAAAAGCACTAATTCAGAGACCTTACAGGCCTGAGAGAAAGCAAGGTCCTTGTTTCCCAGGACTAGGCCGTTCAATGCAGTGGATTGGTTATCGCATTGCTGAAGTTTTAGCGGAACTTACAGCACGTCCACCGCGTGGTTCAACAACTGATGCGGCGGATGCAGTAGCATGCAAAGTGGAAAGACGCCTGAGAGACGCCATAGGGGCTCCAAAGGATACGAAACAGGCTAAGAAGATAGATAAAGTCATTAGGAATATGGCACTAAACATTGCCTTGTTGGCGGTGAAGAACGGCTCAGCACCACCGGTGAGTAAAAAGAGAACCCCTGAGGTAGCCCCATTACTTAAGCTGGTCTCTGTGCCTGAAGGGTCTGCTTCTCTGAAGAGTCCATTCTGCCAGAGGGCTTCTGCTTCTGAAAGTATCCCTCCGTATGAAGCTGCTGTTGCTCAGGGGGAAACCCTGCTCTTGTGGCTAACTCTGCACTTAAGGAGGAACTCCTGGCAATGCTGTTAACCCTGCATTTAAGGGAAAACCTAGCCCTGCAGCTGACACTAAACCTACGGAGAATCCTGAGCAGGCTAACCCTGTACCTCAAGGATACACCGAGCTATTCCTAAATGTGCCTTTCTTGAATGCATGTATGTCTGTGTATATAATCTGAGGAATTAATAATAATATCATTCTCCTTGTTTCCCAACATTTTCATGTTAAGAGTTTTAAAAGCTATCAGAAATCCACAATTTTTTCGATGTCCATTTCTTCTTCTTTGGAGCACAATAAAAATTTTGAAGATGCCAATATTCCAATTCTGAAAAGATATTCATTCAAGCAATCATGTCCCATATTCAGTCGAAGGGCCATGTCATAGACAAGTGGTTAGGCCAATTGCTTCTCAGCAAAGCGACCATTCCTCAACAGTTCTATTAACAAAAGAGAATTTTCCTACGTCGGTTCTGTGTCATCTACCCTTAATTTTAAATAAATGATCATTTCTTCCATAATATGTTGGGCTCTTTAATCTTTCACTAATACCCATCCATGCATTTGAACCACAATAAGCTTTAAATAATGTGCATAACCAGTTCCGGACTTTTAAAGGTTCCGATTTAGTCTCTTCCCCTTTTGCAAAATATTTACCTGCCTGCTATCACCAACACTTTTTATATTGACCATGTCGTTCAAAAGTGGCAGGAAATTTTAAATTTTAAAACTAAAAAAAAATTTAAACAATGCTCTTCTCAGATGATCAAATAATAATACCCTCTGAAGACAATTTGCAAAGATCTATATGGGGTAGTAAGGGGTAGTGATGCGCCTCCAATAGCCTCTCCTACCCAATTCTCATCCTCATCCTGCCCGTGGTGCACCCTGCTTTTAACAGATGAGGCTTTGGGGACAGAATCACAGCGGTATAACTGTTTCATCTAAAATGGAGGAAATGTCATTTACATATGTGCTGGCCTATCACAGCACAACAGCGTCCCTCAGAGGCACATGAGGGGAAGGTCGGTGGATCTAAATACCACCTATTTAGTCCTCCCGGCTAGGTCCGATGGACCCGTTGACCAACGATAGGTGTGGTCCTCCTTGCAAAATGGGTTTAAGTCGGGTGATGTAACTGCCACATTGTAAAACTGGTGCCCGTTAAGAAAACAGTTACATGAAAGCCACATACATGAATATGAGTCCTAAAGATAAATATAATGGCTGCACATATATACTGATGGATCCTCCAAGGAAAACCTTACTGGAGCTGGAGTTACGTGTTCACATTTTTCCTTTTATCATTCTGTTGGCAGAGACACAACAAATTATGATGGAGAAATGGAGGCTATATACATTGCTCTCCGACAATTATTAAATCTTCCCTTAAATAAATTTAACAAGGCAGTCATTCTTTCAGATTCTAAAGCTGCAATTCAGGGAATATGTTCAAATACTACAAAGAAGTCAACAAAAATTAGAGAATGCTACAAAATGTTAACACAACTCCAAAAAGTTAATAAGACTGTTCATCTCCAATGGATTCCAGCACACTGTGGAGTCATGGGGAACGAAGCTGCAGACTCACTTGCAAAGAAAGGCACAACAATAAAACAAAATTCTAAATTCAATTTCTCATATTCCTCAATAAAACGCTTGATCATAAAAAATTTTTGTCATTCATATCTACAAGAAATAGAAACAAATGCCAAAGATAAAAAATGGATTACACTACTTTCCAATCCAGATATAATCCCCCAGAGACCAAGGAAAACAGCTGTTGCAGCCTTCCGACTATTGACAAATCATGACTGTTTGGCAAGTCATCTCTACAGAATGGGTATCTCAGCCTCACCAATATGTGTCCTGTGTAACGATCCAGCAGAAATGAACGAAGACCACTTGAAGACCTGTGAAGCATTAAGATCAGAAGAAACTACAGTTCAAAAGTATTGGAAAGCACGAATGCTAATGGCTTCATTGCCAGATGCAAGGCACTAGAAAACAACAACAACAACATATTTCATCTAAATGATATCGCAAGAAGCTATAATCTCAAGATATCAACTGAAAAAACTAAGATCATTTATTTCAAGGCAAAGAACACTTAAGGGCAAAATTAACTATAAATAATAAAGTACCTACTAGAACAAATTGCAATGTTTCAATACTTTAGCTGTAGTGTCTCCTATATGAAAGATGAAGATGTTGACAAACTACAGAAATTTCAGTATCTATACAGCACAATTAAAAGATGTTTTCAGAACGTCACTAAACAGACTAATCTAAAATTTTATAAATTTATGGTGGTTCCAGTATTGATGTATGGGAGTGAGAGTTGGACACTCACAAAAGCTCAAGTCTCAAAGAGTGACGGCAGCTAAGATGAGATTTCTCAGATCTGTATAGCAGATACACTTTGAGGGATAGAAGGCAGAATTAGGATGTAAGAAATGAACTGGGAATACTTAGTTTAGTAGATGAGATTGAAAAATATAGAATTTGGAGAGAGCATGTAGAGAGAACGGAGAACTCACATACACCTAAAGTGATTCTCAAGTACAAAGGGATGTGGGACAGCTGAGGAAGAGGTGGAGAGATCAAATAACATGAAGGCAGAGCAAACCAAATGGTTTATACCTTGATGATGAATATATTTATCCAATTTGTTGTAATTTCTCTTAGCTTTTGTTACCATATACTTCATTTTCCCTTTGTTTATTTTTAAACACAGCTTTTCTGCTGCCTTTTCCAAAGCTATAAACACCCTTATCACATCCATTTCTGCTCTACCTATTAAGTGCAAGTCATCTGCATATGCAAGTAACTGCATAGAACACTGTGCCTCTAGTGTTTGGATGCCAACATTCCTTACTATTTTCTCAAGTGCCAAATTAAGTAATAAACATGAGAGCGAGTCTCCCTGTCTTATCCCATTTGTAATTTCAAATGTTTTGGACACCTCTGATTGTATCTTCACTTGACACTTAAAATTAAACCACTTACTATTCCCCAATTAATCTTATCAACTTTCCAGCTATTCCAAAATCTTGAAGAGGCTATTTATGCTATCTTATGCTGCACTAAAATCAATGAACAGATGTGTTTCTAGCTTGTATTCATTGGCTTTTTCCATGATCTCCCTCAGAGTGAAAATTTGGTTGATGGTTGATTTTCCTTGTCAGAATCTCTCTTGATAATCCCCTTGTTATCATCTCTGCATATGGTAAAAGTTTCAGATACAGGAGTTTAGAAAATATCTTACATACTGTTGAGAGGAGTGTGATTTCTCTATAGTTTGATAATTTTTGATAATTTATTTGCTTATAGACATGCAATGCGTATGTTTTAATCACCATCACATCTAAATTGTTTGTATTATTTACACAACTATAGTTCTATTTTTAAAATTCATCTGTTACATATATATATATATATAAAAATTCTTTGAGGTCAATTCATTAAAATACATTTCTCACAACAATGATAAAATATATATAAAATTAAAAAGAAAGTAGTAATTTATATGTCCTTTTTGACAATTTTTTCCATTTAATCTGCCCTTATGGGAATAGGTTGCCAAAGGGCATGTACGCAGTTGAGCTTGGGCAAACTAATATCAAAATGCTAAGATAATTACTTTGTATTTGAAAATAACTTTGTATTAACTCTCTTCTTTTACAGAACACAATTACATTTGCTGTACTTTAAAAATACTTGATTTGATCCTCAATTAATGTGCTATTTATATATTGCAGAAGAGGACGGGCAAGAGGTGCAAATAAAAAAGAAAAAATGCTGAGAATTGGAATATTGAAGCAGTGGAAGCCACAGAAGAGACAAACAACTACACATATCAGAAGCAGAGGCTCTAACTGGTGAGAAAGAAGGTGATGCTAAAGCTACAGAAGCTGTACAAGAAGATGCAAAAATGTGATAACGAAATTAAGAACTGGGCTGAGTTACTGGTACAGTTGTTGAATATTGGGTTAGCTGGATAGAAGATACAGTTACGCTGCAGAAGAAAAGGTAGTAGCTAAGGCAAGCAATACTTGATCAACAAAGATTGACACCAATGGATGAAACTAATTAAAAAGAACATTAAGATTTTGAATGACAGCATTCTGGATGTTGCATTTCAGATGGAGCTTAAATCTGCTGAGCCTAGTTCAGCTGCTGCAGGACCATCAGAAGTACCTACAGATGAGCTTGTTTTGAAAAAATCAGTGCCTGAATGCGATCATCCTGCAGAAAGAGGACACATCAACATTTTCAGTGTAGTTCAATCATGTCTTCCTTTACATGTTTTTAACAATATTATGGATGAGTAAAACATAATGTGGAAGAGGTTGGCTCCTCACAGAAAACTATAAAGCCCTATAAGCCCTCTCCTTACGGCATAAATGCTTTCAGCAGATCACAAAAAAATTAGAAAATATGTATCTTTAGATTATCTGGATTATAAAAAATTATAATGTTGATCAGCTGGTACAGCTTAGCAAAAATACTATGTGAACATATAACATTTAAAATTAAAATAAATTTTCAGTTGTTTTAAATTAAAATACTATAATCTCTTCCTTTGTTCCTTTGTGAAATATTTTTACATTCTACTATTAATTATAAAATACTAATGAAAAATGTGCAATGTATGTTTTAAAGTAAAGGTATAACCACTCATTTATAACAAACACGCATGTACAAATTATTTTCTTAGCATTAATACTTCAATAAAAATTATGCTCTGAATATGCTCTTCACTAAGTTACGTTGATAAAAGCTTAATTTGTGTGAGCTGTTCATGATGATTAAGAACATTTAAGGAAAATGTAAAACAAAGAAAAAGAGAAAAAAAGAAACATGTATACACATCACACACACAACACATACACTCACTCCCTCTCACTCACAAATACTTCCAGGCTCTAAAAATAGCAATCCTGGCTAAAGGAAAATTGTCCTCGAGCTGGAATCTGTATTTGAGGTTAGTGTGATAGTCATCAGACCAGAGGCAGTCTTTCCAAAGCTTAAATGCAATTAATGTGGATTATACAATAACCTTCAATATATAGAGTCTTTAAAATTTATGATAACCCATTCCAGACTCTCTCCACTGCATGAGAGAACCAAGAGTCAAACGCAACATGGTGCAGGCAGAAGCGCACAAAAAGCTTACCTCTCATGCAGGCTCATTGTTCCTTTGGACAAAATGGGTCCCCTTATTCTTCCAGCACTTATCACACACCGCATTCTAATTTTCAGATGATAGTGAGGTATTTCACACAGTACCACAGGTTTTTGTGAAGCTCAATATCCATTGTGTTCACGTTAATTTGTGTGCTAGCTTCTTTACAATGTTTGAGCAATCACTCTTAAACTGGCACCCATTTCATCGGGTTTATTTTCTGTTAAAGTTGATCTGGAACATTGAACACTTAATCCAAAGCTTCAAACTTACTAACGACAATGTGTCACAGTAGCTTATGGTTAGAGCAGCCACATGTAAAGCGGAAGATCTGCAGTCCAAATCCCGGCTGTGGCATTGAATTTCTCAGTTAACATTCTACCTCTCAAACATTGCCCACACACGGTTTGGGTGTTTAAAAATACCAGCATTAAGTTTGTTGGCATAAATAAATAATAATTACTATCTAAAGATTATTTAATCCAGCGACTTAAAGTACTTACAATTATAAGTCATCCTTGGGGGTATTTATCTCCCTTTGTGGTCTACCAGGAAAAATATGAATCTGTTGGAGACTCCAATGTCATACTGGCAGGTTATCACAGTAGCTTAATGGTTAGAGCAGCCCCATGTAAAGTGGAAGGTCTGTGGGTCAAATCCTGGCTGTGGCATTGAATTTTTCAGTACAGATTCTACCTCTCAAACTTACCTATTGACAGCACAAAACTTCATGTCAGTAGTTTTCTGTACTTTATCCGACTTCTGTAAATTGTGTTAGCGATAAAACAGAGAACTGTGTTGTGATTCAGTTTTAGAAGGAAAATATACTAACAGAAAACATAATTGGAAGTGTCATTTGTCGTATTATTTTCAATGTTATTTACTTTTTATCACTCCATAGTAATGAATACATAATTCTGTTACACATTTTGAAATACGTAGATTGCTCAAGGCAAAGTTAATAACACAAATGACATTTTAAAAAAACAGTAAATTAATAACCGAGATATTGTCACATATGTAAAAAAAAAAAAAAAAAAAAAAAAAATGTGACTGAGGAGTACACATTTTATATTGTTACAACATTTTATTAATCTTTCAGCACCTTCTAAATTTGTGAGAAATCATATTGTACATTTTACAATCCATTTAACTTGTCACATCTTTGCTAAGATGTATACATGACAGGACATAACTGGTTTACCACATTTATGGTAGTCCCTATGGACTTTTCTCTGATATCATCCTTTCGAATAGCAACTGGTGGAATCATGTTGCAACATGAGAGATGCCATGTGTCTTAAGAATGTTCCAGAAGATCCTGTTCATCCGGACAGTGGCATACCAAATATGGTAAAAGTCACCATTACAATTGCAAGACCCCCATAGAACACTAGGTTCAGTATAACTGGGCATTTAGAGCCCACTAAGGGTAGTCAGTTTCAGGAATCGCTGTGTGCTCTCCTCTATGGCACTTTGGTTGCGGTCACCATCCAACTGGTCAACCCTGGCATTGACCCATCTTGGCTTAGACATGTCTACTTCATCAAGGACAGCCTGACATCAGCCATAACAGTAAGCCTCTTCAACCCAAAAGATGTAAGTCTTAACGATAATTGATAGCACCCCATTTATTGTAAACCATTACTGCTTTGAGAGGTAGAATTGGAACTGAAAAATTCAATGCCACAGCTGGGATTTGAACCACAGACCCTTCGCTCATTAGGCGGGTGCTCACTTTTCAGGTTTGCTGTGTATATGAAAGCAAATAAAAAACCTATAATGTCTATTAAGAAATTACAGTTAGATATGAAATGAAGTATTCATATGCGTCGGTCTGGGTGGCTCAATTGGTTAGACGCTGGCTTACTGATCCCAAGGTCACAGGTCCAAATCTCGCCCAGACGGATGGTATTTAAGTGTGCGTAAAAACAACAGCTCCATGTCAGTAGATTCACTGGCATGTAAAAGAACTCCTGTGGGACGAAATTCCGACACACTGGCCACATTGATGTGATCCTACCAACTGACAGCATCAGTAAACAGCAAAATAATTTAATTTTAATGTTTATTTGCAATATTTTTACTCATGTTAGAATTGCTAAGAAGAAGTTTTCTATACACATTCAGTACCTACAATTTTATACACTTGAAAAGATTTTGAGTGCAAGTTTAGCTATTGCTCAAACAAAACCAGGGTTATAACAAGACATTCTTTTGAGTTATACCTCCCTATCAACTTTTTGAATTGATAACATCCTTTTAAATCTTTAAAAAAAAAAAACAAACAAACAAACAAAATCAGGAAAAGTACAAATATTTTACCTGGTTTGTTAATATTTGCATTGCAAATTGGAAATGAATGATAAGGATGAACAGGAAGCACAGATGTGATGTATACAGAGTGTCTCAAAAAATGTGCTAAACTTTGAATGACTATAAAATCATTATTTATGAACACATAGACAAGTTTAAAGGCTTAAAATTACAGAACAAAAATATAATTCAAGAATCATGTTTGCAAATGTTCAAATTGATGACCATAATTTTTCAGGTAAAGCTGATAACACGATCCAGTGTGTTCACAAATGTCACAAAACAGTTAATTTGGAATTTTGCCACATTGTCTTTCAATTTCCAATTTCAATGCATCGATTGTTCTTGGTTTTGTGCGATAAACTCTGTCCTTGAGGTATCTCAATACAAGAAAGTATTTGGCGTAAGGTCTGAGGAATGCATGGGGTATTCAATGCTACCCCTTCGTTCAATCCATGAGCTGCATCAAAGTGAGCTCTCACATCATGATGGTAGTGGGAAGGTGCTCCATCTTGCTGAAAGTAAATCTCGTCATCACCAAACATCTCTTTAATGTGTGGACCAACTTCTCCTACAGCAAGGTTAGGTACTTGTCACCTTTGACAGTTCCATTAAAAAACAATCCTATGATGCCCAATGCTGTTTATGGGTCATTCTTTAATTACATTTTGTTATTCAAGCCTTTAAACTTGTCTCTATGTTCATAAATAATGGTTTTATAGTCATTCAAAGTGTTAGTACATTTTCTTGGGGCACCCTGCAGATTGCATGTAGTAACCATAAAATGGTATTGGCAGTAGTTAGTAAACACCACTCTTTACTGGTTATAAAATGAGAAGTAAACATTAGGTAGGAGGATTTTATTTACATATTTTCATACAACAAACAGGTTCTTACATTTTGAAGATGATTTATGAATATTTTTATGAGTAAGTGTTGATTAAAATGTGGACTTTGTATCACATTTTATTTTTGTACACAAAAAGAGAGAAAAAACATACTTTTATGTCTCTGCAAAACTTTTATTGTTTTAACCTCAAAATACATAAATTATCATTACTTTTATATATTTTATCTTGTTATACCTAAGTCAGGCTTTATAGATTCAGGTTTGCAGAATAAAACTTACCACTCTATGCTCAATAAGTGGTACTCAATGCAATGTTGCTACATATGTCCATATATGCATGAAGGATGAACACTTCCTGATGTAACGAATACTTGACAATAATGATATTTCAAAAGTCTATCAGCTCACAGCATGAACACACTCAGTCTTTCATCAGTAATATGTCCTTGGCTACTCATGCACAGTTCAGTTCCAAGTGTATAGCTCTGGCTAAAAGGAGAACTCTCTTGAAACTGTGGCACTTGGACTAGGACTAGAACTTCCAGAGCTTAAAGTTTCCTCTTTAATTTTTAATTTGCTCAAGTCCTTTTTATCTTTGTCTTTATCTTTGTCCTTATCCTTTTCCTTCTCTTTGCCATGTTTGTGATCTCTTTTATGTTTGTGCTTGTGTTTATGTTTCTTCTTCTCTTTCTTCTTCTTTTTAAGCTGTGACAAGCAAAATTAATGATCAGAATTTTTCAATTGGTAAAAATAATTAAATATGGAAACTGAAAGCTATAGAGATTTATAAAACAGGTATCACCAAATAAACACCTGAATTTCACAGAATTTAATTTCACTTAAGAATTGTTCTGGGTCACAATTTCAACAATTTGTAAAAGCACGTAAGATGTTTCGTCATAAAGATTGGAAAACCAAAATTTGCAGAATTATGCCCTACTCATGTTTTTTAGTTATTTGATACAACAAGAATTGTATGTCTGTGCAAATATAATGAATATTTCAGTCTTTTGATATCTGAGTCTTCTGGGGAAGGTCACCTCTTGGTTATCACTGATGTTGACATTTTGTCCTCCTATGTTGGGCTTCCGTCATAACCAAGATGTGGCCTCCCCCACAAGACTAAGATACCATGGACACTGGCTACTAAGCCTATGCAATTAATATTTTATAGCATGTTTTTATTAAAAGACATAAACGTAATTCCTTTTCAAGTACTGAAAGGAATATTGCCAATAATGAGCAAAAAGTGTAACTGCAGATTGACTTTTTTGGAAAAATATTCCATTATGAGAAGAAAAAATACAATCTGCCAATTAAAATCAGTTACAAATAACTATATTTACTCCTGATCAAATTGTGTAAGCCTTCATGGCTGATGTCATTAAATATAAAATGATTATCCAGGTTTGTGGGCCGTGGTCTAGTGAAAAATTTCCTTCTAGACGTTTCATTCGAAGCTTCAAATGAAATGTCTGGAAGGAGATTTTCCACTATACCACGGCCCACAAGCCCAGATAATCATTTTATATTTATAGTTACTCCTGTTGCATGCTCTAGTCCAGGCTCTTTGTCATATGGCAAAGTTAGTGATTCCCTTAGTCATCTTGTAATGAATACTCTTGATTTAATGGTGTAAAGAAATACCAAAGAACTCTCAGATTTTATAGTTTTGGTGCAGAAGACAAAGAGAGCACTATAATTCGAGTAAAACAAAATACTGTTTGATACAATAATGCAATGCTACCACAGTGTACTGTTTGCTAAAATTTTGTTGGCATGAGGCCAATTATTAGTAATATGGGTAGATGCAGCCACATAATTCCTAGCGGGATTGCTAGTAGATAAACTGAACTCTTGAAATATTTGACCTTTAAGCATAAAGAACTCGGTAGAACTATGTACACATAAATAAATATAAGGTATTGTATAAAGTGGACCATCTTTATAGCTTATGTTAGAATGAGTCGAGAATAGGCTTGCACATTGCTTATAATAAATGTAATTTCTTAATACTAAATTTCAAGACTTTCAGTCACAAATATTTTGTGCTCTTCAACGCTGCTATTGATGAATGCATGTTTGGGAATCTCAAAATCACAAGCTTGCAATGTTTACCTGTGTACACTTTACATTTAATTTAACAAAATGTCAAGGTTTTTTTTATTCATGGGACTTCACTCTTTCAAACAGGTTACAAGTAGGTGGTTTACTGACTCTGAACAAAATTTGAGAAATGGCAAAGAATAAAATTTAGGGGACATTATCATCCCTTAAGCAAGCACCTGCTAAATAATGCACACTTTTGAATGCAACTGCTAGAACATTCAGAAGGAACAGTTGTTGTTATCTATTAAATAGGAAACTATACATTCAGCTACTAACCTTTATACTAGGATCAGATTTATGGTGTTTGGAATGCCCATTTTCTCCATCACTCTCTTTGGTGACAAACATTCCTGGTTCAAATCCCACTGGTCCTGGCATTCCTAGAATGCCTGGCAATGACTGGGAGTTATCTGAGAAGTATTCGTTCTTTACTTGACCTTCTTGTAGAACTGGACCTGCTATAGGTGCCATAGGCAAAGCAGGTTTGACTGCAACTATTCCTTCTGTTTTTATCTGAGGAGGAACTACAGTTGACGGTCCAGGTGGTGGAAGTGTTGATGATGGTGTTGGAGCTGTTACTGGTGCTGTTACTGCCACAGGAATAGGTGCAGATGATGATCCTGGGCTCTCCTGTAGAAATCATTAACATCAACAACCCGGAAAGAAGAGACTAAGAAAGCATGTTATGTAAGCTTGAAAAATTGAGATTTCTTTAACCTAAGAACTGGGTAATTTTATTCTTGATAGTGTAACTCCTACTGTATGTTCTGGTCTACTGGTGCCTCTGTTTAAGTCAAAATCAGGTATTATAAGCTTATGATGATAGGAAGGCCCGAACAAAATGCATTCCAGTGCATTCCAGTACATGGTCACCTAAATGCACGTTTAGTTCACTAGCACCAAGAAATATAAATTTCAGATGGGGCAAATCATGCAGATCAAAAATATTCTACAAAAAATCTTTTTTTGATTCACTTTTACTCGCATTAGAAATTGACTCAGAGTCTTTCGAATCTGATGAAAAAACACGCAAAGTGTCCCTAAATAGATCACTATTATCATCTTCCAAAAGTCTTGTAAGCATTGCTGCATTTTTTTTTCTGTGAGAGGATAATTATTACATTTCTGAGTAAGAGCAGCCATTCTTAGGAACTGCCCCCACTGGCATGAGGTATAACATTGCTATCACTTCTGAATTACACTTCCAGAGCGCATATAATCAAATAATTTGTAAGAAAGTAATGCCCTCTATCAAGGAAGACTGCAACAAATACTTCCTAGCACAACTACAGCAATACTCGCCATCCCAGGAGAAACAGCATTAAAAGACATTTGACAAAACAGTGTGTCATACCCATTATGTAGGCACTACCCTGAGACATATGTATGAGAGTGACTCAAATGAAAACCAGAAAACTTTTTTACAGCTCCTTTATTACAGAGTTGAAACAAGTACACTATTTTTCGATACATTGCCACCACCAAGTCGGGAGGGTATGGATAACCCGGGAAAAAATACCTTTTGGTTCTGCATATAACCAATCATGCACCACTTGTTTTGCCTCCGTATCGGTCGCGAACTTGCCATCTTGCTCAGCAAGAGTATCTGGTGTACATCTGTCGTTTCACATGTAGAACACATGGCATTTAATATCTCCTTTAAGAAGGTACTAATTTGTTCAATATTAGTTAAATCATGGTCTTACAAAACTGATCTATAAATTAAAATCATCGCTAGTATACTTTGCTGATGTGAACTTTAATGTTCATGCACATATTCTAATATTATACTCAAATACGCAAAAAGAGGGATGATGTTTTGTCAAGCACTTCTCCTTTCTGTAATACATTACCTTAACATGAACTTTGCTTCCTTCATCACCAGTTACAATTTCCACTGTGATTAGTTCAAGATGATCATCAGTAATTACTTCTGTTTCTCGGATAGGAGAACCAGCTTTCCTTTTTATTCCACTAACTGATGGTGTAGGTGTTACATCCATGTCAGTTGAAGCACTTACAAATGGAATGAGTGGGAGCTGAGGCTTTATCTGAAACATGCAAATAAATTTATATTTAATCAATGAAGTGCATAAATACTTAGGAGAATATTCTTCTCTTAAAGATGTTCTAAAGCATGTAGCATTCAACCTTTGTTTGAAGTCATTAGCATGGTTGTGAGTCTCTTTAGTTTTGATTAAAACACTGCTTTATAAACATTCAGCATCAACTAGCATTTTATACAGCTCTTAAACTGGAAATTAAAAATAATTCTACAAAATAACAATGACAAATTATGCTTCTTAAATATAATAAATATCTAAAGACTATGAGCTTCACTTATCTTAATATTTGCTGCAAGTTCTTGAAATTAAACACAATAATTACATAGCTGGTAATTATATTAAAATAAAAGTTTTAATCCTTTTTCACATACATTTGCTGTTTTTAATAATTTAATTTACACGTTAATAAATATACCCTTTAGTAAAGAAGAATTTAACACAGAATATAAACACATTATAAATGCTGTGGTAATTAATGGTTTTAACACAGATTTTAGGCATAGAAAGATAGAGAAATTTAAATATCGAAAGGCTGTTAAAGAAGTTCCTACCCTCAGAAAGTAAAAGATGATTGTAATTTTAAAAAGTTTACTTATCATCCTTGGGCTAATAAAAATTTACAAAAATGTTTAAAGAACGTAGAATAACTTTGATTCCTCAAAATAAATATATTATAAAAAATTTGCTACATTTTTCTAAAAAGGATATAATTCCAATCTGCAATTATCGATTTAGCTGTTTGAATTGTCACAGGGTTTACATTGGTAAAACTAAACGTCATTTGGAAGCCAGAATGAAGCAGCATTTTATAAATATTAAATATAAATGCTAGGCTTATCATGGCCTAAAACGAACTTGTTCATGATGATGATGATAAACATAAACAGATTGAAAGGTCAGTTGTGGCAGATCATTTCTGGTCATTTAATCATGTAACGATGGCAACTATTACAAACAAAAGTAGCACTGAGGATGTAATGGATGCATCATGAAACTAATTATTTATGCATTTAATTTCAAGAACTTAAAGTAAATACTAAGATAAGTGAGTCTCTAGATATTTGTTATATTTATTAAGAATTGTACTGCCTCACTGTTAACAGATCAGTTTCTCATTGAACAAATTAAGCTGATAAGTTTAATAACACACATATAACATAAGAGAATTCCTAAAAACTAAGATTTAACTTCTCTAATGTGTTGCCCTAAATTAAAAATTAAGGAGACCCGGTACACTATACCGACAATGTTAAAATCATGACATTCAGGTATCTTGTTCTTTGGAATTATATGAGATTTTGCAATTAAATTTTACAGCACTTAACATACATCTTTCTACACACTTTGACATGAGGTTTTATTAAAATATGCTACAGCTCATAAGTTATATATTTTTTGGCTAGAGCCTTTTTAATGTAAAAAAATTAGTTAATCATCCCATAACTTTTTACTCATAACACATTTTTTAAAATGGCCATGTTAAAATTTGTATCTAATACTAATCTGTAACTGGTATAAATTTGAGCTTTTTAGGTGTGATAGTTTTAGAGAAAAAGATACTTTTCTGTAAAAAAAAAAAATGTAAATTTTGGTAAACAAGCTTTAAAAATGTAACTGATCTTAGTGCATTCCAGGACCATATGAAGGATTATCTGCGTCATCTTCCATTTCATCCTCTAGACATCTATTCAGATTTCTCCTGTGCTGTCTAGCAAGCTTTTACTAAATATTTTGAACTTTTTTTCCATTTCTAATTCATTCTCTGTTAAGCACAAAGAATTGAGTTGATAGTGCAGTGTCCTGGTGGAATTCCCAGTCTCTTTAACACATCAAATTTTATTATATTTCCCTTGTAGGTAGCTAGGGCATCATAGACACCGAAGTGCATTGTGTATATTTCCTCTTAGATATATTGGCCCAAACTCTGTCATTGACACTCTGGTTACAATTTTGAGCTTTACTGTGGAGGCATTTTTCAAGTAGTTGTGTGTCGGTAAGGTCCTTGAATAATGGCTTGATCATATCTATCAGCACTACTGGTAGGTTATTCTTGTGATTGAAAATTGCACCTGAAGCTCCACCTTTCTAAATTTACACCAGAATCTGGGCCTGATGGGCATAAACGATGTTCAGGTTCTTCATCAATAGACAAACGTGAAAGAACATTGCCCACACTGCCTTCTACACGTCAATTATGCTTTTAGTATTTTGTCCAATAGCAGCAGCAGCACCACATTTTTGGCTAGAAAACCATGAAATGGAGCCTGAACCTACATTGTTAAAAAGCATGACTAATACGAAACAACTAACAGCCTGGGAGAATATATTCATTCTGAAAAATAAAGATAGTCTTCAACTTTGAGTTATCCCAAAGTGACAACCTCACCATGAAATTCTTGGAAAAGACACCAAAGAATGATAGTATCGCAATCTCCAACATGATGACACCACATTCCAGCAGTCACATCAGGTTGAGAAGAGCAACCGAGCTCTTGAAACATGTTCCATTTTTAACAAGTGATGTAGTGTCAGTAAATCTGATTCACCTTACTATCTAGATATTTCTCAAGAGTGCTTACACATGTTTAAGTGCAGTCCCAATGAATTTCTCTGATTTTCATGACAATAAATGAAAAGATTCATCACTACATACCAAAGACAAAGGATCAGTCCACACATAGGATAGCAACAGGTTAAAGAAAGCAGAAAGGAGTCAATCTGCAGAAAAATTCATGTCTACAGTTTTCTGAGATTCTCATGGTGTGATGTACTCATAGACTACTTCCAGAAGGGTATAACCACCAGGGGGTAATTACACTTCACTTCTGGACAAACCAAAGGATGCTATGAGTCTCAACATCCACAACGTGCAAAAAGCAAAGTTCTCTTTAAGCAAGACAATGTGCCTTCACACATCTGGGATTGTTGTTACAAAACTGCATGACCTATACTTCCAAGTGGTTCTGTATCCATCATATTCATCAATTTTGACTCCTAGTGATTACACTTTGTTCCCCTTCAAGGGGTGGGTGGGTAGGTGGGTGGATAGATGAAGATTCAGATTCACATAAAAAATGAAGCTGAGCAAAGACAGGCACTTATTTTGCACAACTGACCAATTGCACTAAATGTATTATTTAAAAGGTGATTATATTTGAAAATTGGGAGGGGGGGATTTTTGGTAAAGCTCAGAACTTGTAAAATACATCCTGTATAGAGGACTAGTACACCAACAGGGTCATGTATCATGCATAATCACTCACTAATGTACTCTCAGACATACGAGGGCTGTACCAGAAGCACCCGACCTAACAAAGAAAGCACAAAAATTTTGGGAAAAAACATTTATTTCTCTACATAGTCTCCTTTTAATTTGATACACTTTTCCCAGCAATGTTCAATACCTACGGTACCCTGTTTATAGTGAGAACTGTTGAGCTCTGCAAAATAGCCATCAACTGCAGACTCCACCTCTTCATTGTTGGCAAATCCTTTACCACCAAGCCATTTCTTCAAGTTTGCAAACAGAAAATAATCAGAGGAGTTTGTTTGAAACAACCTCTATCTATACATCCAGCCGGATACTTCCAGAACAGCCCTTGTACAGTAAATATGACACTCTAGTTGACAACAGGTCTATTTGGGACTATACTTTCAGAAATGATTTATATTCTTACGATGATAATTATAATTATAAAATTAGTTTATTTTCTCTGTATATATTGTATGCTCTCTCTCTCTCTCTCTCTCTCTCCCCTCCACCTCACTCTCTCTACTTACATCTTTTTCTGGTAAGGGACTGGATATTCTCTCTTGCTTCACATTTAGAATAGCTTGCAGCTCCGGAATAGGTAGACATACTGGCTTTTTTACACCATAGAGTGCATAATAAAGATCCACAAAATCACATCTCAAACGTGAATCATGGGACAGCATACAACTGAAAAAAGAAACAACAAACCAACATCATTAATTACAAAACCCATCAATTTGCAATGCCTCATTTAAAAGCAAGGATAACATCACAGAAAGTGTAAATATAGAGTGATCCATTTGGGTAAGGATTAAATAAAAACATCATAAAAAGTTTATTACTGAACTTTATTTATTGAACCTTTGTGTATACAACACTGAGTGTTGGGAGATTCCTCAACCTATAACATAACCCCCATTACGCACTCCGTATAACTCATAATGGTGATGCAATTCAGCCCATGTCTGTTGTAACATAAGAGGGGTGATTTGCTGAAAAGCTTGAGTAAATTTTACTCTCAGATCATCAATGTTCCTGGGTTTTTCTGTACATGGACAGTGTCCTTAACAAAACCTCACACAAAGAAGCCAGGAGGGATTAGATCTAGGCAGTTCGGGGCCATGCAATGGGTCCACCACAACCATACCACATACCATTGAAAGTGGCATTTAGAAATTACGAACGTCCCATGCCCAGTGAGGGGGTGCTCCATCTTGCCAAAATAAAATGTCCATATTGTCATCTTCCACAAGTTGTGATAACATAAACAACTGTAACATATCCAAATAAGCTTCATGGTGTATTGTCTTTTCTGCAAAGAATAGTCCATATGCTTTATTGCAGCTCACTCTACATTAACTTTTGGACTTGATCTTTCAAGCTCAAACGAGATATGTAGATTTTGTCTCACAAAAAAATGCAGTTATATGTGTACTCTCCCACTGACATGAAAAAAAACCTTGTCTGTAAATAACCATTTGTTTAAGAAGCCCTCATCACCTTCAATCCGTTGGCACACCTCGATACAAAATTGTAGTGAACTTCACGATTGTCATCACGTAAGACTTGTGGACATAAGTGAAATGGGTACAGTTTCAGGTACTTTCAAACAATACGCTGACATGAAGTATATGTATGTTCATTCGTGCTGACAGTCGTCTCAAACTTTTTGTACAATTCCTTGTCATAGCTTCAGAGATAGCTTCTTCTCATACTGGGTTTCGCCTGCGACCTCCTGCAAGATTTTTTTACTTTCTCTACTACATATAGTAAGTAGAAGAAGTATTGTATTCCACCCAAAAATTTGATGTCGAGCTTTCGCCAGAAATATGTTTTGAGGCCCCTTGAATAAAAAAAAAAGCATTTTTCGTGTGTGTGTGTGGGTGGGTGTGCGTGGGTGGGTGTGTGTGTGTGCGCGTGCATGTGGGTGCGCGCGTGTGTGTGTGTGTCAGTGGGCAGCATAACAAAAATGAAAAGTCCGTTAAAAACCAAATTTGGTATTTAAGTTTAATGTCTTTTAAGGATGCAACATGAAGATTTTGAAGAAAATTCCTCTACCCTAAACTACCCTTTACGTGGAAAATTTTTCCAAAAGTTTTATTTTTTCAAAAATGGGTCTAACAATTTTCATTAAAATGTCATATGTTTGAGATATTTTTATGACAAGCAAAATGTATATTTCGAATTTTCTGGCTATAGCCTCTGTAGTCATATTTACTCTGGATGACTTTTGCATAACTGATAAACCATAAGAGATAGACCAAATCTTACTATACAAAAAATGTAGATCTTGCTAAAACACACAATTTATGTCTGAATAAATTTTTTGTAGAGTGAATCATTTCGGAGATATGCCTTTTTATTTGTGTGAGTTTTGAAGAACTGTGAAATATAACATCGTTATTCATTTTTTTATATGTTAACCATGCAAAGAGAACAGAATCTCAAAGCTTTAAAAGATTTGACTATCGCTCAAAGCCTACTGTATTCTCATATTTCCCTTGCTCCGAAAAGGAAATAAGCAAAGGAAGTAAGCAATAATTTCTGCAAATGTTTATCTCAACTAACACAAAGAATATATAGGAATAAGAGTTTGTAAGAATGGTTAGTACAAAGGTCGAGAAAGTCATGTGAGTGCAACACATCAGATTTTCTTATATATTAGCCATGCAAAGAGAATGGAATTTGAAAGCTTTGAAAGAATTTACTATCGCTCAAAGCCTCTTGCATTCCCATATTCCCCTGTACCTAAAAGGAAATAAGCAATAAGATAATTTCTGAAAATGTTTATCTAACACGAAGAAGATAATAGGAATAAGAGTTTGTAAGAATGGTAAGTACAAGAGTAGAAAAAGTCATGTGAGTGCAACACATCCGATTTTTAACACAGAACCTGTTTCTGTAAATGTTCAATACCAAAACATAGTATTGTACGTTATGCACACTATATTCACATTGAAATTCCCACTGAACTCTTTTAACACTAAAATTTAGCATATCAAAGAACCATTGTGCCTGCTGTTGATCTGTAGTAGCCATTTTAATCACCTATGCAATATTCATCTGTGTTTTCAAATTATGCATTGTTTATTGTCATATACAGCAATTGCCAACTTTAACGCATAATATAACCAGCAAGAAATGTCTCCTACAATCATATTGGCCATTTAATTTTATCCATACCCAAAAGGATCATCCTGTTGTTTTATATATGGAATTATGTAAAACCTAAGTATTATGGGATTATACCACATACAATATTATGGGAAAATATCTGATGTGTGCACTCACATGACTTTTTCTACTCACTCTTGTACAAACTACTTCAAAAATGGTTATTCTTCTATTTACTTTTTACTTGTAAACTTTAACAAGATTTACATTTTTTGTGTAGTAAGATTTTGTCTATTTGTTACGGTTTACCAGATAAGCAAAAGTCATCCAGAATGAAGAGGACTTCAGAACCTATTTCAAGAAAATTTAACATACATTTCATTTGTCATGAAAATAAATTTTTCTTTGAAAAAAACTGATTAAGAGCCATTCTTGAGGAAATCAAAATTTTCAAAAATGTTTCAATGTAAAGCAAAGTTTGAGAGGGGAAAGGGTATTTTCTCGAAAATCTTGTGTCACATCCTTGAAGGATGCTGATCTTAAATATCAAATTTAGTATCTGACCAACTTTTTGCTCAGTTTCACAAAGGTCTTTTTCTAAAGAATTTTTTTATATTTAGAACTCAAAATTTCCGTGAAATCTCAGTATCAAATTTTTGGGTGGAATGACATACTTTGCATGGCATGTGCATGTTACAGAAAGTAAAAAACAAACACTGTTTACAATTAAATTACTGAGGAGTCAACTATATACTCATACTTGCTTCGCATACCAAATTTTAACTTAGGGCAAGTTTACTGCACCAATTCATTTCTTTTTTTTTTCTCAAAAATAGATCAGAACAAATCACATCCTTTAGCATCCTGAGCATTGTCATCAGGTGCAATATCGATGTTGAAAGCAGAAACATAGAATTGTACTACCCTTAGCCAGTTATCTCTAAATTTCATATTTCATTTTAAGAAAGAGTTCTCAAAATCAGCCTTCTTTAATCACTTATAGCTCTTCCAGTTAACAGGACAGGTGGCCCACATACTTTTCTTAGGCCTCTTTTCAAAATCGTGGTATAGAATTTGCTTGAATTATTGCATATGTGAGTGTTTTGTACATTTAATTTGAAAAGTCATATGGCTACATAACTACATACATCAGTTACTGGTGATGCAAAACTGATGTTTAAGTTCGTGCAGAAAATTTTTTGAAAGTAACACCTTAATTTCAGATTTTCAGAAACACTTGAATTACAGATTTTGAATAACCTGTTGATACTTAAGCTAGCTGACAAGAAAAGATGTTGACTTTTATTTCAATTATAATTTTACTTTGAACTCTTTTCCTACTTCCCCTTGATCTTTCAATGATAGAAGCAAAACCTTTCATTTTAACTACCACAGCACATATGCATACCTTCACAACATAATGAATCAACAATAAAGTGCAAAAAGTCACATTAACAGTATAGAAACAAATCTACATGGTATCAATCAGGCTTACAAACATCAGAAATTTGCACTAGAATTTAATAGTAAAGATCAGTTTTTTGCTCCAACATTCCAACTTCAACAAGTAAAAAGGATAGGAAAGAATACAAAGTGTGTTGTTCTTGTTTAGTAGTACTATACAACACACATCTAAGAGTACGACATTGCATCAAACTAGATTTCAATTGCAAGGGGGTTTAATATGTTTTGAAATGACACTCCTTATATGGCCTCCAAAAGTGGGAAAGACTAAAAATATTTACCAAACACAATTATTCCAAACATATGATCAAACTCTAGTTGATTGTTCCTCATATATTCCTTGGTTGCACTTCACAATAAGTTCTCTCTTCTTCTGCAAGAAAATGTGTCACTTGCTCTGCCCTGGTTTTCTCTTGATTATGGGGGTGGGTAAGGCCAAATTTGGCCAGTCCTTTCAGCTCTTAAGAGGTTATAAGGTGGCCCAGTTGTAACTGCCCATGCAGAATACAAAGAGTTGTTTCCTATCTCTGATAACAAGTTTGACTTTGTTCCTACCATACAAAAAACCATGTCTCCACAGCCAGTCTGCTCTATTTGTTGTCCCTTCATCTGAACAATCGCCCTGCACCTCAGTTTCCACTGGAGCAGGCTCTTGCATAGTGCAGTCATATCCAGAAGCTCCTACTCATTTTTACAGGCTTTCCACAGACCATCATTTGTTCGAGAGCACCTTCTTCCCAATGCCCTTTTCAAGAGTCCAAATGCACAAAAATCGATCAGAGAGACATCAGGAGATTACACTGGGATGTTGCTGAACCGAATAGCATGTATTCCAGTTTCGTGCTCCATTCTTTATAAGAATGTAACAGTCAAAACAGAAGTGTGACTGGACACCTTATCTTGATGCACCCAGACAGTTTTGGTCTTTCCCATAGAGCCAGGATTTCATTATGGTAAAATTTGGGTGAGAACTTCATCCTGATAATACTTGGAATTGATCTTGGTCCTTTTAGCAACTCTACAAATGATCAGTTTTCCATTGTAACAGTAACCAGCGATAACAATAAATCCCTTGAGAAACTTTCTCTTAATTCTGCATACGATTTTGAAAATTTTTTCCACCCTTAGTTGCTAGTAAATTGCACAGGGTTTGTTGCAGTCACTAAGATACACATATGCCTCATGTAATGTGACCACAAATTTCCATTTTTCTCCTGCTGGCTGCTTCTCATGGATGCTTCTTGCCATTAGTGCAAAGCTCGAAGATGTGATGTGGCAGCAACTTCTGAACTCGACCTTTGTGAAGTTTCTCCATATTTAAACCTTTGTTTATAATAGTGTTAACAGTTTTGAGGGACATTCCCAATTTGTTTGCAATGTTCCATTGTGTGGCTGGATTACTGCCAGAGATGGGGGCCTTGACCTTCCTTATCACCTCTCTGAAGAGCGTGTAGTATCAGCTCATGAGTTTGTTTGTTTTGTTCCTTTTTTTAAGTTAATCCCTTTTTATTCAACATTGAGTTAATATCATATTTTGACAAAATAAAATTTTGCTTCTTGCAAGCTGCAATAATAGCAGAATAACTGTTCTATGCATAAGAAAGGGCAGTAATGTAGCCTTCCCAATGTGGTTCAATTTGCTTAGGCATAATGACAACACACATCCTACTGCTATGAATGCAGCACAGGAACTGGTTTGTTTGTTTGTTTCACAAATACTTGACCTTGCTGCACACGCACAAACACAGTAATCACATTCGCAATTCGTTATCAGAGATTGGAAACAACCAATTAATTGAACTAATTAATTGGTTTTCAATTAACTCCACAATTTCATTAAAAAAATTATCACTGTTACTAACTTCCTAATAAGAAGAAATAAGAGGTAGAACTAGAACTTAAAAATTCAATGCCACAACTGGGATTTGAACCACAGACCTTCCGCTTACCAGGCGGCTGCTCTAACCATTGAGCTATTGTGACAAACTGCCAGAATGGCATTAAATTCTCAAACCAGTTCATATTTCTCCTGGTAAACCACAAAGGCAATCTCACATCAGAGACAAATTACCCCAATGGTAACTTACTATTGTAAGTACTCTATGTCCCAGGATTAAATAACCTTCAGATGGTAATTATTATTTATTTATGCCAACAAACTACCTCTTAAACTTTGCCCACACACGGCTTGTGTGTTTAAAAACACCAACAGTAAGTTTGTTGGCATAAATAAATAAGAAGAAATAAGTTAATATTAATCTACAAACTTTGTCTTCTGTCTTAATACAAAATTTGCAATTTAAATCCTGAAAACTTAACACTATTCAAATTCAGGGTAATGGTTTCCAAAATTTGCCTTCAGGACTGTGGAGTGAGTGTGTGGGGTTTAACGGCCCGTCGACAACGAGGTCATTTGGGCCCATCAGGACTGTGGAGTCAGGAAACTCATATTTGGAAGCCAAGGCTGATTTGGGATAATGGGTGGGAACTGGTAAACTGATTACAAAACCAAAATGGCTCTTTCTATTGCCCCCTCTCTCACTCAATTAAGTACATGCACCAATATACTGAATATGTATGTATATCTAAAAAGGAAACTAACTTTATTAAACTCCATAGCCGTTCCACAAGTTCTTCTCTGTCAAGCCTGTGTTTGTGTGCTCGCTCAAAAGGCGGATTTTCCACCAGCATTCTTATAAGCTGATGTCGTACTGCTGGTTCTGGATCATTCTCTGCTAGATCTAAGAGAAATTCTAAATCTGGCCATCGTCCATCTACTTTTGTAAAATCAACAAGAGCTTCCAAAGCAGCTAACCGAACATCTGTAACAAAATACAAGAATTGCAATGCAATGAAAAAATATCTGAACAATCAAAATTACATCTTTCCTGGGGTAATACATACTTCTGATTTTCTTGGTTTCACAACTTGGTTATCCTATTAAAAATGAATTTGATGTCACAAGAATGTCATTGTTTCCACCATTAACTTTATTAAATAAGTATCAGTGCAATTAGTATCTGTATTTTTAAATACTGTCATTTGGGTTCTTGTTGAGGTAAAGCAAATTCCTTGCCTTGACAATTTTAATTTGTAATGTGTAACATTAACAAAAGGGTGTAAAGGATAGTGATGTGCCTCTTATAACCTCTCCTATCCAAATCCCATCCTCTTCCTGCTCTTGGTGCACCCTGCTTTAACAGATGAGGCTCTGTGGATCGAGTCCCAGCAGTATAACTGTTCCATCAAAATGGAGGAAATGCCATTTACACATTTACTGCTGACTTGTCACAGCAATAGGAACATCCTTCATCTGGCAAATGAAGGAAAGGCTGGTGATATCTTAATGATTTGCCAAGCCTGATCCAGTGGATCCGTATACCAACGACAGGTGTGTTCCCTCCACATTATGAGGGTTGAGGAGGAACGATTCAACTGCCTACTTGTCAAAAAGAGGTGTCCATAAGAAACAGTTGAAACCTGCTCAATAAATAAATGTTTATGTCTCCTTCTACAAAAGACTCCAGAGTAATAGTCCCCCGTTTGGATCTCTGGGAGGGGACTGTATTTGGGGATTTGAACACACTACAATGGAATGCAACTGGATTAAGTCAAGATGCTCCGTAAGTTACTGCATGAGGAAAACATTGATGCCTTTGGTATCCTGGAAGCAAATGTTTTTTAAGCCATGAAAGGTCAAAAGTTTAAGAACTGAGACACTCTAAAAATGTGTAAATGAATGCAAGAGGAATAATGTATAAACTTAGACTTTCATGGCCGGCATCCTGACTATTAGCTAGGTTTATCTCTTCTGGGCTTGTAGGCCGTGGTCTACATTGAAGATACCGACGTTTTGCCAAGTACTGCACTTGGCATCTTCAGAGTAAGATGATTCGCTGTCTGAACTAGTCAAAGTTTGAATGCAGAAGCAACAACCGTGGCACTCTTATATAGTGGGGGTGGGTAGGGCTTGTTGTGCTGGCTAAGGTGGTGATTGGCTCGCATCGGTTGCCAAACCGGGTGTAGGCGGGGTTTTATTACAGGTGTTCTATGTGCTTCTACATTTGAACTCTGACCAGTGCAGACAACGGATCATCTTACGCTGAAGATTCCAAGCGCAGTATTTGGCGAAACATCAGTATCTTCAATGCCTTCTAGACCACAGCCTACAAGCCCGGAAGAGATAAACCAAGCTAATAGTCCAAGAGGAATACCTTCAATATATGTAATACTGTCCCACATATACCTCAAATCAATTTTCTACAGTATTCACAAATTTGTAAGTCACAGATTTTCTGCATTTCTAAGTATAAATTATTGCAAAATCAATACCTAAAAACTTTTAGATAAAAATCTGCTTTTCAGAGTCTAATTACTACTATACATCACAATTAAAAGCCTTACAACCAATTTGAAACTAAATTTTTTTCGTATTTTAATATAAATTTTTAAACTAGTGCAAAGTAAGCACATGGTATAGCACCATTTGAATGTGTATGGCTTCTTACGAGAAAATTAAAAGAAGATATGAAAGACTATGAAAATCTTAAATATCCATTTCTTTTTTGTGTGTGTATGTGTTACATTTATGCAACTAGATAAATGTCCATAAGAAGCTGAGCTATGGTGAAACAAAGCAGAAGATTCACATACCAATAAACTGCCCATATGCTGCATAGCTGCGGAAGAGAGATGGATTGCTGGGTAGATGTCCAAACTTCTGAAGCTTTCTTATAGCTTTCAGACAAGTCACAGTTACTGTGTATTTATAGCAAGGCAGCAACTTCTCCAGATTTAAACACCTTGTTATCTCCTCCAACACCAACTTTGTGTCAGAGGACAGTGACTCTGCGGTAATGGCAGTCCTATTTAATAGAAGATACACTGTTACATTTCTCTCATTTAAGCACATAAATTGAACAAGAGCTTAAGTTGAGAGGATAGCTGGAAATGAAAAATTCAATGCCACAGCTGGGATTTGAACCACAGTCCCTCTACTTACCAGGCAGGTACTCTAACCATTAAGCTATTTGACAACCTGCCAGAATGACATTGAATTCTCCAACCAATTTGTATTTCTCCCAGTAAGCCACAACGGCAGTCTCACGAATTGGTTGGAGAATTCAATGTCATTCTGGCAGGTTGTCACAGTAGCTTAATGGTTAGAGTACCCACCTGGTAAGCAGAGGGTCTGTGGTTCTGTGGCATTGAATTTTTCAGTTCCAATTCTATCTCTCAAACATTGCCCACACACGGCTTGTGTGTTTAAAAACACCAATAGCAAGTTTGTTGGCATAAATAAATAAGAGCTTAAATTATTTACAGTACAAAAGCAGAAAGCCACTTACCCTTGTTGAACTACTGAGATGACTGGTGTTACTGTTTCCCCTAGAGCTTCCACCAATGAAGCTCTGTAATAGTTGTCTGAGAAACGATTCTTGCTGTTATCATTGTACTTGAAAAGATCCAACAAGAATCTAATGACTTCTGGAGGGCAGATGCCATGAGTATTTCTTAGGCCAGCCATTGCCACAGGAATAGTCTGAAACATTGACAGACATTTCAGAAATGCAAAAGAGTCATACTTTATAGCACAATATACAAGTTGCTTTCATTTTTTCCACTGTTCATGCACGGACCTTTTAGAATATGATATGTATATATGTCTTTGTTATTTACAGTCTAATAATTTTCAATTTGAGTATATAAGCCCCGGCACTACAGCCCATGAAGAGCCAAAGCCTTACCGCCCAGCCGCTGTGTCCCCAACCTCAGCCCACTACAGGCGTCATTGGTGGGGTGCAGTGCTGGAGGGTGGTACATGGTCAGTGTCCTGATCCCTCCCGGCCAGTTATGCAGTCTTCACAACCTGGGGCTGCTATTTTTCCATCAAGTAGCTCCTCAATTGGTCCCCCCGGGACTAACGAGGCTGAGTGCAACCCGTGCCAGACCTCCCAGAGGGGATAAAATCCTCATCCTGGTACCGGGGATCGAACCGGGGTCCTCTGTGCCAGAGGCAGGCGTGCTACCACCTGCACTACAAATGCACAGTTTTCTTCTCGTCATTAACAGTCTACAGTTTTTCGTGTTATCATAACTCACAAATTTTACTTCTCATAACCTTGATTAAATTCTTTCAGTGTCTTTCTTCACTTTCTCGTTTTTCATATAAAAACTACGACAATATGATCACACAAGGCTCGCTGAATCCTCTGACGACTGGCACATCTTTCACCAGGACACACATAAGCACAGCTGTCTCATGCTCACTGACACACACAGATCGACTCATGTCTGTAAACATCAACTCTTGTTTCTGCTGGTGCCTTGCCACCTTATATATAGGGGATGATGACACACGGACCTTTTGCAAATTCCTTCAAACATGTTGGCTGTGATGTGACCAGATCTTTCTCAAAGGCACTGGATAAAGTCCATTTTGTGCAGCTGTTTAAATTGTTCTTAATCATGTACATACAACAGTCACGTGTGGGTGGGATGGGGAAGCTTAACTGCGAGCCCTTTGATACACCCCACACCTGGTATGTGGTGTGAAGTAGCTTGGTTACATCCATCCTTTGTTGTGCATCAAGCCTGGCATCACAATATATACAATAAAATTATATGGGAAAGGATGTCTGAGAAGGAAATGTTTCACGCCGAAGTTGACAAAAACCTGAAATAAACCTCATTTACAGCAAATGGCTCTGGTAGGATTTGAAGCGCAAACCTACCTTTAACAAGTTTGTGTCTTGATGACTTCCACTATCCAAGGAGTCAGTAGAAAGAGAAAGAGAGATTTGGGAGAGAGGGGAGTGCTCATCAGAAACATTGATGAAATCAGTTGTTTATTGTTATTGTTATCAGCTGTAGAAATTACAATGTAATTCATAGCATCAGAATACATATGGTTATACATAATTACACAAAAAGAACTTTTACAAAGATAGTTATTTATATACATATATATACTAATATATACATCTACCGACTAACATGTATTTATAATATTACAGCTATGGCTTATACCCTATTTAGAAATTCTTCTATTGAGTAAAAACTCCCAACTATGCAATACTTTTTCAATTCTACTTTGAATTTACATATACATTTTATTTCTTTTATATTTTGTGGTAGTTTGTTATATAGCAAACATGCAGCTACTGATGGTTTGGTTTTGTAAATTTCTAGTCTATGGGAATTTATGTGAAAATTCGTGTTACCCCTAGTGTTGTATTCATGAATCTGGTTGTTCGTTTTACTGCTATTTTCTGTTCTTTTTACTAGCAAAATTATCTCAACTATGTACAATGAATATAATGTCCAAATGTTCAGTTTCTTAAAGTATTCTCTACTGTCTATTTAATCTTAAAATTATTCTTATAGCTCTCTTTTTTGTAATATAAATATTCTCAGTGAAATGAGTGCTCAACATTTATCTTATAAGCACAAGAAAACCCTGGGTAAAAACATGTGGGCAACTCACAATTTGAATTCTCTGGATTATAAGAAAGATGGGTGGTGATTATTACTGGTGTCATTTTCTTACAAAAAAACTTAAAACATTTGCTCATTGCATACCACTGTATAACTAATCTATATGGCAAAGCGTTTTACTCACCTTTTGAAGAAAGTAATGCTGAAGATTGGTGAAATTGTTTTGCCTTACTATATGTGGACATGAAAATGAACCAAACAACTTACGAAAAATTGCCAACATTGCTGGTGGCCCTGCCCAATTAGCTACCATAGCATTAGCCACCTGAAAACAAATTAAAAATGTATAGCAAATTTAATTTATTTTTAAATCAACCCCTCAGGAGTAGACATTTCATATTCTGTACATTGGTCAACTGTAAGAAATATAAATAAACAATACCCTATAAAACTGATGATGAAGTGTTTAAAACAGTGGAGCATATTAATAAATCTAGTTGAAAACTATGTCAACATTTAAAAACACATTTTGCTCCCACTTACTTGTAATAACACTTAAAACAGTACTAGCTTCAGAGAGGCCTTTCTATAATTCAACTGTTCAGTTAACTGATTCAATGTCAGGTAACTGCCTCCCTCTTCCTTCATTGCCTTGCCTACTGCTCTTCCTATTGGTCAGTCGTAACACATTGTGTATGATTGGTACATCAAAATTCATAACCAATCTCTATCCTTAATAACATAAATGTTTTCCCACACTGTTAACTCCCAATAATTTTTTGCTGGTACTAAAAGCTTGAAATGTATTTTGGCTAATATTATGTTTGCATGACCATAAGTAGTGAGCTATGGCTGACACTCTTTGTACTTGATATTTCTGATGTGTTCCTTCATTCTGGTTTCCAAATTTTTCTTTGTTTTACTGATATATATCTTGTGGCAGTCTTCACAGTTGGCATGTTAGATTCCTGATAATTTAATACTTGGAGTGGTATTTTTTAGAGGGTGATTGAGCAAATTTCTCACACTATACTTGTTTTGTGGAGCCAGTTTTATATTATATAATTCTTAAAAATTTTGTTGAATCTGTTGAACATTTTAGGATGATATGAGAATTTACAGTATGCTTATTGGGTATGTACTGTAAATTCACATATCATCCTAAAGTGTTCCAACAGATTCAACAAAATTTTTATGGATTATATTATAAAACTGGACTGGCTCTGCAAAACAAGTATTGTGTGAGAAATTTGCTCAGTCACCCTCTAAAAAATACCACTCCAAGTATTAAATTATCAGGAATCCAACATGCCAACTGCGACGACTGCCACAAGATATATATCAGTAAAACAAAGAAAAAATTTGGAAACCAGAATGAAGCTACACATCAGAAATATCAAACAAAGAGACAGATAAATCAGCCATAACTCACTACTTATGGTCATGCAACCATAATATTAGCTAAGATACATTTCAAGCTTTTAGTACCAGCAAAAAATTATTGGGAGTTAACGGTGTGGGAAAGCATTTATATTATTAAGGATAGAGATTGGTTATGAATTTTGGTGTACCAATCATACACAATGTGTTACGACTGACCAATAGGAAGAGCAGTAGGCAAGGCAATGAGGGAAGAGGGAGGCAGTTACCTGACATTGAATCAGTCAACCAAACAGTTGAATAACGAGGACGACCCTCTTCGAAACTAGTACTGTTTTAAGTATTATTGCAAGTAAGTTGGAACAAAATGTGTTTTTAAATGTTGACATAGTTTTCAACTAAGCTTATTAACTAATGCCCTATTAGAAAAAAATACATCTTTTACGGCATTAATAATGAACACGTACAATACACATACTTGCATATGTGTTCCTGACACTGGGCAGAAACCTAAGTATGTGTTCCAAAGTTTTTCTATATTAATGCATTTATGACACACTGTCATGAGTATAACCACATGACACAAATAAATATGTCTCAAAGTTAACTGGGGAAAAATAAGAAAAATCTTATCAACAGTTTGCAATTTTGTTATGATAGGAAGAAACAAAGATCAATAGGTTTGTGGTTTTGTCTCAAAGTCATTACTAAGATTAGTAAGTGAGCTACCAAAAGAATGAAGTTGTGCACGTTTTGTCTGTACAGCAGATGAACAGAACCGGTTCCCCACACTGTGCTGTCACATGTACTACAAATACGGATAACTTGATTCCTCTTTAATGTAGCTGGACTATTAAGCCCAGTCATTACATTGAATTTATTGCCCAATAGCTTCTATTTTAAGATAAAAAGTATACTTCTGCAGAAGCTGCATGTAGAAAGTATGAAAACATCAGACACTCTAGGTGCTATGCAAAGTGGCAATCACATGCATATTAAATATTAACTTACTTTGGTAAGACAATGAGCAGCACGACACCTCACTTTATAATATGCTTGTTCATTTTCTATGGTATCTGTTAAAGCAAGTCGTGTAGCTGGAGTTGCATATCTCTCCAAGGCAGCTATAGCTTCCATCTGAGCTGTTACATCACGTTCATGCCGAAGTTGATACTGCCACTGATAATCTGGCTGTTCAATGAAAGTAGACCGCAACAGTGTCATATCTGGATCCAGACGCAGCCACAATACTGGAGAATCAGCACTGAGAAAAGATATACATTTAGTTCACAACAAATTAAGGCAACAAAATAGTGCAAATTTCATTAAAATTTCCAGATAAAACCAAAGCATTAGAGCATAAAAACCTCTTCAGCTTTTCTACCAAAGAAAATGTTATGTTTAGCCCATGAAATTCATAGAAAGGGGGGTAAAGAAAGAAATAGGGAAAAGTTATTTGCGTTAAAAGTTTATGAGGATTCAAAAAATAAAAGACAACTCTTCACTTTTGCAGGTTATAGTTATAAGGAGGATACTGAAGATAGAAGCGACAGTCAAATCTTTAAAAAAGTGTAATGATGTATGCTACCTTTGAAACTCCACTCTTCGCATGACAATGAGTAACAAATAAATGGTGACTTTGTAGTTATATAAAACCAATAACAAATACCTCAAAAATGGTTAAAACCACATAAAGTCCTTTACATATACACTGCCAGTCAAAAGTTTTTTGGGTGCTTGATATACGATAACATATTTGTAAACATCCTGAGGTTATATCCTTAAAGAACACAACAAGGGACCCTTATCAAGAGGAGATATCCTTGTGTGCGATATCTTGCTTATAGAAGCTTCTGCTAATGTTTCAGTAAGTGTTTATGGCATCATAACCATCTAATGATAAATCTTATGTCTAAGATTGATAGAGGACCATCATTTGCTCATGGCTTTCTTCTGAGTCTACACAGTTTCTCATTGTGGTCTTACATAGTACAAGTGCTTTATTGTTACTGGAATAGTGTTACCTGTAATATCATATAATAATTGGTATTATTATATTATTTTTTATTCTTAGAATTCTGAATCAATATGATAAGAGAAAATATTTTTAAGTATGATTATTTACAAATTATGTTAAGAAATAGGCTGAGGATCATCCCTCAGTTTGCAAAACTGCTCTGCAACCAACACACTATGGTGAGGGGTACAGTACTCGCTAAATTTCAGAAAGACTAAAATATCATAGTCCACTGTTAACATTCTCAGGCTGAAATATTCTGGTTCTAATCAGGACAGGAAATGAAATGGAAGACTAAGGTGTACTTCTAGAGCACAAGATCAGTCAATAGTTTTGAGAAGTAAAAGTCTCAGTAGTAATTGTCTCAGCAGTCTGACAGCTGCAGAAATCAGTCCAATTTTAATGTCAGTCTTAGCCTGGAAATCTCTGTCAGATTTGGAAGCGACAATTGATGTCAGCTAATTCATGGAGTAGGGTGGCAGTGAGGAAACCACTTCTTAGACCCATTAACAAACAGAAGAAGTTGGCATGGGTAAAAGAACACAAAAACTGAACTATCGAAGACTGGAAATAGGTTCTATGGACAGACAAATCCAAATTTGATGCTTTTAGGCAACAATGCTGTATGCTCATCATTCTCCTACTGAAAAGATGCACCCTTACTGCGTAACACTGGCAGTGAAACATGGTGGGGGCTCTGCAATGGTCCAGTGATGTTTTTCACTCAATGGAGTATGTCAGCTATACAAAATTGAAGGAAATTTGGATAAAAATGACTATCATTCCATTTTGAACAGAAATCCTATTCCATCAGGAATGCATCTAATTGGTCCAGGGCTTATCATGCAGCAGAACAACAATCCAAAACACGCTTCCAAATTGTTTAAGAAGAAACAGCAGGAAGAACAGTTGAAGGTGATGAAATGGCCATTGCAATCACCAGATTTGAATCCAACTGAACTTTATGGAATGAACTTAACAGAGAAGTTTGAAAGGAGTGCCCTACATCTATAAACAGGTTACAGGAAATCCTTTAGACATCCTGGACTGATATCGAGAACAGTGCATGAAAAACTTGTTAGAAGAATGCCCAGAATTGTGAAGAATGTCAGTCCTGTAAAGGGTGGATTTTTGGCAGAAAAAAAAACATTTAGGGACAGAAAGAATCTTTTATGGTAAAATTAATTCACACAAGTTTTTATTGCAATATAACATGTGCTCCATCATGTAAAATAATATATATATATATCATATAAAAATAAATTGTTTTGACTAATTCTGTTCATTATTTTTAATTTTTCTACATTTCCTTAAAAACAGCTTAGTTCCAAAAGCTTTTGACCGGCAGTGTAGGTACTGTATGTTCTAATATCTACATTTTGGGTGCAGTAGGATTTTGTCTTTCTGTTAGTGTACCAATCATGTCAAAGTATATAAAATGTGTTCAAAATGAAGTCAAGTTCACAGGTTACTGCAAAATATTGATTTTATTTTTATTTTCTTCCTCATTTATCCATAGTACATTGAGGCATCCAAAAAAAGTAAATTTCTCTGGCATCCACATATCCTAGGTAGATGGTGATGGTGAAATTGATGTCATATATACATCACTTCAAGATTTATTTCCATGCTAATATACATATATGCTAAAATGTAGTTATTCTATCTGACTCTAAAGCTGCCATCCAAGCTACTGGTTCTACTACTTGGCCCAAAATAAAGAAGATCAAATAAATACATGGTATGATCAAACAAATACAGAACCTACATAAAAGTATAGTCTTACGTGGATTCCTACACACTGCAGTTGTTTCTGGAAATGAAATGGCTGATATTTTAAAAAGAAAGGATCTGAAATCAATTTAATGGCAAAATAAAATATCTCCTATGAATCAATTAAAAGAATTGTTAAAAGAAAAATAACTTCAAATTATGACCAACATGTAACACTTCAAAATGAACAATCAAAATGGAAGAAAATTTTGGATGATTCATCAACAGTTCCCGATTTACCAAGAAAATCCTCTGTTTCTGCATTTTGAATTATCACAGGACATGCTTGCTTGAATAAACATCCTTTCAGAATTGGAATAGTGTCATCTCCAAATTGCTTATTGTGCTCCAAGAAAGAAGAAATAGATATGGAACATTTAAAAAATTGTAAATCCATTATGGCTTTTGAAACTAACATCAAAATATTGGGAAGCAGAAGGAGAATGATTTCATTACTAACTCCTGAGCATTAGATACACATACACACGTATACTAGGTAGAAAAAGCATTGTATTCTACCCACAAAATTTCAAGTGACCCTCATAAAAGGAATTATTTCTTTACCAAGTTAATAATAGGTTAAGTGATGCAAAAGAGTTAATTGCCAAGAGATAATCAAATACCAAGGAGATTTTAACTGTGTGCATTGCATGTGAGTTTCAATAAGATGTAACAATTATTAATAGCAAATAATACACTGTAAATGTTTAACAAAAATGCCATACTTACTCCATGGCACTAAGATCCATGTCCACTTCCTCTAGTGTACATAATGGTATCTTTTTCTTCTTGTTTCTTCTGCTTTTAGAATGACAGGTGATGTCAGCCTTGGCCACTGTGCCCTCTACTTGCAACGTATGTTTGAAAGTTCCATCCAGTTCCTGAATTGTTACAAGAAGAGGTCCCACATACTTTCTTATACCTCTTTGTTGTGTGGCATCTTGTCTAATTTCCAACTCCACTGTGTTCCTATGGGCACAGAATTATATTTATATCACTACACATACTTTAATATTAAAATGTTTAAGTTCTTTATGTGTAGCTATTATTCTATCCTGGAACATCCTGTCAGCCGCCCACAACTTAGGAAACAAACCATGTACAGATACTGTCCTTATGTTTAATTGCATTGTGACAGTGAAGATTGGTGAAGCGTATAACATACATTGATTAATAAAAGTTGTAAGAGTGGAGCTGGTAAGAAAAGTTGAGAGAGAGGAAAAGTGAATAAAGATGGAAGATAATTGGAAAATAAAAATTAAAGGGGTGGGTGGGAGCAGGATAAGATTGATAAAAAAGTAGGAAGCAAACGTTCACAAATTAAGCATGTGTAATGTGTATGTAGCGAAGGGCTGCCCTAATAGCAAAAGGACCAGGGCCCAGCTCAGGGTTAGCCCAAGGTGTGTAAAATTTAGTACTCAATAAATCATTCATTCATTCAATTGCATTGTGTTTGATTCCCTAAAGTTTTGGACTCAGGATGAAAATATCATTCTTGAACAGTTAACTACATTTATCTTCTAAAAGCAGGCATGTTAATGCTTTTCCAGCTGTCTTTCATTCCATACCATTGGGATAATGCGTCAATGATTTTATGTCAAAATATGAAATTATCTGCAGAAATTGTTGTCTTCTCTAGTTATAGTTCTTATAAATATTACTAAGTTTGCAGAAAAGGTATCTATTCAGAAAATGTTTAACTTTTTCAATTTGCCTGTATTCTTTTGCCACCAATGAAAATTATCTGTTGCAACTTGACAGAAAGATTGGGACATAAAACCATAAAATCTTTTTGTTCATCAACCAGTGTGCAGCACACCCTAAGAATATTGCGTCAACGTTCAGAAATATGAAGCTTGTATTTTTTTCTACAAACTGTATCAGTAAACCACAGTCTTTAGATTTGGGCATAATTACTAACTTTAAGTACTTTTACAATGAAACAGGGATTCACAATTTCACTTAGTATATACGAGTGATATAGACAGTGAGACTTTTCAAATACTTTAGAAGTATATGAGTCGACCTATAGACACTGTAGTTTCAGTTACATTTATTTTTGTTCGGACACATTTCGAAGACCAGCGTCTTCATTCTCAACAGTTTCTTGACTGGCGGTTGAAGAGGAAACATCTGTTGTGGTAGTGACTGTGCTGCTATCTAGGTTGCTGGATATAAACTTCATTATGTCGTCTGCTTGTGGTATATCAAAATAAATTAAATAATCCTTCAATAAAAAACATGGGGAAGGAACATTATAATGCTCTGCCCAAGGAAATAAAAGACTTAAAACAGGGAGAGATGCAAATAAAAACCATTAAGAACTATTTACTAGAAAATGCTTTCTACCATACTGAGGAATTTAAGTATAACACTAAATGTAATCAAAATATGCAAATGAGTGTAGATGTATTTTATAGGTATGTGAAATTGAGAGAAACACATTTTGTAAATAAACTTTGTAAATAAATAATAATTACCATGTGAAGGTTATTTAATCCTGGGATACAAAGTACTTGCAATAGTAAGTCACCATTGGGGTAATTGTCTCTGATGTGAGACTGCCTTTGTGGTTTACCAGGAAAAAATACGAACTAACTTGAGAATTTAATGCCATTCTGGCAGTTTGTCACAATAGCTCAGTGGTAGAGCGTCCGCCCGGCAAGCGGAAGGTCTGTGGTTCAAATCCCAGTTGTGGCATTGAATTTTTAAGTTCCAGTTCTACCTCTTAAAAGTATGTAAGTTCTTCTGAACTCTAGATATACCCTATGTAATAGAAACATATGGATGAATACATATGAATATGAATGAATGTGAATTCATGGCTATGTGAACATTCTTCATAATATGTATGTTGTCCCAAATTGTCAGTTCCACTGTTGTTTTTGCATGTTTTAGTAATTTAATATCCTGTTCTATAGTGTGAGTTGAGCGGAAGTGATGGGCTACGGCTGATTTGTCGATCTGTTTGAATGTTATGTTTCTAATGAGCTCTTTGAGTCATGTTTCAAGAATTCTTTTAGTTTGGCTGATGTATATTTTTGATAATATCCATAAAGCCAAGCTACAAATACTCTAAAGAGCTAAATACAGCCCTACTTCTGTACCTCAATAATATCAGGGAAATGGGTATATTTCCGGATAAATTGAAAAATATGTTGATATTTGAAAACATATTCTGCTCCAGATATATCAACATGTTTTTCAAATTATCAATGTGCTCCCACTGTTTTAAACACTTCATTTTCATCAATTTTATATATTTCCGGATCCCTGGAAAACACCATTATAATACCAATACTTAGACGCCAAAAAAACAAACAACAATGCAAATCATATAGACCCATTTCTTAACATCTTGTTTATCTAAACCGCTTGCAAGAATGGTTCAGAGGAGACTATCATGGAGAGAGGTAGAATCAGAACTGAAAAATTCAATGCCGCAGCCGGGATTTGAACCACGGACCTTCCGCTTCACTTGCGGATTCTACCTCTCGAACATTGCCCACATACAGCTTGTGTCTTTAAAAACACCAGCAGCAAGTTGTTTGGCTTACAAAAATAATAATTACTATCATGGAGACTTGAAAAGCACAATTCTTAGTCCTTACCCGTATGGCTTCAGACTTTGAGTGGTACAGTTTATGCTCTATTATATTTTACTCAGGAAGTATATTTAGGATTCACAAAAAAGGAAATTACAATTGCAGCAATGATGATAGACTGGTTGCATTCGACATAACTCCTTACAAATCTGTTCTTTCACAACTCCTGAAACTTGAAATTAAAGGTAAAATGCTCAAATTCCTATTTTTGTTCCTCACTGGTATAAATATTCAGCCTTCTGTCAACAATCAATTGTCACGACTACAAAAAATCTATAGTGGGTTTCCACAAGGGTCAGTGATTAGTACCACACTGTTTTGATTTACCCAAATTGCTGCCTCCACAAGTTAAAATCGGTACATATGCTGATGACATCTCCACATAGTCTACAAAGACCCAATTAAAGCAGAAACCCCGATGCAGGAAGCAGTAGATAGTTTCAGTAATTGGGCAAAGAAGTGGAATTTAAATATTTCCTACTAAATACTGAGTGCACTGTCTTCACTAGAAGTACTTTTACCATAAGCAGGTTGTGTGCAAAGCAAATGCAATGGTTGACAATGAGTGGACAAATGCAAAAACAATCAAAGTACATGTTCTCCAATCAAACATACTTTATTTCTGAAGCATGGCATGCTATGACTCAACCAACATCCAGAACTGCTTCAGGAAAGTTGGTTTCTCTAGGTGCTCTTGATTTGGAGGAACTTGTACCAACTAGGACTAGATGAGTTGGAGGAATTGGCATGAAAAATGATAAATCCCACTGAATTCATTTTCATTGACTATGCCAACTGTGATAATGAACTATCAGTGTGTGAAGTACAAACCACAGACCAAATTCTGGGGCACCATGTGTCTATCACAGAGGAAAATAGTGCTGAGAAAGAAGAACCAGACAAACCAAAATCCACATTCCATGAGGTGATAAGTGGCTTGAATGCAGTAAGAAGCTACCTCTTAACTTGGAGAGAGAACATTTAGTGATGGGTAGGAAGCTAAAAATGAACTTTGCAAATGTAAATCAACAGAGAAAATTAAACAGGTTTCCATAATGGATTGGCCGAAAAAGTAAGGTTTTGCAAGTATTTACTAACTGATTCCATATTTGTTCAGTATTCATTTATTACTATTTATTCAGTTCTTTGCATACAGTATTATGTAATATGGTAATTTGAATAAAACTGTATATGTGAAACATTTCATTGGTTTCCTTGCTTTTACATTTCCTCAATTTTATAACATTTTTCAGTGGTCTGCCGACAAATATAAAATAGGAGATTCACTGCATTATCCTTACTCATATTAATTCTAATGTACCTTTTCCTGTTGAACACAAAACTAAGATGAAACTTAGCATGTCCTCCAGTGCGCACCCATTGATCAATAAACACTTCCATGTCCTTTCCCGTTACTGTAAAAATGGCTTTAGCAAATACATTGGTACTGATTAGCATATGACTCCATAAGCCACTACCAATCTTCTGTGATGCAGCATTAGATGCTAGTGAGAGTTGCTTATTGAAAACCTATAAAAGAAAAAACATTAGAGTAATTGTTTGTCTTCCTAAAATCAGAATAAATATAGGCAAATAGAATGAAAATAATCTCTATAAAGAGAAATAATGTTAAGGGAGATACATGTACAGAAGTAGCGCAAGGGTAGATTAGATTATGTTGGATTGCGTTCAGCGAGTTCACAAGCAGCCATAGAGGCCCGTGAACATTGAATATATCAATGGAAATGTACAGTATAGCATAAAAACACATTATATACAGGAACAAAAAAAAAAAAACAAAAAAAAAAAACAGGGATATTACTCATTTATGCCAACAAACTTACTGTTGGTGTTTTTAAACACACAAGTGGTGTGTGGGAAATGTTTGAGAGGTAGAACTGGAACTTAAAAATTCAATGCCACAGTTGAGATTTGAACCACAGACCCTCCGCTTACTAGGTGGAAGCTCTAACCATTAAGCTATTGTGACAACCTGCCAGAATGACACTGATAACACAATAGCTTACTCTAGTAAGTGGAGGGTCTGTGGTTCAAATCCCAGCTGTGGCATTGAATTTTTAAGTTCCAGTTCTACCTCTAAAACAGGGATAATTGAGAAACACAATCAAATCTTCCCTGCAGTTATAAGATTAACATAACGTATTAAATAAGGAAAATTGAAGCTATTAACAGTGAAGCAACAAGATTCTAAAGTAAGTACAAATTAGAAACTAAAAACTTCACTTATCTTAGTAATGTTGCAAGTTCAAAGCTTTGAGAATGAGTTGGAGACAACTTGAAACTCGAGTCAGTTTGTGCAAAAAGAACTTGCAACATTACTAAGATAAGTGAATTTTTTAGTTTCTAATTTGTTCTTACTTTAACATAACGTATATTTACAAATACAAATTAACTTTGTTTAGTTATATAATTAGCAATGAATAGCATCTTTTGTCAGTTGTTCAACACATATAGATTTAAGTAGCTTTCAAGCAGGCATCAAATGTTGACAATGATTTGTCACTAGAGCAGCTAGAAACTAGGTACTTACAAACCTACATAAGCATTAACAGGATAATTTGTCATTCAGATAATCTGCAGTATGGCATTTATTAATCAAACTTGTACTCATTGTAGTTTCTGATTGTAAAAAGCATTAGCCTGCTATAATAAAGTCATTAGTTATATACCAATTAAGGATCTGATGAATCATTAAAAGTCATCTTGCAGGTAAAGAAACATAGGCTAAAAATAATTAATAGTGCATAATATGAAAACCAAAATTTTGTACTTAAAGCATTAAATACATTACCTGTAGCAGTAGTTCTTGTCCAATTCGATGTTCTAACATTCTCATAACCAAATGTGCTTTCTTGCGAAGAACTTCAAGATATCTTGGAGACATGGTATGGATATTGCGAATGGGAAAATAGAAACCTTGATCAGTTGGTCGAAATGGGACAGCAGGTGAAACTGTGGTAGAGGGTAGAGGAGCTGGAGGTTGGCTTGGATCCAGGACTATGCCTCCAAATTGTTCTTCATAGCGTACAACTTCCTGCAGCTCCTATTAATTATAACGCATATTGGGCTAAAGATAACAATAAAAATCTGATATACATCACATAACTTCTTATAACCATTATAATCTTCGCAAAAGTTAAAGGCATATGGAGGCGGGCCGTATTGCAGACTCCAGCAAATCTTAAGCTTGCCCCTCCTACCAGTGCTGCCGAATGTGGTACACTCATCTCATGGGCTCTTATGTGCAGAACCTCTGCCGGTACATGCACTACGCTTGGCAACAGAGCTCCGCTTGAACATTGGCCAGTGTTCACATGCCTTTAACTTTTGCAAACGGTATATCATTTAATAACAATCCTACAAATGATTTAAGGATACTGAATCATAAAATGACCAAGAAAGCAATGGGCTGAACAATTAAAATAAAATTGACCAAGCTGGTCTAAATATGTGAACATTTACAATGAGAATGACTTAGCAAGTCTCTTCAATATTTATGCCTAGTCTTCCAATGGATACCAGCTCACTGTGGACTGAGTGGTAATGAGAAAGCTGATTTTCTTGCAAAAAAGGGTACCGGCAATGTGCAGAAATCAATAGTTAATCTACCATTTTATGCAGCTAAAAGATTAGTCAACTCTGAATTCAAAAAAATTATTGCAAAATATTACTATGAAAAATCAAAAAATAAAAGATGGGAACTACCAAACATTCAAACAGTAATTCCTGAGTATCCTCGAAAAACAGCAGTTGCAACCTTCAGGTTGATTACAGGACATGATTGTCTGGCAAAACATTTAAACAGAATTGGGATATATTCTTCACCACTCTGTCCTCTATGTGATCTGCAAGAGGAAATGGATCGAGACCACCTCCAAATATGCCCGGCCACTTCTAATGCCCCATCCATCAGTGAAAAATATTGGAGAGCAAGAGGATTAATGACTTCATTGTCAGAAATCCAGCATTAGCTAACAACAACAACAACAATGAGAATGAAAATTTTGATGACAATGAGGTGGAGCATCAGGTTTTATGTAATAGATTCCAAATACAAGGCCAATCAATGATAACTGATTGATCTAACACACACAAACCATGACTAGGCAAACTTTGAAAAAGCCTGTGACTTACGTAATTAAGACTGTAAGTCACCGTTAGAATATGCAGTCTCAAATTTGAGATTCCCTTGAGGTCTTCCAGGAAAATGTGAATCTTTTGGAGAATTTAATGTTGTATCAGCATGTTGCCATGGTAACTCGGTGGATAAAATCAGTCACGCTAGGCTGGATGATCTGTAGTTCAAATCCTGGTTATAGCACTGAATTTTTCAGTTTTGATTTTATATTTCAAAGTTTGCTTACACGTGGATTGTGTGTGTTAAAATAATCAATTACCATTAATTGGCCTTACATATGGATATGACCAGAGATGTTAAAGGAGTCATATAAAAGATGGGGAAAAAACTAGATCACTATATGCTGAGTTTGAAATTCCATACTCTTTCCATGACATTGTAAGAAACAACTGGTGACAGGATTTCAAACAATGACATAAGTATGAAAAAAGTAGAACAATTCACAATGAATATCTCAAAAATAGTTGATACCACTTAAAATTTGCTATAATGTGCAGTTTTAAAAGTTTACATATTTTGTGTAGTAAATTTTTGTCTCTATCTGATGATTTACCAGTTGTACAAAATTATACAAAATTCATTCCAAATGAAGAGTGCTTCAGAGATATTTACAGAAATTCCAAACACACATTTTATTAGGTATATAAATATCCTAAACAGATCATATTTTATTCAAAACTGTTACAGCTATTTTTAAGAAAATAAACAATAATGAAAATGTTTACATGTAAAGAACAGTTTGGGATGGGGGTATTTATGGTAAATGCTGAATTTAAATGCAAAACAGGTGTTTATTTAATATTTTTGAATTATGCAGTTTATAGTCACATGGATAGATACAACCTTTCTCTAAAAAAACGTTTTTTAGTTGCAGGGGACCTCTTAACATGTATTTCTGGTGAAATATTTTTATCACATTTTTATGTGGAATGCAGTTCTTTCTCTACCCCCTACAGCTAGGTGCTAGAGAAAGTAAAAATGAAACTGTATGTCACCATCTCAACTTACAGCAAAATATCTTCACATAGCAGAAGCGTATACTTTGGCAGCTTTTAAATTTATTATAATTTGTTAACTGCATTCCAGCACTTATTTTAAAATATAATATAGCAGTAACATTCCAACAGATTTGAAATCAAGTATAACCATTCTCATATTTAACAAAGGAGAAAAGGTAAAGCCAGAAAATTATCGCAAAATAACATTACTTAACAGCACTTAGAAAGTTTTTAATAAAATCTTAAATAATATATTAAATACAATAATACCCACTAAAGAAGAATAGCAAAGCTTCAGGAAAAATAGATCTACACTGATGCAATATATATAATCAGACAAATTATAGAAAAATCGTGGGAATTTAATAAACCAGCAGTTTTGCATTTTGTGGACTTGAAAAACGGTTTCAATACGGTAAAATTAAAAGATGTGGTACATGTATTGCAAGAAAAATGCATACCCATGCAACTGATTAGATCAATAATAGAGATTGACACAGACTGCAAGACAAGAATAAAAGTAAAGGAACAAACTGAAGATTAACAATTGGTCAGAGAAATAGACAAGGCAATTCCTTAAGTCCGTTCCTTTTTAATCTTATAATAGATAAATGAATTGAAGATCTGCCAAAAGAGTGAGGATGCAAGATGGGAAACATAAGATTTCATATAATATGCTACACAGATGATGCTGTCCTCATATCAGAAACAGAAGATAGATTGCAAAGGCTATTACACCAATTCAATATAAAGGTAAAAACATAAATCATAGAAATAAACACACAAAAAACTAAATGCCTAGCAGTTGCAACAGAAACATTGAGATGCAAATTAGAAGTGGAAAGAAAAATTATTGAACAGGTTTCAGAATTTAATTAGGTATTCAAATAAGAAGCACCAAAAATTTAAATTAGGAAGTAAAAACACAGGCCGATAAAGTAGTGCAGATACGAGGATGCATAAAAGATCTTTGGCAAAATAAGTACATGGCAGTAGAGAGTAAAGAGAGCAGATACAGTCAAAACAAAACAAATAATAAGTACACGCAAATTGAAAATATTAAGAACAATTCAAGGAAAAACTTAATTAGATAAACTACATAATAAGAAATCACAGAAAATTGCCAGATTCAGAACATAATAAAATTTATTAATGAGCAACGCAAATACTGGAAAGAAACCTTAACCGGATGGGAAGCAACCGACTAGTAAAAAGAGCCACAGAAATCAGACCCAGATGGGAAAAGGTCAAGAAGAAGATCCGCCAGGAGATGGATTGACAGCATATATAGCTCATCCAAGGAAAAAAAGATGAAGAAGAAATTAGCATTATTGAATCTTCCTTAAATGTAGTTCTTATTTAACCAAAATAATGCATGTAACTTACTGAATGAATCCACTCTCTGTATTCATTATTGCCAAAACACTTTTTTGCATACAGGCTGCAGAGGTAAGTTGAAATGCCTTTAGGTAACCAGATGTCTGACCAATTCTGCAGAGATATAAAACATCCAAAAAACTGTTCAGCAATTGCAAGAGCCATGGCCTTCCTGGTGATGTATGTCTGATCTATTATTGCCATTGAATGCAAAAGATTTGTGCTGTAAAATAACACATTACATTAATAAATCACAAATCAGCATTTTTTTCATACGTTGAAGAGCTATAGGATCACAAATATAATACAGCAAGCAAGAAACACTGTGAATATGTGAAAGATAGAATTCAGCTATGGAAAATAATCATCCCTCAATTTTGTTAAAGTTTATTAATAATCATATTTGAACATGTTATATTCCTTGAATTGACAACTTACATGAATATAAAATAGGTGCTTATATTTTTACCTTAAAATGCTCATTGTGGCATATGCAGAAACATCTTGATCAACTTCATCTACAAACACTTGCTTATAACAAGAATATGGATAGCGATTTGCTAGTGTTTCTTCATAGAATTCAAATGCTTCATGCATGTAGCGAGCTGATACTTTCAGTAATGGCATCAGTTGTGGCAAACAGAAGTGCGTCACTTCATGCATATATGGATCCACGAAAATTTCAAATGGCCTGAAATAATAACAACACAGTTAAACTTTGCAATACATGCCTATTCCACTTTCAAAAGTTTGGATACAGTAAAATCAGGGCTGTCACTATGAGACAGAATATTAGAAGACCCCAAAAGAAAATTGTTTATGTGAATATTTGTTAGGAGTGTAATTTGTTTTTTGATGTTGGTATGAGATGGTTAAATGACGAAAACGTGTTACTAATGTTCATTGTTACGAACAATTAAGTTTGTTTAAAGACGTCATAAATATTTCCATATTTAATTTTAATATATATGTATAAATATTAGAATTATATGTGTTCAGTCTTAATAGCAAAGGGAGAATGGTTAGGGATCGCTTCCCTAACAATACGGGAACTATTTGATGGACGCATGCGCAGATGTACGCGTGGCAGTTGGAATGATAGACTCGCAACTAAAAGAATTGGGACTAGCGCCTAAATGTTCAAGGTGATAGGACGTATTTTGCTAGCGTGTGAACATTATAGAACGTTTACCAGACTTTCATCAAGCTTTTGTTCCACTTTTTGAAAAAGTGGAAAGACTTAAATAATCTAAAATGGTGCTAAGAGGATTTATTTAAATGTAAAATAGAGAAAAAGTGTTAATAAAATAATACATTGTGGTGAAGAAACATCGTGTGATTATTCATTCCATCCGTTACCACGCCCTGAGAGAAATAAGAGCCACATCGCTCAAACACGAAGCAACACTTCAATAAAAACAGCGCCAACTAATTCCTATAAAGCTGGAGGCAAACTACAAAACATTGTAGATCTAAGTAATTCTTAACAAAGATAAATGGTGTAATTGTTAAATTGTTACAGTATGTTGGGTTTACAAAGATCTATGTATAAAGAAGAGAAAGAAAATCCACATTTCATTGCATTATAATACTATACCTTGCCATTTTAGACATGAAAATGTTTTAGGAATCTAAAATAGTGCACACTAAATAGTTAACCTTATTAGGTTTAATTTATATGCAATAATTGATCCCTCACCCTAACCATATTTTTGTTAAATTCTTCCAATTACAAATAGTAGAGAAACTTTCTTATAAAACAAAATCTGATGTGTTGCACTCACATGACTTTCTCTACTCTCTTTCTCTACTCCTTTATACAAACTCTTATTCCGGTACATTTTTTGTATTACTTGAGATGAACATATGCAGAAATTATCTTACTGCTTATTTCCTTGCAGGTGCATGGGGAATATGGGAATACAGTAGGCTTTGAACGATAGTCAAATCTTTTAAAGTTTGCATGGTTCTCCTTGCATCGTTAACATATAAAAAAGGAATAACAATCTTCCATTAGACAAAAGCTTAAGTATTGCAAAAATCACACAAATAACAAGGAATATCTCCAAAATGGCTCACTCTACAAAAAAAGTTATTTGAACATAAGTTCCAGGCGTTCCACGTAGAAATTTGCTATTGCTGGTGGCAATGGGGAGCCCATTGCCATACTGTCTACTTGTTCGCAGAATCTTGTGGCAATGGGCTCCCCATTGTCACCAGCAATAATAAATTTCTACATGGAACATCTGGAACATGAAATCCTTGCCACAGCTCCCTCAAACCATCTCATTTCTACTGGTACATTGGCGATACGTTCATTATATGGTCGCATGGACCAGACATTTTGCCAAGCCCCCTCACACACCTCAACAGTCTCCAACCTCAAATTAAGTTCACCATGGAAGCGGAGGACAAAACTATGCCATTTTTGGACATTTTGGTCTCTAGAAACAACAACAGTACTCTGGGGCATGCAGTGTACCACAAACCAACACACGGAGACCTCTATTTGAATGCTCGCAGTTTCCATCATAAATCACAGCGGGTCAGAGTTCTCAACACTCTGGCCCACAGAGCTGTGTCTATCTCTGGTCCCAGACACATGGAAAAAGAACTACAGCACCTGAGGCACACTTTTCGCCAAAATGGCTACTCCATAGATGATATTGAATTCTCAATCACACGGCCAAGAAAGGAAAACCACAAATGGAACAAACATCAGACAAGTCAACCGCCACTGACTGCATCCCATATACTGGCAATCTATCCAGCAGAATAAGTAGAATTCTTGCCAAACACATCAGGACCATCACAAACCGCCTTTGAAGATCAAACACCTGGTGAGACCAGTAAAGGACAAACTACATCTTGATGTACCGGGGGTATTCCACATTCCCTGTGAATGTGGGACCCCATAAATAAGGCAAACTGGCAGGATCATTACTACCAGAGCCAAGGAGCATAAACTGTCCATACGCTTAATGTAGCCTAAAAAGTCAGTGCTGGCAGAACACTGCTTTGAAAAAGACCATAGAGCCAACTTCAAGGAAACAACCTTTTTTTTTTCTTTCCCTGATTACCCTCCCCTTATGTAGGACTTACACCCCCTAGGACTTACAAGCCAGTGCCTAGGGTCAGACGTCTGTCGGGGAGCAGAGGAACCTCTGGACCACAGTGAAGACCTGGAGGCAGGTGGTCAGCCAAGCACCAGGTATGATAGTGAGGAAGAGGATGATATGAAATGCAGGCGAAATGGATGATTGGAAGGGTGATAATGGACCAATTGGTGGAATGAATTGCAGGGGAAACCGGAGAAACCAGAGAAAACTCGCCCAGATGCTGCTTTGTCCACCACGAATACCACATGCGGGTCCTGCCTAGGTGGTAGGCAAGCGGTCTAACCACTCAGCCACAGCACCGCCATTATACTTCCAGACTCAGGGAAGGATGAGGAATAATCTTTGCTGGAGAAAAATTCCTACTCCCCTGCTGGGAATCGAACCCAGGACCCCTTGCACAGCAGGCAGGTGCTCTACCAACTGTGCTACGGGGCCAGCCAAGGAAGCAACCATTGTGGCAAAATGTAGCAGTTTCTAGGAACGTAGGGTTAAGGAGGCTCTGGCCATCTCCTCCGAGAAGAGCACACTGAACTGGGATGCCGGATTACAGTTCAGTCTCTCCTGGGAACTACCCTTAAAGATGGAGATTGAGCAGCTCAGAAAACACAGATTCCGTCGGAGCGTTGAACCTCCAGAATAGACTTGGTGTTTTCTGCGAGGTCCATACTAGGAGACAGTATATATACTGGTCCTTTCACTCTTGTCAGTCATTCATCATACTGATGATGGGAGAGACGCACACTCCTGAAACGTTGATGGCTCATCACTACACCTGTCTTGAAGCCCAAGAACATCTTGAATATGGACATAAGTTGTGTTTTAGCAAGATCTACATATTTTGTATGGTAAGATTTGGTCTATCTCTTACGGTTTACCAGTTGTGCAAAAGTCATCCAGAGTAAACAGGATCACACAGGCTATAGGCTGAAAATTCAAGGTATACATTTCAATTGCTATAAAAATATCTCAAACAGCGGCAGTGGTGGTGGATCTAGAAGATATTTTAGTGCCATCTGTTCTGACATAAAATATACCACTTTGAGACAGCAGAACAGCAACTGTTTAGTTACTGAATTTTTAATATTAGAACAGATTCATGATGTTGTTTTCTAGTGCCTTGCATCTGGCAATGAAGCCATTAGCATAATGTAAAATGTAACAATTCTAGACGTTCCATTGTACCTGCCAGAATAATTCTTCAGCAGTTGAAATCCAAGGCAATCCTAATTTTTTGGGACATTTGGTGAGCCTAATAAATGCAAAAGCTATTTACAATAGTAATTTACTTACCCTACTGCAAGTGCTATGTTAGGTGCTGATGTGGGTGTGTTGAGCATATAATGGTAGGTCTTCCGTCGCATGTCTGGAGTATACACCACTTCTATAAGGTCGCCACATGAAACTGCTGTCATGTTTTCATCAACAGTGAATTCCAGCCTCCAAGTACAAGGTTCAGCAAAGCTATCCACACAAGGGAACCACAATCTTGAAGAGTTCTCATGTCCATAGGTGAACAAGTGTGCCCCACGCTAAAACAATGGAGATTCTCTCAATATGCTGTAGTGATTAAAAGCTGACAAGAAAGTATATGAAATATTTATTTGTTAATTTACTTGACGCTTTTGCAAACAGTACTTTTGCACAAACTAATAATCAAAATAATAATAAAGAAAATAATACTGCATGAAAATTAATGTTTTCAAGCCTGGTGGCTATCACCAAACACTTTGTACATTTGGTGGAATTTAAATTTTGTCTGACATCCTACTTATCATAGAACTGTTTTTTTTTATGGGATTGAAACTTAAATCATCCTGGCTCACTTCTGCACAGCTCTAAGTTCTAAGCTCATTAACCACCAACCAGTACTCGCTCTATTGCTTGTGCTGATAATTCATTAGGTTCTGAGGGTATATGGATCTCATTCTTTTTGCTTTTCAGTTATTTGCCATATTTCTTTAGACTTCTTTATCACTTTCAGTGAACCAGGGACCCTATAATGACAACTTATGTCCAGACATGTACAGACTCCTTGTTAAAACAAAGCATTTTTAATTCATTGGCAACTATCCACACACTCAATAATGTATTCATACTGTTAACACCATATTCTAGTATAAATCAAAACATATTGCTATATTTGTGTCACTTCTTCACAACGTATCTATGAGTGCTTCCAAAGAGGTATAAAATATGATGGTTAATGAATTGTTAAATTAAAAGAATAACTAGCTAAAGGTCTAATACAGTAGAACCCGATAACTTGACTCTCAATATTTGAAAGGTAGAACTGGAACTTAAAAATTCAATGCCACAGCTGGGATTTGAACCACAGAACCTCCACTTACTAGGTGGATGCTCTAACCATTAAGCTACTGTGACAACCTGCCAGAATGACATTGAATTCTAAAACCAGTTCATATTTTTTCCAGCAAACCACAAAGGCAGTCTCACATCAGAGACAATTACCCCAATGGTGACTTACTATTGCACCTACTTTATGTCCCGGGATTAAATAACCTTCAGATTGTAATTATTATTTATTTATGCCAAGAAACTTACTGTTGGTGTTTTTAAACACACAAACCATGTGTGGGCAATGTTTGAAAGGTAGAACTGGAATTTAAAAATTCAATGCCACAGCTGGGATTTGAACCACAGAACCTCCGCTTACTAGGCGGGTGCTCTAACCATTAAACTACTGTGACAACCTGCCAGAATGACATTGAATTCTCAAACCAGATTGTATTTTTCCCAGTAAACCACAAAGGCAGTCTCACATCAGACAATTACCCCAATGGTGACTTACTATTGCTGTGGCATTGAATTTTTAAGTTCCAGTTCTACCTTTCAAACATTGCCCACACATGGTTTGTGTGTTTAAAAACACCAACAGTAAGTTTGTTGGCATAAATAAATAATAATTTACTCTCAATAATTTAACATTCCATATAACTCAACAACTGTTTTATTTTTTATTGTTAAACTTGACTGTAATAATTTCTATAATCCATAAATCGTAATTAGTATACGTGCATAACCTACTGCATTCTCCCTCACAGTAACAAAAGGGCTGACAGCATATTGACCTTCAATATCTAGTCAGAACATAATCAGCTAGCAACCACTGTCATGAAATCAAAAGCTTGCTGCTAATGATAATGGATATACACCACAAACACTTGATGTTTTAAGAGGTAGAACTGGAACTTAAAAATTCAATGCCACAACTGGGATTTGAACCACAGACCTTCCGCTTGCCGGGCGGACGCTCTAACCACTGAGCTATTGTGACAAACTGCCAGAATGGCATTAAATTCTCAAGCCATTGTCATGTGGCATTGAATTTTTAAGTTCCAGTTCTACCTCTTAAACTTTGCCCACACACGGCTTGTGTGTTTAAAAACACCAACAGTAAGTTTGTTGGCATAAATAAATAATAATTACTTGATGTTTTATTACTTCACATAGTACATACATGGTAAGCCAAACTTTCAGTTACATTTAAGAGGTGGAATCAGGACTGAAAAATTCAATGCGATTCCCCACACACGGCTTGTGTGTTTAAAAACACCAGCAGTAAGCTTGTTGGCATAAATAAATAATAATTTCAGTTACATATTTTTGGTTACAGCACTGTTTCTCAGATTTCAG